>JAFREQ010000005.1:13027571-14401356 GCA_025331565.1 Holacanthus passer
AAATTGACCTATCTGTGCAGTTGTGTTGAGTGTTGAGCGGTTTTCCCAAATTCAGTGTTTGCACGTAGGATTTGGAGCATGAGCCAATCACTTGAATGGGTCAAATAGTGACTAAGGAACCAGTTCAATAAGGAGTGCTGGTTGATGCATGTTGCCATTAACGGCTTTGTAAATAAATAGAAACCAATGCCTGACACGTCTTACTGTTAGAGATGCTGACCCAACCCTCTCACACAAGACGCAAAGGTACTTCCTCAGAGTCATGACTCAAAGCCAATTTTATTATATATCACCAAGCATCTACTGATTGATTTGCATTGTTAAGTTGATATATTTCCCTTATGTAATATTTGCAACACAACTAAATTAATGACAAGCTCACTGCACAAGTCACTTTAAATGCCACATTAAAAAAAAAATCATGTTAAAAATCAGGTGGCCTGCCTGAGGTAGAAGGAGAAATTGTGTGCCACAGGGTTTATTTATTTACATATATATCCATTACTTAAACCTACAAACACTGCAAAGGGAAAAGTTCGGGTCAATTGAAATGTTAAATAACAGTTGCCATGGTAACTTCCTAGTTTTCACTTTCTGGGTCGGCTGCAAGGCAAGAAATCGAAAACTGCTTTCCTCCCCATGTTCAAAGTAATAGTCCAGCACAGTTCTGTTATGTTGTAGGTTTTGGGTTAAAATAAATACACTGTATAACACAAAAACCTATGAGGTCTGGCTTTGCAGCTTTGGCCACAAAAGATAACGCCAGTGCTGGACGAGTCAAACTGTTTATTGAAAAGTCAAAACAATAGATCAGACGGAAATCTCCATGTAAATACAGTGTTCTAACGTTTGCACCATATCGGCCCGTTGAGGTGAACGAGTTGTTTACTTCCTCAAAGCTGGACTAAGCCTTTTTCAAAAAGTTGGAAACAACAGATCTGTTGGCAAAAAGAAAAAAAAGATGTCGATCAAAAGGTCCTGAACGTACGTGTGGCTCTTAGAGCTGTAAACAAAAGCTGAAAGTAATTGGATCGACGTGCCACTGTGTGAGTCGGCTGTACAAAAACAAGAAGACATATTGAGAGGATTACAGGAAACAAGAACATGCACTCATTTAATGACCACTACAATGAGAAGACTAAAACTTCACCTGCTGCCATGAGGAAAGTTGATGATTGCAGTCTAGTGTGAAGGAATTGTCTGCAGGCAAATTCCTGACTGGAGTTGATAGCTCCTTGACCTTAATCATGAACAAAGCATTAACTTTGTGTGGGTTTCATACTCCAGCCAAACGGCTTAAGAGGCTCAACGGCTCGATTATTGACCATTTTATTAGATGTCTCACTTACAATTACAGGTATTAAATTGCTTGAGTAATGGCACAAATACAGTACCTTCCATATCACTCTAAATAGAGGTGAATGCAACATTAGCTAAAAGCACAGCACATTAAAGTCTAACAGTATTTTCACTATGTTATTGGACTCGTTAGCATAAGATTTTAATAGCAACTGAACAGTTTTACCTCAGTGATTTATCTAGAGCAATTGTAATTGTGTTTTTTAACTTTCAAAAACTGATTGTTGATTGTGCAGTTTCACCATTTTGGTATACAGGTCAATCTAACACTGTTGACTTTGGTTTAATAATTAACAGCATGCAGACTTTAAAGCATTTCCTGGCCAAGATCAGTAGAAATATTTTACTAATTTGTTGCAGGATATTTTGCTATGCCACAGTATCATTCAGCTCTTGTAATATTATTTGTTTTTACAGCTAGTCATTCCTGTGTAAGCTGTTCAGGAATCAGTCATCTTAACCAGAAGAGGCACAGCCCTGAAATATTGCTAGTGGCAGGTTATCTCCCATAGCTCCACTTCTCTACATATGAGGTCTGTGTATGGAGACTAATGTCTGCGTCAACCTCACGGTTTCTGCTGAAGTTTCCAGTCCACAGTTTGACCAGAGGGATGGTGGAGGGAGGAACACCTGGTTAACCCCTGTATAACAAGCTGTCATAGGACCTAATGAGCTCCCTGATTATCTTCCCCAGGGAGCATGTAAAACCAATGTATTCTGTAAAATAACCATTTCTATTTTTACCCCAGTGGACAAAGCCCGCTGATTATGAAGCACAGGGTAATTGTCTGTGATGCAGGTCAGACATGCACAGGATACTCCAGAGTTTGATTTGGTGACTTTTAACCTCTTGACACATGAAACGCAACTCTCTTGACGAAAATATCCTGCGTCCCAGATTTCCTCCACTGCCCATCTCCAGTGACGATTGAAGACCACTTGTCAAACGATGCTAATTACGTGCACCAGTCGAACTGTCGGGATGTCTGCGTTGACAAGCGGCTCGTACAGTGACCTCATAGCGTAAAAGGCGGGGAGGGGGAGGCATGCTTTGTTACCTGGGCCACCCTCCTACACCACATCATCAGCAATCAACCTCAAAATTCTCTGTAGCCCGCCCACATTCGTGGTCTGATCTGAGGGTGATTAGTACTGACAAACTCAGGGAAACAGTAATACGTGGCATAAGCCAGGCTGTGTTTGTTTAGCCGCTGTACAGAGCTCAGGGCAAACAAGCAGGTTTTGCCAAATGATGGGTGGCATGTACTGTAAACTGACTGGTTCCCGTCGGCTCTCGTCAGTTTGAATGTGTTTATGTGTGGTCATGGCTCCAGTGGATTGGCAGGCTCAGGCTGTATACACTACTGCATTCTTTGGGCTGTTACTTTATCTTTGAGATGGATGGGGATGAGTCCCCAGATTCTCAGATGTGACAGGTCAGTTGCGCCCATCTTCTAAACTCTCACACACACTCATACCAAACCTTGCAGTCATACCAACTGATTACCCACTACACATGCTGCGGAGTCTGCAAACCTCTGAGTGAGTTTTGTTGAATAGGTAAACAGGGAAGGGAGTGTCCAGACACAAAGGTGCGAGCAGCGACGAGGAGACCTGGCCGGATCTGTTACACTATGTCATCATGTGAAAGAGCCCCGGTGGGTGCCCCCACTCCACCCCCTCCCCTCCAACTCCTCTCGCCTTTCAGCTGTCCTCAATGGGCCCTGGGAATTTCTCACCACGATCTGGTTAGCCCCATTACAAAGAACCCCGTGGCCAGCTTGAAAGCACTCTTCCATACACATACGCACAAGCACGCAAAGGACTCCACCAGCGTTCATCACAATGATGTATGAAATGGAAACTAGAAATGACAAGCTGTCTCAAGTGGACTGATTTGGAGCAATTTGTATGATCTGGTTTGGAGTTGTTGATATAGGAACACTCAGAGATTGTTTCTTGTTGCCGTGTTTATCTAAAAATTCTCTAAGATACTCATTTTACTGGTTTGTGGAAAATGTCATTCCTATTGTGTGCAAGAGAAATCAAATTGTTGTGTTTTTACCTTATGTCAATTACACCACATTGCCTTCTATCAGTTACACAACACACTCCCAAAAACCAGTTTGGGTTTATAGACCAGAATCTAAACTTTCAGGTTCGGCTGTTTGTTTCCATCCTAGAGTCAAAGCTTTCGTGGCATCGACAATTGTAAAATCCAGCTTTATGTCATTAAGCTGCCTCACACATCTCTTCCTCTTTTACAACATTCTCTGTTCTGTTTTTCTCTAGATGACATAGGCGGGTCACTAATGTTTTTGTGCTTGTCTTGAGTGAGCAGAGAAGAAGGGAGGGAGTTGATGGTCGCATATTTGACAGCCAGAGTCCAGGATATATGCCTTCCCAGGATGAAGGCCACGAGCAACACACATATATACACATAAAGTGCACTCTGAAGAGAAACTTAATGCAGCTTCCACCAGGGAGGGCCAGACCAGTTTATGAATATTGATAGAGTCTGGCTGGCTGAGTGCTGGGTCAGCTGTAGGGCTACAGTATTCAGTCTTCCAAACTGTCTGAATGTGTTTAACACATCTCATTACAAAGACAGTGTGAAGCAGCAGTCACCCAGTGCTGGTGGCTTTGCACTGCTGCCAACCAGACACTTAGCTCAAGTGTTGCTGGTGCCCACTGGCAGAGATTTGGCAAAGGTCTGAGTGCACATACAGTACATGCAGGTAGAGTAATGAATTCTACTGTGTTGACTTGTTGGAGGCATACATTATGAAGAATGTTAGACAAGCCACATTCCTCACAGAAATATTACTGTAAGCATCCGCACATGTGCTTCCCACTAATATCCTCCTATTTTTTAATCCCCCCACTACGAGCTCCGTAGTAATGAAGTGCGCCCGGAGCAAGCCAGTGATGTCACCCATCACTCTCTTGTCTTCACCCATATCCAGTTTCTGTGTACTGCACGCTTGGCAAGATCTCCTCACATAAGGAAAACAATAGGAGGCACACATACAGAACAAATGCAGACTCATGCTCTTACTCTCTCCCACACACTTTCAGGCATACAGGCGTGTAATTTGACATAGGGCTCCTGTCAGACACGCAGCGCGGCTATTACGCACACTTCAGAGATCAGGCCAAGTAGCGGGAATTAGAATAGAATAGATAGAATTTTGTTAAACCTTGTAACTGAGAATCAAAGAAAGCGTACAGTATATCCAAGAAACCCTGTTTACCTTTGCTAGAGCCATAATATTTATTCTCTGCTCATATCTGATTCACGATTTCTGATTCATACTTTGTAGACCGTAACCTTTAGATTTCCATGAGATTTGGATTTTCCTTTTTTTTTAGCATCTGGCCACAGAACAAGCAAGCCCCCCCTCCTGCTCAATGTTGCTATGCTCTTTCAGTTTCTAAACTGGTGCCATTATTGATCTTGGCCTACTGTTTCAAACCCTATTCCGTTGAGCCAGCCCTGTGGACGGCGCAGCGCCGTCATTTGGTCAGACCCTGAGGTTTACTCTGAGCCATGAATGGATCTCTATGTTGTTCTCGTAGGTTTTGGACCAACCCATCACCAGCTGGATTTCGAGGTGACACCCCTTGTCCGACTCCCTCAATCTGAGCTTCTTTTGATAAAGTCCTCCTGATACTGTCATGACTGTTGTTCCTAATGCTCCCCTAACAGGCATGGGCCATTCAGGGCCAGAACACACACATGCGCAAACATACTGGAACATTGATACAGACAGTGAGCTCTGTGGTACATGTCAGACACATACCGTACCTTTCATACCATAAGGTTTACACATTATTCTTGCAGCTGTTCAGACAGAATGAGATTTAGCCATTTTACGTTGAGTAGAAATTTGTCACACATGCACATTTGACGTGTGTGTACTCCTTCTATGAGACTCCTCTTCCCATTAATCAAGCTTTACAAGAGCACTATGTACTACAGCAACATTTGCTACAAGAAAAAGGGTATTGATGTTTTCTGAGGGCTGCTGAATCCCTGAAAACCATTTGTCTCCTCTTAAACTGTTAAACAAAACTCTTAAATGAAAACAAGGAAATGTGACCTTTGCCCTCTGAGGCTCAAAGAATTTTTTTCTTCTTAATTCCTTTATTATCATGTCATCATCCATTATGTGCTTGTATACGAAGAAGCAATAAGTTATCCTGGGTGAGTGGTGTGTCAGAGTCATGTGCACTTCATCTCTTCACCAGAAGTGTGTGTGTAGAAATCAGAGCGGTTGCTGTGGCACCCGAGTGGAAATAAAACAGATGTCAGCTGGTGCAGGCAGTGTGTGTGACAGAGGGGCCTCGGAGAGATACGCAGGACGTGCGGCATGATGCTCCTCTGCTGTTCAGTAATATAGGTTAAATAAACTCTCTGGGACAAGAGTTAGCTTGCTGTGACATCGCTCAACTGTTAGAGCAGATATTTCTGGCACCGGAGCTGGAGTATCAAGGTGGCCTTGTTGTTTTGTTTTTTTCACTGGATTTTATTCTATCATGAAATGAAGCACGGTGGTACAAGGGAGGGAACATGCAAGGCCAAATTTAGTAGTGGGTCTACTGAAAAGAGAGGGAGAGAGATCATAGGAGAATGTAATGGGCTTTCTCATGTGCTCTCTTTGCACCATTTCGTCCAGATGTTTTAACAGCAAGTTAGGCTTTTCTTGCCACCCACATCTCATCCCTTGTCTTTCCACACACCTTATATATTAGTGCACATGCCTGTTATCAGGGAAGGATGCCCATTGTGTGTCCAGATGAGTAATAGTCTGATGGGGAGAGAAGAAATGTGTCATGGCGAAAGAATGTAGACTTCAGACCTCTCCTGTAGGTGGTATTTCTTTCTTCTCCGAATGACATCCAAACATGGAGAACCTGCATATGTGTCTTAGTGATTCGCAGTGGTGCTCGTCCACCACACACTATATGTAGAGTTGTAGGATATAAGATGTGGTAGGTTGTTTGAGGTTAATGATACAGTATGCGTTGCCTTTTCTTGCAGCTGAGATATCAACATGGCTTGACCACCCCGGACCTGCAGCAGACGCTACCCAATTTGAAGAACTTCCTGGAACACGGCCTGCTGGTCCGATGGTAAGAATCAAAAAGACACTTCAAACATCACATTACAGTATTTTTCATTGCACTTGTTTGAAGTTTTAACAATACCATGTTGGCCCGATTATAAGACAACTCACCCTTTACCAATACTTGTTTTTGGAAAACATTTGAAGAACTTTCAGACTAGTCATGTTAGGAATTTTCTCCCAAGATATTAGTCCAACAAGAAAAGAGTCTTTATCGTGAGGCTCTTTCTCTCGTCAACTGAAACATAAAGGACTTCCATTAATACACAACCTAAATCCCATAATGATTTTCTCTGACAGTTGTCGTTTTTTTAGACTCCTCACGACATTCATTGTTGGTGGTAGCTCTCTGCATCTTGACATATATAATTCTATTCCTAGTCTCTTTCTGTGCTAAAGACATTGGGTGACATGTTCAGCTACTTTTCATGAGCCACTGCAAAATCCTGTATGTTAAACTGTGATTAACTAATTCTAAAAGTTATTTGAAAGAAAGAAACTCATTAGCCCAGAAACATTTAGGCTCATATATAACACTAAATAGGAACCAGAGTTATATTAAGAGCAAACATATGATTTGTTATTCATTTCACAACTGATTGCTACAGTGAATTTATCTATGCATAGCTTTTACATTGACTAGGATTAATGATGGTGGTAAACAACAATGGCCCTCGACAGGTTCATTGAGGTATGCTGTAACTAGTAGATTTTTTTTTTTGCATTGTCTTTCAGATTGTTCTCATAAATTTTTAGCAAAAGTAGTAACCGAATATTGGTCTGACACAGCAGATATGGATGTATTAGGTAAAGTTAAAAATACTGTTTACCTCATCTTTGTAATGATGTACCACCTCTGCATATCACCAGTACCTCCGCCGTTTAAAAAAAGTAGTGTTTGATGAGATTTGCAGCAGCCACTTTGTCCCAGTGAAATGGAATGCTTAGATCTCTGCCCCTCTCCTTCAACAGTCTTATGGCCTGTGAGTAACCCGTCACTAAAACCTGGGAGTTGCTCTGTGTCAGACTTCAGCTCCACTGCCCTATAAAAGAGAAAGCTGTCTTTGATCTCTAGTCCTCTCCCAGGGTCAGCAAAGGGGAAAATGTGTATTACACACATTAATTGAATAATCTTTTGTTTTGAAAGGAAAGAAGCCATGAAAAGCCTGAGCTCTCAAATCAGCCTTCCACCGCCCCCCCTCCTTAATGGGAAGTGGAAGGGCCCAAAGATAGATGAGATGAAAGCATGGGTCCACTACCCCTGAAGCTAAGTGTGTGTGTGTGTGTGTACACATGCATGGAAGTTTTTAAAGAAACGGAGGTGAGAGTTTAACAGTTGTACAGTGGCAAGCCACAGCCACACTCAATGAGACCACAGGAATAGGAACGAAAGCTGTCCTGACCTGACGCAGAAGTCATCAGCTGAGGCTCCATCCACACTAATACATTTTCATTTTAAAACGGATTACTTTTGCTTTGTTTATGCCTAGGATCCACACTACTCTGGCTTTTTGGAACCCCTAAAACTGAGACTTCCAGAAACGCTGCTGACTCCGTTTTAGTTTGGAAACTCTAGGATTGCGTTGTAGTCTGGACAGGTGGAAACAGAGATTCATGAAAGCAATGATGCAGACACCCACATTTGCTTCCTGGTTGGGGCTTATCAGTCACAACATGTCCTTTCCTGATTCGTCACACCATTATCACATGACCCTTTGCTGAAAGAAAACAAAGACATCAACCTCTATACATCTATAAGCCTTGACTACCAGCAGTTAATACAACATGGATAATGAAATACAGGCATTGCTGGCCTTGTTGTCTATGCTAGCATCTGTTGTGCAGTTCAATTCTGCATTTTATCATGCTCTCTCCTGCCTACATGCACAGTAGGCAAACGCCAAGTGCCAAGCGTGGCTGCCCAATGTAGGTGAATGGTCATGTGATATGTGTTTTCAGGCATGTTATTCTGGATTTTTACAATTTTTGAATCAGTGCTAAAACACTTGTCTAGACAGAGATTATTTTTGTTTTAAAACCCCATTATAAAATGAAAACCTATTAGTGTGGACGAAACCCGAGAAGCAAGAAACTGAAATTCTCATCAGCTTGAGCAACACTGAGCTTCAAAAACATGCATTGAGATCAGTCATTTGCCCTGTCATACAATACAGAGCTACTAAAGTGATAGATTTAGCAACATTTTAAAGAAATAATTCAACATTTGGGAAAATGAGTATTTGCTTTTTGCCGAGAGTGAGATGAGTATGGTAAATATGAAGTAGCCAGCAGCCAATTAGGTTATAGCAGAAAGACTAGAAGTAGAGGAAACAGTTTGCTAAAATAACATGTTAATAGGTGAACTTTGGCTTTCTGTGTATCATTTCGTCATTGCTCACAAAAATATTTTCATTTGTTTTTGCTATTAAGCTCCTTTTAACTATTCTTCAATACCGAACAGTACAGCATATTGTGATATGTGATATTGGTGTCTCTGTGTTTCTTTCTTCATTCAATTATCCACCAAGATATCAATATGTCCCAATATGTATGCATTCATATGTAAATGGAAAAGACACACTCAGGCAAACAGTAATGTGTGTCTTGCTTGTCCATAAAGTGCCATAATGATGAAATCAGTTAAATTTATGTCTGGATTTACTTGCAAAATGATATAATTTAGACAAAAAGAGCATGATCAGAAACTATTGTCAAATTTCCAAAACATTTTTAATGGTAAACGTATCTAAAAAGTATGTTACAAGCAGTTACAGTGGTTAAATTTTCCCACCCCTTGTCATAAAACCATGCATATTGCACCATCAGCCTGCAACTTCAAGCCTCCAGTAGGGATGAGGAGGTGACTGCTTCACAAGTCCCTGTAATAAGGAGGATATGCACTGATTTCCTTCCCGTATCAGTTCCAGTCTTGCTTTCCCCCTTGTTTGAAAAAGTCTAAGTCCAGATACAATTTCCAGCGCTGGGACCCAGCTTATGAAATATGGATGTATAAAAAAGCTGCATGGCATCTGCAGGTAATTATCCTATAGACTGCAAGCGAGAAGCTAATCTGCTTCCTGTGTCCCTCCTTGCCACCTCTTTCTTCCTTCCAAGCATCCAAACAAGGATGATGTGATGAAGGATATGACCGAGGGCACCGTTTCCAGAACAGATTTGGAAACAGCTCTTCCCTCCATGTAGAACTAATTCAGCATGCATCCAGTCTGCAGGGAAAGCCTTTCCCAAATTGCCAAGAACCACAGTGGGAGTATACCGGGTTCATCTTGGACATTTTATACAGACTGGATGGAATAACTGGGAAAAGATGAGTGCATGTAAGAAAAGAGTGTTCTACAAAGCGTGTAATTTTTGAACAGTGGGCTATATGGTGCTTGTCTCACGAGCTGCTGATCATATCTTTATACATTTCCAAACAGTACTGTTTCAGAAACACATCATAACATGTCATAATATATACAATTCAATTCTGGTGAAAAATGGGCAGTGTAGGTTTTTTAAAAAAAAAAATCCTGCTGAAGGATAAGACACAGTGGAAAAATGGTGAATCTATTACCAGGAGGCAGACAGAGACAGTACCAGAAACCAACGCTTTGTAAACTGTACAGTCTGCTGAGATCAAAGCAAACGCGTTCAACATGCTCCCATTTGCCGCTCCACATCCGCCGAGGGCCTGGCAGAGGTTCACAGGGCCCTAATCCCACTCCGGTGCCTGGAAGCAGAGCTACGTACACAGGAGGGGGGCAAGGTGTGGCAGAGCGCCTGGCTAGGCAGATGCAACACTGTGGCTGGAGGATGTGAAGCTCCCCAAAGACCCCATAGTGAGTGAAAAGTTAGCAGAAGCATGGTCGTCCCCATGTGTTACATGATGTACACAATGGATTGTGATATTTAGACAGCTGCAGTCTCGTCAGTGTAAGATAAAAGCATATCATCTCAAATTTATATACCTAATACAAGCATTTGCTAGGTACATTAAGCCTGGCTGGTACCCTATGGATTTACAATGTTTATAATAATATTTAATCATTTTGAAGGGTAAATCAAGAATATTTCTTTTCTCCCTGTTAATGTTATATTCCGTAAAGGCACAGTGGCTCTCCAAACACCATTTCCTCCTTACCCTTTGGGAATGATAGTGCAATTTCTATTTCATTTCTGCCTCTTCAAACCACTATTCTAGCCAACCACATGTTTATGTTTCATCGAGGAAGTTACTAAAACATGATAGCATTTTATTTTTGAAATCAAGATTTTAAATTCCCTACAATTAGAATTACATCATTGATTTACTGGATTATTTAACAAGAACAGTGCACATTGATCAACATTGCTCTGAATGTGCCAAAGATAGCGAAATCATCCTAAAAAAGATATAACATTGAAATGACAAAAGTTACTGAAATCATATAGAGGCCTACAGAGCATTAATAAAAAGAGAATATTAATATTAATTAGGAGAAGAAAAACATCTTACAGCAACATGCTACACCTTAGCATTTTAAAGCAATGCAATGGGGAATTTTAATGTTAATATGAAAATTCAATAAGTAAGACAGGAATGTGCTGCATTATTAGGCACTAATTGAGAGATGAAAGCAAAAGTACAGACATAAAAAGCACATACACAAAAAATGCATTAATGACCCAGCACGATAAAACCAAGGTCACAATAAAAGACATGCATGCAGGTACATAAGGACAGACTAGCAAGATATGGACAGACAGACAGATTGAGGATTGCAAGGAGCAACTGATTGTTAGTGCTGACAGAGCTGGCTTCTGATTAACCATTTAGTTAAATGAGATCTCAATCAACAGTATGTGTTCAGTTCTCTGAAACGTGCTGCATGTCAGTGAGTTCCACTCTTGTTACAGCTTTAACAGAGAAGCAGAAAACCTTTCCCAGTGGGATCATACAGTCACCTCCTGCTACACCCTTTGAACTAATACCCACTTGTTCTTATGCTGACAAACTGTCTGAATCGAGGAGGAGTCAAACCTATAATCTTGTACATTGTTGTATATTAGACTGGTAATGGTCTCCTTATCAAACCAGAAGTGAATAGATCTATTTCCCACTATCCATTTAAGTTTATTCAGTTGTTTTTTGCAAATGTAATTGGTTTGCATGAGATTAGCATGAAAGTTGTCAAAGTTAGTTTAGTAGATTTTTGACAGACAAAATGTAGCCAAGGCAAAATGTTATTTGAATAGTGTTCTACTATAATATTATAATACTATCATAGAACAACAGCAACTCACAGACATCAACATTTTGAAATAACTGTTGTTAGAAGCCATGCACGGATGTTCATATCGTCAGCTTGTTGATCGTGTTGCACATGCTGTGCTGTGGTGATTCCCTGTCTTCAAAAGGCCAGACAGTCAATAAGTCCTGCCCTGCTCAAGCAAAAAGAAAACTTAGCTTCCACCATAGTGCATATCAAATTTTTAGTAATGTTTGCTCTTGTAATTTCACAGGGATTTCCCCAAACCACATCAAACGACCAAATCTTATCTGCCGTTGTTGGTTTTGGCCCAAAATCATGGCTCCTTAGCAGGATTTGGACATGAACACGGGCATGTTGCGAATCCTGTCGGGGAATTGGACAGTGAAAAGGTCTGGCTTACTGAATTCCTGAGTCAGTCTGAAATATGCCAGGTTTGACATCAGCAGTGGAAAGGAAGAGAGCAGGCAAAAAGCTTTGGAGGAGTGAAGGCTATTTCTGGCTCGGCATGTCAGGTATTCTGCTTGATGATTTAGGCAGAGGCCTCTTAGCAGCATTTACAGTGAGCAGAAAAGTTGTTTTCAGGGTAATGCAAGAGTGACTGGGGCCCGGTGAAACCTAAAAAGGTACTGTAGGTGTGTAGCTTGGGCTACCAGTGGAGGGAACCACCACACAGCTGTGTATTATACGTTTGGGATGAGCAACAGGCCTTTTCCCATCATTATGTTGAGCTGCTATCATGAATTCCCTTCTCTCATCATGATTGCCTTAGACAAAGTCCATGTTACACAGAAAGTTTGACATCTGAGCCCTCTGTTGTAAGGTGCTGCCCTTATTAATAGAATAGGTCATTTAACTTTTTTAATTGTTGCTATTGATACAGTTATTGTAGTTGGGGTAGTTGTATCAGTAGTAATTGAAAGCAACATTAATCAAAGCTCAAGCCATTTCAGCAAAAAATCTAAGACTAATCGGGAGTGAATATTGTCTCAACAGATTTCTGACACAGTGAATATTTAATAGCAGCACTGTGAGGCTATTCTTTAGCACAGTGGTTCTTAAATGCTGACATTAGCATGCTTTAAATGCTCACAGTGACAATGCTTACATGCTATGCAGGTATAATGTTCACCGTCTTATTTGAGAGTGTCAGTATTTACAGCTGAGGCTGATGGAGACATCATTAGTTTTGCAAGTATGAAGTCATAAACCAAATTATTGAACACATTTTAAATTTTGAGGCTAGATCACCAAAGTTATAAAAATTCCTCCTGAGGGGGACATGAATGTGTGTGGTAAATTTCATAGCAATGCATCCAGTAGTTGTTGAAATATTTGACTTAAACCCACAAATGTTAATCTCATGATGGAGGTCATTAAGTCATTAGCCTTCATCCTCTGGGAATCATGACCATCACATGTATATCTGTCTAGTCCATGTTGAGGGGGACCACCGAAGTAGTAAGGTTCATCCTCTGGGGGACCATTAATATATATGTCCCAGATATAATGGCTAACTCTCCAATAGCTGTTTTGAACTGATATTTTAGTCTGGACCTTGTGGTGGACAGACTGACACACACATATTGCCTTTCCTTGAATTTCATTCCACCTCTTTTCAACCAGCATTTTAAGAGCTGCTTGTAATAATGATTGATGCAGAGAAGAAGAAAATTAAAAACAGGAAAAGGGAATTTGATATTAGGAAAATGAAAGATCTCATGCAGTGTAGCAAGAATGTCAACAAGAGACATAGTTGGCTCATGCAAGGTAAGTATTTGGCCTTATTCTGAAAGAACAACGTTGTACGAGTTCCAGCTTTTCCAGACAGTTTTAGGAAGTGTTTTTCAGCAGCTCTGTCTTCCCACCACCCTTAATCGGCACACATGCTCACAGTGGCCATACATGTGTAGCCTAATTGCCCACATTAAAAAACATGTCATCAGTATAACAGTTAAAATGCTTCCAGAAAAAAAATGTTATGACTGCCTAGAGGTTTGCTTGGCTGGAGTCCTCACTGACACACCCAGTCTCCTCTGTTACTCATACACTGCTGCACAAATTGACACAAATGTAGACCTAACCTAGAAACCAAGTGGAACAAAATACCACGGTCTAAATACGAAATTCCTCATTATGCAAAAGACTTGATGTGATGACCGTGGGATTTTATGCCAATGGCAATAATGCATTTGTTTGTGGCGTAGATGGCCAGCAAAAATCAGACCAAATGGATTATATGAGAGAGCCAGCTGGAGGGAGGAATGGAAGAAAATGGCTGACCATGATTAAAATCAATGCCATCTAATCAGCCGTTGCCATAATGACATCACTCAAGTAAAGTACAAAACGTAGTAGTCACTTATTAGCTTGTTATAAATGATGCGTGGAAACCTTATACTTTTCCTCAGCACCGGTCGTCTCCAGTATCCAAACCTGTATTGTGTTTCAAAGAGTCTGCACCACATTTTCCACTCACTTAAATGATAATTGACTTCTCATGACATCTGTCTTTATATTCCTTTCTACCAAATCAGGTTTTGAATTTTTGGACTGGCTTCCAAAGAGCACATGATGGTTTCATTTGGAAAGTCATAGATAAGTGTTTGAGATGGCAAATCATTCAACCTCTCTAAAATCATTCTTTTACATTTGTCTCCCCAGGAAATTAGGTGTTAAGGAGCACATTGTTTCCATTTTGCCCCCCAAAAAAATGCTTTTCTGCAAAATTAACCGTGTGCTCATTAGGGGGGCAAGCTAAAACCAGTTGTAGTAAATGATGTGTTTTGATGGACATGTACTGCCAAGTAAAGCACAGTCCGTCTTCTGTTCTGCCCACTTAATAGGAACACACTCACAGGGTCGGGTCATTACCCTATGCCTTTATTTTCTTAACCCTGACCTTGGTTGACCATCCAGCATTTCATCTGCGTGCCTCCAATTAGAATAAATGTTAGCCATGAGGTACAGTATTAGCAGATTGTTACCATAGGCGGTTACATACTGTACCTTCGGACTGTGGATGGTTCTCATTTACTGTATCACAGGCACTTTGAAGTTTGACAAGTTTCTCCTGAAGCTCGACAGGCTTCTTCCTTCTTGTCAGTGAAGTGTCCTGCCTGTGAACCCTGTCAGGACCACCTCGGCAGGGTGCCTGCATGGGTCAAGGTCAGGACCCTTTTTACAGGCTGTCATGTGTTTAGGGGCGTCCATCAGACAGCGGGCTAGTACACAATAAATGCATACATCAACCAGTGCTCTCATCGCTGATGTTCAAGTGCGTTGGTGCCAAGTGCTGAGCGACAGGAAAAAAATTTAAAGGGACATCTATTATGGCTGCATGTCCAACTGAACAAGCAGGGATTTGTCCTCAACACATGTGGATCTCGAAGGGGGCACAGGGAGGCCCTGCTTCACCTTTGATCCCAACAGTGCAGTGCCTTGGCTGCTGAGATAGCGGAATGGTCGCGTTAAGCAGACCGCTAAGTAGTCCAGTGATCTCGGCCTTGGCTATCGGAAGAGCCAGTGAGGCCCCCATTTAAGTAAATTTATGGCTCCAGTGCTGGGGTGGGGCAGGGTGTCCCAAACCCAGAGTCTGTTATCTGTTATAGGGGAAAATGTTTGACATACTTGGGTGGATGCCTGCTGCGTGCTTCCAGTCTGTAGAACGCGAGTGTAGTCTCACAAGCTGCATAAATGTTTTCTGAATGTTGTTAGGTGGAGTGATTTACAAAGAGCTGCAGCTGTTCCTCTCCCAGATCAGGGGAAAGGAGTTGGGTGCTTAGGGTGGAGGGGTGCTAATGACATCAATGGAGTACCAGGTCCAAATAGAGCCTGGGTGTCTCATTCCACCCCACAGGACATCCCAGTCTCTTATCTCAGCTGTGGAAGATTGTTGCTTACTGTACTAAACCGAATACAGTCTTGATTGTATCTTGAATCTGATATCATGCATAGAAGTAGTTTGATTGTCATTTTATTTATGTTCCTGCTTATTTAGTGTCTTTCTCTTTCTCTTTGTTCCTCACAGTGACAGACACCATGTCTCTAGCTCCATCCCAGTGCCGACCAAGTCTCAGCTTGGTGTGTCTGCTGCCTCGGATATAGGCTACCCGTGCCACACCAGCTCCCCAGACCGAGGCCTGAGGAAAAGGGCGAGCTCTGAGGCCGACAAGCCCAAATACAAGCCAACTCCTCCACCCAGCTACAACACAGCCATGGGTGAAGAGCAGCCCCCAGTTGGCCTGGCACCGCCCTCGCCTTCGGCCAAACACCTGTCCTCCTCCCTTGATGCTGGCATGGCATCACTAAACCTGGCCAAGACTGCGGAGGCCAACAAGGAGGGAGAGCAGAAGGAAGAAAAGGAGGAGGGCAGGGAGACAGCGGAGGAGGTGGAGAGATGCAGAAGCATTGACAGAGAGATTGAAGTAGAAAAAGAAGAAGAGACTGAAGAGCAACCAGAAAGTAGCACAGTTGCACCCAACTCTTCAACAGTGCAGGACACTGGTGAGGAAACGGTGGCCACTAGTCAGCACACAGGTGCCATGAACGGCTCTCTGGTACCGGGACAGGCACCTGTTGACCTGGTCCCAGAGCTGCGCTGCTCTGTGGAGCAAGCCGAGGAGATCATGGGCACGGAGGCCACCGGTTTAGGCCTGGGGTTGGGGATAGGCTTGGGATTAGGGCTAGCGGATGAGGCCCGGCTGGAAGACTACCGCTGCATCCCCGTGGATCACGCGGTAGCTGTGGAGTGTGACGAACAGGTGCTGGGCGAGCTGGACGTCGCTGGCTTTGAGGAGTTCTCCAGGCGCATCTATGCACTAAACGAGAACATGTCCAGCTTCCGCAGACCACGCAAGAGCTCTGAGAAGTGAGGCAGAGGAGCTGAGGAGAGAAGGAGGCACGAAAAAACTTGCACAGGGGATTTGGATAAATACAAGGCAGGGACATGAACTGAGAGGACAAGGGTGGGGGTCCCCACTCCCTTATCGCAGCGTCAAAAATCATAGGAGCTATTCTGGAATAACGACCAATTTGCACTTATTGTAAACATTTCCATAGTAATCTTTTAAGTGAAAGTTAAAGGTGCAAGTATTGGGACAGTAAACTTCAGTTTTATTTTTGATGCCAGCATTAATATATTTTTTAATAATGACAATGAACCGTTATTCAGACATTTCTGCTCACAAAATTACTTGGACTCGTTAACACTCGTTAGCAATAACAATCTCACTCTGTGAATGAGTGTCCGTTATTGTAGCTGTTGTTTTGGGACCGTTAATGTAAAATGACACAAAATGTATATCACTTGCACTTTGTATTCAAAAACGTACTGCAATAACAGCTCTTAAATTCTTACAACTTCATGCAAAACATTATCATCTCTGGACTGCATGACATCCACACCCAGAGTGCAGCCTCAGTGTGTCAGGGTATAAAAATGTTTTCAATGCAGCAGCTCCAAATCCTTTTCCCTTTCACTGTACCTCAAATTTCACCTTATCTAAAGAAGCTTCTGCTTGCTTCTTCACTTGTGGAGGGTTTTTTTTTTGACAGTTTATTATAGAATCATTAATATAAACGCGCGCACAATGATTGCAACTGGTAGTTTCACCAAAGTGAATCGTCCTCTATCCCAGAGCCTGCTGTCCCAGTACTTACACCTTTGACTATACATGCAAATGTTTAGACGCTTCCCGAGCCTTCTTTCAGGGTGCATGACAGTGGGTGTGTGCAGGAGGGAGGGCCGGATGTGTATGTGTGTGTGTGGGGCTTCACATTAGCATGTAACCACGATTACAGTTAGGTTCCCAGTAATCCCAGCAATGACCTTTGAACATGGCAGGATTTTGCTACCATAAAGCGAGGTGGGAGCTGGAATCAGAGACTCCCTAACTGTGACACACTGCATCTCCTCCGACAGCTCAAGCCCCCCATCATTGTCCACATGGGGTCGAGCTTCTCCTTCAGGTCTTAAGATGAGGATCACAAGAGCAGCAGGTTGGAGCTTACAGCACATGGCAGGGATACGGTGCAATTGTTTTTCTGTCCATCTCCACGTCCTCTTTTTTTTCTCTTTTATTTTCTTCAATTTTAATGTATCCCATCAATATTAACATCGATGTTAATGTTAAGTCCACTGATTCTCATATTCAGTAGACCAAAAATTTAATTCTGTGTCTGTGTTATGTTGGAATGTCTCACTCAGGCTCTACTGTTAAGTGTTAATAGCAAGTGTCTCAATCCCACTGTCTGTGATTTTTGTCCCGTGTCTCCATGTTCTGAATGCTTTCTTGCACTGGTATTCAATTATTGCATTATTTATGTCTCTCAACAATTGTGTGTGCTTTGTTTCAAAGGTAATCTAGTTTTATTTTCCCCACTCACACGGGCTGTCGCTCGTTATTAATGTCAAATATTAGACTGATATCATAACCAGTGTCTGGGTCCTGACATGGACAGCTGCTTTGCATCGCCCGCTGTGACAAAGATGGACTCTCCACCGGCAGCCCACTTTGTGTTTCAGATCCAGCACCGTGGTTGCTGACTGTTGAGAAGTATTGTATTTAAAACTAAAAGATGAACCATGTTAGATCATTTCCATAAACTGCTATACAGTTCAGTAAGTGACCATGTACATATACTTTTGTATGGAGGGTTTTTTTTGTTATTAAAGACTTGCAGTCCAATGGCATGGATGTATGTAGCCCCTTTAAGAGTGGTCTGCCTACATTTGTATTGGTGTGGGTGTGCTGACTTTTGCCTGTGAGGTGGTTACAGCAGTGACACTAGAATGTATGAAACATGTAGGATATGATTGTTTGAAAATGGACAAAATTCCAACATCTCCATGCTAACATTAGCATGCTAACATGCTGATGCTAAGAATTTATAATGTTTACCAAGTTCACCATCTTAGTTTAGAGAGGGTTGGGGTTAGTGCTAGTAGATGAGGGCTGGCTGGAAGATGACCTCTGCATCCCTGTGGACCATCATTTCACTTTCTTTCCAAATCCTTTGAACAACTGCAAGGTGTGTGAGGCACCTAATGACCATTTAGACCATACTACAGGTCAACAGGTGCTTTCAGTTATTCTAATTAAGTCTCTGCTCAGGTTTAAGTTAGGTAGACGTATGTTTAAGAACTACGCATGGTCATTTTAGAGCTACTTTAATACAGCTATTTCTCAATCAATCAAGTGTGATTGAAGCAATAAAATGTCCATCAAAATTTTCTAAAGCCTGTGCAGGTGCCATGAAATTGCTTTGTTTTCTCTGCTCAAAACTCCAAAACCTAAAGGCCGTTTACCAGACCAGTTAAACAATCATTTAAGACAAATAGAAGCCAAAAATCGAGAAGCTGAATTAATGAAATCTTTGGCATTTTCACGGATTAATTTCCTGTCAATCAGCAAATCAGTTAATTGGCTAAACAATGTTTCAGCTTTACCCCATGTACTAATAAAGCAGTAGAACTTTGTCGGAGCAGACATTTTCACTTTTCACAGCAGGAAAAGCACAGGTGGAACTAATAATGTTAAAGAGGACTTTGTTCCCATGCAGGCGTTGCAAGAAGACAAATACAAGGGCCCTGGACACGGCAGCCCTGAATGGAAAGCATCCTTTTAAAATTCATCATGAGTTACACCTGTGCTTTTCCTGCTCTGTCAAATGAAAATGTCTCCTGTACATATTAGCACGGTCCTGCCTCAAGGTCTAATCAGCTAAAATTAGTGAAAACACCTGTGCGGATGGAACTGCAATTCATGTATTATGATTATGTTTAAACAACAGATATGGTCATCTTTGCCATAGCTGATATGTTTATTGGCTATTAGAACACTATTGCATAAGAGTCATTCAAGGACATGGGAAAGACTCCAGGTGCATCCTCCTTCAAACTGCCTGAAACGCATCAATCTGGAAGTTACGGGCTCTTTATCTTTCACGCTTTCACATGATTTTCATCTGCCTGGAAAGCTCCGGTCTGACATATTTTACATGTTGCTCAGTTTTAGTTCATCAGATGGAACCTTTGACCGGTTATTTAGGATTTAGAGACATGCTGCACCTTGAATCCCCGATCATTATTGTGTGGAATAAAAGTTGTGAAATGTGCTGACATAAGAGAAAGAGCAATGTGGGAAATAACGTCTTAAGCCTTCTTTTGCCGTTCATAATTTGTACACCAGAAAGCATCTATGAAGAGTAATTAGTGGCTTTTTGTGTTTTGGCTCATTCTGTCATCATTTTTATCATCTATTCATTTGACTAGATGAAACGTGAATGATAGGGAAACTGGTTTATTTCAGATTCCTAACATCACATTAGTTTTGCTTTGAACTAACTAGAGTGGCCTCAGATGGTTTGTCAGGATAAGTTAAACCTCTTTCCCTTCATCGACTCTAACAATGTGAGCACCACAGACCTTACATATATGTACACATGTGGTCGTACATGTGACTAACCTTACAGTGCCTTCGCTACTTGAAGTAAGCCCTTTTCTAATGAAATAAGCCCTTCTGCATTCCTTTACCTCATTACACACTTAACTGAGTAAGATCCAACCTTTCTGCTGGTATTACCGTGTCGCTTTGTTGTCAGGGCTCCAGGTAATGTATCAATTTGTTCACATTAAGCAGCGGAAAACAGTAACTGAAAGCGTTTTAAGCAAACTGTGAGCTTGTAATTCACGTCTCTCTCGGTCGTTTCAGGCACATTACGGTGGGCTGCTATCAATGGATTTACTCACTCCAATAAAGCTTTCTCTTTTAGAATCACCTGTTGGATTTTTTCAGTCTTTCTCATTAGGAATTTCAATAATGCGGATGATTGCTGAACCTGTCCTTTAGTACTTTCTGTTTCCAGATTCACATAAAGCAGTTTCCTGCTCCTTGATCCTATAAGCTCCTGGTGTCACTCTGCAGACTGTCTGCTTTCACAGCTAAGCCCCTACAGGTGTCTCGAGGCCTCAACGCTCAGCCTTCTGGGAATGACATTTCATCCAGCCGGCACGGGACATTTGTGCCATCATGGAAGGCAGAGCACAACATGTGAGTGCATGTGCCTTTGCTCAGGTGCGCAGCTTCACAATATGATAGTTTGCAGGTTATTATTGTAGTTTAAAGTTTATGAGAACAAGAACTGAGGCACTGAGAGTGAGAGTAAGCAGGCCTTACTTCCTTACTCACAAAGCCATCTTCATATTTTTGAGCTGAGTGCTCAGTTAAACAGTTCAGCACTGCTGCAATGTATAGTCTGCTGTACTGTTCATCATCACAAGCACCTCACAAAATACACACCAGCCAAACCAGCGCTGTTTGCTGTCTAAGCCCGGGCCTCTGGGCTTTACACCGCAATGTGTGTACGTGTATGTGTGACAGTAATGAATGAACCCTTCCCCCAGAAGCGTCCTTGTTAACTGATTATTGATTAAAATAGTCACCGGCCAAATTGTCCAATCCATCTAATCCTGATGACCGTCCTGTGACAAGAGTGGACTCCTTCTCAGTAAACATCGTAAGTAGGATTAGCAGCGTGCGCTGGGAGAATTGCTGCAGTCCATCAGCACCTCATTTATACAGCAGCCGTATCGTCTGACACGCCGACGGTCCCAGGTCAAAGTCATCCACCGTACTCTTGTCATTCTTAGGTCTCAGCGATACTCTATACCCTTGTCATTACCTGGTCCTCGTCATACAGTAGATCCCTTGTCATTATTACTGCGGGTGTCACTCATGCGCTGTAATCCTGTCACTGCTCCATGTGAGGGTGATCGGCATGTACTGCACGTTTATTTTTGGAAATCTGTGAACAAATGGGAGACGAAAAACGTCAAGAGTATTTGATGGGTGCATAGCACTATATTGTGTGATTAATGACTATCAGGCTTCTCTTGGGAATAACACCAGTTGGAAGAGAAGCTATATATGAATTACTCCTTTCAGTCAGTCGCTTGTTTGTGTTATGTCTTCTGATGAGAAATTACACCTAAAATCAATAACTAGACATATGGGGACATATGCATATTTGCTTTCTTTTAAAGTTGAGAAGATTGACAGCACGATCATGTCTGTGTGTTAAAGTGAACCTTCAACTTTTGATTGACTTCACGAGCAATGAAATGCATCCTTGCTCAGGTGACTAACTTTATAACTTTTCTCCATGTATTACACTACGTTTAGCATGAACCGTTATGAGACAATAGTGTCTCTTAGCATAAGACTTGAAGCAGGGGAACAGCTGTCCTGACCCTGTCCAAGGGATAAATAGAAAAAAAACTAAAAGCCTACCCACATGCCCAAAACTCACTAATTAACTTAAAGTATTAAATATAAAATTAAATAAAATATTCTGCGACCCATCAGATTCTGTGACCTGAGCAGGATTTTCAGGGTCAGGGTTGGTGGTCGGGGGTCCTACAGTATTTGGGTCGCACAGTTTGGTGTAACAACAGCAAGTTGTGGTTTTACTGGAGGTTATGGACTATTTCTTGGCGCGGCACAGTGATTTCCTGGAGTCTTAACTGTGTGGTCGCCAGTTTGCTGTTATCCATGAACACCATAATTGACATATAACGTGTCAATTATGGGAAGAAGATTTTTTTTTTCCTTTTTGGACAAAGCCAGGATAGCTGGGTGTTTAGCATACAGATACAAGAGTGACATCAATTATCTCATCTAACTCTGTATTTCTAAAATTCTTCTTTTTTTTCACTTTACAGCATTCAGGATATTAATTGACTTTGTGTTGGAAGTATCACTGAACACCCCGCGTCCTAATGTGACTGCCCCACATTTGAATCTCGTCACAGGAGACAAGAGGAGGGCAGGAGTCAGATGTCAGCCTTGGCCGACGTTCAATTCTGTGGTTTCAAGGCAGCACAAAGACACAAAGTACTTTCTCATTCATTAGCGAGTTGAGGCCTCATACTGCGACTGTAACTCTTTATAGCTGGATTATAGTCATAATACAGGGATTGGGGGACCGCGTTACAAGCGTGCAGGGAGACGCGGCAGCTCTGGTGTCCCGTCTGAGAGCTCAGACTGGGCCCTGGTGGATCCGCTCACCTCGACCTGTCCTGGTCCTGGACTCGGCTGATCGACGTTGCGCCGTGACCTGAATTAGCTGTTTAATCCATCTCAAACACAAGACTATCTGCCTGGATGAAATCTCAGTCACCTCTCAAAATACGCAAGCCCAAACCTTTCCCAGCCGCTCAGCAAACTGGCTCTTTTATAGGGCTGACTTATTCTCCCCACATGGTCCAGTTGCGCAGCCTAATGAAATGCAGTGGTGTCCAGCTGATTTCATTGCAGCAATATCAATATTAGGATTGGAGCGCTGTGAGTGCAGAAGTCTGGGTAAAAAATAATATCACAACGACCGTGACGGTTTTATTATGGACCTTGTGAAATTAAAACCGATTGCTGAGGACTGATGTCATCGTGCTCATATGAGGATTTCGTGGTGGATTCGTGCTTGAAGACATTGTGGCTTTCTATAATTACCATTAGAAAGTTTGAATGACGTAATTGACACCTGACATACAGACGAAGCGGGGAATACTCCCCAAACACACAATGGGCCTCAGCAACAGTCCCCCTACAGCTAACAATGGGACACAATAAGAAAAGGCATATCACAGCACCGAGGGAAAGATTAGATTTTTGCCGGATGATCGTTTCCCTTTTGTACAGTAGCCATTGTGCTGTATATGGTGTACATGTTTTGAAGTAGACGTGCTTTTCTTGGATAACATCATGTTTTCTCCTCTCTCATTTCTGGGAATGATTCTCTTTTCTCTTCATGCCTTTGAGGTACAGCCATGCATTGATTCACGGTCCTGATCTCGTGACTAAAACGCTGGCCCGGGCATGAGTCTTCCCAAACAGCAACGGTGTCCGGCTGAGCTGCTACCAAGGATTACATACCGCCGCATGGCATCTGATGAGAAGAAACTGAAAAGAGTAAAGAGAAATACCGTTGGTGTCTGCTTGTTGTTTGCATATATTGAGCCGTTATTGGAAGATTGTTTCAGCATGATTTTGCTCCTCTTGCTCTTCTCTCACCATTTATATTGTCCGATATATATATCCCAGTATGTCCATTCCATGTGAGTGGAATTACTTTTCCCACTTACACTTTCTAATGAATGAGATTTCATTTAAAAACAACAGTTTTGTTTCTCTAATTTGAAAATGCTCGTAAAGAAGAGCACAACTTAAGTGCTTAAATGAAATTTGTGGATCTTCTCAGTTCAGTGTCCATATACACATCAAGCAGCACTTGAGCAGGACAATGCTGGTTTTTCTCCAGGTGGTTGTAAAAGAGCAGCATCAGAATCAGACTGTATTCATCAAGTATTGGTGATGGTGTCAGGTTCATTAATTCATAAAATGCTTGTTAATGCTTTCGTGTCAAACCCAAAATGAGCCACCGAAGGTCATCCTCTCCAGGTCAGACAGTTATTCAGCTTCACAGACTTTACACTACAGACTTCCCATAGCAACCATTACAAACACAAGTCACACACAGGTCACAGTCTCATGTTTACCACATCTGTGTGTCTTCTTCAGGACAATGCACATTTGTGTTACTTTTCAATAGAAGCTGTATTAGTAACATATGTTGTGTAAAAATGTATCAGTAACATATGTTGTGTTGGAACATCTTCCATATATGAAGGTATACTGGTCTGCATTTCAAGTGCCTGCTGTTGTGTACAATGAGCCTCATCATGAACAACATAGCATCACGGCAGTTTGTAAAATTTTATCTGGCATGAAATTTTATCTGGCATGAAATTTTATTATAGGATTTGTTTGTATTGGTAAGAATTGTCCATTTTTTTCAGGACTGTCAGCACGACTATCTTTTGTGCCTATAACATTTTTTTGATTGAATGAAACACTACATTTATGAATTCATGAACTAGTCATGATATTCATAGCATTCGTGCGCATGGACACAAATTTTCCTTTAGTTTGTTCATGCTGAGCATCAAGAAAAATGGACAGTTCATACACATGTACACGAATCCTGTAGATTAAGTTTTGTGACTATTTCACAAACTGCCATAACACATCATATCATATTAAATCCTATTACAACAGTAGAGATTCTTACTGTCAGATACTGTATGCTTTTTCTTACAATTACCTTTCTTTAAGCAACAGCTGCTGTACTTAGTAGCTAACTTGTCAAATAACTAAACTTCCCTTTTATTTACATTCTGAGTTTTGTCCCAAGAGTGCTGTTCAATTCAAAATGTCCAGCATGGGAAAGAAGATTCTGTTTGGACTTCAACCAAGACCAAAGCCACATCTTAGCTGTGCAAACTCAGTCATCTGATAATGGGACACACATGGCCAGTGTCACCGATAATCACTAAAATACCAGCATTTAATGAGGAAATCTTCAAGGTTGTTAAATTGACTCGATGCTCTCCTTGCTAATTACCTTGTCATGTGTGTAATTGTCTCATCTTGTACTTCGCAGGTGCATCCAGGCCTTTAGATCCCAGCGGCGATTACACACATCTGATGCTCATTGTCTCTCAGTAAGACCGGTTACACAAAGGAGCGAGAGGAAGTGGAAGAGGGGAGAGGAATGAAAAGTGTGTGTGTGTGTGTGTGTGTGTGTGTGTGTGTGTGTGTGTGTGTGTGTGTGTGAAGGAGAGCCACTTGAGTGGTAAGTAGCGGAGGTGAGATTTCCAGGGAGGGGCTCGGGGCCATGCACAGCAGGTAGGACAGTTCTGCCTGGGGTATTTACCAAAGCCTCCTGACTTCATCAGAGAATAAAAGCTTTCTTCTGTGAGAAAAGGAAGAATTGTGCTCCCGGGTGCACCAAACGCTTTGATACGCCTGGAAACAGTGACTGATTCACCCAGAACTGAGCCTCTGAAATCTCTTCTTCCTGCCAGCTCCACACCAGCTTCCACACACATTCTCAAACATTAAACCCGCGTTCATGGACAGCGTCACGTGTGCCATCGCTTCCCAAAGCTGAGAGCCGGTTTAAGATATGTATATCTGGTAGTCACATTTTCAGCAAAACTGTCCATCAACATGTCGAGTTAATTCCTGACAAATCGTCTCTGGTCTTCCTCTCTGTGTTTCCACACAGCTTTGGCAAGCGTCATCCTGGGAGAGCTCCCAGTATTTCACCTTGGCCTGAAAACTCCTCCAAGAGTTCAGGGAGCCAGCGGGGAGCAGTGAAACCAGCTGATGATGAAACTTTATCAACGGGGCTGAACACTTAACACCCTCATCCACATTTTCACAGTGCTAAAGGAAGCACACACATTTAAGATCTGTTTATTATGAGCGTAATTGTTCATTACCTCGAAGCTACAGGGATTCATGCTTAAGTGTCTGTGCTGCTTACAGTGAAACAGTGAGGAGGTGAGTGAACATGTTCCATGAACTCTGTTTTTTATCCCAAGATCAGTGAGCTCAGACAGTTTTACTGTTTGTGGCACCCTGAGGAAACAATTCATTCACATTGTTAGTTATTCTGGACGTAGAATTTACATGTTTTTGATTTTGATCCTGTGGCAACAAGCCTGGATCCTTGTGGCCCTTCTCAAATGCAGTAGTATTTTCTCTAAGGGAAGCCATCATGCCGTCAGTTTTTAAAAAATCTATCACTGTTTGATTGAGTTTCCTCAAACGTTGGGTTGTAACAGCTGATGAATGTCAGCCAGTCTGTGTAGTGAACAATGGTACTGCACCCTTATCAAAGTCTACCTAAAGGAAGAAAGGGGAAGTTGGCATCTTTTAATTAAGAAATACAAAGGATGCAATCAGATGAGGTCACTGTCATGCCACTGTAAAAACTATGAAGTGAATTGTGAATTCAGTTCAGCATCCTGACCAGAACCCAACATTCAGGCCTTTTTTTCCCCTCACATGGAGCTTTGGGCTTTGGTTGGATTATTTTCAAATGTAATTTACAAAGAAAATCCTTTCTCTCTCTGACTCAGCCAAATCGTCTGCATCAATATGTGTCATGCGTAGCAAGTAGATATGCAATGCCCAGTGGGAAGTGGGAATAGAGACAGCCAATGTGTTGCATTAGCCTGGTGAGTAGTCAGGAGGGGGGGAATAAAAACTTGCAACAGTGGAGCTTCAGAAAATCCCAGTGATTCAGAGAAGGCTAGTGCTTTGTGGAAACATTAAGACATTTTGTGGCAACAGATAAAAATCATCAACTATCCTCTACAGCTACTCCTGCTCTCAAAGAGCATGGTGATGGTACCTGTACATTATACTGTACATACTGCTCTGGATTATAACTGTTGTCAGGTGGGAACAACTTTACCAGTTTACCAGCCACGTTCATCTGATATTTGGAAAAGGTGAAGTTAACCTTTAAAGCAGCTCATTTATTATTTTGAGATGCTGCTGTGTTACATACATGCTGGTAGTTGACTGTAATGTGTGATGGTGGTTGACTTGGTGAGTAGAAGTTCTAGATGTTCTGTGCTGGTGGGCCACTGTGCCATAAACTAAATGTTTTTAACCCTTTAAGAAACCCCCAGCACTGATTACACTGTCATGATCTTTGATTCATTCTCTGTGTGTCACACAAAAAATTGGTTTTAGGAGAACGATGGGTTCATCCAGTGGCATGAGAAGAACAGCACTGCCAACATGCAGCATTCTCCAGCAGAAGCTCTTTGGCCAGCTCAGAGATTTGCCTGAACTGAACTGGCTAATTGATGCCACGGGTCAACTCCTGTTGTGCTCTGCCTCTTGTTGGCCGGCTGCACGTCCACGTCTGCGTCTCCCTCTCTCCCCATTTGTCATATTAGAGATGGATTCAGACTGCTTGTTTTCTCCCTCTGAAAATTTAGCTTCACTTTTAATGAATGCATAAAAATCTTGGAACCAATTTGGATTCCATAAAAGTGTCACTTGACTTGCCACGGACTATTTATTTTACATATGTAGAGAGGAGGGTACACATTACACACAGTGTTCCAGATGAATCACTTGGCTTTGAGTGAAATTCATAACAATAAATCACGAGGAGGATATGGTTTCAAGACTGCTCAAGTTTGTCTATCTGGGTGTGTAGTGTTATTATACTCTTTAGTCTCTCATTGCTTCCACATCGATTTATCCAACACAGAAATCACTCGGCTTCACGTCACACTCGTACACATTTATGAATCCATCAGTTCCAGTTAATTGAAATGTGCTCTGCTACCAGCTTAAGTGTACTTCAGTTACTTTGATATGTCTGATGAGATTTCTGAGAAGAAGGCTACATCTGTTGACCTTAAGAGCACATCTCTACTAGAAGGCTCCCAGAATCTGGTGTGGAAAACGTATCACAATGCAAAGATGGAGTGAGATGCATGTCAGCGTGCCCACTGGTGCACCTGACATACATGTCAGCACTGAGATGTTGATCAAAACTTTTCATAATTCAACAAGCTCTGTCCAAAAGCTTCCTGTCCAGCCCTGTGAGTGGTCACTTACTAACACATGCTACATATTACTCCAGGGCATGTTCAAATGAAACAGGATCCGTCTCCTCACAAAACAACACAGCCCGTAGTCTGAAAGAATCAGTTCCAATACAGAGATTGATTTGGACTTTGTTTGATAGTTACGTATCCAGCAGGTTAAATGGATCAAACCAACAAATGTTCATGTTTAGTGACTACAAGCCTCATGTCTCATCAAAGATGCTTCAATCAAGCTGAAATGAGCTAAAAAATGGAGCAGATTTATCTGCTGTGAAGTGGTCAGTGCCAGTCAGGGACAGATACGTTGCCTCAGGTAAGGGAGGTAATCAGGTAAAAAAAAAATCTTAAAGAAATAAATCTGCACTTAAATGAAACTTTTCTGACCAGTTACACTTTCAGAGACACAGTGAGCTGTTCAGAATTAGAGTCTGTGTTTCTGAAATAAATGACACCTTCATATCTCAGAATTTTCCAGCTTTACAATGTTTCAAACATATTCACGACAATAACAGACCAGAGCTTGCAAAGCATGGTAATATGGAAATACAATATGACACACTTAAATGTGGTCACATCTAAATAAGAATAGTTTAAATACATTTGTGTCATGAATCAAGTAGAGGTGTAGATTTTAAATAATTCTGCTGATTCAAGTCGACTCTTTCAGTTCAAAGATTCGTTGTCACTGACTGTGTCGTTTGCGTCTGATCCTGGTTCAAGGGTTCAGTTCAGTACAAAACTGATCCTATAAAAGCTCTGTTAATAAGGTTAAAGTCTTCACAACAGAGTTACCACTTCATGATTGTTTCGGTGGCTTTCATTGTCTCTTCGTAAGCTTTAAACCAGGTCACATAGTGCTATTGCAGCTAAGCTCACAATAGTTCTCTCGGTCACCAGTGAGGGGCGCTCTACTGCTAAAAGCTGATTGGTTCAGTGACGATAATTCAGTACAGATTTGAAGATCTGGGTTAAAGGTTTGATTGTACATACTGAACTCTGGAGTCAAGGTTAAAACATTTTTAGTACGTACCTTACAATAAAAAGCTCATCAACACAAAGTGTCTCATGAATTTGATGGACTTCCTGTATTTGGTATCAACAGAATATCCATCTTTCATTTAACATCAGTGTTACTGAAGTCACAGGAGCTGCCCCTTGTTTTTCAACACCTAATCACGTTTAATTTTGTACTTGGGCTGACTTCCGTAAAAGTCATGAAAAAAATGATGTTCTGTGCAGTTTGGGGACCTTCAGCGACCATGAGGCTGCTATTTCAGTGCCTGTGATTCTTTGGGCCTATTCATTTGGAAGTGGAAAACGTCTTATACTATGTGCCCATATTCCTAAAATCACCACAATGTAATATTGTTCTCCCATGGCCACTGGTGTAGTTGCAGGTTTTCTTTCTTTCTCTCTCGCTTTGGGAGAGTTTCATTCATATTCACACAGTGAGATACAAAAAGTGGGTTCGATCACCAACGAGTATCCACAAGCTCATGAGGGTGACGGATTCAGACAGAGCGAGCTATCTGTCTCATGTGGAGCAAACTGTTTCAATGCCTGAGAGGAAGAAAACATACAGGATAGATGGGATAAATTACACTTTGAACTTGACATGAGCCTTTAATGTTGTACATTGAAATGCAGTTGCAGTGTTTCATGAGTCATTCTTCCAGAGATTAGCCAACTGCTGCAGCTCTGCCGTTGGTTGGCTGGGTCATATTATAAGATAACGTAAGATAGGCTAACTGTCTCCTGGCTCTGGCTTCTTATTTAACGGACTGTAAGAGTGATATTGATCATCTAACGCTCAGCAGGAAAGAGAATGAGCGCATTTCCCAAAATGTCAAATAATTCCTTTAATTCATTATTGAAAAAAAACACATTATACATATACATTATTCATACTATATTAAAATTCACTGTGAAGCAACAAGTAGATTATATGAAAGCACTGAGCCAAACATTAAGGCTAAAGATGGACTATTTTTTGAAAAATATCCCTTGTGTTTTTAGTCTGTTGGCATGTCTTTATTGAAAATAGCAGTCTGTGATCACTAAACATTATTGCATAATAAGCCTAAAGCGTTGTCCTTTAGATCATCTTTACTGACCTTGTTTGATTGAGCTGATTTCTCACCCTTATATTTCAAGTACATTTAGGTCATTAAAGGAAAATAGTCCCAATTTCATGAAATGTAACTTCGACCTTCAACCTTACATTCACATACAAAATACCATGAGGATAATTATTTCTTAAAAATATCCATCAGAATCAGTCTTGTCCAAACTATCACTTACTATAACAAAGTATGCTTTATATTCATTTTACTGTTATACTCGTTTACAATGAGACTGGACGTGCACAGTTATTAGCAGCCAGGACAACATATCTGCTGCGCCTGGTGTGTATGATCACGCTCAGAACATTCAGTATGGTTTCAGTTCCGTCTTCATGTGTGTGGTGCATGCAACAAGAAGCACAACTGCCAGGAAGTCAGATTGGTAACCCCCGCTCATAAAGCCTGTATCCTTGTTTTTTATGATAAAGAGAGCAGCCTTCTTATCAATCTGCACATTTTTCAGAACCGCGCTGGAGACAAAATCCACATACTCCCCTATTGTGTGATATGAGGAGGATTATTTTTGCTCCAGGCATTCCGTGTTATTCTAGAGGGCCTCATGGTTTAGTTTTTCAATCGGGGGATAGAAACATGGCAGGCCTCTGTTTTTAAGACCCTTCCAGAAATCTGTTCCAGGGCTCGAGCTCTGCAGCCGCACTGACAAACAGCCATAACCACCCTGACCTTCCCCAACCAGCTTCCTCTGGAGAGGAACCCAGACAAATGTTGTTATTCAAGGCCTAATAATATTCTGGTATAAATGGGGAGAGGAGCATGACAGAGCTCCGGAGGTTTTTGTGAACACCAAATAACATGAAGTAGACAAGCGCTTTCAAAGTGATTCCTCAACTGGTTGGAACAAGAAACAGGTGATTCTAGAAATACTGAGTCCCCCTAAAAACACCTGTAGGCACCAAAAAGAAAGTTTCTTAATCTTTTTAATTGATTAGATTTTTTCAGATTATACTCAAATGATGTTTTTAGCAAGTTATATTAAATGAAACAGCTTTTGAAGGAACATCTTATAAACTCAACTAATTAAACACTAATGAATGTGACTGTAACAAATATTGGTCTCCATATACAGAACCATATTATAGCAGTACAATATTTATTTGCAGACAAAGAACCAGATTTTCTTTTCAGAAATCATCAGGAAGTTACAGACACATAAAATAAAGCATTGTACATTTAGTAACGCATTGTACATTTATTTTCCAAGATAAAAGCCATAAATGCTGTTTCAAAGTCCTCTGCTGGAGAAATGCTGAACTTTATATATTGATTTATTGGGTCATTTAAAAACACTAAAAACACTGGAATCAGCATACAAAACACAGACCATGTGTGTGTAAATCTTCAACTGTATGATGGCTGCTAACTCTCCCTAACCTCTCAGAAAAAAAACAGTCGACAAGACCTTGATGTCCACGTTGTAGCCACGGTCCTGGGTGTGTGTTCCCCCATATCGCTCAATGGAGGTGTTTTTCATTTTCTGCAACCTTAAAGGCCTCGGCTGTCAGTGTATCTATTGTTCAGTGGCTGTGTGTTTCTGTCTCCTGTTCGTAAAAGGAGACCTGGAACATTCCTCAGCGTCTTCGCTCACACCAGTAGTCCATTAGCGGCCCTTGAAATGGATACGCTCTCTATCGTAAAATGGTGGTATTACGCCATTAACATTAGTCTTATTACCGGTTTAACGCTGAAATCAGACACACTATCAAAGTCTTTTGTCTAATGTGCAGAATGACATATAAGACAATATCATCTCGGCTAAGCTTAAGAAAGCACATAACAAGTCCTTTTAAGGTGTTATTATGTTATTGTAGTTTTCGTTATAGATGTCTGATAGTGTTACTTTAATCTGTGTAATCATCCAACCCTTGAGGGGAAATGATTGTATTTTTTGGAGATTGCTGTGTTCTGGAAATATTTTGCATTTGCCCTCTGGTGTCCGTTATTGTTGGCTGTGTGCATGCGAAAAATTACTTTAACAACATAAAGTGTCCAAAACATCCAAACCTGCAGCATATATCTTTAAAGAATACGACCAGTTTTTGGAGTCTGGTTGGATATTTGGTGACATTTTCCAGTAGGCCACCTGCCCGAACGACTGGCAACATAAACTTTTATCCATGCAGGCAGCTCCAGGAATGACCACGGTCTGTCATCAGTCCGCCACTTTGATCCAGACTGAAATGAACTTTAGTACAGACGCTCATGCTCCCAGAGGATGCGTTCTAATGACCGTGTGATCCCCTGACTTTTTCTCTTGCGTCACCATGTTTCCATATGTAATTTTGAGTGAAATGTCTCAAAAACTGTAGACTGCAATGAGACTTGGTACGCACATTCATGTTCCCTTCAGGATGAACCATAATAGCTTCCTGGGATCCTGTAAGTTTTCATCTAACACCACCATAAAGTTACATTTTTTATCTGTCATTTTACTTGACATTCCCTTCAACCTCAGCTATATTTTGTGTGTAGTCTAAATATCTGATGGAAGCAAACTAACACACTAAACTAAGAAGGTGAACACAGTAAACTAATGCGAACAAATGTGAGGCAGGATACTTCAGTGACACATACATTCGTTATAACGACACATCTAACAGATACAGAATGATACAGAGCCATCCATTGAAATGACCAAATGTCCTGTGACTATCGCATAACGCAGTTTTAGAAAATACCACTGCTACTTCCTGCTCTGCTGATATCCAATTGGACTTCTCCCAAGGTAGACTGCTAAGTTGCCTATCACCGGCAGCAGGGAGGGGAAGGATGAGATAAGCTACGTGAGGCAACGCCAACAGGCAATATTTTATTTTTATGTAACAATGATTGGGCTGAACACTGGATCAGACACTTCCTACACAATATTAGGCTTAGATGAAGCAAATCAGGCTGGATGAGGCCGCGCTTCAACCAGCACACATAGGATGAAAAGCACATGGAGAGGTAGCATGTGTCCGTGAGCAGTACATATAACAGACAGCGTGCGACGTCAGAAAGTGCACAGAGAAAACATGGGTCGCCTGTGGCTAACCCAAAGGTATACTTTTCAGTTATAAATGGCTGAATCAGAAATAGTGCACAGCGTGCCATGCAGCTGTTACAAAGCTCTTATTCAGGCGTGATAAACCAAAGTTCATGTAACACATACTGAACTATCTGACAGAGGAATAACATTTCTCAAAGCTTGAAATTCACTCTAATTCCCCGTAGATATTCTAAGCATCTCATTTCAGTGACAAGAAGGTCTGTTCCATTGATAAGTTGGATAAACGTCACTTTAATTTGTACCAGCAGTGCACCGGGTTTCATCGTCTGCATGTATGAGACTCCATGTATGGCCTCCTAAATAGAGATTGATGCATTTAATCAAACGTTCCCTTGGCCTCGGCCATTCCGAGGATTTTGTCCTGGTTATCATAACAGTAATGTCTAATGACGTTGAAATGTCAAGCGGCGGAGCAAGGGTCGAAATCGTTTCAATCTATCAAGAGTACATTAAAGTAAGTGTACACTGATTAACTGACTAGTCACACATAAGTCACACATGCACTGTAAAACAACACTGAGCCATATTAAAGTCTGATTAGAGTCTAATGAGGCGACCGATTCAAGTGGCCGGAGCGCAGATTGCCTGTCCATTACTCGACATATAGCCAACAGTACGCAGCGTGTTTGTGCTTTAGTAGCCGCATGACAAATGTTCTGTAGACGCTGGCTGCAGAAACATCAGCAAATGTGCTTATTTTCATGCTGCAGAAGGTAACTCATTTTAGATTAAAGGAACACTTTGCTCGTTTTCAACTTTCTCTCCATATGTCATAGTTACTGTGCAGACGTATCATGTTCTGGTGGAGTTCTCTGTGTCGCTCCTGCCAGCTGTAGCTCGTTCGCTTCCCCCGTCAGCTGACATATTCTCACATCAGTGGATGGCAGAGTAAATATACTGAATGTACTTAACTTAAATGCACTTGTATGAGCTATTAGGAAATGCAACAGAGAGGCTCAGGTTGCTGCTCTGACTGCGCAGCAGCAATTTTAGCAGGGACAATAAAGGCCGAGCCAGCAGGAGCTGCCTGCTACTTCAGCCAGGAGGAGATAATACACATTCTACACTACTTTTCTATAATACAGGGAATAATGTGGAATTCCTTGGCCTGGGTGCTGGAACGACAGTGATATCATGATTAATATACAGTGTGCAATGTGTAAATACACTGGACAAAGGGATGATGATTGGTTAAGGAGTGACCTCTGGAAAAAAAGGAAATGAACAGGTTAGTTATGTGATTTTGGAGAAACCATAAAGAAAGGACTAACCTGGTTAAACAAAGGAGTTCATAACAGAAATGGAAAGTCGTGCATTGACTGGATTGGCAATGATGAGATGGGATGAGAGGATTATCCTGATTGTCCTGATAAGATAAAAGGCTATGGAGGAATAACAGTTTCGTTACAAGGTTTTGCACCCGTTGCCCAACATGCTGGAGAGAGTTTCATTGTATTGGTTCATTAGATTTAGTTTCCCACATCAGAGTCGAATGATTACGAGTGCATGCTGGTAACAATGGAGGCTTCACACTGTTGTTAAGTCACTGTGCCTCTCGTGGCAGATGAAAAAATGTTACATGTGTGTATGAGTCATCTGCTGGTAACATGTGTACCTGCTAACGACAGCTGATCATTTGGAGCTCTAATATTGTTGTAGTATTCTTTTTTTCACCCAGCCCTCCCCTGCTACAGGAAAAGCAGCCATTAACAGTATGGTCAGGCCTTATTGTGTTTGTCAGTCAGGCCGAAACATTTGCAGTATACACCTCACACATAATGCATTCTGACATTCGTAAGTACTGTGAGGTGGCAGGACGGCAATTTCTCTGTCAGCGTGAGGGCTGCTGATGAGACTGTGGTTTTAATGGATTCCAGAGACCACTACTGGACATCCATATTTTCATCTCATGAAGTAATGAAAAGTGTCTCTTTTCCTTGGGTTTTAGGACAAGAAGGCTTTATTAATTAAACGCTTTATGTGTTGAAAGAACATGTTGGTGTGACAACCCCTCCTCCATCACTCCGGCCTGTGACATCTGCCTTTTGTGAATGAGTGTTTTGGTTTTGTCTGTCTGTCTGGTCAGTCCTCCTCTTCTCTTGCCCTTTGTTTCTCTCTCTCTCTTCACACCTGCCCATCACCTGGGATCAGCCCACCTACCTGTCATCAAGCAGTCACCATCTCCCCATAAGAACCTGCACCGACAAGCAGACCTGGCTTGATTGTTGTGCCATTCGTGGTTTGTCAGTGTTCCATGCAATGCATTCAATTACTGGTCTAAATCAGCAGTTCAGGACAATAACATGTATGTATCCTGTAGATCATGTCTTAGGAGAGGATCTTACTTTAGCTGAACTGCTGGAGAAGCACGTTATACAAAAGATTGATCTGAATACTTGCATTCTTTTTGGTTCTCAGCGTCAACTCGACTGTACTTTTTATAGTGAAAATAAATGTGATGTGACCCAGAGCTGCTCTTAAATGTATCTGCACATCTAGCTATCGAATTTGGTTTTCGATTCCATAAAAAAACATAAAAACATCAAAATTGTGGGCTCATGGGGAACGTGGAGTTCTGAGAGAAGGACTAATAAAACAAGAAAATATTTTCAGACTTCAAAGAAGGTTTAAGAGGAGCATATTGTGAAATCAGATGTGTGATTCGACTTTATTTTCCTTGGAGAAAAGCCTACATAACGCCAGCCTTGCTCCTATAAGCAATACCTTAAACAGGATCCGTAGGTGTGTGCATTGCAAATTCAAAGTGCTATGCAATGTGGATTTAATGAATAAAACATGTATTTTCAGTCAGCACACAATAAATATTATTTTCTTTGACTGTGCTATTTTTTTCACCTTGATCAAATCTTTGTTGTACCTCCAATGATGTTAAACTGTCAGTAACTCCGCAGAAAAGATGAGGCTTCCATATTCGCAGTGAGTCATCCATCAGGTGAGGTCAGTTGTTTTTTTGGTTGTTTGTGGACTGAATGGGGGTCGGCAGGGGTGGGGGGGGTGGGGGAGTGGAGAAAAAGTGGTATGTGGATTCCTGAAGAGGCAGCTGGGCGAGCAGGAGCAGCCTAACAGCACTGGTGCAGATGAGATGGATGAGATAGAGGCTGGAGTGCAGACAGACTTAAAGAGGGTGAGGCAGGGCGGAGGGGTCCGCTTTTAAAGCCCCGAGGGCCGGCGCATTGATCTAGAGATGTCTCCTTCAAAGTCCACATATCCCCTATCTAACTAATATTGACTTTGCCAGATTTATATCTTTGTCTTCTGATGTTTTGTGGCTTTAGCAATGTCAACTTTGACCCCCATTTCCCGCCACTTCTTATTGGAGGCATATGTGGCTACATTATCAGAATTGGTAGTCCTTCCTCATAGGAAACAATGCAGCGTCTCTGCCAGTTCAAGTCTAACTGAATTAGCATGAAGACACATGACTTTGTTCAAGATGGCCTTCGAATCGGATGAACTTTTACCTGTAGTCCTGTAAGCGTAGCCACAACATGAACGACGTCTGGGAAAACATCAGACGCTGGTGAGGTCTCATTAGTTACACAGGGCTTCCCATGTGGAGTGGATGGATAAAACATTGCATGAATCACATCGTCATCTATAGAAGAAAAAAATCACTTACATACAGTATATACAACTGTACTCTTAAGAGGACAGAAGACTATGCCTTCTGAGAAGACTGTCAGTTTTAAAAACAAAGTGATCCATCATGTCATAAGTTTATATTATATATGGTCACAGCTTGCAAAAACGTACATTTTAAAAGTAATGTGAGACGAGCAATGAGACTTAAAATCACACTTTTGTCCATCAAGACAAGGGCAAGGGGGAAAAGAAATGTCATTCTTAATGCTAATAAACCTTTTCTCCAATTTCTCCACTTTTAATCTGGCTTATTCGGATGTGTTTGAGAAAACTGCATATAGTTAAAGTTCAATATACCCTTGTTTGATTCATTCTGATGAATAAGATGATGCTTTGTTTGTGCATTTCTGACTTGTTGCACAATCAACCACCTTTAGCTAAAACAGGAAGAGGAATGCCTCACTTGTTTGTCGTAGGGAAGTATTAAATTACAGGTGGACAAATAGACAGACGGTCCAGATGGTGTGCAGCAGGGGACGAGAGGTCAAACTGCTCTGGACTATGAAAATATTCCACCTGATCACCCCGGTGAGGATCGCTGCAGTGAGGCAACACTGCTTGATTGACAGACTGACCTGTGTTTGGCTCTTCATATGTTTTTGCACTGTGGGAAATGTAACTTTCCCTCTTAAATACAAATTTATTGCACATTCAGTGTTCAGTGCGCAGTTCTCTCCTCCTGTACTGTGTCCTGCTGGTGGTACAGGGGTCTTCAACACAACCAATCAGATTTTTTTCTCAAAAGAATATAAAACTTTGTGACTGAATTGCTCTTATATATTGTATGTACATAACACATACAGTCATATAATATATTTTTATACATACATATATGCATACAAACATACTGTTTGTTTGTCCTCCTCTATAACTGTGATACAGTTAGATGCTAACAAATGATATTTGTTCTTGATAGAATAAGAGGTGAAACATTATGCATCAAATTTCATGTTCACGTCCACTGCACTCTCGTTTGATCTTTTGATTGTTGGCTTTGCTTTGCCGAGTTAATATAAGCATATATGTCACTGGTTCAATCAGCAGTTAGTGTGTCCTTAAACAGGACACTGAATCCTGACTTGATCACTCAATGCAAGTATCTGAAACATTTCCTAAAACGAACAGCCTCAATTAGGTGATATGTCAGATCTAGAAAGGGTTTACACTCTAACATATCAGTACTGACTTTGGATGGCTAACAAAGAAATCACTGTCAATATATAACTTTCTTTCAGATTCTTTGCAGATCACTAATACACTATTACAATCCACAAGCAAACCTAACATTGGGGTTTCCAGCCCCCACTGAAGTGAGGGGTCCAAATATGACTTGATTTGATTTTCTTAAAAGCTGTTTAATTGAACAAGAAAAAAGTCTGTTTGACCGGATACCATCTGGCTGCAGAGCATCTGAGGCCAAAGCAGACATTTGGAGTTATTAGAGTTAGATGAGAAGTTTTTATGATAATCTAAACTGTCTTCTGGCTGTAGCTTTATATCTAATGGACAGACATGAGAGTGATCTCTCTAACCCTTGGCAGAAAGCAAATAAGTATTTTCCCAGAATGAATAAGAAGAAACTATTCCTCACTAAATGTTTTAACCATGACCAGAATTATAAGTGACAACAAATATATTAATAAGTGTCCTTTATTTGAACGTGTCTTTGTTGCTAATGACGGAAACTTTCCTTCAAACAGTATCCACCACTGTGAACAAGCTTCATCCAGCCAACATGTAACATCATCCCCGGTGCACAGTTCTTGTGAAGACACCTGTAAGTTGCATTGAGAAACCTGCGGCTGTCCTGCGGCGACGGATGCTGTAGCTGCTGTAAGAGCTACAATGGACAACATGTCACCGTAATCCCAGCCACAAAGGAGCTAAGAATAGAAGCCAAGTGGATACTGGAGCTGGAGATGGACAATGGCGAAGGAGGGTGAAAGTACACCTTCAATGGGGACAATGGTGTATTTTAAGCCTCGACAAGGCTTTGACATCCTGATTGCTAACCTTTGCTGCTCATCTTAATGACTCTTACAGGTTTGTAGCCTCCAGACACATCCAGGCTCTCCTGTGATTAAATAACAGATCTGATGACTGCACAATGGCTGCTTGCTGCCTGTTCTCGGTGTTGGCGTAGCAGTCTGTCAGTTGTTGGCGTTCGTGTTCTGCCCGTGTTTACGCTGGGACGGTTGTTAGCGTGACATCTTGCCAGCTGTTGGTACTTGAGCTGAGTCTTCCTGCTTGTTAAGCAACACAAAGAAGCTTTAAGGTTGGACGTGTAGAACAACTGATATGTGCGCCCGCGATCGGCAGACTTGGCTTGATTGTAGGGTCAAAAATTATTTCTGACCCCTCTGGACCCCTAACAAATGACTCCCAAGGCATCAGGGGCAGCAGTCATATCCGATGTGCTGCTCTGTCCATGCGAGACACATGTGCTACAACTTAAGTCGGAGGAATAAATCATCCTGTATGAGGGGAATAAGGAGGATTTCACATTAACCCCTGAATGCCTTGTACTCACATGGGATCTCCCTCTGGCTGCAGGGATAAATAACATCCAGGGAGCCCTATAAACTCTTACACAGCCAAGGATTTATTCTTCTTGAATTCCGCTGGCTGAATAGTAACGAGATCAGCCATTTTGTGGGGTATGAGGTAGGTATTAATGTCAAATGACGTCAGCGCAGAGCTACAACAATGCAAACCACAAGGGTCTGTCGTGTTGCACTGCCTGCCACCCCCCCCCCCCACAACTGCCGCACATCCCTCAAGGTGGGGCTACCTTTTGCACCTAATGAAAATAAATCAGCTGTAAGGGTAGCCGCTCAGAGGTGTCACACTCAGTTTAGAGAGGAAAAATGAAAGGGAGAGACAAATGAAGAAGGAAGGGGAGTGAGCGAGCGAGGACGGTTCAAAATTCACCCAGGTGCAATGTGGGAAAGCTATGAGCCTCCCTTTCCTGGTTGCCAAGGATGTGTTTGAGTAGAAGATATATGTGACCCTCTGCTTTTAATACACGGCCATATATACAGTATGCTGCTGCTGCACAAAGGCAGGGGGTATGTGAAGGAGCTCTGCATGCCTCTCTGTAATGCTTTTCCATCTGCTGCTGTAACTTTAACTGTGTCCCATCGACCACGGCGCTCAGCAGCCTGTCACTACAGAGGCAGCAGCATTTAAGAGCTGTCACATTGTACACATAGAGCTCAGTGGGCAACTGCGACTCCCTCGCCTCGGCGTGTCCGCCTGACGCTTTATCAGACAGGTACGAAGACGCAGCGTGAGTCCGACTGTCTGAGGTGCTCTGCGATAGAGGCAAAGAGGGAGAGAAGAAAGGAAGAGAGGAGGAAAGAAAAGGGAGGATTGTAGGGGAACGGCAGATAAAGGAAAAGGGGGAAGAATGAAGGTATTAAAAGATGAAAAAGGTGAGATGAGAGAAAGATGGAAAGAAAGTGTGAAAGTGAGGGAGTGGCATAGACATATCAAGAGAAATAGGAAAGGTGGTAAGGGTAGGATGGAAGAAAATATGGACTGGAATAAGGAAGGGAAGCCAGGAGGGAGGAACAGGGAGGTAGATAATGCCTTGGTCACAGTGCATGACTCTCATGATCGTCAAATCCTTGTACTTGACTTTCTGTCTTTTGGGAATGTTGAAGCCATTGCGGTTTGCACGCTACATGAATCAGTGGCAGGGGGTCACACATTACAAGATATTTCACAGGGAGGAATCCCCGATTGGTCTGCCTGGTCTCCAAAATGCATTTTGTCACGAAAACACACGCCACAAGTGACATGATGACGTGCATGGGACTGGATATATTTCTTCCAAAATGGGTGTCTGCAAGCTCATATTGTTTGCACACGTATTTGCAGTGGGAAAAAAAAAGTTTGTTGTCGGGTTGCATGTGGTTTCTGGCTGCTCCAGTGCTCTTCCGCCTCTCCTCCCCTCCCCTTAGCCCACGTCTGCTCCCATTGGCTGTAGCTTGTTGCATGACTCCCCGACCCGTCCCTGACATGACCAGATACTTAGCCTGCTTGATGCATCTGCAAGGCGTCGGCGAGCTCTCGGATCGCTTCTTTGAGCTGTTTACAGACAACCATCGAGTGGCGATTTGCTAGAGCCAAGCGAACACCAATTTGCCTCTGTTCTGGAGGCTTTTGTTGGCGATTTCCACCAACCATCAGCGGGTGGAATCAGGGCTACGATCCTGTAGTGTGAACTTGGCATAAGGAAGAAAGAGTGGAGACGGGAAGAAACAAGGATGACAGAAAGAAGGTATGAATAAAGAGGGTTGTAAGAATGTGAGAAAGAAGGAAAAGCCGTTTTCAGTTCACAAGTATTGTTGCATTGCCAACCCGAGCTGTTTACATGATTTATCGTAATTGCTTCACATCCAGACAAAAGTCTACAAACATGTCCATCTCCCCTCTGTGTGTGTTAGCCTGGCTGGAGCACTTCCTTGTACAGAAGAACCCTCATCTTCTCTCCCTCTTGTCTGATTGGAGCGAGCTGAGCAAGTAAGCACTGCCGCTCAGACTAACAGCTTCTGGCATCTCCAGACAGGAATTCATTCTTGCCCCTGTGATCGCAGCGGGCTGGGATTTCGACACGGAGGGAGCTACAAAGAAGCATGTTATTATTATTTTTGTAGACGCAGAGTTCGGGCCTCCCCACCCCTGATCGCTCAGTGCAGCGGGTTAGGGTTGTACACACACTATCTTGACATTTTTTGGCCTTGCGCAGCTCAGCGTCAAATCGTTCAGAGTGAAAACACACAGTATCAGTTCATACATCAGTATCAGCGTGAGGAGGATCTGCTGTCTGAGCTCTTTAGCTCTCCCAGGTGGTGCCGTACAGACCAATATATCTGACTGCTAACACTACACCCCAACCACACTGTTTCGGTGCCTCTAACTGTAATCCATACAGCTGAGCATGAAACCATGGGACGTAAACACTGAAGCCACGTATGAGGCGTGTGTGGCCTGGCTCGCTTTCACACCCCACCCGGCCGTCACTGGTTGCTAAGCCGGGAAGGTGACCATGAACTAATAACAGCATTCACCCTCATACAAACATACATGCGCACGCTCATCCCAGGTGGGTCACAGCTGTTGAATGAACTGCTCCACATTTGCTCTAAAAATACCAGCGTTGACACAGGGAGATAAACAAAAAAGCAAATTAATGAAGCCCCTTCTGTCTTGATTTACTGCTGCCAGTAGTTTTCACATCCTGTGAGATTTCAGTTAGAGAATATCTCACATTTTTTTTTTTTTTTTTTTTTTTTTTTTTTTTTTTCAAAACCATTTTTCAACATTATGAGCTGGGCCGCTCCTGCTGTGAGCAATGAGAAGAGGCCCTCCAGGCCTGTGGCACCCCCGTTCATTGCTCATATAGTGGGGGAACACCATCCATGCAGCTGGTATCTCACCGTCCCTGAGAGCTCGCGCTGGTTTTATGAACATCAGGAATGGGAGATTGTATGAGTGTAAGATGGGGGAGGTGGAATTAATGGTTTTTCAGCCATACCTTGAGAACAGCAGGATTTTCCACTGTGGGAACACATGGTGAGCTTAGCTGTAATACAGTGTAATGAGATCTGAGCAGGACCCTTGAGTGTGAAGGGGCTGTCCACACTGCAGGCTGCCGTTACGGGCTGTGAGAAAGACGAGATGAGGCTGGCACCACAGGTCAACAAGTGGAAGGCATGTGTGGGCGAGTGGACGCACTGTATGCCTGTGTCCACCTACAGCCAGTGTGTGGGAAGGCGGAACATCCCATCCTTAATTAAAACACCATCGCCTCCTTTTTGGTTACAGGTGGGAAAATGTTGCACCTTTTTTCCTTTCCACACTGTTGTAAACACCAATAAAGCAGCCTTTGGCTTTTATGTGCCACACACACACACACAAACACACAAACAAGCACAAAGTCATGCAAATAATGTATACACACATGCACGCCCACTCACACAGACACACACACACACACACACACAAACAAACAAACAGCCAGCAGCAGTGTTCCTTGATCAGAATGGCTACTACGTGCTGGAGGGTATTTGCTTGGTTATGGAGAGAGTTGGAACACACACATAAACACACACCCACTCACGAGGACATTAAAGGCTGGAGCCCAGTGATAATTAGAGGTCAGTGGAGTGACAGCTGGCACAGGGCATACCACCGGGCAGCAGCCAGAGGAGGATGATCAAACATAAAGCGGGCATCGCTCTCTGAATGTGGAGAACGCTGAGTAAAACTATGCAAGCATCTCGCACCATAACGAATGGCTTTCTAAACAGGATCTTCAGTTTAACAAGTCAAGTATGCTGGAAAATCTCTTGTCAATACGTGACTTCATTTGCTCTCCGGCTTGAAAGGGAACGACGGGAGGGAGATGAAAATGCCTTGATGGCTATCTGCTAGTTTGTTATAGCATCAAGTGCGGGTGTATTTGAACATCGGGCAGCGTTAAGACTTTGGTCTGAGGGACGTTCAGGTTCAAACATAGGATGCATTACTTACAGAAATCACCTCCAACAGACAAGTCTGTCCGATTATTTAAAGCCGGTCCCAGTCCATGAAACATTAATCACATCTGTTGTGCAAGTAGGAGCAACACTTTTTGCAACCCATTAAAGGAGGTATAAATTTCTCTCACAGACAAACAATGGCCTTCTAAGTGGAGCGTCAAAGCCTATAAAATGTGAATGCCTTTTCAACAGGTCATCCATTGGCACTATGTTTTATAGTCTTCTTCCTGTTCCAGATTTTCACAGCCAATTCCTGTCTACTTCAGTACACCTCCATTGTGCTCCCATGTATTTACGCCTTACAATGAGAAAAACAATTGACACATGGGAGGAGCACGTGCATGTGTGAGATTAGCAATATATTAAGATTGTTTTAAGTTCATGTGAGCAAAAGAAGATTATGCAGTGTATCAGCTACCTGTGAGAAACTGGACTCTTGGGTTGTCCACTTGACATATCGTAAACCTTTAATAAGAGATTTTTTTGGCCACTTGGGGGTGGCGAAAACAAGCTGTGAACACAGCACTGACATATTATTGCCTTATAAAGTTAATATGGGAACGTGTTCGCAAACAGATGCTTATTTACACATGGAGCAACATTAGCATTCATTTGGAGTGTGTTTCTGGCCACCTGCCAAATGTTAATCCAATAACTCTTAAAACTTTTAAAACGTCAGGCTCTTTCACAAATAATACTGTCTTTGACTACCATTTGATGCTGGATATGTAGTGTACACTAAGTTTTTGGAGGTTATTCTCTGAGCACTATTTTTAGGCCATAAAGGATGCTGATAAGACCAATGAGAGTGAATCAAAAAAGTTTGTACAATCTGAAGCTGAAAGATGATAAAAAGCTCTATGGAGGTGAGGGGAAGAGTCTGTGATATATAGAGCGAGGCCTTTCACATACAAGTAGTCGTGATCCATTGTTCATATGAACATTATAGCTACTTTAAAGGACCGCAGTGCTCATAGAATTTGTCAGACTTTTATGAGATATAATTAACCAATTTAGAAACAAATTGATCGTAACAGGGTGTGACAGCTGTTTTGGGGTCAACATGGCTTGTATTGTGGAATTAATGAGGTTGTGGTTTGGTTCTTAGAGCTTCTTGCTGTAATTTCACCAGGGAGTGTCAGAACTTTTTTTGTGTATGAAGTGCATCCTGAGTTCAGGGGTTTGGTTTTGGTCATGGCTCATCTTGGATCCGGACCCCTGACTTGCCACTCACATCTCAAATTTTGACAAAGAATTCTAAAAATGTCCATTCACTTTGAATATTATGTTGGGTGAGTGTCAGATTTGCATTGTAATTCCAAGGGATCATGAACACTGAATGTCTTGGAAACCTTTTGAATATTTTAGGAACATTTCTGGCCTTTTTTCCTTCCTCAGAAATGGAGCCAACTCAGATTGGAGTTGGAACTGGAAAAATGATAGCAATTGGTACCATATGCGTTTTTGGAGCCACAGTCAGTTTAAGGGTGTTATAAAGGTATTAATTTCTAAATATTAGATTTTATTGTGGGAGCTCAGATTTTGTGATGAGTTATGGCCATTTTTATTGAAAAAATCAGTTCCTATGGAGGTATTAGTTTAGAGTCTAACAAGCGGGTTTTTGACAGGAAAGTCTCTCCTTCAAAGCCCTAAAATATCTTACTAAGTCAGTGTGAGGGAGGTTCAGAGCTCTCCTTCCACAGCTGAACACAGTGCCCATAAGCAAGGCATTTAATCTCAACTGCTTCAGTCCCGCTGGGCAGCTCCCGAGTGTGAACATGTGCAGCTGTGTGAAAGTGAAGCATTGCAGTGCTGAAAAAGAGCATGTGTGTTCAGAACAGACCCGCAGGTTTAAATCTTTTAGGAAAGCAGTGAGGGGCCCAGTGAATACACAAAACCTATCATCCTCAACACTATTTTGGAAAATTCTATACAAGCTACAGCATTATTACTCCCTATACCTAAGATACACGAGAGCAACCGTCTTGAAGAAAACTTATGGGGAGCAAAACTTTTACAATCTGTAAAAACAGTTCACCTCTAGCCTACCTCAGGGCCAGACATTTTCCACTCTTTAGCATCTCTGCTTTTTAATATGGTCCCTCTGAAGCTGTTCTCCAACATTTTTTTTTCTTCCATTTGTATTTTCCTCCTCAACAGAAAGAGGTATCACCTAACGCCTGACATGGCGTTTGGGGGACCAGCAACAGGAAAGAGAAGAGGTCACGTCTGGATGTGACCCGCGGCAGTGGCTGAGACGTAGACCAGATCTGCCATTGTGTAGTCCAAGAGAGATGTGGTGTCCCTCTCTCAGCCCCTCGTGACTTCTGGGCAGAGAGAAACAGTTTTGGGCCTTTTCAAGATGTCATTTTCAAGTCATGAAATCTGTCCTCATGTCCCCTCAGTTATTAAAATTCCTGTGCAGACATTTTAGAGTGACATCAGACTCCTTCTTGATCTCCTCGCTGCGGCAGTCAGAAACATAAATAAACGGAGTAGTTCAAAACGGATACTGGAAAAAACTGAGAAAAGCCCTAGTGGTGGGGATTAAGACAGCAAACTGCAGCGTCCCTGGTTTGCATCTGGCTGGGAACCTTTGCATTGTCATTTCCTATCTTTCTCTCCCTTCATTTCCTGTCGTCTCCTTACTGTCACAATAAAGCTGTAAAATGGCCAGGATCATTAATACAATAACAGTGGAAGAGGATTACAGGTTTTGATGGCGACTAAGTGGGTTATATAGATTCAAAGGAAATACTATTTGAACTATTCCTTTATTCCTAAATGATATGTGTCTTGGTCTGACTTTTATTTTTGCAGGAGATAAATCAGGCAGCTTGCTGCACTGAACTAGCAGGAACTATTTTGCTTTTTATGATAGGAGGTGAAGGTGCAGGGTGATAAAAGTGACTGCACAGCGGATTAATGTCAGGTATGAAAGGATTCCTGTCACTATTGAATAGGTGCAGTGAATCACCAGCCAGGAACCGCTAAGTTAACATATAATAATTTGACATGTCCTGGTTTCAAAGGAGAGTTTTAGTGTGCTTTGTCCATCTGCTGAAGATGTTTTCAAGAGTCAAATCTAAAGGAAAGATTGATTTAAAAATTGGTCATATTAAAGGACATTGAACATTTGCACAAATATCAGTAACTGTATCAAAACATACAACGCTTTTTCCATAATCACAACTAAGGACAGAAACATGTCACATATGTCCCTTTGACAGAAATGCGCTGGGGTCGTTCTTCCAGGAGGAGCTCTGTGGGCGGCTGTGTTCCTGCTGCCTGCGTCCACACAGAGCTGCAGGCCGAGCTCCGAGTCGGGGAGCTTTAAATCACGGGGGATTTTCTCGGCTGAGCTGCGCTGTGTCCTCCTTCAGAGCAGACCATGTACATTTGGACGGGGATGAATCAGACTATTATTAATTATCCAGCACACAGGTCAGCGGCGCCATAAATAACCGTGGACTGACAGACAGATTTTAACCAGAAAAACAGGCAGGGTTTTGGGGGTCTGGAGGGTACACGGTGAACTTGAAGAAATTTGGATTAGAGGTATATTACTACAGTGAAAGGCTGTCTTTTTTGATGATTCCTGCTTAGACTCTAATCAGTGGAGAATGTCAAGAAAGAGAGACGCAAAACTAAATAAACGCCTTAGCCTGGATTTGAACTTGTGGTTTTTTTTTTCACTTTAGTCTGTTAACTAAATGTTTTTGTACCTGGATTAAAAAATCTTACAGCAGAGGATGGAAACATATTTTTTTCAAAACCATTTTTCCACTGGTCATATAAAAATATTCTCATACGGAACTTTTTACTGAATTCAAAACCTTAGTTTTGAAAGGGCTGTCTTTAAAGGGTCACCAGAGTACAGCTCTCTTAGCATATAGTTTAAATATATCAAACCGCACCATTTATAGGTCATTATACATTAATGAAGGACTTCCTTGTTTTGAATTTCGGGCTGGAATTTTTGTGGCAGCCTGCATGATCATACAGAATCCTGTGATTTCGAAGGTATGCTTCAAAAAATAACTGCGAAAAAGCGGCCATGAAATTTGAACACTAACAACGTCTTAGTGTTGTTGCTCCAAACCACCCCTGGGCCTGCTCTGGTTTTGTTTTTCCCACCCACCAAGGCAAACAGAAGGCGTGTGGGACATCAAAGAGCCAACATGCCCTCAGGGCACCCAGGGGCCAAAGCATATCTGAGTTCAGGCAACATTTCACCTATACAAATCACCTCCTGATTACAGCCATCTCAGCTTTCTCCATCCAAGCTGTCAATTGTTTTCTATAAGGAGCAGTGATAGAGTCAATATATCCATAAAGCAGTACAGGTATCAGCTCTGAGTGCACTGCACAGTGAGACGCAAATAAACCCAGATATCCGTTTGTTGACTTAGTTCAGGCCATGATTTGTATGCCTGCTTATGGTCAGCACAAGTCAAATATGAGGTCAGTATATTTTGAATCCTCAACCTCCATTTCAATAGCCCCTGAGCTGTGACAGGGCTTTCCGCTGCACATCCAGCGCTATGAGTCAAATAAACAAATAGCTCCATCCTTTTCGCCTCAAGGTGCTCATCGTTATACATATTTAGTGACGGACTATTACGATTTTAATAAGCATAAGAGGAGAAAGCCTGTTGGCCTCCACGTGTGAAAACATTTATACAGCATGTAAAAAGGCCCGTGGTTTCACCGGCGGTCAGGGGAGAAAGAGTTGACTTTTATTTTAGTCTTCAGACACACTGCCTCAGTCCTTCCAGAGCAGGACAGTGGGAGCATTTAGCGGAAGAGCCGCACGGCTCGGTCATCCGTCTGCTCGCCTGTGTGAGTGCGGTGGGATGATTCACGCTCAGGAGGAGAGAAGATGAAACACCTGCACAATGTCACGCTTGTGCCATCGTGCTCACTGACGCTCGGATTCACCGTGCAGGTCAAAGTTCGCTAAAAATAAAGTCACACAGGTCAAAATAGCTAAAAAGCAAAAACATGACTTGTAATACAGGCTCACTCGTCATTCGGAGCAGAATTGGACTCTTATGTCCACCGTTCTTTCTTTAGAGCTATTTCAAAAAGCCTCTTTAGAACATTTAAGTATGAAGAATAAATAGAAGTATGAATTTATTACTTACTGTAACTTGTGCACAACCAGTGATGGAAGAAACACTCTTTTATTTTGATGTTTTTTCTTTGCAATTTGGGATTGTCACTACTTATTTTGTTCAATGGCTTTAACAAATCATTTTTAGCCTTTAATCGAGTCCAAAAACATGATTTGATTTACATTATTACATCTGTCTTTTTCCGTCTTTTTCTTTATACATGTACTTTGATCTGTCTTGCTTCATATTGTGGACATTCATTTCTGTAAAATTCATTAGAAGCGAGAAACTGCTCTGGGAACAAATGGGATTTTGTCACCCTGCTGGCTCAATTTGAATGGACATGTTTTGTACTGCTGTTTACAGCATCTTAAACACCGGAAACAACAGCCGCTGGCTTGAAAGAGAGAGCAACAGCATTTCTTTGTTATGATGACTTGCTTTATTAAATTTCTTTGGCAGTTTTCTCAATGATCTACTGCTTCCGACCTCTGACTTTGATCCGTTCCCACAACTAGAGGTGAGAATAATTAGTCTGTGATCGGACATGAAAGAGTGTTTGAGGTGGCCTGAACCACAAATTTGCAAAAATGATGTCCACATTCCTGTGAAGTCAAACAATCAGCACTTGGACGACTGTTTTTCTGTTTATTTTCAGTGCGAGATGAGCTGAAAATGTTTAGAACAGACTACCTCAAATGCCTTTTGTTGCACAATTGATCGACAGCTGTTTATAACATGCAAACTGCAACCAAATGAGATTATTGGGTTTCAGCTGAGTGTGAAGTGTGTTTCACAGCGATTCTTTTGTGGGTTGGAGCGCTCTAATTACGGAAGATCTCGTTTAAACAGCTATCCATCAGCGTGCTGACAGCTCGTGCATGCGTTTGGGACCAATGCGAATCAAGCTGGCAGCTTAATTGCTTGTAAATGAATACAAGATTCTGGAGTTATAAATTTCACTGATGGATCACCATTCCTCAAAATCTAATAAAGCATTCTCAGAAGATGCCTTTCTTAATATCTATAACAGGCCGCACTGGGGCAACTCGCAAACTTTCAAAACTCACAACACACTGTAAAAACAAAGCTGAACATTTTTGTCTGACTGATTCAATACCTATGTGTCATTTTGTATTATTAAGAGCCTGTTTTCTTCCTGCAGTTTCTTCTAATATTCCGTCTCTCTTTTGCGTAATGTTTGGTTTCATAAGTTCTGGATGTCAGTAGCTTGGCCGATCAGACAAATAGTGGCGAGGGGAGGATGGTGAGCTGACACAAAACACAGTAGCTCAGCTCTGGTGGCTTATGCCTCGGTTCCACTACATGACTTTTAAAGATTATTGTACTGTTCACATGACATAACTTTCTGTCTTGTAATCAGGAATTTTAAAGTCGTTGTGGTTTGAGCACGATGTGACTGATCAGCGAAGGGGTCACACATTACACGATCTTTCCCCGACGAGTCTGTCTGGCCTCCAAACTACGTTCTGCCACAAAAACACCAGCGAGAAGAGAAATGATGCAATGCCATGGACTTTATTTCTTTTCTTTTCCATCCCTGACATGACCACATATCTTTCAGGCATTTGCAAGGCATCGGCAAGCTTTTGGCGTCTCATGGGAGCAAGCACCGATTCACCGGTTCAGATCAGGGGATTTTTGTCAGCGATCTCAAAGTGGAAAATCAGGGCTACAATCCGGGAGTGTGAACTCGGCATTATCCGGCAGCTCAACGGCAGTCACTCTGACAAGCTGTGTTTACCCATTTATTCTGTTAGCCAGAGCTAAGCTTCTCAGCATTATCTGAAAATTAGGCCTCTTACAACAGCACATGGAAAAAGAGAAGGAAAATGGAAAACAGACAAAGCCTCCAAATAAACAGGAACAACTGTTGAGAGGAATCTGTTCTCTTCTTTTGATTCGAGCTGGAGGTCAGTTGTACAACAGGAGGTCACAGCAGATCTTCCTGGCACCGTGTTGTATGGAGCATGTGAAATGTTTAGCCAGAACAAGTGAACCAGAGCCGATGAAGCCCAAGACGTTTTCTTTGTTCCACGGGAATGGGTTGAACACTGACACCAAATGGGATTTTTGGAGCTGTTAAATGTCTGCAAAGGCAAAGATGTTAAATAGTGTTTGAAATGTGATGCTGGGTCCTCCTTCAAAGAAGCAGGCACCACAGTTTCATGCATCCGTGATTTCTGAGTTCTTCAGATAGAGGTTTATTGTCATTAGTAGTGTCTTTTTTCATTCAGTAAATTATGAACAGATTCTGCTTTAGTCATTTTCAGACCCAAAAGAAGATGTCAGGAGCAAAGAATTTGTGTGAAAACAGCAGAATCGTCAGAATCAAGGCCACAGGAGAGCAGCATGGTCGCCATGTGCTGGCGGCCATTTTGGGTGAAACTGCAGGCCTACTACACTGTGTGTGTTCATATCATCCTGTTTGGCTGCTAGTGCATAAGAATATTAATATAGTATATCAATCAAACCGCAACTTTGGAATGCTGCTAAGAGTTTTAAATTTGGAAACATAGCAAAGAGAAAGCACAATGCAAAATAATATTCTTTTTTCTGAGATATTCTTGGAACTGTCTCACCATTGTCCACAGTGTGTTTAAATATCTTCCAGCTGTGAGTAGCTTCTCTCATTTCTTCTGTGTATTGAGTCCATCAACATCACTCGAAAAATAATTTAGTATGCATACTGGCATCCTTGAATTTAAGCTACTTGCTTTGTTTTAGCTGTCAGTATTGTTTTTATTCTGTTTTCTAATTTTCCTATTTCACGTCTTATTTAATTATTTTACCACATTTTTATTGTTTTGCACTTTGTCACATTTTGTTTACAATCCGAGACGTAGCTCTTCAGAAACAGCTTGGTGGACTATTATAAAATTAGAGCTCAGATGGGCCGATGTGTGTGACTGCTCAGTGCGTGAGTCACAGGGGATCAGTTTTCCAACAATGTGTGCTACAGATTTGCGTCCCCTTATAAGTCATCTTCAAAGTACGCAGTGAAAAGCAGTTGGAGTGCTTTGCTTTGCCCACTTTCACAGAACATCAAATCAAAGCCTCAATGACTGCAGTTAATCTGTTTCCTGTAAAGTCATGGTAAAGAACGGTGATGAATAACACTCCACGGAGGCATGTCTTGTTGAGAGCTTACAAACAGCTCCTGAATGGGACTAGATAATCCCATGCAGCTCTCTCACTTTGCATCGTTGGGATCCATTGTGAAGACGCTTCTTTGCACTCTGCTTGCCAACAGCAGGGGACGTTTCGCTGCGGCAGGGGCACAGAGGCAGACAGGAGTGGCTGCAAATGTAATCCACAGTAGCTGAGAGCCCAGATTGAGCCTGAACTGATAAGACTGTCTTGAGGCTAACGACAGGCCACAGCAGGGACCTGACCCATCCATTTCCCTGCAATAAAGTCTAACTTACAGCCCGGTCCCCTGAGGCTTCAAAGAAAGAGTCAGCCTCTGAGCCAGGCCAACCCTGCTGAGGGTCACAGCCACTGAGAAGAAGCAAAGTTGCAAAGGGTGGAAGACGTCTGACTGCCTGTCTCTCCGGTCGTCCATCTATCTTTCTGTAAATGACACTTGTAACGTATGAAGCCCCGCCGAGCGTCGTGGCTCTGATGGCCAAGGTACAGAGGAGATGTGGGGTGCTCCAGAGGTCAAGGAGGGAGGTCAGGAGGCTGTATTGATGTAGCTGCCCCCTGACCTCATGTCTCTAGAGGAGGGCGGGGTGTCATTCAGCTCCTGGCAGCATGTGTCCACTGCCTGACCTGAAACCAAAGTCCTGCAATGGCCAAAGGTCTTCATCAGGCACCTCCTCACAGTGTCCAGGCACAAGGATCCTCATATTCTCGTCCCTCTGAGCGCAACTCACTCAGCTCTCGCTTAGCACCTTTCTCCACACATTTTTACCGAGAAAAGAGAGCAGAGCTGGAAGAAAACAAAAATGGCAAGCTTCTAACTTTGGAGAACTGGAGAGGAAATACCACAGTTAGATGAAGTGGCACCATTCCTTCAGGATATTAGGTGATCGCCACAGTAGTCGGGGAAAGTCAGCCTTGAATTTTCTTTAAAAAACTTTACTAGGTGAATCATTTTGCTCTGTCTAAAATCAACACTCAGCTCTGACATGAGAAATAACAGACGCATTTTTTACGATGTAACCTGCGCTGTCCCCTTGGGCAAAATATATCAGGAGGCATAAGATATATGAATTATAATTTCCTTAAAAACAGACGGATTAGTAGAAAAATAGCTTCCAAGAAATGTGCACAAGATTTTACCACAGCGACCCTCTCGCAGTCAAACCCAAGAGGACTAATTTCTTTAGTAGATGCAACACAGGGTTTTGAAAAACAGAGCTTATGTTTTGTTCCTGCTTCCTGTTTACATCTTATCAAAACTACCTTGGATTTCAATTAAATTTGGTTGGAAAATTAATTTAAGATTTAGTTCAAAGCACCACTGTGCCTGCATGTAGGCCTCATGCAGCTGATGGGAATGACTGTAGACTCTTGTTTAAATGATTTCTCAGCATTGTGAGCTCGAGGGCACTCCTGCACATTTTGGCTCACGATACTCTGCTGCTACTTGAAGATGTATCCCATAATCGGGACAGTGTATACTTTGATGATGATCCAGACATGTTCTATTATTACGATAAAATCTAGTTGCAGCTCGGTATGCAGCCAGCTTTTTAATTCACAGAAAAAAAATTATTTCTCCATCAACACTGTGGCAACATAGCAATAACATGGCGAAATTATAATGCAGTATTGCTCTGAAAAATAAACAGAGAAAAAACACACACACTCCACCATTACACAGATGTTCACAGACAAATGATGGCAGTCAGACTGGAGTCCTCTCAAAGCCTTATAAGCTCTGACAGACCTCTGGATCATGCACGAACCAACATTCTACCTCCGACATGATTTATGACACTTCATTTGGAGCGTACAATTAGGACCCGTAAATTTGCTCGGAAAACACTGAGTGCTTGTATCTCTGAGCCGTTCAGCGGCACGCCGAGCCTCGGGCAGCGGATCTGATCGCTCACAGAGCCAATGGATAGAACACAACACACCACAACAGGCCGACGGCCTCCTGCCTCGACTATCAGGAGGATCAAGTCACAACAGCTCCGGGCAAGAGTCACACTTGGAGACTGAGGGAATGTCCACCACGGCGGGTCGGGTCAGCTGAGCGAGCAAGCGGAACTCGCACATTTTTGATTTTGCAATCATGGGAAACCACTTACTCATACGTAACCATGTTTGGTTTTATGATTTGGGTTTATATCGGTTGATGTTCTTCATATTCCTTCACGAGGGACCAGTAAAGTTCTTTGTAAAAACTCCCACAGTTTATGTAAGCTAAATTCTAGCGGTCTCTCCTGACCAGCGATGTCTCCTCCTCTGTTTTCCCAGACTCTCGGCACACCTTATACAACATTAGAGAGATAGACAGAGAGAGAAATAAAAGGGGAGGAAGAAGACAAAGAAAAAGGGATAGATCTAATCCGGTACAGATAGCAGAGCTGAGCTGTAGCTTAGAATCACAGACACACAGGCTGGGGCCAAGTTGGATCGGGTGGATTTCGACTTGCCAGTTTGGCTAGCTCACAGCTTTGGACTGTGTTCAGGAGGGGGGAAAAAAACCCCACACATACACACACACGAAGAACAATAGAAGATTAGAGATCACTGAAATGTTTGAGCTTGCTGTCTGATGTAGTTAAACACCTGCTGGATTCAGTCCTGTGGCAGATGCTTACAGTTTCAGTGCATCTTTGTTTGGTGAGTGAAGGATCGCCGGCATGTGACCCTTTCTTCTGATCAGAGCAAGCTAAACAAATCATCCCTAAATGTCAGTTCTGGGTGTTCTGACTCACCAGGACCAACCATTCTCTGCTAATAAGTCATGTAACAGATGGAAAGTCATGAGAAGGCCTGACGCAAACGTGAAAGCAAATTGGCGAGGTTGTAAGGCCGCACAGGCAAAAGATTTCACAGTAAAAACACACCTGATCTGTCTTATATGAAGAAAAGTGTAACATCAGGTGAGACGCTGCAGACAGACTAAATGATATTAGGCCGTCAGGTACGGACACGCTCATTGAAAGTGACCAAATGAAATCTTTTCTGCAGGTGGTGCACTTTTCTCCGTCCCCTTCAGACATGGTTATTACTGCTCATGCTAACTACACATTTCCTCGCATATTTATTACAAAGAAACCACTGTTGCAGCTGTTACTGGAAAAGTAAAAACACATCACTTCCTGTGAACCACAGGACTTTTCCCAGGGAAGACTGCTCAGGCATGTTCAACAGAGCAAACGTAAAAGGTTTGGTGCACAGGATATAAGCTTGAGTCACTGTTTGTCAGCTGTAAAAACTTTTAGGACTCGTTGTTAGTGATGAAAATATAATAAAGTGGGATGTCAGGTGTGCCAGTTTGCATCATGTGGTGGGGAGGAATGTCTCAGGGGGCAGGGGCCAGCGTGACCTCCACAGCTCGCTCCACTGGGGCAGATGGGCCTTCACCCTGTAATCCTCCCACAACAGGGAGCAACAGGGACGGCTCAGGCAGCTCAGCCTCTGCAAAGGCCAGAAACTCCCTGCAGGGACGCACTCCAATAAAATCTCTTTGTTCCCCGGTGAGCGCTACATCTCATCTCATCAATGCTCCAGTTTGGGGTTTCAACAGAAACTAAATACTTTGTTGCTGCTTTCTCCTCACGCTCTTTGTTAGTGGAGTGAAGGGAAGACTGGCTGCTCACAGGCCACTGAGTTTATTAGGACTGAGGATATTTCAATGGTCAAACACTGACAAACACTGAAGTCACTGGGGACATTTATCTCGTCCTTAGTTTTTTTTATCTTCATTATTATTATTATGAATGAGTGATTGTGAATGATATTTTCATTCTTATTTATAGTAACCATATTAATTTATTTAGCACCCTAAGGGCTTTAGAGCTGCAACTAGGAATACTTTTCATTTTCAGTTTATCTTGCTATTTTCTTGATTAATCAATTTGTTGTTTATTCAATAAAACATTAAAAATCGACTCTGACTAACCGTCACAAACCACAAACCACTATTCAGTTTATAAAATAAAAGACTAGGAAAAAACAATTGTTAAGAATTTAGTAGCTAGAAGAAGTAGAAGCAGAATTTTTGGGGGTATTTTTACTTAAAAAACATCTTAAATGGTTAATCAGTTATCAGAATCATCAGTTAGTGTCAATTTGCTGAGGAACAACTATTTAATCAATCACCTATATCACTTCATCTGTACTCATATTAAAGCTTACTGTTGTTGAACAAAACTTCTAGAATAAATCACATTTTGTAAAACACTTTCAGGACTCAAGTGAGTGTTGGATAATAGAAAATAAATCTATGGAAATAAAAGTCTATGAACATTTTCCATCTAATTGATTGCATGCTCACCTCGACTCAGAGGTCACGCAGACAGAGAATAACATTTGCTGGATGTAATATTTGCTGTGCGACCGAAATTTGACAAAAGCTGTAAAACAAGTCTCTGCTGTGTATTCTGACTCACTGATCATTCCCAGACAACGACGCTGTTATTTCACCTTCCTCAGTCGCTGTGCTGCTCTTAAAAATCAAATAATTCCTCACAGGCAGAAAACTTTGTAATCACACACTGTATCATCACACTATTTGAGGTGGTGCGTGATCACAGAGCTACGACGTGACTTCTTAGTCTGAGAGCTAATTTGAAAGTGGAAGTTTGTTTCTGTTGCTATAGAGATAAAGGATGAATGTTTATTGCTAAATACCAGAGCTATGGTCTTATCAGCTGCATAGTTTGGCAGACAACATGTCACAGCCTTCTTATTAGCACTTCCGCCTTATGGAAGCACTTTGAAAACCTGAGAGGAATTTGATTTGACAGCATGAATTATGATAATATTTGTTCTTCTGATAAGTACCGCATGCTCTCCTGTAATGATGTCAAAGCTCTAAATCAGCTGTGAAAGAAACTTTGCAAAAATATCCTCATCAGCGTGATTCATGTGGACGCTTGTTGTAGAACGACGTCTCTCTGTGCCCTATTATGACAGAAAGGACCGAACGCAGGGAAAATAGCCTTACACACTGCCAGATCCCATTTGTTAATGATTCTTCAGATGAATCTGTTTACATCTATTGGATACCTCAGCATGTGAGAGAGGAGAGGCCACCAACAGAACAATGGAGAGAGTAAATATTTGATCCATCTTTCTTCTCTGCTATGTCTAGCTGTCATTACAAATACATGGTGAGATCCAAAAGATTGCAGGGCTCGAGAGCATAATGACTCATAAACAGCTTGTGTGAGAAATGAAATATGGTTTTAATTGAAGTATAAATGTTTATGGCAGCATAGGAAACATCAAAGCCGTGACTGAAACTCTGTATATTGCTGTGGCCGTTATCAGAGACTGCTAATAATGTTTATTCGAGTTGATGACCAAATTTTCATTGTTGCATTTTTCAAGCAAACAAACACAGCTTTCTGAATGGCTGTCTGTCAGTAGGGAGTGTCTCAACATCCACTTCTCATTATTCAGGCCAGTTTCCATTCAAGGAAACACCGTTAGAGAATCCAAGATGGCAGCAGACCTCAACCCACAAGCACAGAGAAACACACTGGGTGAAAACACCAATCAGCAGCAGCAGTTTCAGGCCTCGGTTCACCAAAGGTTAGGACCAAAACAGCCTCTTTGTAGTTAGTGTGTATGGTTAAATCCAAATCTTCCAATCTCATGATTTTATTGTTCGATAATCACTTCAAATAAATCTCATTTCTCATGTGTCTCTGAGTTGGAATCATTTCCTGGATTTGCTTATGAAGCATTTTCAAAACCGTTTAAAGTCTCTCTCCACTCAAACCCGTGTTTACTTATTGTTGCTGGATGGATGAGCAGAGTTTGACAGTAGAAGACTGTTTTCACATTCATCTGCTGAAAGAGCAAAGTCTCTCTGCTCACTGTAAATCTCAGTGTAACACGTGTTGTAAAATACCAGCAGGATTTTGTGTGGGAGCTAATCGCGATCCAATGTCCAACTCAGAAGTGTGATGCAGAAACTTTAAACCTCCAGTGCACGTTAGTATTCACGCTAATGTGAGGTGTTGATGTATTTACATTATGACTATGTGCAGCGGCAACACATGGATGAGGAGTCAGTTTCAAAAATGGAAGGACTTTGGAAAAAGAAACTGAGAAAAGAGTGCTACACACAACATACATCCAAAACCCTGATTCCAGAAAAGTTATGACGCTGTGTAAAACCTAAATAGAAACAGAATACAGTCATTTGCAAACATTTTATGAAGTGTTCCCGAGTCCATGTAGTAATCACCTTTATACAATCATATGTTTGACAAAGTGTTGAACCTCTCTCCATCCTCGCTTGTGAACGACTGAGCCTTTCCAGGATGAACCTTTCATACCCAATCATGATACTATCACCTGTTACCAATGAACGTGTTTACCTGTGGAATGATCCAAACAGGTGTTTTTGGATCAGTCCACAACTTTCACTGTCTTTTGTTGCTCCTGTCCCAACTTGTTTGAAACATGTTGCTGCCATCAAACTCAGAATAAGCAGATATTTACAAAATTCAATGAAGCTGATGATCAAACATTGAATATATATAGAGGTTTGCATTGTGGTAATTTATCAGTGCAGCAAACACTACGCTGAAGTTAGTCTGATAATCAACAGTAGGACAAGTTAGTTTGAAGTTAGTTTAAAGTTTGGTATTGATCATCTCAAACCACAGCTCTGTCTCTGTACACTCCTCCAAAACAACCTGTGAACCCACCATCCATCACACAGACTGAATCTAGTACAAAAATACATATACTGAAACAATTATATCACTAATGGAATATTGGCCTTTCACTGTTTCATATCATATTGAATTGAATATTCTTCTTGCCTCATTTCTCTTATTTTAGACGCTTTCAGATAAGTTTCATTATTTTTCTGTACTTATTCTGTCATTCTGTAACACCCACATTTCCCCTCTGGGGGATCAATAAAGGATTTTTTTTAATCTCAGACAAAATAAGCAGTTTGCAGACCACTTTGAGCTCAAGGATCTGAATCACTATAAGATCTAAAAAAAAAAAAAGAAAAGAAAAGAATGGATACATTCATCAATCATGAAAATAGCTGCTAGCAGAAAAACATAATAAATTCACCAGAACGTTAAAATGGCTTTTCACACTCATCACATTATATATTTCTGCTATTAAAGAAAAGATAATGATGATGATAAGATAAACCAAAATAGGATAATGTTTAATTAATGTCCATGAAAATATATTGAGATATAGCTGGTACCAATCCTGCAATATATTACTTTTTTTGTTTATTTTGTAATAAATAGCCGACACTATTGTTTGTTATTGATGATTGTAAAACCTGCATGTTCCCAGCTTAACTGTTCATGATACGATGGTGTAAAAATTCTTCAGGATTTAACAAAACATAAAGCTTTAAACACCTAAACATCGGATTATTCACAAGCGTTTTCTCTATGTTCGATAAGTCTGTCGCAGTCTTTAAGATGGGGCTGCGTTCTGTATATTCTGTCCTCTAAGGCGCTGCAAATACTTTGTACAAATAGTTGATTCAGAATGGCTGCTATCACGGTTTTTTCGCAGCAAACAATGAAGACCAGATAGACATTTTTCCTACAGTCTCAGGCCAGATTAGAGAACGCTCCAGTTATAAGAAGCGGCTTTAGAGTTATGTGGAGTAATTCCAAGTCTGATGCAGGCCTGTAATTGGTGATGAAAGGGGCCTGTTTTTCTTCCACTGTACTCTTTTTTGAGGGTTTTTTCTGCCCCACAATTTAAAGGAGACTTTTGTTAAAAAGTACGATAAATGTAAGATAAAACAGCGAGGAGCAGCAGGGGAGTCTGGCATCGCAGCAATACTTTGCGTTCTGATATCCAACGACCCCGTCAGATGCATCAGAGAGGACGCGCAGACAGACAGAAGGCTGTTTGAGCGACCTCTCCTAATGTGTGACATCTAGATTTCACGACACGCATCTAAGATCTAAATACGGCTGACAGAAGTGAACAAGCGTACAGTTCTGTGCTCTGTCCTAGGCTGACACCCTCTCCCTCTCTCACACACACCAACACACACTGACACTACAACCAGATGTGAGTCAAGCATCCTCTTTGCATATGCATTTGTTGCTGTGTAGAGTCTGGCATCTCCTGAGGTTTTATGTTCCCAGAAGTGTGGATTATTTCCATGAGCATGTGGGGAACCAAGTAACCGCAAGAGCGCTCAGATTACTGTCAGCAACAACGTCTCAATTTGTTACTTGTTTTAATATTAAAAGGGTAAAAGCAGCACAAAAGAAAGAACTAGTATCACAAATTGCCATTGTTGTTTGAATGTATGTGTTCGCAGGCAGATTATTTCTGCCATGTGAGTTTTTAAGGAACAGACTCTAGTTCATAATCAAGCTGAGCGTGTCTATGGAATTATACTGCACACTTCAAATCTCTAAATTCTAAATATGATAAAAACATGTCTGCTGCATGGGGCATTTTATAAACAATATTTCTACTCTCCCAGACACATAACATGTAATTTCTTGTAACCAGCCACTATTTCGATCAGTCTTACCTTCAAGGCTGCACACTGATTCATTTACTCCTGGCTTTGCATAAGCATGTGCATTTTCTGTCAGACCAGCATCAGGTAAGCTGCTACCTGAGCTGTTCTTTTTATTTTGTCTAACCACCAATGCTTGGAGCATTATTAAGCTATTTTAGAAGCCTAAATATGGTTTTGTAAAGCCTGTAACAAATGACACTTTGTTTCTTTCATCCCTCTGCTAAACTCCGATGCTTCGGCCCGAGCCAGCGTCTCTGGTAATTGACCGAGCCGGTTACGTTGGCTTTGGGATGAAATAATTGATTGAATTAACTTTGAACTAAATTTGATTTAAACTTCAGTTAAAGTGCGTGTTGTATCCTAACTACTGATAATTAAAATCTACAACATGTACTGGTAGGGGGGGCCAAGTGAGAGAGGACCAACAGGGTCCAGAATTTTGTGCAACACCCGTAGGCTTTTAGGCTGTCTTACAACATTTATATTATATTATATTATATTATATTATATTATATTATATGTCATATAAGGTATAATATAACATGATGTACAAGTGTCTTGGTCGGCCTATGGCACGCCTTACTGGGATGCTTATAGATAGAATACAATAATAGAACGGAGCCATAGTTAATATTATTTGCAACACATGCAGGTCTATTTAAAGCAGCAATACCACAACATACAATACTCCATTGCAAGTAAGCCCTGAATCTTAAATGATGAACGTGTAGATGTATTGTCAGCAAAAGTAGTTCTTATACAGTTGAATGGCCCTTTTGACTGTTACATTTTTATAGATAATATATTGTTGGATTATTATTTCTGATAATTGATAAAAGCAGCATTTTAATGTTTAATTTTAACAACTGCTGGGAAGTGAAATTTACTGTTAGATATTCCATAACAATGTATTATAGTCATCATCATATGCTCATATGGTTTGTGTAAAATCCTAGCTAAAGTAATAGCTGTAATATAGTAAGTTAATTTAGTAAAAAGCACAATATTTCCCTTGTCATAGTAACACTGTCAAAATCAGTATTCCATTGAATTTCATCATTCAAGTCTGGGCATTTAGTCAGCACCTGTTTTATGTCAGCTTCCGAATATTTTACTGTCAAGACACTGATACTAATTGTGTTATTATTTAGATTGTTGTCTTTTCGGTAATATCCAAATGGTGCTTGTTAATTTTACTGCATTACATTTAATTTTACAGACCTTTAACCAAAAGCAGTTGCCATTTTTGCAAGGTTTTAATTTCATTCTTGGTGAAAAACAAAAGCAGAGGAAAATGCTGTTCATGAGGTAATAATTTAGATTTTAAAAGTAATGTGTCCCAGTGTTGGCAGGCAGCAGACAGGCCGGCAGAGCGCAGCCAGGGGGATTAGAGCCTCTGTCAGCGAGAGAAAGGGCAGAGGGGCGCACAGGAAATGATCACGGCCCCATGGAGGCAAGTCATAGGCCGGCGCTGCCAGTCCAGCTGCTGGAACCTAGCGCTGAGGGAAACAAGGAAAATGCAAGGTCAGTAGAGCATTCAGAGAAAGAGAGAGGCTGAACACAAAGAGCCACAAGAGGAGCACTCGGAGAGGCCACGTGGAGAGAGGAAAGGAGTTGAAAAAAAGAAAAACACATATGTAAAAACACAAATCCTCCTGACACACACGACGGCCTAGAGACTAATGTTGCCATTCTACACTTAAAGCTATCAGGATTTTGATTTGTTAAGTAACCTTGTCCTCTCAGCTGTACGGGGTTAGGCAGGGAAGACCGGTGCATAGGTGCTCATAAATCATACGTGCTGGCGATGCCTGCTTAGACACATTGCTCAGGCATGTGGAGAAGGAGGAAGTACGCTAGTTTGATTCCCCGGCACGTCACTCCATGTAGAACCGAGGTGTTTTCTGACTCATTGAGCTTTTATTAACAGCAGCTCCAAAGGTGGTAATTGATTCTGGCAGAAGAGCTGTGGCCCACGCTTAGACCGGCATCTGAATGTAAATAAGTGGAGCTCAGCTAATGTGGAATTTCTTTATTACCTGATATGGCTGTTAAAAGGATCAGTGCCACCGCAATAACAGAAAACACAGAGATGGTCTCCAGGTCTGTCATTTCCCCTCCTCTCAGCCAGTCCAGTTTCATGTGAACACGTCCCGCCACATCAGAAATGAGAACAGCCACATGCCAACTGACTATCATCTAACAAAACAAAAAACAGAAAACAAGCAAACAAAGATGCAGAAAAGAGCGGACATGAAATAGTCCCTCCCAGCTAGGGCCCAGGAGTGATTAAAGCAAAAAGCCAGACAGGGTCTTTCATGTGGGGACCATCTCATGTGCCCCTCTCAGCTTCAAGGACAAAACATCTCTTTCCTCTCGCTGGCGGCGGCGCAGACAGATAATTCCTTCCGTTGCACCCTCCAACCAACAGTTAAGCTCGGGACTAAAAGTGTCATTGCAAATAATTAGTTTCTCTCGTCCCGGCGCTGCCACAACTGAAATACCCCAGGAACCCTTGTCTGGCAGAGAGAAGGGCCAATCTGAGAGCAATTGAGATCTTGGCACTTTACAGAATTGCAGCCCCCGATTTCCGTCATTCTCCTTCTCAGAATCTATTTACCTTCAGGAGAAATCACTGACTTGTAGTTAAGGAAGAATGATTTCCTTTGCTTTGGGTTTTCAGGCGCAGATGTTTGAATCTAATTTTACAATTTGCAGCAAATGCAGACAGAGCAACAGCTGAAAGAGTAAAGGAGAAGGTTTCAGAATGAATAAAAACTTTACTGACTCTATGTTCAGATTGAGAAGGACGACGTGGTGGAGAGCTGAAACAGACTATGCATGAATGGAGAGCAGGATTTCTAGCCCTGCTCATGCGGCCCAAATCATCTCCAGTCCTCCATTTGTCCTCTGCTAATCAGCCTCTATTAAAGCCGTTTAAGTGGCATCTGCGCTCTGACCTTCACCTCAATAGAAAGCAGCCCATTGAAAGTGTGTTCACATGTGTGTGCGACAGGGAGAACTCGGGGTACGCATGAAAAATACAAACTTTTATCAGTTTTCACTCTTTTAAACACCTCTCATTCCAACACACATTCAAAAAGCTGCCAGGGTTAAGAATATAAATCACAGATTAAAAGTCGGGCTAAATCATTCTGATAGACCAAAGGCATATCTGTGAAATATTGCAATGATGAACGATTCAGAGGTTCATACCATAGTCCTCATCAAAGGTTCCTCAAGTGCCCCAGCCAAAATAGAGCCGGACACACAGCTGCGCCTCATTGAGGGGCTGGGCTGATTTAATCTGTGCTAAACATGATCTAATTTAAAGCTAATAAGGCCCTTGTGTGGTCGAAGTGCAGCACGACTTCAGACAATCGAACTGATAAGAAGAAGTGACCACTGTTGAAATAGAAAACATTCTGGGGGCCCTTAAAGGCCCCTAAGGATGAGATTCCTCCTTTCCGATAGCCCGGCACTCAGCTACCTGGATCCTGTTTCTCCACACATGTTCGTGCGGTTTTCTTCAATTTGTTTAGTCCTTACTCTCTAACAAGGATAAAATGTGTTTTCCTCTGCTTAACCAAATTCAGGGAAAAGTGTATGCAAATACAGATGCCCTCCTCGTGAGCATTCGGTTCAAAGGGGCAACTCCGCGCCAGAGACAGACGATTGGTGGGACGCCCCTGGCCTTGTGTCCACCTGTCACAGCCAGTGATTGTTGAGCAGCAATAATTGTTCCACGTTGGCATGAAAGCCCACAGGAAATCCCTCCAACAAAACGCCCGTCAGGCTGGAATGTTGGCACCGCGCTGGTGCTCGGATCTCTCGGCCTGGGGCAGCACCGGCCGAGCTCGAGGGCCATGTGACGCAGGGAGGAATGCTGGAGGCCGACGTTGGGTCGTGGGGGGGCGGAGGGGCGGGGGTTGGAGGACAGTGGTGGGGAACCGCCGAGGTTAGCGAAGGATTTGGGGGCAGGGGGGGTTGGGGGCCAGCAGCCAAGGCTGTGGTGCTAATCCCCAGTTGGCAAGCTGAGGAGAAGTGTGAGGGCCTCTGTGCTGAAGAGGCCGTCCGTCACTGTGAAGTGCTCTGTGTTCTCTCTGTCAAAGGTACTGAGAGTCAGGGGTGTTCTGCCTTGACCCTGAGTGGAGATGCACGACAAGAAGTAGAGAGGTTAGAATAAATCTTATTTCATTTCAGATTACTGCAACTGAAAGGAAAGAACAGTTCCTTAAAGTAGAAAATTAGCAGTGTGTTTTTATGTGATGTGAAAAGTTCAAATCATTTCATTTTTCATAACCATTTAACTAATTGCACTTTTGAGGAGTTGCTTCTTTTCCCATTCTATGGCACTTTCCATAGAAAAAGGTTTTTTGCTAAGCAAGTATCCTGGAAGTCATTTAGTGCATCTTGTACTCATAAAAAGAAAGTTATTTATGCACATTCTTATGACATTTTGACAGTATATTTTGCTGGTTTCATGACTGATTTTAGACCGTTTGATGTAAACGACATAGAATGAAAAATAGAGCGGTTATGGCCAATGTGTTTGTGACATAAAAAGCTGTCATCAGAGATGTTTGTGACAAGCCAAGTGTCTGTCATTGGCATGTGTGATCACCGCTGCTGACCCAGCACAGCTGTGAATTGTGGTGCTCTGCGGAGCGAAGATTGTGATGCAAATTCTTCAGGGAACAGCTTCGTGTAGGAATGCACTGTGATTTAACCTCCCAGGCAATAGTCTGGTTCCAGAGGAGAGAGACAGAGAGAGAAAAGAGGAGGGAAGGAGGAATGGAAAAGGAGAGGAAACAATCTGTCATACGATTCAACTCAATTTGCTAAAGTTAAATGGTCTGATGGGAGGAGGCAAACTGTAATAATAAACAACAAAACTGACCATTTAAGACAAGCTGGACAATCACACACACCTCTACTGAGACTTGAGACGGGGTTGATCAGATGTCTCTGAACTATTCTACACAGCAGATGGTTATTGTATTGTCTCTGTTTGCTCCAGAGACTTTGGTGCCGACAGAGAGAAAAGGCTTTCTTAATCATTTACTCGGCATAGGATAAACATTAAATTCGACTCGAATGCTGCGCCGCGCCGATTGGCTGGTCGAGGAAATTCAATTCTATTCGATGTTATTGTCATTCTACTGTGAAAGAGTGTGGGTGTCACACTGCTTTCCAAACAACAGCAGCAAGAAACATAAAAGAAAGCACGGAAAGACAATGCAAGACACTATGATGGAATTTTTACAGTAACACACAGCTTGGTGATTACACAATAAAACAAACTTATAGCTAAGATTACATCTTACTGACATGCATGTTTAACAGTGTCTATCTATATGTTTATTGACTTGTACACAGTACAGCACAGTATATTTTGCACCAAAACAATACAAAGTCTGCTGTTGGTCTTGAATTTAGTTCTTTTGTTGGTTAACAGGCAAGCTCGGGTCACTCACACACACTCACGAATGCGCACACACACACACACACACACACAGCTTCATAATACAAACACGAACCCGACAAACAAGAGCGCTCCTGTCAGTCTACAGCTGTGCCCCTCCGCAAAGTCACACAAGGCCCTGAAAGGACAAATGTTTGTTTCCCCCTGCAGAATTAATGAGGGCATCAGTCCCTGCCACCTCCGCTCTCCTGCACCGACAGGCTGCTCCCAGCTCCCGCTCGGCCCGAGCTTGAAAGCAAGAAGTAAATATTAGGACTTGACTATTTAGAAAAACTTGGAAATGTGCAGCCCACAGCAGGGCCACGAGAGGGGCAGCGGGAGAAATGAGGAGCGAGCTGGTCCACTGGCCCAACATCTGAAATCTGCTCCCCGGCAGGATGTGACAGAGATGTGCGCTAATTGCTTTAACCCTTCACACCTACTTGCTCCTTGTAATGGCCCCGCAGCCATTCCTCCTCAAATAAAGATTCATCTTCCCTCACCTACAGGCATACTATCATTATTAGTATGTGTAATTGGGCGGCTGAGAGAACAGAGCAGTAATGAGGGTAAGGCTGGAAAGCAGCCAGTTCATATATTCAGTTCATCTTCATGTAATCTGCAGCTTCATTGTTTTTTTTTATTATGTCTGTTTAGTCCTGAGACAAACTCCTACAGTTGCAGAGCATCTCACAGGAAAGTGTGAAGGATAGCATGCATGTGAACTTATTGTTTGATCAGAGCGAGCCAAAGGACACAGAACAATCTCATCGGTGCTAATAAGAATATATCATATAACAGAGGCCGTATTTAGACCTCGCTGGCTTCTTGTGTCTGAGATTGGTTGCACACAGCTAACTTCAACCTGTGTCTCAAAATCCTGCTGCTATTTCTGATCAGTTTCACCTCCACTCTCAATACACCAAGAAAGCATGTGCATCATCTCCAGAATATGTCTTGATTACTGGTTTAAAGCAATATTCTGAAACCCATGGTTTCATCCTCCAGGAAGGCTTGTTGTAATTTAGTTGCATCATGGACTTTTCCTTTCCTTTCTGTTGCTTCGTTTCTAGCGTTCACTGCTGTGCATTGATCTGGACTTTTTGCAGCATATTTTGACTCACACAGATGACGCACTGTGTGTTTTTCTAACGTGGCCAGGAAGTATTCTATGCGTTCGCATCACACTCACAATGTAGTCTCACAGTGTGTGTCCATGACCGCCTCCAACTGTGGTCTGTGTGACTGGATTCTCAGTGCATCTCGGATGTGTTCACACCTGTATTTTTAGTCATTGGAGCACCAGAGACAGACTCTCTTGCCAGATCTAAACAGGACCACCCAAACAGTCGAGAAGGTATTTGTACACATTTTTAGAAGAGCGTTTCCAGGACTATTTACCAATACAAGATTGTACAACCACACACTGATCGTATATAAAAAAAACTACAACTTGCATTTCATTGTGCAACCCTGTGTTGTAGAATGACGAATAAATGTGTGTTGGAAGAGGGGCTCTGAATGAAGCAGGTTAGTAGGGGGAAACAAGGGAGTATCTGGGAGTGGAAGTGAGGCTGAGTGTAGCAGCAGTGAGCGCTCCCCTCTTGGCTACATCAGCATGTAGATTTAATAGGCGAGCAGAGGGCCGAGTCCATTCCAGCTCTAATAGAGGCCAATAAATCAGGCTGGCGTCAGGCTGCAGGTATAATATAGTGAACCTGTGGCCTGTGGCTGAGGTGTCTGGGTCAGAGACAGCACAGTGGACGGGTGTCTGCGCCATCATCGCTCCTCAGAGCTCCACCTAAAGATCCAAAAGCCAAAGAAAAAGTCTAATGTAGTTTGTTAAGTCACTCCCTTCCTGCTCAGAAACTTCCCCTGGAGATTAGTCAAACACTGGTTATTCGACTATTAGAGTTAGAAAAGAGCTTTAGAAATACATGAATGCATGCAAGTAAACGCATTTTATTTATTTATTTATTTTTTTTACAGTTTGCTCTTCTGGTTTCTTACATCTTGGGTATTATTTTTTTTTATATAATTTTGGGCATCATTTCTGTTATCATCATCATTCTCTCCCTTGTGTTTTTCGCCCTGTTGGACTATCTCAACAATTTATAACAATAATAATTCTTTGACTAGATTCTTCAAAATGTTATAATAAAAGACACAAGTCAAGTTTACGTGTCATTTATGTCTTGTAACAATTAGACAAAACGAACTAAACACAAATAAATTTTAAGCGAAGTGGATAGAAAATGAAACATAAGAGGGACAAAGTGGGAGCACGTGCAAGCAAAAATATCCTGGTACAAGACAAATGTATGTATATAACTGCACAGGACAAAGGAGAAAGGTCTGCACGCTGTTAGTCTCCAAATGAATAGACCTTCATCCTTTGTGACATGAAGAAAATAAACATACCCGGAAACTAATTAATTAAAATTTCTCAGTTCCCTAGATTTTTTAAAGAGAGAGATATCAGATATTATCATAAAACATAAACTGAAATAATTATTTCATTTAAATACAGTGATGAACCTTTTCTTTCTCTAAGCATGACACGTTTTAAATAGTTTATTGTTTAAATAGTGTGTATATGTTTTTTCTCTTTTAAAGTAATTATATTGTAGGGTGGAAAACAGTGAATAGTTTTATGATAACATAAGTCCTAACAAGAAAATAGAAACTGCTCATCAGCACAAAATATCAGCCAAGATCTGTCTTTGTTGATTTGGCCTTCAAAAATTGGTGGAGCCCTGAATATTTCAGCACCTGTCTCATTTTCAGTAGCAGGTTATTGATGATTGATGGTGGCGCATAGTTTCCAGTTGGGTATTCTTAAGTTGAAAAAAATAATGTGCTCTTTTCCCACAGGGTGTGTCACCAATCAGACTATTCACAAATCAAATCGCTGCTGCAAACAGTGCTAATCACACATAATGGCTTTACTGGCTGCCCGTCCCACTCAGTCTTTTTCGCCAAATAAATGGTATTACCTCATTCAGGCTGAGAAATGTGGAAGCAATTAAAGAGAGGGGGGTAATCTGGCTACCATTCAAAATTGCCCTTATGTTACAAATGGAGGAGAGATTGGAACAAATATGCATGTGTATAAAGCCGATTCCCTCCTCACATCTATCGCCTTTTCTCCCCATAAAAAATGGCTCTTTTAAATGAGAGCTCAAGTTGAAAGATTTGTGAGGGCAAAAGATTGATTTACTGTGATGCGCTTGAGTTGCAGCAAGAGCAGAAATGTCTGAATTTCATGCCTCGGCCATTCATTTGGACGACTTGAGAGAACGGCAGCGTTTAACCAGATCAAGGAGGATTTGAGCCGTGCACTGAGCTCATATGGTCTATGTGCTTTAAGCCAAGGCTGCGTGTGTCTCAGCCACTCAACAACCGTGGCTGTCGAAGGAAGTGGAGGAGCAATTTCAGCCCTGACTCGTCCTTATGTTCCAGTCTTCAACCTGAGTTTTCTGGGTTAACAAAATACTGAAACGCAGCCGAACAGTGATCAGCAGCCTCTTGAATTAACTGGCGCAAAATGGGAAAAAAATGAAAAGAAAAATTTGTCTCACATCCCAGAATGAGAAATATTTGCTCGAAATAAACAGGACCCATCTGTTCTCAATATATCAATATATATGATAAACAAAGTCCTTTTCCAACAATATCCGCCCGTGCATTTATTTGACAAAACTGGACACTGAAACAAACGCACGAGCTGCTCCGTGCTTCGAATGAAGATCCACACATCAGTCCGGAGTGATTCCAAACGTTGCCAGATTATTTAACAATGAACTCATAAAATCTGTTCCCTCAGTTCATCGAAGTATTAAAACAAGAATAGATAAATTAACAATAAACATGTGTGACCTATAAAAAGATACTGTAACTCTGGCGTCTAAAAACAAACAGAACGTGTAACCGACAGATGGAAAAGTAACACAAGTATTAATACTCGTACTCATAATACCAAGTCTTGCATAACATCACCTCTTTGTTCTCAGATTTTCTTTAATTTTTTTTTTCGTATTAACCAGATTCCTTTGATATGTTTGCATGACATCAGTCAACTTGGCAGCACATGACAGCTGACTGTTAGATTGGGATATTACCGAGGAAAAAAATACATCACACAGGGTGATGAAATGCAAAGGCTATTGGCCTGACGCCTTGATTGATCTGTGGTCTGCGTGTGGGGCCGGGCCGCTCCATTTATCAGATCATCGTCGCTGATCATAACGCTGCTGGCTGGGTCGGCGTTTTTCCTCACCGGCCCTCTCACTCAGGCCTCAAACAGCAGCGGGCTTCACGTCAAAAGTGGCTAAAACGGTCTCCACTGTGATGTGAGGACACAGACACACACACACACACACACATTGACTGGAGTCGTCTTTACATTTTGACCCTGAGTTCTCTCCTTGAATTATATGCTGAGGTTTACACAGTTTAACTCAGCCAGACACTGGGCAAACATGGCGGCGTTTCACTGATCTTCATATGAATAAAGCCGTGCCGCTACCCTCTTTAACCCCTCTCAGTGATGTTAGTTAGTTAGCTGTTTTTTTCTCTGGGTTTGTTGACTCCTCGACTGAAGGCGCAGCCCGCTCCGTCGGCCCCCCCGGCCAGATTTACTGTGATTGACCAGTGTTTACTTTTCCCAGCATAGCCTACTTAGCTCGCTGTTTCTTTTATTCATATTAATTCAGTCTCGCTCCTTCCCTCCCCACGGCTCTTTTCATCTCTCCTTTCTCCGATAGCTTGGACCGGGGTCTGAGATGGATTCACTGCGTGTTGAGATTACGGAAGTGTAAATTTAACTGTTCAAAGTGAAGTTTAGACTGAAGATGAACAAATTTGTTTTTATCCCAAACAAAGTGGCGTGTCGTATAAATTCCACTCTTTCTTCAACTCTTCAACTCAAAAAAGTGAAAATAAGTTATGATAATAAGTTTCAAACACTTCAGAAAGAATATGATAAAGATGTTTTAATGTAAATAGGTGCAACGAAGGAATCATGAAACTCATTCTAGTTTTGCTGTTGGACGTTTAGACTTTGATTCATGTGCCTATATATGGCCAAGCTTTTCAGCTGTTCACTGACCTTCCTTACACACATGCTATCTTGATTCGTGTGCAGTATTAAATTACAGGCTTATTCCGATTACCTTGAGAAAGCCACTGTGACTCATAACAGAAAAATTAAAATATGCGCTGTAGTTCAGCTCCTGTTTGAAATGCGGGACCACATTGGTTGTAAAAATTTAAAAAAAAAGTGATGCAATTTAAACTGCAGTATTGCAATCGCATGTTGACACAGAGTTCAGTTTATTATTTCTTTATTTCTGCTTTCGCTCAAATTAAAAACTATATTCACAGTGTACATGCTGTAAGCGTTGTGCCAATTGTTCGCCGTTAATACTACATCTGTTCCACGGTTTGTTTTCACTGTTATGTAATCTGATATAGTGGGATGATTTAAAATGAAGGTATGTTTTGTTTTGGTTCGATTCCTTCATAAACAATCTACACATAACACATGCGTCCAGATATTCAAAAAAGGAAACATGAAGAAAACCAAAACGTAAGACACATGGGCCTGGACACGCAGAGGGGAAAAGTAGAGGATGAAATAAAACTTAACAAGTTGTAAATAACATAAAACACATACAAGATGTTATACATAAAAATTGAAGGATGGCCGGGGATAAAAGCACTGAAAGTTCAAATAAATGATTTCCACACTGAAATCTTTTTTATTCGTTTTCACCGAGGGCCAACTTTGGCTAAATGAGTTTCCAAACAAACACCGTAAACTCCTTGTTGTGTCACTGTCTGCTCCTCAGCCATCCGCCGGTTTGTCTTTATCTAGAAAGGTGCATGCTTTTCATGATCTGCTATCTCCCAGCAACATGCCTGAGGGACACACACACACACACACACACACACGCGCGCACACACTCACCAAAACAAAAAATGGCCTTTAACAGCACATACTACTGGGCTCCTATTTAAAGGCTGCAGAGTGGGGGTGGGGTCCACAAAAGTCCATTTACAGTACGGGTCAGTACATCTGAAAGCCTTTACCACTCCAGCCAAATTCTTTGTCTCTCTCATTCACAGCCAGTTATCTAGACCACAGGCCTCACAAAGGCAATTGGTATTATATTGTCCGGGCTGACATTAACCCCTGATATTTTCACTGCTCTCTATTAAAGTCCTCTTTTCCTTCTCTATTACCGGGCAATTCCCACAGAGCGAGGGGTCACACCAACCGTGGAGAGATACTTAGATACTTTCTGACAAAGACAGGCAGAAAGAAAAGAACCAGAAACTGCGGCGGCGATTAGTTCCGTTTTTTTTTTTTTGTCGTCTTTACTTTTGTTTTGTTTCCCTTTCTGGACACAAAGGTCTTTAACAACCCGGATGAGGGCTGCTCTTAAGCTGTTTTTTACCTGATCCCCGCCAAAATGGCAGCCCTTTCAATCCCATTTTCCACACAGTCACTCTTCCTCTCCACCACAGCTTTGTGTTGACAGATAGAGAAATGGAAGAATGTGGTGCAAATTAATGTTAACAACAGGGTCATATTGTTGGAGTAGAACAGTCAGGCCTTACATGAAATGTTGTTTTATTGTGCGGACTATAAAGTGAGATATTTCAGAAGGGTCAGACTGAGGTCAGCTGAATAGTTGCATGTCTTAATGATAACAATGGTTGCTCAGAGGGTCAGCGTTTCCAGACTAAAGCAGGTCTGACTTCAGGCTCTATCTAATCTTTGGAGGCCTGATGAAATTACTCCATGGTATTGGTGTGTGACAATGAATTTATCAGCTCGATTTCAACATTTACATAAGCACATTTTCGTAAATTTAGCAAATTCCTAGACCGGACTCGAATTGACAGCAGAGGAAAAAGTGGATAAGTAATTTTGTGAGACATATCACGGGTTTTTAGAGGGTCGAGAGTTCAGCTCATTCCCTCACTCTGAGCACTTTTTCAAAAGTGTTTTAAACATTCAAGAGAGTATTTGACATTTAAAATACATTATCATAAAAAGTATTGCTTTTTTGTGGCATATATTCACCAAATGTGTTTAGAGAAACTTCCATGCGTCTTGCACACATACTCGGACACACCAACATGACTTTTTCATCCAGCGGTAGACTTTAACTGAGCCACCTGTACGAGAGGACAGCTTGCAAGTCCTCAATCAGCAGGTGAGGCTTCACATTTCTGTTCCAGTCAACCCAGTGACAGACGGCAGTGGGTGGACTCACACACACACACACACACACACAGCCTATTCTCTCCCACTACCAGGCTGAGGAATGCCAGTGACTGAAGAGTCCTTGAGGCTGTCGACGGACAGGCCTGTGTGCAGACGGAGCAGACCCCCACTCACCTGCACACAGCAGATCCTCCCTGCCCCCAAACCAAAAGACCGCAGCACACCGTGTCCGCTCACACTGCCTGTTTCTCCTTTTAGACTGAATCTTTATATACATGTAAGACCTCTCAGAGTTCACTGTTCAGTTATTTCCCTGAGTCATACTGTTACCATGCATCAGCTTTGCTTCTCTGTTGGAACATTAGAGGTTTGTGTATCCAGGATCTTTTGGTTTGGGATTTGGAGCCACATTTTCTGCATGACCTGAAATAGATGTACCTTATCAACTCTTCTTAACCTGTGTCTGTATCCAAAAATGTAATGAAATGAAATGGACAGCTGTGAATAAAGTCCAGCATCATTAAATGGCCACTAAAATCTAAATGAATATTCCCCTCAGCCTTGTTTTCCCAGAGTGTGTGGAGTAGTTTTGGCAGTTTCTGTGTGCGTCCACAGGCTGGGGTCAAGAAGTGTTACAGCTTCAGTGAGTGTGCAGCTCGTGCAGGCTGGTGCTGCCATGTATCATGTGAGCTCACAGCATGGGCCCTACATCTTCCACAGCTATTTCTGTCGGTGTAAAATCATTAGAACCACTTTAACCAACACAAGGCCAGCCACAGGGTAATATCTCTGCTCAACACAGCACCAAGTACGTTCCCTCTGACATGCCAACAGTCTGGCTATATGCGCACAATAAATTACATTTGTCTTTTTTTATTTGGTGTTTGTTGCTTGGAGGTCTGGCCCTCAGACAGATGAGTGTTTGAGTGTTAAAGCCGTGATAGGAGTGGCAAAAACCCCTTTGTAATGGCCTTTGTGAGGAGGTGGAATGTCCAAACAAACACTTTCCCAGGGTTTGGGTAATTCAGAGAACGATCCCAATAGGCCGTCAGGTTGAACCCTGCAACTCATTACTGACATGTGCTGAGCTGATTTACAATCACAGCGTGCTATAAGTTGTGGTAAAGTGTTATTTTATAACACTTGGATTTGCAGCGAATTGCAGTAAATGCTGCTTAGTTTGAAAATAATTAGTTTTGGAGGTTATGGATTGGTCTTTGCCAAAATGCTCTAAAATGAGCTACACAGTATATCATTGAAGGTGCAGTTCACCGAAAAAGAGAGAAACATGCCATTTCCATGTAAAGATGATGGTGAAGATCATTTAATTATTTTATAAATACTTCTTTCTTTATTTCAGTATACAAAATAACAGTATGTACATCCACACAAAAGTGGTTTACAAAATCCATGAGTTCAGCTCATACGCTCATGAAAAATAGAATATATTTGAACTGCATGTCAGACATAAAAGAGATAATGCACCATTTTACAAAGTCCTTAATGCTCTTCTCTCAATCCACAGGGATGCAGGCAATGTGAAGATCCACACAGGACACATGAGTGAGAGTCCAAAATGTCAACCACAAAAATGTTCCATGATTGAAAAGTACTTGAAATTCCCTTTGTGTTCCCTTTTCCTCTATTGTCCATCACTGCAGAGGAAAAAAGCTTTAATAGTACCTAAAAAGTACCACATGGATCCATCAGAACCCTTCGATTTCCGTGGAATGAAGCCAAACATAAGTTTCTGTCTAGTGAGGGGAAAAGAAAATCCCTCTCCTCCAGCATAAAATCCAATATTATTTATTTTCACTAGAGATATAATAAAATAGAATTTCAATATCCCTGTTGGGGGTTTTATTAACATTAACAAGAAAAAGAAAATACCCGGGAGGACGGCGGTCTTCACGTAAACCGGCGCTGTCGCCACGCTCTCCACGTCCAGGTTTGTGAAGCGAAAAAGCTTAGAAGCCCAACTGGCAGTTTGGAGACTCGATACAAAAATGATACTGACACAAGAATAGACCATTTTTCTCCTTGAGATACACATGCAAAAGCTTAAGACAAAAGTAAGCCTTCTCGATATTGTAGTGCTTTGGTTAATCTGTAGCCTCGGGCGGCTGGGTACAAGTAGAGGACTGCTGGTGGGGCCGGCGGCGGCGGCGGCGGCAGCGGTGGCACGGACTCATTTGCAGACGTATCTCTCCACGATCCGCTCGCACTTCTTGCAGGTGACGTAGCAGCACCAGTGGTACTTGCAGTGGCAGCGCTCCACCAGCTTCTCCGTGTACGGGTTGTAGCCACGGCCGCAGCACATCAGGTCGCAGCTGTCACTGCCGACTGAGGTTTTGTTGCATTGCCTGAAATCAGCACAGAGAATATTAGGTTAGACTTTTTGTTTTTTAAAAGGAAACAATTTTTGGACTAAACAACACACTATGAAAGGTAGCATATTTCCAGGTTGGTTTCCTGCCTTAGGCGTAAGTTTAAAGCTTCATTCTAAAATATTTTGTGTCATCTCTCAGCCTGTGAAGAGCCCATAATAGTCCTTTAAAAGGGCTTGACTGACCAGGGGTGCTATCAGCTTTTGTGCTTCCAAACATTTTTTTCTTTCATTTTCTAATTGTTTCGTCGTCTTTGGGCAGTGGATGCTCAGCCTCTCATTTCAGGAGCCTGAGGCATCTTGAATGAGCAGAGAATAGCCCCGTCATAAATCACACTGAATACACGGGGCTGCCCTCCCTTTCTTTAGCTTGCCCTCTCCACATAATTGCATTGTTTTATGATGGCAGAGTGTTAATGACTGGTATGGCGAGGGAGACACTGAGCTGATGGCTGCTGTGGGAGTGGAGGGGGAGGGGGGGGAGGAGGAGGAGGAGGAGGAGGGGGACAAGACTCATTGAGAGTGCAAGACAGGTTTATTACATCGGTGGGAGCTGGGAAACAGACAGAAACCCCCACAGTTATGTTTTGTCAGGAACAAGATCTCATTATATCATTGCTGTGCTGTAAGTAGAGCAGGAGCACAGCACTGTACATTCTGTAGTTCACATCTGCTGGTTTAAGGAGAAGCACAGTAATGCAATTTAAGACTAAAGCACGAGCTTCTTTAACACGCCTCATCCCATGACAAGGGCCATGACACTTTTTTTTGCATCAGTGATCACACCTAATCCATTAGGAACTGCTGCTAAAATTCACTTTCTCTGTCCCAGATTCTCTCGTTAGTTAAAAAAAATCAGACTCTAGAAAAGCTATTTACTGCTCTCGGTCTTGTAAATGGGTCAGAGCTAACACTGTAGACAGGAGCAAGGTTAATTCAAGTGTAAAACAGATTAAACTCTCATCAAGTGGCCACCAGTGAGTGAGAAATCAATGCAAGGCACACAATATTGTGACCGTGTGATCGAGTGTTGTGATGTGGGGAGGTCTGAGGATTCCATTCTAGGCACATATGGGAATAATACCCATGCGTGTACACTCACATATACTCATACACAAACATTGGTGTCACATATTCATGTAACGATGGCAGCGAGGCAGGCGCCTCATGATTTGGCAAAAGCACTAATCTTGCAGACTGTGTGTGGCTGCTCCGTTATCAGGCCGCGGACGTGGGACGCACCGGGCACAGTGAGTGTCCTTGACATTAAGCATGTTTTCTGGTTATCTGCAGAGTGGCCTATGGCTGAGGAACACATGATATGACAGTCATATGATGTATGACATTTATAACATTCAACAACACCACGTGCCATTTTAGTGGAGCTTTTTATCCTCAGCGGCTTACACAAGCAGGATCGCTGGCTGTTGGCGCTGAAGCATGCTAAAGCACACGTGGATGCACAAATCACTGCATTCTTACAAAGAGGGCGGTTACACAAGCCAACAGGTGGTCAGTGGGGTTGTGTTGGTGAAATTGAAATCAAGTTTTTATATTGACAGAGAAACGTAAGGAACCACAAAAATTTACCTCCTGAGATACAACTTGTCTTTCTCTGCAACATATTTATGGAAATTTGGGGAAATTCAATAAGCCTGCAAGATAGTGCTGCATATTTGTACCATATTTCTCTGATATTTGTTAGCCCCTTAGACAAATGGGCTCCTTGCTCCCCACCAACCAGCAGCACTAAACGCTGTCAGAACAAAAACACTGGAGCTGAATGGTGAAAATAAAACTTTATCTTTGGGGGACCGACAACTTTTTCCCCATTTGTGTGGCCCTCTCCAGTCAATATCAGCTCGAGTGCACTCAGCCCTAAGAATAACCGCATTAGTCATTGTTTTAGATAGCGGGACAACGACTCCAGTCACAGTGGCCATTTCAGTGACACATGCTCAGACAAACCACAGACGGGGCGCACTCAGGGGCCGCTGGATGTTATCAGCCAGCCTGCAAACAAAACGGTGCCACCAGGCAGGACGGCACTTCACTAGAGTCAACATCCTGGATGAGCAGACATTCAGGATTGGTTGTTTCCTATTTGTCAGCTGTGTGGGTCTGTGATTGACATGAGTCATGATAACAAATCTGACAACAAAGATTATCATCACCAAGTATCCTCCTCTGTCTCTCATGCACACTCACAGTCAAACACAACAATGTGATGCAGCAGTCTCACCTGTCCTGTGTGCCAACAGAGCCCTGTTTGTCGTTCCTGGTGCAGAAGTCTGGGGAGCTCTGCAGGTAGACCAGCTCGTTCTCCCTCACCGGCCTGATGTCGATGTCTTTGGGCACCAGCTGCTTGCGCGTCCCCATGGGGCGGTGCACCACTTTGGTGGCAGACAGGTACTTGGTCTTCAGGTCCATGGCGATCTCCCTCAGGTCCAGCAGGCCTCTCCAGCAGGTCCTTACGGAGCAGGAGCCGGACACACCATGACATTTACACTTCATCACCAGCGCCTCTCTCAATACCTGGACATGACAGAGGACATGGAGGTTAGATAGTGCTCACTCTTTGAGGGATTGACACAGATTAGATGCACAATACATTTACAATTTTAACTGTAGTGTCCAGTTAAAAAAAAGGTAAAACTAGGTGAAAAAACGCTTACTTGTCTCCCGACTTCACTGTTGTGCAGGTGCATGAGCTTGTTGGCATGGGAGCCCGCGCGCTTCATCTTCATGGGAGCGTCAGAGAACTTGGAGCCCATGATCAAACCGTAGTGCAGGTTGTCGGCACAGCCACCCCAGCGGTAGCCCGGCTCCAGGATCTGAGCGGGGATAGGGCCGCACGAGCAAAGCCGCAAATCTCCAGAGGTGCACGCCCGCGCTATGGTGTGGCTGATGGTCGCTGCGGACAGGGCGTAGACAAACGCAGCCTCTCTCGTTCCTGTCGAAACAGATAAGAAGCCCAAATGATATAGGTAAAAAAGGAAGACACAGACAGACAGACAGTAGAGAAATGGACTTAATACAGGAAGCTACCAGTACAGTCTGTGAGTGTTTTGCCTGATTTTGTTGAAGTTTCATGAGACTAGTCTGGTTTTGATTGTTTGAATGTGTGCACTCTCTACTTTCAAGACTGGTCTACTATCGTTTGTCACAATCTATGCCAATGTTTTTGCATGACGCACGTAGTGGTTAGTTTGAATTGACGTTAGTTACAATGGATTCCAAGAATCTACAGAAAATGTAAAAAAAAAAATTCAATCGTTCATAGAAAGTTCTCAAACTACCTTGGCTGTGTAATCAACTTCTCCACTATTCATCTTTCCTATTTCTCTGTTTCCCTCTCAGCTTTCCACTGTCTCTACTGTGAGAAAAAGAAAGTGATTGAATACGCAAAATGAAACTATCAAACTCAGTCCATCATTGCCCGTGCCGTAATGCAGAGTGAGCACTGATGTGATTGGTGGTGACGTGCGTACACGGAAAGCACATATGTTGAAGGCCGAGGAGCAACTGGAAGTAAGGGAAGAAATAATGTATGACGTGCGCTGGTTAGATCAAAGCCATCCCTGGACAGAGATGAGCCATTTCCTGTTCGTTGCAGACTGTTCATTTGGCAAATGGCAGCCATGTCCTTTCTGGGGAGAGCGCTGCCCAGCTCCCCCACCCACAACCCAGCAACTGTCTCTGGCTGACTCAAGGTCCTTTTGGCAATACGAAGAGCAAAGTCAGACTGCAACGCAAACAGGCGTGCAGTCGGATCATGCTGTGGATTTCGGAAATAACAAACCAATTATTTTGTCATAAAGAATGTACACATGTGGTGGCGGCGGCGGCGGTGGGGGTACATGTCCCTGGTGAAAGCTCCTCAGGAATGAATAATGGTATAATTTGGCTGGCAGCAAAAAAGTGGAAAAGCAACATGTCATCTTAAAACCAGAAATTGCTTTTGAAAAGGACATAATTCTGCATTAAAGTTATGGAGATAGCTGTGATATTAATATATATAAATAAATCCACTGTGGCATCAGAGCACAGACACCATTAAAAGGGCTGAGGATCATTTTCACCGGTTACTGTAATGAACTACAATACATGCAGCACTTCATGACCTTGGTTTTAGATATTCATTGAATGCCTTGTGGGTAAAATACTTGGAGCATCTCTTTGGAAACAGCGTCCACGCTGTCATTCCAAACTGCTTATAACCATACCTCGGTCGAGGTCTGGCCGATACTTCGGGGCATCAACGGGGATGTCGATGGAGGAGCAGTTCCAGCGCATATCAGCGAAGGTCTTCTGGCATGTTTTCTTGACTTCGCGGGCGGCTTGGATAATGGTTTGCATGAGCTCCAGGTTGCTGCGGCACAGCTGAGCTTGGGAGGACACCATGCCGGGCAGCAGCTTACAGTGTTGGGTCTGGTTGATGTGTAAAGATGCAGGAGCGTGTGATAGTGCTCTGTGGGGGAGGGGGGGGGGGTAAACAGAAGAGGTACTGGTCAGTATGCGTTCAACAATACATATTTTCTTAATTGCGGTGGTCACCTCAACAATGCGGGGATTGCTTAATCTAGTTCTTTTTTTACGAGTTGTGAAATTATCACGTTTATGGGTATAACAAGGCATGCTGGGAGTTTTAGTTACGGTGGTGTGTTAGCGATTTGAGGTTCTTGTGTACACACATCTCAAGCGCCTGAGACACATCAGCTTTGAACAAACAATCAAAAAATCCAAACAGATAATGCTTTGGGCTGGGAAATATTTTGGCACGCGTTGCAGAAAAGAACCATCTTATCACACGAAAATCCCGAAGGAGAGTCAGCTGCGGATTCATAAAATATAAGTGACACGTTCTTGGCACATGGATTTTCTTTTGTTAAAGCGCAGAAGAAGCATCAAGATATGCCAAAAAATATAAAAAGCCCAGTAAATTCTGATCCACAGTCAGATGAAAGACTACACAGAGCCCTCTCCATTTGCATTTTTCACCACAGGAAGCGTCGTCCTTTGTGGCCCCAGTTTGACATGAATCTGCTGTTTACAGACTATTAAAGGGTGCACACATTTGATTTAAACAATTTACGCTTATTGGGGATTAACTTAATAGAGAAACCACAGGCGGACCAGGTTCGCTCTGATCTCTGCTTTCTGTGTCTCGCACTCTGCTGAGAGTTCGTGAGAACCAGGCAGCACCGTGGCCTGTTTTGCATTAGGGGTCGAGGGGCCGCCACTCTGTGCCCAATGATAAGCTGTGACTCCACTGGGCTGGTGGTAACCCGGCACTCACAGGTGTTTACAGCCGCATCTGTTTTGCATTGCACCGCTGTACAATATCAAGACTGTAGGGCTTCTCGCTTAGATTTAGCACATGCCATCTCGGCTCTCATGGGCACATCTGCTTAAGTCTTCCCGCTGTGAGAATTACAACCGCTCATTCTGATAAGAAGCCAATGATATTTTTGGTAAAGCCAATGTTTTCACAGTGATCAGACATCAGGCGCAGGGATAATAACTCAGATAAAGAAAGGCAGTGTTCGTTTGCAAAAACAGATATCTCCATTTATTTATTTTCCTAAAATTTTTTTCGTGTGTGTGCACTCGCGGGAATATCAATCACACTGGTGTTGGTTTATTCGTTTTAAGAACGGCTTTTATCTGTTCTTGCCAACGAAACTCTTCAAATACACAACAGAGCACGCAAATTGTGTAGAAAACCTCAAAGGGTTTATAAGAACACCAAACAAAACCATCCGAAACGTTCAATTGAAACGTAAATAAATTCAAAAATAGCGACTCTGGGATTTTGCGGACTTTCCAAAATTATTGCGAAAATTATTGTTTACTTTTAGTCACCATAAAAACAGTGTGGTGCCTCGTACGAGAAATCAACATTTGTGTCAGCATTTACGGCACCAGTTTCCTTCTACGGCGCGTTATTTTTACACGGATTAAGGCCAACTAGACTCCACACAGTGACATCACCAGCAGTGTCTGCGCCACCGCGACGCCTCGTCACCTCTATCTAATTTTCTATTCTTATCTTCTTATTATACAGCAGGAGGGGACACATTCGATCTGAGACCTTGTGACTGAAATACTCCTTTTACTGAAGCTGCACTGAAGTTAATAAAACAAAGAGGTTTCCGTTCATAACCTGACCTGGCGGCTAATCTACTGTCCCCTTCATCAGATACACATGTACAGAACGCCCTGATCAGGAGCAAGTCGAGGAATGTTGGGGCCCTTTTCAAAGCTGCCACGGGCCCTCCGCTCCATAAAACACCGAAACAAGCAGCAAAGAGCCACACAATGCTGCGCAGCTTCACGACGTCATCTGTTTTGACATAGTTCGAATGTAAAGCAGGGTAAAGATGGTGACAGGCCTAAAGAATGAGATGGCGGCCCTCCTGAGAATACTTACAGCCATTTGATGCCGGAGCAGACCTGAGACAGCAGCAGAGCCGTGAGCACACCAAGAGGCAGGACATGAGAGCTGCTCCTCATGGTTGGACAGTGGCTCCGGTTCACACAGGACACAAATACAAAGGGCTGTTGAGTATCTTGGCTCAGACTCAAAAGTCAGCTCTCATAGCACGGCCTCCTCCTCTAAACCCTGGAATAAATGATAGAAATATTATCAACGACATGGCCGTGCCACAGCATGCCAGCTTCAGATTTTAAGTGTTTTTTACTGTGTGGGTCAAACCCTGCAATTTAAAAACAGATTAGATCTAATGACAGAAAAATATGATAAAGCACATGCCATCCCAGGAATATTATTTTAGCTCTCTATCAGCAATCTCAACTATTATGCACACATAATAATGAATAACTACATGATAAAAAATAATAGAAATGGGAAGAATTGTTGTGCTTTTCAGGAATAACTTTCTAGACATTTCACACTACAGTAAGCGTTCAAGCATGCTGTACAGAAAATACACCGTAATGCAGCACTTCTACATGCAAATAAAATCACAAGAAACAGGACATGTAATTGTCAGAAACCTTTAAGAGCAAAAAAAAAAATCTAATTTTCATCAATCTGCGGTACAGATGGTGTGTCAGCAACACAAAGCTGACTTTTCTTCTTTTCTTAATGCATTCAACGTCGAAGCTGTTTTGCTACTGATATTTCTAATAGAGTCATAAGATGCTCTAGCTGATTTTTTGTTGTGTTCAGTATCATTGTTTAAATAGATGAACAATTTAGACCTACAATCACATGAACTTTTGCTAAACTTTGAGACAGAAGCATTCACACAAACAGGGCCTATTTCTTGTGAATATCCAGCTCAGTGGTTTATTTCAGGCTCTGTAACTCTGTTTGTTGTCACCTCTGCTCGACTCGGAAACATGTAAAGAATCTGAAAACCGGCGAGGGAGATCAGGGCCACTGATCTGCAGTCAGAGGACAGATCAGCTCACCGGGAGCTTGATCTGACCTGATCTGTGATAATGATGATGATGATAAGCAGGCTCTTTGAACTAAAAAGTGCAGGGAGCTGATAATGGAGCTGATTAAAGCAGCAGTTCCTCCTCGACACCGAGACACACTCAAAAACTGTGTGAAATCACTGACATCAATTATTGAAATGAGCTCACTGTTGTGCATTGATCAACTACTTTTCAAGCACCACGATCATGATCTGTTTCTTACGATAATAAAATTAATCCAACCAACAAATTAGCATACATTATCAATGACATTTAAGGTGTCTTTTTTTCAGTCTTTGTGTTTGGGGTCAAACCTGTTTTTAGAAGTCGAGGCCTCCAGATTAACTGTTTAAATTTACATATGGCCAAAGTGGCCTGGATGGCAGCTCCTGTTTCCCCAAAGAAGATAAAGGCTGATAGACTCTCTTTCTCTCTCTCTCTCTCTCTCTCTCACACACACACACACACACACCAGCCGATGTGTGTGTGTGCCATTGAGCCAACACACACTAGACCAAGCACCAAGACAATTATCCATCATGTTTCCTACAGATCAGAGCAGATCAACTAACAAGACATTTTATTTATAACAACCTCATAATAATCTCAGGTGGTTTTCCATTCTGCTTCTCTTCCTGAGGACAGTTTAAAGTTACTTTAAAGACAGGAAAAGTTTTAAAATCAGGTTGCACAAGCTGTGATATCCTTGAAATAAAATTAGAATAAACCAAGAGTGGCTCTTTGTAAAGTAGAATAAAGTTCGGTTCAACATCATTTCTCCCACCTTAAAGGAGTCTCTCAGTTCTTCCCACTCTTTTTCCAGCCTCTACAGTCAAACTCAGCCGACAAACACAGCAATCAGCCCAACAATCCCAGACTTCTCTCCTCTGATCTGAGCACAAAGACTCGCAGAGAAACCGAGTCCCGGCAGCGGACAGGCAGGAGTTTTCCTCCGGAGCTCACCTCAGCTGCGGCGGCGCTGATCGGATCCACACAGGCAGGAGGACGGACCGGGTCTCAGATCAGGTCTCAGATCAGGTCTCAGCAGGTCCGAGTATCCTTCAGCAGGGCTCTGAGTGTGTGTGTCGCTATCAGCCAGACGCATGAGTAAAATCCAGCATGGGGTGGCGCAGGAGCTCCGGACAGGTACGCATGGTGTGAGGAGTGTGTGTGTGTGTGTGTGAGCGTGTGTGTGAGGCTGCAGGGAGTGAGCTGAGTGGGGGCAGACTCTGCTCAAGTACCCCTGCCCCGCTTTGATCTCACTGCTGATGTCAGAGCTGCATTAGCATAAGAAAAAAAGTGGCGCACCGGGACCAGAGCAGGACTGTGAGTGGACCAGAGACACGGAGAGAACAGCCCACTGTGGAACAGCCCCCACCGTGTTCCCACAGGGAGCTGAGGTGAGCTGCAGCCTGTCTGTCCTCATCAACACTTTGCGAATTTTAGAGCTGATCTGCTGCCGTTAAAGAGTCCTTAAATTCTCAGGAGACGACTTTATAATGATCATTAGGCTCAATAATAAACAATATTTCCATGTCAACAATTATTCTAAAATATCAGATTAAATGTTAGATTAAAGTGGTACTAAAAAAAACTGGTAGGTTTTCACATAAAATATGTTCTTATACTGAAGAAAATGCCACTAAATTATCTAAAGTGTTGCCTTTTTCTCTAGAAATAGTTATACTGTCTTTTTACATGCTGCTAAAAAAATAATGATTTTATTTGATCTAAAGTCATATAAAAGTTCTAAAGTCCTGTAGTATTTTTTTTAGCATTACAGCAATGACTTATAATTTAAGTCACAATAAAAAAGGTGTATTAAAAGGCCACATGAAGACATTCATGTAGTTTAAGTTTTGTTAGTGTATTTAATTCTTAAGATACAGAAAGATAGACTTGGCCCAGATGAATAGCAAATAGTGTTCCAAGCACTGAACTGAAATAAGACATGTTCTGTATCTGTTGATGTCAAATGTATAGAGCGATGGCAAAATAAGGAATAATTGAATCATTCTGCAAGTGACTGAAAATGTCTCGTGCTTTTCATCCAAATCCATTCAGAAACAGTGTTTTACATTTAGATGTTTTTGCATTATTTCTTTCTTTTGTGCGCTCAAAACAACAAAGAGACAACTACAACCAAAATTCAACAACTGCCCAATAGAGTCTCAGTGTAAGAAAATTGCCGTCATAATGACATTTTCTAAAAGCTATCTTTAAGGAAAATGTCATTGTCAAACCTTCTGCCTGAACTGAAATATAATGTGTGTTTTTTTTGGATCAAAGTGAATTTGACATTGGAACAATTTCCATTTTCAAATGTAAATGATGTCCTGAATTCACTACAATGCTAGAAATGTATTTTATTAATTAGTGCAAACACCATACAATAGTTATTGTAATACACTGTGACATGATATTGTGGTATTCCAAGTACACACATGCACACACACACAAACACTATCCAACATGTGTTCTTTTAAAAAATTCAAACAAAACCTTCCTAAAGTTACATAGAGTCCTCGTGCACTGGCTGATTTCCTTAAATATTAACCGCACTGTAAGTGATACGCTGCACAGCCAGCTGTGGGAAAGTAATGTATAGTTTCCCTGAGAATCTGCTGCACCTCCAGCAGCTAGACAAAGGCAATAGTGAGCTGTTGTCCAGACCTTGACCTTGGAGCTGGTATAGCTAACATGGCTGGCCTAGTACTCCTCCGGGAACAGCAGATCAGGTGTTGTCATGCTGTCTCTGGAGCAGACACATTTACAGACCACAACAAGCCCTCTTCCTCTGGGAACACCCGGATCTTGTGTCTGAATCTGTTGGCCAAACGGGGTCCACAACAACCTTTTCCACACAGTATGATAAACTCATGCATATGTAACTTATTTACTGGGGCTGTGATCCTGGTTCCAGAGAGACTCAATGTGTTTTACATGGCAGTCAACTGTGAATGGGCACAGGTCGGAGCGTGTGTGGGAGTCGTGGAGCTTCCAGCAGGACCGGGCCCGTCTACAGAGAAACTTTTTACACTCAGGCTCTCCATTCCTGAGCTAGGATCAACACGCAAGCCCCTTGATCTTCACGTCTCACCTGCCAAGCAGCACAGAGGGGAAAGACACCTTCTGAGGGAGTTCATGATAATGAAATAACTCATGCCACACAACAGCTGAATCAGAGACGGGCTGTGATAGATATTCCACATCTACGATCAGAACCAGCTTTACGGAGATAGTGTTACGGTTACATTGTCCTTTTCAACTGTGACAATAATCAGCTTTTGACATGGTGGGATTACTGACAAAAACCCCTTGCATTTATTTATTCTTTTTTCACCACACTGTCATTTAACCCAGATGTGGTTTGAGCCTGAGCTGGAAGGTATTTTTTTTAAATGAGTTTCAATTAGTAAATTAGACGAATCCCTTAAAATTTTGAAATATCATAACCCCAGTGAAATATTTCAAGAACCCCAAATTTAAATGCACATAAATAAAAACAGTAGTTTATTTACCTTCGGTAAATAAAAGAATTCTTGTGTTGCAAAAATGTCACAATTTAAAAGAACAATATGTAACTTCTAAATTGGCTGAATGGAGAATGGCTTCAGCTCTGGCTGAATGCAGCGTTAACGTTTGGGAGGAATGAGTCCTCGGGCTCACAGCATCGAGCCATTGTCCTTCAAATCTCAAGGGGATCGAGCCAATATCACAAATCTGGAGGCTCACCGGGGGGGAAGTAAGGACACTCAACTTTCACCCAGGAGGATCAGAGCCTGAATGGGTGCAGAGTTTCTATTATGCCCCTGGAAAATGCTCCCATGCTCTCATCAGGATACGTATAAAACCAAATTGGGCTCGGAGCAATGCAAATGTATCTGTAACTGAGCAGGCAAAAGAAAATGTTTGCCTTGTTGCTTGCTACTATAAATGTTTCAAGATGATATAAATGGGAGAAAAATAAAACAATGAAGTTGATGTTCTCAACATATTTCAGTTTTATTGCCAAACCCTCGTTACACAACTGGAATTTCTTTTTTTTGCATAAGCACCGCACCATGTTTTTATGTTTTATTTTTAAATCTAGTCCCTTTAATTTTATAATTTTTTGATAAAAACAAAAGCCACAATGATAAACTAATAAAAGTCCAACTCTCTGATGAGGTACGTTCATGTCTGCCTGTCCTCTATTACTACTGAAACCATTTGACCATAAATAATTTTCCAATCAAAATTAAAACCAGGAGCTTGATTAACAGCCATTATAAATACAATAAAGCACAAACATAAAAGGGAATTTTCAAATGGAAACGATCAGTGAACCATATCCGTAACGGTTAGTTTTCCTTTTGCCTCTTATCTCCAAGCAAACACTGAGCGGCGCAGGGCTCTGCTGCCAGCTGATTATTGACAAATAACAAGAACATTATGTCTTATCAACAGGATTCCTAAAGGGTAGAAGCTGTCAGATCAGACCTGCAGAGGGACAGTGACAGCTTCACATCGGCCATGTGAAAATCCCATCACCCTCTGGTGTCCCTCCTGTGAAAGCTGCCATAGCTCACAGCGGGGATCGTCGCAGAAACAACAAGCTCCGTCCAATCTGTCTGACTGGACACACATCTTTTGTATACCATTTGTTTATAACCTCTGTCTCTATTGTGCTTTGAGGACAGAGCTCTTTCAAGTGACAGATGGGTGGCACTTTTGAACACGTCATGTGGTCCTCCGGGACGGCGTACACCTACACCATGAGCTGAGTGTGTACATGAGGCCTGTGGCAAATGCACTGCCCAGAAGTTTACCAGCACTGGAGGATCATTCCCGAAAAACAAAATCACCATGGTTGTTCTGGTTTGAGCGGAGGGTACAAAAGTTGCCTGCGTTATGGGTGAACCAGCCAAGAGAGGAGTGGATTCCAGGAATAAAACTCAAGCGCATTACAGTCCTGTCATATCATCAGGACATCATAAATCGGAGTTAAATGAGTCCATTCACTACATGAAAACCAGCTCCAACAACCAAACACACTTTAAAGGGAAAATCCCCACTAAAGCAGATGTTTTAGGACATTTTTCTACACCGGTGATTAAGTAGTTTTAACATAGATCACGCCACCTAGGTTGGAAATGAGAAGATCAAGACATTCATTGATCAGGTGACGTGGATTGGATTTGTTTCACTGACACAGGATTAATGACTGAATAAATGGAGAAATGGAAACTCCCACCTCTTATCCAAGTAAGTTATGCTGGAATGTGTAGCAGAACTTACCGCTGTGAATTAGGAGATGCATCTATAATCCACTAAAATGTCATGGGATTTGTTTTGTTATTTACTGTCTATGGAGCAGCTGCAGGGTTTGTCTCATGACATCATCACGACATTCTGTCCCTTTGCTGTCCATCTGGTCCAAGTCATGAATTAAAACTGAGCCGTACATCGCTCAGAAATTAGCATAAGTGAATTATACATCCTAATAAAAAGAGACATTTCTTCCAGCATGAAGGTTGGCAGCAGGTCCTTTATCACACAGTATAAAGCCATATCGCTGCAAGGTGTTGCTGAAGAGGAGCAAAAGGTGTTGAGAGCAGAGGGGGCTGAGGTGAAGCGTGTGGGTGGGGTGATGACTTCAGCAGAGTCTGGGGCGCTCCATATATTTACAGACGTCTCCCCGCTCGCACCTCCTGGTAAACGTAAAGACGATGAACGGACAAGCACCGGCCCGGCTGCAGGCCTCTACACAGTACAATAGTTAAATTGTGCAGATGCATCTGGTTAGTATGAATTTTGTCCTTTAGACTGTGGTTGGCAGAGGCGTGAGAGCACCAGAGCATCCCTCTAAATGATTAAAGCTTCTTTAAGGATTACAAAAGTATTTGAAATTCCAAGCAGCGTGCCCATTGTTCTGTGAAAATGTTCCAGGACCAAATAAATTCATGCTTTGCACAGATCCAGGATGCTGAGCCCTGTTTTGACAGGAGTCATTGCAGACAATCAAGTAAATCCGGTGAGCAAACTTCAAATTAATTGTATTCGCTGCCTCATGGTTGGAGTAACTCTTGTACACCTCCGTAATGGTTTAACGCTCTCATCGAAGAACATCCATCACATTTCACTCACAGCTTAAAATCCTTAAGCTTTACAGTGGCAAGTAAAAATGAAGTGTTCTTTAAGAGCACAATCAACAAGTTGACAATAATTAAAACCAAAAGTTTTGCTGGTAGTGCAAGGAGGATCTGAATTCTAGCCTGTGCTGCCAATTTTCCCTGAAAGGGAACCTTGAAATAAAATCCACTTAAGCCCTCTGTCTTCCCCTCCAGAGTGTAGTTAAACCCTGGCTGTGTATGGACATGATTACCGAGTGCCACGGGTCTTACATCAGTGCAGAACCTTGACTTCCAGCAGGAAACCTGGTGCACGGGTCAATTATGGCAATACCTTGTTTTGCTTAAAAATGGAGGATGTGTTCTTCATGCTCGAACACACAGGCTGCACCTGAGATTTAAACTGTAACAGTGTCCTCTTCTACATCCAAAGTGTAAATAAATAAAGCGCGGCTTGCAGGAGGTACATCGCTCTTGGCAGGAAGTGCAGCGATGGGGTTACGACACGATGCTGGTGTGCTCCTGTGCCGCACATGGCCACGACGAGGCCTGCGAACACTGCTGCCGGCGGGGCCTACAGCGGAGACAGATCCGTTTGCTCAGCAGCTGAGCGGGGACACGGAGATGCTCCTTTCACACTGAGCTGAGCACCGACAATCGGGGCTTTGTCAGGGAGGCATCTGCTGTTACAGCTCACAGGAAGAATACATGTCTCTTTAAAAAGCGCACTCAGTAGGGTTATCAGTGTTAAAGATAAGCTGGCTTCACGTCAACAAACACAAAATGTATGGTAGGGTTTTACAGTGGCATAGATTTCTTTCATGGAACCTGTAGGATATTTAATAGGTTCTATATATCAGAGAGGCTTGGTCCAAAAAAACCTTCAACTTAGTCCTTGTTTAAACTAGGATCACGTCTTTAACTTGAACTGAAAGTGACTTAAATAAGACCTGGTGTCAGTAGTCTCATAGGTTCAGTCACTTAATAGCACAGAATGATGACTGTCAGTTATTCTACTGAAGAAAACTGAAATAAACCAGGATAGAGATTCAAATGCTGTGCAACAAAACATTGTACATTTCTAAACAATCCAGTTATTACGGGTGTTTTGTCAGCTTTAAATTTAGTATTAGGAGGGACACTGCCATTGGCCAACAGTCATGTATAAAAAAATAATAACCTAAGGCTTAAATAAAGACTTGGTAACAGCTACGGTGACTTGTTTTTCTAATTGTCCGAACAGTAGGTGTGTGTTGTTGAAATTCCCCGTATAAAGGCTTATACACCAGATTGGAATTCATAGCAAATAATTGACAAGAAAGGCAGCCACTGTCCTACCCCACAGAATACACTTGTTCTTAGAAATTACTTATTAACCGAACCACAATGGTAACAATGGAGCCTGAAAGCCGTGATTTGCATTACTGGCAAATACTAGTCCACTCTGTCTATGTCGCATACTCAACACTGCAGAGACTTTACTCTCAGAGGATAAAAAGTAATTGTAAAATAAATATTTGCCAGGTGTCTGGAGATAATGTAGTGGCTACATGACCTTAATAACCCTTCATCAGAACCCACATCCTTGTTGATCAGTAAGTGAATCATGCAAGAATTTTTTATTCATCATGACCTAAACTAATGGGTGAAATGCCACTTCTCAGTCAGCAATCATTAACACAGGCAGCCTGTATTGTGGATTTACTTACTTGTGGAGGACGTGGATGAAATGCCCCATAATCATCACGTTGAATACATATCAAATGATTTCTTCCTTCACTGTTAAAAAAATCTACAGATTCTTTGTGGTTGTGTCTTTTTACTTACCAAAAAAAGAATAAGTGAAGGAATGTAAAAAGTATTTGGATAGTTAGCTACTAGCAGGTACAGGATAGTAACCAACTGGACGTCCTTCTGTCCAGATGGACTTAATATTGTAAATACCATTCATACAGGTGTTGTGCTTCAACATTTAGAAAAATACATGTAGTTATAAAACTTATTCATTCATTTAAAGAATCACTTCCCACAAGATTTTGTTGTTTCCTCTGAAGGTATACAGCCTCACTCTGCCATCTAGTGTTAACCTGTAGACTTAACACATGAAAACCTGCTACACATCTAGCTTTGGGCAGAAAGGAGAGAAACAAAATAGCCAAAATATCTTTTTGGAGCATTTTATTACTTTTTTGACAAATATATATGAAGGTTTTCCTATTAAGGAAACATTCTTTCAAAGATACGTTTACAGCAAATTCATTCCTGCAAAGAGACAGGAAACATGGGAAATCATCAGAAGACATGATGGAACTAACCATTTCTATTTGTGCCCAGGAAAGGTAAGGGTGCGGTTTAATCATCATAATGAATTCATGACAGCCTTACAGAAGTCAGTCAATGCCAATGGGACATTTTTCAAAATCTGTATTATCATGATACATGGGGTGAATTATTAGTTTTGCATCAAGGCACACAAGCATTGATAACCATCAGTGGAGCATTGCTTTTTTGCCAAGACATTGGTCCCATTGGGTAGTACAACTGTACAAGCTACAGAATAAAAAAACAAAACATAACATAGGGTGTGGTTTGCAGGATAACAACAAAAGGAAATCTCAAAGAATTTAGATCAATAATGTACACAGAAATATTAAGTTCAGAACTTGGGACCTCAATTGGGGTTGAGACACAGAAGTTCTTAAGTGTGATGGCGGTGACATCTCAGACGCATTGCTCAAACCTGCTAGCCGTGACAGAAGACCTGCAACTCTTACAGAAGATGGAGCTCAGTGAGGGGTCGCTTTTCCTGCTGTATGAACTCCTGTAAGCTTGTTTTTCCCTGCTTGAAGTTGCTCTCCCTCCTTGAAAACGGCAAGATGACCTGGAGTCTGAGGAGAGTTTCAATGTTACTAAAACTTCTAATCTGTGACGTCTTGAGCGTATCGAGCACAGTAGTTGGGAGATAGCCTGCCAGGGGATCCAACCACTTCTCCTTCCACAACTTCATCTCAGAGTGAAGAGAGACCTGATCTGGCAAGTCCTCCTTGTACAGGCGGAACACAAGACCACTGAGAATGCTGGTTTCTACTTTGGACATTGCGTAAGGCACAATCTCCAGACACCTCAAGGTATCCAATACCTTTTCTGTGAAGAGGTCGTCCATTTCTGCTATTGAGTGCTCGACAACTTTCATGCTTACGGATTCTTTGTAAAACTCACTCAATGGCTCTAGAAGCACTGAATGCAACATTGTTACATGGAGTTTAGAAGCCAGAGCAACAGCTTCCTCAAACCAGGCCTTGTGATGGGTGTCAATATCGCTCTTCAGTTTACTGAGGGACGCTTTGAGATCAGGCAAATAATTCACAGCATGTAACATATCTAAGGGTTTACCCTGAAGAGACTGGCTTAGCTTTTTAGTTATGCTCAACATGTTCTTCTGCACCACTGTTGACAGGATGAACTCAAAGTTTCTGATCGCGTTGAAAAATTGTGATGCTTGCTGCTGGTTTAAAATACTTCCGTCCCCTTTCAGCTCATTCAAACAGAGCATGACAGCTTCCAAAATCTCTACCATCACTTCGTGCATGTCATGACTCTTCTCCCAGTTTTTGATGAGTTTGTCTCTCAGCTCATTGCCCTTTCCTTCATCGTGCTGGAATACATGAATGATCATGTCTTCCAGTTTGTTCTGGCGTTCTGCATCCTCTGTGAGCCAATGTAATATTTTACCTATGAGAACTGCTCCTTCTGCTGCTTCTTCAGCAGGAGAGGATCGAGCTAGCCATACATTAAGAGACAACGCCGAGCTGAGAGTTCTTACAGCCTGGGGGTATTTCTGAGCTATAGCTAAACTTACAGCCCTCATCTGAACTCCTACTTTACCAACACTCAACAAAGCCTGTCCTCTACAGTACTCCATGTTGAGCCCCCATTTCTCAGACAGGGCTGTCTCAATAGCATCTGCCAGGACAACTGGGTCTTCGCTAAACGGGATGAAAGCCAATGTTTCCTCACATTGGATGTCCTCCTTGTTTAAGTACCTGATGCACAATGGCACATAGAGCTCTCCATCAATTTCAACAGCTTGCTCAGTTATAACTGTGAAGAACTGAGAGTCCCAGAGTTCCTTGAGGATTTGTTCACGGAGTTGCGGCTCATAGAAAGACACTGCTGTTCTTGGTCCTTGTGCGACCTCCAGCGCCACTTCATTGTCAGCCGATTTCACTTCTCCGTCAGAGGCATGCGATTCTGCTGGTTTTACTTCAGGGCCTCCTGATTCAAAGAATAAAAATAAATGTTAATGCTGCACACACAAAACAATCTGCTGCCAAATTTCAGGTTACATTTTTCTCATCATTAGAATAAAAAAATGGTGATATTTTATCAGGTTACCTTGAATGCACTTACCACTGTCCAACTTGAGTCTTTGTAAAGTTACCATCACCTAAAAAAAATGTGACACTGATTAGAATGGCTGTAAAAACGCTGTAATTCTGTTTTCTTATACAACGCGATGATTAAACAAATAAATATTTTAAACAATCTTAAATGTACCTGGGAAAGGCATGGAATGCTCTCTGGATCAACATCCATACACTTCTCAATGACCTCTGGCAGTCTCTGCAGTGTTGTGCAGTGAGAGAGGAGCATCACATGATCCATTCTGCTGCCTTTGCATACAGTGTTTTTTAACAGATCCCTCATGGAATTCAGAGTTGTCTTCATCAGGTCACACTCCATACTGACACTTGGCAGGACAGCTACTAGCCTTAGCAGCAAGGTAACGGTTGGGTGAATCTTTGACTCAGAATGGACCAGTGTTTCAGCAATGGATGTTGGAGGAGCAACATCCTGGTATTTCTCTCTCCAGACAGAGGCCCAGGTGTTGATTTCCTGCTCGGCTGCTTCAGGCTCAGGAAGATCTGCAAGGTAGAGGCTGAATGGCTTGTCTGTGGACTCCGTCAGAATAGGATTGCATGACGGCAGCAACGACAGAACTGACAGGGCCTTTAAGTGGCTGTCTGAGAAGCTGTACTTCATTTCATCGATGAGACTTCGGAGAAGAGGAACACTCAGATTTTCTCTGTAATATATCTCCGGAGATTCATAGCTGTTGGCTTCCTCCGAGAAGCACACTTGCTCCGGAGCTACCTTGGTTGCTAGCTGGAATGCCTGCTCAAACCAAGTGGAGTGAACGGTGCTCACATTTTCTAACATTTTGCTGAGAGTCTCAATGATGGAGGGGATTTTTTCCACTTCACAGAGAATATCAGCAGGGTTTCCACAGCGGAAGACAGTGCTACAGTTACGAAGAGGAGCACAAGCATTCTTTAAAATCACAAGGGTGACAATGAAATCCATATTTCTCAGAGCAGTTGAGAGAACTTGTGCATGCATTGACTTGGAACCTATGGCACTAGAGCTAACAGCATCTAGGCAGCTGAGAACACCCTCTAATGTGTCAGCAAGTATGTCAAAGAAATCCTCTCTCTTTTTCCACCTCGAGCAACATGTTTCTGGTATCTCTTCCAGGGCCTCTCTTGGCATATTCAAAAGCCCATCAACAGCCTGTGCTAGCTGTCCCTCCAGACAAGGAGATTCATCAAAGAACAGCAGCAGATCTTCTGTGATATCCAACATTTTTGCTACTGAAGGGCAAGGCACACTTCCTGCCAGCCAGTGGGCAAGGCCGCAAGACTCACTGGGTGTTACAACAGAGAGTGGATAGCTCTTGAGGAAATCCAAAGACATTTTCTTCAGGCTTTGATAACCCGAGCCCAAGTGCATGAATGCTTGTCCGCGACACTGAGACATTGGTAAGCCCCAGTCTTCAGTGAGAATCTTTGCAAGGTTATTCGCTTGCGTATCAACATGACAGTTTTCATCAAATGGTAAGAAACCCATGAGCTCTACTTTTGGAGCAGATTCTCCAACATACCTGACAAAAACTGGTAGGTGTGTCTTGTCAGCAATTTTCACAGGTTTGTCTGTGATGAGTGAGAAGAAAGGTGATTCCTGTATTTCCTTCAGTATGACATCTCTGATTCCATTTATGATGAGGCTCACCATTTCATCATCACCTATACAAGGTGTGCATTTGCTCTGACTTCCAAACCAGTGGCACATGCTGAGCTCCTGGATGAACAGCTCTCTGTCCTCTTCTGAGAGGTCTAAGAGACTGCTATTCTTTTTGCCCAGTAGTGCAGCCATTTTAAATACTGTCGCCAAGCTCTGACGATTATCTCCTGCATGCCCATTTTCATCTGCTGGTTTCATATCTTGGTCCTCAATCTTGTCAGGTGATTGCTGAATTAGGCTCGGCTCTTCAGCTTCCTCTTTGACACTGTCAACTAAATATATCAGGGAGATAAACAGACACAATAGCGGTTATGACAAACATTCAAATTATGGCACAAAAAAAAAATCTTTCAATAACATGGTATGGACTTTATTTAAGTCACATACTCTTATTCCTTTGGAGTCGTTAATAAATGTTAGTAAATGTAACAAAAAAAACATACCTTCCATATTATTGTCAGAGCTCCTGATGAAACTTTTGGATTCCTTGTCCTGTGAATATACCCAGGTAAATAAAATTAATTGGACATTTATGCAATTAACAAAATACAGAGAATAAAGTAAGAATAAACTAGAAATGTAAAAGCTGTTTTTCTTAAAGAATATAAGAACGTACCAGACAGATACCCTCCAAAGCTTGTGGAGTAACCTTCAAGCACTGGGTCACCATGTGGTCCAGGTCTCTGCTGAAGTCTGTGCCCACCTGCAGCATAGCCAAGCACGGGGACCTGTCTTTGGGATTTGTATTTCTCAGGTAGTCTTGGAACTTCTTGTGGCGCATGACAACACCACAGTCCTCCAGAGCTGTGCTGGGTAGCACGGACATAATCCTCAGCAGTGCATTGATGTTCCCAAAGTACTGCATGAGTGGCAGACGCAATGTGTGAAATATTGAGCCTGGTATGGTCACAGATGCAACTTTGGTCTTCCACGTTACTCTCCAACAGCACAGCTCTGTGAAGAAGTTGTCGGCATCGGGAAGATCACCGCTGTAGAGAGGAGGCTTTGACTTCAAGCTCTCAAACATGTAACTCACCGTGACTGAGCATGGAACTAGGGAGAGGAAGTTGAGAGCTTCTTTGTGGTCCTCTGAAAAATGATCCTTCACTGCATTGATGAGGTTATCTACTAGGGGCACACTTAAGCCATCTTTGTAATAGCCAACTGGCTTTATCATGCCATCTCTTGGCAAAGAGTTTTCAGGCACTTCAATCTGCACTCTTAGACTCTGTGCTATTGCACAAGCCTCATCAAACCAGTTCTGGTGAAACACCTTCATGTTTGTTTTTACTCGGTTCAGAGTGGCCACAATACCACCGATTTGGTAAAGTTGGGATGCAGCACTGAAGTGGTCCTTCTGGAGACCTGCACTCAGCTCTCTGGTAAAAGAGGATGCATTCTTCAAGACCACCATAGCAATGATGAAATCAAATTCCATTACCTTTCGGAGGAGAGCCCCAGCTTGTTCAGACACAAAGGCCTTCCATCTCTGTGGGTTGTTTTTGACTTTCTCCAGACATTCAACCAGGGGCTCCAGCATCTGCACAAACACCTCATAAGAATCATGCTTCTCTTGCCAAAGGGCACAGAACTTTCCCTGTAACTCTTGGACCTTTTCATAGCTCTCTCTCAGACCAAAGGCTATTACATGGTCTAGCTGTTTTTGTAGAGTAGCTGTGCTGCCAAAAAACATCACAACCTCTTCAAATGTATCCAGGGCTCTCTTAACAGCAGGCACTGGGATGGATTTTGACCACCATGTGTTGAAAGAGTAGGAAGAGCAGTGTGTGCTTATAGCAAGTGGATACTTTTCCTGGACTTTGCAGGCAAAGGCTTTTAGCTTGTAGGAAACATCACCAGAGCCTAAGTATGCTTGACCTCTGCAGTTATTCAAATCAAGACGCCACTCGACTGTTACTATTTCCAGCAGTCGCTTTACCATAGCATCACAATCAAGATCTGCCTCAAGGAATCCCATCAACTCCAAACGCATGACATCAAAACTGTCCACAAACCTTAGGAAAAGTGGAAGATAGTCTTTCTCCCCCAACTTCACAACACAGTCAATGAACAAGGAAAAGAATGAACTCCCAACTTCCATGAGAATTCCCTCCCTGACAGCATTCTCACACACAGTGAGAACTTCTTTCATTTCAGACTTGGTCACATACTCAACCTCTCCATCCTGAGCAGAAGCGTCACCATGTTGCCTACTTTGACTGCTGTATGCAGCTGTCACTGCAGCCTGCAAAGCAGATTTAAGAGCTTCTCTATCAGTCTCTGCGCACTTCATCTCCACAAGCCTTTCAGCATCCATCTCTAGGTTTATGAGTTGTAATTCTTCTTCAGTGTCCTTTTCAGCATGGTTCCCATGGGCTGTCACTGAAATGAGAGGTGGAAATAATCTTGTAAACTGAAAAACAGTGAAACAAATTAGCAAATAAGCAAGTGTGCATATTGAAAATTGCAGTTTAACAAAAATATTCAACTTAGTTATTTCCACTCAAGTCCAATACTGATTTAATTCAAAAACCATTTTCAAATGTAGCCATCTTTGTGTCTACAGCTCTATTTTAAGAACAATGTTCTCTTAAATTGCATAATTTGGATTTACAAGATAGAAAAGCTGTGATTAACCAAAGCTGCATGGCTGCTGAAATGGTAAACAAATAATTTAAAAGTCATCTCACCTTGGGAAGGCTTCTCCTTTGTGTCATCATCCTGTAACAGAAAGCATCATGTAATTTCAGGTAGAATTGTTGTTTTAGCACTAAAGAGGGCAATGAAATTTCAATTTGCTTATGAAAGTCTACTCACAATTTGCAACAACTGCAGGATGTCTGGATGCTTCTGGACATATGACTCCACCATTTGTTCAACATTGAAGTGCACATCTTGGTTCACGTAGACATATGCCATGCTGCATTGCCTTTGGTCCTCTGGTGTGGCTCTCAGGTAGGAGTGGCACCGCTCCAGTACCATATGGTATTGGCCATAGACATCTGCCTCTGCATTTACACATGGAACAGTGCCCAACACCCTCAGCAAGCTCTGCACATTGGGGTAAAAGCCAATATCAGGAATCTTGAGTGTAGCAAACACTGTGGTTGGTAGGATCCTGCGTTTGCTTGCATGCCTCCACTTGACTTCCCAAGAACCAAGCTCTTCGTAGAATGTGTCAGGCCTTGCAAGGTTATTCAAGTTGGCGTCTGCTACTTTATCCCTGCGAATGCTGAAATTGTGGTCAGCCATGTAAGATGGCACTAATGAGAGCCATCGGAGAATCCTCACCATCTCTGTGCTGAATACTCTCTTCACCTCTGCAACCAGATACTGCAAGATGGGCCGGCTCAGAGTTTCTCTGTAAAAGTCGTCCAGTGGCGTTTCACTTGCGTCTCCTTGGTCCATCTCGGGTTTAGTGACCTCCACTCCCAGCTTCTTTGCTCTGCCAACTGCATCTGAAAACCATTTCCTGTGGAATATTGCAAGCTCCTGTTGGTATTTGCTTACCAGCTTTAAGGCATTGGAAATTGTGTACTGCAAGGTACTGCTGATGCTAATTATTCCCCTGAGACTCGAGTTGAGTATGCTCACACAACAGAGGGTGTTCTTCAGAACAACAAGTGTGATGATGAAATTGAAATTCTTCAAAACTGGCTTGAGCTTGGCCATCTGCTCAGCAGTATCTTCATCTACCTTTGAAATCATCTCATTGATGCAGTTCAAGAATGGCTCCAGAATATCTAACATGGTCTGGAAGGCATCTGTGCCATATTCCCAGTTCTCACTGACAGCTGCCTTGATCCTGTCCGCTTCCCCTTTTACATGCCCGTATGTCATCTGGATCTTTCCCTCCAACCTTTTGCACAGCTCTGGTGTTCTCCTGAGTAATGAGGCTACCTCCTCTACAGTGTCTGCAACATTTTGAATGGAGGGCACAGGCATGCAGCGAATAATCCATATGTTGAAGGCATATGGGTCACTCGGTGACAGAACTACTTGTGGAAACTCCTGCAGAATTCTGCAAGTAAGGTCTCGCATTTTCTGACACATGCTGCCTGTAACCAGATAAGTCAGTCCTCTGCAGTGCTCCATCCTCAGCCCCCATTTGTTTCGCAACTCTGAGAGAAGCATGTAAAACAGATTCTCTGCATCCATGTCGCATGGTAAGAACCCAATGAGGTGCTTTTGTGGGAACCCATCTACTGTGACAGACCTGATGAAAACTGGGATCTGCTCCTTCCCATCTATACTTGTCACATCCTGAAGCAGAATGGAGAAGAATCGTGCCAGTCGAAGGCTATTTTGGATTTCCTCCCGCATAAGGTCTTCACTGAACTGGAGGATTTCTTTCTTGTCAATTTTCTCCACACAGATACGATTAAGAGCCTGCTGACCTCTTAGCACCTCCAATCGGCTCATCAGTGTTGATGTTTGCGCCATTAATGCTGAATCCAGTCAGTGCCAGAATTTCCTTGAAATAGACTTTAAGAGTCTCTTTTGCTTTGCAGCTGGCTGTATCCTCTTGGGTTTGGTTATCTCTCAGCAGTTCAAGCGTTGCACTGTTCTCTCCAGATACTTCTCTTATCTCTTCAGGGACTTCTGCTGTTGTTGTGTTTTCTGATGGGATAAAGAAAAAATTGACTAAAAAGGTTGAAATGATTCAATTGATGAATATTTACAACAATTGCCAATACATTTCAACACAACTAAAGCTCAAGGGGCTTAAGGGGATGGTTCAAGAATGAATTTAATCAATTACTGTACCTTTTGTTTTCTTCACAGAAGTAGGCTCCTCTTCCGACTGGGTAGATGGAAAGGATAATTACAGATTTGCATTTTTATGGTTTTAAGGTCTGATTAAAAAAAGCTAAGCAGAGTAATTTTAAACATTGAATGAAGCACTTACAGGATCTCTAGCTCGTTTTCTGTTGCAGGCTGATTGATTATTCACAGGCATTGTCGAGTCAAATATTGTTGGAACAGCATCTTCCCTTAAGACACAACTGGAGGCGCTCTGAAAAACAAAAAGCAGCAGATCACATTTGGATGCTTATCCTTGATATGCTACATGAAATAGCAAATTTCCCACTGACAAGCTAACGCCTTATTTGTTAGCTTGCTTGTTTGTTTGTTTATTTAGATCCCCATTAGCTTCTGCATAGCAGCACTTATTCTTCCTGGGGTCCACACAGTTTAGATGGTGACATTACAAAAACACACATTCACACTACTCATCACAATACACCATGATTATGTGTGTATTATATGATGTGCCTGGCTGAATAATTGTGCATACCTGTACAAAAGGATATTATTTTATTTAAAAAATAAATGGAGTCTTTGTTGTTGGGACATTCCTAATGACAACCATTCATGAATACAGCAATCTATTTTTCACTTCAAACCAAGACATTCATGCTATTTATAGTAACATTTGGTCTCAACTCAAAAGAAAGAACTACATGTTCTGCTTTATTCCGGATCAGTTGCAATTTTTTTTCATCATCGAGTACTGAACAAAAACTGTTGAGCTATAATGCAAATGAGACAAAACCAAAGCTTGAATTACTTATTTGATCGTTTGTTGTGCCGAATATTTTTGCACATTTCTTAATTAGAAACAAAATGTGCTCCCACATGTGTGGCTTCTTCTGCCTGCTTTATCAGCATCTCTGCCAGGTGTAACCATATGCATGTGTTTTCATTTATTTCTTAACACTGCTATTTATTTCTTAAGCCGCTGACCACTTGCTGGTGCTTCAACCTTCTTTTGAGGTATTTAGTCCTGTTGAATTCATTTCCACATGCAGCAGTTTTCATTTTTATATTTACGTCTTATTACTGCTGACCGCCTGCTGGTCCTCTGCGGTTCACTTATTGACCAATCTCTTCATCGCTCTTTAGCCGACTGTCAGTGCCAGACTAATTGAAAAATTATGATTAATGTTGCTAGATAATCAGAATGTGTTTCATTTCTGCCTGATGTAATTTTGTAATTACAACATCCTTGAACCGCGTCCTTCTTTTGGACATGTGCGCTGTTAAATCTGGGAAGATTTTCACTTTCATCCCTCTGAAATCCAGCACTCTTTCTTGGCCATTTGTAAAATAGCATGTTTAGCAAACTATCTTTACATTTTGACAATCAGCAGTCTTGAACCAGATTTTGTTGCATGCTCCACTATATGTGTAACTTCAGGTTGGCAAGGAAGATTTTTATCTTGAAATACCTCTTGAAAGAATGATGCCATGAATTCTGTTAGGGAATCTGTGGCTGTAATTTTCCAACCTTTCTGTGTTTTCTCTCTGTTCTTTGATTTCTCTTTGGAGCATGCTACAGACTTTCTCCACCTCATTCATTTTTTCTTAGGTGCCTGAAAGTGCCAGCTCGACATCAACCAGGTTTTCTTTGCACTCCTTCAGTCTGTCTTTAAAAAAATCCAGTTGAGGCAGCAATTCATTAATTGCTTCGTATATTTCCTCACTTATTATTGAGTGGATTAATGTAGCAAATTCACATTCATTGCATTGCAACATCTGCATCATGTCCTTTGCAAAGTAATACGAAAGGGCTGCAGAGAGTTCTTGAGCATTTGTGGGTGGGTGCACAGGCAGCCTGAAAAATCTCCAGAGTGCTGTCGCTGCCTTCCGCCATGTTTACATTAATGAAAAACAAACCCATGTTGTATGCTGTACCTGTGCCTGTACCGGTGTCTGGGAGACTGTTGCTAACTTTGGTTGATGCTGGACACAATTTTGAAAGCGCAGTAATCAAACACAGTTAAGAATTCAAATTTATAATGGTAATAACAACCATCAGGATTTTTACTGTGGTAAATAAATAATATGGGTCAAGATAATTTGGGTCTCTGAAATCTCACAGAGATGATCATATATCCAGGACGCAAATTCCTTATCTTTGTCACAGGACCATAAAACATGAATTAGGTGACCTTCCTCTGACTTGCAGTTTGTGTCATGTGTCTCCACCCGGGTCTAAATAATCTGGAGGGAGTCCAGCAGAAAATGATACATAATCTTAAATTAAATGAGGCATACCCTTGCATCCCTTGACATTATTTTAATGTCCCTACAACTCCTATCCCACTCTTCATCATCCAATGTCAGATTCACCTTCTTCTCCCCATGTCTTCTGGAGAACAGATAAGGCCCCATTACCCAGGCTCTGAATCACCATGGGATAATACAAACGCCTCATGACCTTTCCCATAGCTCATTAGTACATTATCTAATAACTCAGCAGCTTTGGGAGCTGGTGTACGAGATCCAAAGTTCCCAGATAATAAATGGTAAAGTTGCAGATATCTGAAGAATTGAGACCTGGGAATTTCAAATTGTTTATAGAAAGTCTTCAAAAGATTTTTATGCACCATTGTGATACTGATCCCCCAATGTAGCAATGCCCTTTTCCAGCAAATCCTTTCAAAAAAAATAAAAAGAGGATCACTTTGGATTCAACCAAATACTCATTAACATTTAGATACAGATCCAAATGAAACAGTTGGGCAACTTTAGTCCACATCAATTTTAGGTGAGCAATTATTAGATGTGCTTTTGCTTCTCTAGCCAAGGTGACAGACTTTGCAGAGGTGACAATGGGACAAGAACAGATTTCTCAATAAAACACCAGAGAGGAGCCAGAGTAGTGAAACAATATCTTGGGTTGTCCCAGACCTCCTCTCACAACTAGTCTTTGTAGTTTACTGTTAAAAGGGTTGATTAACATTCCAAATAAAAGTTTTTGTTATCTTGTAAAACCGTCTGAAATACAAAAGGGGACTCTCCAAATGAATAGAGAGGATGAGGCAATTAGTCTGGGAACGCAATTCATTTTTCCAACATTAACCTTTCCTGCCATAGACACATTAAGAGCCGCCCATCTATTAAGATCACAAGAGATTATGTGTACTAATGGATTAAAATTAACTTTAACCACCAGCTCTTTCAACTGAAAGGGGTGTGTGTGGGGGCAGGTTGGGGGATGCCTAGGTATTTTATACCATGCTTGGACCATTGAAATGCACCTGGTTGGAAGGCTGTAAGCTGTAAGGGGGCAATAAGCTGTATAAGAGAGTGCTTCTGACTTAGACCTATTCACCCTATAAGCTAAAACTTATGAGAAAGAATTAATGATTGTGAGGAGAAGAGGTACTGATCTACCAGGACTGGGCACAAATAGTAATACATCATCTGCATAAAGCATATGTTTATGCACCACCCAACCTGCCAAGACACCTGTCAGTCTCTCTAGGCAGCCGCTAGAGGCTCTACAGCTAAACAAAACAACAAAGGAGAGGGGCGAGTCCTGCCTTGTTCCCCTCCCAAGTGCAAAGTATTCAGAAATTAGACCAATGGTGCTTAAATTGTAACTTAAGCCACTTTATAATGCTGCTGCCAAACTCATACATTACCAGAATTTCAAAAAAAAAAACCCAGCCCCATTCAACCATGTTAAATGCCTTTTCAAGAGAAATACCAGATAGTGGGAACTGGACCTTAGCAACAGACCACATGGTAGTAATGAGACGTCATATTATCCATATTATAGGAGCTACAACTACAAATAAACTGCACCTGGTCAGTATGGATTACAACTGCTAGGATTTTTTGCTATTTCATATCCCTTTGTAATAATAAAAAATAGTGGTACTTCTTACAATCAATTGGGACCAATCAGTGCCAGAAGTACACCCCTCTCTAATACCTCTGTATACACCTCTAACAGAGATGGAGCTAGCTCTCTTGCAAAGCTCTTAAAGAACTCTGCAGTGAAGCCATAAGGCTCTGGCGCCTTACCTGCAGGAATTACCTCTCCAAGTTCCTCCATAGTTATCTCTGATTCAAGAAATTCTATTTGCTGTTCTGTCAATTTAGAAAGCCCTAGAGTCTCTAGAAAAGTGTGAATTTCCTCATTAATAGAGGTAAAGTTTGCCCTATAAAGACCAATGTACATTTCTTAAAAAGCTTTATTGATATCTACAGTTGCAGTTAATACACCACCAGTCAGGGACCTAACAGCAGGAATGGTGGAAGCCACTCTCCCTGTTTTTTGTATCTGGCAAGTAGCTTTCCTGCCTTGTCCCCGATTCAAAATAAGTTTGTCTCACTCTGAATAAATTAAATTCAACCTTCTGGGATAATATATTGTTGTACTAATATTTTAACTTAGTCAGTTCTCTCAGGCTGTTATGTGATGTTTGGCGTTCAGCTCTGATTTGATGCTTTAATTTTACTTTCCACTTCTAGCAGTTCTTGTGCATTAAGCCTTTTACAAAATGAAGTAGGCTGGAGGTATGCCACACCTGCAGATGATACAGAGGACCAATTAGTCTCTAAATAATCTCTTAGCTCTGTCCTTAACCACTCTATGTTGACAATACATGAATTAAGATGCTACAGTGGAGGAGATAATTGATTTGGAGATTAAGGAAAAAAATCCATCCGAGAATAAATCTTGAGCACTAGTTTAAAAAGTGTAATCTCTCCCAGAATTGTTCAGGATTCCACAAATGTCTTAAAAACTTAATTTAGCTCAGCTCAACTCAACTTTGCACATTTCAGCCCCCTATTAAATCCACCCCAGCGAGAACCGTCGGTCCGTGACTTGTCTACAAGGTTCAACTCATCTTGCTGTCGCTAGTATGGGTCTGTGTCTGTTTCCTGGGCTGGGCTGCTCAAGCTCATGTTTTCTCTCTCTTTCTCTCCAGCAAATCCTGAATCAGTTCCTCAAAAAACTTTACTGTATCTCCTCCTTCTTGGCCCTCTGGATTTCCAATAAAATGAACATATTTGCGTCTCGAGTGATTCTCCACCTTTTCTGATTTTTCCCAAAACAGCTTGACGTCTATCTTGCTCGCTGGATTTTAATTGATTGCATTACATTGACTGATTAATTGATTTCTAATAATAAAGGGCAAAAGATTTGCTTCTTACCTGATGAGAGATCATAGAAGGCTCAAAGTGTTTTGCACAAAGTCTGTAAAGCGTATGCAACTGCTTCGGAGGTACTGATGCCAAATCTTGACGACAACAGTTGTTCAACCATTGTTTGCAGCTGAAAAATACAAGAGAAAAGAGGCATAAATTGTTGGGGTCATAACCATAAATTTAATGATTAAAATAGGTATCAGCAAAAACACTTCTGCAATCTTCTGTATTCTAAATATATTAAATAATGACTCAACAGACATGAGCTCTCAAAGGCTTGTGAAACACTTTGCTTCAATTTCAGCTCTGTTCATTGCGATGGACCCGTTTACACATTTAGATTAGCATAATGTCACCACAGTCTGGTCTACGTGGTTCAGTACAGATAGCAATTCAGAGAACTATTTGAGCTTGGCTACTTTCTTGACCTAGTTAGGTTGATACAGGAGAGGCACATGAAGTTCATCAACAAACAGCAATATTTATTCAGTACTTATTAAAAAGGTGACATCCTTTATTTTACTCAGAGTTCAATGTGCTTATGGTGCACTATATTATTACATTGGTCCAAACCACTGTATGAGCATAAACAGCTCTGTTTGTGAGAGATGCCTTTAATGCTTTTTGCATGTGCATTGTGCTGTTGTGCTACAGGAGGTTACATCTGCGACAATTACATGGATTTGGCACAACCACTGACTGACATGACTGACACAATTCTGCTTCGGTTAGCTGCATTTTTAACACAACCCTGCCTCAGTGTTAGTCTATGAAAAAAAGAAAAAAGTTGCAGCTGATTGCTGACTAAAGCCTTCAACATTTTGCATGAACTCTTTGCTTTCAGTCCATTTTTCATTCCTCCCTCTCTCTCTCTCTCTCACTTTCTGTCAACTGAATGTGTTAATGCATGCACAGAATAAGGGTGGACAGATTTTCAACAAGCAAATGAGATTTACTTCTCTGAATTCAACACAATATTAGGTGGGTTTCAGCTTAGAAACAAGCACAGAGCAAAAGGACGGGAAGAAAAAAATCATTGCAGGGATGAACATGAAATATTTTCAGACCCCCATCTGACATGACATTTCCTGTGCACAGATACAGCTGATCTACATCTGTCATTTATTTTACTCCTTGTAATAATTATACTGATTTGTTTCTAAGATAACACTTTCATTATTGCACAACACAGCAGGAATCTCACAGCGGGATAAATGGAAGCGCTAGTTTATTGAGACATCACCTGTTAAGACTGCGTAAATATAAGTTTCAGTTTAGATTGATCGCAATGAACTGTGCTGCAAAATGAGTCTGGGATTTAAATCGTACACACAATAACGTCAAATACCATAATCAATAGGAGGTATTTTCATTTTGCTAAGCTAACGTGTGTCCTGCTCAGTTAAGTTTCCAGTGTGCAGACGGTAGGTGTCGTGTGCTGATGGCGATTTAAATTAACTTTACAGCACAAAAAGTTTCTCACTATGGTTTCCCTTGGTTTGTGCAAGGACTTGAACACATAAGATAAAATGGCAGAGCCAACAATACAAGTGAGTGTCGGTCTCCGAGCCTGAATGAGTGAACGGAGTCTATTTCCCACGGACTTTTCTTTCAAGAGTAACGTTAGTCTGCGCCATTTTCCACAGAGTTGTGTCACTGTTAGCCAACATGATGCGAAGCTAACGCCAGTGCTAACACAGCTAACACATTCATTTTGCATGCTAAGTGGCTCGTTTTTAACCAGCATCTCAGTGAAATGAGCACACTCACCGCTCCGGATCCAAAGGGAAGCTGAAAAGTGGAGTGGAGTTTTCGGATTCCCCCGGCTGGTAATCACAGTTCGCTGCGGCGCAGCAGTCAGTCATTTTGGACTGCAATGAAGCTAGCTAGCAAGTTAGCTAGCTTAGCTGGCGGTTGCAAGCTGGCAAGCCTACTGTGAGAAACCTGCAGGAGAGTCTACAGAGTCATGCCTGAGACCAAACCTGCAGCCGACACAGTGGACTCTCTATGTTGTTTTCGCTTAATGTCTCTTTGGCCAACTAAGAACCCACTAATTCCATGCTTTCAAAAGTTGATGTTGCGTGGTCAGCCAAGAGTCGCCGAAAGCGTGTTATCCCATCAACCAGGAACTGGACTGTGCAGTACAAACTGTTAACCAGCAGAGGGCAGAGTGGCACCGTCAGGCCTGCCCAAAGAGCTTCACTGTCAAGATAATTCACATCCTATTCTATTGTAACCCAGCAAAACGGCAGGGGGGCCCCTTGAAATCAAAGGGCCCCTAAAGCCTCCAGTTTACTGTGTCTGCTGCTGTGTTCCACTTTATTCTTGTGTGGTTATGACAAGGTATACTTTCATGTTATGCATGTATGTTTATGTACATATCAACTTGCACTTCCAATTTTTTGCTATTGATTTTTTTTAAAAACAAAATTACTACACTGACAAATCAATAATCCTGGAATAAACATCAATGTATTTTCAATTGACTAATATATTAATGGGCTGTAGCCTTTCTCTATATTTGGCTGTTGAGGAAACACCATGATTGTGTGTCCATAGAAGTGGAGGTTCCTTTAAAATGCTCTGCATGGCAACTATAGTTCAGTTAAGATTTTTTCATCAGTATTCATTGCTTATATCATACCTGTCATTGTACAAGCATCAAACAGAAGCCTCTAATACACAATTAAACAGCATCAACCATCAATATATTAAGCTGCAGCACCACTCTTGTTTTGACTTTATACTCTCTGATTTGGATTTGAAGTCTCCTCTTCACTTTGTAAAGCAGGTTTGATTCATGTCAGTTTTTCTGTTGCCCTCCACAGAACCTGAATACACATCCTACCTACTCTTCAGTAGACCATTCAGTATCTCATCCTGTCACAATTTCACTGGTTCTCTCTTTAGGGGATGAAATGTCTTATAAACATGTGGAAATCAAATAAGTTTGAATTGCCTTCTTACAATGACAGGTGAAAAGCATACAGAAGATAGCCTAAAACAATCTTGCTCATGACCCTGGAACTGGAAAACCAAAATGACATATAGCAGCCATCAGTGTTATTAATCACAGTCGCTATGGTCGTTTAAAAGCTCTACAGTGAAGTGGTTTAATTCAAGCAAAAATGAATCAGCTGAACCATTTTATGACCTTATTATACAAAAGAAACCTAATGCACCCAAATGATAGAAACTTCTTTGTAAAACCTATGAGTTGTCTACATATATTGTAGTTTGGCTGCAGATGATTGGTTGTAATGAGATTCCCTTTGTCACATTTCATTCAATGGAGGAAAACAGATAACAGCTCCCTTCTCACACGTTAGAAGTTTAGAGCATTGTTGACAAAGTCTTTTCAATGGAGATCAACTTCCTAAAGAAAAGGGATGGCAACAAGAAACAATTCAAATCAAGAATGTAACTTTGATGTAGGAAGGAGACAAGGCTGAAAGGCATATTGTCCATTGTAGCAAACAGGTAGGTGGGATAAATGATTTTAGTCTTCAGTCATATCAGATTTCATTATATCATATTTCATTAGTGGAAATCGGAGTCTCAGAGCAGACGGTGACTCGGCTGTTTAGCCACAAGCATTCACAGGTCTAATACCTAAAGTGCAAGATAGTCATAAATAAATAGCAGCAGGTTGTAACTAAGCATTGCGGGTTATTCACAGGAGACTTAAAGCTTCTGTCTACTTTGTCCTGATCTCCAACTCTTCATGTACCTGAAAACAACTCAAACAGAACTAAATACTTAGTGATTCATTGTCAGGACACATCTGTAATACAGATATTTATGGCCCAGCCTGGCTGATACATCCACGTTACACCAGTCTTTGTTCTAAATCTGACTTGGATGGAAAATTCTGTTTTAGACTAGACAGAAATAAATAAATACAAAAATGTAAATTTCATGCCTACTCATTCTAGTGTCTCAAAAAACATCAGTTTCTGTTTCAGCATTTTTAGTTTGTAGGGGACCTTGTTTCAAAACATGGTTGAGATCAACAGAAAAAAAAAGTCAAAAACTTACAATGATGACCACAAAAAGTTCTCAAACCAAAGAGAACACGACTTTATTGACATATTCAGAGAGGGATTTACAGGTGATCCCGCTTGTTCAATTTGTGAAATGTCAGCAGAACATTGGGTGACAGTAAAAACACTTTAACAAGTCGTACCTGAGCACTAACTCCAATTCTAAAAACAATTTGCAACTTATTTCAACAATGGAGCAAAGGAATGGACTCGGATAGCTGAAATCAGGACTTATATCCACCCTGTGAAGTTTATAGACATGAAGACAACATGAAGGACAAGCATAGAAAAAACAAGTGTCTGGTATTTATCACTCAATAAGTGATACTTTACAGTCCAGTTTATTGTTCATATACATTCTACATTTTATCAAAAGAACCAAAGAGTCCACAAAAGATGCTACCATCAGTATGAGGGCTAGATAGGTGGAAAAAAACGAATGGAGGATGTTTATCTGGTCAAAATAACACAGTCTGCACAACTCATTAACAAATCTGTGAATCATCTGTCCAGAAGCTTAACCACCATAATAACTGATTAAGACGCCTCCTCCCTGTCTGGGTATGTCTTCATGTAGACCTCCACTACTGCATCCAGATCATACCCAACATCATAGTTCATGTTCAAAAGAGCGAGACTTTTTGATTTGAATCTGTCGTGCGTGTTCTCCATGTACATCTGAAAGCGCTTGTACGCCACATCACAGCCGTCCTCCAGAGCCAGGGTAGGCACGATGCCGATCAGCCTCAGAACTGCAAGCATGTTTGGGAAGAACTTCACATCGGCCAGCTGCAGTGTTTCCTGGAGACTGGAGGGCAAAGTCTCGCCTTTGCCCTTTTTGCTCCATTTTACCCACCAACAGTGAAGCTCAGCTGAGAGGGTTCCTGCATTGGGGATGTCATTTTTAAACACTTGCACACTGTCTTCCTCTGGTTCGGTAGACTTATGCTGCTCTATGACGGCAGGAACCAGTGACAGACATCTCAGAGCCTTCAGGTGGTCCTCACAGAAGAGCTCATTCAGTTCTTTGACGACATGGTTCACCACAGGAACAGACAGGTGCTCCTTGTAGTAACTCTCCGGTCGAATTGCTCCAGATTCTGACTGATGCTTTCTCAAGAATGAGCGAGGAACCTTGACAGGGATCTCCATTGCAGCAGCTAGGTTAACAGCCTCGTCCATCCAGAACTCATGATACACATCAATGTTGTCGGACACTTCATTCAGGGAGTGCAGTACAGCTTTTAAACTGGTTGCAGCAAAGTGGGCATCTGTTGCTGTCCCTTGCACATTCTTCCCAAAAGCTCGTGTCAGCGTCAAAGTGTTTTTCAGCACCACCAACGCCATGACAAACTCGAAATCAGCTAGTGCTTTGGAAATCTCTAAGGCGTTGTGTGTGACTTGATCGTTCCACCTCATGTCCTCGTTGTCATGCACGCTGTCCACACAGAGTAGTAATGCCTCTAGGATTTCCACTGCCACCTCAAATGCATCATGTCGTCTAGTCCAGCTGGTTTGACATATCTCTGTCAGTTCCTTAGCTTTCTCCTCTTTGTCTGGGAAGAAAATCGAAATGGCATGCTCCAACTCTGACTGCAGTGAAGGGGACTGACTGAAGAATGACTCAATCTTCCTAAAGGTTGACATGACGAGCTGAACCCCTGACAAAGCCATACCATTTGCCAGTGACAGGTTCAATGTATGAGTAGATCTCAGTGTAAGCAATGCCATTGGGTACTTCTCCGTCAGTTTGGCAGCAAATGTTTTTATCTTACTAAAATGTGTCCCAGAGCAGGAGTGGGCTTGCCCTCTACACTGTTCCATATCCAAACCCCATGTGCCAGTTATTTCAGACAGAAGTTTCTCTGCCAATTCATCTCCATCTCCTTCAAAAGACAAGAATCCAAGAAACCTCTCCTGCTGGCAGTTGGACTGGTCCACATAACGGACAAAGACAGGGAGGTACCATTCTCCTGAGATCTTCACCAAATCATCAGTAAGTAATGAAAAAAAGCCATTTTGCTTAACTTCCTCCACCAGCTTACTGTGGATGCATTTCTCGAACACCTCGATCAACTGATTGAGCTGAGCTGAGGAGCAGCACTCCTTATTTGCATCATATCTCATCTTAAGGACTTCATCTCCACAATTCATGCGATATTCTAACAATGCCTGAAAGTTGCTCGACCCAACGCCATCCTGTTTATTGTCACTAGGCCCTGTCAGAGGAATGCTTTGCTCTCCCAACAGTACAAGAACTTCAAATAATGACTTAAGATACTCTTTGTACTCCTCTTCCTCTGGGAGTGCCTGGGTATCTTCCTTCGTTGTCTCTGCTTGAGACTTTTTGATTTCTAGAGAGGCAAACAGAAACAGTTGCAAGATAGAAACCAAGTCAATTATTTATCTTATCAAATGTGGGTGAGGGAGTCATTTGTTTCATTGTCAAGCTATAAATGTGTGTGTGTGTGTTGTTATACTTACTTTTTCTCCCCTTACTCTCTGTTTTATCATCTTTGGTCTGAAAAATGAAAATAGTCAAATTAAAATGTGATTACATAAAAACTACAAAAACCACATTATACAAATAATTTCCCCCCATTTAAAACAATCACAATGTCTTTTACCCACCGTCTCTTTACTGCGCTTCACCTGCCCATTTTGAGCTTGGCTTGGTACATCAAAGATAGTTGGTATGGCATCATCCTTCAAAACTGCACTCTGAGTGTCCTGAAAACAAAGTTCAAAAAGTTTATTATAAAGCACATAGAACGGCTGAATCAAATTTTTATTACTGATGTTGAATTTGCATTAAAACCTATAATTACTTATATATTCAGTAAGCACTACACAATATACTGTAATTATTGAATAATTAGTAAAATAATATGTGGGGCTGCATTAAGCTCTTTATACATTTTACTTGAGATATATTAAAACTACTGCAAACTCTGGGGTCACACTGTCCTCTGCAATTTGATCCAAAATCATGCTCAACCTGAAAGCATAACTTACACTATGAATGGAAGATGTTTCGAAATGTTTTCCACAGACTCTGTAGTATCTGTGCAACTGGTCTGGTGATTTGTCTGTGAGATCTTGCCTCTGGCATTTTTCAACCCACTTCTTAGACCTGAAAGGAGAAGTTAAACCACAATGAAAACAAGCTTTAAAGTCAACAGAAATTTTGGCTGTGATGGCTTTGTTGTGGTTAAGTGTTATTAACTGAGCAACCCATCCACAACGTGTTACACACTTTTCCAACCTCTAATGGCAAACAATATAGCAAAATCAAAAGCATGAAATGTATAAAACATGAATTATTGGCTGATGACACCAATCTCTGTTGAAAATTAGTAGGGCACTGATTCTGTAGGTGAGGATAGCATGATGAGTTATAAGCCACAACTTCTGCTGACAGTTGCACAAGTTGTAACAGCACAGCAGTTCCAATGGGTTAGGAATTAAGTGACTGATTAACAACTGTTTCCCAAGATGCAATGGGAATGGAACGTATGAATCGATACAGATGCTTATCGTAATAACCTAAAGTGAAATAGACCAAGTGAAGTCACTTAAGCCAAGTGGCCGATGGGGGAAAAAACTTTTCAAAAGGGTTCATGCTGGAAATAAAATACATTTTTCACAGCAAACATTTTAACATGTCATAGCAGAAAAAGCACAAGTGAAATTAATTCGGTTTAGGAGAATATCAGGATTTACATTAATTTACATTACAACAATCTGTAAAAGGGCTTATGATGCATTTGATGTGTACACGTTTAGCAAAATGCAAGGGCACCTACATCTGTCTAAACTTCTGAATTGAGTTTGTGTGTTAAGCGGTAAATAGCCATTTATATTTTAACACGTTTAATAAAGGACGTGCTACAGGTTGAAATAGAGGCATTAATGTAAGATTATGCTGAAACAAATCATTATCCTTGTTTTAAAAGGCAGGCACTGGCATAGTTTACCTGCAAATAAGAAACAAACTGTTGTTAGCCTGAGAGCTTCCTGTTAGTTTTAGCATGGGTGTTAGCATTAGTTACCTTTCTGGATCATGTGGAAACCGGAAGAGTGGCTGTGGGTCAGATTTGACGCTCGTACAGTTCGGCACAGCACATCGATTCTGCATTATAAGTTTGTAACATAAACCTGTTCTAGCGGTAAAATGATCGCTAACTATGTTGTTAGCGCCTGTTAGCTGTCAAACACCTTGGACAGCAAGATAACTTCCGGTTTTGTTTTCAAAATAAAAAAAATTCCTCAGAGTAAAAATAAAACAATAACAACTGCCTACTGTATAAACGCTTTCTTTTTGCAAATCATCCATTTTATTATTCTAAAATGTCGGTAGACATGTTAAGGTATCAAGCCAATGTCATAAACCTATTCAATAAGTGGCTACCTAACAACTCAAGAGGACCGAGTTTGTTTGTGATTTTATTTTGAAGGCAATTTTATTTTGAACGATTTTGTTGAACTTGATGCTTTTAACAACGTGCATCGATCAAACCGCGCGCTTCGCTTCTTTCCCATAATTCTCAGCGGTCTTTTCAAAGCCTAAAGGTTGAAAATATGTGAAGGCATCATTCAAAACATATTGACACCCTACTGTTGTGCAAGTTTGTTCAATTTGTTCAAGTTCAATTCATAATAACACACAATCGCTGACAATCAAACGTTGTCTTATGTTTATTTTGTTTATTGTTTTATATTATTATTTGTTGTAAAGACCGGTGCATTTATATTTTTCTATACTATTGATAATGTCTCCAAGATTTAATTCTCATTGTGGGGATAAATTGACATTAAAGCAACGTAATGTAAATATGCATTGTTTCCTGAAAATAACTGTGTGTAACAATAGTGTCATAAATGTAGCCATTTAATTGCTTTTGTTAACCTCGACTCCCTGATGATGATTACTTTAGTGGGAGTCATAGCTGTTTGTTTATAACTAAGTCACTGTTGTCACAGTGGTTGTCAGGGCTGTCATGTGTTGGACATGGAGCAGTTTGCATGGACCGGTATTAGTGGAATTCTATTTGGGTTCAAACATTCAAACAGAAGGAATGAAAACAGTCTAAGATGAAAACTCGTGGGATGGAAGAATGGAACCGGTCTTCTTCAATTCTCGCGCTTAGTTTGGATACACGCTATTGGTTCATGTCGTTCTCTCGCGATACTAGCATGACCAATCACAGCACAGCAGCGCCAAGTCAAATCGGATGGTTTTTCCTCAGGAGGCAGGCGACGTGTTTTGCTCCAGAGTTGTGCTGCTTTGGAGGGACTTTCTCCTCGTTTCATACAACGAAACACTACAGCAGAGTAAGTTATGGTCTATTTTTTAAACTTTATTTAAATATAGGTATAGATACAGTCAGCGGGCTGCAGCAGAAATAACGACCAAACCTAGAGCTAACGTCTTACGTCTCGCCAATATTAACGTTTACCCGCTTTTATCCCTCCTGTCACCTAATGCTAACGTTACACTGGATTTAGGTCAATACCTGCTAACGCGTTTCCTTTATTTTCGGCAAACATAACACTTAAGAAACAGGACAACTGTCAAAACATGCAGTGAAATTTTATCGTTAAGTTTCGACAGTGTGAGTTTTGGTGGGCAGCGTCATGTGGGTCAAATAGTTGCTCGTTTCTGAGGCAGCCATAATGTGCATGTGAACGTTAAGTTAAAAGCAAATATATCTCCATCCTCAGGCGTAGTTAAACCTTACTTGCAGATTATACAAAGTATAGTCATTGCATGCTAAGTGATGTACATTAATAACACAAGTTGATCACTGCAGTTATATATATCACTGCTTATATGTATGTATCGCTTGTTCCAGAAATCTCTACTGACTTAATTTGGGTGAGGCTACATAATGGACAACGTCGCGGTTTCAAGACGGAACCACAACAAAGTAAGTTAACGTTATCCTGTGAAATACTTGTGTTGACTTAAGTTAAATTCATGGGTTTTTTTTTTTTTACCCCAGATTACCTAATGGCCTTGTTGTTTTAATTGTTATAGGGGAACAAGGAAAATGCTCAGCCAACACATGGAAACAAATCCTTTATCAAAAATGCTAAAACATCTGCTGTTCCCTTCCAACTGAAGAGCAACAAAAAGGAGGAGGTGGTAGCAAGAAATGGTACTCTTAAACCCAAGGCCAAACAGGCTGACACAAGGTCAGCGCCTGGTGAGGCTCTGAAAAAGGCTGTGCAGAGAGATGGGAAAGGAGCTGCTGCTGCTACTGATGTCAAACAGCGACAAACACACAGCCAGACCTTTCTCACTGAGCAGGCTGTGAAAGAAAAAAAAATTGTTGCAGAAGCTCCAAAGCCACCAGCTGCGGTGCCATCATCAAAATCTGCTCCTGGCATGTACAAAGGCAAGATTGTCCAGTCAAAAATTGGATCCATTTGGAAGTCAAGTGCCACTGCTGGCAGAGCAGATCCCAAACCATCAGCACCCAAAACAGAGAGCCAAAGAGCTGGAAATGTGACAAGAATCAGGTCCCAATCCGTTGCTGACATTCCTGGGCGTGGCACACAAAAACCCGCACAGACACGGTCCAAGTCCGTATTCGATAGGCCTGCTCAGGTGTCTAAGCCTGTTGTCACCAGCCGTCCTCCTGCTGGATTTTGTTCTGCTCGCCCTCCTGCCAGAACCGTCCCAGCAACACTAACCAGTACCAGCTCCAAGAACACTAATGTGGCTCTCACCAAGAGAAGTGGAACTCAAAACTCAAAGGCAAAGATTCCAGCAACAGACAAGAAGGTCAACAAACCTGTCTCAAGCTCCCTCAGCCAGTACAGATATACTGTGGAGACTGCTGAGGAAAGAAGGTAATATATACACATACTTGATGTTTGCCTTGGTGTTGTTGTACATCAGTAATGTTCAAAAATGTTTTGTGTTCCCCCTGCAGAGCAAAACTGGCAGAGTGGCTAGCTTCCAAGGGCAAGACTTTTAAAAGGCCAGCTATGGCAGCAACAACAGCACCCTCAAAAACCAAAGTCTCAGCAAAACCTGAAGCTGATCTCAAACCACAGTCTGAGCCAGTTGCACAATGCAACCCTGAACCTGCACCCAGTCTGGAAGAACATGAGCCAGACTCTGCTGCCGCTGCTCCTGCTCCCTGTTTAGATACCCAGGGAGCAGAGTCGACAACACACAACCAAACTCCAGCAATCATGAACACCACCCTAGACCTGCTTGAAAACTCTGATGCAGATCTGCCTGTTGAGCCACAGGACAGAGTGGATGATGTAAGGGGCAGGGTTTCTGTTGCTGTCTTAAAAATATTATCTTCCACAGTGATAAGCAATACTCTCTTTTTCATTTTGACAGATTGTTGTGAACCTGTGTGATGCTTTGGAGGCCATGGCGACACCCTCCAAGTGCACCAATAGTAAGTTTACCTGCATCTGTCTGTCATCTATTTTATTTATTTATTTTTGTACAGTGGTGCATTTTGTTTATACCAGCACTGGTGTTTTTGTTTCCATTAGATCTTTCACAGGAGACAGATGTGTGCAATGAGGAGGAGGAGGACAGCAAATCAAAGGATGAATGTGAAAAAGAGGAGCTGAAGAATGAAATGCCTGAGGATGTTAGCGAGCAGCCGAAGGTTGAGCAAGTGAAAGATGAAGTAGAAGAAAGTGATAACCAGGAAGTGGAGACGGATGATGAGGAAGTAGAAAGTGATGACTGTGTGATGGAGACCACACCGCAGATGGAGGATGCTTCACGAGTAAAGTACAGTGTGAAAACCACTCCATACCTGCAAAGGTGAGTCCATCAACGCCATATGCCATTTTTTCCTCAGTCTTTTCAATAGAATTTCATTTTTAAACCATGAAGTAAATGGCCTCACAGTAATTTTTTTGCACTTGTAATACAGTATTTTCACATTTAAATATCCCTTTTCCAGTGTCAAGAAGACCATTGAAGATGATGCCTGCACAAGTGCATCCAGGAAAAAGAACAACATCAAAGATCTGAAGTTTCTGACACCAGTGCGCCGTTCCAGCCGCATCCAGCGCAAATCCTCCCGCCTGCCGACAATGCTGCTCGATCATGATCCCTGCGTGTCATCGCTGGCTGAGTTGGTGAAGCTGGATGACGATCCCAACGCTTACATCTATAGAAAAAACCCTGCACTTCTGGAAGATCTGCCAGACCAGCCCAGACCTTGAGGAGCTCTGTATATGTGTGCAGTTTAAAAGAAAAGCCACTTGTGGGGACTGGAACTAATGGACACTTAACACTATTATTTTTAAACTGGTTTTACTAACCTGAATGTGCCTGAGCAAAGAATTTTAATTATTGTTTAAAATGTTTTATCATTTTGGGGTGGGAAATACTATTCCTGTTTCGTTCTTCTGTTCTGAATGTATTATAGACTTTCCCTTATACTGTTGTTCATATAATATAAAGCTGACATGTATTGCCAAATGCACAACAATAAAAGAATATTGGTCTATCTTAACTAGTTCTACTTTGATATTAGATTTAATACACTGACTGGATAAAACAATCTTGAATGCAGCTATCATACAGCCTGCATCCTGTACATATGACAATACTGTGGTCACACTAAGTGTTAAGATCCAATGACATCCCATGAACAGTCTTAAACTCATTTTGGAAATACAGTTGCTTAATTTGTAATTCAAGGAACAAGTGTGGCGAACAAAGTAAATCATTCTTAGTAATGACACTGAAAACACCAGAAAACAGTTTAACTAACTTCACATTAAACTAATGTTGGGTCCAGTTTTTATACGTTTAACAGATGACTTCCTAAATGCAATAAAGTAGTGAGTTGTCCTTTCAATCAGTTGTAGGTCTCACCCAGATTCATTAACTACTCTGTCTAGATCAATTTCATATAATCCCCACATCAATTGTCTCAATTTATTGTATACATCAAGAGAAAAAAAAAGACAGGCAACTATTTTATCACATTTAATCCCACTTTAATTGACATTGTAAAAATCCAAAGCGCTCTTAAATGAACGCTGCTTTCTTTTGACTGCTTCATGGCAAATTACACTTCCTGACATCAGACTGGACGTTTTGACACCAGCTCCCTCTGATCCCAGATGAGACATTTCATTATAACAAAATAAAAAAATGAAAATCATCCACAAAAAAAAAAAAAAAAAAAAAAAAAAAAATCTCTTGGATGCAATTTTCTTCCCCCAAACTAAAGTATAAAAAGTATTCTTTTCCCACTCATCTGCAGACCATAGGGGAAGGTGTTCAGTGCTGTGCGCTAAAAGGCTGTTTTCACTGCTGCCTGAAGGTTTTATGTCCTTGAAAGACCCCGGTTGTCCAGATCTTTCACCTAAAACATTGAATACAAGCCTTAATTAGAAAGTTCTGAAAATGCAGTTGTTCATAGTGCATAATCATTACACTTTTGAATGTGGGTATAGCCTTTTGTAGTAGTACAGTGGACCAGTTGACCTTGATTAAAAAAGGAAAGGCAAACCTCGGACAGATTTATCATCAGTCTGATTTGAAATGTATTCCAGGTAGAGTGGCGACAATTATTTTCATTTATGAATGAATTTATGCCATCATGTCTTGTTTTGTCTAATATAAAGATATTCAATTTATTGTAAGACCAAGAAAAGTAGCAAACTCTCACATATGAGAACCTGGATAAATTTGTTTGTTAAATGATTAGTTGCTGCTCTAATTACAGGTTATAAAGAAATGTTGTAATTTATCTTTGTTGTTCTAATTTACCCTCAATCCATCATGTCTACAAAAGTTTATTGATTTCTTAAATTTCCCCAAAGTAGAGGTTTTATAAACAGATATGATAATAATATTTCAAAGAACAGGTTAAAGAGAAAAAGTTAGCCATTTTACCTTGTATATCCTCACCAACCAGTGCTCTGTTGTGTAGGCCTCCTCCAGCACATCTAGTTCGAAGTCTTTGTTCCCAATCTCAGCGTTCCTCACTCGGTCATAACCAGGCGGGCGCTCTGCAGAGGACATCATTAAGATCATCAGAATTACACTATAAAATGAGGTAGTTTTATGTAGAACTACCAGCGAGTGGGATATGCACGTTGACAGACATCACACTGGGCTGCAGAGTTACTCACTGGCCTCTGTGTAGACCTGGCCAAAGCGGTAGTAGCACATCTTGTACATGAGGCAGTTGAGCAGGACAGGTGAGCCCTCGCGGTCCACTCTGAACTCTCCTGTGGGAGTGTAGTAGTCGTGCTCCTTGATGTGCTTGCCTGTGTCTGTGCTTCCCCCGATACGGACCATCCACAGAAACTTATTGATGTCTGTGATGAAGACAGAGATACATTAGAGAAATGGTGCTACAATTTTATGTCTTATTTTTATTTTTATTCAGTAACAAAGTAAAACAGTTTGGCTAACTAGTAATGTCAGTACATTATGCAGTGAGTGTGAATCAAACATTTTCTAACACAACAAATTCACTGAAATACAACTCCAAATATTCCAATATACCTTTTTGGCATTAATATACAGTCAACTTAAAAAAAACAGAGTGGCAGTGGAGTCTGCTGCTTACTGTTGATATTACCTGGTTTACACTGGGACCTTCCTAACTATCCAGCACAGAGGAGAGGTTTTACAGCTAAGATTGTTTTTGCACCCTTTTCATAAATTTTTATTTTCACATCTAAAAACAAATGCACCACCAGTGGGAGGACATTTATGCCTGCTTATACACATCACATAGAAGAAATGCCATTACATGGGAGGATGACAGGTAGCATTCAAATAGCATACCTTAAGCTTTGCAAACAGACTATTAACCCCAAGCCTATTAAACCTAAGCCTATTAAATCCAATTGTAAACTTCAACCTGTAATGAGAATGTGTCTGTAGTGGTACATGTTTAAACCGAGCAGCCTTAAAAGCCACAGTGTTGTAAGTACTGTACTGACTCTCTGATCTACGGATACTTGGAACGTACCATCTGAAGAATAGCCCGTCAGTCCTCCAAAGATGACCAGGACATAACTGACATCCAGCTCCCTCATAATCTCGTAGGCCCGCTCTTCTGTGGATGCCATGGCCTATAGAACAAACAAACAGCCCAGTCAACACTGCAGCACTTTATAAACACGATTACCCCGAAGGTTACCTAGCTCACCTGTCCAACTCTGGAGATGTGTGTGTTGTTCCATGTGTTGTTGTCCACTAGAATGGTTCGATTCGCCATGGCAGTTATCTGATAGCCATAATCCCACCACGACATGACTTTAGCATCCTGTAAAACACGAAATAAAACCAAAATAACTGAATATAGCCCTTTAATCTCATGAGTGTATAACTTGTGTCTTTAATGATTTATTTATTCCTTATTTCTTTGACTGACCTCAGGAGTGTTGTGGCGGAGCCAGTAGTACGCCTCTCTGAAGTCATCGAAGATGATGCGGCTTCCATCACCTCCACGGGCCGACAAGACGATTGAAGGAGAGGAGTAGGCTTCGCTGGTCACCCAGGTAGAGTGGAAGGTGTATGTAATGAGGAAGAAGGCCATGACCAGAATCATCCCACTGGCAACCTGGCAGGAATATGCAACATAGGATATCATCAGGTTTCACCCTTCTGTCAGTGAAACCATCAATGTGTTTTTATTCTGACATAAAAGATGGTTCAGGAAAAAAATCCCTGCTATGCTTCATGAAATAAGTATGTCTTGCATTTTATCAGTAAGAGAGGTATTCTAAAAAGTAAAATTGTCCTGTGAGTACTCATCCCATGACTGGTATGTTATCATTATATATGACACTTTAGATTGTTAGTCCGGTGATCCTGAACCTAGGGATCCAGTCCCCTCAAAAAGGGCCACAAGAGAAACCTGAGGGGTCGTGAGATGATTAATGGGAAAGAAAAAAAAAAAAAAAGTTCTAATACACAAATCTGTATACATTTTGGAACTATTATCTAATATTGTAATAATTTTAGCTCTTTGGTAATTCTTTTTAAACAATAATTTTAATGAAACATCTGAGACATTTAGAGGGGACAAGTCTCTTTGGTGGACAACAGCAACACAATATTTTCTTCTGAAATGTAGTGGAGTAGAAGTAGAAAGCACCATGAAATGGAAATATTAAGTAAAGTACTTGAGTAAATTTATTTCACTGGAAACCAAAGGAGAAACTAAATATATCTCAAACCATATCTGAATACTTAAAATGCAATATACAGGCTGTGTCCCAAAACCACACTACAGTGATTCTAAGCAGGTTTTCAGTACGTAGTGCGTTCACACTAGTGACACAGTGACAGTATACTCACAGTAGACAGCAAGCATACGAAATACAACTGATTTTTAAGAGTGTTGCTGATGCACACAATTCTCCCACAATGCAAAGAACAAAGACAATGGAGGAGTTACTCACAGCTGGGAAAAAGGCTGTGTTCAAAATCCCACACTGTGTATGTACTAGCACATAATCAAATCAGTATGTACTGCATACTGCCTACTAAGCTAAGTATGCCGTTACCAGCAGATCATTCACACTGATGACTGCATCACATGACTGTATCGATCACAACAATACCGGTCCAAAGTCAGATATGGCCAGTAAAACTATGGGATTAGGAACACGAGTATGGGATTCTGAACACAGCCTAAATTGAATGTGGATTATGGTGAAGCGGCTCCAGGCAAATCTTTGAAAATGAAAAAACATAACTAATCAAATGTATTAAAGTAATTAAATTAATTAAAATAAACATTAAATTGTAGGAAAAACATTTTGATGTCTATTTGTGAAGTTTAATTGGCTTCCAAATAGTTTTAGGGGAGGCTGAGGAGACTGGGAATAAAGTAAAAAAACCATTACATTAGTTATTACATTAGTTAACAAAAGGGGATCACATAGAATAGTCAAAATGTGTGTGACTTGGTAAAGAGTCAGAAACTAATACATGCCTTAGGAGAAATCCTTTTTAGGCAACTATTGTTGTCTAAAATTATGACAAACAGCAATACTATTGTCTTGGCTCAACTGTTGAGTGTCTATGGGATCAAATAACACAATCATGATCCCACAGGCATCCACAAATTAATAAAGTCAAACTACCTCATTTTTGATGGGGTAGGTGGAGTCCTGCTGCTTCTTGCTCTTCTTGTCTGGCCGACTGACATCCAAATTCTTCATGTAAGTGGTCAGCACCTGGGACACACCGATGCCTGACAGGATGCACATGACTGGAGCTAGAACTAACATCAGACGCACCTGAGGAGGCAACAAACAAGCAGTGCAAATTCACTTTCCAAATAAATACATATTTTTCCATTTACTTCAGTTATGTTTAATGCTTAAAATCTTTTAAAGTCTTCTGGTGACACTGTTGAAATGTGACAAACCCCAAAAGTAAACAACTGAACGGCTTTCTGGAGAGTCTACTGACACGCAGAAGTAGCTCTATACAGGACGTACCATGACAGCTGAGAAGTACATGCTGGTGACTCCATACATGATGATGAAGATCCTGGCGTCCGACAGGTTGTTGAAACAGTAGTAAAGGCCAACTGTCAGGAAAGGAAAGCTCACTGTCATTTAAAAACTCTAAATGGATACAATGAGCTGTGTGTTTCATTTGCTTGAAAGTGATGGAGTGATCATACAGTATAAACCCTATGTTAGGCTGTGTGTTTCTGCCAAGTGTACACTGACCTGGGAACATGAAGACCAGCAGCTGGAGGTCAAAGTAGTATGAGGACCAGGTTGTGGGCTGATGCTCAGAGACAGAGGCGATGATGGGAATGTTGTTCTTGGCATAGGAGGGGTCCAGCAGGGAGTAGAAACGACCAGTCCATGGAGAGATCTTGCCTGAGGGGAATACACCTTTGGTTAGTCTTGGTCTAAAGCAAAAAAATTTCAAATCAGTTTCTCATAAAAGGAAAGGAGATGGCAGGGAAGGAGTGAAGCAAACATTTTAGGTTATTCATCCACTACGTTGTAAATGATTAATCGTGGAAATAACCAGCAGATTAATTGATAATGAAAATCATTAGTTGCAGCCTTATTTCATAGCCCTTTGCCAATGTATCTACTGGTACAACCTGTCAACCCTCTTACCAGTCAGCATGAGAACAGTGCCCACAGACAGCAAGATGAAGCCCACCAGGGAGATGACACTCTTGAACAGCACCTCAAATTGCTGGGCATTGAGTTTGCTGCGCAGGTAGTCCACAAAGGCGTGAATCTGGCACAAGCCAAACATACCGAAGGCTGCCATGTGCTCTGATGACTGCACCGGCTGGTATATGAGAAAAGAGAGACAGAGAGGTGAAATATGTGTCACAGAACAAAGTGAAACGTCTTTTCTCCATCACAAGACACCGACTTTTGTATCTTCTTTAGCCTAGATTATACTTTGACCTTTACAATTCAGGCAGTTTTTTTCTTAGCTCGACCCATAAGACGGTACAACCAGAGTACCTCATGTGACACAAGATAGTACTTTTTCACCTTACCTGGAAACCAACAAAAGAGATCTGCATGGAGAGGATAGTGCCCAGGCAGTAGACTGTGCAGTAAGCCACATAGATGCGGTGAGAGAACCGGCCTGTGAGCATCAGAACCAGGACGTGGAGGGGGATAAGGTTGATCAGGAACACGTAGCCACCCCAGGAGGAAACCTAGAAACACACAAACACCCTATCAGAACTTCCATAAATTCTGAATTAATTCAGCAAAACATGTACTTTTTTTTTTTCTTTTCTTTTTACATCTCCTCACCATGTAGAAGTAGGCCAGTGCGCATATGGATGACCAGTACACTGAACCTGTTTTGACAGCCTTAATCCACATGTAATAGGTCAACAGCATGCAGAAGATGGCAATACCTGAGTAAGACAGCACAGAATGATTTCATTAACAACCTTTTAGTGATACTTTCTTTGAATAACATTGTTATGCACATCAGGTGTATACCTTCATTATCATAGGAGCCAGCGACAGAACGAGAGATATAACCAGGCACCACTGCAATCATGGCAGCAGCCAGGAGCCCTGCACCTGCATCCTATACAGACAAAAACTATTGAGTGGCAATAGGGTGTACATTCATAATTGTTGATATCGTCACATCAATAAAAGTATATAAAAACTCATGCAGATCATTCTAAAGCACTCCATTCACATGTAGATCAGTTGAATGTAGAGCATTCTTAAGTCTGAGACAGTAACCCTGATGGTGTCATCATTATCATATCTCATCTCATACTAGGAACAAAAAGTAGGGATTTCTCTCCCCCTGCTGCTTTAATTTCTTTTCTTTCTAAAACTGACTCTTAACAGTTCTTTAATTGAATTAAAGCAAAAAGCTAAATCGCTGGAGTGCTCCTTACAAGAAAAAATGGTTTGAAGTTTATTAAGAATTTATAACCTTACATAACATAGTCTGCTGTGTATATCATTATGTGTTTTACCTTCAACTCCTTGGTGAAGTGGTAGGTCACTATGGCAGTAAAGGAGGAGAACAAGGGAGCCAGGAAGACACAGACATTACGGATGTCAATGGTGATGTGAAAAAAATGTAGGACGTGGTACAAGACGGCAGAGGTGATCATAAGTCCTGGTGAGAGAGAACAGAGGGAGACAAGACAAGAGGGGTTCAAGTAAGCTTTGGCACACTGACATCTCTCTTTTGAACCCTACACAACACTTGAACTGCTCTACTTTTGATATCAAACACCCACACTCATCTTCCTGTACTTATCTCTAACCACTTTTTCTGATTCCTACCTGGATAAATGGTGCCACCAATGATCCTCCCCAGAGGATACCATGCCCTGTCATCAAACCAGTTATGGAACTTATAAAATCCTTCTTCTGCCAGGAAGCGGGTTGTACGGTAGTTGAAGTACCTGAAGGTGAGATGAAGGTGAGACATTACTTTATGGAGGAAAATCTATTAACAATTTTTGAATATAATCATGGCAGAAGCAGAACTTACGGATCAAACTCATGGATGACACTTTCAAACCTCAAGACGGAAAAGAGTCTGGTGGAGAATGCTGAAGAGAAGGAAAAGCACATGGATCAATGCATTACATTTAGTATTATGGAAGCAGTGCTGTTGTGCATGGGAAGAGGAGGACTCACAGAGGACAGCAGCCATAGACAGGATGAGCAGCTTCAGCAATGTGTCCTGTTTCTCATAGGACAAACGCAGGAAGCCCAGCTTGGTCATTTTGGCGAGGTTAGGGACAGCTCACCGTACTACCTAATGGGAGGAAGACAAGCACGTTACCTAATACACCTTTCAATTTTAGAAAATAGTCCTGCAAAATAAGAAAATCTGTTCAAGGTCACGTTTTAAGCGAGTCAGATAGTCAGAGAAAAATCAAAGTGTTTGAATCTGTTAAGAGTCAACTTCCATGTCCAGCCCAACCAGATAAGGCCACGCACTAAGATGTGGCGTCAGGAACCAGGAAGCACCCACGATGGAAAACTTCTGCAAGGATTCGTGCACGTCTTCTCAAGAGTTTGCAAGTTTTTTGCAAAACTTAAACACTATCAATCAAGCTCAATGAGGCTCTAATTAATGCTAACTTACTTACACTACTGTTAGAGCGAGCCTTATTAGTACTGACAGTTAATTGGCCTCTCTAAGATCGCAGAGCAACGAAATGAAGAGCAGCTAATATTTGTCAACTAGCTATTAGCATACATCATGTGCACATTCAAAATGAATGCAAGCATTGATTTATAGATCAGACAGCATCTTGTAGCTGGTCAGCATCAGGCCGGCTAGTGTTGATGCTGCTTCCATCCAGTTAAAAGTGAGTAGCTAGCGAGGCTAACCTGCTAGCTACTGTATAATGAACGCCCTCGCCCCGCGCCTCTTCTATCACTTATTTTAAAAACATCAATGACTTATTCACAAATGGCAGCGGGACAGCTACCTAAAATAAAAACTGGTTCTCCTAAATGAGCTAACAGGTCCAATATTTAATGTTCAGCAAAACTCACCCGCTCCGCTCCTGTTACTCACACTATTCACACACAACCTTCACCGTGAACTACTCCCGCCCCAGCCGCAACACGGCGCGTTTATTGGTTGAATGTCAGTCAACGGCAATCCCATCATATATCCGATTGGTTCTTTGGCTGTCAATCAAATATTGTTCCTTACCTTACCGCTGTAGTGTAGTGACGTGTCCTTAGTGAGGAAAAGAAACGCGTCGCCCCCTACTGGTGTAAATCTCTCAAGACAATATAATTTAAGTGCGGCAACCAACGCTAAGACAGTAAATATCACCTGGCAGTAATTATATGACAATGTAACTTTAGCAATTGCTTTAATGCTATAAAATCCATAAGTTATCATCTAGAGGACTGTCTACTGTAGGTTTGTATAGGGATATAAATATGCATTAGTTTTTTTAAAAGCAGTTTTTCCTTTGTTATTCTGTCTCCTGTTTGGAGAGAAATGTAAAAAGCTACAGATGTTGCTCAAAGTAAATTATCGGATGAGGAAAATTAAAATACATTTTTGATGCATCATTATAGCCGTTAAAAACAGGTGATGTGCTGTCTGCTTCTCCAAAAGGCTAGAAAGGAACCACTGCCAGTTTCTCATGTGACCATAATAAAATTTACCAAAATGTATTTCTCACTGTGACACAGGTTTGCCTCCTCTTAATGCACAGCAGTTATTATATATGGTGGATTGCAAACCCACCCACTGCTGTTCACCCTGTTAAAACCTTGTTGAGCTTCTGTAACCCTGCTCTATTATTTTATTGAACAAAACTTGTGGGCCACATTTATTTGAAATCGAGGACAAGTGTAAAACAACTTTCCACATGCTACATCCACTTTTCTCTGCAGCTAAAAAATGTATTCACGTGTTTAATAGATTTTCAATACTCTCAATGCTGTAAGTTCTCAAAAACAACTCCAACGGTCTATTTCATTGCCACCTTTTCACTGCTGAGGTTTAAAATGTCCTGCACAGTCCTCACCATGTCAGCAAAACCCTGAACACAAGGATCAAAATATTGAATACTGACCAATTTTATTGAAATTAGAAGTATTACTTTTACAAAACCTCACTCACATATATCAGTCTGCACAAACACTATGCTCTTCTTACAATAATTGCACACTGTTTCAAAATCGTAGCCCCTCCCCATGGCCATGAGCTCTGCTGTGTGAGAGGAAGGTTGGTGACTGGGTTGCTGCATGGTGGTGGGCCTCTGGTTGAACATTCAGGATGTATTAACATTATATATACAGCACAAAAATCAAACAGCCGATGATCTGTTTTTGCTTCTGCTCTCTAGGGGGAAAACTAGAGCAACCATGTCAAGGCTGATCACCCATTTGATTAGATATAAAGACTATGTGACTCCTTCCTTTATACAGAGCTTAGCATTGCAGTGGTTGGTGTGAAATAAACAAAACACAGATGCAGCAGTTTGGCAGTGTCATCTCACCTATCGCCTATTAAATTCACGCAGACTGGACTGCTGGTGTCACCTCGTGATTTGCAACATGTACATCTTATCAGACAGTGGAGTTAGATTTTAATGTGGGATGAGACACCAAGCAAACCTTTAGTCAACACAAGACAAGAGTGACTTTGTTATTTGGTTTCCATTACTAAGGTCACCAATCCTTTTGATAGCAGCTCTTGAACTGATTTGTATATTCTACTGAAAACAAAGCTCTTACAGGATAAAAAGCCTCCCTTTTTAACTATACAAGGTTATTCTTGGAACTCTGAGGACACCATCATTGGACAGAGAAACTTGTCCATGTGCAAGAAAGCATTCAATCTGTGAGGAAGGAATGTGACTTGCAACATCAAGAAAACATGTAGTGTAGGTAAAACAAGACTGTGCTTTGCTTCTCAATGCAAACAAGCCCCTTCAAAGTTTAAAAAAAAATCCTTCTTCAGTCACAAGTTTGCTTAAACATATTAAAACTACATGATTTCTTGTGCTGTAATTTATTAAAGGAGAGTCACTCAAATGGCACATTATACAAAAAAAAAAACAACGAAAGAAAATTCACAAAAGAAACAAGTCAAGAGCTGAGTATATAATGTGTTTTGAGTGTGAGGCACAGGGCAGTCGATTTTTGTGTCACACTGAAAATGTGTCTGATGGGTGCTGCAAATGAAGAACCAAAGGGCCAGAGATTCGATAAAAACATGTAAACCCTTTGTCCTGAACCGCATATCATCTTCATTAAGGGAAATCACATTGAGTGAAGCCACTCATCAACTGTTTTCCTATCTCCTTCATGTAGATCCATCATTGGGTGGGGAGAGGTCTCTGGCGGGTCGGCGAGGTATGGGGGGATGACAGCCTCTCTGAGGAGGTGGACGAAGTCAGGGAGGACTGCAGGTGTACCGTCTTGTGGAAAAGCTTGTTGCTGATGAGCACGACCAGGGAGAAGAGACGCAGCTGAAAGTGGCTGAAAGAGTGGAAAACACAAAGGAGATCAGAGACTTGTATATTCAAAAAAACTATTTTTTTAAGAAATATAGCTGTCGTTATTTCACACTCACTACAGCTTTGTTGGCGTCTTGGCCTCATTAGCACTGATGATGAATAGAGGGAAGAGGATGGAGAACAAGCAGCCACTAGGTAGAATAGAAAGAACAAAAAACATTGCATACAGTAAATACAAGAACATGAGGTCTGTTTTCCTTTGCACCTGCCTGCTCATTTGACTTGAGACAGAATGTGCCCCTGGAGGATGTTGTGATTCTTGAGATGTGCTGCGTTCTTGCATTTAGAGAGGTATTTTTGTTTTGTTTTTTTTTCCGTTTAGAATACCATAGATCTGAGGTCATAAATTGACATTTTGTTAATGTCTGAAAAAAAAAAAAAAAAAAAAGAATTTCTTACAATATTCAGAAACACACATCTCTGTGTGAATTAAGTCATAACACTTAGTTTGTCTGATTGCCATCTCACGAACTTATTGTGGAGTTGACTGGAGCAAAAAAGTACAGCAGGTAGCAAAGTAACAATTTCTTTGACAATAATGTGTAAAAACCATCAGTCTGGTAAAGAATTAGAAGTCTCACCTGATAATGTAAGAGGAGGGCAGGGCGGTCAGCAAAGCCATGGGCAAACCAAAGCCGAAGTAATAGGGCCAGTTTCTCTCAATATTAGACAGTCGTTGGTGCATCTCAATGCCTTAAACAAACAGCCACAGTTTTGTTTGAGTTCTTCATTCAATCCAAATGATTTCTTTTGGGTGTACAATGTAATGTGAATATCTCACCATGGTTGAACCAGCGATACTCAAAGCAGTACAGGGAGTAGAGCAGAGACATGTGGAGAAGGCTAACCATCTGTCCAATGGCATCGATGGGGAAGAGGCTAACAATCATACCCTAGAAAATATACAACAATTATATTCAACGAGAAGAGAAATTTGTGCATTGTCATCTAGTGTAGAGTAGACATTTTGTATTATTTATTAAAAAGGAATGTAGATCATGTAGTGGTGAAAAATGAATCCTCACAGCAGACCTCTAAAAACAATTTCAGAAAAAAAAACAACCCCATAAAGTGTGACACCATAAAGCTTTTTTTATATTTTGAACATTCTCTGAATTGACTCAATAGTCTAGGAATGAAATTGTTTGCCTGCTGGGCATGATTCTGCTGAAATCTGCATTCTGGATGACCAAACTCTTTGTGCAAAGTGCAATTAGGCATCTTTCCATGTGGTTTATGGAAGACATGACATTGTGACTCAGTCAGAAAAGTGATCTTTTGTACACTAGGAAAACATTTTGTGATTCTGGGTCTACAGTGACAGATCACAACAGCAGCTTTACTATAACTGTTCAACTCAAATATCATGTGTGAAGACTGAAGAGAATCGGATACAGGAGTTCTGGGTATATGCACTACAGCGTGATTTTGTACAACCCAGATTCCAAAAAAGCTGGGATGCTGTGTAAAACATAAATAAAACAGAATGTGATAATTTGATAATCCTTTTTGACATATACTCAATTGAAAATAGGACAAAGACAATAAATTTAATGTTTGACCTCATAAACTTGATTGAGAACTTGATTTTTGTAAAATATCTGCTTATTCTGAAATTGATGGCAGCAACACATTTTAAACAAGTTGGGACACGATCAACAAAAGACCGTGAAAGTTGTGGACTGATCCAAAAACACCTGTTTGGATCATTCCACAGGTAAACAGGTTCATTGGTAACAGGTGACAGTATCATGATTGGGTATGAAAGGTTCATCCTGGAAAGACTCAGTCGTTCACAAGCGAGGATGGGACAAGATTGTAGAACTACTACAAGTGCTCTAACACTTTGTAAAAGTGTTGTTGGTAAACACAGTTTGAAAATGAATGCATTCTGCTTTTGTGTACATTTCACACAGCGTCGCAACTTTTTTGGAATCAGGGTAGGAGTACTGACACAGAGAAACATAGACAGGGCATTATTTTTAAATCAAGCAAACCAAAAGCATCAGCAAAAATGTACCTGAATGAGGAAGAGTGCCTGGAGGAGGAGGTTAAAGAGCATGTCTGCGATGATCTTACTGACGCTGGGGAATGGCTGAGCTTTACATCCAGACACTTCAAATGCTAGGTCAGCTATATCCTGCACACAGAAAATAACACACTCAATCTATATCTGTGTCAGTGTAGTCAACTGCAAAAATGCAACATCAGGAGTTGGAATACAATTTTCTTTTGCTTTGTGATGGTAATACGAAATAACAGGATATAAAACTTGACTATAAAAAGATTGTTGTTTCTGTGTAATGACATTACTTTATTAACAATATTTTAATTTGTATTTACTCTACTCTACTCTCACAAAAAGCACTGAGAAAAGCCCTGGATAGTTTTTCAACAACCTGTTTCGAGCAACAAGTTAGAATTTCACGCTAATTCCAACACTGATATGATTTCATCATATTTCCAGCTGCTGTAAGGCTGAAGCAGCTGCACTCACAGTAGTCCAGTTGAATGATGTGACATCAGTTCAGTTTGCTTCTCAATAAAAGGTACTCCATATACACAGGACATTTACCCTTTTGTTAATAAAGGATCAGTTTGCAACATTGCATAGGAAGAATGGACTTGTTTACAATGTATTGGAGAGATAGAGCTGACTTTATGAATCTCAACTAATTTGATAAGGCAGCCCATTCATGACATTAGCTGTATTTTACTACAACTCTATTACAAAAACTCATATTCCACTGACACTAAAATCGTTACATTATGGAACCATTTACGACATGTTACAAAGGATGCAATTTTGAGAGGTTTGTGGGTATGGCATATCAGACTGTGTAATGGGATCTATGTGTAGATTTTAAAAAGGCCACATGTTCTGTCATCGCATCATTACAGCCTTGAAAAGCAGAGCCAACCTGGAACCAGATGGCGTTGACTATCTTGCTGAGGACGAACAAAGGAAGAACCCAGAGAGCACTGAAGACGGAGGTCAGGATGAACTCTAACCAGGACCACACACTGCCATGGAGGGAGGGGTCACCTGGAGCAAAAACAGTTGGTTGACGGACTGCTTCCTACTATGAGCCAGAGAACCTGCTCCAGATTCAATAGCAGCCATACATACCGATGATTTTTGCTGTGAGAGTCTGCAGCAGTGGGATAAACACCCGGTAGAAGAGAAACAGACTGAGCTGGAGAAAGAAAATGAAATGCTACAGTTACTTACAGTGACAAGGTTTCTGGTATCGATAATTTCATAGACTTTTATAGGATACGTCAACCTTAAAAAATACACAATCAGGAAATGAAAATTAAGTAGAAAAAAACTGTAAAAGCTTTTAAGGCTTTGCATTTATATAATCACATTCAAGATGTTTAAAGACTTTTTTGGGAGCTGCAGACAGCACCCGAAGGGACAGAGACCATTACACCCACATATATCTATATCTATATCTATACCTACATATCTATCATATATCTATATCTGATCTGACAGATCATTCCTTTAGCTGACATCTGCAAGAATGACTTGTTCCCAAAATTGTACAGAAGCTAAAAGTAAGTTTGGGACAACACATAGCTAAAAACAGCCATCCAGAAGTAGCACTGTCATGGAAACTCCAAACTTGCAGCTGGGAAATACACAGTGGTGTGTGAGTGACAAGGCTGTACTGTAAGAATAGGATAAATATCTTACCCAGAACACTCCTCCATTCCAGGCACAGCACTGAAAAATCCTGCTGGCTACTTTGGGTTCACTGAAAGAGAAAACAAGTAATGACAACATCCATCACTGTTGAATAATAAAAGGAGAGTTTTGTTTCACTTTTATTTTACTTTTCTTATTTAACCAGAGTCAGACAAACTCATGGACGTTATTAACATGTTTCTGTTTGCAGAGTGAAGGTATATGGGACAATGCATTTTACTCACAAATATAATTAGTAACAGTTGGTGTGTCCTTTGAAATGAGGAGATATTAGAGCTGTGTAGATCCATGACTACTTCATTTAAACATCATGCTGTAATTTACTTTACTTTCATTATTAAGACTAGCATGAGAACAATTTCCAACCACATCTTGTATAACTGTGAAAAAAGCAACAGAGCACACTCAGGGGATTTTGGTGACATGAGTTCAGAATTTACTTTCAAGCTGTGTAAATTTCTGCTGTTTTTTTAGGACTGGCAGAAAAACCTTACCATCTCTGATGTTAAGGTAAATATAGTCATTTGGTTGGTGGAGCTTTTGGGAAATGCACAGCATGAGAGGTGCACAGGAAGGTCTACCAAGAGGATCATGTTGTACTCCTGGCTTTTTAAGATTAGCTGTTAATAGATCAGACACATAAAAATCTCATGAGCATATCTGACTCTGGCTAAGTAAGAAAGTCAGATGCAATGCAACCAAAATATGCAGCTTGTTGTCTGGCCTACTTGTCCGGTTTGCGCTCCTCACTCTGTGCCCGTCTCTGTGCCAGGGCCCCGCTGGCCCTTCTCCTCCGCTGCTCTTCCCTTTTCTGCTGGATGCGGGCATCCAGCTTGGAGATTGTTCCAATCCCCAATATGGAGTCCTTGATCCCCTATAGAACCCAGAGTGAGAGAGAACAAAAAAAAGACCTCTGTAATGGAGCTCTGAAATGTTTCAATAAGTGCTTGTTGAACACAAAAATTAGGCAATTACAGCTATTCGAAGGCATAAAAACACATATCTGAAGTCAGACATATTTCATGGTTTCTACCACAATGCCAACCCAGAGGCTGTTGAGTAAAACCCTCCACTGCTGGGTCACTGTTCCTCTGTCCAATCTTCTAAAATATAATAACATCCATGTCAACTATGATAAGGGAAAGGCCTCCATCATATCAAAGGTGGATAATAGAAGCTGGATGATGACAGGACTTTATGCTGAAATCCAATTTTTAATTAAGCTCACTGACCTAATGTTGATCAATGACTTGTACGCTGTTAGATGGATAGTGTGGAGCCCAACAGTGTTCAATAATAAACAAAAAATAATTGTGAAATCATCAGATGAACAAATTGTGTAATATAAGTAAATGAAACAAAAATTGTGAAATTATTTTAAAAAGTTATTAAAACATATTATTTCATCACTCTTAATTTCATTATAAAAGAGTTTAATAGAACTTTATTATTATTTCATAAGAGACACTTTTACTCAAAAATCAGTTATTTCATTATTGCATTTGTCCCAATAACACTTTTTTCCTGCCACTTTTTATATGTCTTTTCATTCTCTTTCATTTTCAAAAGGTCAGTAAGGTAAGTTATTCTAAATCAACCAACTAGAGGCTGCTGCTGTAAATAAACATTGTACACAGATACAGAAGCAGAAAATGTCCTCTTATTTACTTATAATTGTTCCAAAGACAAACATCATCTTTGGACTCTTTTGGGGTACGGCAAGTTCACATTCAAGCTGATGGTACACAATGATAAAGTTCAAGGTAATAAATCGACAAAGTTCAATCATCCTCATTTGTCCTGAACTAAAGTACACAAAACCCTGTATCTTCAGAGGATTTGTAAACACTTGCCCCCTCAGATGCCATATGCGCATCAGTCAGAGAATGTGATGTGTAACATGCACACATTGCATTTTATTTCGCTTCTCCCCTTCATTTCTGAACATATGTCTGGATGTTTTCTTTACTTCATGGGGATTCAATGTTTTTGGAACATGTTTTTAAAAAAGCACAGAACACATACTTTTCTTTAGCATCTTCTCACAATTAGGTTTGTTACGTCAGTGCGTCATAATCACAATCTGAACAACAAACAAACCTACTGCCTACTTTAGGTACACCTGTACAGTTTAATGCCATCCAGTACGACAGCTAAGACACTAATGCTACTTTAGCAAAACTCCTAAATTTTCAGTTTTTGTTGACACTTTCAGAAATGTGATAATTATATTTGAGGTTTATTATTGAGGTTGTAGTGGGTGATGATGTAGCACTACAATGCATAAAATTAAAAGGTGTTTCTAATATTTTGTGCACCTCATTTACATACATGAGGCTGGAAAAACATGACACCATATATTACACCTTCCAAGATAGACCTACCTATGATACCTAAGCCTAAGCTACCTACTGAAGTGGAGCCAGTGAGTATATGTCTCTGCTACTTCAAAATAAAGCCGAATGGATCGATGGATCCATGCATCCATTTCACTGTCAATTAACTACACCCTTGTGGCTTGAGCCAGAGCTTTTTGTGTGTGTGTGTGTGTGTGTGTGTGTGTGTGTGTGTGTGTGTGTGTGTGTGTGTGTGTGTGTCTGCTGACCGTCGCAACATTGCGGAGGAAGGCCCTGACGCTGTCTGTCATCTCTGGACCAGCTGCAGATCCATCAACTGCAGAAGGAGGGGGGGGTGGTGACCTGGTGGTCAGCTCTCATGGCAGGGAAGGGCTCACCCAGTAACCTGCAATGACCCAAAACCAAGGAAACAAAGTGAGGACAAGAGCCAGGAGTTTACAATAACCTTTAAAATGCAGACTTAAACAGCAAAAAACTCACTTTGGTATATTGGAAGATACAGGTATTTAGAGGCACATTCTATGGTGAATTTACTTGCAATATAAGTTCGACTTGTTTTTGTTACTTGATTTTCCCCCATTAGCCATGTCAGCTTAATCCACAACATTAGTAGAATTGAGTATATCCATACAAAATAATCACCTTCAGTGCTTTTAGAAGTGATCTTGGCATTTCTAAATGTAGCAGTTTTAAATGCACACATAAGAAATTCAATCTTTCCAGTATTACAATGCTATTATTATAGTTTAAAGAACTGTGACAGTTATCACATGCATGACAAAAAATCTTCTGACCTGGAGACAGTTTAGTGACAAACAGCTGTATAGCATCCTTAACATATTTGGGATATTTGGTAGCCATTTTGTGCTGATTCACATCTGATATAACTTTATTTGCATCAAACGCCACAAAAAACACATTTCATTAAAAGATGATGCTAATTGTGTGATTTGTCACTTCTCTCTCTTATGTTTCTTATTTGTTTTACAAGATACTATGAAAGCTGTATGTGATAGAATTTAGTCTCATGTGGATCACACAAAGAAAAACAGGACACAAGTGACTAACTTTATGATGAGTGTAAAAATGGGAGGTCTAACAGGATATGCAGCCATTAGCCTGTTTACTTACTGAAATCAGGAAAACATGACTAACGCTAATGTTTAATAAACGCTGCTTTTGTTAGACTTATTTCTAACAAACCCTTGAATTTGTCTACACGGTAACCTCACATCTGTGTCAGTCATCCAACTTTTGTAAGAAGAAAGTGAAGCGTTGATTGAGCCAGTGTCTTGTGCTCATACTGTTTGTGTAAGTTAACGTTAGCAAGCTGACTCAGTGTGTGTTAGCGTCCAGTCTGTGTTAGCTGGCTCTGTCCAGCCTGTCCAAAAGTCTCAGCAGTCTCATATATGAAGACCCTCACTGTGTGGTTAGCATGGTCAACACAACATGATGCCTCTGGTCTCATTATGTTTGACTTTCGTTGGTTTGTTTAGTGCTGTGCTAGCTTGTCTGTCTGTGTTGCTAGCTAACGTTAGCTGTAACTGTTACCGCTCAACAACTAATGTAAGTGTTGTGCTTTTCGTCGAGACAACACCTCAACAAGCGAGTAAAGTCAGAGACAGAGCACACAGATAGCAGCCGGGTCTTCCTTACCTCATGCGACAGGCTCGGGGTTAGATTAACTTCGCTAATTTTTCTTTCGCCCCTTTAATGTGACAACAACACCAAACAGACACCACCAGAAGCCAGGGCCGTGGGTAACATATTGCGCAAGCTCCGACTGCGAAGGATGATGGGAAGTGTAGTCGTCCTCACTGGAGGCAGAAGGGATACGAAAGGAACATTTCCTCATTACTGTTTTTAAAAGGGAAATAAGATAAGATAAACCTTTATTCGTCCCACAGTGGGGAAATTTACAATATAAATTATATATAAATACAAATATATTTTGTATGTATTGAATATTTGTGTATGAGCTTATTATAGCAGTTCAGTTGAGAATTCAGACGACAATATCAGTCTAAATCATTACTTTATAAATTATGGGATGATTGCAGTAATGGTATATTAATAAGGTGACTTTATAATATATGGTTGTCTAATAGAAATATTCCAGGTGTATTAATGAAAAATCATAGTGTGAACATATATGGGATTTATTAAGAAGAAATATACAGGATACTATGACCATTATTATTATTATTAGTATTATTATTTTATTCGATGCTTTTATTATCTAAAGAGAAGACAGGAAATAAAGAGAGATAAAACTAAGGTTATTGACTAACTTAGATAATTATTAACACGAGATGAAAAAAATAGGCTCCATCCGCACCATCATAAATGTTTATTGCCATTCCTGATCATCTGTATATGCTGGATAATTTTAATATATACCTATAACATACTTACAGATTTAGAAAAAAATTCGTTCGTTTTTACAAATGACATTTTCAGAGATGTTGATGTAGTTTTCTACAAACTATTTCCATGAAAGTAATACACACTATTTTTGAAACTTTTTAAACTGAACGTTTAAATGTTTAAGTTTCTATTTCAATACATCAATATTACTATCAGGAAAATAATCATATTCGATAAAGTAATTTCTCTACTTTTTTTCTTTTTTCCTTCTTCTTCTTTTTTTTTATTTTTATTTTTTACCAACAACAGTAGGTCACACCGGGTTAATGAGGTGTGTTCGATTTGCACTGGGGCACTCCCACGAGGCGGTGCTTTGTTTACACCAGCATCATGAGTTCATCTCTGCTTAGATGCTGCTGGAAGCTGAACTGGACTGCTGCCTATGACACTGGAGGGGATCTCACATGGTTGTCTTGAGGATAAGAAATGTGCACAAAAGGAAGTATGCACTCATCTGCCTGTGCATTGTTGGCTTCATCATGTACAGATATCTCGGGTAAGTGAAGTTCTAAGTATTATTGTTCAATATCTTTCTGTTAGAGCTACCTTGAGGCTGATGGGACCTAATGCAGTACCTTAATACAGTGAATTAATCATCAAAGCAAGTCTCTGTAGGAATATGGTTAAAGACAAAGTATGATAATACACTATAATTTGTCACAGACACACTGTAAAGTCAGTCTCTACAGGAATATTATACTGGGATCATGATATAAGGAAAAGCGTCTATGAAGTGAAATTATTTCACTTTACCTTCAAAGTACCACTATAGTTCATGGAAGTAATTTCTTTGTGCAACTTCAATTACAGCAAAAATAATGGAAGGAAGGATATAAAGTGTAAAAGTACAACATTTCAAATATGAAGTGCTAATCTCATCTGTTGAAGTCTTGCCTCTAAATTCAAATATGTTCCTGCTCCTTTGTGCTTGCGTTGCCCACTCAAGACATCTGCAAATTCCTATCAAGCTTGTCATGTGGTCTATTCAAGCATGCACAAGCGTGGTCTATGTGCTATATTATGTGAGTGTGACACAAATAAGACTCCTCTTGCAGCATGCCAGGAGGGGGACGGAGAATGACCAGGAAGGTGGGCCTGAGCGCCAACACGTCCCAGTTCACCCTGGAGGGACAGACCTTCCACATCCTCGGGGGATCCATCCACTATTTCCGTGTGCCCAGGGCCTACTGGAGGGACCGCCTGGTGAAGATGAAGGCCTGTGGCATCAACACCCTCACTACGTAGGAAAACGACTACAGACGCGTTTTGTTTCTCAAGACTGGTCACTGGTTGGATGTTAACATGCTGGATCCTTGCAGGTCTGTGCCGTGGAGTCTACACCAGCCAGAGAGAGGGGTTTTCAACTTCCACACACAGCTGGATTTAGTGTAAGGAGTACTGTCGCTCTTCCTTCACCTGCATACAAAACACACTTATGATTAATTACATATAGCTTGTTGCTTGTGAGAATGCAGCCCATGCTTTCATGAAACCAAATATGCAACTTTAATAATAAGAATAATAATAAGAATGAAAACACCTTGCACCACCTCGCTCTAAAGCGTGTTGGGAATACTCTCACTTTCTTCTTCATCATCTGAGCCCCTGGAGGCAGAGAGGTCCCACCTGACAACAGCAGCATCTCCCCAACAACAGCAACTTAGCAAGCAATTAACGACACAGCGGCGATAAGAGGGACGTGACGCCTCAGCCCGCTGCTGTCGTTGCCAAGCACATTTTACGCAGCTCAAGCAACGAGATGCGGGGCCTCACTGGGGGTCTAAACTTGGTGTTTGTGCAGATAGAAAATGGTTATTGATTGTCTTCTCTGCCTGGGTTTCAGAGCCTATATCAATCTTGCAGCTGAATTGGGGTTGTGGGTGATTTTACGTCCAGGGCCCTACATTTCCTCGGAGCTGGACCTAGGAGGACTGCCAAGGTAGTGCTCGTATTCTTTGCATATGACTATTTAAAGAATCATGTGTACATTGGATAGATAGATAGATAGATAGATAGATAGATAGATGTACTTTATTTGTCCCAAACTGGGAAATTCTTTTGTTGCACCACAACACACAACACAACACAGCACAACATATATCACATTAAATAACAAGGTTACATGACATAAAATGACATACAGTGCAAAAAAACAACATAGAGTGCAACAGAAGAAGTACCCAAAAACCACTAATCCTATGAGTAATAATGTAGAGTCAGTGCATACAGAAATTCTGATTTTCTGTGTATATATAAAAGTAAGATTATTCAAACCCAATGTCTGTCCAGTGCTTTACTCAATGTGCTCTGACTAGTTTATGTATAAATAAATTGACTGCACTTGGGGTAAAAGGTCACTTGCCCTGTGTGTGAAGCTTTGTCCACTGTGTTCGGCTTACTGTGCCTCCGTTGTTCTTGCAGCTCTGAGGCTTTAGTCATAACTAGCATCTTGTTTTCTGTCTCTTTGCAGCTGGCTCCTCAGGGATGACAGCATGAGACTGAGGACGACTCACCCAGGCTTTACTCAGGCTGTCAATACTTTTTTTGACAAACTTATACCCAAAGTGGTTCCGCTGCAGGTCGGTTTTGACATGAAAGATGAAAGCCTGAAAAGTTTGTTGTAGCTCCAGTTCATTTAACTTGAAATGTGTGTGCTTTTCAGTTCAAGAAAGGAGGTCCAATCATTGCAGTGCAGGTCGAAAACGAGTATGGATCCTTTGCAAAGGATGAAGGTTACATGCTTTTCATCAAAGAGGTGATGTGATAGCTTAGTTAAAATGCTACCTTAATCCCTCCTTAATTAAATCACACATGACAAACAGAGATTGATATTGATAGAATGGATCAAAATGACGATGTTCATATTTTCTGTTGTGCACACCATTCTGTTTTATTTTGAAAGGCTTTACAGTCCAGAGGGATCAGCGAGCTCTTGCTCACATCAGACAACCACAACACATTAAAGTCTGGGGGTGTGGATGGAGGTACAGTAGTAGTATTAAAACAAACACACACACACACACACACACACACAGCTTACTTTGTGATCTCTATCTTCTAGCCATCAGATCAGTAAAGCTGCAGAAGTTAAATCAGAGAGACATCCAGGATCTGAATGCTGTCCAGGTGTGTATCTTACCTTTCCACATCATTTCACTGTCTCTCACTAAAGATGCGTGTGATCGTTTTGTTTTTGTTTGTTTGTTTGTCAGCCCAACAGCCCCACCATGGTGATGGACTACTGGACTGGCTGGTATGACGTGTGGGGTGATCTCCACCATGTGCTTCCCCCAGAGGGTAAAGAGGGTTCTCTTCTCTCTTTCTATTGGTGCTTACCACTTATTCTTAATTAACATGTGCCATCCCTGGACTCAGTGTTGGCTGAAGGGAAATTTTGTTTTCACTTCAGTACTGCTTTTATTCATGCTTTCTTCACACTAAGGTTGTGATATTTCCCTGTGAATTTCCCCACTGTGGGACGAATAAAGGAATATCTTATCTTATCTTATATATCACGACATTGACCAAGCACATTTCACATTTATTCTAACCCAAAAATAATTTTATTTTAATGGGATTCCCTGGAAAATATAATGGACCTTCTCCTTGGTCTAAATTCGTTTTGAGGATTTTTGACACTTCCATTGAGAAGGAAGATCTGTACATTTACTTTATAAATACTGGTATCAGCCTTGAAAGACACATATTGGTGAAGTTGAGTCACACTATTGAATCTCTCTTAACCGCTGTAAACAAATGGCTTCTATTTCACTCCATTTCATTGTTTAGTTTCCTGCAGCTTTGCATTTTGCATGAGGAACGGCAGCTATATGCCAGCACTGGAAATGCAAATGTGAATATGAAAGTCAGGGCTAAACTTTGGAATGAGCCACTGTAGGTCCTGATGAAGGGGTCGGCAGAGGGTCAAAAAGGTTTCTGTGACCTGACTTAAAAACTGTGTTATTCCTTGATGCAGAGACCTTTATGTTTTTAAAGTGTCAGTTCGTTTAAGTGAACTTGTTAAACTTCTTGTCAGATATGGTTTCCACTGTGAGAGAAATGCTGAGGCGAGGCATGTCGGTCAACCTCTACATGTTCCACGGAGGCTCCACTTTTGGCTTCATGAGCGGAGCACTTGCTGATCCTTCCTACACAGCGTTGGTCCCCAGCTATGGTTGGTTCCTCTGTATTTTTGATGCAAATTTACAAAGACTTTATCTTAATGACGAGGCACAGCTATGTTGGAGCTGGAGAATATGTTCCTTGTTGTCTACAGAACAGCATTGACCTTAACACCCAGCAGGTGGCAGCATACGATGGTGCAATCTAGTTACGTTGCCATGTTTTTCAGATTATGATGCCCCCCTGTCTGAAGCTGGGGAGTACACGCCAAAGTACCATCTACTTAGGGATTTACTTTCTCGATACAACAGTAAGTGGAAGTTTAAATGAAAATGAAGGATGTCAAAACAAGTGGTGATCTCTTTGCCTGACCTCGTCTTTGACCTGTCTATACAGGAGGAGACAGCTTCCCTGACATGCCAGCCCTGCATTACAGGGAGGCTTATGAACCAGCTATCATGTACCAGCACCTGTCCTTATGGGATGCTTTGAGCTTCACTGAGGGAGTATGTTTTATGTAAGATTATCTGCCTATATCATGAAAATAACTTTGCTTGTCAATCAAGGAGGTCAATTCATTTTTTTTCAATTTTCTGCAGCCATTTAAGTCAGCCAAGCCAGTAAACATGGAGAATCTACCTGTGAACAATGGGAACGGCCAGTCCTATGGATACACACTGTATGAGACTACCATCACCAGTGGAGGATCATTGAAGTCTGGAGACAATGTCCGAGACCGTGCTCTAGTGAGTCCTCATTGAGCATGATGCCACTCACTCTGACTTTATGCAGTATGGATGTTGTTGGCTTTTATTAACTTATTAACTACATTATGATCCTTGATATGTTCATAGCCATTGAAAGTAAATTAGGAAAGCTTTGACATTTTGGGAAACATGCTTTCTTGCTGCAAGTTAATTGAAAACAAGAAAATAGATACAACTGTGCATAAAGAGTCAAGCAGTCAGTGCTATCAGTGGTTGTTTCCATGTTGTTGGTATATCCACATTACATATTTCAAGACATGGTGATAGTTGGGAAACCTAAAATCATCTCTGACATATTTCATTCAAGTGAAGCAAAGTATATGTGCTATGTACTATAATATAAATATATATAAATAAATATATTTGACAATGATGTTTTTTCTTCCAAGGTGTTTGTAGACAGAAACTACATTGGCCTTTTCAAGCGCCAAAGACTGGAGCTGGCGGTTCCTGATGGTAAGGTATGGCATCAACTTGGACAATGATTGTCCAATAAATGTTATTATTCATAGTTAACGGATGGGATGGATGCTGAAGTTTTGGCTGTTAAAACTTGCAAAAGACATAAAAGCGATCAATCTCTACAGGGACGGCGTACCTTAAGTTTACTGGTGGAAAACTGTGGACGAGTTCACCGGGGAAGGGACCTTGATAAACAACATAAAGGTGATCGACAGACAATATGCAGTTCATTGCTTTGCCTGCTATTAAATCACTCAAGCACTGAGTAGGTAGTGTACAAGCCAATTTTGATTTGTATTCTTGCAGGCCTTGTGGGAGACATTTTATTAAACAATATCCCCTTGCGGGATTTTACAATATACAGCCTGGATATGAAACCCAGCTTTATTGATAGGTTTGTACGCTTTATTGAATCTAAAGGATTGCATTTCACTTTCATTTTGCTGTATGAAAAAAGTGTGTTTGAAGTGGATGCCTTATTTCAGTCTTTATCAGGCACCTTGGAAAACTCTCCCTGAAACTCCCAGCTACCCTGGATTTTTCATGGGGAGGCTGTTTGCATACGGGTATCCCAGTGACACATTTATGAAGCTGCCGGTAAGTGAGACATATAGTTTTTATGCTATGTATGTTTTTGTGCATGTGTGCTTGTATGAGAAATAAGCCATTAATTCATTTTCTCTGGTTCCGCAGGGCTGGGAGAAAGGTGCTGTGTTTATCAATGGGCTGAATCTGGGCCGCTACTGGTCAATTGGCCCCCAGCAGACTCTCTACATCCCTGGTCCCTTTCTCAACAGTGGAATCAACCAGGTACAGCTGTGCACAAACCAGCATTTGTTAAAAGGACAGTGAGACCTTTTTGGAAAAACATTAATTGGCTTTCGTGCTGAGAGTTTGATGAGAAGATTTATACAGCTCTCATGTCTGCATGCTAAGCTACCGTCAGCTTAGTCTTGCATAAAGATAACAACACCTGCCTAACAGCACCTTTATAGCACAGCAATTAACACGTTATATGCAAGAATGTATAATTGCAACAGGACACAACGTTGAACAGTGGCATATAAAGCCAAAAAAGACACTTCCCACTGTAAAGAAGTTACCTCAATAAATTAAACTATTCGTGCATTTTTTGCAGACCAGATGAGAAAAGCCTTAAAACCACAGTGTGTTGTTGTTGCACTTTGATTTCTATACGGATCGAACAAGCAAGTTATAACTTTGGACAGAGCCAGGCTAGCTGTTCCCCCTGTTCCCAGTCATAACACTAACTGGCTGCTGGCTCTAACTAATGTTATTGTAGAGACACATATCGTACATGGTATCCATCTTCTCAACTCACTTTCAGTAAGAAAACTAATAAGCACATTTCTGAAAACCATTCATTTCAATGTCTTTTCCTTGCATTATAATTAGATTAAAATATGGATTTTACACAGCAAGTCAGAGTCAAGTCTCAACGCTCTAACTCTCTCTTCTTTGTGTCACTTTTTTCTCTTGAAATGAATAAGGTCATTGTGTTTGAGGAGCAGGAAGGGGACTACAAGGTCCACTTTGAGGATACGCCTGATCTTGGCATGGCGGCAGACATCCAGTGACTGTCATAACTGCCTGCGTGGGCATTGCTTTTTTGTGTAAAAATGGGTCTTTTGACCAAAGCTTACAAAGTGCTCATTACATAAGGTCAAAACTTCAAATTCAGGGATATCAATGCTGTTAATGTGATGGTAATTGTCTGATATAATACCTTAAAATCAACATACACACAGACCAATATCAAAAACAGAGAGGCATGTTTTCATGGGAGCAGTTTATAGCTATGTACATACAGTACCTTCAGTTACAGTGACTCTTTACACATAGAGTAGAATTACCAAGTATATCCTCCTGACCATGGATTTCAAGTTAAAGAGTAATAATTTCTGTTTGGGGACGGCAGTTATATTTGATATTATTATTAGATTTGTATTGCTTGTGTGAATATTCTGCGGAATGCAGTTATTGAAGTGGACACATCTTCGCCTGTTACAATAAAAGCAGGCTTATGGGACAATCTGAGCTCAGGCAGGAGTGATTCAAATGAAACACAAGCAGCATTGTAGCAACATCAAACACTTAAAGGTTTGAGATGCCCGTCACATTGATAACTGACGAAACAGTCACAGAGTCTGAGAACATTAGCATTTTTAAGCAGTGCCACTGTAAGCCAATGGGGTATGAAATCATCACTTGCAAGCCAGCCATCCATGATGGCATTAATTAGATTGTGTAATACAGCCATTTGAAAGGATGCACATCCAATTTTTAGAGTAATGGCCTCATATCCCATTGACTCTCACAAGCATAGCTCACAAATAACAAGTGAATGGTACCAGTTATTCTGCACAAAATAAATAATTCTGCTGAGAAACCTTCAGTTGACTCAATGAGGTCTTAATTAGCTTATAAAGAAGCCTGTGAAGTCTTTCTTAAATATGAGTATACCTCAGTATTGTTACAGCATATCAGGAATAAACGAGAGCTTGGAGTAAAAGACTGTGAGAGAGGCTGTTACACTGTAATAAATCAACGCTGTGTGTGTGTGTGTGTTTTTGAGTGGATGCGTGTTTGTGTGCTCGTCATGTGCAGGGTGACAGCTGAGCATGTGTAAATGTGTGTGGAGGAGTAACAGGACTCCTAATTAGTGCTGGGTTGAGGGTGCTATCTAAATAGCTCAGTGTTGTACAGTACAAGCGGGGAGGGCTCAGATCCCCTCAGTGTAGTCTGTCAGTCAGTGCTGACTCACTTAAGACAAGGGCCCCTTTTATTCCTCTGTGCAGCCCTGTGCCCGACAGCCAGCTCGCTTCATAACAAAAGGGTCCAATTTAATGCTAATTGGATGGTTGGCTGGTGTTTTCTGCGCTCAGAGGGCTCTTTATTGCTTGCCGTGCCATCTCTTCCTGCAGTTTAAATCGCATAACATCCTTTGTCTCCGCTCTCCGAAGAGACCTCAGTGGGCAAGCTCCTTTTGGCAACTCCTGCCGATGTCTCGCATCAGCCAGCGCTCCGAGCAGAACAGGCCGGCTTGTTTTTGTGCAGTTGTGCTTTGATACTCTGTGGTCGATTCACACACATGGCTTGTGCTGTCTCCCGGTGGTGGACAGGCTTGCCTCCATTTCTAAGCTGTGGTGAAGTACAGCTACTGTCCAGTAATATTTTTGATCCTGGCTATTGCTTTAAGGAGCTGTAAGGTTGGTTTGAATCCAGAAAGAATCATGTGGAGAAATGCCTCCCCTGAAATGACAACAGTTTTACACTTAATAAGGACGGACAAGGAAACAAGATACAGTACTCCAGTACTAAGCATGTATAATGTTCACCATGAATAAATTATTCATAATTAGCCATGATATGTGAGTCATTAGTTTTACACGTATTTGATCATTAACTAAAGTATTAGATAAATTTACATTTTGATTTAATGATTATCAACATTCATCTTGAGGGGAGCATGAACGCTTGTACCAAATTTCACAGCAATCAGTTATTGAGACATTTCACTGAAACTCCAAAATGTCACAGGGGGATCAGGGGGTCACCAAAGTCATTAGGATTTATTCTCTGGTGACCATGAACTGTATAAAAGTTACCCTCTGGGTACCATAGATATATGTTCCAATCCATCTAATAGTTACTGAAATATTTCACTAAAATAACCTCAGTTCAACCTCATAGTGGTGCTAAATGAAATTCAAGGGATCACCAAAGTCATCTGGGGACCATGTCTGTACAGAAGTTCATGGTAATCCATCAAGTAGTTGTTGAGATACTTGAGTTTAGACCGAGTGACTGACTGACAGTCCAACTTTGCCAGCACCACCACTAGTGTGGCTAAAAATACCTGAACCAGATAACCAAAGTGTAAATTTTAAGAACAAAATCTGCAGGAGACAATCCTTTAAGCACGTTATGTAAAGGTCAGACATCTATTTCAAGTCCATATCTCATGGTGCACATATGAGCTAAGATGCTCCCCTTTAGGTCCTTCCCCCCAAATAATCACTGTGTGGAAATGCGGTAATTTGTATTTCTAAATCTCTGCTATTACCTGTGTCAGATGAAGTATGTCATATCTCCACGTTAGAGTCTGTAAATCCTTTCTTGCCCTCATTTACCAAGACAGGCTTTTCTGTCCGTGTGTGCCATACTAATACCTGCAGGTAAGAGGAAAGGGATGGAGATGAGCAGAAATACAGTCAATATGGTGAAACACTAACACAGACATTTTGACTCCCAATGCTGTGCAGTAGGAATATACTGCATCATGTAGCATACTTTAAATGAGCTGTAAGCATAAAGAATTGGCTGTAAGCCGACAGTTTACTGACTTTAAGAACAACTTGTTATGACAGCCAAGGATCTGAAGATGCATCCTCTTACACTAGCAGCATTTACAAAAGCAGCTTGTTGTATTGCCGGTTCGCAGAGGTCGCACAAACACACACAGAGCCTCCTTTTCTTACCTTAGTGCAGTTGGCAGCTTTAGGCTCCAAGTCGCTGAGAGTGACCAGCTCCTTTAATAAACTGCTCTCCTGATAGCCTCCCTTCACTCCACGTAGCTTGAAATAAGCCTGAGGTTTAGACAGAATGAGGCGCAGGTTCACTGCAAACCCAGCCATGTCGATGGCAAAGGGCCGGTGTGGGTCGAATACAGTCTTCCAGCCGTACACCTTGCCCAGTGTGTTTACTTTAGGGGACTCGTACCGTAGGCCACCCACAAAAGCCACGGGCCACACCGACACTTTTTTGGTGGAACGCATCTGGGAGTTGAACACAGAGATGCAAGTTACTCATGTGAGTCATTTTAATTTTCATGACTGCCAAAATATAGATTTAGCTTTAGACGCACAAGTAACAAGTCTGAAAGGATGATGAGGAGGAGACATTGCACTCTTAAAGAGTAATTCAGCTATATGTCATGTTTGATTTCATTTTACAACATGTGTCCTTACCTCCTCAAACAGCTCCAGACTGTATGTGTTGTCATCATCTGCAAAGTAGACAATGCCAGGCTGGCTGCTGTTTACGCTGAAGGTCTCCCGGAGCCACCGCAGGGCCAAGTTCCTCTGTATGGTACCCCGAGGTATTCGCGGGTCCCTAGTGTCTCCGCGTACCTTATAGTTCCTAGGCGTCTCCACATTGAGGTGGGTGTAGTTAAGTCCCATCTCTTGGAGGAGACGGCTGACCAGAGTCGTCCTCCTCTGGGAGTCCTCCACCAGGATCCAGTGCAGGTTGGGCACGTGCAGCAAGGTGTTGGCCAGACGCGTCAGCTCTGCCTTCTGCACGGGGCGGCTGTAGGTGGGAGTGATGACATGGATGGTGGGCAGGATGTCAGACCAGGGCGGAGGCCGGCTGTAGACATACTCAGTGCGCACCACCTCCACGATGTCCCGGTTCTGAAGTGAGCAGGATTCCTTGAAAGCAAAAGTATTCCTGGAGTTGGAGCGGCCATCACGTCTGTCATCTGGCCAGGAAGGAAAATGATTACAATGACAATGTCAAGTACTGATGGGACCTTGTACTACATGAGACGGTGTGATCTGGACTGTTATCATATGAGTAAACAGACCCAATCTTCTGTGCATTACGAGTGGCTTCATGGGATTTTACCAGCATGTGACATTTCTTCATGAGGTTAGAACAAACTGACACAGATGCATACGGTAACACAAGCACCTTTGCTAAATACTGCTATGATAAATATGAATGAAAAAAATGTTCACCATCTCAAAGACTCTTGAGTAATTTCACTCTCACCCTTTCGAGTAGCGAGCAGAGGAGTGATGGTGCTCTGGTGCCAAACAGTGATGAGCAATGTCCAAGGCAACACGATCAACACGATGGCGACGATGTCTCGTCTCTTCGGCATCTCCAGGGTCAGACCTGAGTCATCTCACTACCTGAGTGGCACATAACACATGATATGATGCGGTTCACAATCATAAGAACCAGAGAGCTGTGAAATGAGGTGTCGCAGCTTTTCCAATTACCAGCTTTAGATGTCACTGGAGAGAACAAGCTAACAAAACAGAGAATGTCTTTTGGAAATATGGTTTTGAACGCTGTTGGAGTTATATCTCTGTATATATTTTATTGCATACCCTGGCATATTCAATTACCAAGTTCCAATTACTTTAAAAGTTTTTTACATCCATTTTTCATCTTCATTTTTTTCCTGAATTTATTAAATTACATAAATTAAATTTTAAGGCATTTTATTTATTTACTTAGATATTAAGGGAAATGATTCCAATTCTGTAATTCTCTAGAGTGCTATATAATTACATTGAAAATATTTTTTGTTGTTTTTGCCGTCAGAAAGAAAAATATATTCTGTGTCTATCACCAGAATAAATTTAGAGTTATCATTTCTAAAGGAAACATTCACTGCTTTTACAGTTATATTTAGCATGCTGTCTTTAGCCTGTGAATAGATGAGCTGGTTGACTGCGTTTCCTGATCTGATGGCCCATCACTTGATGTGAATTGCATTCTGAAGTCCATAGATGGTGGCTCTATGTTGCACATCAACATACTGTAGCTGCAAGGCACAAACTACAAGGAATGAGGCATTGTGTTAAGAAGCAGTCTCAGCCTGCTGGAACTGATGCACAACAGAAAATAGGTCAGAAAATGCTCCGAGCTTTCTTTTTGTCTCATTTGAAAGCATGCTGGTGTACTCCCGAGAACATTTGAGCTCGTGATTTGAAGAGGGACACAGTGTGGCTGAAAGGGTCAAGCCCTTCCCCGCATGTAAACAGTTGACACAGACAAGGACGATATAGATTCACTCTTTAGGAGCTTCACTTAAACCTTAAAGTACCCTGATACAGATAAAGAGGTCTATTATGTTCTTCATACTTTTAAACAGAGATTATGGCAGAGATAGCCAGGCCTTTATTTCTAATTTTCCTTGCTCCCCATTTAATGCAAACTCAAGGCTTCCTCCATGTTTGCCTGTTGCCTTGATAAATTTAGTATAATCCACAGCACTAATTCCATCAATATGGCAAGGTCCCCCAAATTATTTGAAGCTCCTATAAATGAAATTCAACACCTTTTCCAGAATCTTCATATTGAAAAAAAACCAAAAGTCAAAACATCAGGAAATGTTGAGTTGTGTCAATGGCAGCCTAAGATCAATCAGGAGTATGAGTTTAACATTTCTGCTAAAAAAGAAAGCAGAGTGATGAGTATTATATGACTCTGCTGTGGAAATGTATATTATACTAGTTTTAGCATGTGAGTTGTTGTAGTGGGCAACAGGTATTTCCACCCTCCTCAGTGTTTTTATACTCATGCTAGTCACACCCCTGGCCACTATTTGAGATGATATGAAAAATGGTACGTGGTTGGTGATTCCATCCCTGACTTTCTTTTCACATGTCAAAGTGTTCTTGAGCAATTCACTAAACCTCAGATCTCCCCTGATGGTTAGAATTATAAAGTACTTTGGATAAAAAGTGCTATATACAGTAAATACAATCCATATTATCTTACCTACGTTTATAGCCAACACACATGGTCTCTTCAAAGGCTGACACTGTAGGCTCTGAATAAATAGAGCTGGAGAAAAGGAGACTGTGTGTATTCCAGTGGTTCAGTCCAGTTAATTATTCCTGCAGAGAGAAAACAAATGTTGATAGTAGACATTTCTCACAGCGTCCATGCGTGTTTATGTACACGCATAGCTCTAATTATAATCTCATTATCCATTTGGTCATCTATTTCCTGCAGTCCAGAAGCCCTGCAGCCTTTAATGTACACCACAAACATCTGTGATTGCAATAACACAGGCTCCAACCACTCTGTGTGCTTTTGCTTCCCTTTTCTTCAGGAGTCTCTTGATGAGATAAATCATCTGCCGGTTAATCACAAGTCTTTAGACATAATTAATCCTTGATTAAAAAGGTTCAACCCCAGTCTTGAGATCAAAGGTTGCGCTGGCTAATTAACACATCAGGATAGATTTAATAGGGTCATGTTTGAACAGCATGTCATTGATATAGACAAGCTAATTATCCATGTTGAAAAGGAATGATTCGCTCTTCACCTCCTCACCATTTTGCATCCCCATTTTGAGGTGCATTGTGTCAGGGCTGAAAGGAACCACAGCAGAATTGGATGTGAGGTAAAAGAAAAAGAAAAAAAGAAAAGAAAATGAAAACAACAGTTTTTAATTATGTACTCTCTAGATTTTGATGAAACAACAATGTAGTGAATGTGTTATTTTAAGTATTTTGCTCAGATGTTTTCCTCTTCATCTGCATCTATGCAACATTAACAATCATGCAGATGGGAATACCTGTTGAAGAGTTAGAACAATTAAGCCATGCCTGCAAGAATTTGCCAACCAGCGAATTAAGTAAGTGAAACTACTTTTTGTTGGGCTCATTCAAAACAAACCAATTTGGTAAATATTGAGTTGGAAAACTGTTTAGCGTAATTAAATGGCAGGAAAATCTGTGTTGTGTGTGAAAATGTGCATGGCCTTTGTAGTGTTGGATGAAGGCCTCCAGAGAAAACAAAATGTGTCTACACCTCACAGTTCAGGAGTTACGAGTAATAAGTGTTTTCTTGCCACCAAATTTCAGCTGTTAAAAAGTATCATCAATCTGCTGAGTAGTTTCTGAGATATCCTGCTGGGTCCCAGACAAACACACAAATTGGAACAAAAACAAAACTTTCTTGGCAGAACTAATTAATGATGAAACCACAAAGTAGGCCGTCTTACTGACAGATACACTGCAAAGAAACACAGTTATCGTTGTCAATCAAATTCAGTGAGCTTCCTGTCCTGGGGGTGCATGATCTCAGTCAGTCATCAGATTGGATTATACATTTCCACTGTGGGACACATCCTGCAAATCAACCTGCAGCAGCTGTCTGGATATCTGATGGTCAGCAATGACATGACTTCACTCAGTGACTAATGTTTTGCTTGACACAAGTTTTTAACTGTCACAAAAATATGTTCTCCTGTGTCTTCAATACATTCATTGCAAATTGACTGTTTTATGGATTAAATTAAAATACTACTATGATCTCTATCAATGCTGATATTTACACTGTCCATCAAATCTTTGTGTCACTGCATTGCAATCAGCCCCCGGTGTCCATGTCCAAACATTTGAAGAATATGATTGTTTTAAACAATTCAGGGAATTTCTGTGCAGTCCAACAAAAAACTCCACATAGTCCTGGATATTTCTTATTTTCTGTTTTAGTTGATGAAAATTTGCTGCTCACACCTGCTCGCTATAGCAACAACCACTGATGTAGTGGATGTTTAAAGCTAAATCCAGTTTGGATGATTGCTCCATGACCAGCACTTACACTTTCATGATGCAAGGATAAGGGGAGAAGAAAATAACTGGGGTCACACTGTCACATGATATAGAAATACAGTGGCTCCAGTTGTGTTTCCTGAGCTACCATTTTTGTTTTATGGAAATTTCTAGTGAAATCCCATTAGCTAAGAAACCATCAATAAAGAGCATTCTGGGTTACAATCCTCAAACCATTATTCAAGGCCAATAGCTGACAAAGTGAAAACTGAATTAACTTAATGCCTGTTTGGGTTATATGTTTGCTTGATGATGAATTATAAAGGTAAGACTGCCTCACTTGGCACAATTCACGCCGATCAATGTGCTTCAGACGCCTTTGTCCATGCGCATCACTAAACACAGGGGGGCTGCCCACTCGTTAATGACCTCTGCAGGAAGTAGATGGGCCAGCATATGGAAACCGGAACACCAGCATACAAACGTACCACTAAGATTGATTTTTATCTTACGAGCTTGAAGGGCAGATAATGAGATCTATAACATGTAGAGATATAATTAATAGTGAGAGTTGTAAATTTGTATGTATCTTATATTTGATCATTAATTAATTCATTTAGATGCATCTACATTATAAAGCATTGTTTCCCTCTGCTGTTGTAACTGGACTGTAAACAGTGTTTGTTGACCGTGTGCAAGCACTGAACCATGAAGCCAATTTAAGTGTTGCCTGTCAAAACAGCAGTCAACAGCCTTTACGCCCAGAGGGAGGAATAATTCCCTTAAATGACACAAAGATCTCCACACATTTACTTGGCCTTAAATATTCAACACTTTCAACTTATATTTGTTCTTTTCTTCAGTAGAAAGGGTATTTTTTTATTGCCATTATAAGAAATGACAGCCATCCATAACCAGCACAGGTACACATACGGACCGGGCAGTAAAGCTGTAAACGGACTCTGGTCTACATCACAAACCTAATGAATCCAACCCCGTGCTCAGTAATGATAGACGGGATCAAAGAGCCAGGAGCGAGAGGACGACAAGTGGAAGATGGTGCCAGCCTCACTCAGCACTTAAAAAGATCGAAAGCTTCTTACTGTGTGTTTAAAATGTATGGCACAGCCCGTGAGAACTATAAATAGGTCTCTCTTGGTATCAAACATCTCAGAGACGTGTCTTTTAAATCCTGTCTCAGCTGGGAAATCCATACTAATGTTGTCTGTGCTAATCATAGCCAAATGGCAGGGGCTGCTAGGGGCTATGAGGCACATACAAACTGAAGGCAGGCAAATGAGAGATCCTCGATTAACAAGCAGGGTAACAAGCTCGGAGATCACTCTGCAGGAAAAAAAAGATAAGCCTAAAATATTGGATCCAGAGACAGACAGCTTCAATGACGCTGACCCACAACAAAACCACCTTTGCATTTTTTTCCCCTCTGCATTCAACCTCCAACCTATTAGCAACGGCCTTGGCTCTGCAAACTGCATCCATGCACATCCTCCAGTCCTCCAGGCAGGTGGTGGACAGAGTCACGAACAATACAAAAATCACATTGTCACTTATGCAATGAATTTAATAATATTGTCAGTGATATAAATATCATTTTGGGCTGCAAACAAATTCACTGCAGAGGGAGATTATCAGGAACTCTGGAGAACTGTATGCTGTGATTTTCATTAAATCCTCAATGCTGCCATCTGAATCCAGCCAACTGTTATTAATCCCTTAAATCCTTATGGTGACCTGTGTATGCGTGTGTATACGACAGACAGCTGCAGGTAATCTGCACTACTGTTTCTGGTGTTTGATGCTCTGATGTTTGCACGGCCCCTTTCAACTGGTTCAAGATGTAAAAAAGTTGAGCCTCGGTGTTCGGCTGCTTTGGAATTCTAATATTCAGGTGCTGTGGGATTTTAGGGATGAGCCTCTGAAATAGTTTTTCACTTCAGTACCTTTTGTCTCAGCTTCTTTCCTTCAGGTGCTGCTCAAGTTTTGTATTTTGCTGTGCCAAATCCAAGGAAAAGGGAATGTTGTTTCTTTTCTCAGTAAACCATTGTTTGCCATTGTTTATACCACTGATATAATTGACCATTGACTCTCAATTGAATGAACTACAGTGCAATTAAATAAAAATAAAGTACTTACAGAAATGAGCGATGATCCACTTTCAGCTAATCCTGTTGTCCTGGTTTAATGAAGGTGCTGATAATGTTGCTGGGCCTTGACGTGTCAGCTGTGACGAGCAGAGGGATCCATCAAGTTCTCTTCCCGGGGTAGGAGAGCGTGTTTGGCACACATATGAGCAGCAGAGTTGGGGTGACAACTAGCGGATTTGGTTCACAGCATCCGGTGGGTGCTATCCAATCCTCGGGTAGGGTCGCGTCCTCAGCGCCAGCCCCTGTGGAGACAGAGGAGGTCATCCCTCTGGAAGAATGCTGCTTCTCATTGCAAAAACAAAGGCTGGGATTGTCAAAGCTGATGGCAAGGGGACGGGGTGGAGGGGCAGCCATGGCCGGAGGACTCGGGACAATAGAATAAATCACATGAAAAATGTCACAGCCCCACAAATGGAATTCTTGCTTGGGGATGAAGCAGGATTTGAAAAATTGAGAGAGCCGTACATAATGTGGGAGTTGTTTATCTGAAGCATAAACAGCTATAGTCACATGGTCCACTAGTCAGACAGTAAGGGCATTTCTATTCATTTTGCTTTCATTTCCTGACAGGCATATGAAAGGAGTACATTCTGAATGGGCTCATATGTTTGAAAAGTCTCATAATGGGATGGGGTAAAAATATGCTGCTCGTCTCCACAGATGGAGAGGAGGCAGCAGCAGTGTGAAGGCAGTGCAGCTCATATCAGTAATTAAGGAGGACGGGTATATTTTGGCATGTGACAAAGTGCAGCGGCTGCAAATGATGCCGCTTATGGCAGGTGGTTTAGATGAATGACTATGACCTTTCAAAGCTTGTGGGATATCAGGTCAGCTGAAATCACAGCCACTGTATTACATTCAGACAAATGTTTATTTGTTCAGCGGCGTGAAGGCCTTCAGGGGGGAGCAAATAGATGTCTCACATGTCAGTCATGACTTATCGTCACAGGAAAATCACATGTGCAACACTGCGCTCACGTCATATCATGATCAGAACGCATTACGAGCAGCTGAGTGAGGAAAAGCAATCATGCCATGGTCTGATTTGGAATTGGAGATAATACATTTCTGACAGATGACATACAGAAGTACAGAAGTGTCAATTAACCATTGACAACACAGCTGCAAAACCATTGCTAGCTTATATCTAAATAAAATCCAATATTAGCACTAATACAATCGTTTAAAAGGAGCTGTACACTGTATGTTTGTATCTGATTTGACTGTTAACGAACTGCTGCAGATATGTTACACAGTAAATGATGCTAATTTATGATAGTAATCTGCTGTGACTAGAAGGCTAGAAATGGGATAACCATCTTGGAATAATGTGTGTGAACACTTCCAAATGAGAATAACAGGAGGTTTTTCTGAGCTTCCCATTTTGTCCATATTGTGTGAATGCAGCATTACTAATTTGATTAATGATGCTCAGCTACATTTCAGCGTTATTGCTGGACTATACAATGGAATTAGAGCACCTGAATTCAGTCATCATTAATGTCCATAGCATTATCAGTGTTACTAGTTACAACTGTGTGGCAAGTTAAAATGTCCATCAAGAGAAAGATCAGTTCGCCAAAAGTTAATGTTGTTAAAGTAAATGTGTTTGAAGATGTTGCAGGAAAATGATCCTAAAGAGAAAACCAAACACAGGCAGCAGTGTCCACTTGAACAGATGATTGTTAGGTGACACTTTGATGCTGCATCAGTCAGTGACTGTGACAGTGTTGTGTTTTAGTTTTAGTGTCCACCAGGTTGTTTCATTATTCGCTCTTCATCTGTCAATAAGGACGATCCAGGGTTTGCTTTAGAGCTCTTGAGCAAGATGATTAGTCAATGGAAATGTTAAAAAATGTGTCAATCAATGGAAAAGCAGAATATTTTACTCCATGAAGTCCACAGTATGTCTGCTGCTAACCAACAGTATCATCAATATGCTGAATTACCACATAGTCTATAAGTTACTTGTATCTGAAATGCAATGAAATTCTGCTTCTTTGCAAAGGGGTCAGGAAACAGACTGCCAGACTTGAAACAGTTCTCATCCTCATACTTCAAACTGCCTCCTCTGTTTACTTTTCTATTCCTGCTTCCTCCCAACCTCACGTTCCCTTTTTGCTTCGAGTGCGAGCGCCACAATGTGCCATCATTATCCCACTATGAAATAATTCAGATCAGTCACCGTCAATATTTCTCACATATTAAAGAGACTATCTGCACCTGATCATCTGTTTGGGGTTTCATTGTCTGAGTCAGCCTTATTTTCCTCAAGAAATATGCACTTTTTTCCGTGCATATGTTCCAGGGAGCAGAATAAGACGCTGCTTATAAACAGCCTTTTATGACCAAGAGCATTAGAGACATTATGGTCTGCAGAGCTATTAGAAGTAATGTGCGCACGTAAACAGATTCATTGCAAAAGAATAACTGCTCTCAGCTCGACACCTCTTCTCCGAATGGTGTCGTTGTATCCAGCAGACACCCAACACCTGCTATCGACCCGACGGGAGTCATCTCTAAACACATAGTCTTGTCCTCACATGGCACCACAGAGAGAAAAATACTATAACAAGATATTTGTTGGTGAGGAGAAAAATCCAGAAGTTTGGACTCAGAATGAAAAAGTGGGTTCATTTCTATAATTACTACACCCACTACGAAGGAATGTAACATTATCCACTTAAAGTTCTCCTTGTTCTCTCACTTTTCTGTTATTTAATTACATCCCTCATTCCATCAGTATTCTGCTTGCATCTGTTTATGAGCCGAGGCTCAGAGCCATGCCATTCAGCGTGTGACAGATGGGTGAGTAATGAGACGGTGATGCAGTTTCAAAGGTGTCACATACAGCAAGAAGTGTAGGTGTGCTATTAAAATGCAAATTATTAAAATTCACATTCAATTAATGGCTTCTTAAGCTGGCACTGGCAATATTGACACGTATGTGATGAAAACACTGTGAAGCATAACTCCTGCATTTTCCAGTGTGGTTGGTCCTTTGAAAAAATCATCTGGGTGATAATTAGTGGCTTTTCACTGCAACAGCTCTGTCTCTGTAAGTGTCGTTTCTCTCACTTGCTTTGTGTTTTGTAGACGCACATCCTGGTTTGCACTGAATATCACACAACATGGCACAATAAGTGTTGCTTTTGTAACGTCGGTGTTATTCGGGAGGTCGGAGGGGCATCAAGATCATGCAAGTTTCATTAGTTTGCGCTATGGTCTTCAGAAGCCTCATTATTCATTGTGCACTGATTAGATCCACACTTCCAAACAAACATCTTCAAGATGCCCAGAACAGCCCAGAAACAGTCCTTAAGTAAGACTATATTACTTTTCAAAAGAAGATACAACAAATTTATCCTCTTACAAATAAAAAGTTGACAACTGATTGTTTCATCTTGTGTCATGTATCATAATGCATGAAGACCGACACCATATCTGAGATGCCTCATGACGGGAATATATAACTATCTTAGCTCAGCATGTTGGAATTCTAATATTGGCTAATGAGCATGAAACACACAACACAGCTGAGGTGGATGAAAATGCAGGATTACGGCACTACACCAAAATAAGATAGTCCTTTATTAGAGATTTTGGGGTTTACAAGAAGTCAGAGGATCACCAATGTGATTATAATTCATCCTCAGGGGCACATGAATGTGTGTACAAAACTTTCACAGTACACAAGCTGAAAGCTGTCAAGTCATTTCACAAACAAATATCAACATGATGATAATGTCAGGGGATCACCATAGTCAGTAGGCGGCACACTCTGGGGACCATGAATATTTGTTTCTGTAGTAGTAGTTGTTGAACAAGCCAAGCCACTAGCATGGCTAAAAATGGTTTTACATGAATCCTTAGTGTTAGGATAAATAGTGCATCCTGTGAGTACAGCCAGTGACGCTCTATATTCTTATCTGGCTTCCAGCAGAGCACAGTATTCCTCTCATTGTACCACTCAACAGTACAAGTATGTTGGCAAGTTGCCATTTTCTCATGTCTGAATAATTATTGAATTAACTTGTCACTCAAAGATTAAATGTTCACAGATGAGGAGGAATTCATGTTTGGATGCCTTCCCATGTTTTGAGTCAGCATTGCCAGACTGTGCAGCATCCTCTTTTTTTCACTGCAGAATATTGATGTAAAGGTAAAGGAACAACAAGGAAGCACAGGCACCGAGGAGCTGATAACCTATTCTCAGAGGTGATGGCGACAAGGCTGCTAATGTAACACTGATGGAAAGTTTGACATTGATGCAAACCTCATGATATTTAGAAACCTCACACCAGCCACCTTCAACTGATGTGGTGCAGCAGCATCACGCTGATTTCGGTCTGACTTTGATGATGAACGCACCTTACAGACTTCCACTCTCTCTCTACTCCTCACACACACACACTGGCTGCAGAAGATTAGCTTGTATTCCCAGCATGTCCTAATTTGTCAAGAGGAAGCTTCAGAATGAATATATTTTAATTTATTATCAAGTAGTCATCATGCGCTCAGCAGTGACATGTAAATACAAAAATGACTAAAGCTGAACTCATATTACCAAATGTGATATTTGGTGTTCAAATTCACACTATCATGGCTTATGGATAAAATATGTGTAACTGCCATAATACCTGAGAAATAGATCTTAAATAATGTCTCCTTTAGAAACAGAGTTGTCATTATTTGAAGACGTATAGTGAGTGAGAGTTCGATGTTAGATGATTTGATATGTGGGTGTATGCAATTACAGCTTTCTGCTGTGAAGGTGTTTACAAGTACAGACGGTGTGAAGTCTAACATTTCAGTGAAAGTGTTAATGAGTACCGGATAGCACCGTGCCAACAATGCATTTCACAGCTCCGACAAGGAAAATGTTCCCACTTACAGCACAGTTTGAATTTGCAATTAGGATCTTCTTGTGTATGTATTGGCCTGATAGAAAAAAAAACCCAACAACAACTCTGGCACATATTTTGTTTTCATGATCAAAGTGAGAAATAACAATTCTTTGTAATCTGTCACGGTTAACGGAGCACTTCTCATTTTACATTGAATTGATGATAGCTTATGATTTATTATTGACTCAACATGTTTACGTACACGTAAACACATAAAAAAAACTGGTGTGATCAACATCAAATATAGATTTAAATACAGACTCTAAAGCAATCAGAAAAGTGAAACTCAAGACGAATGTATATATTCATATGCGTACTCCTTTTAGATTTGAATAAATTAGCTTCCAATCGCATTTCACTGATTGAAAGTATTATATACATATAAAAACACTTACAAAACAATCTCACACAGCTACAGACACATATACAATCAGTAACCGCAATCAGGAATGAAGTGAATGCGAGACTTTGACTCAATTATAATACACACAGCCGGAGCAGCTTCCATTATACGCAGCCCTATTTTACTGCAAACCACCAATCCTGATTACAAAAACACACACATAGAAAACACACACACACTGACATGTTTGCTAGTTTCTCAGTTATTGAGAATGTTTGTCCCAGGGGGGAGAAACTCTAAAAGTAGCGCAGTAAGTTTTAAGTAGTCCAGTCGTCATCAGAATGGCTCTTTTATTTGACAAAAGACACACTGGCCTGCGTGTGGTATCTTATCCCACGCAAAACACATCGACTGGACAATGACACATGCAGAAAGCAAAAGGAAGTAAATACTCCAAATCCATTTAGTAGTATATTTGGACCAATAAAACCCCAGACACGTAAGTAAGATTTGTGTTCATCAAAGCAAATCTTATGTCGGCTCAATAGTTTTTATGTGAAAATGCCACTGTCAGTCATTGGATTCGTTTTACAGCCATTCATATGAATTAATATGAAGAGTACAATAAATTCATATCAAATGTAGCAGCAGATAAGTAGCTGGTAACGGATTTAATTTTTGTCTTCCATCATTCCATCTGAGCCGTGTGGACGTATTCCAACACAAACAGGACAGTTTTGCATGTTACACCTCAGACTTGAAGAGAAGAGAGAGGAAACAACAGAATGTCTACAAATGATATTCTCTCATCCTTGCATACTGTGGCGTTGAAAGAGTCCAAACAAAATATATCTTCCAGTGATTTATACAACAATTTGAATGAAATGTACATTTAAATTGTGCTGGCCAGTAAAAATAAAAGAGAACAAATCAAATTCAGCTCACTGACATTTATAAGCAGGTGAAGAGAACAAGGACGTGTCAAACTGAACCCCCTCGGCTCTCTTCATGCACGAGGACTCTCATCTTACAATAATAAAATCCACTTTCATTGTCTGAGATATTTCATAGTTAAATTTACACTTTGTTGTTGTTTGTTTCACAGTTTTTCATACCGTGCCTCAGTTGAATCACACTGTAATAGTGATGGCCCTCAACATATTCTAACACCGCTGCACTGGAGACTAATTCAGTAAAAGTTTTCAGCTGCATGTCAAACTTACATAACTTATTTCAAACTTTAATAACTGTTCAGAAAGTGAACCAATATACCCCCCAAAATCACCATGGGTACTGTCTGAACCCATTATCATTATCTGGCTTTGGTTATGTGCACACTATAATCTAATTACGGCATGTACTTGGAGTTTGAGAATAATTTAATCAAGCTGTTCCTTCAGTTAATATTCACATTTTCTTGCTATTCTGCATACTGCATTTGTTGATGGAGTAAATAATGATGTACTTGTTTCCCTTGAGGCAATCAACATTCATCAAAATTCACGTCTTATCGCAACATCAATTCACTAAATATGACCATAATCAAAGTGATAATTGTGTGAAGATGCTTATATGACCATGTCGTAATTGCCGCATTCTTGTAATAGTATTCAAATCAGCAGCCAGAGGCAAATGACAATCAGTCCCATCAAAAATCACAGTGTACACGATATTGCTGAGTGTAATATTCTGCTGGGCATGTAATTAGCTTAATCCAATTATTCTCATGATCAAAGCAAGAAACAACAATTCTGTGTAAGTTGTCACAGCAAATGGAGCAGCTTCTTATTTTGCCTTGAAGTGACATCAGTATTTACTTGTTTTTATGTTAGAAAGAAATGTGGTAATATTCACAAACAGGAGGTCGATGCAGTTTCTGGGAAATCAACAAAAAGCGTTTTGGTTTTATTGTATGATTAAAGGTAGCACACAGCTTATTTTTGACTTTGCATTAAAGCAATCAGAAAACTGAAAGTAAAGGTGAATGTATATATTCATGTGTGTACAACCTTGTGGTTAAATTTGAATAAATTAGCTTTCAATCACATTTCACTGATTGAAAGTATTATATACAAATAAAAATACTTTCAAAACAATCTCACACAGCTACAGACACATATACAATCAGCAACCACAATCAGGAACGAAGTGAATGTGAGACTTAATTATAATACACACAGCCGGAGCAGCTTCCATTATATGCAGCCCTATTTTACTGCAAACCACCAATCCTGATTACAAAAACACACACATAAACACACACACTGACTTGTTTACTGGTTTCTCAGTTGTCAAGAAAGTTTGTCCCAGGGGGGAGAAACTTTAAAAGTAGTGCAGTAAGTTTTAAGTAGTCCAGTCGTCATCAGATTGTCTCTGTTTGAAGAGAGACACACGGCTGATCTTTCTCTTTCTGAAATGAACAATCTGAAGCTCCAGTCCACTGATACTGATGGAGAAAGGGCTCAGTCATCAATTTGTCTCTTTTCTTTTTGCACACCTTTTTGCTCTGTCTTGTGATGTTCCCAGCAGTATGGGTGTCATGTATGGTTTGACTCTGATGTAGCTGTTGACTTGCGTGTGTAAATTATTGATATGTATTTTTTGTGCCCGCGCTGCGAATCAGTTTCCCTTCGGAGACGTTAAAGTTAATCAAACAATCAATCTTCATCAGTGTGAAGTCTGGAGCAAAGACGACAGAGATGCTGTGGAAGGTTGTGTGAGAGTGTGCAGAGTGTTTGGATTAATGTGAAACATGAAAGTGTGATACTTCTGTACTTAGGTTTTATTATGGCAAGTGAAAGTATGAACATGTGTGACCACATGCCATCATGAACCAATCAGCATTTCTCAATAGAAAATGTGCCATATATTTGTGTATTTGTGTGTTTTATGATGTTACACCACACAGATGTGTATACTGTATATTAGTGATGTATGTATTAAACATTATGGACACCAACTTAGCCAACTAATTCATCACTTCCTGTTATCATTAGGCTGGTGAAAAGGGTGTGTTTTTACATTATGATCACAGCTTTATTGTCTGGCTAATGTTAGTTTGTCTCAGGACTCTTCCTGGCATCAGCAAATTCCTGCTTTGGAGGTTTCTACCAGCCTGCTCTTTGTCTGCACCTGCTGTGTGCACACGGGGTAATGAAGGGACGGCCAGCTCCTGCCTCCAAGTCTTTAGAAAACTTACTCCTCCCTTATGTTGTCTGCTGCAGACACAACATTCTCTCACACTCAGACAGAGGTCCAATGTCTGTCTCACTTTAAGAACAGTGTCGACCTCATCAAGAATCTGCTGTAGGACATACTGTATCTCCTTGGTATTTGGTAAGGCTGAGTCACAGCCAGGCTAATTAAAGGACAAGCCAAATGTAAGTGTCTTAAAAAGGTCTTTGAGCACCACGTGCCACCACAACAGCTCCAAAACATCTTGGCATCTTGGCTCTACTGGAGAGATGGAACAGCATTCTTCACAAAGACATTCCCTCATTGGCACCTTATATTGGTGTTCACTCTGAAGGCCATAACATATGATTCACATCATTTTCATACTCATCAAGCCATTCAGTGACCCCTCAATGGGGGGTCCTGGAAGAGACCCCTCCCATCAGAAAAGAAATGTTTCATTATAGGATAAAGGTCATCACTCAGAACAACTTTATATTGATTTGCATTCCATCTAAGGGGATAAGTGGACAGAGAAATGCCCCCTACAGCATGATAGAGTCACCGGATCCCCTCAGTGTAGGGGTCAAGCATTCAGGCTTGTACCGTTCTCTTGATCTACACCACACATGCACTCACCCACTTGTGGGATGACTCATCTGACCATATCACTTTTTTCCACATCTCTGTTGATCAGTGCCTATGGCTTTTGCACTCTCAAATGTGCATTCGTCTTTGTAAAGAGGGGTTGATGCGCTGTGACCCTATCATAACATCCCTCTCTATGTAATTGTTGACGGGCTGTTCTTCCTAACACAGTCTGATCAGTTGCTCTTCTGTTTTTCCTTACAAATGTAAACCATAATTTCTGTTCCTGTTCACTAATGTCCTTTCCATAGATCTAAATGCAGATGCCACTAGTCACTGTTCCTGCTGAAACACTAGACTGTTGAGTTGAGCAGTCTTTGTGACTGGGGCTACTAACATCCGTGCCCCAACAATGAGCCCACTTTCAAAGTCACTTTGATCTTTTCCTCTTGCCACATTGATTCAAAATCGGAGGCAAATGGGCCTGCTCAGCATTTTTATACATGCCACAGAGCATGACTGGATGTTAATTGCCAAATTGTACCGTGCAGTGCACCTGTGTGGAAGCATCTGCATTCATTATGCTTCTCCACTCATTTATTCAGGTTTTTCCTTTAAGTTGTCACCCATTTGTATATTACCAGAGAAATCAGCTTTATTTAGTTTAGCGGTCTTGACAGAAGCATCCAGCCATCTCATTCATTTGAATGAGACTGGTCTGGTAGCACAGCCAATGCAGAGGGCGTTTGGCAAAAAACGCAGAACAGTCTGCTGGGCGCAACATCGTCCAGCAAGGCGCTGCCATGGCCAATAAAGCAAGTGGAGTTTCCTGCCAGACAACTTCGTCTGATAGACCTTCAAACTCATGGATCTGTTACTCAAATTGGACTCCCTTGATTTTCATTTTGAACACCTGCTAAGAGCATAAATGTGAACATTTGCTAATTTGGTCTGTAGTGTCTTGTCTTCTTCAGCTTTACTAATGTGGTTTGCAGCTATTGAGTGGAATGTTTTCTCTAGTTCTACAAATGTGGCCTTCAGTTATTCTGTGGAATGTGAACTTTTGTTTTGCCTTAAATTGAGGGTTAAAGGTCAAGATAGGAGATAAGTAGATTCCTGTAGACTAGGTGTTTTTTTTACAACTTTAGCAGATGAGGGGTAAAGAAACCACATATAAGGATAGCAGTTTGGGCTGAAGGAGAGAGACCTCACAATTGGCACCAGAGACTCTCAGATTCGGCCGGTTTTTGACATTGTTCTTTTCTGTGTAATAAAGTCTTTTTATGCACAAGTGAAGACGTGTCATCGGTGGTCGCTTCTTTTCATCACACACATCAAGAAACAACAGGTCCTTAACCAAAGTATTGGACAAATCAATTAATTAATTAATTACTTAATTTTGACTTAATGATGGGGGGAGGGAGACATGTCCGTCTGTACCAAATATTAATGTCAATCCGCCTAATAGTTGTTAAGACTGTTGACTCGCCATTAACATGATTCATTCAGCAGCAGTTTCCACCCGAGGGACAGTTTGGGTACTTTCCCACACATCACTACAGTACATCTACTGTACCACCACACGACAGCCAAATCCTTGCTTCTCTGTGGACTGAATACTTCAAGTACATATAATATCTATCAGTCAGTCATTACCCAGAGAATACTGCCTCAGTTAGCATTAATGATACCATTCCTGTTAGACTATATTCTACACGTCCCTTAATGTACATCTGGCATGATAGATTACAGTTCAGCGGGAACTTCAGAGGAGTCAGCAGCCTGCTTCGTAGGATGATAGTGCTGGTTTTGCAAGGACCCGCGTATTGATCTGCACATGCAGCATTGCCTCCGCTTGAAGTGAGAATTTGCCTCTGATCTGAACCAGCTTTCAAGTGGGCAAAAACAACCTCAAACAATCTGACTCAAAGGCACTTTTCTGTAACGTACATCAAGAGCACAGCGGAGTATGCAGATAAAAAAAAATGGCAAGCCTGCAGAGCTAGTTCAAAGCGTAATGATTTTCTCTTGAATATCCTTCTGAGCTGCTCTTAATTCTGCAGAGATGCATTTGATATAGATTACACAGGAACTGATGCCGAATCAAAATTGTTGGGAAGGATTTCAAATGCTCCATGAGATAGCCCTCTGATGAATTGCCAAGCAGATCTTAATTCTAGATCAGACTATTTCATAAAGGACCATTTGTGAGCTATTTGTTAATGAACGGTGAGGGAGAAGCAAATTTTAAAATTAAAACCTCAGACTTATTTACAAATGCTGATCTGCTGCTGGTCTGTGACTGACTAACACCGAGGCGACTGCAGCACAGGCTCATGTTTTATACCTGGAACAGACAAGAGTTTGTTTTCTCTTTGACATGTAGCACTCTGCACAAAAAGATCCTCAGGAATTTTCTCACTTTCTAAACTTTTAAAAGAGAAATAAAAATCAACTTCTAGTGACTCTCTGGTATGATCTGGGGGCAGCTTGGGTGTTTTTTTTAACTCAGTATTTATAACTCGTGTGTAAGTGAACAATGAGATTCAAGGTCCATTTTAGAGAGAAGTAAAGAGAAGAGAAAGAATCAGATAAAACAGCAACTCATGCTGCTGATGAGGTGTGAATCAACTTTTAGGATGCAAGAGACAACTGCAGTGTGTGTAATACGTCACCCACATTTGGTGAAGCTGGTTTTTCAGTAGTATTCTTGCAACTCATTTGCAAGCAATAACACACTGATTTACATTCATGCGGGGTTGACACAGCATCACGAGAACGTACCTGTGTTGGAAGATCTCATTTCAATGTTTGCACATATATTGGTCATGATTTGTAATGTGTTTTTTTGTATTTGTTATTTCTAGTGTGATGTTGATTTTAATACTGAGACAAAGACAAAAAAAGTCCTGCTGGTAGGACAATAAAGTTCTGTCCCATTCTTTCTAAATCACTGTATTTGAATTTTTGTAGCACTAACTAATGCAAAGACGTTAATTTATTTTATGTATCCAACTGCATCTTCATTAGTGTCAGTATTTTGAGAGAGAAGTGTTGGATAATCTGCAGTTCATTCCAGAGAGTTTGGCAGCAAGATGCCAAAAAGACCTCTTGAAGATCATCCAAAGTCTAATTAAAAGATTTACATTTTAGTATAACTGAACAGAGCCAAGAATGGCAGGCTTCATCTCAGCAAACTAAAGTTTGACAGTGACTCTGTGAAACACAGATCATATCAATATCAATCAATCATTTGAACTATTATTACAATGACAGCATTTCACCAATTAGATGAGATTTCATGCCGTGAGTAGGTGTGAAACAACAAATGAACCAAGAAACAAATAAAGATCCTCGACAAACCTCTAATCTGAAGTAGGTGTGATACTCAACAGTCCTGTGAAAATGACTTTTATCAACATAAAAGTTCTCTGTCATGGAGACAGAGGGTTTGACAAACTCATCTCTGTTGTAGCTTGTATTATTCAACATGCACTATGATAGTAGACCCAGCAAATCAGGAAAAAAAAACATAGAGTCAGAAAGCATATCCTGTCTGTCCATACTGCATATTTCAAAAGGCTGACAGATGAAAGGAGAGAAAAGGTTCAGACCTTAACTGTAGACTGGAGCAGCTCAGCATCCACTTCTCTGCATGTCGCCTTCTCCTCGGCTGCCTCTGCCTCCGAGCTCAAATGATCTCATCAAGGCAGATTTAAAACACTCTTTGCTGCCGTTAATGTCTCAGCAGCGTCGGTGCCATTCATACATGAATGCCGCGTCCCTGAATGAATGAGCAGGGCTTACAGGTGTACATGTCGGGAATGCACTCCAGAGCTCACGCTGTGCTCCAGCGCTCACAGACTGAGATGTGGGAGAAGAGAGGGCAGCTTATGTGGCACTCAACCCTCCCTCCCTCTCTTCTGCTCCCCTCCCGTCGCTCTTCCTTTCTCTGTCACTCTCTCTCGTCTTATCCCACTTTACCTTTTCGCTGCCCCTCTTTGGCTTCCAACCTTTCCCCTCGCACCAAGTGAGTGCCCTTGGCTTCCTCTCGCTCGCTGTTAGCACTAATGCCAGTAATTGTCTGATTCCAGCAGGAGCGTGAGAGAGGGAGAAAGAAAGAGAGAGGCAGACACGGCTTGAAGCAAGACATCTGTGAGTGTATTTATATGGGACTGAGGGAGTCTCTGCTTTGAGGGCAGGACCAACCCCCATCCTCTGTGAAACCAGCAGCTATTGGCATGTACCAGAGAGGGATCAACAGCCAGCACGACTACAAGAGCATGAGAAGGAAAGATAGGGAGAGGCAGCATCATTTTATCAGCTGTGTGCTGTTGGTGTGTGTCTAAAAGAAAGATAGTGAAAAGAGATTGAAAATCTAACAGTCTGCATGTAAGGTGCACAATGAAGAGCCACTGATTTAAACAAGCACAAAATCACCTTCAAAACGTTGAAGGCAATTACATTTTTTGACATTGAAAGATGGCCCCTGAGGAACCATTAAGTGCTACTTTTCCTCTTTTTGAAAGGTGTGACATTTAGAAGAAATGCTAAGCTACTGAGGGTAATCCACCAAACTTGAGCCTAACCTTTACTAAATAATGGTTTGTGGCAACGCATCATGTGACATCTCCATAATTGGAAAACAATATTTAAATCCAAGCGCCTCACTGTAACAGATGTAAAGCCACAGGCATGTGCACGTTAGCGGGCTCTATAATCCACAATACTGATTAATATATAAAAAATGTATTGCTTTGTGACTGTTTGAGACTATTCTGCTGCACTTCAAGAAAAGATGTAAGATCCTAATTGACTGTCATAAGCACTTTGTCCACACTGTAATTGCTTTGTTTCTGTCATGTTGCTGATGAAAAGCTTGATAAGACATTTCACAGATTGCATGTCAGTGTCCACAGATATTAAGCTTACAGTCATTTATGCAGAGTCTCTATGTAAATAACGATGTGTTTTCCTTAATAATGCAGGCCTCATTCCAGCCAGTCTCTAACAAGATGTATTATCCCTCCTAGCTTCATCAAAATGAGACCCGCCGGTGCAGCAGCTGTGGCCTTTCAAGTCTGAAATTTGACCTTTAAATTTTGTCCCCAATCACAGCGATTTGTAAGTAAGGTTGGATGTGAGCAGTTTTGTTTATTTTCCTGGAATGTTGCAAATTTTAGTGGAGAAAAAAAGAAAGTGACATTGCAAGCTTTTCGAGTTTTTTCCTCGTTATTGGAGTTGAATAGTGCCATGAATGTCAGTTCCAGTTCCAATTCCAGTGATGTTCCGAAATCAAGTTTTTAATGAGTGTTGATTTTGCCAAATATCAGATGTTGAATTGGCTAAAAATGAAATATTTGATTTAAATTTATACTAATTGCTGGATCAAAACAGAAACAAACTGATTTTGCAGATGCCACTGTTTTGGTGTTATTTTGAATCTGTCTGTAAAATGAAACCAAAGTGCTGTGGGCTTGTGTCAAACAATCCTTTAACACACTCTCAAAAAAGAAAGAGCAGAATGGGAGTGATGGCAATAGTGGTGGGTTCAGTGCACACCAATATGGTGTGAGCTGCCTTAACTTGATTTTAGTGAACTTGCTCTTTCTGATGTGAGTGCTGGCGGTGATGACTGGATGCTTTATAATTATGAACTATTTTCTGTTTCTGTATGTCTCCACAGTTTGCCTTGCAAAAGGAACAAGTAGGTCAAAGCGCCTGGGGACCCTGTAAGCATTCTGACAGACTTCCAGATCTCCTGGAAGTTGGTCTCCAGAGGGGTGAAGGCAATATTTAGGGCAAAGCCCTGCACAGTAATCTCCTTCCTGCAGCTAGTGCATCACAGAACTGGGAACATGATTTTTATTTTTTTTTATTTTTAGGAGAGATAAATACTGTATGTAAATATGATAAAGATAGGGAGCTAGGGGAAGGCAAGACTCATACACAGATGGATCCATGATTCAGGCAGCTAGCTGCAATACTGAGATGATTGTGCTTTCAATATGCATTGTTTATTTTATTGGCTTATAGGTTATTTTAAGTACAGTAGAGTTAAAGCATTGCTGAAGCAAGTCCCTCATGGGAAAACATCATCTACCTTTGTCACTGCTGCTGTTACCAGACAACAGCTTGCACAAACTGTAGCAATGGAGGCTGAGAGAGAGAGAGAGAGAGAGAGAGAGAGAGAGAGAGAGAGAGAGAGAGAGAGAGAGAGAACAAGGCAAAGGAAGTTGGAAGAAGAAAAAAAAGACTGAATGGTCGGGTATTTTGTCTCTGGGTGTCTCAATGGGCAGCCTACAATGTGTGTTAATTCATCCTTCACAAAGAGCCTTGAAGCGAGGCTTTCCCAAACCAGCAAACAAATCACTTCCCTAGCTCAATTGGTATTCTGTGGCTGATGCTCCAGTCTTTGTGTTGTGAAATGAACAGTGGAATAACAAATAGATTCAAGTTATAGGTGTGGTTCACTTACAGAGGGGTGACTTTGACTGAAACTCCTCATGCACACCAGTGTCCTTCCTTGTTATTGGCCTACAACTTTTTTTTATTACATACATGATGAGACATGGATAATGAAGTACTGTCGCCAGCAGTTCGACCCTACAGTTCCATAACTGTTACTGTCCAGCTGATGTATAGACAAATGAACAGGCTATATAGACAAGCTATATTGATCCACTTTTTAAATGCTCTTATTGGATCTCTACTGTTATTTGTTTTGAAAGATTGATTGAATGATGAACATCTCAGTCCCCCAGGTGGCTGGCTGCAGTATAGGTGATAAACCCCTCCCCACCAAACTAAAAAAATTATACATCAAATAAATGGTTTCTGTTATTTTAGGTAGTTCTTATCAGCTACCTGAAAAGTCAACGTCTGTCATGAATCACTTCTAAAAATAGTTTGTTTCGCTTGCTCAAAAGCTTTGCATCCACAAGCTCATAGCGATGCCAGATGAGGCTGGCATGAGCTAATTGCATCTGAATGTCCAAAAAGGCTATTATTTGGATCAGCAGTGCATACAGAAACACTGAGTGCGTTTGGTGCACACGAGTATCCTGGTTTTTACTCTCATCCTGTTTTTTTTTTTAACATACTCAGGATATGACATTTACATGGAACATTAAAACCTGGTTATCCATATCCCTGCACACATGATCATAACAGCATCCAGGTTTCTGATGGTTTGCCTGCAGGTTTGTCTTGATGTCTCACTCTCTCAGCCAGTCTGTTCTGTACCAAGAAAGGATGTTCAGAAACAAGGATAAGGTGCTTACATGCCCCATTGTCCTGGTTTCTACTGGAGAACTCCAGGTAGGATATCCAGCTTTCTCAAAACTAGGAAAAGGTCTTATCAAGAAACCAGTATATAACATTTACATGCAAAACAGATAACTGCAATACTCCAAAAAACATCCAATACCTATAATACAATCTATTTTGCTATTACCTGCAGAAAACTAGGGTTACATGTTAAGTACAGTTAGAAATTACGCCTCTGCAAGTATGTTCAAACAAATGGGATGTCAAGTAGCTATTTTGTTGAAGACATTTCTTCCTCCTGCTTCTCCAAAGGGAAAATTATGCTTTACTTTAAAGGGAGAGCTTTGAAAAAGTGATGAAAACTAAATTGGATGGGTAATTACACACATACAAAAGGTACTGATGTGAAAAATTGATAATTGGCATTATCAGTTAGAGCTACCTCTTATGTTCACTGCAGTAAAACCACAATCAAGCTGACATTCAGGCGTTCTTGTGCTTTTAAGTTTTGAGCGAGGTTATTTTATATCATAGGATGAATTATTAATGAACCAAATGGCCTTGCTTCATTATTCAATAACAAACAGTGCAAGACGACTGTCTTGTCCATGTAGATGTGTCGTGGTTTCAGGGTCCTGTAAGAGTCCTCACTGGGGATGATGAATATTTAATTGAAGAAACTGAAAACACTTCCATAAAGGATGTGTGATCTTTATGCAAATGAAGTGTGTTTTATTTTATCTGTAAACTGCATTTTGGAATCCATGCGGTTGTTTTTCCTTCCTTATTTTTATTAGACTAGTTAAATCTTATTTCTATTTATTTGACAGCCCATCAGCCAAACATTGTAGTTTACTGAAATTTGCCTCTTTGTTCTATAAATGTTCACCATGTTCACTGTCTCAGTTGCCTGATGGGAATGTCATTAGCATTGCAGGATATTTAGTCATAAACCAAAGTATTGGACAAACAAATTTTGATGTGATTTCAAATTTCATGGCAATCAGTCCATCAGCTGTTGAGACCTTCGACCCAAAACTGTCCCAAAGTGGCCCATAGGCCAAAAATCAGCCTTCCATTAGGTGTGATATGACTTTAAAATATAAATATGTTAAATAACATTAATAGTTATTTTGCATATTTTGAGCAGGTGACACTTTGAGCAGGATGTCAGTCAATAAAGGAAACCTGGGATCCTCGTGCCATTTTACATCTTAACAAAACAATACAATAGATGTTTGCTTTTGGCCTGTGGCCCACCATTAAGTTTCAGTTTTGGCACTCCAAGAGAAGAAGTTTGGGCACCACTGTGCTCGAGGAAAATGTGTTGTGCCTGGATGTCCCTTATAATGGGCTAAATTGGTTCGTTCCATACAGAACCTACCTTGTCCTGTATATTGATGCTCCTCCAAAGATGCTGCGCTTATCTCTAATCACCAGAAGATGCTCGTATAGATTTGATACAACAGCAGTAGCTAATCACGCCATGGGTGAGATCACCTGTCAGCCAATCACAGGCCCTCTTATGCACAGTAGTCACATGTATAGCATAAATGTGCCAACTCCTCCAAAACAAACCAACAAAAAGTTTCAGTAATATCAGGTTCCATCAGTTTTTGGTGGCTTGTGCAAATATGGATAAACCTGCACAAAAAAAGACAGCTACATCAAACAACGCAGCAGTTGGCAGTGACTTGATGAAAGCCTCTCTTTTTTATGCCATCAGGGATTCTCTGTTGGCCATTGAGGTGAGAATGACCTAACTCAGCATGCTTCCACAGAAATGCCCAAGGAGGTCACATTGGCTAAAGGTGCAAGCAATACTGGTGACGTCTACTGCCATGTTGTGAAAGGACTTCTCTTTGACTGTGCTAAAGGACAAAGGACTGCTTGAATCAGTGAAGGACAGCAAAAAATATCCATGGAAAAGTAGACCTGGTGAGTCATCTTTGCTTTTTTGCTGTAAAGGTCCAAATTGATTGTGATTGTGATTTATACAAAGAAGCTGAGAAGGCAACCTTATCTGGGAACCATGAATGCCTGTACAAGGTGAAATGGTAATCCATCAAGCGATTGTTGAGATATTTCATTCTGGATCAAAGCTATGGACCGAACCACCGACGCAATCATCCCTAGCTGCTAGCATGGCTAACTTGGAATATTCTGAAACTGAATATCATTACCGTTGCCATTAGACTCGTCCCAAAAAAAAAATGCTTGGGTCCACATTTTCATCTGTTTTAGATCATGGTGACATCCAGCACATGCATATTTAAAACTCACTGCTGGCTTGATTCTGTCCACCATTCATCTCTGCATTTTATTTTTAAATTATGGATCACAAACACATCACTGTCATTTATACTTGTTATCTGAATGGATCTCTCTTTCTAAAAAAATTGATTCATATGTTCACATATATCCCTGCATTTCTGGGATTTGCATCATGTACTTTACCTTTTGCATCTACGGATTTTACTGTCCTGTAAGAAAAGTGACCCAGAACCTGCATCTACTGAATCTGCCTTTTGATAATTAATTTGTATGAAGCATAACACTGCAGTTTTCACACACTGATTCTACTTTCTGTCAGTTAGTGTGTGTTCAAAGTCCACTATAAACACAAATTTGATTTAATTTTCTTTTACTGTAGACACGGGAACCTGGATTTAACTTGGATTTAACTATTACACACTCATGAATAAAACATATCTTAATGGTTCTTCTTTGCTTCTGGATTCAGGAAGTATAATCTCATACATGAGCAAACAAGGCCTCCAAGCAAAAAAAAACTTTGTAATGCTGTGTTCAGATGGATTATAGTGGATGGCATTTCATTCAAGAAAATATGACACAGGGAAGGAGATATATTAAATGGAGAAGAGTTTCATTTCTCACAATTACACACACCTCCATGGCTTAAAGAATTACATTTTCCAGGTATTCTATACATTAGAAACAGTGTTTGCTGGCATGTAGGTTCTTATTTACAATGTACTAGATTATACACTCGCTATGTAAAACACTTTGGATCAATGTGTATGAAAAGTGATGTACATAGATGTAGTGGCCACACCCTTAATTATGCATAACTTTGAGGCTTAATATAATTTAAACAAGTGAGTTATATAAAACTTAACCCTTACAGTTGTAATGAATGGGGAAATTAGCTATAGAGACCAAAACTGTTTTTTGTACTAGGCTTTTAACCTTTCTTTTATTTCTGCTGTAAAGTTGGTCATTTTAATATGGGGATCTGAGGGGAGTGACTCACTTTTGGAGCCAGCCTCAAGTGGTCATTCAAGGAACTTTTTGGCACTTTTGTGGTGGCTTCATTTTTCAGTCCAGGCGTTGCTGCTTGCTGTAATTTAAACTTGCCTCCTATGTGTAGGTAAGTTCAGTCTATGTCACAAAGAATTTTAAGGGTGACAAAGTTAGCATAATGCATAATAATGGCACAATGGCTTATCACAAACTCTTCCAGAATGAGGACTTTAGGCTATGGTCAAGGATTTCATTACTTGACACCTTCTCTGATCCATATTCTTCATATATCTGTACACATGACATCTTTCAATTCAATGTCCTATATCTCATATTCATATTCTCATGTATATCTGTAAATAATCTTGTGTAAATTTGTTAAATTTCTAAATACCTTTTTTAGCTTGTTTATATTGTTCATTTTTACTATTTAACTTGCTCTATCACCTTTGCTGCTGTGCAATGCAAATTTCCCCACCGAGGGACTAATAAAGGTTTATCTTATCTTATCTTACTTGCAGATCTGTCTGTCCTGGAAGAGGAGTCCCTCCTCTGTTGCTCTTCCTGAGGTTTCTTCCTTTTTATCCTTATTAAGTTTTTCATTTTTTCAAACCACAGGTGTAACAATAAAGGATGTCGTATGGCGTACAGATTGTAAACTCCCTCGAAAATCGCAAATTTATAATTTGGCATTTTGCGGGATATGAAACAAATTGACTTGCATCAATCCCCCAGATTTCTCCTCCCACCTTTTCCAGATTAGAGTGAGGTTACCTGCATGAAAGCATAACTCCAGCAGAAATCAGGCCCAATAATTTCCTTTCCACAGAACATACACATTGGCCATACAGCATGAATTGTGTTATTTAGACCCATCATAAGAAACAGTTATTTACTGTGACTGATCCTACATAACCCATTATCCTTTCAGTTGTCCATATGCTGTGTGAAAAGGAACATATAAGTTTAAAGATGCTACTGTACAACATTGAATTCTAACTATAATAAATCCTTATTACTGCATTAAAAATATATAACATCTGCTGTGACATACATTAACTGTCCACGACTGCATTTTACATTTAAAATCTGCTGAATTTTTCCCTTCATGACTTTTAGGGAGAAAGTTCTAATGCACCAAATCAGAACCATTTTTACCTTGCCAGGAAGAAACACACACCTCCTCCACCCTTCGAATTGCCCTATTTCTAGTTCCTGTAAACTTTGATCTGCAGGTATTGGCTTTTATCAAAAGCTAAACCTTTAAAGTGCTCAGTGAAGAAAACACCAGGGAGCAGTAGGGGGGTGGTGGCACAGACAGTGGAAGGAAGTTGTCTTCATCATTTGTTTACAGTAGTCACTCCAAAGAATGGCAATTAATTTGGCAGTAGTACACTGGGGTTTAAAACTGCTTGCACCAGCCTCATGCCACTCTTTATTACCAGACATCAAAAACAAACAAACCCTGGAAACGTCTCTCTGAAGTCATCTTGCTCCTTAACTGTCTAAAGTTATGCACACGGCCAACATGTAGAAGCACCACATTAAAGTCAGAACCTCAGCCTTTATTTCCGCGTCCTCCCACGGCATAAGGAGACAAACAACCTTGTGTTTAATAATGAGAGCGCGGCCAAGAAGACCTTTATCTCGGGAGGCGACTGGGGAAATAATGGCAGTAATTAACTGAGCGTTACTCCTCAGCAAGACCTCCTGAGGACCCCCACAGTCATTCCAGCCCTCGCTGTGCCACCGCCTCCTCTGCCTAAATTGACACCGCTGTCTAGTTTGACATGCTTGCTCACGAAGGCGCCTGTCTTCGAAGTCGTGAACAGGAGACCATTTTGTTGCCCAGAACTGGGACTGAACTGCTCTTAATGCAGTGCCGGATCAGTGCTAGAGCTGAATGTCAATATTTTCTTTCATGCCATTTTAATTTACCTCACTATCTGTCTCAGTATCCAACACGGAGCTTGTTCCAGGAAGTCACTCACATTGACAAACAGAATTCATTTTCACGTTATGATCACTTATGTGCTTATATAATCGCCATGCAGGCATGAAAGGAGACGAGGCGGTCATCACTGTGGAATCATCACCTCACACACAACTGTTCATTTAGTGCTGTAACTGTGTGAGATGTTAATCTGCATGGAGAGCGTTTGTTCCAGGGGGTGCTGTAGCACACTTTGCGCCGCTGTGGCAGCCTGCAATAAATCACCATGCCTCAATAATTTATGAATACGAGCAAAAAGGGAGGCGTGATCATTACGCTTTGACAGCTCACACAGCTACTATCCACAGCACATATATTAGATCAGCCAGGTTAACACCTTCATCTAGGCCCCTTTGCCTTGACAAATTGCAGTGCACAGCTGCAGGGCCTTTCAATAAGGAGGATGGGATTGTAGTTTTCTACTTTTGGCCTTCATGTCAGCAGATGATTGCGGCATGAAGATGTAATATTCCTTGTATTTACTTCATCTGGGTTCTTGATTTAAAACTCACACAACCTGATGCCAAAAATCCCACATTGAGATAAATTTTGCCTTCTGGTGTAATTCACAAAAGAGCAACTTGAAACCTAAGAAGCTCCTTGAAAATCTTGGTTGAAGGTTGGTTTGAAATCAGCTTTTGAAGAGCAGGTTATTTTTGACAGGACAAACAGCCCCTGCTGTTTCGTAAATGGCTCTGCTATCACTGGTGAAAGCAGGTTCAGAAATCAACTTGACATTTTCCTCCTACTGCATGCGGCTTTCTGCTGGAACACATGTTTATCTTCTACTATTTTGCATTATCATTGCCTTTGGCTGTCTTTTATTGGGCTTCGTGGAAATTGTTGATGCTGTTGAGCCTCACAGTTTGCACTTTAATTGTCAGCAGCATCCCTTGACTCATCAATTAGCATGATTCAAGCTATAGTATTTTTGTTATGAGCCCTCGTGCTATAACAGCTTTTTAATGCACCTCTCACACTGTCAGCATGCACATGAAGCCTATTTCAAAATGAGAAGAATGCATCCCCAAAACAGACAAGCTCATATGTCAGTATATCACTAACCACTAAAACACAAGCTGTGACAGCAATAGTCCTCCTGACGCTGACTTCAAACTGAAGTGTAATCAGTCAAATGAGAAAGAAGATCTCAGGCAGACAAGCTTCTGACAACCCTCACATCACTGACTTGACAACAGAAAGATACAGCAGGTGTCAGGTATGAATTTTCTGCTTTTGTCCTCAGGAAATCACACAGGAGGAAAACAACATAATTATTAGTTTGCACTAAAAGTGGTAAAATAAAAATAAGCTTGAATTTCTTGCTGCTTGGAACTGCAACGCACTTATTATGTACTGATGTGTGTCATTTGCAAACTGAGATGAACAGATTCTGGTCTGAACAACATCAGTGCTGCATAATTCCTCTCTTGGTGGTTTAGTTATGAACCTAGAATGTAATAAGCAAGTATTGATGATACATTTTTGAGACGCAGTATGTAAATATAATGTATATCTCTTTCTTTAGAATCCACATGTCAAAGCAAAACAAATCTCTGTCTCCTGAACTGCTGCCATTCAAATGAAACATAGCTCATATCTCCATGTATCTGGGGGCAACAGATTATTTGCGAGCTGACGTGATTCATTCTTCTCCATCAGCCGTGCCCACTTGACAAATAATATTGTCATGTGGGACAAACTTGGAGAGCACTGGGCTCATACAAAACATGAAAACACATCTTTCAACACCGATTAGTTTGGCAACAGGTGTGTAGGACTCATACCTACACGACAGTGATAATGTCTCACTGTCAAAATGATTCATGCTGCTGCTGACTATGACAGAAATCACACCTGGGCTTTCAAATGTTACACAGAAAGCTGTTTTCTGGTGATTAAGAAGATGTTGCCCAAGGAGGAAGCCCTGTCGGTAACTGCAGCATCAGCACGTTATCCTGTTACTACTTGTGGCACCATTAATACGATGTGTTCACTTTGCAATTTAAGCTCAACCAGCAGAGACAAGTAAATGAAGAAAGATAATTTATTACAACAAGTGACATGATATTGAAACTTGACAGAGTCTGGACTCTGGGGGGAGACGTCTTGATTGAAGAATTACTGTCCGAGCCATCGCTGGATAAACCCCCTGGAGTCCTGACACTGGTGGTGGTGGTGGCGACTGTGAAAGCCAGATGGGTGATGAGGTGATTGATGATTCTGCAATGGTGAGGCTGTGATGGGAAGGTGGAGGGGCGCGCGAATCAACGGCATGAAAGAGCTAGGGGCTATATGTGAATAATTGCTATACTATGGTGTGCAATGCTATGTCTTGCTTTTTTTCGTAATTCGTAGCCAAAGCTATGGCTTTGCTTTTTTTTTTTTTTTTTTAAAATTCATAGCCAATGCTATGGCTAGCGATGTGAGTGGAACACTGTGCTATTGGATGGAAGAGATCAGCTGATGAGGCAGCTGATTTCCAATGACAGCCTTAAACACCAGCAGCAGCAAATGTGCAATTATACTTCAGGATTGCATGAAAAAATACAGACCTCTCATTCATTTGACACCAGTCTGTTGATGCCAATAATGAGGGCTTCAGCAATAAAACTCAGCTAAACCTGGCTCAACTGTTCCTTGTGATGTCATCCATCCAAGTGCTGTGTTGGCCAATCAAATAAATGCAAGCACACTTTCTCATTAGATTGCTTCCTAATTGATTAATTTTTACTGATTACATGTAAGGGGTAAAAACCTGTGTATCACTTGTTGATTATATTTGGAATTATTAATGTGAATCTGCAAAAGTAAATGTTGAACTGTTGTACAATACAGTAAAAAATACAATAACTGCCTCTGAATTGTAGTGAAGGAGAAATCCCAAAACCAATAATCTGACATTTTTGCCCACTTCTCTCTCAAGCTCTCTTTTTCATTCTTTACGCAACAATTTGTGTAACTTGTCATGTTTCCTGTGCAACACCACGAATGCCTTCCAGGAGAGAGTGTCTGAACATGTGTGCCTTTATCCCCATTTTCAAATGGTTATTGCATCTTTACGACGGCAGACTCTTCATCCCTCACCTCGAGGGTGGTTGTTTGGAAAAGGACTAAACACACGTACAAGACTGTACATTTCCCCTGCTGGTTTATTTATTATATTTATGTATAGCTTGACTATACTTGTTTATAAAGTAAAGCTGCTTTCATCCTAAGAAGGATAGTTGTTTAGTAATCTCACAATTCATTTCATTTCCTTGCATTCCAGAAGAACTGGTCTTCCTAAAGCGACTTGCTAAAAGAGAGGCATTAATACTGTAGTATTGTGGAGCTGCTGTGCTAAAAACATACACAACATGTCAATGCATTATTCAGAGAAAAAATATTATGCAAAACCTCCTTATATTTGAATACCATTTTTCTTTTCTTGAGGGAGCTCAGTAAGGTTGGTTCCGTTCCACTGCCCTTAAAGAGCGCAGCGGCGGGAAATGAATGAATTTTCTGTGTGCTTATGGTGGGAGAGGAATTGTTTCAGAAGGCAGGTACTGTATATGATCAGGAGAAGATGTTTCTGAGATTGTTCATGCTAATAAAAAGACTTCATCACAGCAGGCTGTTTCACTGGATTACGCTGGAAAGAAACCCAGTTGACGGGAGGCAACATTTTACTTTGAAAATACTCAACAACAAAATAGGTCCCTCCATGAAAGCTTTAACCAAAATTCTTTCACCACTGACAGGTGACCAGGATATAATCTATGATTACAGATTGTCTGATATTATTTCACTTCCCCTGCTGTCATTCATGCAGGATTTGTCCTTTTCACTTTGTATGTTTCCATTTGTGTCCACATTGGGTCAGATTTGTGCACAAGTATTACATTTTCTACAAAACCTGGTAATACTTAGCATAATAAAAATCACAAATGGTCAATACAAACTTGTTGTCAAAAGCATCATTCGGCTGCTCAGGTTGTTGAGTCCAAGAGCCTTTCTGTGAGGAAAAAAACAATATGTATATACTCTCTCTCTCTGTCTCTCTCTCTCTCTCTCTCTGTGTGTCTGGGTGTGTGTGCATATATGGACCTGTACACCTGTTTCTTTTCTTCATTACATTTATATTAATTATATTATACAGGGATCATGTGCAAAATACCTTAATCTAGTAGAAAGAAAAGAGTTGCTTTGTACCAGATTTAGCTGTTTTCCCTCTGCTGGGAAAATGAAGAGAATTTCAAGCAATGGACATGTTCTAGTCTTACATCTGTGATTGCAACGGCCTTGAATGAATGAAGAGAGACAGAGCCCACTTGGGATTGTATGTGTATCTTTATATTCACCATTAATAGCTAAAATTGCTGCAGAGAAAGGAGGAGAAAAATTTAGGCTATTGTTTGAGGATGTAGGCAACAAAGAATGAAAGAATGGGAACAGTGTTGTCTGACACAAACACATACACAGTGTGGCCACATTATGTTGATTAGTAGATCACAAGGTGTTGATCAGGGCAAATGTTCTGCTGAATGTACCGGCTACACTGATGGACAAGATGAGAGACAAACAAAAGAGAGACTTGAATTCAGAAGATGGACAGTTGTATTTTTCTGTGTGAGAATATTTCCTTTCTTGACTTTATTTTGTCTATTTATTAGACAAAATAGCTAAGAGAGCTATTGAAATCACACACATCTCCCAGCTGCAACAACAGGGAGATATATTATTGGACTATCCCCTCTTGAGGGACATAGTGGAATTACGAGATAGGACAGGTTATGTCCTGTTATTTGTGTTCTCTGTTGAGAATTCTTGTTCATTTTTGAATGAATACATTTTACACTGCACCTTTAATGGTCTTTTGGGAAATATCAGAAATGTTCCTCTTCATCTCAGCTGGCTGGATGGGTGTGTCAGCGTTTGTGTTTGATTGACAGTAGCTGGCAGGCTGAGCACCGGCAGGGGAATGAAAGACAACATTAACAAATTTTAGCTAAGCCATGGGCAGGCTATGTTGTTAGTATTGGTGTTGAAACGTAAAGACCACACCAGACTTGTGTTGAAGTCTGTCCTCCCTCTCAAATAGTGTTTCCCTCCTATGAGAGTGCTGTGTCCCATAGTGTCCCCCTCTGTGGTCGGGATTAGGCATAAGGTTAGGCTCAGGCTAAGGTAAGGAGATACACAGGTGTTTGTGTATTAGACTTTGACACAACACCAGCATCTGAATGGACAGAAGTGATATTTGCAATAAAGATCACATCAATGTGCTGCAGCTCATTAGCTCATTAGCTACTTGTCCTACAAACTGTTTCCTGGTGAATGTTTGTTTAGCGGCTTGGTCAATATGCTAAGGTGCAGGACAAGATGTGTGTTCATGTATGTAAGTCAGATGTGAGTGAAGAGATGTTAGCATGAAAGCTAATGTGGGTAGTTAAAAGTCTGTGGCTCTTGTGCAGCAGACTGTTAGTCAGTGTGACCATCTGCCTTTAATGGAACGTTTAACATTATTATGTTTTAAAATGAGGCTGCATGGAAACAAGTTGTCCATATACGTATGCAGAGAACTAATGGTATTACAATGAATTAACAGACAGGCAGGCAGATATTTACTGGATGTTGTAGCAGAATGAAAAACATGCAATTTATTGTCAGTTGGACTTTGAGAGTTTATACCTGCCCCCAAAATATGAATATTTATATTTATAATATCGTATAATGATATACATATAATTGTTGCGGTCTAGTTTTCCACTGAAAATCAAAGGAAAATAATAAATTCTTCTATTCTATTCTACAATGTCTTGCTGTGGCTGTAATTAGTTGTCATTGTTGATGTGGCATGAACACACGTGTACACATAAAATGACAGATAAATTATTGTTTCATTAATTTTTTGGTTAGAGGGAAGCATCAGACGCAATTTGAAAACGCACACTGTGTAAAAGTGTGTGTTCAGAGTCAAAACACAGGTTGTGTAATTCATACTGTTAAAACTCTGATCCATGAGTCTTCAAATTGCAGGTGATGTGAATGTTTGTTCCACTCTGCTTGCAAACATCTGCATCCAAAGTTTTATGATATAACGTCTATAATGAAAAATCTGACCATATGCTGCATTTTACTGTGCTTTGCTGTGTTAAATGCACTAACTGGATTTCATGTCCAGCCTGGGATTCATCAGATCCACTTTGCAATTTACATTCTGTTTAAATTAGAATTGATTAGTATCATTTTGTGCTTGTTTATTTTTACACACACAAAAAAACATTTTTCCTGGTGTGAAATTTCTCTGAAGTAACAGTACATTTACTAGTATAATACTGTTGTCCTCTTGAGAGACAATCAGCAGTGCTCAGCTTGATACCATATTTCCATACTCTTTTTTTCCAGTGCAAACGAGCACAGTTAATACTAACTCCATCAAATGTATGAGGCCTGTTGCAAAGAAGTGTTATCATTTTCTGAAAATTGGCATTTCAGTGCTTTATTTAACAACAAGCCCTAATGACGATATGTTCATGAGTGCTTCATGTCATTAACTGCTGTGAACACCTGCACATTGCCAAACACACAGACACGCATGAAGCACCTGCGCACACACAAACAAGACCTCTCACATCTCCTCTGAGAATAACTGCATAATCAAGTTTAGCATTGTTTAGAATGTTAAGGAATGTTTGACTTCACGTTTCCACTGGAGGTGTTTGAAATAGACTGATTACTCTTCTCACTAACATCCCATGTTTTGACTCCACTGACCCACAGAGGTCTTGGCGCAATATCCAATCAATTAAAGTGAAATTTCACAGAGTGCAGACTTATTGCAGTTTGTAAAGTGAACTTCTCTTTGATTTCATACTCTAAATTTTTAGTAAAATCTGCAGATGTGTTAAAGGTTACAATAGACACAGTAACTTTGCAGCCTTTGCTAAGTATACAGTGCCTGCTCAGCTGCTTCTTTAATGCAAACAATCAGCAATGCATACTGGAATCTATATGCATTTGAATCAGTTTAGAACAAGGTGGTTAAGTTATTTCTCATTTTCAGAAAGATGTTACATTGCATTGAAATTGATGCACTAGTAGCTGATGCACTGAATGTTAATGTTTTGACAGTTACACTCTTTGATACAACATTGAAAGTTCGAACACAAAGGTATGCAGATGATGCTGTTTGCATGGAACTAGGAACAGGAAGTGGCTGATAAATTAATAGATGCTGTGTCAAATGTCTCTGAATTGTTGACTGCCTCCTCATTGCACCTAAAGATTGGTAAAACTGTCTGCATGTTTCTTCTAAAACGCTGACTGCTGGTGTACAAGCAAGTGGAGAAAAAACAAAATTGGTGACAATTTTAAATATCTTGGACGTTTTTTTTTAGATTCAAATTTGGATTTTAAGAAACATGATTGCTGAAATGGTGTCATTTTCATATTCTAACTAAAGACATACTGGGATTGATCTACCACTAGATGCTGACAGATTCTACATCCATGTAATGAATCTCTCACACCTTAGCTTCACAAGTTGTCAACAGTCCTACTCACAAAACTGGATTCTTCATATTAAAGCCAACTCACTCCACAAACACTTAAATTAACCAATCATTATCACCACTGTCATCATTTGGAGATATTGTTTATTCAGTATGGAAAGTTTTAATATACTGGACTGGACAGAATCAAACTTTTATTGGCTTCAATGAACCTGCACTGAAGGCTCAACCTGGCTTAAAAACATTTCTGAGCAGATGGTTGAATTCTGAAAATAGTTTCCAAAGGTCATTTATCTTATTAAAATGCACGTGTGACCCAGAAATAAAGATGTGTGGATAAATAAATAGTTGCATTTACACTGCTTTTAATCTAAAGCACTTCAGAGGGTGCCTCACATTCAGCTATTCATAGACACACTCACACACCGATGGCAGTGTGCCACCATGCACGCTGCAGGACTGGCCATCAGGAGCTGGAGATGTCTGTGTCAGTCAGCGTCTATGTCATGTGGAGCTGGGGATTGAACCGTCAACCCTGTAATCAGTGAACAACCCGTTCTCCTGCCACAGCCGTCACCCTTTAAAGCGAGCATGTCAGTCTGTAAATAAATAACCAGTGTGCTTTAATATGACTTGTATCTCATGCATATTCAAGGAGCAGCCATCTGAGTGGGTGTCAAATTCTTATTAGCTCTCAACTTCTCACATCCGTGACAAGGAAGAACTGCTCAAATTGAAATGATAGCTTAATTATACAGTATGAGGACGTGCTTCCTCCTTCCTGAGACCCATAACAGCAGAGTCCTCAGCATCAACAGCGGTTTTTAGTTTTGGTAAGTAGAAAAGAGCCAACTGACCCGTTATGGTTGCACATTTTTGTATATGTATGGACTTGATAATTAATCAGAGATTGCTAATGACTGTCATTCTCCCCTTGTAAATTACATTTACCTCAGCCAGTGATTATGTTGATCATGATGCTCAACTTCGTCTTCCTTTTTCCAGATGGCAACAGCTGTTCCAGCGCTCCCTCGACACAAGTCTACTAACAAATTAGGATGAGCAAAATGAATGATTGACTTCATTTGCTCTTTGCCTGTTGTGCCTTATGGTAAAACTGTTAAGGTATTTCTGTCCTTGTTGGTCTTTCAAATTGATCACAAATGAAGTCAATGTTCATGTCCTTCTCTGTTATTGTAATTGGAGCTTTTACTAATGGCCTGGGATGCAACGCTATCTTTAAAATGGCAGTAAATGGGCCATCTTCATTAGATCATCATGATATGGGTAGACCCAAAGCACAATACATAACAGCACCCTTAATATTCATTACAATTACATTACATTCTACTTTGTAAGATTAGCTTACAGTGTCTTAAACAGGCTTATTTCATTATTTTGATAGAATCAAAATAATTGAAAAGATCTTTTTCTTAAATTGTGGATTCACTTGTCTTGAAATAAATAGGCTAATGGAAGCAAAAATAAATATGCTATTAGGGAAGAGGCTCTTTATTTATGTATTTAAAACACATGGTGGCTGTTGCATGCATAGACTGTAGGAGCAAGGCTGAATTTTGTTTAAAACAATATGAGTAAATAGGTTTAATAAGGTTAAAGGAATCATTTGCCATTTTGGCCAATGCACTTCTTTTTGCTGATGGATAGATGAGAAAATCGATACCACTCTCAAATCTGTTTGGTACATATGAAGCTGGAGCCAGGGGACACTTAGCTTAGCTTAGCATAAGACTGGAAGCAGGGCGAGACATCCCGTCTGGTTCTGTCCAGCAGTCCAAATATTATATTATACTTATATTTCATATATTAAAGCTCATCAATTAATTAATTCATTATATTTATCATTGCCTTCCCTGGAGTCTTGTCTGGCAACCTTACAGCAATGACAAGTGGTCCTTGGTTTGCACATAAGTCCCTGTAAAACTGTAACGGTTTTCTAGGGATTAAACAAACAAGATAAAATGTGTTAATTAAAGGCCTTTGGGCAGGTGGACCCCTGATTCCAGTCATCATGTTAAACTAAGATAACCATGTAACTTCATAGCTTCATAGTAAACACACAGACATGAGAGTGGTATTGAGTGCAAGCAAATGAGCATATTTCCAAAACTGTTGAACTGTATCTTCAGTGTTTTCAGCCATTCTAGTGGTGCGGCTCTATAGGGTGACGTCGGTGTGTCAGTCAGTAAAACTGAAATTGAATGAGTTGGAATGAAATTTGGAACAAACATTGATTATGCCCAGAAAAGTAATCATAATACAGCAACTGTAGTGATCCTTTGGCATTTCATCTAGCGTCACCCAAAATTTCAATCTGTCCAATACTTTGGTTTATGACCTAATACCTACAAAAATAATGATTTTGTGTTCAGTGGTAATACTCAAATGTTTTCATGTTAACACGCTACACTAAGATGGTGAACATGGTAAAGATGATACCTGTTAAATATAAACGTGTCAGCATTGTCATCGTGAGCATGTTAACGTTCAACTCTGCGAGCACAGCCTCGCGGAGACACGAGCATGTCGCGGACTGCTCGTCTTGTTCACAGAGACTCCATGTCAGGTTTGAATACAAATTTCAAATCTAACCTACTTTTCAGATACATTTTTCAAAGTGTGACACTGTAGGAGGGAAAATCTTTTCCTCCAGTGTAACAGCTTCTATAAATGTCAGCTCACTGCTGCCGGATGGAGAACGACAGGTTTAATTTGTGAGTTTAACAAGAAAGGGGTTCATGTGACATTCACCCTCAGCACTGCTAACATACTCACTTTATAGTGTATGTACAAGAGTATGAAGCACTGTGCGGCATGTTAGTCCACGCTCTCATCTGACATTTAAACTAACCTCCTTGTTTGATCAGTGTAATGGGGACACGCTCTGACTTTACATGGTAATTATTGACGATATAATTTCTCCCTCCACCCAGTGATTCAGTGCTTTATAATTTTTAAACTGGGAACAGGCTCTTCTCATATACATTCCAGAGACTGATTGCTTCATAAATGGTGAACTACAGAGTCCATTTTGGCAGCCTGAAATTATATGAGAGATGACTATGAATTATGCTTTGTGAGTGTGTGAAAAAGTGGGTCTGCGTGCGTCTTGAGACGAATAGAAATTGAGAGAAAGCTATTGCACTCTCTCAAGCTTTACTATTCCGTGATATCATTCACTCCCACTCCAGTCCACTCTGATTAATTTTCTCATTAATTTATTCTGTTTAAATTTACATAATACTTGTGCCAGCCTGTGATGTTTCTGCATAATTTAACAATGGCTGACTCATTTGCGATGGAGCAACTATCCAGTGATTGTGGTCTAATCATAATTGTGTTTCCTGTTTATCATGAATTGCAGCTTGCATAGAAAGAAATAAGTTACCAACAGTCCAGCACATGTCTAATCAAAACACTTTGATTATGACTGACTGATGATGTCTAATACAGCGTCTCACTGAGTGCATGACTGCACTGTCTTACAGCAATACAAGCCAGTGCTGCACTAATATGACCATCTATCCCCGTGTTATCAGTGCTTCTGTTGGTCTGCAATTACATGTTGAAAATGAACACCAGGGTTTAATAGCTCAGGAACCTAATACCAAGACCTGCCGCCTTCATTCAATAAACAATCAACACAGCCCATCAGTGTGCTTATACCATCCAATCATCCAACGTTAGCTCTGCGGATCCTCAAATTGCTTCTTATAACTCTTGAGAGAAATTTACATTTTTATTAAATTTCCATCTTCACTTGTGCATTTTTTTTTGCCTCTGCACCTGTGATCTGCTTTCTCACCTCCCTTTGGTCTCTGCCCCAAAGCTCTAGGTGGTAAACTGTCGGAGCTGCCTCTGTGAGATAAAGCTCACGCAGAGTGTCGATTGTGTGGTGAGTCCATCCGCCATTGATGCAGAAGAAAAAGCCTTTACTTTTTTGTAAATATTGCATAAATAAGGATCTTTTGTATTTGTACAATAAAAGTGCTCTCCAGCTAACATTTGCATTTACCCACCCCAGGAAACACATCTCCTCTCGTTCTAATTTGCATGTTGGAGAGCATTGTGTATTTCCCTCTATGCCATTGTATATTTTAATTTCAACTAGCGAGGACTGCATCAGCTCCCAATTCCCCAAATCACGATTAACTCAAAATAATTAATTATAAGAGAGAAAAGGTGAGAAAGAGTGACATTTCCTTGACAGCGTGACTGACACAGTGCTGCACTCAGGTGAAATTGGATCTGCAGGAAATACATGTAACCCCAGGGGGCAGTTCCTCATCCAAAACAGGGAGATAGGAGAAAAGGAAGTTGTAATGGCCCTGCCAAGTCTCCGGCAGCAGGGGCTGAGTTTGATGCATTAATTGGGTTGTGAAGCTAATTCCTGTGCTATGGCCTGTCTCTCCTGCTGTGAGACCGGGATTGCTGTTGGTAATAGTCGACTGTCGACTGAACAAGCCAGGTAACTTTTTCTTTTCCTTTTGCTTTGTGGCTCATCAGGACAGGTGCATTGATCCCAGACTCATTATTTCCCTTCTTTTATGCTGATGTGTTAATTGAAGTATCAGTGCTGTTGAGGGAGTGTAAATAGATAGAAAACATAGATAGTCACATAGTTAGTTGGTTAATTTGTTTGTTAAGCTTTTTTTTAACCAGGAAACCTCATTGAGATCAATATCTCTTTCATGCAATATACTGTCACACACACACACAAACACACACAGTCATGTTTCCATTACTTCAGAGGACATTATATTACATGTATAACCCTAACCCAAACCTTAACTAAAGTCTTCACCCTAAATTTTCATGATTTACATTATGTGGATTTGTGTTTTGTCCCCACAAGGAATGTGAGTCCCTATAATGTGACTGTGCAAACAGATTTATATCCCCACAACATGAGCAATACATGAACCACACACACACACACACGTTTGTATGAGTATCCCCATGGGGACACACACACACACACACACACACACACACACACACACACACTAATTAAATAAGTCCCGATTCAACACCTACAATATCAATAGTTCACTAAAGCAGCATAACCAGTGAATAACACAATGATATTCTAAACAATCTTACCAGATGTTAGAAATTCATGTATATATTTCAGCGTAACCTGTTATAGTTCATGTTTCTACTGTACTGCCTTAGAAACACTATAATAGACTGGCACTTACTGAACCCCCTCATGTCCCAGTTCTGCTTTTAAATGAGCTCATTCATAAAGGGCACAAAAACAAATGCTCCTCCGCATCAGCAGCCTCAGTTACCCCTTCCCGCCCTCTGATATCAAAGTAAATGCTGCTCTGCACTGAATCTGAGACCCAGGTGCTGCACCATCATAAAACTGTGACAGTAAACTTTTTCATCATTGTGTATGTATTTATTCATAGTAACAGTGAGACAACAGTGCCACCAAACACTTGAATCCAGCATACTGTGAATAGAAAATGTCTCGAGGGACACTATAAACTTTTTAGAGAATAACATTAGAAAAACAGTGCTTTTTTCATTCTTGACATTTTGACACCAGCATTGTTAAAACCGAAGAACACCAGAGTTTAAGTGAATGAATTTGACAGGGTGTAACATAGTTCAAGGTCACTAAAAACACAAGGTATGCAATTAAGGATTAAACAGAAAGGTGTTACCATCAGACTAAAAGTGAGAATTGCATATTCAGTTGTAAATGGAAAGGAGCCTAATTATGACCCTTGTGGGACACATTTACGCATCTGGAGACTTTTTAAACTACAACACTACAATACTCTGAACTCTACCAGAGAGATATGATTTGATTCACTGATAAGCAGAATCATCAAAACCAATAGACAGACAGACAATTGGAGCAGTTTCCTTTAAATACAAGCACTTTCTCTGTCATTTGGGGGGCAAATTAATCTTTAATTCATTCCACAATACAGTTATGAAGCATCGTCTTGAATAATTTATAAGCAGGTTGAGGTTGTTGCAATAGTGTTCAGACACTGTTGCCTCCCAAATGACCAGCATATAAATTGTGTATGTACTGTGTATTCTAAAGAACAACCTTTGTGTTGCATTGCAGTAAACGCCCTCTCCCTCTGGACACTGCAGCCTGTCACTCTCACAATAATCAATGCCTCCAGTCTGCAGGTTACAGAGTAGAGAGACAAGGGTGAAAAGGGATTGCCCAGTGTCTTTTGGAAAAGTCGAAATGGCGCTGTCTTTATTTCAATGTGAATGTTGATATAGCACAATGTAGCTCAAAACATATCTTGTCAATATTCATCCTATCCCAAATACAACATTGTCAGAGGATTTGTGTTACCTCCACAGGTTATGATTTCCCAACAACCTTACATTGCCAGTAAAACAACAGATCAATATACAACATCTGAAACATTAAGATCCTTGGACTTGGATCACAATGCACAACACAAGTAAGTGGAAACTATGGTATGAAAAGTTTAAAAAGGATTTAAAAGACAACTGCATATTCATGTTTGCAATGTAATTTTGTAATCTTTAAATCTGCTCTTTCTGCTCTTTCCGTTTTACATCATAATGGGAGGAAAAAAATCTGAAATCATGTTGTGCAAACCAGACTGTGTGGAGAATGATGTGGGGTCAGTCATGTGCTCAGTCACGTGGTCAATATACAGCTTAGCCTTTATAAGAACGTAGATGTCATGTGAATATCTATTTTTATTTGAGGGACTTTTTTTAAAGTTGTAAATCAGAATGAGACTTAAAGGATGGAAGGGTTTTAAAACTGTAGGTCTGTGCATTTAAAAAATATATGCAAGATATTTATTAGTGAATCTTTTGGGGCGGGTGTGACTCAGGAGGGATGTCCATTGCAGGGTTTGCGGTTTCATCTCTTCCTGTCCACATGTCAAAGTGTCTTTGAGCAAAACACTGATCCCCAAACTGCTCCTGATGGGCAGGCCAGTGCTGTATGAATGTGTGAACGAGGGGCAAACTGTAAAACTGCTTTATCCATTTTAAGGTAGAAAATTCCAGTTCATTTTCTAGTTTTCACTATCTAACACTGCTCCAATTATATTTCTAAATTCAGCAGAGCAGGTTTTGGAGCTACTGATTCAGGCTAATAACATATAATAATAACTGAGCTAATATCTATGCAAAACTGCACAAAATGTATTTGAGAGTGTTCTAAAAAAGGAAAATCATATCAGAGAAGCACTTTGTGAAGCATGTTGAATAATTTATCACAGTGACTAAAGGGTTAAACCTTATTAATTATTGCTCCATGTGTCTCCTGAGATGTAGCTGATATGCAGATCTGGACCTTTTGGTGGCAGATGATATTACAGTCTTAGATCCTATATGAGTCCCAGTGGAATGCCAGGATTTATTTCTTTTTTATTGGTGAAATCATGTGACATATGTTAAAAGTCCCAGACTTGAGGTTCGATCTGCTTAATTATGGTATTGCTGCCAGGAGGGCTGAGCTATATATGTATGTGCATGTTTGTATGTGAGGCAGTGATATTTGTCACTGTTATTACAGTATGTGGTGTATGGGGTAAAGAATATAGGATGTGTTGGGGAGAGATAGAAGAGGTAGTAATAATAATAATAATGATAATCTTGCCCCAATCATCATCAGCGAAGGCCAGATCATCAGCTCGCACATGAACCAATAGGTCTATCTCTCTATCTCAGAAAGTCTACCAGCACATCACTAGCCCTGCTCCTTGTTGTTACTGGTTTAGTGAATTATTCACATTGTAGGTGTTGAACCTTGACCCCTATGAATTCATGAATTCAGAAAGGTCAGGCCATGGTTTAAATCTATTAAAACCTAAAAAGTTAGTTTTTGGTGTTGTCCTTTGTAAGTTTTCACGTGTTATTTATAAGTGATGAAGCTATTTTAAGCTCATGGTTGCTGTCAGTTTCACCAAAAACCTCACAGATTACACTGGTTAGTTGTGTGGCTATAATGAGCTCTCATATTTGACACATTCACTGTTCTAATAGTTTCTATTTTGCAGTTTTTTGCCTGGGAAAGAAAGGGTTTTATGCAAACCTCATTTTGGGGATGAACTGAAACCTGATGTTACCTTCATGTGAAAGTACAGTAGGCCTATTGATAAGCCACAAATATCATTGGTGAGTAAATTGAAATGATCTATGAAACATGCGGTCAGTCACTTTTAGGTACAAACACCCTTGGACAAATCCAAAAGCACTTTCTAGTGATTCGATAATGTGCTTTTAAAGTTCTCTTATTGTTCAATGCAGTGTCAGCATCAATAGATGAGATTGTTATTCTTAGTTATTGTCAGTGGTGCAAAGCAACGAAGTAGAATATAACACAATTGAATGCACTACCTTTTAAGATGCAGTATAAACCATCAGGTGTACAAAATTAAAAATATCATGTCAAATTCCATATCTGTGAGGGTTTGACAGAGTAGTTGATTAACACCAGCGAGTCGGGCTCACTGTTGAGACTCTGAATATGCACAACTGAAATCACAAGATCTCTCAGCTGTGAAGGACATAAAGCCTCATTCTCAAGCCAGAAGAAAAAAAGAAGTCTGCAAAGTGACATTTTCCCTTTTGCAAGTCATCAGTGTAGAACCTCTGCCCTAGTTAGCAACAGTAGCTTATTAATATCAAATGGAGCTAAAACATCAGGTTCTGGAAAGTATCTTTCCTCCTTGTTGTTTTAATATTAGGGGCCAAACTTGCAATGAAAGAATTTCAAGGAATTAAAAGAAAAACTCACAAGAAAAACGAACAGCATGACAACCATGACACCTGGAGTATGCATATACTTTCTTCCAGATTACTCAGAGGCAGACACATACACACAGTTGTTTTGTTAAACTACACATGAAAAATGATTCCAGTGATAAATGTCTTTATTTCACTGTCTAATGTGTCCACTGCAAATAACATGTTACTTTAGCTCCATCTGTTGGCAAGAAGTGTATGTGCACATAAATCAGTGTTAGAGAGATGGTGTAGGGAAGAAACAAAACATTCATTCATAGTATTCTAACTAAACTGTTTATACAAGAGTTACAATATACAATACAATATACAAGTCAAGTATTCTATATGTTATAAACAATATAAATAGCGCAAACAAATAAATATTGAATGAATGTGCATACATAAGTACATCAATCATTTCTGCAGTTTTTTTTTTAACAGGGACAACAAGTTATCCACAGAACTTGATATAGGTATCTGAAAAAAATGGGATTTAAGTCAATTGTATGTTTTCAGAAATAAATTAAACAGCTGCTGAAATGTTGAGGCAAATTTTAAAAACTCATCGCTTACATTATAATTCATTTGTTCAATCTGGACAAAAGGCAAAGTCTAAAAACAAGTTATGGATGTTTAGGGCTTTGCAGGTGCAGTAGGATTTTTATTCTAGCTGTTTTCCCCTGCTCACAGTCTTTATGCTAAGCTAAGCTAACCATGTCCTGACTCTAGCTTCATAATTTTAAAAAATGAGACTGGTATCAATCATCTCATCTAACTCCCGGCAAGACAGCAAGTTACCATAGTTCACAAAATGTTGAACTGTTCCTTTAAGTGTGGAGCCATACATAGTGTAGATGTCCCAAAGGCACAGTAACAACAGTCAATCTGACAGTTCTGTATTTTCTTTACTGCCACCACTGCTCAACAGCGGGTCAGATATCCTGGGACCTGGATGGATAATATTACACTGAGCAGCTTTTTGTTTCACAGTCAGGTTGTTTCAGTTCCAGGTCTATTGGAGTTTTATGATTGTCCTCAGCGCTTTTATTGTTTACAACTTCATTAATCCCACTTTGTGAGACAGGCCCCAGATGTTGTGATTGAGGCCTTAGAGACACACAGGAGACAGAGTTTGACCTTTGCTTGCACTGATACAAGCTTTGACTTGTGAGCTTTGAAGATGACCTGATATGACACCATTTCAGCTGCCAATGGAATGTGAGTGAATATAGGCAGTACTGTCTCCCTGTGCAAGCTTAGCTTATAACAAGCTTATTGACTTACAAACTCTTGCTTACTATAACTAGTATCCACATACCACTAAATGAGAAATTTCCCACATTTCCCCATTTCAGTGCATTAATACTCATATGTGCATTCTTTTGCAGGCTGTCAGAGCAGTAGAGTTGTTTAATCACAGCCAGACACCTAAACTGACCTTTGGTCTTTGTTTCGTGGAGTCTGATGATGAGCTCAAAATTACCAATCCCACAGCTATTGAATGACACATAAATGGTCTGATTGCCAGGTTGGCAGATGGTCATTTTAAATGAGCAACAACTGGAAAAAGAAAAGGTATGAAACTAATCTGATTTTAAACACTCATAATAACACACACAATAATCTTTATTTAATTTTTTTTCACCGTGTTGCCAATCCTCTGATCTGATCCTCTATCCTCTGTTCAAGGAAAGATTTCTAATGTTTCAGTGCTGGATGGGCTTATTATCTCTGTGTGTTTTAAAATTAATTTCATTCAGATGTGACAGTGGCCCAAACCAAAGCAGGGCTTCTCAACTCATCTTTTTACCCTGCCAGCTGAGTTAAGTGGACACAGACATGAAACATCTTACAGATTGATTCTGCATGTGCGCACCAAACAGCAGTCATTTCAGGAGCAGTTCAACTTCCTCCGACAGAGGGCAGCATTGTGCAGTGTGAGCTAAATGAGAAGATTTTCTATAAATAAATCAGTATAGCATGAGTAATATAAATAATAGACTGTGCCGAATTAATCTGCAGGTCCAACTGATTACTGAACGAAATAAGATCACGATCCCATTATGTCTGCGTCGTGACAAACTACACATTTACACTCACATATTGCAAATAGATAATGGAGTCTGGCGGCGAGACCGAACGCCAGCATGCATGTGACTCCACGCTTGTATTAGATGCAATCATGGATCACGGTGGATGTGACCGTGCAGCCTGGAGGGTGTCTGCTCGGTGCCACGGTGGCTCACAGGCTCCCTCCCCTCTCACCGTGTCACGGAGACGCGCTCGGGAGCTGCAGACTCGTGAGCGCGCCTCGTCCTGCTGCATGGATGGGATCAGCGAGAGGGACGCGGATGAACGGTAACCAGCTTTACGGGGCATTTCTCCGTTCAGAGACGGTAACCGGCTGCATGAGGCGACCACAGAGCATCTTTGTGTCTTGTATTGTGACCGCATCGGGTCACGTGTGGGCCGGAAGGACACTGGAAACGACCCATAAATCAGTTCGGCAGCAGTGACTGAGGGTAGCAAAGTTAGCCAGAATGCTGCTGTGCTGTGCTGTGAGTTTAGCAGCTCATTGTCGTGTGTGGTGTTGTTGTTTACATTGTTTGTCTCAGGCAGAGGCAGAGAGCTGACATTGTGGATCATGGATGGTCATTTCAGAGTCAAAGCTAAACTGCAAACATGTTCCTGGATGGTAAAGATACTTACAGGTCATTTAAGGTCCTCTTAACTTTTCTATTTCTTTTTTTTTTAAAAGGCTCCTCCCAAGTCTCCTAAGTTGAAGTTCCCTGTGTGCGACACTTGATATTTGCAGGGTTGCTGACTGGGAGCCTCCAAACCAAGATGCCAGTTAAAGGAACATCTTTGACATTTATATGACCGCCTGCTTGACAAGTGTAACCTAAAACAAGCTGGTCCTGCACCTGAACCAGTGACCTCGGAAAGGCTGGTAATAACCAGGTGTCTAGGTCATCTGGCCATCAAACAGCATCAAAACCACCAGCATGGAGAACAGGCTTTATCTGAGGAAAGGCACATACCATGTTGATTAGAAGAACGTTTGTTACATACAGCGTTCCACCCTTGGAAAAAGATCATTTGATTGCAAGTCTCTCTGTCAAGGATCTGATGGGCGGTGTGTCTCATTGTTGAATAATCTTTTATCTGCCAAGAAGTGTCACATATCTGCAGTTGTAGAATGATCAGTTGCTTGAAGTTATGTTTGTTATGTTGTTTTCATTTGCAGGCTGGTGTAAGGTTTCCTTCCTCTGTCCTCACTTCTACAAGCAGCAGCCTCCCAGATAGAGCCACACTTGTTTGGCTGTCGATGCCAGAGGACCTAAATACAAGACTCCACTGAAGAGAAGACTCTGAGGAAATAATTGTTTTCCCTTGTCATCCTTGGAAATTTTTGTGCGGTCGAGTGTAATCATGGGGACCAAAGGCTACGGCTACTATCGTGCAGCCATCTTCTTCAGCATGTTCATCGGCTACTCGCTGTACTTCTTCAACAGGAAGACCTTCTCCTTTGTCATGCCCTCTGTGATGGAGGAGATTCACCTGGACAAAGATGACTTGGGTGAGACGGTGGCATTGATGGAGCATTTTCTTTTGTCTGGTTTAAGCAATATTTCCTTAAACAATGGTTCTTAATGAGGCTATTGTTTGACAAAAGCATTATATACAATAACTCGCAAATTTGGTTAATTTAGTTTGGCAAAGTGAAAGCTATTATTTGAAGTGCTGAATTGTCAACTTCACTCTCACCCAACTTCACCCTCCACCTCCTGACTGCACATGAAATGTATTCACCTCACTTAACCTCAATGAATAGCTGTAACACTTTGTAAACAGATCAAGAGAACTGATGAATAGTCGAGGAAGTACTGAATATTACATTGGAAGCGATCCAATATGGAACAGCATACCACTGTGACTCAGTGTTGAACTGCTTTGAACTCCGTGCCAGCATCAGCAATGACGCTTGTGGCAACACTAACATGCAGATGTTGGGCAGGTATAATATTTACATTTAATTAATGCTAAACACAAAGTACAGCTCAGGCTGATGGGAATGTCATTAGTATTTCTGGTATGTTTTACTCATAAACCAAACAATTTAAATTCTTGACCTGGTGATGGTGCTACATGAAATGTCAAGGGATTACTAAAGGTTTTACAGTAAATGTCAACCGCATGGAAAGTCCGGGGTTCACTAAAGTCAGAAGGATTCATCCTCTGGGGACCCTGAGTTTCTGTACACAATTTTTGATTTTATATTTTTGGCAGTGAAATGACTTGATTCATTATCATCAAACTTTGGTTACTTTTGGTTACATGTCTCCTGTAATATAGTAATATAGTCTCATTGTACATTGTTTTGATAGTAACTTTAATGGTGTCTTTGCAGGTCTAATCACCAGCAGCCAGACCATGGCCTATGCCATCAGCAAGTTCATCAGTGGCGTGCTGTCGGATCAGATCAGCGCCCGCTGGCTTTTCTCCATTGGCCTCTTTGTGGTTGGAGGCATCAACATAGTCTTCTCCTGGTCCTCCACTGTATCCGTCTTCTCACTGCTCTGGTTCATCAACGGCCTGGGACAAGGCTGCGGCTGGCCCCCGTGTGGGAAGGTGCTGCGCAAGGTAATGGCGTCTGTCACCTCGTGCAACACAGATCCCTTATTCAGTGTAATTGTAATGTTCAGAGCCAAGGGAAGTCTCACTCTCAACATGCAGGCTGCACATGATTCATGCAATGATTCTGGGCAGCTAGTGAAAGGGTGTAACCCTGGAGTGGGAGCCACCATGTCTGCTGCCAGACATATTGTCTGTGTTTTCACTCTGTACTGGGGGAGAGAAAATGCCCCTGTCTGTTGGCTGTCAAAAGTGTTAGGAAGATTCCTTTTTTTGGCTGACAGTACTGACCTTTGGGCCAGAGGTAGCTCTGCCGGGTTTCAGGATATGTCAGTCTGTGCCAGCTGTATAAGGCACTGATTGTCCAAAATGATGATATATGCTGATATAGCAGTTTGAGAAATTACAGTGTTACCTAACTATCTGCAAGGCGTCATTCTCAGATAGCTTTTGGATTTGGATTAATGTCTGCTGAATTGCATGCATAATAGGCAAGAACAAATATTGTTTGAACAAACCCTAATGCATTCTGCTAGTGTGTGCTCAGAGACAACTTGAGGCTTTTGAGAAGCTGCCTTAAAAGTAGCAGTGTTCAAAGGTGGGGAATAAATAGGCTTTGGCATGTGTTTAGTGCGCTGAAGGGGATCAGATTACAGCAGTATGTATTTTTAGAAGATCCTCAGTAGATCTTTCCAAAAGAACAGCAACTTTGACCAAAGGTGTTTTCCTTCTCTAGTGAGAGGAAACATCTTTAATAGCTCCAAGTCTGCAGCAGTTTGCTACGGCTCTGCAGCTCCTGTTCCACAGCTGAGTCAACATCCACACTCTGGATCAACACTATGTTAAACCAGCCTGTGGGCTACCTTAAGTGTTTGCCCAGTGGATTCTCAAGTTACTGGTTATTCTGTTGCGCTGTTGGCTGTGCTGTGTGAGGAATGCTTCTGGCCTTCAGCTGTATTACATCATGAGGGCGTGTGAGTCTGACACCATTTCTTCAGAAACATTTAAAAAGGAGAATCTGAGCTGGGTTGCACTTTGGAAAGAGAAAGCACTGTTAAATATAATTAAATATAAATATAAATATAATTCAATTAGACTGTTGCAATGTTTCTTTGTCTTTGCCCTAATCTTCTCCTAAAGATTAAGAGGTGATTAATACAGATAAATAAAGTGAATCAGCATGTTTTTGACCGTGGCCTGTGGGTTCCTTCAGGACAGTGAAACATGCAAAGTGTGCATTCTTTCTTTCTTTGCATTCTAGGATTTTGGAAGTGTCAACTACTCTCTGCTTTGTTTTCTCTTGTGTTTCTCTTCCATCAGTGGTTTGAGCCCTCCCAGTTTGGAACATGGTGGTCTGTGCTGTCCTGCAGTATGAACCTGGCCGGGAGTCTGGGCCCAATCCTTGTCACAGTGCTCCTGCAATACTACGACTGGAGGACTATCCTGACCATGTCGGGCATTTTCTGTGCTGCCTTCTCATTTGTTTGTCTCCTGTTGGTAAAGAATGAGCCCAAGGATGTGGGCCTGCCCAGCATTGAGGCAGCAGCCAAGAAGGGGGCTAAGGGAGGTAAGTAAAGAAGGTTGTTACCTCAAAGCATGTCATGTACGACTCCAGTTGCTCAACAGTCTGGTGTCTCTGTTGTCATATATTGCACTTTATAATGCGCCACATATTTTCAATGAGAGACATGTCAGGACTGCAGACAGGCCAGTATAGTACCCACACTCTTCTACTACGAAGCCATGCTGTTGTGATACGTATAGAATGTGGTATGTCATTGTCTAGCTGATAAAAGCAGGGACATCCGTGGAAAAAAATGGGCACTAACACCCCCCCCATACCATCACAGATGCTGCCTTTTGAACTTTGCTGGGAACAATCTGGATGCCCCTTTTCCTCTTTAGCCCTGAACATTAAATATCTTGTTTTTGTACTGTATTCAGTTAAATAATGTTTGAAAAGGATTTGCAAATGATAGCATTCTGTTTATATTTCCGTTTTGGAGCATCCCATCTTTTTTTTTTGGAATCAGAATTTATAACGTTGAGCTGTGAGAATCCCCTCTCACATGCCGCACTGCTCAAAGGGATTGTAAGAGACTATTTAATCACCTTATTGATGTCCAATTCATCAAAGAGCAGCCCTGAAAATTCAGCTGACTAAAAGTTTGCTCTTTACTCTCCATGGTAGTTTCTGCAATCCTTTGCATTATCTCTGTTCCCACGTCATGTGAATGATATGCACCTCCAACATTCACTCTGAGCTGCTTCAATAAAGCAAATTCCTCAGCATAGGAGGACATACAGTAGGACCTGTGTGTTTGGCCTCGTGAAATGCTTGGAAATGCCCAGGTTTGCTTTGACATTTATTTGTAGGTGACGGAATGCCAAAGTAGCAGCTTGATGTCTCTTTTTTTTGGACATCTTTTACAGTAAGAAACACATGCAGACCAAAAATGTGTATTGATGACCAATGGCAGTTGCTATGTGGTACGCAAAGGCACGTTAGAAAACAACTAGCATTATGCATTTCTGATTTTTGTAGCACACGTGTACCTGCTTACCAGTTATGTGCACCCCTGTACATATCTACATTTTACATTTTCCCTGTAATGAAAATATGCACCTTAACATTTCAACCTTTAGAAATAACATTATTGAAGGTTTCAAATCTAGCCGATGAAAATGAACATTGATTGTTAAATTGTGTTTAAGCATGATTAGACAAGAAAATAAATATTATTATTGTTAATATTATTGTTAATATTACCTGGTGGAAGCATGAGACCAATTTGCTTAACTTGCGGTCCAACTGTAGTCATTTTGAAGAGTGGTAAAAGACGACTGTGACACCACAGGTGCCCATTTTAAATAGTTTTGTGGCGAGCTCAGAGGTAACAACTGCAAAAAATCTCACCAGCCAAACTTGTTATATCAAGCTACCAGCAAAATAATTGTAAAATTGAGGGAATCTGTTTTTTCATCTATGAATGGTGAAAAACTTCTATTGCAGCACGTCACTAATAAACACTCAGCATTTCTGCCTGGCCAGTACACCTTTTTGTTTCCTTTGAAGGTGTCGCTTCTCTCATAGAAATGTGTTTCATGAACATAGTTGTGGAGTCTTTGGAACTTAAATATCAGTTGCTCAATCCTTCCTTGACCAGTGACACTGGAAATTTGCCCAAGTGGACCTTAAGACTTGTATTTGAGTTCCCCTGCACAAGAGTGTGCCACCCTGCATTTTACTGCACATATTGTAAATATGAGTATGTGACAAATATATTTTCAGTCTTCAATCCTTTTGTCACCAGAAGATGGCAGTGTGGATGATGGGGCATTACTAGAGTTTTTAACAAATCTGTGTGACTGTTTGTCTAAGATTGGATATTTCAGAACTGATGTACAGTAGAAGCTGTCAGATACCAACATCACTCACAAGACTCACAGCACTTAGTGTATACTTTACTGTCTGTATATTGTACAAATTTGAGTGTACAAACTCATCTCCCTGTCTGTACTTGTACTCTCCAGGCAACAGTGAGAGCACCCTGAGTGAGTTCCTCCTCTCCCCTTTCCTGTGGGTGCTGTCTCTGGGCTACTTGGTGGTGTTTGGGGTGAAGACGGCTGCCACTGACTGGGGACAGCTGTTCCTCATGCAGGAGAAAGGCCAGACTGCTCTCATGGGTATGCATTTCAATTGTCCATTACTTCTGACTGATATTCACTTAATCAGACTGGTCGGGGTACTGACATCAGCTGCATTGCTCATAGGCAGTACCTACATGAGTGCTGTGGAAGTTGGAGGTTTTGTGGGCAGCCTTGCATCAGGCTTCATCACTGACAGAGCTGTAGCCCGGGTGAGTAACAGACGGGGATAACTGACTGGAATTACTGAGTAGAGGTCAGTGTTTAAATACATCCTCTCTGTGACTTCCTCCAGCAAGGCTTGGGCACCCATGGCAACCCTCGCCATGGCCTGCTCATTCTCATGATGGCCGGAATGTATGTGTCCATGTACCTGTTCAGAGTCACCATCACACCTGAAATCCCAAAGGTAATTTGCAACTTATTTTCTTTTATTACATGAAAAAATAAACTACATGTTGCCAATAATAAAACATCACAAGAGCTTATTTTCTTTGCTCAGGAGGCTCCTCTTTGGGTCCAAGCCATTCACCCTGTGTCTGTCCTCATTGGTGTGTCAGAGAAAGAGGTATGTTCAAATATTTTTTGGGGGGTTCATGGGGTTAAAAATTTGAAGTACTGAATGAAAGCTTTCAAGAACACTGGTTCTAAGTTTCCATCTTATCATACACAGATCTGGATCCTCTTCCTTGGTGCTGTGTTTGGATTTTCTTCTTACGGACCAATTGCCTTGTTTGGGGTGATAGCCAGTGAAAGTGCTCCTTCAAATTTTTGTGGAACCTCTCATGCTGTTGTAGCATTGATGGCTAATGGTAAGCTGCAGATCGCTCCCTGTAGTATTCCAGCATTGACTCATTCATATGACTAAACATGCTTGCTTTCGTTACAGTGGGAGCTTTTATGGCTGGGCTTCCCTTCAGCACTGTCGCCAAACAACACAGCTGGGACATGGCTTTCTGGATAGCTGAGGTGGTAATGGCCATAGCCACCATTGGCTTCTTCCTCGTACGCAACATGCGCACCAAAATGGGTCGGATCGCAGTGAAAATGGACTAATGTGTCTTCCTGAAATGAGCCAACTGCAGATGACCTCTTATGTGACTAGATGGACGGATTTCTGATGGCTTTGTAGACAGAATACTGCACAATAATACAACAGACTAATCTCAGACATTTTTCCTATTAATTGGGTTGCTGTAGATGCTCAGGGTGGGTGTGACCCATTAAACCACTTTAAATTCACAAGCAGGTACTTTTGTCACACATACTATACTGAGCTTTTCCTGTTATTCACCTGCACAAAGATGGATTAGATGAGAATCACAAGATAACACAGTAGTGCTTCCACTTAATCCTAGAGTCAGTTTTTTGATGTAGAGACATTTAAAGTTGCTTTATGACAGCTGTATGCTAAAAAGAACCTGGACATGGAAATATGAAGGTTAAGATAAAGTGGATGTGTGCTGCTCATTGCATACCTTGCCTTCAGTGGAGGTCTGTTATCTCTAATCTATTGAATGTGCACTAATGGGCCTGTATATTCTAGACTAGTATTTGTCTAGGTATTTGCACAAATGTTGTAGCATATGTCATGGTCATTTTACTAATACCTCAAGTGTTTGTAAAATGTAATAGGCTCATTATGTCACTGAAATGAAGTAAATGGAGATCATGTTATTTTTATACACAGATCTATGCCACATGATACAGAATATAATCCTGATGCAGACTTCCTAAGGCCACATGTTTTTAAGGATCGGTTAACACCAAACCTTTGCTACAGGTGTTTTTTCACTGCCAGTGTCGTTACATATGTACAGCAGTTACAACACTTCATTATATACTGTTCAATCTTCATCTCTAAAACTGTCAGTTTTATCAACTCCTATAATACACTTAGTGCCGTGTTGGCCTATCTATATTTTACTGGAATTGTACAATTGACCTGAAAGGGTTAAGAACATCTAATAAATGTGAAGATGACTTTGTTTGGTTTGTGTTTGTCTGATCTGTTCATCTGTACTTCAACTCAGTATTCACAGTCTTACTGTGAGTTTTGGCCAATTCTGAAAATGCCCTAAAATGCATTCGCATTTTAAAGATGTATGAACCTTCCTTAAACTGGATGGAGAATGTTTGCTCATGTCACACCTATGGCTGAAGGATAGGTACATATTTTATTTAAGTCTGTCTTAAAACAGTACTGACGTGCCCATTTGTACATTGGAAAAGTTTAAGGTTTCTGTAATTGTACCTACTGTCATACTGACCCTAAAAAGATCCCGTCCTCATGACATTCCAGTGTTAAGTGATGAGAGACAAAATCCAGTCCTGGTTATGTGCAAAAATGCATCCTATAGTTCCACTGATGAGGCTTCAGGAGTCCAAGTTATACAAATCATGTGGGTATCTTCCAAGGTTAGTCTTTTTACCATGAAAGTTTATGTCACAATCCTTACACTGCACTTTTTACAAAAAAACTAGAAAAAACCTCATTAGTTTCAGTTGAACCTCGTATCAAGACTGGATGTTGTCCCCCATCACTTAAATAAGCATTAGGGAAGGGACCTCTTCATGGGCAGTACAGACAAAAGGGAACAATTACAACAATCAAAAACCGTTCCTATGTACATAAGGCCATGTGAGTGTCGTTTTAAAACACACCTGACAAATGTGAACTTATCCTTCAAATCAATGTATTGCCAGTGTCAGACTGATTTGGACTGTCAGTGATTTCCACCTGCTGGACATGATGTGTCATCGTGTTTACAGCATCAGCAACAGTATCTTCTTGGATTCAGACTCATAGCTAACACAGAGCTCATGTCCAGGAAATTTTTTTGTGAATTTGAAGAATTTAGAAACTGAGTATTTTACAGGCAGATTCAAGTGTTCTATGAATCAGTAAATCTAAATGTGACAACCTAGGCTATAGAATGTAGTATTTATCCAACAGCAGTAGTGTTTTCTGTTTGTTTGTTTGTTTGTTTGTTTGTTTTATAAAACAAAATACAAAAATATTATTAGTGTTATAGATATGCGTTTCTCCAATGAATTCTATTTTTCATATGAGCTATTTGCGTTTATTTGCTTTTCCGGTTGCGGGCTTCAGTGACGCACCGGTCTTCAAAATAGCATATTCGTTATATCCGTGTTCATTGGCTGCAGTTATATAGGCAGGTTGTATTTTAGCCAAAGTAGACGGAGTATGAAAGAAATAAATATGTTTGTGTAATGTGTGGCTACAGGAAGCCGTCTGACAGCTTCATTAGATAAGGTCAATCTTCTGTGTACCTTCCGCCTTAGTTTCTCTGCGGACCAATCGCAGCAGAGCCGGAAGTGAACGTGCTGCCGCTATTGCATGAAGGAGACGTAATGGCGCACGACATTATCGGTTTGTTTACTAACAGAAGCTTCGTATCATTTTGTATATGAAAAAACTGGTGTTAATGCGTCATGATGTGAGAAAAAGTCCAAGGCGGAGAAAACAACAGCTGGTGAACCGGCTCTCCAGTGAGAAGCTGTCCATGGTGCTGAAAGTAGTTCCTCTGCTTTTGCTGGGACAGCACTTGGAAAGCTATTGTTATGACACTGGTTTTGTAGACTAAGTGACGGGGAGCTTTGAATTTTAAATGTTTTTAGTTGTTAAAGATAACAATAACAGTAACAGTAACAATAATGAATTAGATATTTATACTAACACCCTCTTATATGTTATATATTTTAGGTCCCTTTACCAAAATGGCCTTCTTTTTCTTTACTGCATTCTTAAACTGTGTGATCATTCAGTCACCTATCACTTATATATATAGCACTGTCAATGATAGTACAGTATTTTCACAAAGCATCCCTTAAAAATGTATTAAAGTGTATTAAAGCTCTGCCTGTTAGTTAACAGTTCACTGTTACCAGCAACCTTAATAATTAGCCAACTTCTCAGAATGAAACAGCATAACAACTACCAACCAAAGTTTATTGGTTTGTTGATAACAATCATTACACAGGTACATCTATAAACAAATAAAAAGAAACTGCACACTTGTACTTGATACAGATACCTAAAACTCACATGAATATTGCTACTGCTGGTATGCTTTTGACATCTCAAATAAATGTACAGTTTGTCTGTTGGCCTTTAAGAAGCCAGTCTCAAACAGTTATTTATGGTTACACACCTCATTAGCTTGGCTAAGAAAACAAATTCCATTTTTACCATCCTTACAATGTACCATTACACACTGCAAATAGAAAGATTGAAAACCTTTTTCACAGCAGCTATACAAATTTATTGCAATGCTATCACAGAACAGAGACACAACCAACACACGCGATGCACAGTTCTGATAGGGAGAGCTCCAGTACTAGGGATTTTAGCTTTATTGATCAGATTCGTTAAGAAAACTGCATGAGTACAAGAGTTAACATATAGGGAACAAAGCTTACAAACATTCTAAAACACTGTTCTTCATTATAAACAATAAAACAATGAGTTGCCCTGTGACTTTGTCCATTCCCACCCCAGCACAGATTACATACACTGTCCCTTATAAAGCATATGGAATGTAATCCACGCAGGCAAGCTCTTACGGTTGTTTTCCCAGCTCCTGTGAACATCGTGCTTGCGTGTTGACACGGCAACCTGTCCCGCACCCTCCCCTCCTTCACATTTAAAACTGAAATGAAATCCACCGACAGTAACAACAATGACCGCAATTTTTATGGCGATGCAAAATTGTGGGATGTGATGAAATTCCCGTCTCCAAATTGACTTTTTTCTTTCATTAAAAAAAAGTGTTCTCTACAATCAAACTACTAAAAAACCTGTATTTAGAAAATAGTTGATAAAAATATTCCCCTGAATTGTACAAGAAAAGAGGTACAGGGAGCACTGGTAAAAGACGTGGTTTGAGAGATGTTATTCTGCTGCCTCGTCTTTTTGTTCAGCTGCGTCTGTAGCTGGTGCCTGTAAGACAAATTTTAGAGTGTCAAAGTTGTTATCACCAAGGAGAAGACCTTTAATTTTGCATGTTTACATATGAAGTCATGAGAATTGCCTCTTCCTCAGCTTTGGCTTCGCCATTCTCAGCAGGGGCCTCTGGTGCCTTCTCCTCAGGCTTGGCCTTCTCCACCTCCTTGGGTTTCTTGGCCTTAGCAGGTCCCTTCTGCAAACAACAATATGAACCACATTAGTCACTCTGTCAACAGTTGAGAGTCTGACAAATGTGTCAGATCAAAAGAATCAAAACAAGGCCCCACCTTTGGCTTGGGTTTGACCTCTGCCTTTGCAGGTGCAGGTTTCTGTGGTGACAGAGAGCATAGATGTCAACAACTAAGAATGCAGTTAACAGCATGCATATTGTCTGTGAGACTGGGCTTGTCTATACTTACATCTTTCAACCTGAGAGATCTCCTCTTGGGCTGCAGAGACAGAACAGACAAGGTGATTACTTTGAACATATCAGCCAGTGGTCAGTCTTTCTGATGGCTGTTACTGACCCCTGGTGGGTGCATAGACTGTTTCATTATTTTGAATTTGAAGAAAACAGACACTCCAAACATAAATATGATTATTCCTTACCGTTGATTCACCTCCTGCCTGTGAAGGAACAAGAGAAAGAAAACCAGGTTAGGGCAATTGTCTGCATTTTACTGTGGCTGTGGTGGGTTTAATTGGTGCTGGGGAGTGGGTTATGGGCTTTAAGCATTAGTTATGTAACTGCGTTTCCAGGCAGAACATTAGCCTATGGCTGCACATCCAGCTTCATGCATGTTTTAGTTGAGAGCAAGAGCTGTGATTGGCTGAGATATGTTCTACAATCTTACAGGATTGAGCTCATAATCTGAAACTTCAGTGCATATTAACACCGAAGCTATGAGTGACACATGTTTACAGTCATATCAGGTTTATCAATATATCACAATGAATTCTTGTGGAAACACATTTGTTGGCAATGCACAAAACAACAAGAAAGCATCCCTGGACAAGCTTGAATCCAAACTTTCACATGGTAATATTATCAGCATAAGGTAGTTTACACGGTGTCACGTGGTCGTGCTCTCCCACCTCCTGCAAGTGATTTGCCTACTGTAGAGCTCCGGTGGAGGAGGGGGCGGACTCCGCCTCCCCCCCCCCCGACACTTCCATTCATAGGTAATAAATGGGATTGCCAGTGCCCGGAGAAAAATGAGCCGTGTGCTGAGCGTTCCCGCCATGAATTTGAAAAGGGTCACTCCGAGATGCTCAGCGACTCCGTCGATCCACTAGCAGAATCTACGAGAAGCCCAGCAACAAGAGCGGCGCTTTGCTGACGGAGGCTCGCCATTGCATAACCTGCAAGTGGCCTGAGCCGACAATGCACGGAGAGACAGTCCGCAGACACGACGATCGGCTTCCAGCAGATGCATTTTTAACCAGGGGGGAAATCAGGGCGGCCATGTATGAATTTAAAAAACACACATGCACGCTCGGTTTATGAAAGAGAGTCGACGCAAAAAGTGGGTTATATTCTGCAAGAAATTCAAGACACAAAAATAAACACACCAATGCAGCTGATCGTATAAGTTACATATTACACGGTGTTACATTGGTTTTCTCTCACAGAAACTTTAGTATCCAGCGTGACGACCCCCCGTAGGAAACAATCAATATACCGCCAACTTTCTCTGCACAAAATCAAGCGATCGAGAGAGAAAACGAGCAACTAATCTAGCATTTATACACAACGTGTGCACCTTGCGGTGCAAACAACAAAATCAGCACAAAGATAATCACTGCACGACAGACAGAGAGATAAGAGCAAGAATCAGCCGGCTACACAAAATCAAAACACAGTGACTAAACTCCGGACAGCGCAGCTCGGCTCTGTTGACATTCACTCGGAACACACGTCGGACATTTGTTAGCAACATTTCCACAACTCTGGCCGCTCACAGCCCGCAGCTGGGGGTTATAAACGCTCTATTACTGAATGCATGAAAGATCTACTCACTGTGCTCCTTTTAGGCATGGTTGGTTTGTGTGGGGTGTTTTTTTTTGTTTGTTTTGTAAAAAGAAAAAAGAGAGCGAGCTAATGTTTCAGCAGAGGATATAGTGGTATATGGAAGATAAAGCTGTGCCAGTAGAGTCCAACACAGTGCAGCGAGATGTTAATGTTCCATTGGAAGGAAAACTAGCTCAAACCGGATTGGATTCTCCCCCTCCCTCCCTATTAAAACCGTTATAGGTCCTGCCTGATTGACTGGGCCACGTCCCGCCCCCCCCCGCGCCGTGATTGGGCGACCCGCTGGTCAGCAACACGATTTCAAATCTGTGCCTTTACCTTTGTGGACACGTCACACGTCAGTCAACACATTGACCGAGCTATTTGTCTGCCTGTGCAACCATCTGCTACTAGGAGACAGAAAATGGCTTTAAATTTGCTTTTATTTACCATCAAATGCTATATGTTGAAACCTCCAACTATTGCCTCTTATATATGTTGAAAGCAAACCTATTCTGCGGCTTTAACACGGGTGAAAGAGAGTGTGTTGGGAGGAGGTGGGTGTGTGCTCCTCCAGCCGGCTCTTTTGTATTTTATCTTGGGGAAAATGGCGACAGCGGAGTTGCGGCTAGAAGTCGTAGCAGGTGTGCGCTCATTGTTGTCACCGTTAGCTCGCTCCGGTGCGGGTGTGTGGCCCAAACACGACTCCGTTGGAAACAAGCAGCTTTGTGTCGAAGTCGTTTCAGACATTTCAGCACGGAGACGTTCATCCATTTCCCCTGAGTGACTGAGACAGAGACAGCAGCCTGACTGTCTGATGACTCCACTGCTACATGTGTACACACAATAAAGAGCAGCATGTTTCCACATTCATCCTGCACACTGATTTAAAAAATGTTTATATGTGAATTTACCGTAATCCCCTTCTGTGGGGACTGTGGCTTTGTGTAGCTCACACACATACTAGTTATCATGTAGGAAATATTAATTTATTAAGATATAATTTATAAATTATTTCTCCATAAATTATTATTTTGCTGGAGGTGAAAGATGAACCTATGTATGTGATCAATTTGCCTTGCCAAGCTTTTGGACTGTATTTGAAGTGTAGTCAACAAAAACAACAGACACCCTCTAAATAAGGACACTGAATGTTTAACATATTATGGCATGATTATGATGATTTGCAGTATATTAGGTTTAAATAAAACTAACAATCTGCAAAATCATCAGAGATGAAATAATCAATGATCATTTAAAAGTCCACTCTCCTTCACTGAGTGGACTTTTAAATGATCCCTCCCTGCTTTCTGGACAGCCCAACATCCTGTCTCTGCAGGAAATACATCACATTAAGGAGGCAAGGTGCTCCCATCAATGAGCTTTAGAAAGCACTTTGACACAACATTTATCTACTTGCGTTGCAAATAAGAGAAAAATTGGGGATGTGCTCAGGCCGACAAATTTTTTTTAGCTCGAACACCACAAATCCTTCTTAATACAAATGTGTCTAGATATCCTGCTGACTGGATGAGGTGATATAAAAACAACTATAGGTTGCTGCAACATTTGCTCCGGTATTATTACGTTGTACTAGAAGATGTTTATTCAGTTTTACTTTCATAATAGGACCTCACTAAAAGACACAGTCATTATTACTAAGACATTTTTATTCTCAGTTTGGCAAACAAGCAAAATAACACACACATGAAAAAAAACACTGCATTAAGCTTTCGTTCTGCCCAATACACTGTCATGTGATTGTTGTAGGCCAAATATTTAAGTAATTCCATTCATTGATATCACTCTTATGTTTAGGCCTTCTTGTTGTTGTGAGGTATCTGTAAGCTGCTCTGCTGCCACTGGGACACAGAAGCTGTGAACACCATTAAACAAACAGTCTGGATTCACAGTGAGCTGGCATTTCCTGCAGGGCCACATTCGACATCAGTTTGAGAACAAACCAAATCTGATTTTGTTTGGAGTGTCCTTCCAACCCATGTCGCACCTGTCTGCAACATTTTACTGCTAACAAATGCTCAAATGCATACAGGTCAGATTTCAGATGGTCGAGTTAAAAATTCTGCCAGCGTTGAGCTTGTGTTGCTGACCATGAGGGACCCATCCAGATACAAAGTCTCACCAGACAGTTTGTGTGTTGTATGTACATTTGCTCTGACAGAGCAAGACAAATTTCTAAAAAAATAATGAGAATAAAGTCAATGTGATCTAATATTAAGTTCTGGTGACTTATCCAACCCAAACCTAAATTGTTTTGCTACAGCAAGTTAAATGACATAGCCATGATGCTTTTAGTGTCAGAGCCACAACCATTACCTGAGGTCTGCTTTCCATTGAATGAAATACTTTTTGTGGTTTTTGTAGTGGTTTTATGGAACCCAGAGGCAAATTACATTGAAAGGTTCAGAGAAGCAGTCAAACATTGACACTGTAATGTTTACGCACAGACAAGTGGGTTAAGGATCTCTTTAAAACTGAAGCCAATGTAACAGCAGCATGATTAAAGCTTCCAGGTCATGCTGTACGCCTGCCCTCGTATATGTAAATATTTCACATGTAAAACACATAAAAGCTGAGGAGAAAAAACAAAAGAGCGAGATGAATAGTGACACAGGCGTCAGGGTACGATTGACAGGGTGTAATGTAAAGACACGTTTATCTTTGAAGAGTGGGAGTCAAGCAGCCCATCCCCCATTTGTCACCCTGTAGATCCACCAACTTGTTTCAGATAAAAGCTTTCTGCCTGCTCCATGTGGCCTGAGAGGTGCAAACAATTAGTCACATGCTGATGCTTATCAGTATTATTATGGTAAAGACATCAGGAGTTTACTTCGTCCCACTGGCCAACGTGACGAGACAAGGAAAGAATGGGTGATGCATAAATGAGTTACCTGTATCTCTTGTTGCCACTCAAAACAGTCTGCTTTATTTAAGAGTTCCAGAGTTTAAGAGTTCATCATCTTCTGTTGTAAAAGTGTAAACCTCGATTAGAACAACCAGTTCCACTCGTTGTTTCTAGTGTTTGTATCGACTACTTAACTCAGAAAAGTATAGACATATAGAGGGTTTCTATTTCATCTTGTTTGGCCCTCCAGGGAAAATGCAGAGCTGAGGTCCTCTCCTTCACGTTTGTATGTAATCTCAGCTGAAACATAGCCCAAATTGCCTGAAAAATCACCCCCATGCCCCTGAAGCAGTTGTGATTGGTTGATACAGTATGTGTATACAGAAATAACCAGCAGGCCCATGAATGCTGTACATTGTATGATAAACATGAAGGGCCTGTTACAGCTGGTTTATGACAAGGCACTGTTCTAAACAGTATTTTACAGCTAATGCATTGAAAGGACAGGTCTTCGGCTCTGCAGAGGTTGTACAATTTTAAACAAGTTGTCTGCTAGTCCAGGTCACAAAACACTGTGCTTATCCTCACTGAAACACATTTAAGCCCTGCATTATTGTCTGCTTTTTATTTGTGTTGTCATTGCAGTGTTTTCCATTCAACTCATGAGAAGAAAATGAAAATCTAATATATTTACAGTGATGGAATGTAACTAAGAGCATTTACTCAACTACAGTACTTAGGTACTTGTACATTACCTGAGTATTTCCATTTTATTCTGCTTTACACCTCGATTGCACTATATTTTAGAGAGGGAAATATTGTACTTTTTACCATATTATATTTATCTGACAGCCATATTTACAAGACATTAAGACAGTGTACAAATACTGCATATAATCTGATAAATAATGGTGCATGGTGTCATAGGTTAAACAACCCACCAACCCAGGTGTATGAAGTAGTTAAATATGAACCCCACCTTGATCAACAACAACATACATGTACACAGTGCTGCATAATCAGTCATGGCAATACGATAATGTATCATATATAATAATACAACACTGAAAGTGGTCATTCTGCATAATGAGTACTTTAATTTTTCTGATAATACATCTGTGTTATTACATCAGTATCATGTTGAAAGCGGGACTTTTACTTGTAATGGTGCATTTTTACATTGTGGTATTGCTACTTTACTTCTTTCACCACTGAGAATATAATACTGGACAATGATCCACCACCTGTTGCTCTTTAAACAGAACCTCTTTAATATGGTAAAACAAGGATACAATAGTAGAAGAAAATGTGGCACAAGGAGCCAAGGCAAATGGCAAACAACAAACGCCTGGATTTGAAACTGCAACCTATTGATCAACTTCGTGTTGAGAATGACACGGGGCTGCTTTTATCTGTGTTTCTTTATGGGAGGCCACATTCAAAATGGAGGACAGCGAGGTTGTTTACTGTGTGATCTACTGATTTAAACTAGCGAAAACAACAAAAGTCTGTCCTTATAATTTGATTATTGAAGATCCTCCACCACTGAACTGAAAAACAACTTGCAAAGCTGTTGTTTGACTCTCTTCTTTGTCCTGTCTCGTACGACTGGATTTGCTGGACGTAAAAACCTGCATGTTGTGAAAGAATGTCCTGCAGCTCTCTGCGGGAGTCTCTCTCTCAAGATACTGCACATACATGACAGAGGAGGGAAGAAAAATGAAGGAAGGGCAGAGGGAGGGGGAAAGGCATTAGGTAGGTCTCAGATAACACTGCTGTTGTTGTGTTGAGCATGGAGGAGCCCCTCCATCACAGCTGCTGCCTGTTGCTGTCCTTTTCACTCACTCTTGTTTTCTGCCTTGAGTTGTAAGAACACTGGGAGGAGAGAACAACGCTGCAGAGGAGAGAGCTGCTACTCCAACTACTGCTCATTCTTTTGAAAAAAAAAAAAAAAATGATAGAACGATAGAGGTAATAGCGCAAATGAGTCTCATGCTTTATGTTTTTGTGGCACAGATATCTAATATATTTGACTTGACTGAGCACAGAGTTGTCTCAGAGGTAACTGGAACAGAGACACTGGCGTAATCCTCAGGGAAGGGAGACAGGATGAAGGTAAAGGTGACCTCATCCAAAGCCTCTTTGACGGAGGGCAACTTGTTCATTTATCTTCTTCACTCTCTCTATCTCTTGCACACACACGCTCACACACACGCACACACCAGTTGTCTGTAGCTGCTGGTTGAATCTTGCAGACCAGGAACAGGTGAGACCGGACAGCTGTGTTATGCACAGACACACTCTTTACTAGCTCCCTGTAAAGCAACAGTGGTGCAGCGCGTACTGCAGGCAGGTAGAGAAGTGACGGAGATGGCTGTGAATGGATCAGCTGGATGAAAGAAAAATCTGAGTCTCTCTCTCTCTCTCTCTCTCTAAGTGGATTTCTCCCATGCAGCGAATGCAGCCTTCCCATATGGAGCAGCGAGTAAAGCCAGATTACAGCAGTTTGTGGGAGAGGGGGCTCCACCAGAGTTCACAGCAAAAACTCACATGAACATTACAGACAAAGCACTATAGCTCAACTCTATACAGCAACTGTACTGACCTCTTGTGAAAAAAATTGAAAAAACAAAACAAAAATGTAACGCAGACTTTACCTCTTTATCTAAGGAAGAAAATGATCAATGGTTTAAAGATGATATTTACATTTCTTCTGAATTACAATAGGTAGCTACTACAGTTTTGTGTACATGAGTGTATATATATATATGTGTATATATATGTGTGTATATATACACACACACAGTATACTGTATATATCAAGAAAATAAATGACAAATGTGACAGTCAGTGTCACATGCAGTTTCTAAAAATAAGATAAGATATTGTGTTTATTTGTCCACTCAGCAGTCAGAGGAATGTGCTGTAGTCTAAGGAGGGGAGTACCCATGACCTGCCTTTAATACAGCAGGGCGGAGGCTTGCCCCAGTGGCAACACAGCCTAATAAGCTCAGTAACAATAAACCTTAGTCGGCTTTAACCATTGATTAGCCAACAGCTGAGACAACAAAAATAAATCCCACAATGGCAATTAATGCATGCTCTGAAGGCGTGCCCTTTTTGTTAGGGAAGTGTTGCATTGTGGGGTCACGTTATTCTTTCAGATAAGGGGGCAATTGAATGGAAGTAATCTGGAGCAAATGATGAGATGAAACAATAGGGTAGCTAGATGCCCGAGACATCAAGCAGCTGAGGCAAGGAGTGTCATGACTGAGAATGAGTTATGACTGATGATCTCTGACAGTGACTCTGGCAGCAGAGGCCCCCGAATTACTTCCATTGCAGGCCATATGCAGGGGATCAGGGGGATCGCTGTTGCTGACCCTCCCCCACTATCTACTTCCTGTTTTTCATGGTTGTCTGCCCACTTTTGCCTATACAATACCAGCTGTGTCTGGAGACATTCCAGCTTGTACTATATTACTGCCCTCATAAAACCATGACTGGTGGCTGGAGGAGCCAATAGACAGAACTGTGGAAAACAGATCACATCATATTTGCTGCATCATATGAGATGCACTAATCAGGAGGCTGTTCTGTCTAAGGCCTTTTTAAAAGCTTTAGCTGTTGATGAGTTTCTCAGCTGTTATTATGTAATTATTATTATTTTTTTTTTTTTTTTAACTCAAAGGTCTCACAGAACCATAAACCTCCTCTGGTAGAGGTCCTGACCTTGAGGAAGACACACAGCACATAAAAAAGGTGAGAGGGAGATTTATTAGGTGTTTTGTTACCCTGGAAAAATATTAACTGCAAACTAGATGCATTTTTAAAAAAAAAGTAGTTACAGTGTAACAACAGTGTAATAATGTAAATCTACTTTAGAGCATGTTGGTCTCTTATATGCTACATATTTAAAATGCATCATTTTACAGGTAAAACATAAAATAATACATTCATTTTGACTGGCAAGGAACTCAAATCAAACATACAGTAAGTGGTGGAGAGTAACAAAATACATTTACTCAAGTACTGTACTTAATAACAATTCTGAAGTACTTTACTTGAGTATTCTCACTTAATTGCATTACATGTTTGACTTGATTGCATGTATCTCTCTATTTTACCGTTACATAGAGGATTAAGAGTTGATATATGATCATTTTATAATAATGATGAACCAATAATACAGGGGCCATTTTGCATGATGATGATGATGATTTTTTTTTAGTTTAGATAATAATACTTAAGCACTTTTATATAAGTCAAACTGTGAATTCAAGACTTAGAGAGCATTTATATGACGTGGAATCATGCACACAGACTTCCACTTGAACAGAATCTGGGCAGCAATTTTGTTTTTTTATGCAACATATGCAACATATAACCTGTAAGTGTAATGAAATGAAAATGCATAAATTCATATAAAATACACACCACATTTCTGTTTGAATAAATCATTGCATTTTGTACAAGTAGAACATGATCCTACAGTGATCTCTAGTGGTGAAGATGGAAAACATCACTCAGTCAGTACCAACTTCTTATGAAAAGGCTCTATTTTTTGCAGCTTAACTTGCAAAGTGGGTCAGACCTAAAGCCATATTCTTCAGAATAGAACAGCAGCCTCTGTTACACTAAACAGCCCAGATGACCTTGGTGGTGATGAGCTTGTTGCAGCCATCCCACTGACACTCATCAAAATTTATCACAGGTCCACGGGCCATTCCCCAGTAGGAGTGTGAACTTCTGTTCACACACCTTCATTCATCAACATGCTTCAAGGCCAGAGGACGACCTGAAGACTGTATTTCCAGCCTGACTGAAGAAAATACACTGTATATGTCATCAGCACTGACGTCAGAGTAAATGAGAATTTTGTCGGTGGTCATCTTGAGGTAAACAGCATGAATAAAACATTACATGTAATGGGTTCAGAACCATCCAATAAGTGAAACTGAAAGACATAATAGTCACATTCCAGATATTTGCTGGATGCATGAGAAACCAACATACATGGGGAAATGCAAGTTTACTGTAATAGTTTTGGTATTAAATGTTTCCCTCTTCTCTTCTCTATCCACAGGGAGGTCAAAGGTCAGGACACTGTCAGGACTCAATTCAGGAAAAAGACGCTTGCTGTCTTCCTGCTCATTATAGTGATTATACCTTTAGAAGGTGACCTTCACCTTGTTTGCACTGACACTATAAATAATCTTGATTTGAGTCAGGTGTTTTTTTTCTGTATTGTGAAGAAGCTTAAGTCAATGTCAATACACCTCCATGAACATGGCTGAAATGTGTCTACCACCTGTAAAAACACTCGCCAAAATATATTTTCCTCAAACATGAGCAGTGAAATATTGTTGGTATCAAATTTGAAAGTGTTCTTTAAAGTGAAGAAAAGCTCAGTTTAGGTGTAGGTGAAATTTTTCATGGTTTCAGGTCAGTTGAAGGATTATATGCTCATCTATTATATGCTCTAAAACTCCTTTGATAATGTCTAGAAGTGATTGTGTCATCAAGCTGAATCAAGGCTGTTATTGAGAGGTCCTCAACAATTGGGGTACTCTAAGTATTATCAACAAAATGTACTCAGTGTATCAAAAGTAAAAGTGATCATTATGTGGAAAAATGGCTTCTGAGAGTGTCTCCCTGTGATTATTATATACCATATTATTAAAGTTTTATTACATTGAAATAATATCTGAGCAACCTCTGGTTGAGGTGGAGCTGATTTTAATTTCAATTGAATTCAATTTTTATTTATACAGTATAGTGCTAAATTACAACAAAAGTTATCTTTTCACTTTTCATATAGAGCAGATCTAGACCGTACTCTATAATAGTTTAACTACTATATATATAGTTGGGTAGTTCATCTGAAAACGTGTAATATTTAATGTATTATTCTTATATTTTGTGTGGAAAATATTAATCTGCAAATTAACTTGTAACTGTAGCTGGTGAATACATGCAGAGCAGTAAAGGTGAGAATGATAAAATAGCTATAAATAGAAATATGCAAGTAAAGTATAAATACTCCAAAACTGTACAGTATAGCACTTACAGTAAGCAGTATGATATGATATTGTATGTGCAATAAAAGCAACATGGAACTCCACTTACAAGTTGTTGGAGACAACAGGACCACCAGTCTGATTATGTGTTTCTAGTTACTTGTACTATAATGAATGAAGCTCAAATCACTCACTCAATTTCAAATAACTAGAGAGTGAGCAACTTCCAACAGCTTCTTCTGACTGTGAAATTCCTGAGGAATCACAGGACTTTAAAGACACTCGAAACTGGCCTCCAAATCTTAAAGGTGCCCTCTGGAGTTTTCTTGCAAACAAATTAAAGTTTGTTCAAATTCAGTGTTTCTTACTAAAACACTGTGTGTATCCTTGAGGTCTAACACGTCATGAAACTATTGTAAAGCCAGTTTTTAAGAAATTATTTTAAACTCTGCATTGTTTACATCAGTTTTACTTGCTACAAGTTTTCTTCTTCACTGCCTCTGTGGCCACATTACTACGTTTTTATGTGTGCCACTAACTGTTAACCAGTGGAATAGCATGCAGCAATTGGCAAAAGTGTATGTGTCGCCTGTGTGCTCACACATACAAAAAGAAAACAACCAAACATCTTTGATATTATTCATTAAGAGTTTAATGTTGTAAAGCCACTGTATGTTGCTGTGGTTTGATCAGACAACCCACCAGCTGCCGTCAGATTATGACTCAAATATCGCTCAGTTCTGATTGGTGCACAGATGAACAGTGGATGACATCACCTTTTTCTAACTGAACCCCAAATAACTAACAAACCAGTGAAACAAGCACAGAGGAAAAAGCAAAATCTGTAATGTAACACAACCGAACAAATACATGAAGTTCATGTAGGATTCCTTCACTCACAGTAAGAAGCTGATTAAGAAAATAAGAATTCAGAAAAGTTAAGAAATGTTTTTCTACAGAGCATCTTTTTCTACTCTTATCATTTTTGTCCTTTATTTCGCTTTTTAGTTGGTTTACTTTTCTCTTTGCTCCCTTAACAGAAGTCCCAACTGGTGTGGACTGTTTATCCCTTCAGACAAATGAATGAAATAAGAATTTAGGTTATGGAAGAATGAAGTGAAGACATGGAAATTTTATAACAAGATCACAGTGGAAAATACAGACAGACAATAAGAAATACAGGAATATTTCACCAGGAGTATCAGGTTATAAAAACATGTGAGTGACTCACAAACAATGTAACCTGGATTTAATCTTCGTGATAAGAGAAGAACTGCCTCACCTCTGTATTCTGCCAGCAGGTGAAGACGTCTGCTCACACCCACAACCGAGTGGCTGTTTGGGACAGTATAACTGAGTGACTGTACACTGAGGTGATAAGGGCTGGGTTTCAATGGCCATACCTGAACCTTGCTCCCTGTGAGTGTTTCACAGGTGGAGTCCTGCTGCTCACCTGCTGTTTCAGGAAATGAGGCTTTGATCCAGTCCACACACCACAACTGGAACTCTCGCGCAGTAAGTTTGTTTAACAGGGGATGATGTTACTTCTGAAGAATATTTAGTTCTGAAGGCAGAGATGTGACCTACTAAGACAATGATTAAGAGTAGTATGTTTGAATTATAACTCGAAGCAAGTATGGAAAAGCTAAAGCGTGAAGCCACATTGAAGCAGTTCGGTTTTGAGGAAGTAACAAAAGTAGAGAGCATTAAATTGAACAACACGGGCGTTTGTAATTTTCAATGTTCATTTTGTGTGAATGAAGAATGGAATGCCATAATGTAATAGTAAATCTAACCAGCTACATTCCCTGTATTAGGAACAGAAATATGAAACAAGATGTAGATTGATTGATTAGATCGCAGATTTCATTTAAACATCAACAACCAGTCAGTCAGTCAGGAAACGACTCTCTGTGTGAGCTCGCGTCAAGAGGACGTCACCATCAATATTTTCTTGATTCCATGTCCTCTGTCTTGTGACGTTTATTTAAGGTTTAACTCACATAAGCTACTGGAGCTTTAGTTTGTTTTGGCGTCTATTCTCGTATCAGAAGAATCAGCATAAAGTCTTCTACCATCACTTTCACTGACATTAACCACCAACATCGAATGCCTGCTGATTGTCCTCCAGCTTTCGATCAAACCAAGATATGTGCAAACAAATATTAGTTTCACTTTACAGACCAAAGGCACAGAAGCCTTTTCTGATTAGATGTCAATGAATTTGCTGCCAAATCTCACAGCTGTCTCTCTTTCATCTTTCAGGAAAACAACACTAGCATGACTGTTTCCTGGAAATCATGGACTAACCTCTTCTTCATCTGTCTGTCACTGTGTGCAAATGGAGGTCAGCATTTTTGAAATAATTACATGAAGAATATCAGAAAAGAATATAGTTGCAGTTCTGTTGTTCAAATACTTACTGATTTAAGTAAATGTATATATTGACCTTTACATTTGGAGGATTTCAAATGACCTGTGATGTAAATTGTGTAATAGGAGGACTAGATTAAACTATCATCATCCCTTTGGGGAAATTAAATTTAAATCCTTTACTGATCTGAATGAATCAACTGAACCAACAACTGTAAATAAATCCAAGTGTGATTTCAGTAGTACAATTTTTTAGACATTAGAAAAAACTGAAAACATTTTGTCTGCACCACTTTTTGTCACCTAATACTAAAGTGAATGATTTTTCAATTGCTTTTCAAATCAAGTCAGAACTGTGACTGTGAACTCAGGGTGTGTACTATTAGATTAATACTTTCTGAACACCACAGAAGGTCAAACAGGTTGCTCTGAATAGTCACTAATCATTACCTCTGGTTGTGCCTTAGAGAAAAAAAGCTAAACCAAATCAAACTGTCGCAAATCTAATCAGGCATTCTCATCAAAATGCAAACAGTCTTGCTCATTTCAGACACTGTTTGACTGTTTGAGAAACAGAAGAGCAGTTTTCTTCTGTTTACTCCTACAGGATGCAACAATGGCAAGAAAACATCCAGCAAAACATTCACGAACTCTGCTTCAATTTTAATGCTCGACATGTGAAGGGTCAGTCCAGATTAATGCGTGTTTGAGTTTCACTCTCGTCAAAAACCAAGAAAACAAAGCCAACGTCCTTTGTGATAGTTACGTTCCTTGAGCAAACTCAAACATGTCTCAAGTAGTGATTTGAACAAAGAGCATTATGTGATTACATAACATGCAGGGCCTTTACTTCATTCTTTAACGTTTCATTCCATGGCATGATTTTTCAGTGCTGTTGCTTCACCTTTGCAGTGAAACAGCAATGTGCTGCCTATCACACAAAAATCTGCAGTATCTGAGTGAAATGTAACTTTTTTTTTAGATTGTTCAAGCAATTCAGTCCAGTAATTGAATACATTTGTAGATGTACAATACATACATTAAATAAATGTCAGAATGTCAAAGTCTCATAAATGATTTCTTAAAGTGAGGTCAGGGTATAAAACAGTGGTTTATATTTTATGACCCACAGTAAATGAGAAAAGATAATCACACAATCAAGGCATTATTCCAGCAATCAAATAAACTTTACATGACCCATTTTCATTACTCCTTCCCTCAATTCCATTGATTGCAAAAATAAAAGGAGGCACTGATAATTATGAGTTCAATTGTAAGAAGGTAAAAATCAGTAAAAACAACAATGTCCAGGTGTCAAGATGCAACCAAACATCCTCTCAAAATAAAAAGCCCTGTGCCATAATAACAAGAGCTACTTCTCTAATCCTTCTATAATAAACTCTATAACTCATCTCTCACTCCTTCTTGACATGTTGTCTCTTTTATACTCAGCGGTGTCACAAGAGTTCCAGCTGCAGCCGTTGAATTTAACTGTGCTACAAGGCTCCACTGCGCAATTCAACGCCACTGTGCCTGAACCATGGGATATCATGACCTGGACTGTTGGAGAGTTACTGGTTGTAACCGTCTTTAAAACCAGTAGCATAATCCCATCCTCAGAGCAGTTTTCTGCCAATTTCTGCTTCAGTAATGACACCAGCTGTGTGCAGTTCAGCATCCACAACGTCACCCGTGGGGAGTCCGGGCCGGTCACCTGCTTTGTGCAGGGGGTGCTTGGATCAAAGATGGCACAGCTTACAGTACAAGGTGAGGCCATTAACATGAATTTGGCTTCAATTATATATGTTAAATGACTTTGTGTAGTTTGGTGTTTAGTATTTTAATGGACAGATGCTGGATTGTAGCTGACCTTTGCTCTCAGAAGAGGAAGTTGTATGCAGACTACCCTCAGCCACTCATTTTTTAGCTCAATGAACTCAATATTTCCACATTCTCACTATGAAAAAGCTCTCAGTGTAGTCCTGAGACAGGTGTAATAACTGGGATGTGCTCTGGAGGGCAGCAGTGAGCTCCAATCGCATGTCTTTGTAATAATGAAGAGATAACTAACAAAGCTTTAAAGCCAGAATAAAATGAGAAATAGAAGAGTACCACCTTCACTGCAAACTTGGAGGATGACAGTATTCTAGATATGCATGCACTTATTCACACACACACACACACACATACACACACTCACACACAGACTTGCCTGTCATCCACTGCTGGTAGCATGACTCCAGATATCCAGTCGAGGGCTCGTTATCTCCCCATCACCATCAAAGGGGAGCTGTGTTACACGGAGAAACTTTGTTCATTTCTGTTAACTTACACTGATTTTCATCCATACTGAAAGAAGATGTGGAAATCTGCAGGAAACACTACTTTATGAGGGTGTCTTTAAGTGTGGGTGTGTGGAAACATTTCCAGCTCAGATTATAACGACCTTTTGTTCAGGGAAACAGAGTAACTGTTGAGAAGACAGCCTGATAGAACTTTTACTGCATGTATCTCTGAACTGGAGTCCAAACAAGTACACAGGTGGCAAAAAAGAACAAATACAACATAAGAAAAAGCAACTTTGTCATTATTATAAAGGCAGCCAAAGAAATAATTCAGAGTATGAGTTGTCTTTTAATGGTTTCACAGTCATCACTACTGTGTTTCTTAAAGCACGATTGGGTGATTAAAACATTATAATTACTGCATAATCATAATAATAATGATGATAATTAAAACAAGTCAAAAAACTATATTTTATGAACACGTGTTATAACATGACTCCTGCCTTCAAAACTCACCAATAATGAGCTTTGCCATGAGCCTGTGGATATATATCAAATGCAAGGAAGATCAGTCAAAGTTCTGGGAAGGAAGAATAGACACATTTAGGATGCTTATGGAGCTGCCATGTAAAAACAAAGAAAACAGTTGGCTGTTGCTTTTAGTTTACAATGTAAGATGGTTCTGTATGTGAGTGTCTACACATATATACTTATATATTAAATATATACATATATACAATCCTGAAGAAAACATAAATGTCTGAACCAAATGTCGAGGCAATTCACCAATTGTTGATGAGACTTTGCACTCAAACCACATATATGAACTTGTTGGTGGGGCTAGAGAAAAAGTGAGGTAATCATCAAAGTCATTATTCCTGCGGTACATGTCTGTACAAATCCATCTGCATCAATCCATCAAATAGATGTTGAGTTTTATCACTGGGGATATAAAGGTTTAACCGGCTGGTGGCACCAAGTGAAAAGTCAAGGGGTCACCTGCTACTGGGGCTAAAAAACATTTGAATTCTATCAACACATCAACTGAGGGCTCAGTTTATTGATGCATCAGAGATATGACCATACATGTCCACATTGTGGGTTTCTGTAGTTAACAACATTTAGTAGTGTCATGAATATGTATATGACGGCAGGGATGCTTATTGTTTTGCAAACACTAGCCAATAAATGGAGCCGAAGTGGGACATGTTCTGACATCAGATGCTCAGAAAATCTCTGATACAAATGTCATGATTAGAGTTACTCTCCCTAAAACAAAACAGAGGAACATCTTGCTGTTGCACCGTGTCAGCTCAACTCTGACCTCCATTCACCAGTAGCTTTGGCCTCAACCTCTGGATTAGACCTGAGCACATCCCCAATAACTGCTTGTCTCTGTGACACAGTTTTCCAATTAACCAGCCTCAAACCAAGGCCCGACACAGCAGATTAATTCAATCTAAGAAAAAGCTCTAGATGTGCCTCCTCTCCTCAGTGTGTGTGAATGTGACTGTAGCCTGAAGGTAATCTCGCTGTGAAGCATCTGGCTGTGAATGGATATTGATTATTAAAGTGTTGGAGCTCTATCTCACGCTGCTCATCAGGACTTCCATGATTACAAACATACTTCTTGCATGTAGCAAAACCTGCAGCCAAAGCTAATGAATCCACTTAATGGACCTGCCAGAGGACACTAATGAGGGATACTGACATTCCTTAATGGCAAACCAAACCAATGTTGAAATCATGTTGAAAGAATACAGTTTCTTTGAGATTGTCTCATTGGTTTACCCGATGTCAGGAATACTGACAATGAAAATGATCCCAAGGTGTGTCCTCTGTGTATTCATGCAAACACTCCATCATACTGGACACACAATACAATGTATAGCATTATTTGAAGAAAGGTGATATAACAGTTGAAGAAAAGTTGCTATAAGTCTTATTATATGTTTTATAGATTTCTAAAATGTAAAAATACATTATCATTTTCAAAAAAGGCTGAAGAACATGGGTTTTATTTCAGGCAAACAGCCATGTTTTAAACTGTTGTACATTTCATGGAGTGTTGTGTTTGACTGGCTCGTTCATCAGCTGTTGTGCTACAGGTGGCTCAAAACGTCCAATTGCATTCATGCATGCAGCAACGATGTGGTTCACTGATACATCATTAATAGTTTTTGGACAACAATGGAGCTGTGTGGCAGAGAGAAATGAGCTTCGTCAGCCTTTGGATCATTTGTAGGATCATTTCATTGTTGGTGTTGATCAGTTCAAGGGAATTGTCAGCAGTAAGAAAGATTGAAAATATACAAATAATCCAAATTATGTTTTAAACTGCTAGTCTAAGCTCTATATCTATTACAATTTTTTCACTTTTAACTTTCAAGATTTTTTTCAGCCATTTACGATAATTTCCCAATGTTCCAATGAGCACTGAGAACCAAATGGGGAGAACTACATGTTTTCATAACTCAAGGATCAAGCTGACCACTGAGTCAGAATCCTAAAAACATGCTGTATTCCTGACTGGACCTCTCCTCGGTCTCTGTCTTTGTCTTTCTTCCTCAGAGAGTGGTACGGTGATCATCACAGGAGGGAACGTGATGGTGGTGCAGGACACGCAGGTGGAGTTCCAGTGTGCAATATCTGCTTGGTTCCCTGAACCTACTGTGAGCTGGACCCTCAATGGTGAAACTGTGGACCGCAGCCTGTACAACACCACCGGCACGGACGATGGGAATTACTTCAACGCCACCAGTGTCCTGAATTTCCAGGCCGTCAGAAACACTACAGTGGAGTGTTGGGCGACTATATCCACACTAACAAACCCGCTGTCCAGCTCTTTCTTCTTGGTGGTTGGTAAGAAGATCTTATCAGTCATAAACCAAAGTATCGGATAAATAAAAACCCTAACCCTAACCACAATATGGCCAACGTGAGATATGTCAGGCTAAATTAGTTTTTCTCTCTCATTAGCGTCCTCTATTCAGGCTGTAATGATGGTGTAATGGTCCTCCTCCACAAATTTCCACATTTATGTAAAATGTATTAGAGAAATAGAGACGTATGTGCAACGCAGGCTTTTCAGCGTAATTGCAGTGTGATTTCATAACTTTAAAGTGAGAGTAAAAAATTTAAAGTTCAGTATTTTTAATTTGACAGTTTAATTTTACAATAAGATGCTCTCGGGTCTTAATTCTGGCCTTTTCTCCTGCAATAGCTCCCAAGCCTCCTGACTGGACCGTGCTGATAGCCGTGGTCGTGTCCATTGGAGGTTGTGCTCTGCTGGTTTTGCTCATCCTGGGAATCATCTTCTGTTACAGGCGCAGGAAAGAAAAACGTAAGCGCCCTCATTATATCAGTCTAACAGAACCTATACCTCGCTGTGTGTCCAAAATCACAAATGTCAGAGGAGTAACCTTTGTCGGAGGGCAGGATGTGCTGGAAAATATGCATGAGAATGGGACTGCTTTCAAACATGTAGGCTACTCTCAAGCAGATGACAAGAACTCCCTGGTTCTTTCTTTAACATGATATATTGTACTTTGTAAAGTGGAACAGAGTTTGCTTGAGTTGGAGTCTCACTTGCTTTTTTATAATGTTACAAGTACTGGTTTTAAAGATTAATTTATAGTTATCCTGACTCTTTTTCCAAGTACTTAAATGAAACCACTGACATATGTCCTCAGCAAATAGTTATACCACATTTACTAATTTGTCATCTTACGATCCTCTCCAGAACCCAACTACCAAGATGAAATGAGGTAAGAGATGATCATTATTATTATTTAACTACCTCCTCTTCTACCCCTACAATAGCATGTACTTCTACATGTTTCTACACACAGTGAAAATCTCTGTTCATGTCGTTCATGTTTGTGTGTAGCAGGAGAGTGAGGACACAGAGCGAGACAAGTGGTCAGAGACATGGTCAAATCAATACAGTGTACGAGTCAGAGAAAACAAGTCAAACAAGTAAGTCTGATAAGAGCAGGAAGACACACAAGCTTCAAATGAAATCTTGAAATTCACCACATTCTACCATGTCATACCTTTATCTACTTGTGATACAATGAAGTCAAAACTCCTCTCTCCCGTTTCTCCTCTCTGCTCACAGGTGTCGCTCCCAGTGAACTCACTGACAGCGGCTTTTGCCAGGCAAATGGCCCCAACATTTTTCGGGTAGGGCTGGGATGTTGTTCAAACATACACAATGATAAGTGGTAAAAAATGTTAGCATGATCATTTTAGTTCATGGGGGGTGAGAATAAACAGGCACCTGTCTGTGAAACAGATCTTGTGTTTGGTGGACATGAAATTGAAGGGGAAGAAACAAAGAGCATAGATCTGTACACACATTATTAAGGGTGGGAGGTCACATAAGGGGCAGCATTATGCAATTTCTCATTTTGCTGGGGAGGGTAGTCTGACCTTTTTTTGGGAGAGCACAGAAAGATCCACAAATTTATGTTGCAGTATTTCCCCCTAAGGAACAACAGAAATCACACATTTGCAAACGATGGTTCTAGTTTGCACAATAGTTCATAGAGGTGGGATTTGCCATATGCAGAAGCCAACAATGCCGTCTCTGTTTCAGGGGTTTATTTTTCCCATCAGACGAAATGTTATCAGACTCAGAACCATGAATGTGAACCTCATGATGGTGCTAAAGTCAGTAGATCACAATTTTGTGCCAATCCACTGTGTAGATGTTAAGATATTTCATATTTAATCCAAATTTAATGGCAATCTGTCCAACCACTGACATGACATATGACTGACATACCATTGGACTGGCCAACATTGCCATCCCAAGAGCCATGTGGCTAACAAAGGTTTGATTTGTCATTTGAAAAGGGCACTTTGAAAAAACCCCAGAAAGGGTTGTAGAGCTCACCTCTAATCCACGTCACTGTTTCCATGTCAGTCATTTAACATGCACAATAATGAGAACTTATAATGCATTGCCTGCATGTCCCACACTGCACCTGTAGTGCAATAGGCCAAACACAGTCCACAGTAAATAAAGTTTTAAGAGAACACTTGACACACACTTGTACTACAGTGTTAATCCTTGCAAAGTCAAGCAGGTATAAATCCAATGGTTATCTTTCCTCATGCTGTATGCTTCTACGTGCCTTTACAACACATGACAGGTGGTGATTTATATAGATCACTTAGCATGGCTCTTACAAATAAAATGAAGAAATTACCAGCCATGTGAATTTATTATGCTTAATCATAAACATGCTAATCAGGTTATGTGCCATTTCTCAGGCACGGTACATGTGGATAATTCATTGCTTGATCAATCGGCTAATTTAAGTAATGAATGAGCTGCCTCTTAAACAAATCTATCATTCAAGTCCGCAATTATAGCCTAGTTATTCCAAGATGATTGGAGCAATATAGTTACATAGTTTATGTGGTATATGAACTTTTTTTTGAAATAGCAAGGAAGTACAGACTGGTGAAATATTGTTTTAACTGTGAATATCTTTGAGCAAGTGAGTTAGCAAATTAGAGAGTTTACTAATGCCAGATTTGTTTTGCTTTTACTTTTTAGATACCTGATGTCGTGGACAGCAACCACACAGGAAATAGTGCCCACATTACAATGGATGAATCAGGCGTCATGAAACACAGACATGCCACCATCGTGTAAGGGCGGACAGAGGACCAAGACTTTGGTTTCTAAAAATTGGAGAAAAGTAAGAAGAGGGATTGAATCTGTCCGGACCAAAGAGCGACGTGCTGCAGTAACGTCGAGGCCTTTGGCAGAGGAGACATGTACTGTGCATGAATTCACTGACTGTATAAAGCTGTATCAGCAGAATATAAACTTAAGAGATCATAGGAAATATATTGACAACACATGTAGATTGTAAAACAACTGTCTGAGTGTGTGTTTGTGTGTGTGTGTGTGTGTGTGTGTGTGTGTGTGTCTGAATGTAAACTATTTGCAGTACAGGCATCAACATAGAACAAGTGAGCACAGTTAACTTAAAGCTTGTGGTAGACTGACAGTACAGAGGCTATATTTTTGTTGAATGGCTATGTTCATCTAATTTATATTAAGCCATATATTTTTATTGAGTCGTTCTGTAATTTAAATTGAATATTTAAAAGGGATCTTAAGCTTCCTTTGTTCTCCTGCCTGTAAATGTCATTTAATTTTATTGTCCTTAAATTTAATGCTTAATTGACTGTTCTGTGATACCTTTTTAAAGACATGATGAAATAATGAATTCACCAATAAACCCCTGCACAAATAGCAATAAACATGCCAGTGTTTCCAGGCTTCACCATGTGTACAAATTGTTAGCCCGTCATAAAAAGAATTTTCATTCATAATTATGTTCCTCTGCCAACATGCATACATATAACATATAATATAGGCCATTATAATTTTACAATCCTTTGAGCAGATTTATTCTCTAACTTGTCTTAGCTCAAAGTCTTTTTGAACTAAGACTAACATTAAATATTGTGTCAGCTAAGGAGCATATATTTTCTCTCTCATGGTTTCTGGGAAAATCAATATGAATGGATGGATGATGCATTTAACAGTGAGAAGAACATTAAACTGAAATCTAATTTTTGGATTTCTATTTTTGTCAATCCTCTCCTCCCCTTCCATTTCAAGACCTTTATGACCCCACTGAGACGGACCAGATATTGAATGTTTCTATCAAATCGAGTGAGATGAGATGTTCACACTCTGCTTCACACCAGGAAAAAAAAAGGTTTCACAAAGTTAATGCAGCTACGTTTTTTAATTACACACTGTATGACCTACCTCCACTTTATTTTCATCCTTGTAACTTGAGTTTGTAAAATCCTTCATTTACTTTAGTCACATGTTTTATTGTTTCCTCAAGACAAAAAAACGCATCTTTAATTTTATGATAAGGAGGAGCTACTGAATCTTTTCTCCAGGATGTGGATGCAAATTATAGTTGCACTTAATCTCAGTGGTTTCCAACATGGAGGCCAGGATCCGAACAAGGGGTCGTGAGATAAATCTGAGGGGGTGTGAGCTGGATTACACAGCTGGATTTATAAAAAGTGGGTTTAACTGGTTACACACTGGAAACACTGGTTGTTGCCATCAGACAATAGCTCATGGGTTCTGAGCAGATACAAATAAAGCTTTTTCATTCATTTCAATACACTGGCGTGACACCTTAGTACATGTTTGCTTGACACTTATACAGAAGATAACCAGATGTGCATGTTACAAATAGAAACTACTGGATTGTGAATACTAAATAAACCATTGATGAACAGTATAAAACAAAAGCTATGCATCATTTATCTGTTGATGTTTGTGCAATGTAAATGTAACATGCATAAAGTTAACAGAATAAATAAGAGAGAAAAGCAAAAAACATTTTTGTCCTACAAAGTCAGGTTTATTTTCTCTTCTTCTCTCTAATCTTTGCCTGAGTCTGTGGAGACGGTTTTAATTTGCTGAGACCAAGAGGAGGAAACACACCACTGACCTGATGATGGCACTAATGAACCAGTTTGTTTTTTCCCAACCACAATTATTTCTGAATAAATTTCACAGTGAATTTCTGATCTGTGGAAAATCATGAGAGTTAAATCTGCCACGTTCCAACTGAGGGTCTGACTGAATTAGATTAATAGGTTTCCGGTGGAAGTGCTTACTTTACTTACTTTAATAAATAAACCGAGCTTGGCAGTGAATTCAATCATCAGATTTCCAACAGAAGCTTTGACTTGGATGTTTATCTTTTCAGATTATCTAATGCTTGATGTGGTTCTTCTTAATTAATGGGTTATATTTTATTCTTCGGGAGTCTAAAATATTTAATCAACACAAGAAAAACGGAAAGAACTGGAAGATTTATGCAGCTTGTAGTGCAGGGTCACATAAAGACATTGCTTCAGTTTAGGGAGTCACAAGCCAAAAAGTCTGAGAATCACTGATGTAGCACAATGCAAGCATATCTACTATGGAGAGGCATTCTGTTCCCTACTCTCTAATGCACCTCAGTAGTTCAGATTCAGTCTGACCACTCAGCATGGTTTTTGTGCTGCTGAGCCAGCTGAACTCAAATGACCTTTACTTGGCCAGGAAACAAACTAAGCTGGACTTGTTGGCCAAGATGCACCAGCAGGGAACAGACTCAGTTGAGCTTCAGGATCAGATACAAGCCGCTGATGGCATTTCTTACTGTGAATCGATTAGGTGATAACATGATGTTCGCTGCGCTGCGGCAGAGCGTGGCACAGCGCCACAGTATCAGGCCTAGCTAATTAGAGGTTTAATTTAATTCGTGATTGGATTTAATGTGACCTTTTTTTCAAATGGCCACTGCAAGTCTGAGTTAGGATTTGGATGGTCTGCCTCTTGGTTATAAGTTTGACACAAGCTGTAGAAGCCTTGAGGGTTATGTTTGATCGGTCAGCAGATTCATGAGTTCCTGGACAAGATCATGGAAAGTGGAAAACTTCCATCACTTTGACTGTCCATTTGCCCAGGGACATGAACACATCTTTTCTTGATGCAAAATGGGGTCCAAACAGTGGTCCTTGAATGGATCCCAGTGGAATGAGATTAAATCAAGTTTAATTATTATTGTATTCATGATATGTTATCCAGTAGACACTGTGTAAGAATGACTAAACAAACAAACAGAAACTCATCAGCGCACTGGACAAAATGTTTCTCAATTCATTATAGATTCGTAGATTTTTGAATTTATTATATCATTGCTTTACTTAAAGGTGCACTATGCAGGATTTTCCTAAAATACAATGTATTGACTCATACAAAGGTAATCCTTCTCCATCATCCACCCTGCCCTCTGTCTGTATTTTCTTATTTTCATATTATATTGCTGTGTTCAGGTTGTTTCTAGGCCTCAACCTTTGGGCAGTGGGTGTTGCCCCAAGCCAATAGTAGCGCACAAGTGAGATTGGAAAAAAGAAAATACAGCGAGTAAAAACGCCAAGTGGACAAAGCTCGTAAATGAGTGAATCTGGGGTAGACGAGCACCGAAGGAGAGGATGGGGTGGGGAGAAGTACTGTTGGCAGCAGTAGCTTGCAGTGTATGTACAAGCAGTAGTACACACTAAGTCTGATTATCAACCAATGCTGTCTAACACACAAGGCACGCAGGTCACTGCAGCAGGCCCAAACCAACATAGTATGTTAGTAGTGGTTTTATACATTTGTACATTTATGTACAGGTGTGGGATTCTTAACTTAATTTACTTTCAATTAAATTTATGTTTGCATTTACCTATTGCATTGTTTTGGTTGTTAATAAAATTATTTTTGACTTTTAAACTTAAACCCATCTCTTGCTGTGTGGTATTAATTGAACCTGTGTGACCTTATATAGCTCTCTACACCGAGAGCTTAAACAGCTAGTACGACGACAGCCAACTGCCACTCTGCTAGAATTGCGCAGCGAGGCTATAAGGTGGGAGAGGGAAGGTCTTCCGGGTTGTGCTAGTGGGCGCAGTTTGTCTTTCATCTGCTTATGGCCTCCAGTATGGAATGCAGGGTTGCTTCCAACCTGTCCCTCAGGTCACTCAACAGGGACCAGGCTTTAATGAGTTGATGGAGCTCATGAAGCAGCAACAGGAGCGGCTAAACCAGCTGACTCAGACTGTTGCCTCTCTACAGGGTTCCCACTCCCAAGGTCAAACCTCTCATAAGGGTCAGGTAATTTGAAGACGGTGCCAGCAGCCTGGCCATTTTGCCCGAGGGTGTGACGGTGAGCAAGCCCCTCCTTGACGCCATGCTCATTCTGTTGTCGGCTGGAACTCAAACACTGCTGGGTCTTCTCAGTTCTCCAACCAGCAGGGAAACTGAAGCCCACTGAGCTGCCGAGCCACAGCTCAGATGGGGAGTCAACAGGCTCACCGGATAGAGGTGGTGCTGCTGAATTAATTGCTCCTTGTCCAAATATTGATGTTTCTCTGGGGGGAGATACGGTTCCATGTTTGGTCGATACTGGTTCCATGGTATCCACGATAACTGAAAACTTCTTTTTGGCAACTTTGAGCACTGTGTGGCAAGGTGATGCCTCGTTGTGGTATTCTTGTTGTTAAAGACTCTCCTGATGTGGTGTCTTCAGTCCCTGGAATCCTAGGGATGAATGTTATCCGCAGATGCTACAAAGAACTTTTTAGTACATTTGGCCCTTCTCTTTTGGACTCGCCCTGTGTGCCACAGGAGCCTGGTCCGGTCATTGAAGCCCTACAAAACTGTCACCAGTCTGCAGCCAAGGCTCCAATGAGCCAAGCTGGCACTGTGAAGGTTCAAGGGAAGTGTGTTGTGCGCATCCCAGGGGGAGTAATGAAACTGGTTGCTAGCACTTGTCCCGAACAGCTCACTGGTCAAAGTGTGCTGTTTGAGCCCCCTGAGTCTGGCCTACCAGCCGGACTGCTAGCTTCCTCCTGCCTCATACAGGTTGTTCAGGGCACTGTCTACATCCCAGTAGTCAATGTTGGGACAACAGAGGTCCTCTTGTATCCACGGACTAGTCTTGGTGTTTTGAGTGCTGCTGAGGTTGTCAGTTTACCTGCTGGTGTGACTGAGGTGAGGTCCACTACAGCTACTGTGTCTTCCCAAGCAGCTGCTACCTCAGTACCAGATAAGGTACAGGCACTGGATTTGTCTGCATTGACTGAGCCACAACAGACAAATGTAAGGTCCTTGCTGCACAAATACCAGTCCGTGTTTTCCACCTATGACAGTGACTTGGGCTGCACCAATCTGATGTCGCATGACATACCTCTACTGGATGATGTCCTGGTACCGCCGCACGCCTTCTTCAGATTATGAGGCTGTGAAAGTGCACATTAACAAACTCCTTCAGTCTCAGGTGATTCACGAGAGCAGTAGTCCTTATGCATCTCCTATTGTCCTGGTCAGGAAAAAGGATGGGACGCTACGCTTGTGTGTGGACTACTGTCTACTTAACAGTAAGACCAGGAAAGATGCTTTCCCTCTGCCTCGCACTGAGGAAAGCTTGGATGCACTTGCAGAGGCCCGCTGGTTTTCAGCAATTGATCTGGTTAGTGGCTATAACTAAGTTCCGGTTGTGAAGAAAGACAGGCCCAAAACTGCCTTTTGTGCACCTTTTGGCCTTTTTGAGTTTAATCGCATGCCTTTTGGTTTGTGCAATGCCCCAAGCACCTTCCAGCGGCTCATACAAAGAATGTTTGCTGCTATACCTGGATGACATCATTGTCTTTTCATCTTCTGTCGAACAACACATGCAGCGGTTGGAGATGGTGCTTGATCGGCTCCAAACGGAAGGTTTGAAAGCAAAACTCGAAAAATGTGCATTCTTTCAACGAGAGGTTGGCTGTGCTCGTTCTTGGGTTTTGCGAGTTATTATCAGTGGTTTGCTTGGCTCTTTCTTAAGATATTTGTTTGGATTTTTCTTTCTTTCCGACTCTTGTCGGCTCTGTGTTGGCGTGTGCCCTGCCGTCTGCTCATCTGCTCTGATGAATGCCGTTGGACTCACAATGTCATCTGAATAAATCTGTGGCTCTGTGTACATTGTATTGAACTGTGCCTTTGGCATCCCCCACAGAGCTTAATGAACACTGTTATTCATTTGACTGCTATTTTAATGTTTGTGTAGTTTAAAGATGATTTTGTATTAATTTGATTTACCTGTTGGTTTGTACATTATCATTTATGTTCTGTTATCACTGTGTGTATTTGTACTTGTGATCCTTTGTTTCATTAATTATAGTTTTACTTTAGTTATGGTCCACTTCAGTTTTCTGGTTTACATGGTGTGATTTTAATCATATTTTCTGTTTGTTTGCCAGGTGCACGTTGTCGTGACCAACTTAAAGTACCACGCCCTGCTACACAGGCTTGCATTTACATACTTGCTTAGAATATTGAACATTTCGGTCTCTGCCTACAAACTCCATTGATCTGAGGAAGAGGGGCCAAATTTGTAACCAACAATTCCTGCATCTTATACCTTTAAACCATTGACTGATTTTCTTTGTCCACTTGGGGGCAACAGAACTATTAAAGTTGACGTGGCAAACACATGCTGTTGCATGCATTTGGAGTTGTGCTTCTGGTCACAAGGTGAATATAAGTACAATATTTGTTACGTGGCGTGTGGATGGACTCAAATGCAACACATAGGAATTGATGGTTTTGTGATAGAAATGTCCTTTAATATAGGGAAACGTAATCTTGAAACAAAAACTCATGGAAGGCGGTTGTATCCAGGATAGTTGAAAAACACCACAGGGACAAGCAGACAGAAACCACAAACATGAACAGGAGACAAAGAGCAGAGCCAAAAAATAGCATGAACACTGGCGGGCATGAAGGAACAAATGATCCGGCAAAGGCTGAGTGGAGTGGCTTATATAGAGTCCTGATGGTGATTAGCTGCAGCTGGGAACACAGGTGACAAGATGAGGTGGGAGTGGCTGACAGGTGAGGCAGAGGCGGGGTGAGTAGGAAAGTACTGGGATCTGAGGTGAGAAGCTATGGCAGGTGAATAGTGACAGACTGACAGACAGAACTTAGACATGACAGGACAACGACAAGACTGGACTAAGACGAGACGGACAGAACTGAAAGAACTACGACATGAACAGGACCGTAACTGATAGAACTATAACAGAGACTGGAACTAGGACAGAGACGGAACAGAACTAGGACCAAGATCTAAGACACAGAACTAAGACAGAACATGGCAGGACAAATACAAGACATGACCACAGACAGACTGGAAACAGACATGGCAGGGAATGACTAGGGCTGAACAAAAACATGACAGGCAGAAATGTGACAGAACAAAAACTAAGGCTGAACAGAGGCCTGGCTGGCAGAACTGTGACGATATTCTCCACCCACCTCTTGCTATATGCTCCACTACAGTATGATCACCAGCTGGTCCTAACTTCCTGTTTCTGCTGTTTGGTTGTTTGGTGCTGAGCAGGTAAGTGTTCACTCAAAAACAATGCTGATATGAAAAGGTGATAGTGAAAACCAAAACAATGAGCTAAAACATGCTGAAACATTTCTGAGAGCTGAGGGAAATAACTCTCTGTGGGTTTGTCATGTTGCCATTTGATCCATTGTTCACATAAAAAGATTGATTATAACAGCTTTAAAGTTCTATAAGGATCTACTTTATCTACTTTACATATTCTGCTACCACAGCACCCCGGCCTTAGATAAGTGGCAGATAATGGACATGAACTTACCATCATACAGTGTGCAGACATGTCCACTGTAAGCATACTGCCAGTCTTGCATCTCTGCATCTGAACAAATGATGGGAGTGATGCGCAGTCGAGTGCTGCTGTGTCAGCCCGCCATGCTGACCGCGTGTCCTGACAGGGAGCAAGGATCTACTCTCACAGCCGGCAGTAAGATCCCTTCAAGTCTGGGAAGCCCGACGCTAAATCCGATTACCTGCTCTGTTCATGTGTCCATATTGGAAATCACATTAGTGCCAGTAATGTTCGCTTCCATTTAGTGTCTCTTACAGTGCATGGGATAAATGGCATGAATATGAAAGAACATCCTCTCTTTTATTGGCTCTTCTAAGAGATAGTTTGATATTACTTTAGTTTTTCATGTTTGAGTTTTCTGCGAAGTGAAAGCCGTAGTGACTCATTTTGGCTCGTGTGTGTTATTAGTGCAGTTTACAGCGTTGTAATTTGATCATCTTTTGAAAAACAGTCCTCTCTTGGCTCTAATAAACACAGATAGTTAATGAAGCAGCAGGCTGCCAGTGGATGAAAGAGTTAAAGAACAGAAGTAATAAAATTAATGAATAGAGCTGTGGTAATGACTATTGATAAGCCATATATAGTGTGGCTTGTCAGGTCATGCTGGCTTTCAGGGTCCTTCCCTAAGCAGTTTTACCATTACATAAGGAATGTCTAGCAAATTAATCTCCCAGAGCAGACTTCAATCATCAAATTGGCTCTGTGCGGGCAGCTGGGATGGCACGCATGCCTCCCGCCGGCATAAGCCACAAGCTGGCAGAACATAATGGAAAGTAAAGTGCTGTATGTTGACCAGACCTGCTAAATTGTGAAATATTGTCAGCTATTGATTATTTTCTGAAGTAAGAGCAGCAATAGCACATTCAAAATCATTCATCTTTATTTTGAAATTTGAACAAAGTTTAAAATATATTATCATTATATTCTTACATTTAGAACTGATTAGGGTTTTATTTTGATGTATTTCTGTCACAAATCACCGTGTGCTACAATGATTTCCAGGACATGGCAATGTGCAACACAAAACAAGGTTGCTTGATTAAAGTTGCTATGGAGATGTTTCTACTTTCTTTCTACCGCTCAAGGATTTGTCTCAGGGAGCATGAATTGCTGGGTCGCACTAGTGAGTGTTAACAATAGACATACATCACTATGTACTGAACATTGTTCCAGCGCAGCAAAATAATGACTTGTGGAGAATTTATTGTTATATAATCAGGACTGACTGCAGCACTGATCAAAAAGAACAATACGAATCCAGTACATTGTTTGTGTGTGTGTGTGTGTGTGTGTGTGTGTTTTCCAGGTGGAATTTACTGCATCATGCTCCAACTGTGCTGACTTATCATTTTAGCAATGCAAATGGGACAGTATGATGCACAAATCAAAACTGTCATGAAAAATTGTTGAAAGATGCTTCTTCAGAGGAACAATCCCAAAAATAGCAGGTCTTCAGGTAGCAGCTATTATCTATAAATGCCTCAGCAACATTATAAGAGCCGGAGTGAAGCAGGGCGACTGTCAGACCGAGACTTGCATCTAGTAATGGATAACCCTGCAACTTAGCTTGCAAAGAGAGAACACAGCTGAGTGCTCACTTTGTCAGATTGTCAATATGTCTTCGGGAGATGGAGGCAGAGCGGGTTCAGAGTTTAGAGAGAGTTTGCAGATTTGATCCCTGCAAAAGCCAATGTGCTCATCAACTGCTAGGGCCTGGGCTGCATTCAGCTCAACTCGCAATACGTTCAGCTCACAAAATAAGCAGCACAGTTCATATAAACTTGCTGCAGATTAGAAGAGTTTATATTGAAAATGTGTTTTTTTAATCTACTTTCAAGAAGGTCAGGGAGCCTATTCAAACTGCCACGACACCTGCCTCAGTGGGTACATTTCTGCTCATTCCCCCTTTCTGCCTCTCTTCAGCTACATTTCCACTTCCCTTGGCCACCTCAGCATTATTCTTGACCTGTCCACCAGATCCTGTGACTCTCATTGGCACTGCAATCACCTCATTCCTCTTACCTGAGCTTCCCTGTCCATCTCCCCACCTGCACCTCATTCCCTCATCAGCCACTCATGTTGCTCTGTTGTTTCATGCCATTGCTTTCAAGCTGTTACCTGTACCTTCAAACCTGTTGTTTGTTTCCTGGAACCCTACTGGCTTCATAGCCATGTGAGGATTGAGCCGTATTTGTGTGAATAAATCATTGATCCACAACAGCATTGCCTCCATCATCTGCGCTTGGGTCCTATTCCTGTTGTCCTGCTCACACCAATCATGACACATATAGTAACTGAGATGATGATTGAAATAAATTTGCAGAACAGCATCTTCTTGAAGATGTGGCAGATTTCCTGCGTACGGAAGCAAACCAGAGTCTTCACACTCTCTTGTTTGTTGTTGCCACTGTAATTGCACTAATACCTGAAAATATCTGAAAATGAATGTGATAGTGAATGCTGGTGTTAAAATCTGGCACAAAAAAAAGAAAAGAAAAAAACAGTGAGTAATGTCTTTCATTGTCTATCCACAGGCTGGAGCCCTGACTCATTACAGTAGATCCTGTCAGCCTTGCAGTGCCCCCTTGTTAACATCATTATTTTGTATTCTTATCTATTCGCAGCTCTTTCAGTGACTGCTTCAATCAATGAGCCGCAAATGAAAATGTGTCCAAGCAGTTTAAAGGAGTCCTGTGATTGCCTTTGATTCTTGCCAGCAGCAATAATGACTCAGTGTGTGCATGTGTGTTTACCATAATTGTGTTCACAATGCAGTAAAAAGAGATATCAGCCTGGTTCCAGACCTCTGAATTGCTGCCCACAATTCAGATTTTTTCAATTATGTGAAAACAAGCGAGTGAGTCTCATTAATAGTCTGACTACATACTGTAGGGTGGATTACAACAGGGGTGTGTTCCCAGAAACATGTTGAATTCTGTAATCGTGGTCAGTGTTACAATGCAGTTCAACAAGATACGTGTCTAAGATAAACCCCATAATCTGCTGCTTTTAATCATCCTTTAGAACGGGCATTTCTGTGTAACAGAATTTTTGTGAGGATCATGGATCTTGTCCTCATCTCATGATATGACTGAATATTTTAAGTCCGTCCAGCACAAAGGATGCATTAAAGAGATGTGAAGTCAGCTTTGTTATTGTAAATGTAATGGAAGTATCATCTCTCAAAAAAACCTTAAACCTGCAATAAGGCCTTTTTAGCCACTTAGGGGCAGCAAAAACAACCTGTGAACACAACACTGACACGCTGTCTTTCTTTTTTATGGACATGAATGTAAAGATACACACTTGACCGTCTTCTTCTATGAAGGGCTAGAACTTCAAAACCAGTACATAAGACTGATGCAGAAAATATTTAAAGCTTAAATAATATTTTCTGTATAAGCCACAGTGTTACCTATCTACACCTTAAGCAGACAGAACAACATTAGTATTCATTTGGAGTTGTGTTTCTGGCCACCTGATAAGTTCAATATTCAGTCTCCTCGGTGTTCTGCTTTTTGTCTCCACTTGGTGCGGAGAGAAATATCTGAATCTTCAGGGGGTATTGAGACATGAAATACAATCCAGGAAATCCAGTTGGAATAACAGATCTGTAAATGTGAAGGTTTAGCTGCTTAATGTTGCACTGTGTTCATCAGGTAGTTGTTAACTTTGTCTGTCTCCTGTTTGGGGCTTGGTAAACAGTGCACAGTGGGTTTTCTGAGCTCTTTCACTGAAAACAGCTGCCTGCTGTGGCCGATAATGACCCAGTGTGAGCTGTAAAGCAGTAAAGTTGCACACCATAAAACCACAATAATGAGCTGAAAGACACTAAAATGCTCCACAGAGCTAAAGAGAACTTCAGAGTCAGGTGGTAATTATGTGTGTGTTTGTCACTATGAGCGACGTCTTTTACATTTCACATAGTCATTTGATCCACTGTTAGTCTAAAAATATGGTTTTAAAAATCCAGATAACACACTTCTCAGTGAATCACAAGAAAAATGACTTCCTTTATCCCTCTGCAATCCAACACTGCACTGATTAATGAAAGCATAAACAGTACATTCCAGTCCAGCATGTAGACATCGACAGTGTATGAATATGTTTGCAGTGCAACAAAATCTGTGACCAGTTAAAGGCAGTGGAAACTCCGGAGTGACCGTGGTCATGTGTCTCATCCAGTAATCCTGGAGCTTTTCACCTCTTTGAAGCGTCACACAAAAAGATCCTTAACAGCTTTAAATAGAATAATGCATTTCTACTCGAAGGCAAAAAACATCAGTCTTTTTAAATCGTTTTGCCAAGCAAAGAGATGAAAGCTTAAAACCAAAATAAAACAACACTTTTTTTTTTGCACTGGGAACTGAGTATACTTTGAACGCATTTCCTGCATCTCTACTGCACACAGCCCCACGATCTCCTAATGGAATACTAATTAGAGAATAATATGCGGTCTACACAACACGGATCATGTAAAAAACTGATAAATGAGCATAACCTATTTATTAAATTCACTAATAATGATGTGAGCTCCTAACTACACTTGTGCTGCTCAAGACTTGAGCTTTAACTCAAGTAGCTGATGAGATTCAGTGTCTATTGGCAATCCAAATGAATCAATGCTCGGAGTGACGGGCGATCAATTAGTCCCAAAATGCAGATCCTGAGGGACGCCGGCTCTGTTGGATCTCTGAGCAGCTGAGCGCTCTGATTACAAGGTGACAGATTTAGAGTATGCCAAACTCAGCTTGATTAATGCTCAGTGATTAATGATTAATGATTAATGACTGCTCACAAACACACACATGCAGAGGTGTGGCAAGATAGGTCCACCGCTAAATCAATAAAAGCAGTTAAAGAGAACTGCATTGGTTTTGGCAAAGACAGGCAAGATATACTCCTGTTGTCTGTTTCTGCTCAGGGATGCTGCACCTTTGGCCACAGCAGGTGCATTTTGATGGTTTGTGTGTGCAAATTAGTAAGTCATGCTTTTAAATAAATACCCCCCAATTTATTTAACTCCTTCCTTCAAGTGGCAGTCATTGCAGTTTTAGTGTAGAGATGCACACAAATGACTTCAAACTAATGTCATTATTGCGTCTATTTGTCCCTCAACACTTTCTGCCTCATGCAGTAATGGCAGGCGTTGTCTCAGCACTCACACTCGTACACTGTGCATTATGTATGTGCCAGCTTGAGCTGCTTTTCTTGCTGCTCTTTAATGCAGCGCAAAATAAACAGCATGTTAGTCAGATTCTGGACAATCTAAAATAGGCCACATTGTTAAATGTGTCTGACACTTGTCAGGGCTTTGTGTGGAATGTTTCTTTGTCTTCATAATATAGAAATTGGACTAACCAGCTGTTGGACCCTCCAGTCCTAAAATCACTTTCCCCCATACACATATAGATGTAGAATTTATTGATAATGAGATGCACCTGGGATGTTTTAGGTCATATTTACATTTAATTTACATCTGTGTGCTCCCAATACCCAATACTTAATATATCCAGTATGATTCACTGCTCTGAAACAAAGGAGCCCAAGTGAGGGTGAATACTTAATATAGACATGTCTGACTCATTTTGTACTGAGAGGATCTCTTTGAAAAACAGTATTTGCTTATTTAATGGGTTGATCATTTAATATGTGTGCAGACAACATTTCACATTTGCTCACATGAACGTCCTGGTTATTCAACAGGGGATGTATTTCATTACTTGTGCTTCGGCCCTTCTGTCCACCTGACAACAGACAGTGAAAACAAGCCAAACACGTGTCAGATGATTGAAACTCTGGTGCACAGTGTGGATGTGGAGAAGAGCAGACCTGTTTCCATTGGTCTCGGGGCCATGTGGTGGGGAGAGGGGGCCGCCTCAGCTATAAAAGCAGCGGCAGTGAGAGCGCAGCGCCGCGGAGAGGACTGGACCAGCCGGCCGCTCAGCATCACTCACAACCCGGGATCCACGCACGGACACGCACCGCAGCCATGAGCGAGGTAGGTGCTTCTTCTTAACAGGCTGCTTCTCTGTGATCTTCCAGCACCGCCAGCAGCTGCTTTAAACAAACAGCTGTGCTATTTTATCGCACTTGCTGTAAAGTTAACAGACCCGTGCGACGTTCGCGGCGCACAGAAATGTTGGATAATTCGCTTCTTAACGTCCAACAGTCTGAACTGTTCATACATGAATCTTTGACTTTTCATGCTTCTATATACTCTTTAAATGTTGCATGACAAATGATTGGAGTAAAGATTGAATCATGATTATGTGCGTAAGTGCTGATGTGCTTTTAAGTTGCATTCATTGTCTTGATTATTGATAATAATAATCATCATAATAAGAGTTTCTCTAATATTTCTCAGCACATGAACATCAGTTATCCTTGTGTTAGTCATGTCTGTGATGGGACTGATGTTCAGTTTGCCTACTGATCATCATACATGAGTAGGACTGTGATGAGGATAAAAATGAGCAGCCGATCTGAGGTACACATGCCAAATCTCAAACTTCAAATGACAGGATGTGTGTCAGTCCGCAAGACTGCTAATGCATTCTTGTCATGGTTCAACTTTGACATTTCAAACTAAAGCTCGATCCAGCGTGAACACATGCCGGATGAAGCAGAGGCAGCGTTGACCTGCACGGTTCATCTGTGCATCATTTCATGAGGCGTTACAACTTGTAGGTGGACTTCAGAGGGGTGATGATAATGTCAGGGCGGAGATTAGAAGAGACCCCTACAAGGATCTTGTGTGGAAGACGAGTCAGTGGCAACAAGCACATCCTACAGTCACTGAATTATTCAGGGCTTCTGTTTACACAATGAAATCAGACATCCTCCTAGAGCGCTGCCTCCAATAAGACTTTATCACGAGTATGTTCACCCAAAAGAAGTGGACTGACTAAAGGCAGATGATACACACACTAAGTCTGCTTTAACCTGCATCCTCCTCCACATGGAGGAGCTTCTCTTTATGTACTGAAGCCGCAGGAGAATCATATCAAATAGAAGACAACAAATTGCTGTAATAATTATTTCAGGATCAAATATAATCTGTCAACGTAACGTGCAGGCTGCCGTGAACACCAGATGCCACTTCAGTCCTTGTGAATCTTTTATCGCAGGCTTGTGATGTATTTTTGTACACAGTCACACACACACACAATACACTGATGACTTGTCTCCAACCCTCCTGTGTACTGCCTATACAGTGAGTCTTATAAATAAGACATTATACACTGGGAAACTGGGGAAATTCAGTTGCGTGTCATGTCAGTGATGGATTCATCTGACTATAAAGAGCCAAGGCCAAGACAAGAGTGTGTTGCTCTGAATGAATAATTCAATAAAAATCAATGGCGGCCTCCATCTACCTCCACACTCCGCTGCTCCCACCTCCACACTGTTCACACTACAAGTTTCACTGGTGTTCATCAGGATAATTGGCACTCTCACTAGCCGGAGAGCAGATTTGAATTTCTATTGAATCCTTATGATGTGGCTTGTCTAGTTTGGACCGCTGGTGAGACAAAAGAGAGAAATCCTGCTTAATGACCACTCACTGTCTGCCTTCAGAGCCTTAAGATTTATTTAGCCTCGCTGTATCTCTGGGGGCACTTGAACATTAATGATCTCATCTCAGGCAAGTACAGGCTGTTTATTATTTATAATCACTTCTATAAAATCCCTAAAGACATTAATTATTGTTATTAATGACGTTGGGTTGTTAAGTGAACTGCTGTCATGGTCCTGTTGCTCGCACATCTGTAGGCGCCAGCACCATCCCATCCATCAGAGAATAAATTACAATCATATTTCCAACAACGTTACTATCTGTACTGATCCTGTATTTTATTTGGACCATTGGCTCCATGATGACATGATGAATTTAACTTTATCAGCAAACATTACAATGAAACCGATGCCAGATCCATAGAACGTAGCTTACAGCTAGCTGGCTATCCTTGGCTTAGCTTAGCTACTTGGCTGTCCCTGTCTTGCTTTGCTCTTGGCTAGTAGAAAGTGATCTTTAGTTATACACCTTTGTTTGAAATGCACAGTTTGCCATAATAAACAAGTTAGAACAATGGATTGTTAGCTGGTGAAGTAATTTGGCAAGTTAGTAAAAGTATTTGGCCAGCGATAAAGTTAGTGAGCAATCAACCAAGGTTAGCCAGCTAGCTCTAACTTAGCTATGCTGCATCAGTGTTTCTCTGGTTGCTAGCTGATAAAGTAAACTGAGAAAGGCAAGCTAGCTAATTTACCCTCGGAGTCTGGATGAATTAGCTGACTTTATCTGCTTAAGACAGCATTTTACTATGTTAGCTGGCTAGCATTTCATCTAGGTTAGCAAGCAAACTAACATTAGCTAACTTTAGTCAACCAAAACCACAATATCACCATATATTTGAGATGCTTTGCAGCCATGTTAGCTTTGACTGTAGACTCGTGTTGGACTCTGTGGTGAAGTGAGTGCTAGTGATTTGCTGATGTCAGTAGACTCCAGTTCTAAGCTAACATTAGTTAGTGTTACACACAGATGGCGCTGTAGGGGAACAGGAGAGAGGCTAGACACTTGGGAGTGTGCATAACATCACATCCTTAGGATTTTTCCGGAAAAACGGTCCAGAGTCCTTTACATAGACACCAGTCCACAGGGTGATATAGGCAACCAAGAAAGTCGGGGAAAGTCTCCTTTTTTAAGTAATGTTACAATCTGTACACACAAAGAAATTAATACATGCAAATTACATCAGATTCGTACGTACTGTACCTGTAAATCTGTGGTCTCTCACCACAGGAGTGAAAAATTCTGACCCTTCTGACTGCACTATCTCGCAAATCATGACGACATGGAGACTGAATGAGGTTGCTTGTGATAATGGAAGCCTCAATTTGAGATAATGTGTTGTTTTGACTTTAGAAAAGATGCATATTTTGAGCCCATCTGACGTAAATAGTCAAGTGTAACACACACACACACACACACAAAGTCATTAGTGTCATTAGTTGTGCTGTTTGTCTTACATGATGATCTGGAGACGTACTCCTCCTCTGTTTTAAGCCTCGGGTTGTTAAACCAAACTTAATTAGATGGCACTCAGCAGAGAGGCTCCAGCCAAATGTGTGCAGTTGCCAACATATGTCAGCTCCACTTTTCAGATTTTCAGTAAAAGATAATGATTTCTTTCGAACCCCCATTACCAGAAAATGCACCTACGCAGCACAAGGCAAAGGTGCCAACCATGCAAACATGTTGTGAGTTGAAGTGTTGCTGTCATCTCTTTCCTGTCTGCCTGCCCTTTTACTCTGTGTAGAAAAAGTAAAACATATTGTGTGGCTGACATATAAATAAAGCACAGTATGTAGCCTACAGTAGGCTGTTACAAAGAGGCGTACAGGAGGAAGAAGGTCGCCTGTAAATGAGCATCAGGTTGTACGTTACCTTCAATGATCACACATTTAGACACATAATTCTCATTGTTCACACCAAAATATAATGTCTGTCGTGATCACCTGCAAAATATGTCTCAACAACAATTTGTGATTTCTGACACACTCAATTTTAATCATCTACTTTGTTGACGGTGCTGTGAGGTCGTTGTCGGTCAGTCATAGTCAAATCACTGTGGTCACATGGAGTCTCTAGGGGCCACCAGCAGGGCTTTTACACTCTTATTTAGACTGCAAGTTTGTTAATCTTTTGACTGTGCAAGTTTTAACTGACCTTGTTTTCCAACTCCCAGTACTTAATTAAGCAATCTTAGGTTAACTGAGAATGCTGACTATATAATTGATATTAAAACATAATTACAGTGTATCACAACTTGAGTCTTATTTCCGTAGGTTTGGTGATCAATTCCGTCAGTTGTGGTAGCTTTGTATATGCAGACGATTAGAAAGTCTGTAAACATGTCAACAGATTGTCTAAACCCTTGTTTTTCACTAGTGTGCCATGAGAGATCGTCAGGTGTGGTGTAGGAGATTATGCACTCTAATTGGTCCAAAAAGACTTATCAAGTCGCACCACAGCGTTTAACTTATTCGATTCTCTTCCTCATGTGACATTGCGTCATCTTGGTTTGGGCCTTGATTCACCCTGAATTATACTGCTTCAGTTTACTGTCCCAATTTCAATTTTTGTAGTACTAAATGATTTATGAATATGATCAATCATAACCACAAAAATAACACTCATGTTGTTCATATCTGACATTGCAGAATTTACCATTCCATTAATGTAACTAACAGTTATTGGACGGTGTTTAGTGTCAAATTCTGTAACACATGAAAGCTTTTAGTGGACAACCCCAGCTGTGAAAAGGTGATGCAAATAACACTCTGGACAGAAGTGGAAATACGATTAATTTGTAATATCTTTGTAATTCTGTTGCAGGTTAATTGCAGCACACTGGGCTTAAGTGCTGCGTGACATTAGATTTCGTAGGATTTGACTGGCCTCCTGAATGTAAAGTCATTTTTCGGGTGGTGAAACATTTTGCTGGGTGTCTGGTTGGAGACTGCACGCCATGTTAATACGTAAATGACAATTCCTTAGTCAGCCGTATAAAATCTGTTAGGGAAATGGTAATTATTGCCGTAGGCAGTAATATCGTGTTTTACTGATGACCTGTCCTTCAATCAATGCATCTACATTTAAGTGGTCTCTTGCCACGTTCTCCTACCCCATACTTTAATTACAGTGAGAGTGGTGGCTATGGTGGCTACTTGGCAAAGCCATTTGTTTCATCAACCAAAGTGGACTAGAGCCCTTTTTATTAAATTAATTAGATAAGAGTGTTAAAAGTTGCTGATCAATTTAAAAAGGACAAGCTGAGTTGGGGAAAAGTGGTCGGAGATGGATTTTCTTTAAAAGTCCCTTTTGCTGAGTTAAGACTGATAAAGTGATTGAGATCTGGACCAGAGTGGTGATTAGAAAGAAAAATCCTCTGCAACCCTGCAGTAAATGTTCAAACACCATTTGACGCGTGTTGATTTAATGTGATTTTTTTCTCACTTATTGACCTGAAATATAAACACATTTTAATCTGCAATTCTCTGTGATTTGTTTGAGGCATGTAGACTGACCCTAATCCTGCTTTAAACAATGAACAGAGATTACATTGAAATAATCTGTAATCCACCTAAACTGTCAGCAGGCTTCGGTGGTGCCTTCACTCGCCGTAACCCGGCCTCGGGGGTAATCCTGGCTTCTGCCGGGCTTTGCGGAGAGAAAATGACAAACATGATCGAGCGAGGGGTGAACGGTCAACACGAGGGAAAATAGAGCAGATTACACTTAAACTGCCAAGACGGGATCAGTGCTACAGTAGCATTATCAGCGTTTGCATCGAGGCTCACAGTTAGAGGTTTACCCCGAGGCTCTTAATATGTCACACATCATTTCTCCGGGGAATTGGATATTATCTCACAGAGGGAGAGCATTCACACACTGCCTTATACAGAAATGCTCAATTATAATACAGTAATATTCAATCTGCAATATTGCATATAGTCACCTAAATTTCAATTTAAATAAAAACATGTTTCCCTTGTAGATTATACACTTCCTTATCATGCTTTAGCACACACTGAGGAAGAATTAAAACAATACATGGAAATAGAAACAAGGATTTTAAAATCATTTTAAAGCTGCATTATATGTATATACAGAAGCGGTGGTGTTTTTGGAGGCGGCGTGCAGGATGGATCTGATCCCTATAGATCCCTGCAGATAGATTATAGTTGTTTTGTGCAGCAGAGCAGTAAAAGTGGTGCCTATCTCCCTTTTTAATTATGCCTTCCGAGTGTTTACGGTTGTTTTTTAAAGGAAAGAACGGTCTATACAGTTCGCCGCATGCTGCTGTGGGGCCCAGCTCTGCCTAATGCATGCTAATGTTGTTTGGGAAAACCGTGCTGCCATGCCATTAGCTCTACTTGAATAACTCCAGCTGGAAGTCGAGCTGTACCTTCCTCACACTGTCATGATGCTGTTGTACATGTTTAGGTGAGTGAAAGACGTTTCTGCTGGGTGTAGCAGATCGGTTGAGATTTCAAATGGCGTTTTATCCAAAATGCAAAAACAACAACGACAAATCTCACTCGCCCCCAGTGGTATCTGGCCATGCACGGGTTTTTGATGGACACCTTAGATTTCTGCCTCCAAAAAACTTTAATGACATTTTTAAAAATCAACATCTCTTTTCAGAAACAGTGTCCATGCTTACTTTGGATAATCCATAGACCTCACCTTCAGTTTTCATTGGAACTATTTTTTGATATAAAGTATGTCATATGACCAATGCCTGGCCATCCCTACATCCTCATGCCAAAACCCATATGTAATCATCTAGAATCCAACACTTTAATTTAACTAATCTAAAGCTTATAAAATATCTCAATCAACACATAACCATCATCAAAATATCTAAGCATAGTCATTTTTCCAGAGGCAGGGTGTGATGATGGCAATGACAATGTTGTAGCAAACTTTACTTGAGCTTCATTATATTTGCCTGTCTAGCTGTCACACCTTTTACCCTCTTTTCTACGGCTAGAAAACTGTCTTCATGATTTACACTACCAATTAAATTGAAGTCTGGGGTGAAAGCAAGTCACTTTAATTAGTGAACGTGTCAGCATCAGACAAAGATTAATAAAGAAGTCAGCCAGGTTTCATATTCTAGCTTTTCTGTCTGAAACAACAGCCTCAATGCACGAGAGGACGCTTTCATTATTCCACATGAACATTCTCATCTTTCAGCTTTTGCCTTGAACACAGTTTTAATGTGACATTTTACAATATTACGCCAACTTACAGTTCAGATATTTTCCTGAGGTGTTGGTAATGAATTGGAATTTGCTTTCATTGTTTTCTTTTATTGGCATTAATGTAGCAGATGGAAGAATTACCTGCTTTGTTGTGCACAGTTAATGAGTTGGAAACAGAAGAGGTCTGTTGGATTTACACAGGAGACAAATGAACAAATTCATCATCGAGCAGTAACTGGAGTCCAGTGTTCATTAAATAGCTGCTTTGTCTGTGCAGTGGTGCAAAGTTATAGCAGCTGATGCTGTGCTGGAGAAAGTAGAGATGAAGCGACTGTACAGTGACAGTTTAGTTTTCTGAACTATACACACACAGCAAGATTATTACAGTGTGTTAACAAATTCAGTACATGGCACATATACAGACATTCAGGCAGTATTATTTAATAGTATTAATGTTACACTTCTGGAAGAATTTTGTATTTTAGAGGCCTTACTGAAAAAACATGTAGCCTCAGAAGCTGCTGTCCATTCTTATGTATTTTCAGTCTGTGATGCATATGTCCTTAATAATTATGCTGTTTTTTCCCTCGTTATGCTGCATTATCTTTCATACTGCACTATTTACATTTGCTGCTGTATTTGAAATGTCACCTTATCTCACTAAGCCACTTTAGATTTGCACTTTGTACTAGTTGTATATACTTTTTTGTATATATACTTTTTTTTTACACTTTGTGCATTGTATTCTGGTCAACTACTGGGGCTGCTGTTGGTGAAGAAATTCAAATCTCTACCTGTTTTACATGGAAAGGATGTTGATTTTAACCACATTAGCAGCATTCACCATGTTGGTACAGGCTGTAAGATCTTGACAATTATTTGATTATTGGATGGCTTGCCTTTAAATTTGTTTCAAACATTCACGTCCCCCTCAGGATGGAGTGTAATAGCTGCAATAACAAAATTAATCCAATACCAAAAGTATTTCATCCAATACTTTGATTGATAACTTGTACATAAATACCTGCAAAACTAATGACATTCCCATCAGCCTCAGCTGTACTTTGTGTTTACTGCTAAATTATGCTTGCATGCTGATACTCTTGTCAGGGCCATAGACTGTATAAAAGGTCAGTACCCGATCCTTACCTCCTGCACATTGCGCCTGTGCATAGGTCAGGTGCTGACACCTGATGGATGGGTTATTCTAACTCTAGCTGTTCCTCAAACCAATTACTTTAAGCAAATAAAAAAAGCTCTATTTTAAACTTGGTTGTACCTGCACTTCTATATATTCTATACTTCTACCGTATGTTACATAATCAAAGAATGGTTTTGGATGGTTTTCACAGGAAAGAGTTTAAATACAGTGTGTGGTCCACCATCATTCACTGTTCAATCAATCCTCAGCAGTGTCACTCTTGCACGCTGCCGTCCCTGTTTCCAGTGTGGTGGTGGGGAAGCTACTGAGGAGTTGTAATGGTGCTTGGATGAGCTGTCTGTGACCTAGTTTTGCTGTCTCCTCGTTAAATTGTTAATAGATCCTGAGTGCAGCATGGAGTCTCTCTGGGGAGCCCGAGCTGCCATAAGAACCAAAAATAGCCCCCACACACTGGGAAGGTAATTTATTTATTTCACCAATTCCCTCCATGTCCAGGCTAAGCCTTCATGCCAGTGTAGTGTTTCCTAAACTCGATTAAAGACAAAATCACATATGAACATCACATGAGGAACAATAAATCTTTAGAAACTCCACCAATACAACTCACCCCGACTCTGTGGATGTAAATTTGAGCCTTCACTGATGCTGAAAAACAATCTGCTGCAGACTGACAGCTGAATCAAATTCATTTGTATGGATGCACTCCGCGCCAGTAGCAGCCCAAGTATCTCTGTGTCTGTCCTAAGCAGAAAAACATAGATATATAATGAAATGAACTCAATTATTAAATGCAATATTGCACCCCAAAATATATTCATTTCAATTCAAAACATCGCTGAAGATCATTCTAAAGGATGGATACCCGAGATACTGCACTGTTTCGACCCGACAAAATATAGTCACTAACCTCTGGTGCAAAGGCAAAACAGTGGAAAAGCTTTTGAAACACTTTTTTGTTCAACTACAAACTCCTAAAGTAATGCATGCAACCTATGAGACTGGGCACTAATGTGTGTCATGTTTTTCCAGTATGGGCTTTAAGGGTTGTTACTGATGCTTTGGGCCCGTAGCTGTTTGTGACAGTTGCTTCACGATTTATATCCGAGCATGGTGCCACGACACAGACACTTTTATAAAACCATTCCTGGACTCTGATCCAGTCGCTCAAGTTAGAACAAAATACAAATTTCTAGTGCTTCTCTAGCTTTGTACATTGTCAGTCAACCATGGCAGACCGGAGCCATATGCAGCACATACACTGTACAGAAGGACATCATCATTAGTGCTGTAATTATCATCATTGCCATCCATTTGTCAGGCTCTCTCCGTCTCCAGCATATGGGACTGGGAGCAGACAAACACTGCAGCTCGTCCTCGGGGACTGTGACAGCACGGCATCTCTGCACAAGCTGTACACAAGCCCAGCTCAAACAGCAGCCAGCGGCACTGTGTTAGGTTCAGTTTGGTTTGCACATTACTGGCACTGAAGGCACGTCAGAGTTAGGATTCGTCCAGCTTCCTAATGAGAGGCTGCGCTGTTTGGCAGGCCTGAACGAGAGAGAGAAATAGTAGTAAAGTATCATCACTCTGACAGTAAATACAGATAGTAGACTGGATATGTTAAGTGAGCTTAACTCAAAACAAGGGAAAGATTTCAAGCAAGATATGATTAACCCTGTTGTCACAATTTACAGTTTGTAATCATAATTTACAAGACTGCTGACTATACAGGTTGATCAAATTTCAAGTAAGAGTTCAATCAAAGGCAACTGTCCTTGGTTTGTAGGTTCTTGAGGACGTTTCACTTCTCATCCAAGAAGCTTCTTCAGCGCTGAAGAGCTGTCCACTGTCCATGATCTGGATGACTGAGAACCTTCACAGACAATGAACAAGTTTTTTCATGCAGTGATGACATTTTTAAAATTCTGCATTCAACAATATCGGTGCATAGCAACTATAGTACAGTTAAAGTGGCAATAACTAATATATTTATATGTCACTTATTTAGTTACAAAAGGTGTATTACACTCACACAGCTGTCAGTGTTTTGCTTCGAATGTCATTCATAATAAGATGGTTTACATCAGGAGTTCTCAAAGGTTGATGGCTGAGTGCCAATTTAGGGAGGCAGCATATGATTGAGTGCCACATAGGAAAACCCATGAGCTTATAGAATTTGTGATTGACACTTAAATAATGGTATTTAACACAGTTTCTTTGGCGCTGAATCCACATGTTTACAGATACATAAAATGCTGCTCAGTGCAGCTTGAGCACATGGATAGTTGTGGTGCACCGTTACGTCACACATCTTTTAACCCTGTGTGAACCCGGACGGTTCCCACTGGCTGTTCCAAAGCCTAGATTAAAAATATTTAGGTCTCAAATGGCTGCTCCCAAATGTAGATTAAAAAGAGTCCCCTGCCATCAGTGACCTGCCTGAGAGGCTTAGCCTGGTCAAATCTCGTCTTTCAAATCACTCTTCAAAACTCTTTTTTTTTTAAAGGGACATGCTTCTGTGTATTCACTAAGCTTCACCTTACTTTCACAGATCTTCAGACTTCTTACCTCCGACTGCTCTTTAAAATCTTTTGTCAAACATTTTACAAAGCATTTCTAATTGTGGTATTTCTGAAAGTGCTGTAAACTTTCTCCCCCTCCTTCTCCTCCTTTTCTTCTTCTTTCTAATTATATACCACAAACGCTCCTGTGGCACCTGCTCCTTTGCCAGTGTTAATCATCATGATAGCAGGCGTCTCAGCTTGGTGTCTCTCGCCAGCTTCTGTGTTATATGTGTGATCCTTTAAATGAGGCAGAGACGGGTTGAAGTCAAGGTCACAGCTGACAGGTGTGAGGGTTAATGAAAAGTGGACGGGCCAGACAGAGAGGAGTTCAGCAGTGACAGCTGATGCATGCGAGCATCAGTCTGAATCATTCTCTCGGGCCTTTGACCTGTTCTTACTCATGCAGTGACTCCTGCGTCTTCATCTGTGCTGGGTCTTTGCAGGCGGCAGACTACTGTACTGTGCTATGTATGCTGCTGTAATCTGCAACCTTAAGTCAGTAGCACATGGAGTTTATTGTGTCCAGACACCTTTCAAGTTCGATTTCTTTTTCTGTGGGTTGTGCTTTCTGGGAATCGGATTTGTCAGTGTTTGTAGCCCATTCCTTTAAATTGAAACAGCACGTTACATCTGTAATGTGCTTTTCCACTGAAAGAGAATTGGACGATGGAATCCTTCAAACGGATTGCATCATTCAAATGTGTGAGTGGTTCAGGGAACATGGAGAGCAGGAGAGATATAAGGAGCTGTAGAGGACCACTGGTCTCCACCCACACCTCCCTCACCCACATTAGGTCAGGAGGAGGAAAACAAGTTACCTTGCCAGGCAGCTGCATTTGTGAGATCACATGAGCCAAGAATCCATCTTGCCAGGCTGCAAGTTATGCGCTTGAGGTCGAACCACAGTCGATCAGACCGATCAGTGTCCCATGAGGAACTACTGGCAGCTACAGGTGATGTGTGACGACGTGTTTCTTCTCCCAACTGGTTCTCATCGTGCGTCATGGTTTGTCAGTCTGAATGCTTGAAGTTAGCCCTTGATAGACGGTGATAGACAGATGGTTCATCCAATGACCTGCCAAGTGTTTTTTGGAGGTGCCTGCCCTTTTCAGTTTCCTCTGTTCCAACTTCCTTGTGCATCAGGTTAGAAAACAAGTTTGAAATGAGTAAAGTAGACCTCAATCACTGCTCCATAACTCATATTTGATTTGATACATTTATGTATACACACCCAATTCACAGGAAGGGAAGAAAAGAGATGGATTTTGATAAGATAAAAACTATGACTGCTACATTACGAATCACTTTGCTGATTCAAATCACATCATTCAGTTCAGTTCAAAAAAAATAAAAAATTAAAGATTCATAGTCACTTACTACGTAGTTGTCTTTTATTCAGGTATGAGGTTGCATCACTTTTGTTTTTATAGCCATGGACCAGACGTGTGAAGAAATGTCTGTGGCATCTATGTATACTGTAGCATTGATGTACATTTCATTGTTGCTGACTGAACAGTGGGAGACAAAAGCCTCATGTTTGCCTCAGCTTGATAAAGACTGAAACAACCTTCCTGCCAGGAAGGAAACACCTCAGACACGGTGAAGCTTTTGCTTCTGACAGTCTGACGTTCAGGTTCAGAGGCTGTGCAGTAGCAGATATGAGGAAGCATGATTCAGCTGTAATATCCTACAGTGTATTTGATCTAAGGTCACACTGAAACAGTCAAACCTCAGCACTGCTGCACCTGCTCACCGTCTGTTTTCTCTTTTACTGTTCAATAGTCCTTTGTTAAAAATGCCGCAGGCAAACAGAGCGACAAACCCTCCTCAACTGCTAGAAGCCAGCAAGTGATGGGAATCAAGCAGCGCCAAGCTCGAGCAAAGACCGAGATTGGCCGTGACAAACACCTCATTTGAAATTCACTCAACGCTTCGGAAAATCCACATATGAATTTTTATGCAAATACTCCTTTCTTCTCGCTGTTTTCTCTGTGTTCGTTAGGCACAGTAAAGCAAAGGATGCTGAAAGGAGTGAGACTGAACCTCCACTGGAGAGGAAAACACTGAGCAGAAAAGGGAATAGTGTGGGGAAGATGTGCTAATGCGTGGTTATGTGAGTTATCCCCGTACACATTAGGACCGGACTTGTTATGCAAGCTCCAACTGTATCCAGGCAGAAAGAGACGGAGAGAGAGAGAGAGAGAAGAAAGGAAGAAAAGAAGAGCAGCAGAAGATTCACTTCCTCAGAGTTTATATAAGAATATAGTCACATTATTGTTGCTTTCCAGTCACAGCTCCTCCCCTCCTTCATCATGTCTGTTGGCTTTTTTGACAGATTGGATATAAAACAATATGAAACAGGGAATGCAGGGCTGCTGGTGACTTCTGACCTCTGACCTTCCCGTGATCTGAAAATGAAAGATTAGAACAGATTAGACTGGCAAACACTATTTTACAGTCAACAAGTCAACAAGCAAATGTTTGGTTCATATCTCATGTACTAATGCACTAATGACTGTATTTTTTGATCCTCAGTCTTTAATGTCACGTGATGAAGACGACAAACAATCTGATGTAAATATGTTTAATAGGCTTTATTGCATGAATGTTGGATAAATCCAGACCAAACCTTAGACTCACTCTGACTTTTTGTCACAGTTAGAGACAAAAATAATCTTACTCAGGATACTTTTCTCACAGCACAGCCGCCCACCGCAGACACAAATAGAACCAACACCTCCTGTTAGTGTGATCGTTGAGCTTTTTTAGCCCCTTGTTGAAGTTTATGAAGCTGAAATGTGACCTCCTATGGAAGAAGTGTCACTCTTTGAACTTGGATTAGCTTCTCTCATCTCTGCAGGTGGCTCTACAGAACGGTCCATCTGCTTAGAGGACAAGGGGGCTACTTGAAACTAGGTTATTGATTTCAGCTCGTAACACATTTGTCTTGATTTCTCGATATTGCACTGCATCCTCCGACTGCACCGAGACAATCGCTCAAACAGTATTGTTGCTTCGCTCCCGGACGTCCGCTCCGGCTGCCGCTGAACACTCGCTTGTGTCCTGGTGGGTGGAGGTGTGATGTATGGTGCCATCACTGCGTGGCACCGCTCCTGCCCTGCTGAATACCAGAGCACAATGAGACGAGAGTCAGCGTGGTGCTGACAGTCCCGGCAGATTTGACTCACTTTGACTTCTGCGTGTAAAGAGAAAAACAGATGGCCACGCTGCCAAAGTTCCTCTTCCACCGGCTCTTGTGATGGCACATTAGCTCTGTCACGTTTTCCAAAAATCGAGTTTGAACAAATTTGAAATTACACGCAATACAATGAATGAATTCGAACATGCATCTGCTCTCCCCACAACAAATATTACTGCTGACAGCAACATTATTTTCATTATTTAATAACCTTTATATTACACCCATCTATCATCACATTCTTCCAGCAGCTCAATGTTAACCTTTTTAACAGCTGTATCAACGCTTACTACTACTTCTATTTCTGCTGAAGCTGAGTGTGTGAATAGTAGGCAGTCAGACAGGGTTGACCATTTGATGTTGCTCCCCTCGTCTGTGGTGCCTCACTCAGGTTGCAGGATCACAGGTGAGTGTGCAAGAGAAGGCAGCTGCTTCGGACAAAGTCGACAAACAGCCTTATCTTTGACAGTTACTTTGCCATCTATACAGCGTAGAACCCAAAATACTTACACCCACTGCCTCTCGGGTGCTTCGTTGTGGAGATTGGACGCTCAGGACGGCTCTGCTCGCTTGTATCTTCCATTTTTGTAGCAAACAGCATAACATAACCAGCTGAGTTTACTGATAGGTCATAGGTCAAGCTGATGGTGAACTGATAGACTGTACATTTTGAATTCCAAGAGTCATTACAGTTCGAATATAAACTTTTTTCCCCACATTCAAACTAGCCCTATGGCACATGGGGACATGGGAGGACGATTTCTTTTGTCGGTTTCTTTTATTAGCTGCTTCCAGCACAGTCTGCAAAAATTTCCCCACCCTTTGGTAGCCACAGGTTTCGCCTTAGGAGGCTGAAATTTGCTACAGAGGTCAAGTGTGAGGTTGTGTGTGTGTGTGTGTGTGTGTGTGTGAGTGAGTGGGGTCTCAGACATTGTAAATTTGCTCTTGTTTTACTTTGTTCCTGCTTGGCTCACATAAATCAAAACTACTGTGGCAATTTTAAAATTCATTGGAAGCACAGGATTAATAATTCAGGTGGAGTTTGGCAAGATGGAGAGATGGTCCCTGATGAATCTGTGAAATATAGTGTGCTTTAAGTCAAATCACCCCCAGAAAGCTCAACTGTATGAATTATGCTCTTGTAATGATACACATTGATCTGGGAAAAAGTAATTATAAAAAGTACTACTAATTAGTATTAATTGAATAACTGGACAATGTTATTCACAGACTCAGTTGGATGCAAATAGTATCTTTCTGCAAGCAAGAAAGTTCAAAGATCTGAATGATCTCACACACACACTGTAGCGTCTCAGCACTTGGAAGCTCCTAGTTTCAGAGCCGAGCGCGTCCTGTAACGTTGCAGAGCAGCAGCAGCCTGTCAGGGAGCTGTTCGAGCAGGCAGAGTGAACATGCCTCTGCTGCAGAAACATGGATTATAGATCAACATGTCTCATCGCAGCTCCTCTCACACAGAGCAGAGACAGTCCTGTGACATGTTCAGTGTGACCGGGTTAAGTGTGAGGATGACTTCCTCTGACGCGTTCTCCGTCAGGAACACAGAACACGTGTTAAAACTTGGTTTGTTATGAAGAAAGATCTTTGAATGAAAATGTATAACTTAAATAAATATGAAATAACACTTTCATTCAAATAACAGGAGGGACGTTTTTCATTGTGTCATGTATTATGTGGCGTTCTTCTTTAAAAAATGATGATCATGGTTTTCTGTGTTTTCTTTGCAGAGACAAGCATCTGGAGCAACGACTGGAAACAGCAAACCATCTGCTGGCCAAGGTAGCCATCATGTTCAGTCTGAAAAGTATAAGCATGCAGAATTATGATGCAGAATATTACTGATGAGTTGATTTCACTAAAGCCTGTGTGGTGCATACAGTACAGTCAGATATCAGACAGTGACAGAACAAAGCTGTAGCTAGTTCTGCCCTTTGGTTGTAATGCAAAGTAAGATTTCAAATAATCATCCTGATAGTTTCACATCTCATTGAACTTGTTCTACAGTATCAGTCAAGTTCACAGACCACCACCAAGACCAGTTTTAAATAATATGTGTTCAAAGTTTTCAGTAACATAAAATGCAAAACTTCTTAAACCTCCAAGAGTAAATGCAACAAACTTTAACATGAACACGTTAATTGTAATATTAGTATGCTATAGGTCGAATGAGAACTCTACAGGTCCTCCTCCGATCGTAGTTAGATATTAATAACATATAGTCTATTGATCAAATGAGGCTTTAAATTTGCTGTAAATATCAAGTGCATTGGTTCATATATATTTTTTAAATAATTGTAATTAGTCAGTTTATTTAAAGCAGTTTTCAGCCATATACCTCAATGTATTTTTTGACACTCTAAACCACTTTGGGTACACATGACATCTTTATATTATTTCAAACCAGGCATTTCTAAATTGAAATTAGTTTACAATTATAATTGTAAACACATTTACAAGTATGAATTTGTGTCATAAAGACATTGATTTCATTGAATTGACATTGATCTTGAGCAGGTCTGCCAGATTTATACTTTCCTCAAATGTCTTGATGCCCCAAGACTTGTTTTATTTTACAGAAAGATCAGACCGAATTTGAGATAATAGTTGATTTGTTTATGTGTCTTTTCTGCTTCTACATACAGAGTACATGAGTTACCACAGTGGTTCTGGCAATAGAAAGGTTTCCTCTACCATGGTAGAACATCACAGGAAGACCTACTTTGCAAACTGGGCCATGGTATTGTTGGCATAATAATGTAATTCAAATCCCTTGAGTTATAAATGGTGAAATTGGACTTGCAGTACTTGGCAGGATCCTTTGAAGTTCATAAACGGTGTTAAGTGCAGAACTGACATCCTGGCAAAATTAGAGTATGCAAGAACAAAGGCCTGTTTCTAATGAACCTCAGACCAGTGAATGGCTTTTTTTCATGACCTCAGCTCAGGTGAGACAAATGTGAATGAGTCTGTCATTTCCTCTCTGGTTTGTAGAATGAACAGATGTAACTAAGCTTTGAAAAAAAGCTGATATATCATTATGAATGCACATGTAGCAGGTTGTGTTGTGTTGCTGGATTTCCTAGTTGTAACCATGCGAGCAGACGCTGCATATCTTGTAAGTGCTTCTCTCAGTCTGCACATTTGCAAAATTAGTTTTCATGGCAGCACACGATAGCGAGGACAGAGGAATCGCTGAATGTAGTCTCCTCCACTCCTTGAAGTCAACCTTCTGCCAACACGATGGATGCAGCAGGTTGACAGCAGCCGATTCACTGCTCTGCGTCCCTGGAAGGCTCCAAAGCTCATGGGTTAGGTTTAGGAAAAGTTCATAGTTTGTGTTAAAATGTGCAGGTTAGTATTCATTAACTTTCATAATTTCATTTCTAAGTTAAAAAGAAACATGAAAAACCTGAGTGGAAGTCCTGAGTTAGACCCATCCAAACAGCACAACCTCCTCCGTATGCAGCCTCTTCATCATCTGGCCTCGATGGCACATCACGTCACTCTTGAGGGGCACCTCCAGACATGACGCTCCATCGGTATCAACAGCATCACACTTTGAAGCGTAGACCCACCGACCCAGCTGCCGTATTCCATGTTTGGGGGGTGAGAACCGACAGGGGGCTGCTGATAGCACTGTTCAGACCCCGTGCTGAAAGGGATTTCTGTCCCAACTTGTAGAATGATGCAGCGTGTTTGCAGCTCTGGCTCAGTCCGGAGGGAAACATCGCGCCTGTGATCAGGAGGGATTTCAGGAAGCTTAATTGAATTTGATGGAGGTGCATGTTTACATTCATTTCACGTTTTCACACTTTTTTCTTCTTTCCATTGTTTTTGGTTCGGGAGAGTTACTGAAGTCTAATTCACTCTAATAAGTGAACTTTTTAAAATAATCCTATTCATTATATTTATTTTTACAATGCTGTAGAAACATCATAGGCCTAGAATATAAGAGAGAGGGGAAAAGAGAGAAAGACATGAAATGGGTGATAAGAAAATTGATCCTTTGTACAGTAAAGATGTTAAAAGAGAGACCTTATTTAAAAACTTTACAGTTACAAGTAAAAATAAAATAAATGGTACCATTACTAATTTTATTGTAAGATTAACATGTTTCAGTTTCCTGCTGTGTTGAGCAGTAATGATATTACTGTACCTTGTAATTATTTAGTTACTCACCAATGTAAAACATACCTGCACTCATTTATTTCTTTTTTATTTATTACCCTTGTACACAGTGTTTCCCTTTCTATGCAAAGATACTTTTTTATGCCAACTTGATGGATGGATGACTTGCGATGCTGAATAAGGGCATCATGACCTATTGCAGTTGACTGAAAGGGCGTCATGTCTGTATGAAAATCAATAACTTACCCTTTTCCTATAGACCCTGTGCCTCACACACTCCATTTGAGGGAATAAATGTGTTCCTTTTCCATTGTTTGCTAATGTATGAGAGTCTAACTTGTGGCTCAGTTTTCAGGCCGTGCCTTTTTGAGGTTTGGTTCCTCAGTGCTCTTTAGACCGGGCCTTCATCAATCATTGTCCATCCACTCTTAGGCTGCTCTAAATCTCATAGGAACCAATTTTAGTATGACCTTTCACAAATAATCCCATCATCCATTGTGGCAATTTGGTTCATTCATACAGCAGCACAACACATCACCGAAACTGTGATGTGCTTGGCTTATAGAGTCTTGCGTCCTCTGTGGTGTGAAGGGCATCGACCCTGTGGAGTAGGTGTGAGTTTAGAGAAGGAAGCCATGTGTGTGCGTGTGAGAGAGAGAGGTTTGTGTGGTTTCTGCAATCATGAAATATGAATTTGTCTTCATTGTCACGTGCCATCCCAGGGCTTCAAGGTCAACAGAAAGTTCCAGCTAAACGTAAGTAGGCCATTTAGAACAATCTCCATTTATGCCAGGGCGCACACCTTTCACCGCAGGTCGCCGCAGCCATGCACGGAGCGCCGTACTGCATGGCAATTATGTCGCTTGAATAAACACCTGACTGTGTCACATCCCATAAAACTGAACCTTTGCACTTGTTTTAATCACACATCTGCTTTATGTGTTTGAGCAGCCAGCGCTGACCGAGTCACTCGTCACTGGTTCTTTTTCTTTCAATGAAGCATGTCTCATTCTTTTCACACAGGAGGATTAAAGGAAATAGAGTTTCAGTATTAAAAAAGAATTTTGGCTTTAAGTCTAACTGATTTATAAATAGATTGTTGGAGCTTGTCTTCTGTCATTAAAGTCCAGCGTCTTCTCTAACAGACTGTGGAGAGCAGTTGCCTCGTTAGCCTCGTTCGTCCATGTGTGGGCTTCTGTTCTGTCCTTTTATTGAATGTCAGACATCTGTAACGACATTTATGTCTGACAAGAATGAGGTCACTCTTTTAACACTGCAACAGAGAGAAAAAAAAACGCTGTAAAACCTGCAATAAATTTTTATTTTCTTTGCCTGTTTTTATGACTCCATTTACTTTTGCATTTATGTTTATGCAAAATCGTTTTATAGACTTCCCTTCACAGAGTTTCTCAGAGCACGAGTTTTGGGTCAAATAATTCAATACTAGAGGCTCCTGGGTTCAGCTACTGAGACACATCAGTGCCATCTTCTCACTATCCCCCCTCTCCTCTCCCCAGATGAAAAAAGAACAACCTCCCCGAGGACTTTGACATCGACATGGAGAACCCGGAGACTGAGAAGGCCGCCGTGGCCATCCAGTCGCAGTTCAGGAAATTCCAGAAAAAGAAGCAGGATTTGAAGTCCTAGAGCGGGCGCCGTCGGCCGCGTCGTCACCTGATGTGGGCCTGGTCTTGCATGTCAATCAAACTGCACCGTCATGAACTGAAAAGGAAGGATGGGGGTGGGATTCCTGAGGGTGGGGTGGTCTGGGACGAAATAGTATCTTTGTGAAAGTGTGTGTGTAATTACTAACTTATGACTATTATATACAAAAAAATATACATGATCAAATTCTGGGTGTATGTATTTAAATCTTTCCTATAATTTTGCTATTTCTGTTTTTTACTTCAATGACACTTCACAGTGTAGCTGCAGCGGAGCTTAAAGCTTGGATCTTTTTCATTATGTCACATTCAGTGTAATATACCCATGTTAACAACGAGCTAAACCAAGGCATCTCATAAATCGTCAAACAGTGATTATCTTTAATTCAGGGGGAATATAAAGCCACATGCAATGCTGTGATTGACACTTTAACCCGGGTCATGATTTCATTGATAATCTTAGCAAGGCGTCATCACAGGTTTCTCAGCTCTGCTGGAGGTCTGTTTCTCTCTGGCTGGGTAAAATGATCCCACACAGTTGCCAGTGCTCTCACATTGTATGACTATTACGTTGAAAACCAAATCACGTCTGATCTGTATTTCCACGTGGGAGGTCTCCCCTCATCACGTCATTTCATCCGATGACAAGAACCTCTCTGAGTTGTCTCCTTGTAGAGAATGTAGATGCTGTGCTCGTGATTCCAATTGTGTTTCTTTCCTCGGTCGTGTTCGAAACTGATTCAAGTAACGTCATTGTTCAGTTGGCTCACACATGTGTACTGTACAAGCACACACAATTATGCATGCAAGCTTGCACAGACGCACACACTCGCACACACACACACACACATATACAGAAAAATAAATAAAGACATTGGAAACGAGTCCCAGTTGATTTACTTTCTATTATTTCATGGTCTGGTTGGTGGATGTGGATGCAGTGAGTCCTGTTGTCACGTGTGCAGTCAATCATATGAAAACTGATTTATTACAAACTATTATAACCTTTTAAAAACATAAAAGGCCAAACAAAAGGCTAAATAAGCATTTTGGATTATTTAACTGATGCGACCTCGACCTTGCAATGAACTCAATCACTGCTGCACTAGATCATCGCATTCTGTGGTCAGTACAGCTACAAGATCCAGATCCACTGCATAGATGGGTTTTCATGCCCTTTTACAGCAAACTGCATATATATTGCACATGAAGTGGTTTTGAAAAATTGGGCAGACAAATGAAAATGACTGATGATGTCCTCACTGCTGTTTCCAACAGGTTACTGTGCTCTCTGAAAACTCTGCCTCATTACTCCACAACATCATTTCAACTATGAGCCATGTTTCCATGTTTTTGTCACTTGAGGTCACTAATTTATTGCCATGGAAAAAATGGCTCTTGGTTCTGAGTTAGTCTGGAGACAGTGACTAACTTTTAAAGATTAAACTTAGTCAGTCTTGTGTGAAACTGTCCAACTTTCTTGGCTAATCTAAGAGCAAAACTACACAAAACTGTCTGAAAAGTACAGACCAGTCTAAAATATCTTTTTGAAAACTGACCCTGGAACTTACACACAGATGAATCATGCTGAGAACCATGCTGGTGAATTCCAGGTAGAGCTTAACCTCCTGGGTCAGAAACTCTTCAATATGAATCTGTGCTTCAGAGGTCAGGAGGTCACGTGAGAGTAAAAATGAGGTTTAAAATCTAGTATAAAGAAATAAAACGAAATGAAATGCTGCGTGTGTTCAATCTTAGTGTAAAACGTCTGAGCATATTTAACCATTTATCTCATCAGGAAGTGATGGTACATCCAAGTTCATCAGCAGCAGTTTAAAAACACATTTATATAAATACGGGTGTTGCGTTATGAAATCCAGCCAGGAGAATAAAGTTGAATGAGACAGCAGAGTGCAGGTATTTCTTCTTTAAAATGTTGCATATTATAGCTAACAAGAGTTGATCCACCATTTTTTCCTGTTCTTCACTCATATTAAACGCTATTTTCAAGGTCTGTTGACTCACTTTCTATCAGTCTTAAAGATGCTAATGATGTGTATATATGAGTGTGCACTTACAACCAGACTGAATTTGTTCAACAGATCATACTGTACCTCGCTGTAGAGATTTCTCAGTGCCGCATCAGATAAAATCTAGAAGTCAGTGAAGTCCTTCTGTCCATAACCCAATGAATGGTTTGAGTGGAGAAAAAAAAAATCTTTGAATCCAAGAAATGCAACATAAACAATGCCAGCTGTCAACTGCAAACTGTTCAGGAAGGTGCAGTGCTCATTGCTCCAGTTCTGCACTGGGACATGTTTATTACTTTACATTTTCAGAATCATTTCCCCAGCGCTGCCAGCGACAGCTTCATATTTCTCAGGCTGATCAGAGGGAAGAATTCAGCTCGCCTCAACTTTATTTATGACAGCAGTTAATAACCACCAAGTGTGGCGGCAAGTAAATCTCTGTTACCACGCTTAATTTGTTGTGGACTTGAGAGGTGGATGGCAGATATAGTTGTCATGCTGAGTAATATGCCCTTCTGCTATTCCCCTGACTTGTGATATAAGACCATGGAAGCAATTTAGCAGGCAAGACGTGAGGCTCAGGCAGAAGCTTCAGAGTGGCAGGTTGGAAAGTCTTCAATTACTAAACCAGTTTAGGAAGGAAATTCTTAATAACACTCAAAATTACACACGTTACACCTATGATATGTTTTAGAATGAATATTTAGAAACTCTTGGTTCTGGAAGTGGTGACATTTAGAAATGTACGTTGACTTAAACTAAAGGAGAGATTTACCGTCAAACTCTCATAAACTGATGGATTGAATCAGCTTTTAATATTCAGGACCTTTTTAATTCATGGTTGTAGCTTAATCCTGCCAAATGATTGCATCCATTTCCCAGAATGCCTTTTGACAGCTACACCATAAATGGCAGTGCTGTCACTGGAAGGGTTCATGGGTTTCATCATCAGTGTACTACCAGGTGGATCCGGGACATGTCCACAGCTGGTATCAATCCCTTAATACATACAGGTACTGCAGTAATTTAATCCTGTCTTCCTGGAATTAGCCTATGTTTATATACTACTAAACTGTATACTAATATTTACAGTGTACTGTTTTTGCAGTTAGTATGCAAGAGATCAAACTTAACCATTTTATACTACTACAGGAAACAGTATGTGTACAATGCGAAAGCAGCTGAGCTGAGATTTTAAGATGCTTCTGCCACTTCAACAAAGTGACTGCAAATGTTTTTCCAAAAATAAAAAATGTTATATAGCTGATTCTGATTTTTTTTCCCTCCCAGCCATGAGAAGCTCCTTTCCCCGATGCACTGCATTGTGGGAGTACAGCGTCATTTTTTCTTTCAGTCTGCATTCTGACTGATTGGTAATCTACCAATAATCACTCATACGTACTCGTAGAATTAGTGCGTAGTATGGATTTGGGATACAGCTTCCATTTATCCCAACATACAACATGTCTCTAGTTGCATTGCATTCTGTTCTTTCAAGGTTTTGCTTGTGGGGAAACAGATTTCTCAGGTTCTTCTGCAGTTGAATTCTCCCTCTGTTACTACTGACACAAAAATTAAGCTTGATGTTTACTGAGCTCTCAAAAATGATCCCGGTAGTTATCACCCTTTGCCACCGTAGCAGTGCAGGAAAATACTTGTTGAGGTGAAAAGTTGTCTAAACTTGCTCAGTTATTCATTGATTTTCCTCACCTGTTTCTTTGGGATTAAGACAGCTGGAGTTTATCCCAACATTCCAGGGAGGAAAGTACTGGTGACCAAGACGAAGGCCACAATCTGAAACATGTTGGAGATGTTGAAAGATATTCTTTATACAACAAGTGTTGGTGGAGTTTCAGCCTCTTCAGACCTTTTTTCCTTCTCCATGCATCTTCAAAATAGGTGCTTAAAATCTCTGCTGTGCTTCTACATGAAATATTTGGTGGGAAGAAAAAACAAAAACAAAAAAACAGCCAAACAAGAAAATGGCCCAGACATGCAAACTGCATGTCCATTAAGTTTAAAATGTTAAAGCAATTTGGGATGAAAGTTCATGGAGGAGGATGGATCAGTGAGCAACATAACTCTTTACAACACTGCCACCTGCAGGCAGAGAAGCTTCAGAATAACAAGATGATCTGACTGACCAACACTGAAGAAACTTTTGCTGGCTACCTTTAGGACGTCTCACCGCTGTCATGATGAATGATTCGGGGATTCGGGGTCTCCAGCTGAGATTCACGGCCCAAACAGCCAGAGAGCAGCGCCTCCACCACGTCTGCTTCATCTCCACACCACCATCAGTCACTCATGTCAAACCCGTGGAGGACACTTTGGGGAACAGCCATTTTATTAATCAAATTTGAACTTTGTGTTAGTTTCTCTTTATTCCAGTGCCACCATGGTGAACACTCATGTTAAAAATAAAAAGTGACATTTTTTTTTTGTTAAAATGTATAATCATAATGAAGACAGTTCAATCATAGAAACTAATCATAGAAACTGACATAATGACCTCACAGCATTTTGGATCACCTCTTCTCCCTTCAGGCTAACTCAAAGAAACAGAAAGAACAGAAATGGGCCAGGGTAGACAGGAACAAAAAAACAGCTTCTTACGTATATCCACATTTTTTTTTTTTTAGATATTTCCCATAGACATTATAGGTTTGGTTTGAAGGGGGGATTCTGCTGGATTGTCTCACGTTTTTTTTTTCCCTGTAGAGGAGCATCACTGCAATGCAGCAACAATAAATCTACTGAGGAGAGTGAGAGCCCTGAAGGCTCTACCTAGTGCACTGAGAGTAGGGGGATCTATCTGGACACACTTGAGTTGGGGTGTTGTGAAGTGCAAACCATTAGTTCTCTAAACCCTCCCTATTCTAGCTAACATCATTTACCACCCTGGCAAACAAGCAGTGGTAAACTACACCTGAATACATAGCTGGAGAGTGTCCGGCCCTGTAAGTATACTCACAACATAGTTATTTTTCATCATTACAGTACAGTATAGAGCAATAGTTTTCATATACTTTTCATATCTTTTTTCATATTGCACCATCAGAGAATGGGACACAGAGAAAGATCAACAGAGACTCCATTTCCTAATTAAAACGAGATATGTGCAAACATGACTAAGGACTTTATTAACCAAATCAATTCTTCCCTGTAATATCCACAAATAAAAGTGATTTCTCTTTTTATATATATATTTATAGTAATAAGAATAATAAATCTTCACATTGGATCATTTCATAGTGTGACAAAATGCTCGACTGGGCTGTCCAGCCACGATCGTAATCCTCATTGTCTTTTAATTGGTCAGTCCCCATGCATCCATAGGAAATAGATTTTTTTTTTCTTCAAAAAAAGTAACAATTTGAGAGCAGCTGAAAAGTTTGGACTGGTGTCAATTGCTTTCATTCCAAGATTTCTCCCAAGTTTCATTCAGTGTTTCAGAAGGATATTCCATAGGAAAAAAATGACTCCAAATCGTCATCTTCCACTCCAGAAAAAAAAAGATGTCCGGGTTCTTATGAAAACACTGTAGTAATGGTGATAATAGATCATTTGGTAATCAATAATTAATGATCATTAATAGCTGACAACTAACAATTAATAATCACTGATTAATTATAAAGAATTAACAATAATCAAGAATAAATAATGCTCCCTCGTTACTCAATTAGTTTGGCAAAGCTCCGGCTGGAGCTGTTTCCGATGAGTGAATTTTTTCTCAAGTGAAACAAAAAAAAAAAAAAAAAAAAGAAATACAAACAAGAAATAAAAGAAAGCTCTAAAATAAATAAAAGGAGATTAGTAAAAGTGGCCCCGCCCTTGGAGGGGGGGGACGTATATACAGAACTGCGTGGTGAAAGTCAGTTTACTGCACTTGAGTGTTAAGTCCAGTGTTAGAGTGAGTTCTAGTCCCGCCCTAGGTGCCCCTGCTGTTATACCAGCGTGTAGGACTTTGCGTAGGGGTTGCTGCTCTGTTTGAGATGTCCTCGCGAGTCCAGCAGGGACTCCTGGGAGGTGCTGAGCTTGGCGGCCTGGGCCAGCTCCGAGCCCTCTCTGTGTGGGAGCGTGGCTGCAGAGCCAGGTTGCCACTGGGCCACTGGGTCCCTGCTGGCCTGAGGGGCCTCTGTGGGCGTTGGGGGCGCCATGCGAGAGGGCCGCTTCAGTGAGCGACTCTTCTGGGGCTCCAGACAGGCCTGACCCATGGCCGCTCTCTCCCCACTAGCTGTCCCCCTGGATGACCCCGAGCAGGACATGCCTCGGTTTAACAGGAAGTCCATGCGCAGGTATGGAGGAAGGTGAACCAACTCGCCCCCTGCAGGATAATACACATCACGGTTAGCTGTAAGCGGAAACACGTGCAGACATTGCTGGCCATCTCTTTAACTCTCCAACTTATTTTGTTTATGAACCTCTGAACAGCTGTTAAACATATTGAGTAGCTGTTGATTCTTTTGATCAGTGAGCAACATTTCACCTGCTGACTCCTTGTGTTGGTTTTAGAAGACTTTGACATTCATTCATCTTTTTACTCACCTTCATATATGATAAAAAATCAAAGCTTTGTCAGCTTATCAAAGCAATAAATTAATAAAGTTTATTCAGTATGACCACACAGACATGCAGGCTGTCTTCCTGTGTCTGTGCTCTGACACTGACCTCGTCTCATTTAATGGAAGATCTTACCCTAGACTTACAATATTACTAATACAGAACTATGACACTAGGCACTAGACTATACCAGAAGTAATATCACTGCACAGCAGGAATTTTATAGTATAATCAAGCCTGATTTTCAATGTCTCATCTCATTTAGAGCTGTTGGAATCTCTATGATGTGAGGCTCACTTAGGTGTAATGCAGGTCATTCATGTTGGTAAATGAAATAAAATTTACTCATTCTTTCTCAACACAGCAGCCATCATTTCCTACCTGGGATTTGCAAATTTTAGCCAGCAGTGTGAAATATTAATTATTTAATATCTCAGAATGTCCTATTTTATGTAACTCAGATTGAATTTTCAATTAGATGGTTCCCCAGTTTCTCTGACCTTAAGCCTAACTTACCTCAGACAATCATCAAGTGAATAAATTTTACAACACATCTGGATTCACTGTCAGCATTAGTTAAAGGTTGGACATCAATGTTAGACAAGAAGTTGAAGTTTAGGTATTAGTGTTATTAGCATCAAAATGAGGGAAGTTATAAAACAAGGTTAGCATGTCATCGGGGTTCAGGCTGAGACAGCTCTGTGGCCGTTGACAGCATGGCCTCACCCGGTCTGTGGGCCTTGGGCACGGCCATGTTCATGACCCGGCTGACGTCCTGAGGCTTGGGCGGGGAAGCAGTGAAGCGGCAGATGCCTGATTCGGACGGTGTGCTGGAGGTCAGGCTGTCGGTGTAGTCGTTGGTGCCTGCCGTCATCTGCTCTGAGGAAGTGTCAGAGATGAAGCATTCGGTGATGGTGAATTTGGCGTGGCGCAGCTGCTCCTCCATCTTGGCGTGCTCATAGGCTCTGGCAAGCTCCTCGTAGGTGGAGGACGCGCTCTCTGTTGACACCATACTGCTCCGCGCTCGGTCTGGACATGGGCCGGGGTTAGTGGAAGAATTAGTGTCAAGAGTTAGTTTCAGAATTGTTGTGATGTAACTTTGTTAAAGTCAAAAAACAGATACTGATTTGTTGTTAGAGATGATGAGTAGTGTTATACTGTTAAGGCTACATTTTAAAACAACTGTTTCCAGATATGTTGCTTACCTGTGTCCTGAGATGGGCTGACGCTGTAGCTGTCACTTTCCTTGTCAACAGAGCCTGCAACTCTGGGTGTGGGCAGCCTCCAGTCAGTGCTGAGAGTGTGGGAGGAGACAGGGGGGTGTGGGCGGTTTAGGGTCCACTGGCTGGCGTAGCGGTTGCGAGCAGCTGGGCCGGCTTTGGCTGTGCGGCGAGCTGTAGGGTCTGAGAATGAGGAGGAGAATGCAGGGTGGTTATGCAGGTTGTAGGAAGGAAAATGACTGAACTTGTCTTCCATCATCACACCTGCCAGAATATTGACCATCATCACTATGTGTTCTCTTTTTCTATTAGTGGGGAGTGGAGATATCTTCCCTCAGAGGAGAAATTAGAGTCAGAGCCTACAAATGGATGTTGGGTGGAGGTGGGGCTAAGCTATATGTACAACAGCAGCAGCAGTAGCAGCAAGTATCAGGAGAGCTTTTGAGGTGAGTGGTGTGGAGCAAAAGAGCAGAGCACTGACTGCTGAGAGGTTCCCAGTGGAGTTTCTAATCTCTAGTAGTTCTATGGACAATGTGCATGAGTACACATGTATGCACACTTGCAGGCAGATGGCATGAAACACACTCCAAAAAAATATGGAAAATATGAAATTGAAATACTAAAATGCTTTGCAAATGTTTTATGCAGAAGGAAATTTGTTGAACATGTTTGTTAGAGCTTCAGGATACACACAATATGTTTTACACACAAAGTAAACATAACTTCTGTTGGTTTACAAGAAAACTCCACAGGGCACCTTTAAGTACAAGTTCACACAGGTTTGCTGGATATATGCTGCATGTAAAGAGTATAGCATTAGAGTGTGGTGGTGAGTGGAGTGGAGCTCACAATATCAAAGCATTCCGCATAAACCAGAGTTAACCAAAAGGCACATCAATGGAGGAAAAATGCAAATTAATAAAAGGAAAAATGGCTTGGAAAAAGAACATAGCTGGGAAAACAGCAGGCACAAACAAAACCAAATGTTCATTTTATGCGTTATGAAGTAAAAAAAAAGCGTCCGTACTGGACTTACTGGTTCCTGGTCTGGCATCAGACACATCTACCAGAGGACCGGTGGCCTGGGACAGGGACTGGTAGTGGACTGTGTGGGTGACAGTGGACGACTTCTGTTTCTGGGTCTCCCCGAAGTCGTTATCAGTCAGTAACACAGTGGACCTGTCGTCTGTGGGACAGCAATAACAACAAGCTTAGCACTTCAATAACTGGGCTCATTTGCTGTATGAACAGCTTCTTATATGGCAGCAGTACACACGAGCAGTGAGCTCACCAACAGTCTCCATGGTGTCTCTCTCCTCGATCAGGAGCTGAGCTCGGGGGATGTCAATGTGCATGCGGAGCGTCTGTTGTTGTTTGTTAATTGGCTCTGCCGGACGTGTGTTTTTACTGGGGAGCACAAAACAAAAAGAGAAATGAATGACTCTTGTCGTAATGAATTCTCCTCAGACAACAGTGCTGTGTGCATACTGAGAAGGTGTTGAACATTCTCACCTCATGAGCATCTCAGCCAAACTTTTTGCATCTGAGAAACAGAACAGAGAAATTTTACATGTTGAAGATAAGAGAACAGAGAATAAAATGTGTCAGGTGAGATGACCTCTCTCGTCTCACCTCGGAGCCTCTTGAGCCTCTGCTCCCTCCTCCTCCTCCTCAGCACCAGCAGTCCGATGAAGATTACGACGATGCCCACCAGCACACAGGAAATTGTCACCATCATCTTCAAACCTTCGCCACCACCAGAGTTGTCCTCACTCACATTTGGTGCCTTCACCAAGGTGCGATGGTACCTGTGCAGTAGTCATATGATATGTGTTAACGGTTGCTCAACCCAGATGGACTTTAAGACAGCATTTTCAGAGAACTGTCAGTGTTGTTGTAAGAATCTCAAAAACAAAACCATTTGATTTGCGTCCTTGAATGACAGCTACAGAATGATCAAGATCATCAGAAGCTCAAAGCTGAAGAGTTTAACATTTTGTTCCAAGCAGGCACGTACAGTGATCTTCCACAAGCTGCTGCACTCTGTTAATATCTGCACTTGACCTTTTGCAGAATTGCCAGTGATACCTGGTTCACATTTTGCCCAACTCTAGTCAAATGCCAATGAACTCATCCTTCACAGCTAAATGCTCAGCCTGATTTTTCTCTTCAGCAGCTGCAAGAAGTTGGGGAAGGAGGAAGTGAAGTGGCTGGTCTTCAGAACTGGTTATGGCAGAATACCACTGAGGGGTGCAATATGAGCTGGCTTCATCTCAAAGGAGATCAAGGAATGATTTAACTCATTTGGTGGCATTCAGTAGGCTTGTGATGGAGGTGTCATAAGTGGCGACACACTGCTACAGCCACCAGAATCAGCATGAAATGTGTTTCTTATTGGCCAATTCATCAAGGGAGCCTCAATCACCTCCAGTCTCCAGCTCTGCCGTTAACAGAAAATGTGATTTCTACGTCTTTGCTTCAAACTTCTACTGTTAGCCAGACTCCGTATGCTACAGTTACTGTCATCTTTTATCACACACTCTCTACTTATGCAACAGTCAGAGTGTCGGTGTTCACATTATACTACGTCTGAAGCAGCCGGTGAATCACACAGGCACAGTTCCCTGCCAGTTCCAGCAGGCCGTGACAGATATTTCAGTGACTCCGTTCCCTGCAAAGAAAAGAGTGGGAAACTGTATCATTCGCTGCTATTGTGTTAACTCACTGCCATCATAGCTGAGTGTCGCAAACTTGACTCTCTTCTCAGCGTAGCCGGCGCTGTTGTAGACTTTCATCTGCAGCTCGTACCAGGTGGCCTCCTGCAGGTCGTACAGGATGTAGCTCTTGGTGAGGGAGGTGCGCTGTGCCGTGGTCCATGTGGGTGAGTCTACAGGCCGATACTCCAAGGTGAAGGAGGTGATGGGACATCCACCGTTATTCCAGCCGTTCAGGTTGAGCTTGACCCGAGTGGCGTTGATGCTGGTGAAGAGCTCCTGTTCTTTTGAGTATTGAGGTTCTGCAGGGGGAGGGGAAGGAAAGTCTCAGTGTGTTAAGATAATAAGAATGAACATGGAGACAGTAAAAACCAAACCATGGCAGATGTGCTTCTGATCTGATGATAATATAATCCATGAATTGTTTGGTTTAAAAGGAAAAACATGAAAAGTGTCCATCATAGTTTATTAGAATACAATGTCTTTTTTTTAGAAGACAAGATGAATGTCTTTTTTAGAAACCAGCAAACCTTCACATTTAGAACCAAAACTGAAGCTGTAGCCTGTGAATAATTTTCTGTAGATTAATTCCATGAATAGACATCAATCATTTCAGGCTGGAATAGAATGCCCCTCAAAATTGGGTGAAAACTGTAATTTAATTTTGCAATGTACTGGTTCATCTAATAATCAATTGTATTATTAGGAAAGAAAAAAGCAATATATGCCTAAGAATGTACTCTGTTATATCATAATTAATGATCACAATAGGCAGTTTTCTACCCATTTAAAGGGACTTTACATAATATTTGAAACAGGAAATAATAAGAAAACTATGCAGGATTAACTGAGAAAAAATGAAATATTAATTGATGTCAGCAAATAAAGCCTCTGGAAAGTGGCAGTGGTTATTAGATGTACTTATGACAGCTCCACTGACAATGATAATAAAATACTTAGATGATGCAATGACTTCAGATAAAACATTAATCAAAACCAACTATAATATTATGTGCCTCCAAACAAAAAAACTTGTTTCTTTATACCTTTCCCATGGGTCTTTGCTTCAATGATCTCACTAATGCGTCCTGGCCCCACTGCATTCTGGGCTGTGAGTGTGAACTTGTACCAGGTGCCACACTTGAGGTTCTCCAGCCGATAGGAGCGCTCACTGGGGCTGATGGCAAAGTTGCCCCACTGCTCGCTGTTGTCCTCCGAGTACTGCAGAATGTAGCCTGGAAAAGAGCACGTGTAGGGAAATGAATGTGAATGCAGAGCCCTTCTGGTATTATTAAGAAGGTAAACAGAGCAGAAACAGCAGTAACAAAAACAGGACAGTGTCAGTCTGACCTCTGATGGAGCTGCCTCCGTTGTCTCCAGGGATCCAGGAGAGGGTTATTGAGGTGGTGGTTGTCTTGGTCACTGTGAGGCGAGGCTGGTCAGGTGGAACTGGACGAAAGAAAACAGAGCCCACAAATAACCGATTATAACAACCCAGGAAAAAATGTGTTTAACTAAAAAGTTAATTTGCATCCCACTAAGAGTGTTTGCTACTGTAACAAGGTGTGTAAATTCATTAACACCATTCGAAAGGTGCAGCACGCTTAAATCAACAAATTAAATCAACAAAGGTTGCGAGCAGGAATCAAACTGGTGACGTGGTATTTGCTGGAACCGTTCCGCTACAGAGTCTCTAGGTGTCATAAATTCTGATGGGCACTAGTTGTTAGGGGTTGGTACAGAAATACTGTTGTTTCCACTTGTTGCATTTCTTACCTTGAACCTGCAGATTGAGGACGATCTTGTCTGACCCAAAACTGTTACTGGCCACACAAGTGTAGTTCCCAGAATCCTCTGCTTTCACTGTGCGAATAACAAGGCTGCCGTTACCGTGGACGCTGCGCCGGCTGTCAATCACAACAGGTGCTGGGGTTCCATTACTGAAAAATAGATGTGTTAAGAATTAGCATCACACAGTAACTTTGAAGACACAAATTCAGCTACTGTAGGCTGTTGTATACACACGCAGTTATTCATCACAACAGCTAATATATGTATGTATTTGTACTGTACTCACATCTCCTTCAGCCACTTGATGGTTGGGGAAGGATCACCCACTGCTTTACAAGGCAGCACAATGTCCCTCATCCAGGGAGTCGTTACTGTCCTGTTGAAGGTCAGGATCCGAGCCGGAGCTGCAAGAATTCAAACATGCTCCATCAGGTCAGAGGTCAGAGGAGATGCAGTAACAAATAGCTGTTGTTTTCTAAATGATTTCAGAAAGATTTTTTTCAGATTTGTTGTCCTTTCTTTTACTCTCTAACCCTTCAGCTCACTGAGTCAGGGCTACAGGATCAGGGGCCACAGTCTGATCTCCATCTGGGTAGTGGAGCAGAGAAGGGAGGACATCTATCATCTGGACGTCAGACAGGATGTGAACGTCCTAAAAGGAGCTGTGGGTCCTGACTCCAGATACCATGGGGTTTATCAGCATATGCAATCAGCTTATCAGCTCTCACCAAGCATGTAAAGTGATGACAGGGCCGAACACAGGCCTATTTACATTCCACTGGAGCTCCCCTGTCTTCTTATAAGGACATACTAGGAATGAGCTACTATGTCACACACCCACATGGGTGAAGTGATTTGGGGTAAAAGGGTGAAGTGGGATAATCCAAAATGAGGGCTCCTGTTTGCATTTTAACTTACAGTACACTCTGCTGCACTGAGTTTGTACTGCAATAACATGGTACACTTTATGTTGCATGAGTTCCTTCCTCATTGCTATTTAGCACTTGTTTTTCAACCTGAAGGAGTCCTAAAATTATGTATGCCATCTTGCACATCAGGCACGTACACATCATTTATCCATTTTTCAGGCTGATATAAACCTTCAGGAAGTTACTGCTCACTTTTTTATGTACCAGTAAATCAGGCAATCGGCCTATAGATGAAATGTGGATCCCAGTATTTCAGCTTTATTCAGCACTGACTATCAATCTGTACCAAAGATCAGCTCCACCTACCCTCAGCCATAGGTTTGACAGTGATGATCTCACTGGCGTTTCCACGGCCCGCAGCGGTGACGGCCACCACCCAGATACTGTACTGGCGGTTCCTGCTCAGGTTGGGGATGCGGTAGAAGAACACATCTGGGGCTGCCTCAAACTCACTGCTCACCTGCAAGAGGGAAGACATTCAGGGCTGACACAACTTGCTGCTGCAGATCAAAGTTTCAAATCCAATCATATTTTCCATTGACATTAAACACTGACATAATGTTAAAGGATAAGTCTAGTCATCATCTATATGTTTCTTAGTGTCAACAAATCCCAGAAAAACACCTAAACCAACATGAATTAATCGATTCTACTAACAAGTACTGAGTGTTTATCAAAGTCTGATACATCTTATTCCTCTGTGCCATTGTTAGTTTTGATCTTTTTATTGGATTTTTCTTAACATAAGGAAAATCTAGAATAATGTCAGTCTTATCTTTTAAGTTTTATTGGTTAAGTTACAGGCACAAATGATCAGTTCATTTTAATTTCACCCAATTCAACAGACTAAATTGTTCAAAGATTTAACACAGGAACCTTAATTATGTCAAAATACTGAATGTCTATTTCTAACGAATGACTGAATGTCTAATGTATATTTTTTAAATGTGTTACCGTGGGGTGTGGGTTGGAGCAGAAAACGGTGTATTTCCTGATGATGCCGTTCACTTTGAGCGGAGGAAGCCAGGACACAAACACCACAGAGTTTGATGCAGCAGCTGCCTTCACTCCCGCCGGAGGACCAGGAACTAAAAGGAAAAGATGATCTAGTTGATATATTTCCCACATTAAGCTAATATTATTACTCAGAAGATTTTTATGGTGCTTTTAACACTGATTATAAAGCAGGATAACAGATGGCCAAATGTCATATTCTACAGAACTTGCTGTTACATACAAGAGTTACAGCTCTCCTCTTAATAAGCATATTTAAGACTCTGCTGCCTCTTTCCTCATTTTTACCACAGGGGTTCATTCACTGCTGTAAATTATTCTCAATTTAGCAAAACTAGCATTTCTCAGTTTAATGTAAATATGAGGCATAGTGTAATTCCTTGATGCCCTACAGCAGCGAGTCAGACCGAGTTAAACCTCAGCATAAGTATGTGTGAGCATATCTGTAAAACTGCTTGAGTGAGACACAAGCTCGCCTTGACCGGTGCAATGGGACAGCTGCCTATTATATGGAGAGGTGACTTAATCTTCCTACCATCTTCCTTGGTGCGGGTGTAAATCTGTTCACTGCGGACGCCGTCTCCAGCTCTGGTGAAGGCCAACACCTGGATGCTGTAGTTGGTGTACTTCTCTAGTCCATCTAGCTCCAGAGAGGGCTTCGAGGTCGTCACGTTCCTGATCTCTCCGAGCTCTGATGGACAGAAAACAGGACGGGAGAGGAGAGAGTCAAATTTAGCGAGGACACTGTAGGTCAAAGGCGTCATCCAATGCAAGTCTCTTACTGTAAATATTCCAGTGATGTGACAAGTTGCCACAGGTCCAAGCATGTGACCAATATATTATACAGCAGATCACATACATAAAAGTAGATGTCAGGCCCAAGGGTGTCATAGCACAGCCTTGGATATAATGTCATATTCAATCACAAAGTTTAAGCAACCCAGCGTCCAAGGTCTGCTGTGGTGGCAGGTCTTGACTGGCAAGCTGCTACCCTCAGCTGTTAGGGTTTGAATTATTGATGTCTTTGTGTCTCACTGCTCTCTGTCTATATCCCTTCTTAACAATGTTTTCTTCTCCCCTCTTTCTCTCTTCACTTCCCTCCAGAGATCTATGAGACCAGCTGCATCACTTCTTTTATGGATTTTAATGAGCAATTAATACGCCTGGAATACCAATCGCAGTTGCAGGACTGCAGACGTTTTACTGTACAATAAATACATCTTATGCATGACTGTGTGTGTGTGTGTGTGTGTGTGTGTGTGTGTTTGTGTCTATAAGTGTTTGCTCTGTGTCTGATATTCAGTTATACTGCCCAGATCCAAAAATGAAAAGAAAATTTTTAAATCTAAAACCAATATTTGATTAAAGGTACAGGAAACTCAAAATTGTGAGTTTGTAGCTTAACGTGTTAATTTTGTGCTGTATTGTCACCAAACGTTACCAAATGTAAATTACTTGTTGTTTCTTTTATTTATATTTAATTATCTTTATTTCCTGGTTCAGACTTGGGGCTCTATGTGAAAAACAGGTCCAAACAGGGAATACTGCTCCACTTGGGCGTCTCCGTTGGACAGTCATTAGTCTAATTAGAGGTGACAAAAGGGGATTTCTCCTCTTCTGTGAGGTGTTGGACAGTGCAGCACTAATACAGGAGAAACATGCACATGTGGAGGATTTTTCACTATAAAACTTCCACTGAGCTTAATACAAATGACAAAGAAAAAGGAGATGTGTGTGCAGTGTGAATTTCAAGCGAAGCAGATACAAAACAAACTGAGCTGTGAACTGTTTAGGAGGTACCACAGCTCTTGTTGGAGATTTGTGGCAAGGCTTTTTTCTAACAGTGAAATGGCAGAAATACATGTATCTGTTACATACAACCCTGAGTCCAAAAAAAGTTGACATGCTGTGTAAAACATAAATAAAAATAGTATGCACTCATTTGCAATGAACTGTGTTTACTGACAATGATTTTACAAAGTAGTAATCTCCTTTACACAATCATGTGTTTGACAAAGTGTTGAACCTCTCTCCATCCTCGCTTGTGAACGACTGAGTCTTTCCAGGATGAACCTTTCATACCCAATCATGATACTATCACCTGTTACCAATGAACCTGTTTACCTGTGGACTGATCCAAACAGGTGTTTTTGGATCAGTCCACAACTTTCACAGTCTTTTGTTGCTCCTGTCCCAACTTGTTTGAAACGTGTTGCTGCCATCAAATTCAGAATAAGCAGATATTTACAAAAATCAGTGAAGCTGATGAGGTCAAACATTTTCACTTTCAATTTAGCATATGTAAAAAATGATTAGCAAATTATCACATTCTGTTTGATTTGTTTTACACTGTGTCCTAACCTTTTTGGAATCAGGATAAGGTAAATTAGTAAATGATTTACTGTTGCAGCTTTTGGAGCACTCAGTAATGTTTAACAGCTTGTTGCAGTGGTAACGTGTCTCTCACTCTCTCTCCACACTGGTACACACAGAGTACAATGCATAATGCCACAGTTGAACTTGATGTAGCTGCTCTGTAGTGTTTTTGTCACTTTCTAAATCAAGTTTGCTGTAACTTTAATTGATGAGTTGATCAAAAAAATTTTAGAAGTAATTTTAGAAGCAAAAATGCCACTTTACATAACCTTCATGAATGCAACCTGTTTCAGTAGCAGTCCATTCATATACAGCTTCCTGGAAATGTCTGAAATTATTCAGTGTAACCTTAATATAATCGTGCTGTGTTAGTGTCACTGTTCCTAAATCCAACAACACTTTGTTAGAGGGAGCTTGTATCTCCCTCTGCTGGTCACTGACGTTATGTTTTCTTATACTGATGAACTGCTCTTGTCTAAGATTGACTATTACAGAAGAGAGAACAGTTTAATTGCAAATGAAACATGTTAAGTGTGGAGAGTTGACCATTATATATATTATATTTACATACATTTTATGACTGGCCATTTACAAATAATAACTAATAACAATAACAAATGATAATAAAATGTAATTTGAGAATGTGTTCGTGGAGCTACAGACTGTTACCATGCAAACTAATCTGGCCTGTCAAGTCCAGAGCGTTCATGTTCTATAGGCAGGCCAACATGATGTGACAGTGCAGGGGTCAAAGGTAATCGTGCTGTCACAACCAATCCCTCTGACACAAACCCGGCATGTGACATTGGCATGGCATGCTGTCTGACTTCCACAGGACCACGCAGACTTTTGGCCAGTAGTGGAGATTACTCAGATACCCAGAATACACCTGGGTAAATATAAGCTATATCTTACTCATTAGCATCAATAACAGCCAGTCTTACATTATTCATTATATAACCACAGCATTACACAGTTTTTAGCCCGCAAGCTTTTATATTCAGCAGAGATTACTGGGAAAATAGTACTGACTCACATCAAGACTGGACTTTGGTCAGTAACTGATACACCATGGTCTGTGTGGGAATCTGCAGTGGTTTTCTACATTCATTACTAATATAATAATGATTGAATTGCTGGTCAGAAAACCACTGACATTTAAAGTATTTCTGGAGAGTAACATATTATCATTTACGTTTTATATTTATTTTTGTATGCAGTGGTTTCAATATTGACCTAATTGTTTCTTTTTTGGGACAACGGCATTAATATCTGCTTCTGTAAAAGGTAATGTTAACGCTAATTTGAACTCTCCTGCAAACACACTGTATTTCTTTCTGTGCTATAACAGTTGTACATAACAGATCATGTCTTAAAGTAGTGTACAGATATAAATGTGTACCTCCATCAGGCAGGTTGGCCCAGTAGATGACCCTAAAACCCAGCAGGTTGCCATTCAGAGCATCTTTGGGAGGAGTCAGCCAGGACAGAGAGATGACCTCTGGAGATGTGGCAGTGGCCTGGACGTTCTCTGGAGGACGACTGGGCACTGAGGGGGAAGAGCCAGGAGACAGAATATAAAAAACTGGCCCCTAATTAGAAACTATGGGGCTAACAACATGTAGCAGCACCCTCTGATCTCCACTAGGTTGTGATATAGCCTCACAAATTTTTCCAGAATTACATTGTGCCTTTTTGAGAACAGCAAATTCACAGCTGTGTTGTGTTCACATTACTCCTGTTAGGACATGGGAAAATGAATCTAAATATATTAAATACATCACATGCAATATCTTTGAAACCTTTGTTGATTTTTGCAGTAAACCCTTACTGTTCACTTCTAGCAATTTGTTTTATTATGTTGTATCAGACTTTCTTTACTAATGTTTTCTTGTTATGGTTTTATTCGGAATATTCTGTCCATGTGAGTTTGACATCATATTCGAACATCATCTCTTGTCTTACCGTCCTCCAGCGTGGTAGCAGCCACTTCTGTTGACGAGGGCCCTGTCCCAGCGCTGTTGCTGGCTTGCACCACGACTCCATACTGTGTGAACTTCTTCAGGTTGTCCAGCACCAGGTTTTCTGCATTATCTCCTGTGGTCTCCACACTGATCACACTGAACTGGTAGTTTCCACCAGAGCTGTACTCCCTGTAGCCCACCTGGTAGCCCCTGATGGCCCCATTCTGGAGGTGCTTCTTGGGTGCCTGGCAAAGGAATGACAAGAGTTATTTGAGACAATGGTGATGAATGTGCAAGCTTTTTTCTACTGAGTGCAAAAGTACCACATTTTACAAGACAAACTGAAACTCCTACATATCCCCCTAAAACGCATTAAGAATGTATTCAGATCCAATATTTATCATTATCATCAAGACACACAAGCTGGAAGGTATGATGGTGCCACAAGTTTTTACAAGTAATCCTGTGAGGCTTTAGATGCATTCTGGTGCCACCTGTGAAATGACTACGTCTCCCTTGGATCCACACATAATTTAAATAACTCTGGAAGACGAGATCCAAGCTAAACAAGGCCAAAATCCTACTAACTTGTTGTCCCATCTTAACCACCAGATATGAAAATAAAGACTGATTATGGCCACAAATACAGTAGCTATGCACTCACACACACACACACACACACACACACACACAGTGCTTTTAACACTTTTATTTATCAGCCACCTGCCAACTGAGCACACATGCTGTTTTCCTGCAACATCCTGTTTTACATTCATAATGTAAAACAAAGTCACATCTTGAAGCTGACCAGTACAGTTTACAAGTCTATGGCTTGCTGCTGAGCAGCTCAACTGGAGCAGCAGTAGGTTAAATGTTTAGTTCAAAGGTTCATTGACATAAAGGAGAAAACAGTGCTGTATTTGAAGCAGCATTTGAAACAGCCACCATTCATCCACATGCATCTGGACATAGCTACATACTCACTTCACAGAAAAACACAAACATCTTTAACCCACGAGGTTGGATTCACTTACCCGCCAAGTGACTCGAATGCTCTGGGAGGAGAGGGCTTCCAGCTGCACTTCCTGAGGTGGTCCATCAGGAGCTGAGATCAGGTCACCAACATGTACACATTATAAAAGTGTACACATCCAACAACTGTCATAAACATCTTTAAAAGGCTGCAGCAAACAACACTGTTGTGCACAAAACCCCACTAGACAAAAGTAAAGATGTGAGTCTGAGTCTAGATCTAGCTATTTGAACAAATGTGATGGTTGTTTTTATAGGTGGCTGCTGAGAGTGAGGAGAAGTGCTCTGTGGGGGGTTGCAGAGACAGGAGATGAAGAGATGGGGGGCTAATTTGCAGAAGGGGTCCAGCCTCAGTCTATTGACCGGAGTGTGACATTTACTACTGAGGCCGCTAATTGAAAAGTTCTGCTTTAAGTGCGGGGTCAGCGTGTGTTCAATAATGCAACAGAGCCAATGGTGCTGATGTCACCAGGCTGTTAATGAATTGACTCAGTCGGTCCTATTGCCTCTTGTCTTTCACTCACCAACCGCACTCACGTCTGACTGTTGTTTTTCTCACTGATTTTGTTACTCTGATTTGTTGGCTTATAATAACAAATTAGATTTAATGTTGTTACTGTTACTGAGCTTCATTTGTGTACTTGAAACAAGAGTGCATGATTTAGTTCTGCAGACACGAAACACAAAAAATCCAATGCAGTCCATAGACGTGTTTGTAGGTGGGTGAGGAAAGAAAAACCAATTCTCCGTCAGTTCATTCTCACCTGCTTCATCGGTGGTGATGGTGAGCTCGTTGCTGGCCTCGCTCTTGCCGATCAGGTTCTTGGCGAACATGCGGATGTTGTAGGTGGAGGAGGGATGCAGGTCGATGATGGTGGCCTGGTTGAGCTGAGGTGAGACATCTTTGGTCTTCTGAGCAGTATCCCAGGAGGCTGCAGAGGGGACAGGGCGAGGTTTATTGGGGTTGCTGAAGTCAGGGGAGAGGTCAAATCTAGCTAAGTGCATTAGGACAGGCTATATTACATTACAGAGCTGAGACAAAGTGAATGCAGGGATAATTCATCAACTAAAACACATGATTCTCCACAAATTTTAAGAAATGCTTAATGTAATTTTTTTTGCTCAGAATATGATCATACCAGCTAATTAATAGATAGAAAAGTCTTTTCTTGTACCTGACTTGTTCTTGCTCTCAATATCAAAGCCTGTGATTGGGCTGTTGCCATCAAAACCCATAGTCCAACGCAGTGCAATGGTCCTGTCCTTCACTTCTCTGATCTCCACCTCTGGGGGGTCTGGGGGCTCTACAAGATACAAAGTTGACAAACACTTTGTTATTTCACTGTTACTGAACTTAAGGTAAAAAGGCATTACTTGTAATTGGTCTGAAGGTTGAAAGGTTCTGTTACAGCATTTTTTTTTCTATGAGCAGTTGAAGTGGGTGCAGTTCTACCTTGCACTGTGAGCTGTATGATTCCTCTGTCTTCACCAAAGGAATTGATGGCATGGCAGGAGAAGAAGCCAGAGTCCTCCCTCACAGTGGGCATGATCTGATGGACACACAGGAATAAGATGAGTTTAGAAAGGAACTAATGCAAAAGATAATATGCAGTTGGATTTTTTTACACTTCCATTAGTGATATTGATTCTACCAATATCTTAATCTTTACTGTTCCTATCTTTCCCTCCAGCTATGGTTCCCCAAACTTTTTAGGTTGTGACCCATTAAAATGAAGAAACGTCTACTTGTGACCCCTCTGTGTCATTAGAAGGATTTAATAATAAAGGTCCAGCATTTAATAATAAAGGAAACGTCAAAACACATTAAGACAAAACCTTTGAGTATGTTGTGTCTACTTATATAAAGTATCCAACAGATGGTCCTTGCTTGAATTTTACACTTCCAAGTAGCAGAGCCTCCTACCTGTAGGGTGGAGATGACTTCATCGCCCACCTCCTTCACAGAAACCACGTAGCGGCTGGTCTCGGGGTTGATGATGCGTTCCTCCTTCTCCCAGCGTACCATGATGGGTTTCTCGCCGTGGGCCGTGCAGCTCATCTTCTTCTCTTCACCCTGCGTGGCCAGCGTGGTGTTGGGGTAGGACGTGATCATGGCAGGAACTGGTGTGGAAATGAGGTGGAGAGAAAGAGAAAAAGATTTCTTGTTATATGTATTTTCTCCCGCATTGCTACTCGATTTGATTTATAACTGATGGACGTATTCAAAGGAAGAGAGAACCATTTTTCTACTTCAAATAACCTTTAATTAAAGCAGTATCTACAGAGCCGTAGAGTGGTCAATACTACATCAATATAAAAGACATAATGAAACAGATGATCATACAAATAAAGAGAGTCAAACACATAAATAAACCAATAAGTTAGACATTATTAAAACTCAACTCATTATTACCTCTACCAAGGAGGTGATGTTTCCAGTTTGATTTTTTTCTGTTTGTTTGTCTGTTTGACTGTCAGCTGTAAAGTTGTAGGGCTTAATTGTGAAAATAGATGACGCTACATCACAAGCCACATTCACAGGTATCAGTTTTCCTCTGCGGTACTCATGAAGTTGCTCAAACTTCATACAAAAAGCCCTTGGGGACAGTGGCTTCATGGGAGAACCGGTACAACTGTAGCATTGGTTTTTTATTTTTTAAATCAAACTAAGGTGTGTCTATGGAAATGTAAGTTTGCATATTATAGAAGAGTGGACTATCGTCGTTGGTGGAGGTGTACGCTCTCCGAGTACCCCTCTGGTTATGAAATGTTTCATGATTCTGGTTTTCATAGGAATAGTTTTATTTAGGTCCATTTAAACTTCTTCATATATTTTTTTCATTTCAAAATGCCTTTTCTAAAAAGTCTACAGTTTAAAAAATTTATTTTTCCTAATTTCACTTCTTTCCTTCATTCCATTTTACAATGTTACTTTTCATGGCACTGGAGATGTCATCAGTCAATGTCCCCTCAACTTTCAGCCAATCATGCCCCTGGCCTCTTTTAATTTAACCAGCTCAACAAAAAAAAGCTAACTAGCCAGGCTGGTTAATTCAGAGTTACCTCTGTAGCATTTATTTCCAAAGATGTTGCTCAGAAAAAGACAAACAATTTCTTTAAGAGCAGAAGCACATGAGTCTCTCTCTTTTGGTTGTTGTAGCCTACAGCAGCTGGCTGCTTAGCTGGCTTGCTGAAGTGACTGAGAAAGACAGAGAGCATGAGGATGAGAGGTGAACGGTAATAATGCCAGTATGAAAGAAAATGGCTTTGGAAAAAGAATTTCTATAATGAACACCAATAAAACTCCAATAATTCAGAATCAGAAGTGTTTTTTATTTTATTTAATTGGTGGTTTAATCCAATTTATTAATAAAAGTTCAGCTATTTATCTAGTTGCAATTAACTGCCACTTGTAAGATAAAATAAAACAAACATTTTGACATTGTATAAGGACTAATTGGAAAAAACTTGCTCACAGTTGTATATTGGGCACTCAAAGTATTCACAGCTTCCCTTTAATGTTGTGTTGAAGGCAACAAGCAGCCTTGCATGTATCTTGTAGCTGAGGGTCCTAAATGGTACGGTGATGCTCTAACAACACTCTGAAGACACAACACTAAACGCACACTAACGACATACTGTACATGCCTCATTACACCGACAGCAGAGTGTATAACAACCCTCTGCTCCCAGTTGCTCACATACACTCACACCCACGTACACACACACACACACAAGCTCGTGCACGTAGACAAATGTGTGTGCTCGCTCTGCACAACACACTAAGCGTGACCTCAGTGATGTGATGGGAAGTGTCAGGCAAGAGGTTGCAAACATTTAAGCCTCATCTCTTATTCACTCTGAAGCCATTTGGGGCTCGGCTATGGAAAAGAACGCTGATTTATTTTGCATGACAAGTATGAATTTTTTGTGAGACACATTTGGAAAAGTGAGGGGAAAAATAACTGCTCGGGCTTTATTTAAACGTTATCGTTTTAGCGCACAGCCACTTTCATTTTGCCGTGTAAGAGGCTCAGCGGCGGCACAGGGCGATGTTGTTGACACTCCTGGCAGAGTGGGATACTCTGCTAGGTGACAAAAAGCAAGGACAGTGAAGAGACGGAGAAAGCTCTGTCCATTAGGTGTGTAGAGGATGTCTCGACTGTAAACACTAATGACATTTCAGCATCCAGGATCTGGAGGGGAAGTACATTAAAGCTACAACATATTTCTGCTTAGTAGCATATTTTTACAGTTCTCAATTCTTTATTAAATCACAGTCCAACAGATATTGTTATTGATATGCTGATATAGCAGCATGATATGGCTTAGATGTACAGTATTAACTCTAAAAGGTTACCTCTAAATAGAAAATTAGAATATCAGAAATCGTTAGTGTGATATTTAATGTTCTTATGTGTTTTTATGTGTTATATCTGGAAAAAAATGACACCCGTTTTTGAGCATGATCAGCTGGTGATGCACAAATGTGAACTAACTGGAGTCAACCAATGAGTCAACCAATCACCTATCACAGGTTTGGTGTGGGGGGGATTGAAGAGGTTACTTTTGAGGTTGCTTTCTCTTTTTAGTTGGGAGAGAGGTAATAAAAAAAAAATTACTGATTGAAACACAACACAAGCATGTGGTGCTTCTACACTCAAGGTAGCTTTATGAAATTGCAGAATAAGCGGACATAACGTATTGTCAAATTCATCCACTGACTAGAGACAGCTGTGATGACAATAGATGAATACCAGGCAGCGATACAGGTTCTTTTCATGTTTTCAAGGCCGGACTGATACAGTACATACTGGATATACAGGTAAATTAGAGTTACACAAACTGTTAGAACCACCATTTCTAAAAAAATGTTTTTGCAATCGCTGACTTACCAAAGAGCTGTCCATCCTCTTTTCAGTCAATAAAGGAAATATTAATTTAATGTTGCAACATAAGTCATTATCACTGTTTCACCTTTATTTTCCTGAATCAATTATTAACATGGGCACAGAGAAAATCATTTTGCATATTTGTATATTATTTTATGTGGTTCTCTCATCAAACTAGTCACTTTTAAGTTAATGTGTGAGCAAGGCAGCAGCTCCGCAGTTAATATGTTATGAATATCAAACTAAATATATTTTACAATATGACATCTTCATTTTAGATTAATATCAAAGAACGCACAGACACAAAAGCAAACAAATACTTAACAATGGGAGTGTCTTTTCAACATGAGGGGGTTCAGTTATGAGGCACATGCAATTTGTGCGTCTGTGTCTAAGTGTGTCTGCACATGCATCAGCTCATGTCTATGTACATGCATGTGTGTACAGACGGGTGTCTATGTGTGTGTGTTTGTGTGTGTGTGCAAGCAGTCCAGCTGAGCCAGCCCTGAGGCGCACTTTGTGGCCCTGTAATTGTTGTGTTGATGTATTTCTTTAATATCCAGTGGAATTATGGGAACAGGACTATGGGGAGGAGTGAAGAGAGGATAAAGAAAGAAGAGAAAGAGAGGAGGTGAAGGAGGAAAAAGGGAGTCCCCTGACTCATTAGCCATCAACAATGATATCTAATTCAACCTTGAACGCGACACACAGCAAAAAACACACAGGGTTGAGATGACAGACATAAAACGGTGATTTCATCTTAAATCTTATATTACATTGTATCAATCAGTGTGAGTCACTTTAAATCATCTCTAATTCATTTTACTATTGAAATCTTTGTTTATGCGTCTCACTGGATTTCACTGTTTTTTTTATTTTTGCTGTATGTACATGTCTGGAAAAGATTAAATTTAGGTTTGTAAGACATTTTGACATGTTAAAATGAAGTCGTATAAATAGATGACCAAATAGTGCTCATTGTCTTTCACACACAGACAACGCTCACACATTGAAACCAGTAAAATGGGATGTGTTTAGGAAGAGGGGAGGATGATGACAGAATGGTCTGTATGCCAGTGTGATGCAGTCCCAAACATTTCTATTTTTTCCATGTTAAGATTGTTTCTAGAAAATCTGGGGCTGTATCCAAACATATACTAATACTAACACCAAGAAGAAAAGAAAACATCAGCATTATAGTTTCTGGAAAACCAAAGAATAACAGGGAGAGAGTGCAGTGTATGTTAACTGCACGGTACAATGTGTCTTTTATGTGGAGGTGAGGAGAGCCCTGTTCCTCCACAGCAACCCAGAGGGCAGTGATGATACGCTTAAGCCTGCAGGGGATAGTGGGGGATAGGCTGGCTGCTGATAGGCTACTCCCGTGAGACAAAAGCCCCCTCTCCCTCCCTTCTCCCAGGCTCCCTTTCACCTGGCCAGGTTACCATGCCAACCAGCATCGGACAGTCTCTCCTCTCCGCTCCTCTCCCCACCTCGCCTCCCTCCTCCCTCTCCTCCTCCCTCTCTCTCTCTCTCTCCAGTCTCTACTCTTAGAAAAAGGGCCATTTCTAGTAGCCAGGAATAGAACATGGACCTGCCATTGATTTTCACCGGAGTATGATGATGATTACACAATCACGCCCTGAATGTCGCAATGCAGGGCCAAAAAAAGAGATACAAATAGAAAATGTTTCTGGTGTCTCAAACTGGTGGTGTTAGTGATGTGGAAAACAGAATTAGCCAAAAAGGAGGAGTCAGGAGAATCATTATAACACATAATCACAGCAGAATGGCTACTTCAGTATGGGGCTATTCATCTATGATCAAAGAAAGAAAGCAGTAGACCATCTCAGAGGTTCAATGAGATGTGAGAGGTGTTGAAAAGGGATTACATTTTTTTTCAGGGGCATCATTTGAGCCAGATGAATTGTTATTAACCAAAAGGACTGAAACATCAAGCTCCATTTTTCCAGTCGCACAAAAATTTTGCTAAAAGAAAATGATTGATGATGATGATCATTCAGTCCACAAATGAGGTCATGTGGTCTCTGATTTTTGCAATGCACTTGTTAGATCTCAGTTTTTATTGAAACTGTATGACTTAATGTGAGGTCCTTCTTCATGGGTTTTCTGTTTGTGTTGATCAAATGTCTCTAAGTGGCACTATTTTCTTGATTGACTCATCAACCATTTTGACTATTAGCTGTCTAACTACACAGTTTTTCATCTATTCATTATAAATCAGTGTACTGATTGCTGCTAACAATGTTAAACATTTTACCTACAATATATATACCACTGGATATATAGGGTTGTTAAAGTTATATCCAATAAATAATTGGTTTATATCCAATAAATTATTAAGTGCTGAAAATCTTTAATTGAAAAAATCCTCTGGTGTGCTATCTCCTCTGGCTTCAGTATCACCCATGTTGAGACCACTGGGATGCTCGTCTACATTTCACCCCACACTGTGTCGCTGGCTGCCTGGCTGGCCAGTGTGAGCCACAGGGCGTCCTGGCTCAATGTGGCCATGAGGGCCAGACAAGAGAAGATGAGCTGGGATGTGTATAGCTCCCTGCCCTGGAGGCACACTGTAAGTGGGCGCAGAGGAAGAGAAGACATGGATGGGGGGGGGGATGGGAAGAGCTCTGTGGCGAAAGCACAAAGATGACTGGTTCACTGGCCGCCTGCAATGTACTGAAATAATTCCCTTAGCTGCACAATTGGCTTGGACATGGAGCATGATACCAAATGTATGCCTGCAGACTGGGCGGGCTTCTGTGCAGAGGTGGGAGGGAGGGGACTTGGATGCAGATGAGTAAATAAGATGAAAGAAACAGAGATCAGAGGAAGAGGGGACTTCCTTATGGTTGTCTGAAGGACGCTGTGCTTCGGAGACTGCTCAGTGACCACAAGACCATTTACCACTTCTCTTCAGTGAAGCCTCATTAAGTGCTCTGCCCTCATCACTGTGTCTGCCGACATTATGATGTCTAATAGGCTTGATTGGTCTTAATTGGCCCTGATAAACATTGAGTGGCTGTTGACTGACTCTGATAGCATCCGCTGTGGATTGGTAATGAATTGACTGAATTGCATCTGTTTTGGAGGTAGGGATGCTTGACTGGAAATTGCATGAAAATCATTTGTCTAAGCATCCACCTGCAACTAGCGTCATGGCGGAACCAAAACTGACGACTACTCGTGTTAAGAAGCTTATGAAAGAAAAATAAACATAAACACAAGTGCATCTACACACAGTCACACATGCAGACATACACAACTTAATCCTGGTGCAGTGAGTGCAAGCAATTTCTACTGGCTGTTAGTGCAGTGGCAGTGTTCATACAGGATGATGCATGGTGTATTATGACGAGACATTAGCCTATGCACAGACACTCATAACAATGAAAGTGCCAAGCTAGGACATCACAATGGCTGCAATTCATTTCCCGGGGAGTCCACCACAATAGGCTGGCAGAGCTGGATCTATCTAAACCACTGCATTAGCCGCCCGACCCATTATTCTTTTGTAATGGCCGCACTGTGCTGCACTGTATCTGTGCCTTTACATTATGTCGTTGCATGAAAGCGTGCAGTGCTTTGTGCACAAATGTCTGGCTTTGTGTGTCCTTATGAGCTTGTTTGCTCACCTGTGTCACATATATGACCTGACAGCATCTTCACCATTCATGTGTCTATACTATACATCTCAGAGTTTCTGATTGAATTCATTGATTTTCCACTGTTTGTTTACTGATACATCAAGCCACACTTGGACAGCCAATAATACACAGCGAAGATCATACTATCCATCACGTGAGTACTTCCAGCATGCATCAGCTTGTGTGCCTCCCTAATTGGCTCCTAAGCCTCTTAAGTAGCTGCCACTGCTCAAGTGGTGTAGGCTGGCCTGGATAAACAGCATAAAAACAGCACAGAGTGTACAGAACATCACAGTGTCCAACATTACTGAGCATTAGAGCCTCAGACGCTATAGTGGATGGCACAGGCTCAACACTGTGCCTATTAAGCACATGGAGAGGCTTTAAGGGTTAATGAGCTAGTTGTCTGCACGCACACACACAGACAGACAGACAGACAGACACACACACACACACACACACACACACACACACACACACACACACACACACACACACAGACACACACAGACACACACAGGATGAGGTGTGGCTTCCCTGGCACCCAGGGAGATTTGGGTTACTACAGAGAGCAAAGACACACAAATCAGGACAGCACAACTATCACAACAACAACCTGACACTTAAGGAGCTGAGCATGCACCTGGGGGACTGCTGACACACACACACACACACACATATATAATCTACTATATAAAAAAACCCAAGTCTCGCAGTGTGTTTGTTTTTTTATGATCATGTGTTGCAGTTGCAAGGTGGAGAGTTTTTCATACTGTGAAGACTGTGTCAAATACTGTATATCCTGATAAGAAGTAAATGTGTTATGTGTGTCACAGAGGAATTTGGAGCAGTCACCAAGTGTTGCAGCCTACTCTGAAGGCTAATTTATGTGAATTATTCTGAGCAGGGTACAAATATATATTTGCTATAAAGAACCTCTTCACTTATTACAGCCATCAACGGAGATTGTGTTTTCTTTGTCAAATCAACAGTGAAATACTACTGTTCAATCACCTGTAGTTCTGTGCAGTGCTCCAACAGTCGCCTGTAGGCTTCATCCATATGGTGATTTTACAAGAAATCTGATATTCTGATTGGCCTGCAGACCATATATGATGTTGTCATGATCTTTTAAGATACTGTAAATAAAAAAACAAGGTAAGCAACCAGGAGTATTAATGTATAGTATATGTTTTTAATGTGAATAAATGGAAGAAATGCAATTCAGGAGCTTGTTTCTGAGCTGAGAACTGAAGAACAGAGTGAGAACATTCTTCTCCAGTTAAATTTTTACTAGTAGCAATCTACAGTGGGGGTAGCAGAGTATTACAAAAAAACTTCAAAGGGATGTCTTCAAAGATATTTCACTTTAAATCACTCTTGAATGGCATAAGGGACTGTACTGAGAGTTGGTGCCTCTGTGTCGCTATGCATGTATGTTTGTCTGTGAGGGAGCATGATAGGCTGGAGTCAGGCAGGAGGGGTCATGAAGGAGTGGTAGCCTATTTGGCTGTGGCTGGCAGACAGTGCGACACTCAGCAGGGAGTACTCTGCTCTGGCTTGATAAGAGCCACAGGGGCATAAGCCTCATCTAGCAGTGACTGATCAAAATGAGCACCCAGCCACAGCGGACTGGCTGGGTGCCACATTATTTGTGACATTGTGTTGTTTGTGCCACAGAAGAAGTATGTAGACTGTCAAATCCCGGCTTTTAGCATCTCTCTCTTTGGGAAGCTATGCTGAATTAAATCATGCATTAGACTCTCATGGTTTATTAAGTGCTCTATCAACCTGAAGAGGGCAGCATTCCTATTGGAAAAACTGTAATATTACTACAAAAAACTTAGTAGTAAGCAAACATTGAAATGTGTCAGAAATGCATGAATTTAAAATGAACTCTGCCGCAACTGATTTCTCCATCAGGTATGTAATGATTGTGTTAGGACACATCTAAACAATATAACCTTAAAACTCTGGTCTAGTCATGAACTCTCACTGTCCAAAACTTGGAAGAAAAAGTAAATTCATAGTTTTGATGTATGCATTTGTGTGCATGATGGGTGTTAGCTCCAATCTTCTGATATCAGTGGTAACCAGAAAACAGTAGCTCAATAAACATAACATTAGTCAAGCTTGAAAGGAAGGACATTGATACAGATAACGATAATGTCTGTATCTTGCGCAAACATAAACTAATAGTAGGATAAACTATTGGTGAGGGAATAGAGAAAACATGCAGTGTTGAGAGGGGAGGACTAGAGGAAAAAAAGAGAAGATGACAGACATTGGGGGGAAACAGACATGGATAACTCCAACCCCCTTTTCTATCCCTCAGCCCTCTTTTCCACATGGCAGCTTCTGCCTGCATGCAGAATTCATGGCTTAATGGAGGGGAGTTAAGTCCTTGGCCACACAGCGGATAAATGCTGTACTTTCTCCAAGAGATGCGGTGGCGGTGGCTGTGTGCGTTGCTTTCGTGGGATTCATTCAGGCAGAAAGCACAGAGCAAGCACCATGACGGCATCTTGCTGGTGGCCTGACTGTCACAGACAAAACCGACTCCAGTTCAACTCACTTAACCTTTGTGCTTTAGTGTTAACTTTTTACTTTAATGTCACCAGCAGCACTGAGCATGAACAGGCAGAGCATGAAAAAGGAGAGTCTAGTAGAAAAAAAATCAAGCGTGAGAAATAATTGTTTGCGGAAAGCAGACTATAAAAGAATACACTGTATATATAACTCTAAATAATAATAATCTACAGCACCTTAGAAGCAAGTTTAAATTCTACATTCTTTTTAGGTGGTATTTTCCCATGAGACTTACTTTTGACATTGAGATACATGGACTTGCTGACATCAGCTCCAACATCGTTGCTGACTCTACACAGGTAGAAGCCACTGTCTTCCTCCAGCACATGCTTGATGAACAGAGAGCCGTTGACCAGCACCTCGATCCGAAAGCCTGAGTTGAGGGCGATGGGTTTAAACTGAGGGACCCCGGCGCCTGTCAGAGAACACAGAGTGAGTATTAGTCAGGGTTTGACTAAAATACAAGAAAACATACTCTGGTTAGTTAATATTTTAGTCCCTAAACACAGAAATGTCTCAAAGCTTAGAGGCAGCCCAACCCTCATCACTGAAATTCAAACCCTATGACAATATGCATACAAGGGTGGTGCATCAGTTTTCTGTGTCCTTATTAGATATGCTAACACACCTAAAACAGACGGTCTTAAATAAGCTTGGGGAAAAAGACATTGAGGGTTTATTGATAAACAACACTGGAATGAGGCCTATATCATGTTGGCCTACCTCTGGTCAAGAAGCCCAAATGCTATTCATCAATTATAAGATCCTCAGTTAATGCTAGTCAACTCCAAGCAGAATGGCTGGGCTTAAACTAAGGAGAGAATGATTTATGTTGGTGGTGTCATAAAGAGGTTGGAACAGAAGACTACACATGCTATATGAGATTTATGGGGGAAAACAATATGTGAGAGTTATTACAATTCATCCTGAGGATAACATGAATGTCTTGACCAAAATTTCACATCAATCCATTTTGACCTGCTGGTGGTCAGTCACTAGGATTCATCCTCTTTGTGCCATACATATCTACACCAAATTTCTTGGTAACCCTTCCAGGAGATGTAGAGATATTTCATTCTAGACCAAAGCAGCCGACTGATCAACTGGCTAACCATCACTGCAATCCCTAAAGCCATGAAGCTAGTACGGCAAAAATTATTCTAAGAAACGTTTGTATTTCTTTTTTAATTGATGATGTAATTGATGCAAATTTTGTGACTAATGTTTTTGTAAACCTCAGATCTTTCCCTACCACATACACACAGTATACAGTACATACAATAAAATGTAAAATAAAATGTAGTAGAATATAGTAGAAAATGTAGAACCTGCAATAATCTTTGTGTACTTCAACCCATATCAACCCTTTTTCTTTTCAAGAAACACTGTTATGGTTTCTAGCCGCAATGGGATAATGTAAGTTTAGTAGTTACATAATGTTCCACCTACAGTATTTCCTACTTACAGAGACAGCTCTTCCTTGAACTGCTACTGTTTCTGATCTCACAGTGCTTGTTTGGACTTGAGCTGGGTGTTATTATGCATTCAACCTGAAGGCTGTGGACATTATGCTTGTTGTGCTGGCATTTGTAAAAAGATCATCTACCGCAGAGAATAAGTTTGCTGGAGGAAAAAAAACTCTCAACATACAATTCAGAATGATTTTCAAAAGAACATGCACATGTGCATGTAAATTAACGTGTGTGTCATACTGTGTGTTTACCTTTAGAATACTCCCACTGGATGGTAGGAACAGGATAGCCTTCAGCAGAGCAGTTTAGTATCACTGCCTTTCCATAGATGCCATCCTGGTCCTTTGGTTGCACCACAAATTTGGGAGGAACTGCAAGTCAAGTAGCCATTAGATTACGCTCAATCACCTCAAAATCCAATATATGGACACTGGTCACTAACAACTCAACTAACTAACAGTAAAAGAAGAGACCTCTCAAGAAATCTATCAATCTTCAGTGTGAGACTTGTAAATTTTGGTTCATAGTGTTTCATTTTATTTGAGAAGAAAGATGAAGTCAAAATCAAAGATGAATATTACCTTCAAGATAACAGCTGGGTGAACAACTTCTAGTCATTTAAAGATCTAATACTGACACTGATCAACACCTTATCTGTCATCAGTATTCACTCCGTTTTCTGCCTAAAACTTCTGATAGCAAATGACCACCCTACTTTTCTCACCCTTCTCCCTCCCCCTTACCTCGGACGATGAGCTGACTCTGGTGCTCCACGGCCGCAGCCTGGTTGCGTGCGATGCAGGTGTAGTTGCCGTTGTGCATCAGCGTGAGGTTGGAGATACGCAGGGAGCTGGTAAAGTCTATGTTGTCTATGGTGACACCTAGGCTGGCTGGGATTGGCCGACCGTCCTTCTGCCAGGTGATGAAGACGGGTTGGTCGCCGGACATGACCACGCAAGGGATGAAGACTCGCTGGCCGATGGAAAACCGAGGGAACTCAAATGGGTGGATGGTAGGTGGGACTGGGGAAGAGACATGCAAATTCACTTTCACCTCAGAAGTTGAAAGTTACAAGCAAATGTTGCTCAATATCAGTCAAAATTCAAATGCATATAAAAAAAACCCCAACAGGTTACAAATGAGCTGAGCTACTTAATAAAGTACTCTCATTAGTCCTAAATCTGTCTTTATCACCTTGTTTCCAACATTAAAACATTACGCTCTGATTTTACAGGAACGAAAGAAATATTTTATTGCCTCTGCCTATGTAGAGCGGCTGAATTCTCTCGCAAACAACATGCATATAACATTCTCTCTCATTCCCTTTTGCTCTCTAGGGACACTGTAGCCATCGTGAGAACCAGATGCTTTGGAAAATTAATGATTTAAAATAACATTGGAATAAGCGGCACTTCAGCGCTTATTTAATTCACAACAAAATAGGCATAATAGGCTCCTGGGGATTCCCTCTCGGCAGCGGTGGAATGCTAAGCAGCCGAGAGGCAAATTAGCCGAGGCGGAATGGTGGTATAGCTTTGTCTACGCTGTGTGATTTCCCCCTCGCACACTCCTTAGCACGTCAAGACCCGCCAGAATTAAGGGGGGGGAGATTATGCAGCGTCATTGAAGAAAGAGAGCCATCTGAGGTTATCATCATCTGGCTCAGCTCAGCGCTGCTGCATATTCAGATGAGCCCTAGATAAGCTGGTTGGGATGATGGAAATGGTGCTTTGCTATCAGTGATGTGAGTGTGTTTTTTTCGCAGGTTGTGATATACAAATATACCTCTGCATATCTGTGTTTTCTGTGACAAGGAGCGGTAGATACAACGCTGATGCTTTAACGTATCTTTTAAATGTGATGTACAATGTGTACGCCAGATGGAAAGACACAGGGTCAGTGTGCAGACTGATGAAGTGATTCTGTCAGTATCCACAGACTATGAGATAAATGACGGAGAATGAGGAGAATGTACTCAACAAAAACTGGGCTATGATACAGTGTTGTACGTATTTCTCAAATAAATGACCTAAACGGCTTACTGGACACTTCAGATTGATAATAATCCTAATGATGATTACAGACAGCTACACCAACTAAATCTTATTCTTATTTTTCTAAATAAAAAGTTCAGCCTTACTATCCAGTGTTGAGTCATGAACCGTAACTAAAGACAGATAGGACTGAGGTTCATACCTTTCACAGTAACATATACGCTCTGGTGTGTGGAGAGCTGAGGCTGCACCAGCACATTACATGTGTATTCTCCTTCATCAACATCCTTCTGCACATCAAACAGCTTCAGGGTGCCGTTGTTCTCGAAGGCCCGCTGGCGGTGGTTGTATGGCAGCAAATTGGAGTCCTTGTACCACTTGATGGAGTAGTACGGGTACCCAATGACACGGCAGTGGATGTACATGTCCCGGCCAGCGATGGCAGTGAGGTTTTTCATTGGTCTGATGCTGGCAGGCCCTTGAAGGACACATTGGAGAGACAACTCTCTTAAAATGATTTTGAGGCAGGGGGGTGGTGGTATAAAAAATAGCTGTGCTGTGTTGTGTGTGTTTTCAAGACACCACAAAGTTTACATGCCTTGATTCATTCTGATAGTAAGAAATCAAAACACTACCAAGATTTATTGAGACGTTTTAGATTGCCTGACTAAGTCACTCAAAGAACGGCAACTAAGCAACTCAAAAAAAAAAGGACCCAGTGGACCCATTCTGCTCTATTTGCTTCATATCAAATGTGCTTTTCGCCTTGTCAGAACCAGGGACTCGTGTACCCTTCTATTTGAGCCTGTAGTGAATATTACCTTTTGCTCCCACCTCTTTGGTGCCGACTATGATTGCCTCTGACAAGCATTAGAGTGGAATGTTCCCTTTCTCCACTCATGAAGCTATTATCAAAACCATTACTCATGTTGCCGGCTTTCGCACACACTTGTGAAAAACCAACAGAATAACCAATAGGCTTCCATAGCTCAGTGTCTATCAGGGAAATGGACTATTAGGCTTCTCTTTAAAGCACTGTAGAAGACAGTTTAACTAGGCTCTGTAGTGTACTTGGAGCACAAGCATATCCTGGGTTGCTACTCTCTTTAGCACGATTAAGGAGCCAACGATGTGAGAAACAGTCATTACACTTTCTCCGCAATGGCACCTGTGGAGATTTATCTTCATTGCTTGGCTGCATTCGGCATCCATGGACCCTCGCTTAAGGGCTAGAGGATCGCCCTATTTAGCCTTACAACATGCAAGAATGAACACAATCAAATTAAACCAATCAGTGTACAGAAGTACCCTTCCCTCTCTGCAATACAGAAATACTAATAGCCTTGCGCCAAGCACAGAAAGCTTGAGCGCCCCAGTATTACTGCTACATGACAACAGCAATCCAGCCAACCGTGTCCCTGTAGAGAGCAGATAGCACTACAGTCATACACTGGAGCTTACAGTGAATCATCCTAATGGCGTCCCAATATAAAGCTATCAGCAGGTGTTGGGTAGGAAGCAGGGCATTAGAAAAGTTAACGCTGACACCAGTGACTGATGATAGGAGCTGCTACAACAGGAGTTTCCTATTCTGAGGCTACAAAATCAGGTTTCGAAATATGGGAGAAGCTAGCAACACATCTGATGACTGAAAATGAAAACCTCTTGATAAAAATTAGTCAGGCAGTCTTTCAACATCTGCACATTCAGGTGCTTTAAATGCAACCAATTAAAAATGTATAAAAACAGAATGAATCAAGACATGCTGATGTGTATATGTGATGGTGTGTTGGAAGAGTTGATCTGACAAGCACCTCTTACGTTTATTCGCGCCTGGTAGGAAACTGTCCCGGCCGAGTTGTTGCAGATGCAGCGATACACTCCCCCGTCAGGTACCTGGGTCTGGCTGATGTTAAGGTGGCTGACCACGTGGCCCTCAGTGTTGGTGTAGTGGGAGATGCGGTGGCGGCTGTCCCGTACCACAGGCTCGTCGTCCAGAGTCCACGTTACCCGGGGCTCCGGTGTGCCCTTCACAGTGCACGACAGCGACACAAACTCATTGATGTTGTAGACCTTCTCGCTGAATGAGGTCAGAATCTTTGGGGTGCCATCTGGGCAGTGGAAAGATATACAAATGGCAAGGTGATTTTATTATTAGACACTAAATACTGTAATAATTAGCCATTAGTCAGAATCGAGACTGATTTGCTTTTTCATTGCAATACCTTCATGTCTGCTGTATAAAAAGCAGAATCAGACTGTAAAACAGATTAATACAGCTCCATTCTCTGGCTCCACAGCATCATTGATTATCAATATTCTCCTTATATTGGTGTGGTCATGGGAGGCAGACACTGCAGCAACCCAGCTTGAGTAACAGTAAACAAGGCTCTTCAGAAAATCTAATAAAGCTGTACTGCTGCAACACACCCCATCTACATTTACACATGAACACACAGACACACAGTTTGGATTTACATGCGCATACACATCTACATGTACGCAAAAAACAAAAAGATTATACATTTACTTATCCATATAAAGTACTGTATGACACCTGCTCCCACCCACACGTCTCCAGTAAAATCACTGTGAATTCTGACCTTCCAGTATGACTTGAACAAAGTCCTGGGCAGACATCTTGCCGTGTCTTGCAAAGCACTGATAGGCTCCTCCATCGCTCTTGGCCATACCAGCCATGACCAGATTCTCCCTGTTTTGGCCTGTCATGCGAACGCTGTTACTTGGGTAGATGAGCTCCCCATTGCGGTACCAGGACAACTGGTACTCCTCGGAGCCAGTTACGCTGCAGGACAGTGAAACCTGGCTTCCCACGCTGCCCTTCACCTTCCGCGGGCTCACCACGACCTTCAGGGGCTCTGTAGGTTAGGGAGGTAAGAAGTCAGTAGTGTCAGTTCAGTGTTTTCTGTAGTTTTACCAAGGTATCATTATTATTTTGCCAGTGAAAGATTAAAAATGTTACACCCTAAAAAGCATCTTTAGATTCCCAGCTTGTCCCTGTTTTGAGGCATTATACCACTGATAAAAATCAACCCCAATGACTTACCACCAGCACTTGGGTACTGACCTTTGACCTGCAGCCTGCCAACCACCTCAGCATTGCCATATCCATTCCACACCTCACACACATATGTTCCTGTGTCGCTGGGCTGAGCTCTCTCTATCAGCAGGCCTGTCACACTCTGTCTGAAGCGCGTGTCAGACTCCAGCGGCCGGTTGTCCTTTAGCCAGCGGTATTTGGGTGCGGGGTGACCGGAGGCCTTGCAGGGTAACTCTACTCGATGAGATGCCATCACCTCACGACGCTCGAAACTGTCCAGGATCTGGGGCGCTGAGTTGGTGGGGTCTGCAGGGGGGAAAGAGGGTATCGTAAAAAGGTCTGAATTTTATTTGGTGTTTGATCACTTCTGAACAACGTGATACTGACACTTATCTTGTAAAACACGGAGTTTAAAGTGGGATAGTTGTATGAAATTAAATGTTTTTATTTACCCCATAATACTGGTTACTGTTAAGTATCTCTTGTGTGTGTCTAGTCAGGGTTAGGGTTAGGTCCCTTTGACTTTTAGTCCTGAGTATATTTCATCCTCCAAAAATAGTCGATCCACAATTCGCATAATGAATCTTGATAGAGAATTTCATTAGAAACATCTCTGCTTTGTAAATTCGTAAAACTCCATGCCCCAAGCTAATAACACTATCTCAGTCGAGCGCCATCAGGGTTACATTTAAAAGTTTAGATATCCAGACAACATTCTTTCCTTAAGCTGAGCAGCACTCCTCTTGACAAGTAAAATGATCTTTATGTGTAAAATCAGTGGAGCATTTTCTGTCCTGAAGCCCTCTTCCCAAACTGTGTTGGCACAGATCTAATGACCTTTATCACATGTCACCCCCTCTTTAAGTCATGTGCTTTTTCCTGTCACTCTCTATTCTATTCAGACTATGTAGATCTTTTTTTACAACTACAAATTTATTTCCATATGGTCCTCTGTCATGTTGCACACACTGTTTTTGAAAGCAACCAAAATGAAGAGTCATATTCAAAACTAAATGAATGCATAACAATAAGAGAACAAGGTTTCATGCATATTATAGTTTGGCTTTTTTTTTAACGTTTCACATTAGTTGCTGATGTGTCATTGTCACACTGGATATTTTGGTGTGCCTCTCACCTGAGACAATGAGGCGGGCGCTATTGCTCTGTCGGGTCTCTCCTGTGTACCGATGGCGCGTCATACACCTGTAGTTGTACAGCCCGTCTTCCATTTGCACATCCAGGATATACAGGGCTCCCGTGGATGTGATGAGAAACCGTGACACTGGAAATAAATAAACAAATAAAGCCTATTTAGTCACTCTACATTATTGGTGCAATGTTAAACAGTTACAGGTATTAATGAAACAATATCTTAAATAACATTTTAAAATGACAGCTCCCATTAACTGCCTGTGGGCCAATCAGTATCACCTTTATGTGGCCTGTACTGTATATGGCCTCTGGTCAGTCAGTATAATGTTGGAACATTCTGTTAAAAGCTATCTGTAGCTTGCTGATTCTCAGCAAAACACACGTCTTTGAGAGTGGTCTGGCTTGCAGACTGAACCTCCTCAACAGAGTGTAGGATCCATCATTTCTTCTGATTTCATTAGTCCCCACTGACTCCCCACTCAGCTTGATTGTCTGGTGCAACAAGAGTTTCATAAAAAGAATAATAAAGTGCAGTGTGAATATTCACTTTCATACAATATTACCACTATACACATTCTGAATGACAGAATAAGTGAACATATTGCCCCACACTGATGAAGGTAGACACAGGACCAAGCACTAACACAAATATCACCACGTCTATACGCATAACATTGAACCCTGAAAACCAATCAGTGTTAATCCTGAAAATGCCCAGTTGGATGAAATGTCTCCATGTTTTGCCAAAATTTAACTAGTGGAACACTGTAACTGTGTGTGTGACACATGAAAGGAACAAACAAAGGCTCAATTGCCTCCGTATTTCATCACAGGAGACAACTAGCATTTTATAACAAATAATATTCTATAGTCATACAGTGTGAGAAGAGAACAGTGTGTGTATTCATTCTTATGCACTAGGATCACTACCTTACACATTCTAAAAGAAGGAAATCCAATTTTGAAGTCTCTTAGCAAATATTTGCAAGTCAAGTGAGGTACGCAGCTCTGTGTGATTGTAGTCACCAAACATCTGCTGCAGCCCATTTAGCTCAGTACAGCTCTGAGGCACTGTGACAAGGCTGTGTGTTGTGTAGCAGTGTAACACAGCTCGTTATCATGTAGCTCATCGCTCTCTTCTCTCTCTCTCTCTGGGGGGACACTCTCTGTCTCTCTCTCTCTCTGTCTCTCTCTCTCTCTCTCAGTTTCTCTTTCTTTCTCTGCTCCAGACTAAAGCGCAGGGAGCCAGGGATCACAGAGCGCTTTGATAAGGCATGGCTGTGCAGGTCGGATGTGCTAATATCATGCTGATGTTATGCTAATTTGCGTGAACACATGGAAGTAGAGAGAGGTAGTCAGTGTTTATGAGGAGTGATGTGCGCTGTAGCCGGTGGCTGCTGGGGTATTTCACGTCACCGATGATGGAGAAGCCTATCTGGGATGGGGATCAAATGGGGCCGCCGTACGTTGGGGGATTCTAGCAATATTGGTAGAGATATGATAATGCAGACTTTATGGGGTGTTGAATTACTCTCATTTAGTCCTGTCATGACAGTTTAACACAGATTAATACTACTCTTACAGGCCCTTGCACAGTGCATGCTAAAATAATAGAAATAGCTGTAGTGCAAGCAGTGATCATTGTGTTAAAGGTGTTACCTGCAGCAACCCACCAATGAACCATGAATTACTGCAAACATCATAACGTTTGGTCATTACTGGCCTCTAAGTACATTTTAAACATCACAAGAAATCTGATCTGCCACTTAAGAGGAAAAAACTCTTTCAGCAAGGTGCAATAAGAAAGGGATGAATGAGAGGACTGAGAGAAATGGGGGGAGAAAACAGAGGAGGGGAGGGAGGAATACACAGAGGAGGGTAGTGAGGATGCTATTGTGAGCAAGTGATGACCTAGTTAGAAATGAGAGACCATGGATTTGATATCCTGAAGGGGTTTTTCAGCTCGTGGTCGAGATGCTCGAGTATGTGACAGACAACCAGTGGTAAAATGAGGAGGACAGGTGAAGTAGTATACACCCATATGTGTGTCTGTAGTCCTTAATCATGTAACCACAGAGAGACAAGCCACAGAATATTATCAAATTTGAATTGTGCTGGCAGCAAATGTAGTTCATTTTCAAGGAAGGAAATAATTCAGAGAAAGCAAATATCAAAGGAAAAAGGGGAGAGCAGACTGTCTCTCCTGTCTTTCCTCTTCTTCCCCCTTCTTTCCCTCTGAAAGCTGTCTGGGATCAAAAGTTGACAAGGCAGGCTTATAAATGAGAGAAGCTTTCATTAGAACAGACTACCTGTCACAGTGACAAAAGGCCAGGGTTGAGAGAGGAGAGTATATCTGTGTTTTGAATGCACGTTTAAACAGACACACACTCACACTCATGTATGTGTTTACATGCATGTGTGTGTGCTTGTCTCTTATCTACCAATGAATCAATCTGGATTATTAGAGACTTTCTCACTGAGCAGAATAAGGTTCATTTAGTAGAACACAAGACAATTATGTTTAGAATATTAAAATCTAAAATAATAAGGTCTTTTCACCATTTTGAAAAATTACCAGTAATAAGAGTTCTAACATGAGTGGAATGTGCAAATTACAGTTTGCAAACACAGCCGAGCATCTTCAGCAGGATGTTAATTAATTAATTAATTAATTAAGTGAGTAAGACATTTTTTAGACCATAGCAACGAGAAAAGAAGGTGATTGGTTGGTATTAATTGAAAATCTAAAAAATGTCCATTGCATTTGATCACATTCATGATTCTTGGTTAGATTCCATTTCTTTCTTCTCATAAGCAGCTCGTGCTCACTACCAACAAACAGAATTGATTGTCTCACACAGAGCTGCAGGCCTACAGTACTGTATTGTATGTGCATGTCCTTGTAAGCTGAGGGCATTTCTGTGTATTCTCGTACCACTGCAGTTATCTCAAATCCCACTGGCTTGTGTGTCTGCATATTAAAGTCTTTGTCTGTGTGAACATATGTGTTTCTACGCGTGTGTGCATGCAAGTGAGTGTGAATGTGTTTATGCAGCATACAGCTGCATGGAGGAATGGTCAATAATAACGATCGAAGGCTCCACTACGCTTTTCCCTGCTCCTCTCTGCTCCACCTACTGCATACTAACATCGCCTGAGAGACAGCCTCCACTGTTCTTGCAGTGTGCGAGTTGACTTGCTAGACATATGAGCATGCATTTGTGTCCACACCTGGGTGTATTAGTGTATATATTTCTGAAACTATGGCTTCACTTCACCCCAGGTGGCTTGCTGGACTATCAGTCGTCTCCTCTTCTCGTGCCTGGCCTGCCCAGCTGCTTTGGCATCGACGGTGCCACAAACACAAGTCCCTTTCTGTGAATCCACACTCAATAGCTTCAATTAATCCCCATATAAGCTAAACTGAGCCAGCAAGTAGACTCTTTGTTCATTCAAATCGGGAGGCCTTGCAGTTTTTCCACTGAAAACTAAATTGCTTGTGAGATACATAACAGTGAGAAAAGGCTGAATAGTATCCAAGTTTGTTCTTTTCACCAAGGACAGATCATGTGTCATCACTGGACACATAGGTTAACATGTTACAAGGACTAAGAGAGAAGGATTTCCAATAAGGTGGAACACAATGACACAGGATGACATAGCTGAGCACTTTGACCTACCCTTACTGGGTGACCATCTGCCTCAAAATAGCTGAAAGAGTTACCTCGGTTGCCTGAGTCATTTCAATATTCTATAATTGAGACATGAGTGGAGGAGAGATGAGATGGGAGGAGGGAGAAAAGCGATAGCAAGCAAGCAGGAGGAGAGAGAGAGAGAGAGAGAGAGAGAGAGAGAGAAAATAAAGGATCAAGAGGGAAAGAGCACCTCTGGGATACAACCACTCTCTGTCATCTAAAATGACTTACAAATTAGCTTACAGCTATGTGCTCCCAGTGAAGGAAAAAAAAGACACAACTTTCATATGCTAATTCAGATCATGGCTCGGCAGAGCAATTATCAAAAAAAATGTCAGCGCTGTCTGTCTGACAGATCTCAACAGGAACCCAGCACCTCTGTCTCTGTTTCTTACACTGTCTGTCTTCCTCCAATCAAACATGCTGTTGCAAAAGGAAGAACTGTACATAATGTTAATGTTAACATTATGGGAGTGGCAATGTTAACATATTGTGACAATGAAAAACGAGCGCATGCATAATCCATACGCTGACATGGCTATGCCTGTGTATGTCTTTGCAGCTCTGCATGCAGCACATTCCCAGTATATTATTTGAACAATAGAAAATGCGGTTAAAATTCTTGAATATGAGTCTAGATCCCATTTCCACACCCCTCAGTCTTTTTGTTTCTCTGATGACCTTGAACAACCTGCAATCCTCTGACTCTGAAAAACTTTGAATCGTCTGACCTATCAACACCAACAGTCTGGATGCCACTTACAGGAAAGCCACGGAGTCAGCTAAACAATGCAGATAAAAATTGCTTCCTCATCACTCTGCTGGCAGTGTCCCCACTGTGCAACTGTCTTGGAGTGTATTAGCAAGTGGAGTGAGGTCCCTGGAGACAGCTGGGGCCTACAGTGTCACCGTAACCTTGGCCACTCAAAGTCATACAGCTTGACAAAAAAAAAAAAAAAAGATAATCCATGCTGCTTGTACAGTTGCACACTAACAAACCAACACCTATCTGAGAACCTCAAATTGATTTAAAGCAATCTTCTTGAGGTGCTAAATAAAAAGAAAAAGACAGCGTGCGTTGGGTGATCGGTTGTATGAGCTGGTGCTTTCACTTCAAACATGTTGCTTTTGAAAATGTGTCTTTTAAATTGAACCCAACAATATGTATGCATATGTAAGCTAAGGTGACTGTAGAGTTTGGCCTTCCATGGTCGCATTTTCTTCACTGCAACAGAAGTAAAAGCTTTTCCTAAATACTGTATGTATGCACCCCCACAAAATAACATTCAAACCTTAGATTTGCAGAGAGATTAGTTATTGGTTCTTGTAATCAAACAGGAGAACAATATGAATACAAACAAATGTGAAAGGCAGATTAAAAACTGAAAACAATTTGGATTAACGGTTCATTTTCTTTACGTAAAAGTTAAAATTTCACTGAATGGTTTCCTACATCTCTCCATCTATGAAAAGCACTGCCAAATTTAATTCCCATTTAGCCAAATCAAAATTTAGCAAGTACCGTCTCTAGCAATCTGAAACTGCAGCCATAATAGTGCCACATGCGACACCACATTGTTTCCCACTATGAAAATGTCACACAGTGACTGGCGCCAGAATTGCCGGTGTAGTCTGTGAGTAATAATGAGTGTATGATGAGCCCAGGAGGGCCTGTGTTGTAATTAGGCCTGGACAGAGTTATTGGCAGAGTGACTCCAGTTTGATCAGGCTGGGATAAGCATCTCTATGGAGAGGGGGATCCCACCAATTTAGAGCTCCTCTAATAAAAATCATTTGTCATTCTTACAGGAGGCTCACTGACAGCTGCTGGGGTTGCCTTGGCAACACACTGGCCACCATTCGCTTAGCAAGCAATATTCCCAGTACTGTAAATGGTGGAGAGGTAGAAACACACACACATATACTGTCCAGTCAAATGTTTTAATGCTGAGACACGGACAAAACCTTTAAACCTCATCACTGTCTCACTTTAAAAATGGTACACATAATGAAATGCTGCAGGGATTTGACTGATTGTCCTACTTATTCTTCATAAATGTGTGTTTGAAATCTACCTACATAATAATGTCTATTTTTTCTATGATATAGTCTTACTGTTACTTGTTATTTCTGTCTACTATGCACATACTGCAAATATAGTACTGCCTGTCCATATGTCCTGGAAGATAATGTAAATTGTTCTTCCTAAGGTCCTTCCATTCATTCCATTTTAAAAGGTTGTTTATAAAGTTTTTCCTTATCCAAATCGAGGGTTGAAGGACAGAGGGTGTTGTATGCTGTACAGATTGTAAAGGCCTTCAAGGCAAATTTCTGATTTAGGCTATAAAAGCAAAACAGTTAAACTTGTGAGTCTCCTATTCGTCTATGCAGAAGCATGTTCATGTTGGTTCAGGGGTGTTTGTAGCTCCAATCAGGTGTTTTTTAAAAATACATATAAAATATCACAACTTTACAAAAAAGATATTTTAAAACATCTTTAATGGCTGTGCACAAACGGCCTGTAAACAGGAAGCAGACATGAAGTTTAAAGCTGAATCGACTCATTAAGATTAATCTAATAGTCAACTGACAGAAAATTAACATGCAACAATTTTAAAAAATGATTAATAATTTGAGTAGTTTATTTAGCAAAAATGCCAAACTTTAGTTCCACCTTCTCAAAGTAAGAAATTTCTGTTTTCCTTTATCTTCAATGATATTAAACTGAATATCTTTGGATGTTGGACTCTTGGTTGAATGAATCAAAAAATCTGAAGAAAAAGTCAAGTTGGGCTTCAGGAAATTGTGACTGTGAGAAATCGTGGTTTTCTTTCACTATTTGACATGGCCAAACAATTAACCTGTTAATCAAGATAATAATTGGCATACGTGTGTCCAAGTGAAATTTGCTATATTATAGGAATTGCGTAAAAATTACAACACGTAGTCTAGTTTTGTCCACAAATTCAGGTTGAGAAGGTGAAGTTTTCTTTTTTTCATACAAGCTGCAACTGATCCCACAGACAGCAGACAAAACTAAACATACTGTAAACACTGCACAGAGATATAAAGAAGCACGTAGGAATTAGTTTGACTCTGATTAGAAAAAAGAATAAAACTTTCTCTCCTTCCCATAAAGAGTTTGAAGTATATTGGGCCCCATAAGTACACAAATATTGGAATACTGAAACACACACACAAACCAAGCACCTGGCCTAATTTCTCATCACACCTGGACTACAAACTTGAAGCAGCCTATCTGGGTCTAGACCGTATCTGCTCACTACAGAGTTGAGTCAGAGTAGAAGGCTGAGCTTTTTTTTTATTGCCGCTCCTAATCAGCAGCAGCATCCCTCTGCTCATTAACTAGACACACGCTAGCCTGAGGCTAACGGCCTCATATGTCAACCACAGATAAAGATGTCATCTTCTGCTTGACTGAATAAACCGCTATTAAAACTAGATGCAAATAGACGTTGAACGATATTCAAATCAGGAGGCAACAGGGAAGCTTAAACCCTGAGGCGCTTGGCCTCAACGTTGCCCCACATTCCTCTGTCGTGTTAAAAGGAAGAGAGATTTTAGATACTGTCTGTCTTCAGAGTGATGTTCTACAAGACATCCGAGATTGAGATATGAAACAATACAAGAAGGAGTAAAAAAAATTAGTAATGATACATGATAGAAGGTTTAGGGCTGAACATTTAAAGGGAACAATCCTACACAGTGTTCTAGCTCTTTTCAGGTAAAATCATTTGCTATGTTTCTTTAAACTACATTTTGGACATATCACGGGTACTATGTCAATCCAATATGAGAGCCACAGTCCTGGCTGTGATCTGTGCTTAAAAGAGTATTCCACTGACGGAGCAATGCACTCCAATAACATTGTCAAGCTCACAATGTTAGGTTTAAAACAAACACAAAAAAGATCAAAATTGATGCAGCAGAACGGGAGATATTGTCGTTTTGTCATCTGCACATTCTTCCTGTCAAAACTTGATTCCTATATTACCCACAATGCAACTTGGCCACTGACAGGTTTGTGTAAGATTTGGGAATGTTATGCTACTCCAGCTAATTTATCATTGAGCTGCTGGCCTCAAGAAACGAGGAGGGGGCTACAGAGGTCTGGTGAACTCATTTCTTTCTATCTCTTCAGTCCTAACTGATGCTGACTCAAGTGACATCACTTAAGGCAGATCATCAGATTTCACACAGCTCCCTCTGGAGGCACAAACCGTTCTGTCCAGTTTTTCCACTATGCAATAGTATCCCACAAGACCTGTAAAGAGACTTTGATACGTAAAATCTGTGGAATCCCCCTTTAAAGTCATTGTCAGCTGCTTTGTCCATTTTAAAGCACTGCTCCTATGTTCAGCAAACTGTCGGCACAGCTGGTGTAGACAGACCAATGAAACTCTATCTCATCAAATATAAACAGAATCAAACAATGGGTGGTGTAAGAATGGAGTTTATTTGTACAGGACTTATTTGGCAGACAGTGACATACTATGACAGGATGTCTCTATTCTCCACCAGACTGTTTCGAGGCAGCTGTGTGAGCATGTTTTTCTACCAGACAAATGTTTGTCTGCTGAAGTCAAAACTGAGGAGGGGGAATCTCCGCCACAATAGCCTTCAAATCTGTGCCCGTGTGTTTCTATGTGCAGTGTGTGTATGGCTGCATGTACAGCGTAATTAGCCAGTACTGGAGTCGGGCTATTAAACCCCTGATGGTTGTGTGTTTACAATGCTATCATTGGCCTCTCTCTGGCCAACACTAAATGAGCCAGTGTTGAGCCTCAGCTGTATAATCATGAATATTCATCTCTCTGTCTGTGAGAACCTCTGTGTGTGTGATGCACTGGCAGGCATGAAGGAAGCTATTACTATCTACTCAATCACAATCCGTCACTTTGTCTGGATAATAAGTCAAGCTGACAACAATTCGACTTATCACCAAACCCAAACAAAACAGGCTTTGTTTCGGGGGCAAAAGAAGAGCAGAGCCTGTTTCCAGTCCTGCAGCTCTGCACCTCAAAGAGCAGTGTGGCACGTCAGGGTTATCTTACTGAATCCTATACAATTGTTTATTTATATACATACACACACCCTTCATGCTCCCCCTTTCACTCATGCTTGATGAAAGCTGAGGAAGAAAAAAGAAAAAAGCTTGAATACCCTTTGTGCCACCTGGCTCAGATAAGTATCGACTGCAACCAACATTGCCTTGAATACCTTTGACATACAGTCACAAATTATGTTAATGCACACATGATGGCCATTTTCAAAGCAAAGTAATGTGGTTTTTATGCACATCACAACGTTGCTGTTAATTACATTTCCTAAGTGAGAACAAGACAACCCTTCAGGCCCTCGCTAAACTGCGATAACCTGAGTGTAAAAGAGTTACTCCCATAGTGCCATTCCCTTGAGACTTCATTGCACCAAATTCCAGCTTATGGAAAAGGACTTAAATACAGTGCTCATTGGTGTTTCATGGTAATTTGTGGTGGCAAGTGGAGCAGGCGATGCTGCTCTGTGAGTAAAGCAGAGGGGGCAAGAGGAGGATTAGATAATCAAACAGTGTGCCACTTTAAATAATCTCTGGCTCCTCTGGGGGAGGTGAGACTTAAAGCCGGAGCCCTTCTGATTTAATTGTCTGATTTCCCCGTCATTACAGTTGAGGGCCTCAGTAATTCAGGCTTATTAAATATTCAGGAGCCACACTGAGGAGGGGAGGGAAGGAGGGAGCAGCGGGAGAAAGATGAAGGTAGAGAGGAGCGAGAGACACAGAGTGGGAGGAAGTCGTGGCAAGACGAGGCATCTGGGCACCGCTTTACACAGACTTAGACATAGATATACACTACTATTCAAAAGTTTGGAATCATCTGTTATATTGATATTTTTCCTTTCTTTCCTTCAATAATAACAGATAGAAACAGTATAATCCAGACACAAAATGTATTATAGTTTTGCCCCCCACAAAATAAAAAGAATAATTAAATGATTAAAACATCCATTTTAGTTTTTTCCTTCAAATACAAATACACACACTGACAGATTTTGAATTTGTTTTCCAGGCCAGAAAAGCATAAGTGACCCGCTGTGCTCTAAATATTTTGGGAACCTGTTTTTCCATTGGGCCCTCTGCAGTCAGCTAGTTTGAACAGGTTTAAACTGTGATTTGTCAGTCAATGGTATCAGTGTTCATCTGATATCTCATCTCAGTTCCTACTGCAATAGTGCTAATTCCAACCTTCCGTTTCTATTTTAGCGTTAAAAGAAAAGCTTCGCTAAATCAACATGCCTGTTAATTCCAGCATGTTAAAGGAATTACTGTGCACGATTGTACAGCATTTTGTTCTCCATGGACAAAACATTACTTTTTTGCAAACCCTTCATACAAAATAACATTTATTTGTAAAGAGGAATTTCTACAATCGAAAAGCATGAAAGATCATTCAAAACACTTAGAGTAGTCCTCTCACCCATCTGACTGTACTGAATCAAGCTTTTAAATAGTACTGTACTTTATTCTGCACTGGGAAGGAAAACCTCTTTTTTATGTATTGAGAAAGTCTGTGTGTGTCCTGTAAAGATGTGGGCCACATGTATATCCATAACTTTTACATTAAACTCTAATTTTTCAATTAAAATTCCATCACTCTCACCTACCCCTGTTCACATGTAGATCAGGATTTATCATTGTATGGGTCATTACCACATGGACATTACGTGTATGCAAAATTAGCCGTGGCACTTGATACATTTGTTCTGATATTGTGAAATGTCTGGCTACAAGCAAGCGGACTGACAAACAAATACAAGTGGAAGTTTTTTAGGTGGTTTGAATACAGAATAGGCTAATGTTTGGGTATTGTTGTGTCATGATGCACTATTGTATTAGCTTCAGGAAACTCTCAGGTTATGCAGCCATATCAGTAGAATGAGGAATGAAGAGAGTTACAGGCTACCAAGCTTTTAAAATGACTCACAGCAGACTGTTGGGTAAAGCAGAGTGAAACTCATCAAATGTAAATTTTAAATAGTAACTGAAGTCTCAGATTTACGTTTACAAAATGACTCAATCAACATGAAAATTTTTTAACACATGCACACACGATCAAACACTAAAACAAACAAACAAATAAAAAATTAGCAATTGTAGAAACACAGTAAATGATTAAATCTGTTTTCTTGCATGCCCACAATCTTTTAAGTTTGACTTGTTGTCACTTCATCTCTTTTGGATCACTGATCTTAATAAACAAACAAAAAAAATGCACCAAATTTTGTTGATAGAAAATTGCCAAAAAAAAGAAGAAACTATTATTTTGAAAGCAAACATTTTCATTTGAAATCTCCACATGGAGCAGATGACACAGGGGAGTGGAACTATCCATGGTGCTGAAATACACTGCTGAGCAATACTAAAACGACCCAATATACACAACCGCCTTCATTAAAGTTACACCTACAAAGTAAATTCATCAATCAAGGAATATATCAATCAAAGGAATGTGAAGACAGAGAAACAAAGCATTAAAATTAAACACAAGTCATTTAAAGACAATTTAATTCACGAACTGAGAAAATCCCATCTTGCTCTTCTTTGCATCAGACTGACAGTACTCATGTATTAATGGATCAAACTGTAGTCTAAATTCAATAAAGAAATCCTGACAGGTTAGAACCGCTCTGACATGCTGGGAGTATGAAAGTCTATAAATGAAAAGACTGCAAAGCACATTATAGTGATTATGTAGACGGAAGTGAAGAGACAGCGTGCTGCTCTCTAATGAGTCACCCTGTCTGATCATGGCCCCGAGCTACAGCCTGCATCCATACGGATGTTTTTATTGGCCTTTAATAACCCACAGAAGACAATCCACAAAAGTGTACCATGATCCAAAATTAATTCATATCCACAAACATGTATTTTCTTATTTGTGCTGTGTAAAGTCATATCAACAAAAAGACAGAGCAAATTGCAAATATGCATAACTTACTCTGTAAATACATATTTTGATTTCACATAAAAATGCATGTTCACACGTACAAATGGATCCACAAATGTGTATCTATCACTACATATGTATTTGTTGTGGTGAAACTATTTACATTTGTGAAACATAAAAATTGGATGTGCAGACATTTACTCTTGTTGTAAAAGACAATTTAATTTTTCATAAAAATAAGAGTGTGTCAATGGAGCATGATCATGTTACTAATCTCCAATGCAGGGTTTTGATTCAGGGTTTCCTTGAATCAAGAGACATTATCCTGATCTTAATCCTAGTGCATCCTAGTGTACTATTGTCTCATTTATCAAAACACATAAAATGTTATAAAAAACCTACTGTAAACAAGTGAAAACAAAAAAAAATATATACATGAAGAGAGCTAATTTGAACAATTTTAAAAAGTGTTGGGTAGTCCAAAGGCCTTGCACAGCCATGATCCACCCCCAGGTACTTTCACTTATTTGCCTGATTAGACCTTTTCTCAAGACTGTGTGGGTGTACAGACTGAGCTTGATTGACATCCCTCTCACTCTCCTGTTAGTTTTGCTGTGGGATAAAATGCAACTTTATCCTGTATATTAGTACATGGTGTTTGATATCCTCAGGTAAATCCCAATATAGTACAGTTTCACATCATTTTAACCTGCAGGCTTCATCAGCCACAACAAGTGCAAACACCTCTGAGCGTACGCAGGCATAAACTGTAATAATGCATCATATGTAATGGTACAGTACATGAGTAAATACACTTGGTTACTTTCTATCGCTGTTAATTTATACAATAGATGGTTAGGGAATGTTATCTAACATCCTTGCTTGTAAAATTCAAATTAATTGAACTGGGAAAGAGAGATTTGAATTTTATCAACACTGGCCTGAAACATTTCAAATTTGCATTTTATCTCAAAAACTGAAAAAAAAAAAGTATTTCAATATGACACATACGCAGTTCTACTTAGTGACTTACTAGAAGTTGTATTCACTTTACTTAAGTAAACGTAGTAACAACACAGTGTAAAATATATAGAATAATATTATATACTATAATATATAAAATCAAAAGTTACATTATTATATACTATAATGTTGTGTTATTATTATTATTACTGATATTAATATGTAGTTGGCCAGGGTAGAGCTGATTCTAGCTATTTTATATACTCATGGGTGCTTTCATTTACTGTATAACAATAGATTGAAAAGATTATAGATATTTAAAAATGTAATCTGCAAAGTAACCATAGCTGGCAGGTAAATGTAGTAAGCAAGTAAGTAAATATAGCCTCTGAAATGAGGTGGAGTAAAAGTACAAAGTAGTAGAAAATTAAAATACTCCCAACCAACCATAAGACATCACATTTTAGACTTTTAAAATGCTTAATTAGTTAGGATTAACAAGCACATTATTTTGTTTATACAAAATTCTGACTGGTTTATCTGCTTCAAAGTTTTTCTGATTAGAGAGGATAAAAACTGCAGTTGCTAAAACAGATAATACTCATGAGAACCTGCTGGAACATTCTAATTGTGTCCAACTGTTGGAGTAATTATGGCTGCAGATGGAAACTGATAAACAGTTCCTGACAGACAACACATTATGAATCTTCTCTAAACTTCACCAGTCAAATTTGTTCTCCATGATGCAGGTAGGTCTCTCAGCAGGACTGACTTTTTCACCAACTTCCTTGTAAAGGTTTCAGAATGTGCTGTAGCAACAATCAGACAACAAGAACCTTTCACTCAGACTTACATTTATTTATTAGTCCAGCTGAATATGACAAAATGTTGTATATGTAAATTTAATGAAGTATTGTGTGGCATCTGATGAAAGAAATGTCACATTACAGTAATTGAGGCCAATGGCCTCAGGCAACCTGAGTTATATTGTGTAAGAACATAACAAATAAGCAATTAAATAAACTACTACTTATTTTAACTACATTCAAAAAGGATCACACACACTGACTGATATCAGTTCTTTAACAAGAGACCAAAACTGAACATATCAGCTGACAAACATCAGTGATATGAGAAGTCTTTCACAACCTGACTCAACACACCATTGATCCCCTTTACATCTCCAGAGGAGAGAATGGAGATACACCCCTCGTTTACAGGATGACTCGACTACCATGTAATCAAATTCTCACAGAAGCCTCCACCTTCTTTACAATGGCTCAAAATCATCATACAAAATATCTCTCCTTCCCTTTATATCATCACTTTTCAATTTCATCTCCCTCCCCTCCCTTTGTCGCTGTCCCCTCCGTCTCCTTGCTTTTCATCTCTTGCCTTTTCCTTGGTGCCCCCACCCCCCTCTCTCCCCGCAGAGCATTAGCTTGCAGTGGTCAGGCTGCTTGACAGCTGCTCCACCTGAAGAATATCAATCAATGTTGCTGTGGAGACAGAATCAGGCTCCCCTCCTTTATTTTCCACCCCTCTTTTGCTTCCATTGGCCTTGCATGTGGCTGTTCATGAAATGAACATGATCCAGCGTTTGTTTGATTCTCTAAAGTGTAAACGTAAATTAAGCTCAAACAAGGTGCGAATATTTGGATATCATTTAAGGAGCATACTTTAGCACCCTTTTCTGCTAATTTATTTGAGGTGTGACTAATTGAGTTGCGGATGCAAACCCCACGATGTCTCAGACTATCACTCCAGATGAGCCAGGCAGACAGGCGTGGGATGAAAGTGTCTATCACTGCTAACACATGACAGAGGAGTGAGCACTGTACAAATCATGCTGCTCAATATAGGACCACACTCGAAGTGCTACTAATGACCATTAAGGACTCCCCCATTCATTCATGCAGAAAAAGAACTTTAAGGTGAAATACCTTTGTTAAATATTTCTTATATATTTATTTATTTGACAAAAAACAACAAGAAAAAATGTGCGCAACATGATATTTTTGAAGCTAAGATGCTGAGAAATCCTACTATTTTGAACATAGGTTGTGAGTATATTACTTAGCAACAACTCCTCCTGGGTAGCCAAACTGTCAGGAGGCCAATCACATTCTTCCTTCTAATTGCTCCAATCTACCTTCCCATACGGCGCACACTCCCACTTTGAGCCGGTCCCCAAACATGGCCCCAACCCTGCTGCTATACATAATACTAAGCAGTGAAATGACTCCCCACAGACCCATTGTCAGTGGCACTAGTGCCAGGCCCGCCAGCGGAGGGTTAAGTAAATATTGGGTGAAGCAGCTGCTCTCAGAGTACCATCGTCTGCCTGTGTTCCTGCCTGGTCCCAGTCTGGTATAAATCACACACAGCAATTAGTGCCACGCTGTCCCCCTGCCCTCGTTAAACAACCCCGCCTGCTGAGGAAGCCTATAAACGCCAGATACCAGCCTGCATGGGTGGAGGAAGGAGGCACGGATGGATAGATTGACATTCTAGAGAAGGATCACTGTTTTAAAGAATTCATTGACTTTTTGGATCAAAGTTCTTTACATAAAGCAGTGTGACCATTGTACATTGTTCATTCTGGCACAGTCTCAAACGCTGAAAACCCCTGAGTTAAGATTTTTTTTTTGTCTTGACCAAAGTAGAGGACTGGCAGACCAACAAACCAGCATTGCCATCCTTAAAGCCATGCCCCTAGCCTGGCAAAAAAATCTGTCACGTCGCGTCACAGTCTGAGACACAGAAAAAAACTGGGAAACTTGGCGAATGTGTCCTATTTGCAACTTAAATAAGATGAGGGTGTCATTGAGGTCCATGGAAAACAGTGCCTGACCATATCACTGTTTTTTTTTTTTTTTATGGAACACAACTCAAGTATTCATATGACTGAATAGTTGGTGTTTGTATTGGAACCTGTATTTTGTTTGTGTAAGCCATTAAAAGCTTCACAGACATGAGTTTTTTTTAATCCATAAAGCAAAGGCTGGAACCAACAGGAGAAGATAAAGGATAATCAAATCCAGCAGCAGGTGATTCTTCCATGTATTTTGTCTGTGGCTACTTTTTTCAAACCCATAAAGGTGTGCAGCCTTCATCGAGGAGGAGAGTAGTGTCTGGCAAAAGATCAACTGTGCAATTAAAGCATTGATGTGTGGGCAGAGTGGCTGCACTTTGTTTAGTAAAACCTTTCAAATCAGCATACTCAGAAAGAAACTTGACCAGATCAGGAAGGTCTTCTGAGACAACAGGGACAGGCACTGAGGAGGTGCAGCTGTGACACTAAATGGGTCATCATTCTCAATGATACTGTAAGTTTTTAAGTATAACACAAAAAATTTAATAATGACCCCACATACAGCATATTACTTTCCCTGTGCACAATAAATACAAAGACTTTCTTCTCAAGAAAAACAGGGGTATCTGTTGTTTGAGCAAATGCCCAAAAAACTCAACTTTAAATTCAACTTTAGCTTTCAACTTTTTTTGCCCTGAGGGCAATTGGTTTCTCAGCAAGGCATAGTACAAAACATAAAAGAACATACACATACAGTATAGTAAAGGGGAGGGGAGGTGCCCTAAATACAGTGGGCTGGTAGTCCAACAACAGTGGTCACTGGTGTCTGATCTTCATATTGTTCTAAGCCACAGCAGGAATAATGTTTAAAAAATACAGGCAAAGTACTGACGTGATATAATATGGTTGCATAAATAGACACGGAGAATAAAATGAAGTACATTGTGACTAGGTATGTTGATTACACAATCATTAAAGTGACTTAGACCTTCAGTGGCTGTAGCACCATATGATTGTCCGTCAGGAGGTGTGACACTGTTTTACAGTCCGTCGTCAGATGGAGCAGAGTGGATGGACTGGCCATTGGTCTTTTTTAATGCTCTGTTCATTTCCCATTTCCTTCTGACAGCCAACATTGGTTTCTTTTACCATGACTAAAATTGCCTAAACCAATAACCAACTGGTTATTTTAATCCTGACAACAAACTTGCCCTGAACTTGACTAAGTAGTGATTTCAAATGATCTTTGTCAAACCCTAATATCTATTTTTTTTCATTCTGGAGTGCGGTTGAAAAAATGAATGTACAGTAATGCATGTGATATTGGGAATGCATAGTTATATATAGATATAATATGTTATATAGAAAAGACTGTTAAAAATTCAGTGTGAATACAGATATTTAGACATTGGATTTTGAATACAGTTTGGTCCCAAAGATCAGATGAAGTCCCTCAGTGACCATAAAAACTACATCAACATTGTATTCACGCTAAAGTTAAATGTTTGATTTATAAATGCATTTCTTAAGTGAATTATTTAGAAATTCTTTCTAAATAAACTAAGACCATCATAAAAAACACAACTCTACTTTATGCATGCAGATGTAAAACGAGCACTTCAGATGTAAACAAAATCAGGAAAAAGGATTTCTTGGCTTGGTAATGAGTACACAGACCACAGATTGTGCCCTGCTATTCTTATCTTAGCTTATATGAATAAAACAGCATGAGGCAATGATGATCTAATTCATGATGCATGCTCTGAAAAGCGATAATCAATGATCACTGAGCTGATTTTTATCATTCGTCAACTGTGATGCCCGTGATCTAAAATACCCAATTAAACCTTCAATGTAATTTAGCTCACAACAGCTCATGAAAGGACAAAAACAGCGTCTGGTGAGAGGAGAAATAGCCATCAGCACCTCAATTACCATATTGCTCTAAATTACCACAATCACCGGGGGAACATTTAACATGCCACCACCCAGTGGAAAAAAAAAGTCCCACAAATAATGTCAGAACGAATGTAACTGATTTACATTCTGCTCTCTTTGTGATTGTGCTACCAGTTGCTGTTGTGTCCAGGGTAATTAGGAGGTAATGAGAGTGTAATTGGGCATTGGGCACATTTAGGGACAGAGACAGTAACAGACAGACAGACCGACAGACAGAGAGAAAGACAAACACAGTGCTCAGGTGCTCAGTGACTGGTCTAAGGGACAATTCTGTATGGGCAGACTCTCCACCACCACCACCATCTAACTGCCCCTCACAGACGACAAGGCAGATGAGAGGGGGATGAAGGAGGTGGGAGGGCTGATATGAAGGAGGGGGATGGGGAAATATGGCTGGAGCAGGTGGAGAATGCTTGTTAGCAGTGGTGCTACTGGTGCTGTAAATGTAAGGAGAAAAAGGCTGTCATTCTAGGAACGCTTGGTTTGTACACATGTGTTCTCCCAGTTACTCAGAACTCTCTTTTATATCATGTCTTTATTCCCTCATGTCTGTTTTTTCCCTCAATTTTTTTTCTCTTGCCTTCCCTTGTCTGCTATGTGGTGCGTGCATAGATAAGAATGGTAGAAAGGAAGCAATTGTGCAACAGCAATCTTTCTGAAATATGCCTACCCCCCCAGTTTCCCTTGTCTCTGTCTGTGTCAGGCTGAGACAGATTCTCCTGTTTAGGTTCATTGTGAGAGGGAGAAAGACGAGAGAGAGAGAGAGAGAGAGAGAGAGAGAGAGAGAGAGAGAGAGAGAGAGGTGAGCTGGTTACTGTGGCAACCAGGAGAGTGACTCTTAGGCAATGGCATATGCATAGGGGAGAGAGAGAGAAAGAGAGCAAGAGAGATGTAGTAGAGGGAGGGGAGGCTGGGGGTGATGGTGGTGGCGGGTGGGGTGGAGGAGGTAGAGTGCAGGAGGCAGATCAGAGGGAGGTGTCAGTGGGTTACTGCGCACAGAGAGATTCACCCTCTTTTTCTACCCTGGCAGAAGAAAGGGAGGCAGAAACAAAAGGAGCTGTCTTTTGAATGGTCGCTGTGCTGGATTGGACTGTCAGCGCTTCCTCCTAACAACCTCACTTAGCTTGCTGCTCCCACTCCCAGACACTTCCTTACTCTGTGTCTCTCTGCGTTTCTCTTTCAGTACACTACATTACTATTGGAAGCGATTCTCAGATTGAAATTTTACTACTGATAAATGTTAATTGCTGGGATTCAACTGCTAGATTTGAGCATTAAAATATACTTCACGTTTATGTACACTTTGACTTGACTGTAATTAATCGGTTAAATGTTTTCTCTATAAAACATCCCAGAACCATGAAAATGCCTTTCACATTCTCCCAGAACCCAAGCTGGCAGCATTTAATGTCTTGTGTTGTTTGACTAATAGTCCCAAACCCAAAGATATTCAATTTTCAATAATGTTAAAAGATGAAAAAGCAGAAAAGTCTCACATCTTTAAGATTTTTGTTTAATAAATGAGCCTATAAAGCTTTTGAAGAAGAAAGAACACCTCCTTCCTCTTACAAGAGAAAAGCTGAACTTAAAACCAACGAAATACACTCAATTGAATACATTCAAGGGTTTTGCTGCATGACTTAGTCTGGTTTGACAAGCATCTTATGGTGGCTAATGTTAGCTAACTTGAGAGATATATTATAGTATAGCTGACATTACTGCGTTAGTTCAAGGACTTCATGTCTACTTAACTGTTGAACTATACAGTTACTATTATTCCATTAATGTCACTTGTGACCACAGTGGCTGCTGTTCAACAACAGATTGAAGGTAGATTGTCAGGATTATTTTTCTATAGATTTTTTACACCACTTTACAGCTCTAATTTCAATAATCTACTTTAGTCTTGCTACATCTGGACAAGAGATAACTTGATTATTATAGATATTACCCCATTTCTCAATGTAGACTTGGCATTTTTGTTTAGATAAGGCCAATTACCCTTTTAACTCTTTCCAGAGGCATTATGACTTTCCTGGCCTGTTGTGAAGACATGAGGAGGATGATAGTAAGTACCCTCTGACCTTATGACAGGAGCCCACGGAGAAACAGACTGCCAGAGACAAACAGAGCCATGGGGTGGGTGTAATGAATATGCTGCCCCCTATGGTGGGGATGACCTTATAAACAACAACAAACTGTCACTATGGCCAGGCCTGCTGGGAGCTGCCCTCTGTGCAAGGGCAAATGGCCCAGAATTCACTGGACAGCACTGCCAAAGCTTGCAGAAACGACCGTTATTAGATGTTATAACACAGGACAAGCTCTTGGGCTGCTGGGGTTTATTGTCATTTTAACAACTGGTTAATCTCAGTGAGAAATGAAACATATAAATTCATCCCCAAACCAGGTGATGAGACCCCATGAGCTCTGTGTTGCACATATCAGTCATTGTCAGTCATTTTTTATGACACAGCATATTACAAACCGAGGAAGGAACATCATAAGTTATCTGTTGTATTTACCCAGGTAGATCATCAAAATTCTCATCGATGCCGCTGTGGTAAATGCGCTCCTACTGTGTCGTGTAGCACTAAGTGACTGCTTTTATTATACAAGACAAGCTACGCCTACAATCGCTGTGATCTCAGCCAGGCATTCTGAATCAAACAGCAGAGGAGAGACATCCTCGTGTTTCAAGGGGGACTTTCATGTCACCATGAAGGAGACAGGGAAGAGCAGCAGAGGAGGGTTAGAAGTCAGAGCGCAGCATATGGCATCTTGAATTTTGGGCAATGAGAACTGACAGGTTAACTGAACATTTGGCGGGGGGTAGCGAGTGGTAGGGGTGCACGGGGAGAAAAAGGGTAGAGGAGAGGTGGGAAAGAAGAGGTGGAGGAGGTGTGTGTGGGTTCTGGTACGTGTGTGTGTTTTGGGTGGGAGGGGTAGGTGGGTAAGGCTGCTAAACACTCCCATCTGTTCGTATCCCGAGGCGCTACTCGGGCAGTTAGCTACTGTCTTATGCAGATGAGGTGTTGCTGTGCCGGCTCTTTCCACTTACAGCGGATAAATAATGATATAAATATATAAATATATTTGAATAATAGGAATGGCAGGATGGGGAAACAAGGAGCAGCAGGGTCAAGCTGTTTCCTAGGGAGTGTTTGCTTTTTACCATCCAATGATCACAGCTCTCTCAGGATGTGTGAGTGCCGTAACTATGTCCTCATTAGGGTTTGCCTTCCTCTGGGCCCCGACACTGTCCCAGGAGACAGATCTGTTTAACAGGGGTCCTCTATGCACACTGACATGCATTATATGAGCTATGAAGATATGGGGGAGTGCTGAACAATACTGATAATGTCATTGTATTGTCTTTCGTACTATTCTTTCACTTGATATCAGTGGTCAAAATATGAGCATATGTTACCTCATGACATTTCCAAGATGTTAATATACAGTAAATAAACCTGTTTTCTTCTTACCAGTGATACACTGTAACCCAAGGCTGTCTTAATATATTACAACAAACCTGTCACCATTTAATGAAATCATTTACATTTATCATTCTAAACAACGGAAAAAGAAAATCATTGGTGTATAGGAAATGATGCACTTGGTTTCTGTTAACAGCGGCTTCTGGCTTAACAGAACTAGTTAGTCAATGTGAAAAGTGACAGCCAACATACTAAAAAGACTGACTCTAACTTCAGCCACAGGGCATTTGCAGGACAGAATGTCACAAATATGAACATACAGTGTGGCAATTTGTTTGTTCCCATTAGCACCGACTATAGCAGTTGCTTATCTGGCTGGGGTCCACTGTCTTTGTATTTCTCAACATGTCCAAGTCCCATAAAGACTGTTTCCAACCTACACTATGGACTTTTCAGATTGAAAAAGGGTTTTAAGGGGTAACTGAGTGAGATTCTTGCATCACCCACGTCCCTGTTCTTAGATACAGTCATGTCACGTGTGTGCTCCCACTAAATGATCGCATATTCAAATGAGGATAAAGAGCTTTTGATGGAATGAGGGGGATAGAAGGAGAGAAAAAAATGGTTGAAGAAGTGGAGGAAGGAAAGCAAAGCCCGGACTGATTTGAATCTGGTAAACTGTCAGAGAGAGGGATTACCCCACCAAATCCCTGGCGAAAATAGAGGCCCAAGTTATTTACTAGCCTTACAACCAGCTGCAAACCATCTGTACTTAATTGTAAGACACAAACTTTATGAAGATCAACTGGGGATTTGGCCACAAAGCCTCTTACTGCTGAATTGGTGTCCCTGCTCCGAGGGAGAGTATGGGAGGGTGCTCGAGACATGTCACATGTGCTTTGGAGGACATGGACTCCAGTGCTCTCTCTAGTCTCTATCAGGGACGTAGCCTGCTAAATACATAGACAAAACTTGTGTATTAGAGTAGAGAGGGGGTGTGCAAGGGACTTAAGATGTGCTTTACAAACCATATATGCATACAGCTCTGCTTGCATAGACAAGAATCTATACTTTACTATCTAAGACAGACATATGTCCACACATATAAACTTATACACACAGATAGGCAAATGACTGGCCATGGCCGGCATCAAAACATTTAATTGGCTTGAGCCTGGATGCCTTTTAGCATGACGCCAGTCATTAGATCCTAATTAGGCATGTAAGTAGCCCAGTGACCTACACTTAGCCATGGACATCAACATGGGGAAGACAATACCTTCAATGACCGTAAGATATAGGCCTAGTACAAAACCTGCGTGTGGCATTGTTTAATGTAGGTCGCTGTGCATTATGTTGTTCTTGGCAGCCATCTGAAGACAGGAGATAAGAGGTCCTTTCCAAGCCACTGAATGGCAGGTAGCCAGCTTAATCCTATTTAACAAGATCTGGGCTGAATCTGGGGTGGGGCGTGTTGGTGGGGTCACACGAGGAGCCCGTCGGGGTCAGGCTGTGGCTTCGCGGGAGGTGTGGTCCTGAACATTGTGCATCTTAAAAACAATGCACGCCACAGCTCTCCGCTTATGCTGGTCCCTAGTCACTAAAATAATTGCATATGAAGTGCTTGTGAACAATTGTAATCAAACTAAAGTGCATTGTATTCTAAATGTGAGTTTTTTGTTATTTTGTTGCTGAACGGTAAGAACTAAATAAAGGAGTAAAGTCCTATTTCCTCATCACTTCTTAGAAACTCACAGACGGGTCACCCAAGAACAAATATTGTGGGATCTAAGCTGCTGGCTGCTTTAACTCATTTATTTTCTTCCACTGCGCTAATTCCTCCCATCTCCATATGTTAAGGGGTGGACAGGGAGGGGGGAGTGCTTGTGTGTGAGTGTGTGTAAGGGCGTGGGGGGTGTTGTCAGGGATTAGGCCATCCTGTCTGGACATAGGCCTTCTGTAATCACGCTGGAAGGGCTGGTCATGGTGCATCTCTGTCCAGTTTGGATCTGTGGGCCTCAGGATCCCCCATCATAACCTCAATGACCACCCCCACAAAAAAGAAACACTCTGTCCCCCACCCACATCTACACACTGAATCTGACTACAGTGGCTGCTGTGAGCACCAGCCTGTTAACACAGGATGAATTATGCTAAAATATTGAGCTGAGCTGAGCTCTAAAAATGGTAAGTAGAGAATGCAAAAGTGAGTAAATAAAAATATTACACATACAGTATGTATGTGAATATAATAGACACATAAGCTCTGTCTCATGTATCATAAATTCAGAATAATTTTTTTGTGTGTCCCTACAACATTTGAATCCATGTTATGTTAGTGGAAATCTGGAAAAGATATGTTGAGATTTGCTAATGCTGTCTCAGGCAAGTTAAGGTGACTAGTCATAATTTCTCTGCAACTCCTTCCAGAGTTTCGAAACAAGGCAACCTGCATCACAAAATCTATAAACTATACAGTCAACAGCCTGTAAATCACAATAAACAGATATACTCAGTTAAGATATAAACCAGAATTCATGAACTATAAACCTAAAAACACATCTTCTCCCATGAGTTCCATGAAGGACCAGTAGTTTTGTCCTCTGCTTGGTCACATCATAACTTGTAATAAACCTTCACCCCCCCCTCCGCCACCACCCACCACCCTCTTCCACCTCTCTTCATTAGCAGGTATAATCCCTGATGGCCCATCTGCCAGACGCCAAAGCCACAAAACACAGAGCAAACAAGTCTAAAAGAAACTGGCCATTATGGGGCCTCTTTGAATGGGCCCACTGATCACTTACATAGACAGTGTGTTTGCTCAGGCCCTACACAGGGACACTACAGCACCACTATTTTCACACAGATAAGGAACCATTTGAACTCCAGGAGAATGATTGTAGCTGATGAGTAGTGCACCTGCCTCTGGTGTGTGTGTGTGTGTGTGTGTGCGCGTGAGTGTGTGTGTGTCTGACATGTACCCTCCAGGTGAAAACATGGACTTGATACTGTAACAAGAGATAAATTGCAGGTAAACCTTGACAGGAATCACTGGACGCTAGTTTTTTCTGCTTATTTTTGGGCATAGTGAATTAAATCACAACTATTTCAATGCATCTAATGTGTTCCCTAAACAAACCATTGAAAGTAGACTGATACAAGCCAAGCATTCAGCATCACTTTGTCCTTTCACTATACAGTATCTAAAGGGCCTCCACCATATTAACAATGCATCAGTTCACTAAATGTTCTCTTTCCAAGCTGAAAATGTCTTTTCAAAAAAAGAACTGTGCTTTGTTTTTCTCATCAGCTCATCTTTTCAATGTGAACTGAGGACCAGCACTGTTCTAGCAACACAGACTGGCTGACACAAAATGGCTGCCTTGGACTGAAAGAGGCAGTAAGCTAGAGCAGCAGCAGCAGCAGCAGCAGAAGCAGCAGCAGCAGCCTAGACAGAGCAAACCTTTTACCGGTCTCCCTCTTTCCTCACTCTTATTGAGAGAAGATTAACAAATCGCCAGTAAACCACCACTTGATTGCTTTTTCCCTCCTCCAAGAGTCCCTCAGTATCACTGCCACACCAAGACATTTGGGGGTTGCAGTGTGACCCCCCCAGGCCGTCCAACCAGGATTATATTGTGGAAATGTAATCCTGGTTTGGGGGCTAAAGGGATCAAGGCACTAGAAGACACAATGTAATCAGGAGGAATGTCTACACCCCAAGAATCAGACCACAAGATAAATCCAAGGAGAGGTTTATCCACAATATCAATTAGAACATATGTTGGCACACATTAATTGACACATGACACACTTCATTGAATGCTGGCCAGTCACACATGCTGAGGACAACACACATATGTACATCATTATACACTTTTTTCAGTCCTATCCAATTATTCATTTCTTTATTAAGAAAAGGAAATATGTCAGATCTTTTTTTGACTTTTTTGACTATATGGATATTCATGCAAACATTAATCTCACTGTGCATTTGATACTGAGAAACAGTATATGCTCACAATAAATGTGTGCTCACAAGTGTAGGACGGTGCCAAAATTCGTAAACGGAGCTGATGAACTGAGGAAAATGTGTGTGTGTGTCTTTCCCTGTGTGTCTAGCTGCACAAGGTCACATGATCTGGTCTCCATTTTGAAGTGCTGTACATGTGTGCAGGTACGGCAGCTTGTCACCTGGGACACACACACATACACACATGCACACAACTTTAAACCTGCACCTCACTGACACTGAGTGCACCGAGGTGACAGCTTAAAAAAAATCAAGCTAGAGTGAAAAAAAAGCAGAAACTGGCTAACATACAGTGAGCTTAATAGCTGCTGAGAGAGAGGAGCTTATCTTCCCACCACAGCTAATATGAGCTTCTCAATTAGATGAAAGGCTCTCTCCCTTTCTCTAATTTTTTGTTCAATTTCTCCAGGCAATTTATTTAGGGTGGGGGGAAAAAAAAAAGGAGCAGAACCCGAGCAAACCGTATTGGCTAAACGCACGACGTGTCATAGCAAGGTCCAGCCAATCAGGCGGAGCTGACAGCGTCAACTCAGGCCCTCAGCAACAACATGACTATTTACTGTATGCAATAGAAAAATCTATTTGGGGTTCATCACTGCTCATCCAACAAACCAAACACAACAAAACATTAAATGCATTTGTCTGTTTGCATGAAGATGATAGATTTGATTTTAGTTGCATTTAATATTTTTTTTTCTGCACCCTTATTATTTTGGAACAATGCAATGTAAAAACAAGACCTGTAATAGTAAGATTATTTTCAACGGCTGCAGAAAGAGCAGTAGTGCTGAACATGATAATTAAACATGTTTCCTTAGCTTTCTGAAGGCAGTCAGAGATATTTTTAGACAGTTCACTCTGTATTCTGCATTATGGATTAACAGGGATTATGCAAAGGACCCTTCATGCGTTCACTTATCAGTTTAATTTCTTTGTCCTCTGAATTATTTTTACACAGACTCCCTCGGTATTGTATCTCTCTCTATAGTTGCAGAGTGGAACTAAAGGATTATGCAAGCATTTCCAAAAAATTAGGTTTCCTCACCTTAGACAAAATAATGTAAAGCACTGGCTGGCAAGACCAATAGAACATTTATTTTAATGTTTTCGATGCGAGGAGTTTGCACGTAGAATGAAATTCTTTCAAGCCATTCAGCTCAAACGTACAAATATATCTTGAACGAAATACTGCATTATTATTTTAAATGTTGTATTTAAATAACAGGGAAGTAAATAACATAAAATATAAATGTAATTGTTTTAGGTTTCATTACATTAAATGAAAAAAAAAGATTGAATACATTCCAAAAATATTAGCATTATTTTTTTGTAAATGTATTTATAAATTTGTAATGTATAATTAATCCTACATTTTAGAAAAATTGAAAATATGCAGTGCAGCTTTAGAATTTGTGATTCGAGCTTTTTATATTTTTGATCAAACATTTATATAATATTGTCAAAAATATTAACACTTTTATTTAGATTGTTAAATTAAGAATATTTATTGGCTTATTATAATTAATCTTTCAATTCATTATTACTAAATGAATGTATGCACATCATTTTTTTGTTTGTGCAGTTGACAAATTATTACTATAATAGTGGGAACATGTGTGATAACAAAAACAGAATAAAAATAAAAATCTCTCTTCAAATCACCTTTAATAAACATATGAACTGTCTGTCTCCAGGCTTCCCAGATCTTCTGGTCCAAACTGATTCTTAATCATCCTTTTCTCACCATCTGCTCCTTTCAGAGTCAAGGTTACATATCACAGCTTGAAAAATACTGCTGCAGGAGTGTAGCGATACATGACAGGGCACCTGGGCAAAGATGGGTGAGGTGGGGGGGGTTTGCAAATCCCAGAATGCACTCTGCATGCAACATGCACTGCTTGGGGATATCACTTCCCTAACTGCCTGAGACGTCCATCTATCAAGGTGATTTCCCATGGCGGCTCGTCTTGGAAATACCTTTCCACAGGTCACCTTTATACTGGCACCGGCTCCCCACTGAATGAATTCACTTCATTATTCGTAGTTTTGATTAGCATCGTGGAGCAGGGGGAGGAATCTTTACTTGTATTATCTTCTGACCGACTTGTGGACACCTAAGGTTGGTACCTCCTTTACATCTCTGTAGATTTTACTTTTAGTTACTTATATCTAAATTCTTCGCAATACATTTTTCCTACCTTACTTGAAACTATTGTGATTATCTGGAGAAAAAATTATTTAACTGTATGTTTACTTCTTTTCTTCTACACAAAATCTCTGAATAATATGATAATAGTGCAAGCCATCTGAGGCCTGCTGAGCTTTTGCAAGTAAACAACCATGATTTATTGAAATGTTAAAATGTCTGTGTCAACAAAGGTGGACACTGGTGCGCACTGGCACAAACAATCACATGTTAGTCGGGGTGATGTGGTGATGTCCAATGACATTTAATTTCTTGCCTGTCCCTTGTTATAAGGCTCATCATGAGGATGTGAATCTGAGGGCCTGCACGTCATGAGTCTGCATTAAAGCTCAAGTCATGATTTTTTCCCCCCTCTTTCTTTCGCTCATTTCCTTGCCGTAAAATGCAGCACAGACAGGGAAAGAACGAGCGAGAGAGAGAAGGATATAAAGAGGGAGGGAGGCTGTGAATAGGCAGAGTGAGTGGCATGCATGGACAGCCCCTCTGTCTCTCAAAGACACTGCAGCAGCTGCCTGCACGCGATAAGAGCAACCATTCACAGCCAACTCCCCCTTTTCCTCCTCCTACACACCAACACACACACCAATACACTTTTCTCCTCTCCCTCTCTGTCTCTCTACCACACACACACACACGCACAGACGTTTATATGCACATCAGCCTCTCTGCAGGTTCCTACACAGATGCTGCGATTTCAAGCAGCCTTTGTCGCCAGTCAAAGGTCTTCCCTGCAAATCATTTCGGTTTTTTTCAAAATTTTCTCTGACGTCAAAGTACAGCAGGGTTAAACATGGATGAGATGGAGAAGTGTGGGGGGAATCACCTTTCCTTTTTTATCGCTGACAGAGAGCAATCACGTAGCGCTCAGCAGGCAGCGACACTGGTGTTTTTACAGAGCTGTGACTGACGCTTATCTAGCTGTCCACCACATCCTCCACTGAGTCTGATTTTTAATGTTTTTTTTATCTGGCATTCTATGACGATCTTACATAGAAAGGAGAATAGCTTAAATGCCTGAAAATCACTGTCCCATAGTGAGAGCAGGATATTTAAATGACTATCTCTGTACTGCATCCAAGGCCCTGTCATCCCTGTGCCACATGTGTCATAATTTGTTGTGAAGTGGGTCTCTGCACCAAAACCGTAACTAGCGTTATGTCACCTTGCATTCCAAAGACATTTAAGCCTGAATGCATCATCTATGTCATGTGGGCTCCTCCCATCAGGACAGGAGGTGATACTGTGGACTAATATCCCTTCATACAAACACACACAACCTTAAATACACACAATGTGCCCCAGCCAAGCCCTCTCAGCAGTTTAATGTCCACTGATTTACATATAGCTGGAACCTCAGCACCTTATCATACATACACCCACACAACAAATCTCTTTTTCCCCCAATACGTTACATGTGAATATATCTAACTGCCAGTGACATCCATACCAGTCACTTTGATCCACTGATAACATCCAGCCCCAAATCCATACAGTCCACAGAATGTCTAAGTGCCAATTAATTGGTGGCTCCTTCCATGATTAGCTCATGTTGCGCTTATAGCTAATCTGTATCTTGGCAGGGAGCCATACATGGCCTGGCTTCCATCCAGGTCTGGGAGCCGTGGGGCAGCAGCCATGAGCTAGCCCTGCACAGCGCTGAGCAGCCTGGAGAAGATGTGCCAAACTGCAGCGGCACAAAGGAGACCTCACTGTTTATCAAAGATTAAGCAGTGTTTAGTATCTCCCCCCGACCCTCCTCCTCCTTCTTCTCCTGCCTGTGCTCGAATATACGCATGCGTGCGCACATACACACACACACACACCACCACCTCCAGCTCACACCCTAATTGTTCCCAGCCCCGAGAGTTTAATAAAGAACAAATTGCGGTTATTGGTGAGCAAACAGCACAGTACGGAGGTGGGAGTGTGATCATTGCAGCGCCAGTGCAGTAAAGAGAGAGAAAGGGCATCAGCCAATTTAATTAATATCTCTGTCAGTCTCGGGCTAAGACTGGAGCAGCGGGCTGTGTGGAGAGAGATGTAGTGAGCACACACAGCATAATCTAATGGTGATGTTTTACAGTGCCACTGGACACTTGTGACACATCTGTAACATATTGATAAGCATGTCATTATAACTGCAAACTCATATATACAACCATGTTTTCTACCTGCAATGTTGTAATGAAGCAGTCATAAGAATTGCTTCACTGCAGTGTAAGGTCTGACACATCACCTCATCACATCATGATACCACCGACAACATACCAAGCATGACATGTCTGAAATGACTACAGCTGTTAGGATTCCAATATAGGAGGTCACTGAAGCAATAATAAACATTACTTACTGCTTTCAGAAAACCACTCATATCTTTATTGTGGAGAGGTGGACAGTAACAATTATTACATAGTTTACTCACTCATATTCACAAATGTACACTAACTGTAGTAATAGTACAATACTCTATCTTAGCTGATTTTTTTCTATCACCTCTTTATTTTTTGTCTCTTTGTAAAGCACTTTGGGGCTTATTTTTGAAAAGTATACAATATGTAGATCAAATAATTATTTTCATTACAATTTGTTTTAGTACAACAGTTATTCTTATCAAGCACTGTGAAGATATGAGACAAATTCAAATCCATAAACTATTATTGCAGCTGCAGTTTAAATTGAAAATAATATTAAATACACCCTTATATAAATATTTACAAATAAATAAAAAGTAACTAAAATATAACTTACAAATATAAATAAAATAAAAATGTGACTAGTAATATAATAAAGTCTATCTTCACAAGAAAGATAATTTTATATTATACATATATTTTCATTGGGCTCAGGGGGTTTGTGTGTTTCTGTTTTTGTTTTACCCTTAGAGCCTATCATGCTGCCTGTACACTGCCCAGCCCAAGTGTATCTACCCGTCATGTTCCCATAATGCTTTGTGGCAGCTGCAGCCAGATTCATGCACACAGGTATTGATTTTCTTCGCAGTTTTTTTTTCCTTCAGTGCAACCCTTTATTTATCTCGCTAAGCCCCTGCCACTGGGTGTGAGGAGAGAACCAGTTCGCAGCTTGTGAGAGAACACAGTGAATTCAACATGAGAGACGCTTACCACATAACCTGGATTTATTTTCATTTATCTGTTATTTATCTGCCACCGCTGCTCTGCAGCAGAGTATAATCCTGCTCTGTGTGGGATGCATGTGTAGGTATGCGTGTGCGTGTGTGTTTGTGCTGTCCGTCCATCCGTCCATACAAACACTCCATTCTCCACAGGCCACCTGACCCATTTTTCTGCGTGAATAACAAGACTCCAGCCAATCATGGGCAGGCAGAATGGCGAATGCTGGAAAAGACTCTACATCCAGCCTGTCACACGTCAGAGTCCCAACCCTGCCTGTCGACAGAGTGAGGCAGGGATGGAGAGAGAGGAAAGGAGAGAGAGTTAGTTATCCTCTCTCTTCTCTCCCCCTCCTTACCCCCCCTTCCTCTCCCTTCACATCTCCTCCACACAGGGACCAGTAAAACCATTACCCACCCACCCCAGCCCCCAGCTCAAGGTTGTGCTGCGCCAATAGCTGCGTTTCCTACATAGCATTCTAAGAAAACGGCAAAACCGACAGCGAGCAAGCTCTAAGGCTGTAACCAACAAAAGACATTCATTATACCACACTACCTGTAGGCTACAACACACAGTATATGGTAAATGATTACCTCTCATTTGGCCCTCCAGACAAATGTTTACAGTAGGATAATGGTGATACAGAATACTCACTGTAACTCTAAGAATACGCTTAGGCTTTGGCGCAGGAAGGCAAAGAATCTAAATTGTATTCCCATGCATTACATGGCCTTTCAGTTTAATTTATGCTGCTATTACATGCTCATGAAACATCTATGTAAACTGATAACATTTTTAACTGTTAACACAGTGTGGACAAACACACCTGCCTCAGGACATCTCAGGGTTGACTGAGTGTATCCATAGTGACAAGGATGTGTTGAAAACACACAGGTCAGCATAGTTTTGCTTACATCAACTGCCATCCATTGTGTGACCCTAAACCCACAGACATTTGCATGGCTCCACACCAGCCCAGCTTTGTAGCTGTCTTGAAATGGAGGAGGAGGAATGGAGGAGGAATGGAGGAGGAACAGTGGGCACTGTGGAAACACATGATAACGTCCAGCAGCCTTTTGATAATAACTCTTGATATTTACTTCAAAGGCCCATTATACACAGCCAATTAACCCGGCATAGTGTGGCTGGCTCTTCTCCCTCTCGGCAATGGCTGCGGGGATCGAGACTGGCTGCAGAAATAACTCCAACACACATTCCAAATGTCAACAAACATGAAAGAAACTGTGAAATGCACAAGATGGCTTAGCAAATGGCCAGACTGAAAGTGTTAGAGCAATCTGCAATATCGTTAAACAAATGTCTTGACAAGCTACCAAACCGCGCAGCATTAACTGAGTAACCTATAATCACTGGTGCTCATTCAATGTTGTCGCGGAAGAAATAAGCAGATCTTAAACGCAAGTTTACCCGTGTAATATATCATATATGTGTGTGTGAGATAGTGGCAGAAACAGAGTGCAATGAGGGAGCGTGAGCAAAAAAAGAAAAGACTGAAACGGAGGAGAGATGAGGGAGGACTGAGCAGAGCAAAGAGAATCTGTGTGATGGCCGACGGCCCTTGTGCTTAGCTCGTGTGCTGAATGAAAAGAAGCCCCTGTGTGGGTGTGTGTGTTTTTGTATGCGTGTGTGAGTCTCTGCAGTAGTGCTGGGGGGTCGGCCCCCTCTCGGCCCTACTGGTGCTGAATGCAGAGCAGGCAGCATCAGGCCAAGGCAAATGACTACAAGGCCTCCTCAGTGACTGCAGCACAGGCTGCACCTGGGGAATGGCCCTGCACAGCAACACAGCCGCAGCCAGCAATAGTCCATCACAACACATCCCATAAAGCAACCCAGCAGGAAGTGCACACACTTCCACCATGCATGGTCCATAGCGAAAGTAAAAGGTCTCAGATTATTTTTTATCTGAGGTGATTTTTAAATCTCTTTCTCATGAGCGATATTAATGCTAATCAGTCAAAATCAAATCACAGAGATCAGCTGGGCCTTCTCATCTTTTTTAATAGCAGACACTGTTCCAAGCAAGAGGATTTCAAAGCCAAGCCAAACATTAGCGATTTAGGACATGGGTCATCCACCAAACAACAACAGGACCCTTCACCTACACTCACACTTCCTCCGCTCCATTCCACCATGACCAACACCAGCCATTTCAAAACAGCTCTGGCATATTACACACATACTGTACAGGACAGTTTTTCAGCACTACCTCAACATAAATCCAGTGTTATGAATCAACACAATTCTGTGCTATTTGCTATTTTGCTACCACAAAACACAATTACATTAACTCTCATCTCAAATGAATTCCTGACCACTGTTTTTCTTTACAAGAGAAGCTTCCAAATATACATTATGTGTTTCCTGACCTCTGTGTTCACTCATTGTTTGTCTGTCAGATTTCATTTTTACAACAACTAATCCCTTGCTCATCAGCCTGCTGTGAAGGCTTGGATGTCAGAGTTCACCATAACCACATGAGTACACCGTAGCGGTAAATCAATCTGAACTTTTAACTGCATTACCAAAGATGATGAAAAGAAGCAAAACCAAAGCAAAAACCAAAACAAGATATCCACCGATATGAGCTAATATTAGCTCTCTCAAACATTTAAAATACTATATCAACCTTCACGCTGTTGTGAAATAAATTGAAAACAACCCATCTCTGCTTATCTCATTCCATTTTCCTCACTGACCTCTTAAATTCTCTTCTTTTGGGCCATGACTTCTGATTACTGTTTGGCATCTTGACAAGGATTAACTCTGCTGGTCAAGCAGGAGGCCGCGGTCAAATGCAGAATTCAGTTAATATCATGATATGCATGTGTGTTTGTGTTCTGTGCTTTTGATTGGCCACATGTGTTGACTGGACCATGATTACACCAACAATGGCAGAAGAGAAATGTGTTCTAATGACAACATATTTATATCATGCCAAACATCAATATTCTGTTGTCACTGGAGTAAATTAAGTGTATACAGTATGTATTGGTGGCGCCAACCACTGACCCCAAATTTGAGTCAACTTTGCCATTTTCATCCCTTCTGACAAGCATTATTATACAATGACAGATTTGTCTTTATTGTGTCCATAAATCTCAGTAGGCGAGTTAAGCCATCACGATCAGAATTGGTTCTGATTGGCTCCCCTCTCTAAACAATAACTGAAATCCTCTTAGTTGGGACATTTTGCAGCTTTTGAATTGATGCATTCCCCCAAATTGCCTTGATTCTCACATAGATAAAGCATTGTTTATTGTTGAATAAAGATGCAAATGGCAAATGACACACAACTACTTTTATAGTTAGTTAAGTAGTTAGTTACACAGCTAACAGTACTGGTCACTGTTTAAACCCATACATTTTCCTGCTCTGTACCTATGGTGGCTGTGGCTCAGGATGTCCACAAAGCAGAAGGTCAGTGGTGTGATCCCTGGCCCATGCACATGAACAAGATACAGATCCCCAAAATATTCCCTGTGAGTGTGCGTGTGAATGGGTGTCTTGTGTTGTAAAGTGCTTTGAGTGCACTAGAAAAGTACTATATAAATGCAGTCCATTTAACTTTAATTGTATTCCCATCACATTCTTAAAGTAATTTCATTGGATAAAGTGATGATAATTCAGTTTAGTGGTACGATCAAAGCCTGACCCTAGCTTCCATACATTTGGTTATACAGTTGTTGTACAGACTACAACACAAAAAATATCCATTTATTAACAAGTGATTTAGTTCAGTACTGTATTTTTTTAAGTGGATGGAAATGAGAAAAATGTGTCCAGTTCAGTGAAATAATTAAACTTGTGCCCAAAGCAGATCAGCTTGTCATAAAGTTTCTTGATACAAATGCACAGGAAAATACATTAGAAGAATAAAACTGTCCTGCCTCATTGGCAGACAGTATCTTTCTTTCCTCTGTAAAACAAGTGAGAGTCAATATTGAACTGTATATTTTCTACAGCAGTTCTGTTAAAACGCCAGACCATTATACAACCACTACATCAGACAGCTATACTGCACTGTTACTTTTATTGGATGTTCTCCTGACTGAATGCATTTTTCATCATAATTCTCCATTCTTTTCTAATGGACACTAGGGTTCTTTAAGTGGTGCTTTGTTAGTCTACCCTGCAACAACACAAAAAGGTCTACGTCCAGTGAGACTTACAGAGGGCCTGTCTGATGGGCCCTACACATCATGCTACACCTTCCAAACTGAAAAGCCAATTCAATTATTCATGTCAGAGACAGAAAAGCTATATTTCACAAACTTTTTTTGTTTGAAGTCCAAGTGTTGATATTATTTTATGCATTAAAAATTTAAATGTTGAAGCTCGGTCATCAAGATGAAGCGTTAAGCCATCTTGCGTTGAGCTGTCAGTTAGTGTGCATATAGACTCACAGACATGGATACACACACAAAGTGCACTTAAAATGTGTGTAGTAGAGGATGAGGGGAATGGACGGTGCGTCAGTAGGATGCGTGCACTGAGACGTGAATAAAGACCATTTGCTCATGGATTCATAGGCTTCCGTCATCCATTATTTAGCATGGAGAGGAGCAGTGGATTGGTGGCTGGATGATTTTTCTGACAGCGTTTACATGGCTGACGGCTACAGATGTGATGATTTTTATCGCTCAAGATAAACACTTTGTTTTGACAGTGCTGAAACTTTTTTTTTCTCTCAAAGGTCCAGCATTCCAAAACATTCAGTTAAAAACTTACAGCCATACTGTAAAACACTTCAACGATTCAGTGATAAGTTCAAAAAAGCCAAATAATTATTCAAAATGAGAAAACCTATCGCACAGTAAATATTCCATCAGCAACATAAACCTTGGATATACTCATATCTGAAAACATGCTTGCGGCAAATCCATTTATGGACAATTAAGAGATTGCTATAGATTTCAACATGGCCGATTTCGCCTCAGCGGACAAATGTGAAACGTCAACAAAAAAAAAAGCAGTCGCTAGCCAACATTTGCCCTCCATCCAAAAGCAAAATGACATTAGCTCTTGTCTATTGAGTTTGCTAAATGCCCCACATAAAGTGAATTTGCCCCCCAGGGCTGGGAAACAATCACGCAGGCGAGCGTTCCATTTAAGTGATTTGAATGATCGGAGTGCTGCAGTGCTTCCTATCAGCCAGAGAAATGGGTCAATACACTGAAACTAAGTGACATGGCTGGCAGCCTGCGCTCTCGTGGAAGACCAGGGAGAGGAAGAGGAGCGGGACCTCACTGTCATTGGGTCAGACAGACGTGGATATGCAGACACACACACACTCGGCCTGGCTAGCCGGTACAAGCTGGGCCTTTGTGTAAGTTCATGTCAGAAGATTCATACAGTTAAGTCAGACCACACACACCAGCTGCTGTCACAAAGCTGATCACATGACAAACATCACTTGTAATTGTCATTTGACCGGGATAAACTTAATATATTAAGGTATTACTAATAACATTTTAGGGAACAATAACTTTTAGATCACAGTATGATCACAATCAACAAAACTGAGAAACTCTATCTCAATCCAGCCACACTTTTGGTATAGCATTCGTCAAAAATAAGATAATGTTTCCCAGAAGCTGAAGAGGATGTAGCTGTATCTCATCTCTCTTTCTACAACCACTGGACATGTTTTCTTTTTTTCATACCAACTTTTCACTTATTCCACTGTAATCATGGCAAGACAGCTTAATCCAGAAGCCCACTTAGAACCATAAAGAAAACTACTTTTGTGTTATAAAACTATTCAGCACATTTCCAACCAGATCTGACCCGCTGGCTCACAATGATCTGTTTGTGGTATGTTTACCAGTATCTATATTATTGTGGTAAAATGTATATATTCTAAAATGTATCATCCAGGCTGTGTTTATTCGTTTAATCTCTCATAACTATCCAGGAATAAGAATCTTACAAGAATAACTGGGCAAACAAGATCCTCATCAGTAACTAAATACTGATGCCAAAACTTACATTATGTTCACTTGGAATATTAACTTTCCGACATTAGTTACTGTGGTCAAGAAAGATGCTGTGACTTACTTTCAGCGTTGATTGACATTGTGTCTTTCTCCCAGGACACAACAGTGATGTAGGCCTCCACTGAGGCAGGGATAATGCACTTGAAGACCGCCACATTGCCTCTCATGGCTTTCTGGTCCTCCACCCGGACAGTATAGGGCTCTCGTAGGACTGGGAGGAGGGGACAGACAAGTGTGTTGTGTATAAGATGGAAAACTGCTAATACTGACTCATAATGGACCGTGACTGTTTGGGTTGCAACAAAGGACAAGTGTAGACATTCATGAGCAGAGAAACTGACCAGCCTTAATGTGGACATCTTGGCTCCTGATTCTCCCTGAGGGGTTCTCCGCTGTGCAATAGTAGGTGTTGTCGTGGATGAGTTTGCTGAAGCTGGAAGGGGGGATGTGGAAGATCTGAAGGGTGCCATTGGGGTGCACATGACGGATCCCTGGCACATCATAGATCTCCTCGCCGGTGGCCAGGTACCAGCGCAGTGAGACAGGGGGCACGCCTGCGGCGGGACAGGGCACCGATGTCCCTGTGGTGCTGGCGAACACTACCTCTTGCACAGATGCATTGACAAAATATAAGCTGGAACGTAGATCTTCACAGAAAACTGCAGGGAGAGAAATGAGATTGCAAACAGAAATGTTAGACAAGCAATTAATTTTCTTTACTTCCAATCAAAACTTGGACATTGTGAGGCAGAAGTCTTTAAATAATTAAACTGACAAGCTGCACCCACTATTGTTAAACCCCACCACATAACAGAATAACTATTAAATTTGACAGAATTGTGCTACCCTGCATCTCTGTTTTTCTCTGAATTTAGGCCGAGTGTGTTTTTCCCTGGTTGACCATTGTGTTTGTGCTCACTGCAGTGGAGGGAGGTTGCAGGAGTGTGTCTCTTGTTGTCTATGAACAGACATTGCAGCAAAGCTCTGAGAGAGCAGCAGTGGAAGTGAAATAACAGAGGCAGCAGAGCACCAGACCTGCCTACACAACATGCATGTCTGTAGCCACACCCTCACACCCTGTATATGATACAGAACACTAAAGCTAATCAATTAAGACAGAAAAATAATCTGCAACTGTACTGATCATTGATTTAAATAATTTTTTGCCAAACATTCTCTGGCTTTCTTGGCACATGAAGGGATGTACTGTTTTCTCTGTTCGTAATTGTAAAAAAACAACCCAACATAGTTCTTGTAAATCCAGTGAGATCTTTTTGTCAGTGGTTTCAGGGGTAAACAAACAACAGAGGCATTTCTAGGTAAAGGTATGGAGGAAAACATCAATATTCAAGCTTAAGTAACCATCCTAACACAAATAGCGTAACAGAAGTCATATAGTGTGTGCGACAATGTTCATAAGATCATATTGGTGTTTTCAAGATTTTGTCTTTTTTTTTTCTTTTTTACTGTTTACCCTCACATAGCCAAACAACCATACATCCTTTCTTGACATACTAATGTGCATCCATGCTTTCATCAGAATTAAAAGCTGTCATAGCTTCCGTTGCCTCCAAAAGGTTTAATCTTGGATCTAAATCAGTAATTTATCACTGTAACAATTACACTGTTGCTGTGGTGTCAAACACTCACTGAGAATCAGTTTCCATAATTACAATTTGGATACCGGCAAAAAAAAGCCCTAAAAGCTGGTATGTAGTCAATTTGTCATGTTCATCTACACAGTGTGCAGCAGAGGATGTTTCCAAGTCATCTTAACTAATGTAGCAAGTCAATGTAATGTGATGCACTTCCCCTGCAGTAAGTTACTGCGTTGGATAAAAACTGACAATGCAACTCTTTGCTGTAATGGACAACCCACAGTGTTGGCATGAAGCCAGGATATGTATACTGGCTTGATCCCAAGGAAGGGTGGAGGACTTGTTCAATACAGCCACTGCCTTTTTAAGGCCATATTATGCTTTTTGGGTTTTCTCTTTCTTTTCGTGTGTTATATAGCTTTTAGGTGCATGTAAAACATCTGCAAAGTCACAAGGCCCACAGTCCAGCCAAAGGAAGGTATTGTCACCTACAGAAAACACTGCCTGAAATGCCTCGCTTATAGTCCAGGCCAAGAGTTTAATGCTGATGCCTGTGACCCGAAGATTTGGAAGGACAACAATTTCTCTGTTGTTGGACGCAAGAATCAACATGAAAGTCTTTATCTACTCCCACTGTCTGAGGGTGTCAAGACCAAGTGGATTAACTATGTTATTTGATGGAAATGTCCTAACAATGAGTGGAAAACTGTGTATTTTAGTCCACCAGACTCCTTTGTCAGTGAGGGCTCATAACATTACAAGCTCAAGGATGGATCAATAGCAGCTGTCCCTGACCCAACTGCCAACTTGAAAGCTGTAAGTTTTGCCATGTTTTATGTTGCTTTACTGTTTTTTGTAGGTTAGCCTGTTGAGCTTGGTGTTAGCATGTTGCACAGTTAATGTGGCTAGTGTCTATTACTCCCACAGGCTGAGGCGATGGAATAATGTTGTAATATTGAGTGACAGTCAAGAGAAACTGTAATCATTAAGTCTAATTTGAAGCAAACTAAATAACAAGAGTAGTAGGTTGGATACTGGTAACTACTAATTACTGTAGCACTAACTGAGCTAGCATTAGCTTTGTTGTTATACAGAAGCCCGTTTGGCTCAAGGAGCCTCGCTGTGTGTGTGTGTGTGTGTGTGTGTTTGTGTTGCTGCTGTATATTAATTTTCCTGATAGACATGCCCTTAAGGTATATGTGAAAAAGAAATTAAACCGCAACGCTGTGTAACTTTAGCACTTTAGCAAACCGCAGCTTGCTCAGACCATAAAGCTGTGGTGCAGGTTTTGGTTTAAAAACAGTTATTATGGTGATATTCATGGTAGAAGTAGGTTACAGTGATTCCCTGGTTGCAAACCGGCAGAGCTGATATGGAAACACAGTGGTGCCTGCTCAGGTATGTGGGAGCTGACCAATCAGAGCACACTGGGCTTATGGGAGGGGGGGCCTTAAAGAGACAAAAGCTAAAACAGAGCATTTCAGACAGAGGGTAAATAGGGGTGATGCAGCAATGTACAACACGAGGAAAATATTGTGTTTTCCCAATATTAAGTCACATAAACCGAATTTAGCAGACCCCTCTAAATAAAAGTATGAACCTGAAAATGATGTAACATATTTCTATAAATCTGCAGCTTCGAGGACTCTTTCTGTACCATTGTGACTTACTGAAGTTAAGTTTTATAAAGCACCTTGAGTTGCATCCCTGATATAAAAACTGCTACACAAATAAAGTTTATTATTATTACATCTCTACCTGTCTACTGCACAGTCTTGTCTCGGCAATAAAGGAGACACTCAGTACAAATGAGTGATGCCATAGTCTTTTCTGATCATCAATCATTTTTTACTTTAATTAGTATCAACAGCATTTTTTTCAATTAACTTAATTAATAGCTTTATATATTTTGTATCATTTATCCTGATAGGTGCCACTACACCCAACAACAGGGCAAAGAAGAATTCCATTAATTAATTAAGTCATTATTGTACTTTGTGTGTGCAAAACAACCTGTGTGCTACTTTTGTAGTTTTTTACTGAGTCCTCATAACCTAATTATTTTATAGTAAATGCAAAGATGAATATAAACAATACAGAATGTATATAGTTGCAATCACACAGAAAACTGTGAAGCAGGAATTTCACTGCAGAATATTTTCACTCTTTTTCACAGTTCAGGCAGATTGCTTGTTTTGCTTGCCCTAACATATAGTGACCCTGAAGCTTAATGCATGGCAACTAAGAAAACACATGCAAAAAGATGAAAACAGAATCCGAGGAAGGATCTTCACCTATTTGATAATGCAGCAGAACAAAATGAGCTGCAAAAAGAGAAAATACAAGCAAGTACAGAAAGACAGCAAGTTGCACAGAACAAAACCTAGCTGCGTTAAAAAAAAAAGTTATCACGGTTTGTGGCTATTAGTGTTACTTAATCTATGACTTGACTATGTAAGCCATATCACCATATACACTCTAAATACAGAGTTTCAATAAAAACGGAACATTATAACCTTCATGAAGTTACAATGTTTTAAATTTAAGACTGGCCTAAATGGGGGCCTTAGTGTTTTTGCATGGATTAACCAAGTAAGGACTGTTAGGTAGACGTTGGTTCATTTTATTGAAATCAGTTACATCTGCAGGGCAAATCAATTAAAAATGTTAATTTTCAAATGATAATTCTACAGTGACTAAACAATAACAAGGGTAAAGAATAGGTACAGTACAGACCTTTAAAGCTAATGTTAACAGTGCTGTTCTGTGCAGAGCCACTCTCAGTCACCTACTGTAAATATTTCAGACATCTCTACTGTATCTCTACAGTCTCTGCTCTGTATCGTGGGCTCGCCCCTCCTGTTGCCAGCCTGCCTGCCTGTGCGACAGCTGCCAATCCCCCCTCCCTGGAGACCAAACATTTTAGCGCTTCATAAATTCCTAATGAGCACGCTCAAATCACCGGCCACTTCCACCCACTGGTCGTTCAACCTGTTACGACAAACAAACACCATGGCGTACACATGTTTCCGCACATTTCTAGCTGCACTCACTTCACACATGCAGTACTCTGAGGGCCAGGCCTGGAGGTGTTGAAAGGGAAACGGTTGTAGCTGTCAACAGCTACAAGACAGTAGTTTCTTATCCAAGGGGTGGTAAGAAAAGGTAAAAAAGCCATAACACATGTCAGTTCCAGGGGTATTTTTTATTGATTGCCAGTTTTGCCATGCTGAAACCTGAACATGAATGGCTTCAAAACACTGATCAATTGGGAGCTTAGATGGAGAGTCAAACACTGAGGTATCACTTTACCAATAAATGAGTGGTCTGACAACAGTGAAGACCTCAAAAACAAGCCTGCTGATAAGGCTTGGTAACACATACCACTTGTGTTTGCAACTGTGCATGTATGAGGTTGTATTTTGTGTGTACTTATAGTTTTGTATCTTTGACACGCAGATAAATAATCTTCAGTTTTTATTGTTCTGTCATCACATGACTCCACTCAAATTTCTCTGCATTTGTAAAAATACTTCAACAGCTGTATGATTACTCATTTGCCTGCTCTTTCACAAATCAATCATTAGTTTGAAGGGTTCATTAAAAATGTGTTGTAAACATTTACATGGGTCTATACTACCAACTGCATTAACCTTAATAAAGATCAATTACTTTACTTTTATCACTATTTCTTATCATCGCAAAATTATACATGTGATAAACAAATATGCTCGTCATAGAAAAGGTTAGGAAAGGGCTTTAATACAGCCGCATTAATGCAGTACATTAAAGCCTGGAATCCATGTGGAATAGACAAAAAACAAAAAAACAAAAACATTTTTAATGCCTCACTATGCATGGTGATGCATGCAGAACTTATCAAGGGTTAATTTATGGCCATGTAATCACACAGAGTAACAGCTTGTCAGTGGTTTTCTCAAGTAGGAAAATCTGCCATCAAGATGATCATAAAATCTCAGCATCTGTTATGAATAGCAGGGAGCTACTGTGGCTGTCTGGCCAATAAGCAGACGACTATTTCACCACAGTTTACTTAATCTGACTCCAAAACAGACTTTACGCCTAATGATGATCTCCCCAATACCAGCGTCCTGGTAATGCAAAAAAAGCCCTTGTGTGTTTTGCATTTTACATGTTTCATGTTTTCATGTGTCAAAGTGAAACTTGTGTTATCTGTGGTGGTATCTCATATTATTGTGATGTTATATTGTATTTATGAACATCAGAAGACCTTTAAGTGGTGTTCATCTTATATAATCATTATCAATTTTGTTCCACAAACAGGTCTTTTCCTTTAGTTTAAAGTAACAGAAAATACAGTGGAATACAGTAATGTGAAAGACAATATGGCCATAAAAAGCAAAGCTACTATCTGTACCTACATTAACAAGTAACAAGGCATGATTTGTATTTGAATCCCACCTTTAAAAAGAAAAAAATTAAGTCTTACCTGAGTCTAAATAAAAGCTACATAACTGTTAATGGTTGTAGCAGAAGGGAATTGTTTTGTATAGTTTTGGGTCATACAGCATGATTTTTCTTTAAGAACTGCAGTTTGTATATATAATAAGAGGAAGCCCAGATAAATGTAAAGTTAGTCTGAAAATTCAGACAGAAAACTGGTCAGTTTAGGTTATTTGGACATCATGCAGGATTATAATATAACAAGAAGGTCATGCATATAAAACTAAAAATACTCTCTTTTTGCCTACTGTCCAGTCACCAAGGTGCCAGGCTTCAATAGCAGATCACGGGTAAAAATATCAGCTGTGCAACATCAGTCAAGCTTTGTCCTGCACTGAGTAACAAATCTGTGAAAACTCGGGGGTTCAGAGTGTGTTATCTGTTTATATCCGAATCATGTTTTTGTGTTTGTTTCGATCCCTAGTACAGTATTTTATTTGAGTAAAAGCCACATTTTATTGTAATCATCCATCAGGGACATCTATCTAGGCAGCGTGATAGGTGCTGCAGTAGCTGACACTCTCTAAATGAGGACAAACAGCCATCATGCAGCCTCTGGTCTGAGTGCGTTTGAAAGGTGACTGAGCGAAGAAGAGAGGCTGCCTCATAACTGCTTTTGTCTCAATCCGCATTTGCACCAAGTCATAAAAAATTGAGACCCCCACCACCTCCACTTCCACCACCACCCATTTCTGGGTGGCTGATTCCTTAAGATGAGAAAGCCTGATGGACGCAAAACCCTGCCAGATCCCAATAGTTCAGATAGATACAGTGGGAGTGCATTTATTTTTCAGTGCAGTGCCAAGGAAAACATTGAGGGTGGGGGTTGAGTGGGGAGGCGGGAAAGCTGGAAAGCACTCTGACAGTGACACGCAGGCTGCTATTAACAGAGATAGACTGAAAGAGAATGTAAAGAAGCAGGAGAAGGATAGATGCCATGACAGAGGTCAAAGGCATGTTCCAACTCAGCTGTATCCCACAACCACCTTCAAATGAACACGTTCTTTTTTGCTTATTCCTTTTCTCTTCATTCTTTTTCTCCACACCTCTGTTTCCAAGCTTTGCTTTGTCTGTTTGTATTCCTTTCTAACCTTCATCTCTCCTTCACGCTCATCTGACCCTGTCTCTTATATTCTGACTTATTCCACCTTTAAACAAGGATGCAGGTGCAAAAAACAATGCATGTGAATGGAGAGAGTCAGGAAAGTCTGTGCATCACAATGCAGCCAGATGCCCACTGACTGACTTTGCTGATGTGTATTTATCATCCACTGGACCTTTTCAAGTCCCTGCAACTGACAAAAAGTGCAGCCTAAAATCAAAATGCTGTAGGAAATGCACTCAGCTGTGTCCTGGTTAAAGAGTAAACGTGACTGCAGGGTGACAGTATTTCATTAAAAAAAAAATCCTCCTTTAGCACATGTTACCCTACTTGGACCACTTGTCCAAAAATGCATTGAAATCAGTTTAATGGTAGTCACTCCCTGCAGTACATTTCCTTTGACTCTTGACTGAGAATGATCTAATAAAGCAGAAATTACATAAACATAATTTGTATTTTTGGGGGATATTATTTGAATGTTCAGTTGTAAATTAATATCCCGAGACAAACCGGCCCAATTTATCATAATGCTTGCTTGCAAGCAAAGGAGACAGTATGTGGGTGGCTGTTGGCTGTCATCAAGTGTGTTTGTGTACAGCACCGTTAAATAATAATCTCATTAACGGCTGTCATAAAATAGTAAGATGTAACACATACAAATGTGCATCTCAGAGATACGTAATGCATTGTTTTTGCAGAGGGAAGTGGTGCGCTTTTGAGGATCTATTGATAATACTGGGAGCACAGGAGTAAGATCAAAACAAGAGCAGGCTGAATCTTGAAACGGGAGATGAAAGATTTATGTGGACCCTATCGATAGTCGGTCAGCCGTCAGCCTGGTTGGCAGATTAAGGCTGCAGTGTGCAACGCTTTGGTCCACATCTCAAAGGATTTCTGTCTCCATTGATAGTGCTGGTTTTCTGAATCTTACTTTAAAATGAATTATCTTCTTCAGATGTTGCAAGTGCTTATTGAATAGACCTAAAAATTAGGATTGGGCTGTTTCTAAAAGTTCATTCTTGAGTCCTGTCCCACACTGGAGATTTTGGATAAAACAAGCTGTGGAATTCTTATTTTAATAGCTAATTCCTCAAATGTACAAACTGTACTATCCTTAAAGTCATTCTATCTCAGTCTTCTTGATATGGCTTTGGCACCACACACATACCATTACAATATCATGCTGAACACCAACGCACTCCCATGCCTATCATGCCCACACACACACACATGCTCTCACTAACAGTCACCATATGCCCGCCTGTACCAGAGCCTGTCTTAATCGACATCAGTTTTCCATGAGCCAAAACCACAAAGAGGAAAAAGTGATATTGTTCAATTATGAATCCCTCACATATATAATAGATGGAATCTTTTTTTTTCTGTGTTTTCTGTCTTAGCAAAGCGGAGAGGAGGGGCAGGAAGAGGAGTCCTGTTGGGTAGGTGAGGTGGGTCCCTTCTTGTTGCTGTGTGAAATAAAGCTTGGCACGGTCCCAGATGTCAGCACCTATTGGTGACAGTCCCTGCTGAAGTCTCTAATCGTGGATTGCAGGTGACTCCTAATGCAATCTTACCATAGTGGAGCCTCTGCTACTGTGTTTGGAGCTCAAGGGCACCAGACACGCTTCGGTCAAGGAGAGTGCATGCGGGCGTGTCAGAGGGATGTGGGGGGATGAGCGTTAATGTCTAGGAGCCCACTAACATAGAGGCTGACATGGGCTTGGTTGACAGGTGAGACAGTGAGCAGTCAGTGCAGCCAGTAATGTTGCTGGTTTAGCCTACCACCATTACAACGACTAGTTCTTACACAACATATGTAGGTATATTTCAAATATGTGGAAATTAAACATCACAGACACTGGTTTGAAAAAGCACCAGCTGCAAAGATCCTCACTGACATTCCTATTCCAAATGAATAAACAAACAAGCCATTTATTTTTCCTGTAATGTGTGCTCAGTAGGACCCATGAACCTTCACTCTGACAATGCCCATCAGTGGTTGCTTCCAAATCACCCAGGCAATTTATTTAAGTAAATGTCTGATCAATACAGGTCCCACTAACACACAACATAAATAGGCCTATGCATTAGCCTGTGCATTAGCCCACTGATGTGTTAGGGGCTTTTTGCTCTGCCTGTGTTTACTTCAACCAAACACCATTAATCAACCTTAGATGAATGTGGCCAGGAGTCTCTTGTTTTCTTGTTGAAATGACAAAAAAACGCATTGATGCTTCACAGTATTTCATAATGTCCTGGTTGTCTGCTCGGCTTTTTGCAACAACAGCCTGATATTCACCCTCTGTCCCATGATTTTATCACATTGAATTAGCTATTAGCCACAACATGTCTTCCCGCCCAAGGCGACTAATGTATTTAAACATTACAGTCCAATTGGCTCTCAGCCACAGTGTGGCCCTCACCAGGTCAGGGATCCCTGTGGTGCTACAGTGGGCACCCGGGCATCAAGACATTAGGGCAACTCCACTGGGGCAAACAAGCACTGAGCCACACTGACAGCTCATGGCAGGCAATGCAGGTAATTAAGGCAGAGCTCTGCAGAGACCGCCTAGGGAGGGAAAGAGTGGGGGGTGGGGGAGTGCAAATGGGGGAGGGATAGGGAGGGGTGGAGGACAGGACGGCCTCATGATGACAGTGAGTAAGCATCCAAGCCCCCCTCCACCCCCACAACCTCTACCCCCTTCTCTCCTGCCCTAGGGGTTTACACAATAAGCGGTAAAGAGAAGTGCTGCGCTGATCCGAGATGCAGATCGGCGAACAGGGTCCCCTCACTTTCCCAAATCACCAGCTCCCATTTTGCCCTCATGAATAATGTTGAGGGGTGCGCTCAGTGCCATGGAGCTGCTATGTATAACAATGATACCCTCCTCTGATGTCAACTCTCTGGAGGGCGAGACGAGAGTCACTGTGGAGTGGGTTAGTTGATGCATATGAACGCTCATTTACATGAGCGACAACAGTAGAGGAGGGAGTTCCCATTTACTGGGTACTTTGAAGGTCTTAATCAGTTACATCACCAAAGTGGAAATGGCCAAATACTGCAAATCGACTGAGACAGAGGGGGAGAGAGAAATAAAAGAGCGAGATGGCTAAGAAGTGAAGAGTGAGTAAACAAACTCGAACTGCTGCCAGTGAAGCTAATATGCAAAGGCACATCAAGATAAAGAGGAGAAAGAGGTAAAAAAAAACAAACAACAACCATATGAGACATTCATAATGCTCCATTACCCTTCCTAAATGACACAGCATTGAAATGACAGGATGTATCCAATGTAGCAACTTCTAATATTATTCCACATGAACATCAAAGTGTGAATCAGAGCTTGATGTAGACGCTGGTCATATTACAGAGTTCTGGAGCCACAGAGTTTAGTTCACATGGTACACCGTATTAGAGAGCAAACCTTAACCCATAACCCATACAGCAGCCATATATGCCTGATCTTAGTTGACCATGAGATTAAAATCTTCTAAAATTGCCATGGAGTTTGGTAGAGACGTTCATGGCCCCAAGAAGACGATGCCAACTGACTTTGGTGATCCCCATACTTTTTCCTGCAATTATTTTTACATTTCGGTTTTTTAACAAGCAAGATAAACATAACAGTAACATGTTAACTTGTGAACCTTAGAGGTGTCTTTGTGTAGTAGTGTGATTTTGTTGCGCTATATTATTATTGTACATTTTGTAAAAATGTTGTACGGCTCCAAGCAGACTTTCTGAGGGTTAGAACTTTTGCTATTACATTTTCTGTGTTCTTTAAGTGTTGCTGATATGTTGTCAGTATGTTCATTTAAAATTGTGTGTATGAGTATATTGGATTTGGCTCTACCTCCTCTCTGTTTCAGGACTCCTCAGGAAGGTATGAAGCTACTCTGCTCTCTGCAAGGAGTAAGTTTGTTTCTTTTCATCCCTAAATCTTCTAATTGGGGGAAAAGTGGATCAAAAGTCGTGTGTTGCGGGGTTGCAGTGTTGCTTGTCACGCTAAAGTGTACTGTTGAGACTGTGTTTGCTAGCATGGAGCATTCAGGAACTTAAGAGAAACCCTGTGAATGTGCCGTTTCTGCCTAATTGCAGGTCAGTGGGTTAGGCATGGCTATTTCTTTAGTTAGTTTTCTGATAGAAAATACACTATGTTGGACTAATCTGTCCATGAAGTTTGTATTTTTTTTGTCTGTGTGTAATGCTATTATGCATTTCTCTTTGTTTCAGGACTTTCCCTGGAAAGATGCTTAGAGCACGTATGCAATAGAAACCCTGTAGATGTCCTATATTTCCATAATTGCAGATGCTGAGTGCATGTGTGCAGGAGAGAATGTGAATGTCCTGTTTGCTGAGTGGCAAATAAATTGCTCAGAGACATTCCTGGGAAGTGTGTCCTTTCTTTCTACACAACACAACTCAGAGTTAGGTAGAAGGCATCAGTTTTATCCCCTTTCCAGCGTTTGTGCTAAGCTAAGCTAACTAGCTGATAGCAGCAGCTTCATATTTACTCTACAGATGATGTTTCAAGATTCCCATTTACTGTAACTCTCTGCAAAAATTGGTTGATGCATTGATGGCAAGAATGTTAGCATGAGCAAAATGTAGACTTCCTAGGTGGTGTCATTCAACAAAATGCTGTAGTATATTTTTAGTGAGAGGATTTTTAGTTAGAGCTTTTAGTTATTGACTTTCTTGTCTGAACAGTTCTACAGTGCTTGACTCAAATTTGTATGCAATATATCCAAGCACAACATACACTGTGCATGCTTTTAGAGAGTGGAAGAGAGGCATTATTTCTATTTCCGTAAAATTCCTCCCACCTCTGCTTGCTATGCTGTCAAGTGCAACTCTGACTGAGCTGATAGACAGAGAGAGGAAGAGGGGAGGTGGATCTCAGGTGAGCTGAGAGGGGAGACATTAAACCCAGCAGGGAGGGATGAACGAAGAGATTAGCTGAAGGAGTAAGGCTGACAGCTTGAAGATCATCTACATATTATACAGCAGCACAGCCCAAGAGCCTATAGCCAACATATACACGTCATATGCAACTGAATAGAATAATTACAATATTAAATACAAATCTGAGCAGAGTTTTTAGTATTTCTCCAGAGAGTGCCAACAGTGCAGCAGGGCATTAACTGAAGGGGAATCTAACAAAGTCTGCATTAGAGAATGGTCTTATCCATTCAAACAGTAGGTGCATCATCAAAGCTTTCTTCTAATGTGCACTTGTAGGACAAACTCTGTAATGTGCTTAATGACTAACCTGTTTGTCCCTAAATTGTTTTTTCACAAATAAATTTGACTTGATTTGACATATGACTGAGGGCAAGTGGTGACTAAACATGTTGACATGAATGACTGAGAGCTGAAATGCAACATGAGCAAACCACAGGCTAAAAATGTGACTGGGGAATGTTTGCTTAAGTTCAGCCAGCGCTGATTTGTCCAGCCTCTCTGCCATTGTTTGATTTTAACAATTTTTGCCAGATGTGTGTCCATTTAGAAAGATAAAAAATGTTGGAGAGGATGAACTGGGAAACAGTTAGCGGGTAGAAGTGCATCTAATGAATTCCAAAACAAACAAAGAGAAAGCAATGCTCTCACTCATATTTCTCTCCGATCGCTGCAGCTGCACCATTAGGCCTGCCAAATACTCAGTGCAAGGCACCTCTCCACTAGCACAAGTGTGTGGGATATAAAAACTCTGTTTATATAACAAACACACATACATCAGCTTCCTTGGGCCTTGTTTGAGGTTATGAACTAGTAATCCACACTGGGGAAGCAGTGAGATGTATTGGTATATAAACGGCTCATTTGGATGAAAATGCGCTTTTCCCAAAACATGTAAAAGAGAAAGAAGGTAGTAGAAGACTAAATTTTTTCAGTAGTGCAAAAATGGGAATTTTTTTCACAAGGAAAATGTCTCTGTAATTTATTTTTTGTGTTTTTGTGCATCTAGCACCCTCACATGAAGCACGTGATGTCCATGCAAACATGAGTGTTGAGTGACAGATTTTTGTATGTATGAGAGTCTTTTCTGCAATTGTTGCATGCATTACTTACACTGATTTATAGAGATGAAGGGAGAATAAATTTGTTTACATCTATTCATGGTGCCATTAAAAATGTAATGATGCAATGTATTAGCAAGTAATTACAAAAAAAACTCATATGGTTTAATTGCATCACGATGGATAAACAGAATATAATATTGCCTGAATGACTTATCACAATAAAAGCTAGATATTTTGGAATGTGTTTCTTCCATTGGCTCTACAGGAAGGAATTTTGCTTTATTGCCATGTAGTTTTGCATCATCTCTGGGTAGTAAAAACAAAAGCCATTTGCAGGAGAGAAACAAAGAGGCGAAATAAGCTGGCAGTTGACAGTGGAGGGCAAATCAAAGTCCTGGGGTTAAATGGGATTGTGGGTCAGATGACTAGACATCGTTGCCTTTCCGCTCACAGCCATCCTCTTGTGCCTCAGAAAAATATCAAACCCCCCCCCCACCCACCGACACTCTCTCCCTCCATCCCTGCCCCCCTCCCCTCAACAGCCCTCCATTTGCCTCAAAGGCGAGAGCATTTCATCTTCAGTAACCCCACTGCAGGAGAGTCCTCCCTTACTGCTTCTATGCAAACACATAGTGAGCCAATCTATTATCTGGATCTGTGTGTGATTTTTAGAAATCGTGAACTTTTCTGCATCAAGCACCAATTCAATTCTTAAATTTACCTTCAATCAAGAAGCATATTAAGACTGACAACACAGAGTAGTCATACCAGAAATACAGTACACCTTGAGATATAAGGGTGGCATTGAATCCTATAGCCAGCATATAATATATATAATATATTCATTATTTTGTCCTACATGAGCCTGTCTATGCCGGACTATTATAAATCACCCTGATGGATACGCAGTCAATTGAGAGTAACAGAGACAAGCAATGGCTAAGAAAATGGCAGCGATCTGCATTAGAGCTGTACTCAATCTGCACACTGACGAGAGTGAACCTTTATTAATCATCATGTTTTCAGTGATTACTAAACCACAGTACATCAAAACAGGGTTTCCTTCATGTTCATGACTACCTCCCAATGCAGCCTTACATACAGTACATCTCTCCCCGTCCTCTACCTGGACTGTATGTATAAGACAGCCTGCCTGGTGACAAGGGGCTCTGCAAACACTGCCAGGCAGCAAAATACATATCAACGTATTCAGAGCGTTTAGTGCCTGGGATTAATCAAATTATAATTTAATCATCTGATCAAACAGCAATTAGCATAATCACTTCTGGGGAAGGCCTGATAGAGTGGAGACTGGAGCGGAATGGAGCTGGGGGCTAGCAACACTTTAATGAAACATTTGCCAGAATGTTTGAAAATGTTACACATTTCGGGCTACAGGAACAGAGCTGGATTTTGAATGCTAATCAGCATGGTTTGGTTATGCCTAATGAATAAATCCAACAGTCAGCCACAAGGGAAAAAATTGCCAGTGAGGTCCTGATTTTATAATTTCTTGAAGGGAATGTGTTATATGGCTTAATATTATTTTTTTCTTTACTAAAAATGTATTGTTACTATGTTAATAATATTGTTATTTATCTTTATTCTTATTTAATTTCTGTTCCTTCAATCTGATGAAGCCACACTCTTGCACATATATTATACTGTATTTAATGTCTTGTGATGACACACTATACAGAATAAACAGAAGATGATGAGAAACACTGCAATGTGAGCCATTGTTTGGCTTCAAATGTTTCTACTGTATATTACTGAGGTATTTCTGTGGTAGCTAAAAGCCTCTATTGAATTGACACAGGTTTTTATAGAGAGAAATAGCACATGCTCACACAGCACAATTTTACTGGGCATCTACTATATGTAGCTGTTTGGGGGCACTCGAACTTAAAGAAAAGGGATGTGGTCTTCTCAGAGATATACAGTAATAAACTGGGTAATATACTGTCTCTGAAAATACACTATTTTTCATTAGAAAAACACAGTTCATGTTACATTGCAATGCCATCTAATCAATAAGTGAGCCAAATATTAGTCTTGAACAAATGCAAAATATCCCCTGGAGGTGTATTTTGCAGATTTGTTCAAAATAAAGGCAATCAAGAAACACAAAATGTTCGATATCAACATTTGCCAATTTGCACCACCGTTACTCAATTTTTGATTCCAAGAAAATCTGCTCGAGGCAACTACAGCATGGTAAGGGTTTAAGCAACTAAAATAATTTAGCAAGATTAAGAGAAAAAAATATGCTGTGGTTAAATATTTAAATGTCAATGCTGACTTCCAGAATGAACACAAACTCTGATCTCTGGAGTAAGGTCAAGCCCCGCGTTTGCCCATTTTGCAGTACTTTATGAAGGTCATCCTGCCTCTGACTAAATGTTGCCAGTAAACAGAAAAGATTATTGCTAACTAGTTTACATGAACATAATACATAATGTGCATTATACATTTTTTGCCTCTGGCTTTTAATATCTTCATACCTGATAACAGAAGCTGAGCAGATCTCTATTCTAACTTCTGTGAACACAACAAAACTCTCAACTCTTTCTATGTCTGTCTTTATTATGACTGCATTTATCAAGATCTCAGAAGGGGCCATGGCCACAACAGGGAAACACTCAAGAGTATATAATGTTAAGGACCGTATAGCAGATAATACATGAGTATATTATATGATGAGGCCAGTCAGATGACCACTACATCTCAAAGAGATTCCTGTGCAATTGAAAAATTACAGTGGGTGCCAACCAGCCCTAAAATGCCATTGTATGGGTCTGAACAGAAAATGTCACGATTTGTTTTTTACTTTATCCAAATGAAAACAACAATTAGCCTGCTGGTAAATCCTGATCTGCCATGCTAGATATCAGTTATAAACTACACTATGAGCAAAGAGCAATGGCCCCTGCCTTTCTTAGTAGCCTGAGCTTAACTTAGCTTTCATCTTGCTGCACCTGCATGGCTGCAGCATTAACCTACTGGCCTATTTTATGATGAAAGCCTACAGACACAAACAACGCAACTAATTGTCATCTTGTTAAGACACTAGTCCAGTTAACAGATGCCAAAAACTTATCCGTGTTTGGTTGTTCTGGTCCGTTGTTTTGACATAGTTTACTCACCACGACTGTATCACTGTCATTGTACTATTATATATGCTGTACATTTTTTCAAGAGCAGTTCAAGTACGAATCATCAAAGTGTGCTTTCTGGTATAGGATACAAATTCATGAACAGTTAGTTAGTTAAGTTATTAACAAATTTAACACCTGTTACCTGTGATTATGACATCTGTGTGTGGCAGATGTATTTGAATGACAGATTTTAGTAAGCTTCTATAAAAAATGTTTTTATTATTTATTATATATTGTTTATTTTATCTATAATAGATAGATATCGCATCTATAAAACATTCACAAGCTAGAAAGTTTCTTAATAGCCGTTGTAGTATCTGGCTTTCTAATGACTGCAGAGCATTTTTCTACCTCATTTTCATTTACCTTATTAAATTCAACTTCATATTTTGCTGACATTTAATAAATCATCACACTACTCGCATGTCAGTTGCATCATGGATTTTCACCAGCAAAAGCAGCAAAAAGCATTGTTTTTTAAAGAATTTTAACATTATTGAGTATAAAAGGCAAAAGCAGCTTCTGCTTTTATAAGCAAAAGTAGATTGCGGTACTCAATATGTACAAAACGGTGCACAATAACTGGACAAAATGAAAAAGGATAAGAAGATGTCTTTCTACTATTGGATACACAGTAAAGATTGTTGCCTGATATATTGTAAAGGGCCTAAAATAGCTGTGTTTCTGCATGGAAAACCAGGCTGATTTGATATGATTCTTTGAGCTTTAGATACCACATAACACAAGCTGACTCTGTGTCCCTCTTCCCCCTCTCTTCCTCCTCTCTTTCTGCCTCACTACACACTATCATCTCCTTAAGCATTCTGGTCTGGGTTAAATGAAACCTTTAACAGTTCAATGTGCATCCATTAACATATGCTTGAGTCTACTCGAGTCTGAACAGCAAAGATAGGGCGCAAGCACACACAATAGAAAGACACAAAAATCTTGACCCGATGGCACTGACAAATCCTGGTGTGATTAGTGACTCCATGAAAACAGCATGCCACTACTACTGTCTAAAATGAATCCTTACGCAAAATGAAAACAATAAGAAAATCTCCCTAAACCTGACTTGTACACCTTTAAGCGAGTGAAAATATAATGTCACCATTGGAATATGTGTTACTGAATGAATCTGTGTTGCAAATGTTTTCTGAAAGTACTATTAAACAATTTAAAGCTTCAGAAAACATTCTGTTAAATTTTGAGTTCCCAGTCTTGTAAGTCTTGCTACACACAATCTGAAATACTGTGCATACAATAATAGATCAATTTCAGGTTTTAAAATTCTGTTTTCATTACTACACAGTATTATAGAAAAGAAATAATTGCCTGTGGTGATTATAAATTATCATAACATGTAATGCAAAATATGGATTAAATAAATGCTTAAATATTCTACCACTGTCAAAAATCATTATGCGATGAATACACCGTAGCATCAATAGTAGAGAGGCTCTGGTCAGAACTAAAACACATTAAGACATAAATATTACTTACATAAAAAGAATAATGGCAGTATTTCCAGTGGCCTACATTGTGTTGGCTGGTGTTCTGATATTAATGTGCCACTGAGGAGCTGAGCTCAGTTGTTGTTTGCTGATGTGTGTTGCTGTGACTCTGTCAACCCGTCCTGGCTCTATGTGAAGTGACAGATGTATACCAAAAGACACCAGTCTGCAAAGACCTAGTTTCCCACTGGCCTTAATGTGACCTCCAAGTGACGCTGTTTTGACTGGGGCTAATTGGTCAAAATAATAAAATAGTACCAAACTTGGTATAAGCCATCAAATTGCCAAGCTCCTTTAAAAGACTGGACAAATCTTACACTTTTAGCAGTCTTTTAAAGTTTGAAACAAAGTGGGCTCTTAAGATTATATTGTAAACACAAATATTTATTATACTGTATATAACTAATGTTTTGAGGGAAGCATAATGGTTACCTGGATTATGTTAATATTTTTTGAGCGAAGGAAGTGTTATTTGACCCCATGTAAGTCGTAGGGAGGTGGGTGAGGTGGATACCGGCTTGTGGAAAGTGGGGAACAGTGTTTGCATCCTGAATCTTTAGGTTTAGACAACAAAGCACGTTCTGTTAAGGTTAGGGAAAAATGTGGTTTACAAATGAAATACCTTGTCAGTGAAAGTTTTGCACATTCAGAAAATGATCATTCTGCAATTTGGCAGACACATTCATTGAAAAATTTACTCATTATACTGTCAAAAAACAAATTAGTGGTATATAAATATAATTTATGTCCAAGCTGTCGGAACTGACTCTGAGTAAAATACAGACAGATATTAAAATCTGTCTGTAGCTCTTAATTGGTTAAATTATATGCATACAGATTACTGAATGATGCCCATCCACCTCTCCTCTCTGTGCTTGATTTATTATACTCTTTTACTTTATACTCTTTAGCAGGGTTAATATATCATGTCTTGGTTAGTCACGAGCAAAATTAACCATCTACCTGCTGATGACAGTTATTTAGACTTAGCTCAGGTGTTTTGTATCTGTATCAACATGGAGGAGCTGGGGGACAGTTTTCGGTATTCAATCTGTTGCTGTGATGATCTGAATAAAAAAAAAATGTAGAAAGAATGCATATTCTGCTCCTACATTAATCATGTTCAATCAAGTCTAGATTAAGTTATACAAAAATGTTTGTTTTAATAAGCAGAGGTACCTTTTCTCCAGCAGTCTCTTGCATCCTAAACTGAAAGCTAAAAATACACATGCACAGAGTGATACTAAGAGCCAATTGAGGAGCTTCGCTGTATATTTACACAGCTTATTAGTGTCCAATTGAGCATGTGTCAGATTTCCCCCCCGGCGTAGCTGAGCAAAAACATTATGCCATTTCCCCAATTTTATCTCTTCATAACTGGAATATGTTGTTCCCATTCCATTTAGGTTTTAATAGACACTTCTGCAAGAGCACTTTAAAAGCTCAAGCACCACCGAAGTGAACTCTACAGCAGATTTTACTCTCTACGGCGGTGAATTGTTTATATCTACTGTAGATGAGCTTGCAAATGTGTCCTCAAATTGGAAAACGGCAATTCATAGCAAAATGGAGTTTGCACACTTGGTACTATTCATAAATGACCACTGCAAAGCATGGCTTCAGTTGTAACCTTTGAAGATATATTCTACCAACAGGCAGTGCAAATATCAATATCTATATAAATAGCAATAAAAAGGTAACCTGAACAGACAAAAATCAATTAACACATTTGAGCAATCAAGCATTTCAATCAGATCAAGTGTTGAAATGAAATGTGACTCCCATAACTATTATCATGAAAGAGTGACAGGCTGAAATCTATCAGGAAGCATTGCCAAGGTCGCCAGAACAGAGTGCAGTGTTGCTCAAGCCCAAAGCCCACACTGCAGCAACACTCATTACCCAGGTCTCCATAGAGACAACCTCAGCAGCCTGTACTGGACCAGAGCCCTGAAAGCCTTTATTTCAGGAAGCCACATCTCTCAGTCCAGAAAAGGTGCAAAATGTACGATTCTGATGGAAGCTGCTCATTAAGACTAATCTTTGCAGGTCTGTTCAGGGAAAACAAATGCGCAGCAGAAAGAGTATCGTCTAAGATCAACAATCACAGCCCTTTTATTCTGCCTACAGTCAATTTAGCATGCTACAGAATGAAGCAAAATACAATGAAAGGATTGTCATAACGCAGCCTGAGCAATTCTAATTTCTGCCACAAAAACAACATTTGAATCTTGGAATCAATAGAAAAGGTCAGTGTCAAATGAACCGAGTCTGCTGATACGAATGGCACTGCATCAACAGCGACCACAAACGTAGCATTCATCACAATTGCAAGTGCTGTTGCTGCCATTCAAAGTTTCCATGTAGATGTCTCTAGCAGCAGCCATTTTGCAACGCTGTTGCCTGGACCAAAGAGACTGAAAAAGCCATTCAAAAGCAAAGCAATAGATTGTGCTCAGCAAACAGAGATTTCAGCACAGCATGGAGTGAGATTGAAAATGGACAACAGTGTCCTCTGTTTCTTGAAATTGTCGTGCATCAGTTACAGAAAGGAGTCTTTGCTACACCACTGCCACTGCTTTTACTCCATTCTCTCCTATAAATAACCACTGCCTTCATTGAACCCTTCAGCATGGCCACAAAATGGTTTTCCTGTCATCTTTGCTTGACGCATCGCCCTCTACTCTCAGTTTACATTGTGTCCACTTTTGATTTTTTTTAACCCCTTTCCCTCCGTCTGCCTTTCAAACGATCTTCTAAATACCCCAATTTTCTTTCGAGCTGATTTCTGCCCCCCAACAAACGCACATCCCATCCCTTACCCCACAGCCCCTTGTCCTCCTCATTGCCCCCCCTTCCTCACACACCCTTCTTGTATTCGCTGTAAAAATCAGTCACCTTTAGTCTAAAAAGAAACACAATTGGCACTTATCGAACCCATCTTTGCAAGAATTCACTGTAAACAAAATAGGATTTGAATGCATTTTGCAAGACGTGCACTTGGGCAAGGGTGATAAGGGCTTGTCTCTTTTTTTTCCAATCCAAAATGACTCCATGTCTGTGCTTCTAATATGGCGGGTGCAATGCCAGAAAAAAGCACAGCCAACCTATTTAATCCTTTTTCTAGAAGCTACTCGATAGATTTAACAGAAAGCATACAAACATGTAATCATATGTGCAAGTTATTTAATACTTAAATATAATAAAACATATTTACTAATAGTGTAGCATGCAAGTAAATATACTACATTTTTCATCAACATATGTCTTGGTTTTGGAGTGAATTTCTGAATTAATTTTAGTGTCTCAAAAAAACCCCAATTTAGTTTCATGAAGCAAATAAATGCTCTCTTTGAATGCAATTCACAGACAGGTTGGAGATTTAAACAAACAAATGGTGAACACACCAGGTAAACATGCAAATGTGTTACAAAAAATTTATTTACTAAAATATATATTTTTTCATAAGCCATTTATGTGACAAAGTGATTGGAAACTGTTAATATACACATGAAGTATCTAAAAATGATATAGGAAAATGCACCCAGACTGAGGCCCAATGCAGTGGGTGAGCGAGAATAAATAATCTCTTATGGTACAAACTGATAAGGAAACAAATTAATTATGAGATTTTATTGTGGGCCTAAAATTTGCTAAAAAATCATTGTGCAAAAACTAAAATAAAAAATACATTAAAATGCCTTGTTCCTCATGCAGCACAGGCTGCACCTATCACTCAACCTACATTTCTCCCTCCCTCTCTCTCTCTCTCTATATTTGATCTTAAATGTTGACAATGCATGAGTGGTTAAAGGTTCTTACACTTCAACTCCATAGAGGTTAATGTTGATGTAACTATGAAACCCCCTCCAAAACCCACTGCCTGTGTCAGGACATAGCAACAGCCTGCTCTTCCCTTCAATTTTCCAGGACACAAAAAAACGAATCAATATGTTGAATGTGGACCTGCTTGCAGACTATTTAGGATCTAATTTGTCCTCTCAGGCCGGTGGGATAATTAACATAAAGTTGAAGTTGAACGTGCACGGATGCATCACCTACCATTCAAGATGCACTGGGAAAAGATGAGAGTCAATATCCACATGCCCCGCTCCGTTCAATATCCAAGCTTATGCTTTTTCTTCTTCTCTCCCCGCACTCTTTCTTGTTAATTCTTCCTTCAACAAGTCAACTGCAATGAAAGAAAAGGCAGCTTGCAAATCTCTCTCTCTCTCTCTCTCTCTCTCCCTGTCTCTCTCTCTCAATCCTTCACGTTGGGAAGAAGATGAAGAGGAGGAGGTTTGAGCTTCTTCCTGCTGCTGATTGTCTCCTGGTACGGCGGGAGATGCTATATGATCCACAACTGTGCGTCTCCCCCTTTTCTTGGACTGACCGCAGCGCACCGCACCGCACCGCGCCGGGCCTCAGTGCAGCCGTCCCCCAGTGTCGGAGCGCTGCTCTGCGTGGAACATGAGGGAGCTGGGCTCGGTGCGCTCCGGTCCAGGTGAGCTGTGCCGCCGCTGCTGCTGCTGCCGCTGCTGAGTCAGAGGCTGGAGAGGACAAAGTGCGCACACCCAACTCCACGGTGAAACAATTCAAACAACAAAACCCAGAAAAAAAAACGAAAGGCTCCCCTCAAAAAAAGCAATAAATAAATAATAAATTAATTAAAGTCTATGCAGTGAAAACAGCCCCAATCATCTCAGGTGTGCGGAGAAAAAAATGCGTAAAAGTTGTATTTTTTTTCTGGAGGATTAAAGAGCGCATGAGTTGATTGTTAGCTGCGCTGGAAACTCATTCTCTCTTCGCCGCCTCTCTCCGTCCGGCGAGCAACAAGCACACGCATCTTCCCCTTTCCCTGGCAGCCGCACACACACACTGCGCACACTGGTCCCTGCGCTCAGGAGCTGCCCTGCCTCAGAGCACTGTGGAGCAAACCCTCGCCTCCTTCTCCGCAGCCGCTCCTCTCCCTCTCCATTGCCTTAAAGGTGCAGGGGTGGGGTGAGGGTGGGGGGGTGAGAGGAGGAGGAGGAGGGTGCACAGCTGAACCTCTGAAGGAGCGTTTAAAAAAAAAAAAAAACTCTTTGGTTTTTATCACAGAGAAACGAGCAGGAAGAAGTGTCCATTAACATAAGGCAGAGAGAATTAGCCCATGCAGGACATCCTTCTCTGGTTTGCAGAGAGCAGGCTGGAGGATGGATGCTGAGGGAGAGAGGGTGGGAGGGAGAGGGGATGATGTAGGCTACACCTGACTGGATACTATGTAGGCATTTGTGTGAGGGGAGAAAAAAATGTTAAATTATCTTAATTGGAGGAGATCAGATCCTGTCTTTTAATGTGTTTTCTGGATAATTTATGAGCCCCCGGGGCATTTTTGGGGATCCTGCCAGCCTTACCCCTGCATTCATTAATTGACCTTGACAAATATAAGCAGCGACCCCCCCAATGCACCAGGGGGCATCAAACAGCGGCCATGTCAGGCATCCACAGCCCCCTGCATGAGTTCACCTCCATTCAAGCCACACAGGAGGAGGAGGCTGTGGATTAATATGGGAAAAGAAAAGCGAGCTGGCTCCATGCTGAAGACTTGTAAATACATTTCATTAGAAATGATAAAAGTGTGACCTCCACATTAATATGTCACTATGAACACCTGAAAATGTCAACTGCAGACATCATTAATTTTTTAAATGATTATTTTGACTATCTAAAGAGACACGAGGGGAACAGGCAGAAGATAAGTGTTTCCGTTTGAATCTCCAGCGAGAAAACATCCGTGTTATGTTTTTCAGGCATGGTGTTGTGATAAGAAAGTCACATTTGCATTATGTGTTGAATGTGAAATGATTCTGAAGGCACTGACACAATGGTAACTGCAGTGACATCCGCTGCCATGTGACTGTTTGAATTTAGCGTGGCCCATTTATGTTCAAATACTGTAGCAGGCGAGCCAGGCTTTAGCCCTTCGCCCAGATACAGTGTCTGTCTCTTAGGCTTAGCATCCACATCAGACCTGCACATGAACATGCTATGCACCAGGAATACAGGACCTGTCACCGCCTGTCTGGGCCCTGCATGTGCTTCCAGCCAGGCATCCCCAAAATAAAACAGGTCATTATCACTGACTCCAACCATCCGAACCAAGATGGCAGGGAGGAAAAGATGCGCTATTCCTCACACATTGAATACAAAGTATTTTTTTGTTTGTGTTGAATTTGCCTAATCCTCCTCCCTGTCAGTCTCATTGGCTCCCAGCAGTGAGGGGGTTTGTTGTTCTTCCAGTTCTGGTGTTGTGTTCATTCTAATGTGCACGCCTCCTCTTCCTCTGTTTGCCACTGTACAGCACTGGTCTGCAGCCTGGCACTCTCAACACCCCACTACCCTTTTCAAATGGATTATTATTAGAAACCATAGCGTACAACATATTTTGCTCCAGTTGCAGGCAGCTACAGTACCTACTGAGACTGCCTGCAAATATGAGGGAACTCATTAGATAAACTGGCTCACACATAGACACCTACTGACACTAACTGCACACTTTTCATTCCTGTTATATTTGTGCTATATTTTTGAATTGTCTTTTTTTCTTTATCTCATCTATTTTTTTGTGTTAAACACTTGAATTTCAAGCAAAACTAGACAGCAAAACCCAGACAGACATAATTAATCGTAATTGTATGAGGAAATGAATGAGAATGAGCAAAATCTAACCAACTAAATGTAATCCATTTACAACAGACACATAGTTGCCGGTTTGTGCTGTTGACAAAATACACAAGCAAAGCCAAGACTACCAATTAACTTGGCACTGACCCATTTCCTCACCAGTCTCGTTGATTTGTTGCCATTGTTTTTGTCTTGCTATGTCCAATCGTTCAGCCATATGGTAAATGATGCTCTTCAATGTTCATCCCAGCGGACTGTTTAGGTCCAGAGATTGGATTAAAATCACTGGTCATAAAGAGCTTAAACCCTATTTCTCTAATCCTCGCTTTAACTCCATGATATGTTGTGAGGTTATGATCAAATCAAAGGTATTATCGTCTTTAAACCCTTCTGTTATTTAAATGTTAAACCTTCACAGACATTTCTAGGACTTCTTTTTTTGCACTGATAAAAGGGTGCATTATAAAAGTGTAATGTTTTTTTTTTAACTAAAAAAAAAATATGTCTGATAAATGACAACTTTGTGAATATTTTCAACATTATCAACATCACACACATAACAACCATTAGTTACATAAGGAATAGATACTTCTCTCTGTATTACAACATACAGTATGATTGTGAATTGACTGTGCTTCTACTGGACTTAAGGTGTTCTTATGCAGTTACAATGCTGCATACTGCAGTTTACCACCTGATTTTGTCTCAAGAACTTTTTGTTTTCTGGTTCTGGATGATGCTACTACTTAAAAAAGGTCAGACATCAACAAAATTATTACACTTCTTTTATTTGTCTGAACCAAATTTCATGGTAATCCATCCAATAGTTGTCGAGACATTTTACTCAAAACTGCACGTCACCCTTATACTGGTGCTAGATGAAAAGTCGCACGATCACCTAAGTCAGTCACATACGTCATCAGGGAATGATGAATGTCTGTACACAATTTCACACCAATCCATCCAATAGTTGTTGAGAAACTTCAGTCTAGACTTAGGTGGACCAAACGGCCGACACCGCCATCCAAAGAACCGTGCTGCTAGCACGGCTAAAAGATGTTTCCAGCTCATTGAGCACTGCAGCAATAGACTATGTTGTCAGTGGATAGTAGATATCAAGTACTATACTGCTCATTAGCAGTTTGTACAAAATTAGCCATACGTCTATCTATATTGATTTATTCAATTAAACAACATATTAGAGAGATAGAGAAATGTAGAACACTGGTTGTGAAAAGCAAAGGGAAAATGCTTGCTAGTAATTTGGTGAGTGAAATGTGAGTACAACAGCGAGTCTGTACTCATTATTAAACACAGAGACCAGAGCAAAGGCCTATAAATACCCCACACAGCACATATTGTGACAAACACTTTTCAGGTCGTGAGTATCCAGGCTCGACCAAAAACATAACAGCTTATTTCCACTGGTAACTACAGTGCAGTTGTAATGAGAAGAGCAGAGAGGTAGAAGAGCTGTGAAGCTAGTAGTCATGGAAGAGTTCTTCAGACAGGTTTATATTGTTTATATAAAGGTTTATATTTTATATGCTCAACACTACATTCAATTAAGCTATTTGTATATTAATGCTGTCCTCTTCACTTCCATTCCTCTGTGTGGTTCAGGTTTGTAGCAGCTCATTTACAATATAATGTATGTATATGTATTCAACAAGAAGCCAGTGTACAGTGGGGAATAATAATATCCATTAATCTTAACTACAAAGAGCCAGATTCCCCAAGGGAAACTTTTATGGCTCTTATTAAGAAAATACTCTCAAGTACTTTGATTATATTCAAACAATAAAATATATATCTGATAATGTCTTAAAGATGACCAATGATGGCAGGTTCATCTCAATCTGTGACTCATAAGGAATAAAAGGAGCTTTGCTGCCTGGGTCAGACTGCTGAATAATTCACACCACGTTATGAGGTAGAAATGGAGGAACAGTAGTCTAACGTACATCCTGAGACCCTCATTTTATTAGATCATCTTTGAATCCTTCTCTCTGCCCATAAATTCTGAACAGAACACGAGACAAAGTCACAATTCATGTTTAATGAGTCGACATGTCTCCAGAATAAAGAAATGGAGAAACCGTGTTCCCTTTGAGAGTAATTCCTTGCCATTAGAGGGAGGAAAGTGCTGTGTCTGCTTGAAAATAAGCTATGTGCCACAAGCTTTCCACTGCAGTTTTTGTCAAACAAAAACTGATAGTCTGCTCTGAAACAAAAAGCAACACAGAATTTAAAGGACAAATTCAGCCTCAGATACTCTTAAACTGTTGATGTTCCTCCAATCAAGAAACAGTCACATCTGCATTTTTTTCTCCCTTCTGTGCCTTATATTCTACTGAGGTTACTGCTGTTGGAGAACGTGGTATTTCTGAGAGAGAAAGAGAGAGAGAGATAGCATATATAAATACATATAAGTATATATTTAATTAGTCCTCCGTTTTTAGGAACAAACGAGGGGATAAATGCCTGGTAGAGCCCCTAGTTAACAAGGCTGAAAAACACTAATTTTCCTTTATTTGCTTCCATAATCACCCTGCCTCATAAGGTAGCGGCCAACTGAGTGGACAGAGCAGAGCTCCTTGATGGGCCACCTTAGTGGATCTATATATTGATTCCCCTCATTGACTACTTTGCATCTCACGGCTCAATGCACTCCTGTCCAGTCCTGATTGAGTAGACAGCAGGGTCATCCAGAGGTAATTCTGGGATTTTAGGGCTTTTGATTTTTAAGCAGCAGAATTCACAACTTGTGTATTCTGAGTTGAGGCAGTGATTCATAAAATTTAACTCCATTTTTATCAACTTAGTACTTATAACTAACACAGTAACAAACAAAATACTAAAATTTCATAACAAAATGATATCATTTACAGTGAAAGCAAAATGAATCCTTCATTTTGTAGCTCAATGTATTTTCCAGGTTAAAAAGTTCGAAAGAATTTCGTGAGAAACACTGTGGACTGTATAGTTGTATTTTTCACCACAAACAATTTGTTTAAAATAATTAAAAGTTGGAGGTCATGTGACATTTAAAGCCTGAATGGCTGAGGATCAAACAGCATCTTGTATTTCTCAGAAGGCCTAAACAACAAACATTAGTCACCAAGTTATTATTATACAAATATGTATGTAAATTACCATTTCCATCACTGATGGAAAATTATTTTTTCATTATTAGAAGCCACATACAGTGTATGTTGGAAAATTAATATGGCGGTGTAACCTCATGTTATACAATATTTGATTTAAATAAGCCACATCAGACCATGACTTACAGTGATTACAAGAACAGCTGTGAGGCCTTGTTAGAAAAATCACATATGCTGAGGCTTGTGGTGGCTTTTTTAATTACTCTATAAATTCAGTGAGTTGTCTGGAGACATTTAGCTAAACAGGTTTTCCGTAATTTGACGCAATAGCAGCATTGGTGTGAGTTATGCATGTTCATACTGTTTGTGTTCATTTTATTGTGACTGTGAAACTGACCAGAGATATCTGGGAACCAAGAGGCTGGTCGACTGTCATTCACAGTGAAACAGTAAACATATTTGAGTTTGACTCTTCTGGTCCGTAACTGTCCAACATGGGGTGGCAGTGTTGCTTAGTAACCACAGCACATGACTGACCTTATCGGTGCGGTCATAAAAATGTATGAAGTCCTTTTATTCATTTTCCCTTCTCTCCTGTGGTCTCTCTCCCCCCCTCTTTCTCTCTCTCTCTCTCTCTCTCTCTCTGTCACACACACAGATACAGACACACACAATTTAGATGAACACATCCACATCCTATGCATTGTTCTTGTTCTTGTGTTTGTGTGTGTGTGATGGGGAGAGGGAGAGAGAGAGAGAGAGAGAGAGAGAGAGAGAGAGCAGCAGGGTGGTAATGAAGGGCTATACCTGACACATGCCACAGACTGCATCAAGCAGCATGAAGAGAGTGAGGGGGGAGAGCATCCAGTGACAGAAAAATCAGCGGTCACACAAGAAACCAGCAGAGGATTTCACTGAAACATTTTATCATACCACTAAAGATAAAAACATGCAAGGGACGCAGATTAATGACACATAATGATATTTGGATTACGTGTTGTGTAACCTATGATCTGGGATGTTTTCAGTATCACATCACTGTGATCTACTTAGTTGAAGTAAATCTGTCTAGTTTACAGTGTCTTAATCTGGGTTTAATCCCCAGAACATATTTATGGAACTGACAAAGTATTATGCAGTGGTGGCAGTTTGTGTTTGTGTGTGTGTCTGTGTGTGTGTGTGTTTGTGTCTCAAAGTGGGGGGGGGGGGTTCCAAGGCCTTGATGAGCCAAGAGCAGTGCTGATGATTCCACACAGGACGTTAAGCACCACGTCTGTCAGCTCATTGACACAGTATCACAGCGACTGGCTTTCTCGTAAAGTGTTGCTCTGTTGTTCCCACAGGGAGCACAGATGTTAGCCTTGCTGTCACCACCATCGCCATCTTTTTGCCCTAACAACATCTGCACAGCTGTGTTGTCGGCTGCCACGCACAGGCGGGAACGCCACAACCCGTTCTTGAACTGTTGACAGCTAGGGGCAGGTCGGCACAGATGGCAGGAGGGGGTGTCAGGGGACTGGCACTGGGTGGAGGGGGGTGGCAGGTAGAGACCGGGGCTCCCATCTGGCCTTGGTGCTGGCACTCTGCCCCAGGGCATCTTCAACGTTTACTCGACAGAAAGCCTGTCAGGAGTTGGAAGTCACCTTGCGCAAAACGTTGTACTCTCTGGGCGGTCTCAATGGAGTTGAAGAGGCGGTGGGGGGTGGTGGTGGGGGGTGGTGGTCTGATCTAATTTCACCAGACAGTAGAAGAAAAAGAGTTGGAACTAACTAATTGATCCCAAGGCAACAGCCTTCCCAAGTTCCAGTCTGATTCTGGTCAGGTTGTATGTTGCATTCACAACAATCATGGTGTTTCATCTAATTAGATGTGTTATGTTATACTCAGTCAGAATCCAAAGAAGTTGAAAATGTCGTGTGTCATTTAACGAGCGACTCAATAATTACATTTGTCATCGAAAGTGGCTTATGTTCTCCATATAAATGCATAAAATAAAAGGAGTCGAGTAAAATAATAATGATAATGATAAAAATAATGATTCCATATTGTGCTTGATCCCTTGTTTCTCCTGCATACTCTCTTTTTTTTACTGTAAATTGCTGTTGTTCATAGTGTGCACTAGGTTCCTTGGGACACAAAGCGGGAATATAATTCCACCTGTTCTGTTCAACAAACACAAAAAAAGCAAACATAGTTGTGTGACACTCTTTTAGCATGGTGACAGAGGTGATGACTGTTACTGAAAGAAAAATGTTTTTAGGATTTTCCCAAATCATTGTTCTCTTGGCCAATTCAGGGACAAATAAGTGGACAGCCAAATATCATCAAAACTCCAGAAAACTGCCAGAATAATGAAAATGCTCAATGCTCAGTGCACAGTGAAATGGTGCTCAGCCTTCCAGAGATGGTTTGGATTGGCTTTTGCAAAAAGACAATTTTCCTTGATCCACATGAAGGTATTATAACAGTCTGTGACCAGGGTGAGAGGTGTCCCAGATGATGCTGTGCACTTCCACAGACACCATTTGTACTGGACAGGCTCAACGGTGGGGAGTGGCGAACATGGCATCAATTCAAAATCATGCTTATGAGCAAAAAGTCATGAAGTATCCATCTGATAAAACCATGATAAGTATGTTTTTGAGTTGTTAAAGAAGGCGAGGGGTCTACAGGACCCCAAACATAAAAATCGAGTTAAACTGAGATACAGTCAAAGAGGAAGATAAAACATCCCGTGGCATGAAATTAGAAAAAATAACTTTTCTGTACCCTAACACACAGTAGAACGTCAATGTTATGAGCAACCTATGGTATGTTGTTCAAATAAGAGAAAATGTTTTCAATCCTGACATAATTTAAGGTTATTATTATTAGTGTTATTAGTACTATTAGTTGTAGTAGTATGGAATGTAAAGTATGTATTTTTGCTTTTGGATTTATCTTCTATGTTCACGTTTTCCAATTCAAGACAATGTTTTAGTAAAGAATTAAGCTGCAGACCTCCCAAGACCCTCCCTAAACTGCATCATCAGCCTGGAGAGGCCGCCTGGGCAGACCTGCAGATCACAATGGCTGTTGACTGCAGCATGGGGCATCACCCAGTGGGGGATCTGGGTTTGACCTGGACTGGCTGTCCAGGGCATAGGGCCAGCACAGAAGAAAAGCGCTTTACGGATGGAGCATCTGGTCAGGTCATCTCTTCTCCTTCTCTTCACCCCCTTCACAGCTCCCCCTTAATCCCAGCCTGAAGCTCCCTCCCTCCCTTCCCTCTCCCTTCCTCCCTCCTCCTCCTCCTCAGCTCACACCCCTCCCCTGTATCCAGCATATCGCGAGGAAATGCTAACAGATGCCCAGTGTCTAAGACACGCATTATGTTCTTAGAGGATGTCCTGGTAATTCTGGTTTTTGCCAGGCTGCTGATTACTACCACGCTGTCTAGAAGTGGTGAGAATGAGAGGCAGCACAGAGGACAACAGGTAGCCATCTCTGCAGGCTGAGTCACGTGGTGCTACAGTCTATGCAAAACAAGATCTTCAAGACCCAGAGGGGACATATGTCTGTTTGTAGTATATGAAGGAGTGATGGGATTAACAGTCTTGGAATAAACAGATACAACACACAGATAGACATGCAGCTTGTTAGATAATTATATTATTGTCAATATTATTAGTAGTATTATCAATGGTATCGAGGGGATAACTAAGTGGTATTCATGGATATCTAAATGAGAATGCACCAACAGGAGCGTTTAGTGTTGTATTTTATAACATGTTACTCATCAAGAATTTAAAACCGGAGGAGCAGGACTTCATTTGCTATAAGAAAATGTGTCAATCATGGGGACTCAGGGAGAAAGTGGTTTGTCAGACCCTGAGGGGGCCACACTGACCTAAATACAAAATTGTCAACAGCAATCCTACACTGACCAACCAAAAGAGAACACTGGGGACACAAACATTTAACTCCGCAAAGACCACATCAGTTAAAATACCTCAACTGAGAATCCACATCTCCAAAGGCTATTTTAATGTTTCATGGGACAAATTCACCACCATGGCAGAGAACTACAGCAGTACCAAAACAAAATAGGGTTGATGCTTTGTTAATGCAAAATACATGTCTTCATCTTCAGAAAATAAGATGGACATGTTCTTAATGCACAAGGAGATCAGGTTAGTAGTAACTGTAGCTGGCTTGTTTGTAAATCCCTTTGTTGTTCCTCTTGTTCTGCTTGTTTGAGAGGTTCAGACAGATGTTTTTGTCTTATTGTTATTGACGTATAGTTTTTACATGAATGGTGAAAAGAGATTGTTAAGATTAAAGTTTAACCGTTCCAGTAAAGAGGATTTCTCTCCATTGAGCTCTTCAGTGGTGCTGAATTCATGGATGAGTCAGTGAGGACTGATGCCACCATGTGGTCAGGGGTGGTGTTACTGGTGGAACACAATATAAATCCTGCTACATCAGGACTGTGGTTATCAAAATGTGTTTGTTGTTGTTAGTGTCTTCACATTTGGTTATTTCTGAAGGCATAGTTTGCAGTACTATTATACACAGGAATAGACAAAGGTAAGGATGTATTCTTGAAAATATCTTGTTTGTATCCTATTAAAGACAATCACAACATGAAATAGTGTTTGTTATTTTAAAAAAAAGTAACTAAGTAAATCTACTAGAACTGTACAGTGGAGCAATTTATCCAATACTTTATTTACTTTACTTTATCTTACGCAATTTTATACTTTGGACGTTTCACTCAGCTGCATTTTGTTGTGTTTGGAGTTACTTGTTATTCTGTACATCAATATCTTACATATTAAATATTTGGGCAGTTAGTGTCATTATCAGTTCAATTGTATAGAATATAAAGTGTTAGAAAATAGTGAAAAATGGCCATTGCAAAATACCAGAGTTAGGGCTGCATCTGCATTATCATTGGGAACACTACATTTATGTCCTTGGTAATATTTTTCAAAGTTTAAGGATTTTATAATGATGTGAAGAGGTTACATTCTACAACTTAAAGGCTAATGCTCATATCATATGTCTTTTTTTAAATATATATATATATCACTGTTTTTATTTAAGTGAACAACTGTCCGAAACACAAAGACATTCAATTTACAGTGACATAAGAGAAAAAGCCAATTGTCATTTGTGCTTGATAACTAATAATGAATCATTTATCAAAATATTTGGAAAATAATTTTCTGTAAATCGACATGTGGATTAATCAATTTGTCATTTCAGATCAACAAAATATATAATCAGCTCATAAAATATGATGCATGTTATAGGTTAAACTACCTAGTAAGTAGTTCAAATAAGCTTTGGCTCAAAGAGCTACAACATTAAAATTCTGTTTAAATATTTGTGCATCAGTAATAAAAGTGCATGCCTGTGCTAATACTTTGTTTTAGTTGAGTAAAAGATGTCGATATACAGCCAATATATTATACAATTCATAGTTAGCAGTACATGCAAATGTTGATAAACTGATCTCTAGTCAGTGATAATCAGTAAAAATCTTCATTTTGAGGAGGCACTGATCTAATTTTTCTAATAGTGAGTATTTTTTTGTTCACAAAGAAATGAGATGAATTAGACTTGCAGATTACTGTCAAAAAATAAATAATCAATGAACAGTTTCCTTCAACAACTCCAGTCAATGCCCAGGACTTTTGCGAATAGAATTTCCTATATGACCTTTGCTCTGTGTATAAAAGCTGTGCACACAAGTACATGTGTTGTGAGCTGGGCTGCACCCGTAGCTCAATACTGGTTGACCTACAAAACCAGTGAGAGTGCTGATGTTCATCACAACCGCAGGACCCTGGTGTGTCGTAAAGACTCATGCTGATCTGAGAGTCTATGAGGCTTGACGCGTGACATCGACCTCACGAAAGAACAGGGGGAGAAAAATAAACACATAACTGCCCGGTAACAAGGGCTCCCTCCTCATTGGCTGCTGAAGAATGTTACATTGATCATACTCTTTGTGCAAAAATGACACATGTGGTTTTGATCCACATACACACAGGCAGGATTACAGTAAAATGCTCACACACTCAGCAGCATGTGAGCGTGCGTGCACGGTCTGAGGCTTAGATGTGCACAAACACACACACTCCCCATCACCCTCACACCCACGCGCACGCAATTACACATACACACATCTCACATTCACACACTGACAAAGTATTGGTGAGAACTAGGGCAGAACCACACCAGTAAGCCTCTTTTTTACTTAAATATCCTCCGAGAATTCAGTTTTTTTTCCCCCACCCAAGATTAGCACTTAGCCCCTAGTAACAGTGCTGTCATTTTTGTTGTTCCACGTCACCCGCCACAGTTCATACTTTATGTAAACACTTCTTCTATAATTGGCTGCTTTTCACAACAGCTCAGTTTATGTTTTTAACAAAGAACATTTATTTGGGCTGAAATTTCCAAGAACATGGACATTTTCCGGTCAATCTCACCTTCTAACTAAAATATTGTACATGATCTTGACCTGGATGACAGCTCACAGAGTCTTGAGAAATGGGAAAAAATAGGTTTTCAATATGGATTAAAGAACTAGTTTAATTTCAACAACTGATTTTATTAGGCAGAATTTTTGTTATCAAACCACTCATGGGAAAAATGTCTCAATTATAATATTTTATGATAAATGATTGTCAGATCAGTACAAACATCATCACATCATCAGGCACAAAAGAATGTAGGGCTGCAAATAATGATTATTTTCAGTATTTATTAATCTGTCAACTGTTTTGAATGAATCGATTATCATTATTCTATCATGATTAAAAAATAGTGAATAAATGCACATCCCGACCTCCAAAGGCCTAAGGCAGTGTCTTAAAATTTCAGATTTTTTTTTTGACCAACAGCCCAAAACCAATTTATTTTATTTATTTTTTGGTTGTTTGACTGATTGATTAATCAACTAATCTCTCAAAAGCTCTAAAAGACTGTATATTAGTTTCATTAATTTATTAAAGAGCTGCAATGCCCAATAATAATCTTTTTCACTTCTATGTTAACCACAGTATATTACACAATATACTGTTGTGTGGGATATTGCGGACATGTGACAGCAAACAGACGTGATTTTCGCGTGTATATTCACAATGATGAATGACTGCTGCGACCACATGTAAAGACAGAGCCATGCTGAATTTTTTAGGCCAAAAATGAATGAAATGCTGCCGTATGACAGAATGTGGCTGTATAAAGCTGTGCAATGAATGTACTGCAATCATCATCTTTGGTCAATAGAAACTATAAGATTTAGTCTTTAGTTAGTCTAATGATGAGCTTGCTGTTACAGCATGTCCTCAGTGGACAAAAACATACTAACAATGCATGGTTTTGTCTCATGGTGATAGCGTATGATGCAAAATGCCTTAAAAAGTTTATGAAAATGATATGAAAAGTGTATTGACATTCATCTGCTGAAGGAGGAAATTTCTCTCTGCTGAAATCTCAGTTTAATTCATCTAAATAATAGCATAAGTAGGAAGTAGGAAATGTCTAACTTTTGAAAAGAACAATATTTGCATATTAATGGATTCTGGATGTTGAATGAGGGAGAAATAGTAGGATTTTGAACTAGTTTATTAATCTTTTTGTGGAAAAACCATGGTAGACAGAAGTGATTATTCAAAGCAGAGTATTTTTCTATGACTAAAAACTTGTCTGAAGTGAATCTTCAAACATTTAAAAAACAAATTATAAAATTACATACAATAACACCATGCAGACAAACTATCTCAAAGATATATCATGACTGTGACAGTTGTGATTATTTACTTTTGGCTGCACCACAACAGCCCTACAACCATAGTTGTCTGTGGCAGACTGATCATTGGTCAGTCAACCAAGTGTTGGAGTTTTCCCATTGGCTGTTACTATTTCAAAATGAATAGATACGAACAGTTGGAGCGTCACATATGTATGCTACAAATGCCAGCAGCATGACGAGCCACTGACCATCTATTCTGCATGTTTGGCATTTCTGGTCGCTGAGAGTTGAAAAATGTTCAACTCTGGGTAAAATGCTGCGCAGGTCACTGTCACTTTTCATCCATACATTCAATCACAGTGGAAAAGGGGAAGGACAAATACCATAAATACCAAGCATCACATCCTACATGTACAACTGCTAAACAATGAAATTGGAGGAGAAATTATTACTGCTGCTCTCTGAGTATCCATGTCTGTACCAGATGACATGACCGCACTACTAGAATATCAATATGAAAAATAATGTGGGAAGGAACATTTCATTTGCCATGGGACCATCAGGTAAGCAGCAATCAGCTCTTCAGTGGATATTCCATGTCACAGAAACCAAAGTGTCTCAGCTGAAAAAACACTGTACCCCTAAAGCACACTGAAGCGCTCCCATCTGGGCATTTTCAGAAGTGCACCTGGCGTTTTTAGCTGGGAAAAAACACTATGGTGGACACAGTCCTCAACTCCAGATTCTATGAGTATGGGTGCAGCCACTTAGTATATAGGTCTCACCTTGCGTATAAGTTGAACAGAGACCAGACAATCGGCCACCAAAAACAGCTTTTCCTCCAGCTAGTTAAAGGGATCATGCCCACGGCTCAGAGGGCTGTGCCTATATATGGAGTTACGGTACATAACTAATGTTCTGTTTCGTATAGGCTTCTTGCTCTACAGCTGTCACTACCCACATGTACAAACACACCCACTTGACAAGAAATCAATAACCTGTCCATATGTCACCAATGTGTCACAGCACAACAGCGCATCATAGTACATCATGTGCACACACACGGCACAGAGAGAGTACAATACCTGATATTCACCATGAGGGAATGAAACTGGAAAACAACATAAAACCTACTGCTGTGAGAAGCAGAGACAATGGTGACACACAGTAACAGTCCAGCAGAGAGCAGAGTAGGAGAGGAAACAGCTCTCCATGCACCCAGAGGCATGAGGGAGAGCACACAGTTAAAACACCCCGAATAACAATCAGTCTGACAAAACACTTGACACAGAGCGAGTCAAAGAAACATCCCAATGATAGAAACAAATGAAAGAGCAGGGAGTGTTAATAGATAATTAAAATAGTTATAATTAGAATTAGAATAAGTTCTCTTTTAAATCAAACATCTTACGTTATGAGTGGAAATTATTGTTCTTGCATATTTAACATTTTTGACTCAAACATAGCTTAACAATGTCATGTGATGTGCTACTTCAGTACAACTTAAAACAATATTACTGGGACCAGTGCAGAAAATTGCAAATGAAAATTTAATATCCAAGAATTTACATTAGAGACACTACGGCTGACCATACATGATCTAGACCTATACTAGGTTTCTAAGCTTTGTTTGTTAAAAACTACTGTTTGATGTGCCAGACACTGTCCCCATTCTTGAAGAGTTTGATATTCCTCACATACATATGGATACAGACAGGAACCAGGCCTACAGTGTCAAAAGATTTCTGATTATTTGCAGAAGAAGTAATGAGCACCTTCAAGACAACATAGGTAAATGCAGCAAGTGACACCACACACACACACACACACACACACACACACACACACACACACACACACACACAGACTAGGCAGGGGCTGTCACACACTGTGAACCTTCAGACTATCTCTGTCTCACAGTTGCTGGAACACAGATATAGTATCATCATGCAGGACCCCAAGGGGTCACAGGGAACACAGCCCCTTCATGTATACAGTGCATTTTGCCATATAACTCTACAGCTACCCCTCAGCTGCAACGGTGAGTCTGGAGAGCTAATTTAGGGATCTGCTGAAAGGACTGTTAGCTCAACACACCGGGGTTCCCTGGCCTTCTCACGCCTCATTTGAGAGGCAACAAGAAAAAAGGCAAATAGATGAAAGGCGGTCCCCACAGTTGGAGATGATGCACCAAGGGTCCTCTCACTAAGCAGGCAGCCATTCAAATGAGTGGCTAATTGTGGCATCTGTTAACCCACTGAAGAAGTGTCAGTGCAGTATCAGGGCTCTGTTAATTGGTACAAACAGGTAGCAGATGTAGACTCTGAGATTGAGCATCTGCCATTTAGTGAGCCAACCTCCATGAGCAGTGATTAGACAGCCAAGCCGATGGAGAGAGATCAAAGAGTTGGAGAAGAGAGGAGAGGAGAAAGAAGGGAACATTTGAAAAAGAGAAAACTTGGAGCAAGAGAATGACAAATCACCAAATAAATCATCCATTAAGATCAGTACATTTAGCTTACAAAAGGCAATATCAGCGTATCATCTCGAGGCAAATGGTTCTGAGAATCACATAATTTATCAATACATTAAGAAATATTTATTGGTGAAATGGTGAAAACAAATGTATTTGATGAAGAGAAGCCCTTACGATATAACGTTTAGCATGAAAAAAAAAACAAAATTCAGGCTTAGATTATGGCTGATTTTTTTCTTTCTACATGACCGTGATATGACGTGCTAGAGAGTTAGGCAGATGGCCCTGCTTAAATGGCATCATAAGGTTTGTGACTGAACCGTTTATGGTAACTTCAGGCCAGCAGATGATACTAGCTGGGTATTAGCAAAGAATCATCTCATATTGCTCTACACTAAAGCATACACACAAACAAGAGTCTCTTTCTGTTGAGAATTTACTTTCATGCTTTCTTTAGATAGTTATTCATATCACCAACAATGGATTGCATAGTATTTCTGGGTTTGCAGAGCTTGAAAAGGACAAATTTCCCTAAGTGAAACCTGAGGTACTGCCATAGCTGTGACACACTGCCTTGTATATAATCTATTTCTATAAAGGTAACTGAGCTGAAAATAAATCAATGGTCTCTATGTGCAGGATATTGTATCTCTGTAGAAATGCATGTTTTCACAAGGAATCTAAAAGCAGGATATCTGATCTGCTCTGAATTCAACCACTTGTATTTTAGATCAGTTTAATAAGACATAATGGCAATCCAATGCCATTAAAAGTATCATGAAATAGATCTTTTCATATTTCTTTGAATTTTACATTTACACATTAACAAAATTGATCCAAATGACATCTATTTGTTTCATTATTCAATTCAATTTCATAAAGAATCATCTTATTATTCCAAATGGATTTTTAAAAAATCATATGGATTAAGGACATGACATTCAATAAGCTGTATCAGTACATTCACATGTGCACAGTGATAATAATGCAAATACTCTGAGGAAGCAGTACCTAACAATTTGGGTGCACATGGTAGTCAACATAATCTGAAAGCTAATAATCCCTAATAATCCTGCTGCTGAAAATTCAAGCAAATATTTTGGTCATCCAGATGTAGTATTCTACAGAATGATGTCACACAATCATTATTCTGGAATTGCTGCAATTGTCCATGTATTTTGTGCACACTTGTTGTGACGGAAAATATCAATAACTTAACTCTTTATGCTGCTTCATTTAAATGGAACTTCTGCTTGTTTGCACTTTCATTCCACCTTTGCAACAGCACATAAATGCCAAACAGAAAACAGGGCAAACTTCAAGATCACACAAATGCAAAACAGTTTGAGTGCTGCTGGTCATAGCACCAAAGTAGATCCCTCTGTGTCCATTTGGTATGCAGAGATTGTGATTGTCTAATTAGATCATGCAGGACTTGACTGCCTCTACTCATGCTGTCCACACAGTAACGCTGACACCTGCTGGCAACTGGTACTACCAACTAATGACATTAGCAATAAATAACGTTGCAAAATAGAGTATGGACATGCTCTTTTAATAAATATGTAGAAACATATGGAAAGGGTCTAGAAACACTAAGCATTTTGCACTTACATTCAAAGAATCAGCCCTCAGTAGTGGTAAACTATTTATTGCCTCTCTATCTGTAAAACTTCACATACTGGCCTACTTCTGATCCCTTTTTGTTTTGGGTTTGTTTGAAGTTTGTCTACATGGAAGCAATGGCATGGGAGTAGGATGTTCCTGTGCACCACACAACGTTTGCCACGTCCCTCAGGTGCTAACTTAAAGACAGGACTATTACATCTCCTCTCTTCCTGGGGTCTGACTTAAAAAAGCAATCACTTTGCTGTCTTTAAATTGACAGAGAGGGTCTTCTCATTTGCAGGAAGGTCTCTGGCACTGACTTCTACAGATCCTCACCACTGAGTACTGATTATGACACTGAAGCCTACTATGGGTAGTTCTGCTAGATGTGGATGACCAAGAATGGCTCTACAGTGGCTGGGTCTTTGCTCAATCAGAATCAGAATTGTTTTATTGGCGAAGTATGCGTACACATACAAGCAGTTTGATTCTAATAACACAGGACCAGGACATACAGCTAAGAATCAGAACAGCAAATACTGAGGTCAAGAATGGTCAATCTTAATTCCACTTTCACTCATCTCGGAAAAAGTATGTATTGTTTGTAGCAAGCCCAATTACTGTGTCTGACAGTTAATCAAGTTGTCTCATCAGGTTATGCGGTAAGTAGATGGTGATGGAAGTAAATAAATCTGGGGTCTTGACATGCACTGCACCCAGTGGGGTTTTTACGTTAATTAATGGTAACTTTATCTGTACAGTTCTTTTTAGAAGCCTCAAAACTGTCTGAATCCTTTTTATTTACACCACTTCTGCTATGCATTGTTCTATAGGTTGACTTGTAGCTGAGTCCTGGACTTTTCTTGTTTTGCTTTGTTTTTTTCTAGTGTCTTGAAAACTGTCCATGTGTGTCTGTATGGCAAACACAAAAATGTTCAATGCTGTGTATAAGATTATCTTTTAGATAATTATTTATTTATTCAAAATGTCCTTTCTGAAATATTTTGGATTTCCCTCAAATAGAAATGGGAGAACCTAAAAATGAAATACAAGGTTAATGGTTTATTGTTGTGGTTTGTAAATATTGCTGTTTAGAAGCCTGCACAGAGATTTCTAAGATGTCACTGTTTGCAATAGGAACAAAGAAGGCCACCCACTGGGTCTGGAACTGATCTGGCAGAGGAAACTCAACATGGCCATATTATCTTGACATGCATGAGGCACTAGGGTCCAAGCCATCAATCCCCTCCTGTCCTCACTGTCTCATGCATGTCAAACCCCATCACTGTCCCAAGTGACTGAAATGTTGCCTCATGATCCTCTCAAAATCCCTCAGTATTCCTTCCTCTCAAAATCCCTCCATTCTAGCCACACCACCCTCACCTGAAGCCACCCAGGTGAGGGGCAAGAGAGTTGAATGTCATTTGCAGTGAGCCTGCAGCACTATCAATGAGAAAATAAGTTTGGGAGGAGTTAAAGTTAGCATAAGAGTCCTCAGTTATATTGACAAATAGCACTGAATTAAATGCTGATGGAATCATTTCCTTAAATTTAGCAAAGGTACTATCCGATAGAAATCTAGTTTAAAGTTTGCCTAATGCAGTAATAGGAATTCAAAAGGTATTAAATAATGGACGATAGAAAAGGATTCTGTGGAAAGACAATTAAGTAAGAACAAGGTCGAGGGTGTGGTTTAAACAGTGAGTGGGTTTACACACACTCTGACAGTAGCCATCTGAATCTAATAATAAGATAAATGCAATACTAAGGCAATCATTATCAATGTCCACACGAATATTAAAATCACCCACAATAATTATGTTCTCTTTTTTTCATGGAATAAATTTGATAAAAACTAACAATATGGACCAGAAGCACAGTGCACTATTATAGTGTAGTGTCACTGTAGTGTTTTCCAGGTTCGATGTGAAAGACTAAGAACAAGACTTTTGAGTTATAATTGAGTTTGAGGCGAGGGCTGATTAAGAGGTTTTAGCCGAAGATGGCTATAACACCTTGGCTGGTGCCTTGAGGAATGTGAATATGATAATGTGATATTAAATCATTTACTAATACAGCTTTAGATGACAGAGATCTGATGTTTAAGAGTCCATTTAATTTCATTCTCCTATCTTGTTATACTACTGTGGTGGTGGTGTTATTTCTTTTTAGGTTTTTATGTATAAACTGCTCTTCTGTTGACTTTTGATTTAATTAATGTAATTGGCTGGGGGGCAGGCACAGTCTCTATGGGGTTTTGGGTGGGTAGCTCAAATGGAAGCACAGAGAAGTGTGTACGACTGCAACTCGGCCTCTTGGTCTCAATTCATTAAACTTCATTAAATGTAGTAATGCTCATTCTTGTGTGGTTGTAGTCTGACAGGAGCAGACACGTAGGCAGCTAGGCAGCAATCCTGTTCCTTATATGATGTCCAGGACTTTCTTGTCCACCTGCTTCAACATGGTGAGAATTCTGGAGACTTTCTTCAGGGGGGCAGTCTTCATTTTCATCAAGAACATAATTTATTTTGAGGCACAGATTGTGCAGAAATACACAACAAGCAATCATCTCTAGGGAAAAGACAGCAAACTGATGTAATGTTATAGCAAACTCATCATGTTCAGTGTGTGTGAGTTGGCACAGTGTGGAATTTTATATCTTTAAGATAATAGAGTTTAGTGGTCCTTCAGATATGTGACCCTGTAAGCTGTTCTGTGTCATCTCTATGTCTTTGCTGAAGTTCGACAGGTAGGCAGTAGAGCCCTTGCTACGGCCAGCTTTTGTTTTTGTTTTTATATATATCTTTTTTTTTTTTCTTAAATAGAAGCAGCACTTTCACTTTATTTAACACTGGACAAGCAGCATTTCCATCCCTGGAGCATGCTGAACAACGGACAAAGAGAACGAACTACAGAGTCTGTCATTATGAACCTTTGAACTCCAGTGAATAAAACTCTTCAAATTCACTTCAGGTTCTCACACACAGAGGGGAGGTCAGGCTTGTCCAGTGTCAACACAATTCTGCCTAATTGGTTCTGCCAATGTACTAAATGACTGTATCAGTACCCACTCCCCACCAGCCACACCTCTGTGGGCTACTTATGATTTTGTCTGGTCTTCTAAACTTCTAAAAATGTCTTAAACTATTTTGTCAATGCTGATATTGGTCAACTAATGCTGTTGTTAAATTCATGCTTATTAGTTTTTCAGATTATAGATACTGGTCCTCAGTAGCTCCAGGAAAAAAAACCTTATCCTCTAGAACTATACATAAAACACAGGTACCTGGCTTGCTCCTGACTTCATCATGTAACTTGTCCAAGATTCTTCTCTCTCAGTGATGCAGGTCCGAGTTCTTCTCTTCTGGATGGACCACTGCCTGGATCTTCCTCTTGACTGGCCCCTCACGATATGAAGAATGAAGTCAAGCATGCTCAAGTTTGTGGTACTTCTGCATAATATGAAAATCAAGTGTTAGTTTAGCATTTTCTGTGTCCACACCCATGGCTAACCCATACATGTGTTTTCATGTATTTGCTTGATTAAATATCTTCTCAGAGCAATGGGTGCATGTACTAAATGTGCTTGACTGACATCTCTCTCACTCTCTAGTTGCATCTGATGATGTGGGATAACTTTTGAACACTTTTATCACTTATACAGACCTTTATCACAGCAAACATTTTGACTTGTCATAACAGGTAAAGCACAGGTGTAACTAATAAGATTAAGACAAGCATGTGAGTCAGCATAATCAAAAGCAGGGCCTTGAAACCTGAACACCTAAATGGAACAGAGCCCTAATTCTGGCGTTATTAGCTGCTGCTATTAGCCAGCTTGCTAACATTCCTACTCGATAAGTTTGGCAAGAAAGACACACGCAGCAATGACATAAAGTAAGGAAAGTAAAGCAACAAGTAGTTTTCTAACACAGCAGACACTTAATATCACCAGCTCACCTGTAACATGTAAAAATCGTGTTTTAGTTTCACAACAGCGTGTTCAACCCGTCCTGCTCACATTCTCAGTTTGATTAAACCGGCGGACTCACCTGTCTCACTGCAGGGATTCGGTGACAGTGACACCTGCTGGTGGTTTGCTGGTACTACCGCCTGGGGCTGGCATTGGTGATTAACAGCATCCCCTAAAATGGAACAATGAATGAACAATCTTTCAATATGGAAAGCATGGAAAACTCCCCACATCTTATATTTACTCTCAAGAAATAATTTTGCTTGAGGTTCAGCACATGGGAAGCACACAGGGGAAACTGGATAAAGTAAAAACATTATCAACCTATGAGAGTGCACTCAGTGGGGAGCAGATCTCTACCAGGTGTGTCTGGAGGCATGTCGGTGGGGAACAGGGAGTGCAGAGCAGGAAGTGTGTCCTGTGTGTTTCCATGAGAGTGGTGGAATGAAGGGGAAACAATATGCAGGTTCTAAAACACCAGATTGTAAAATGTCTATTTCAAAGTGAAACACACTTGAACAGGTACACACACACACACACATTTGATTTGATTTTTCAAGGGAGAACAGTGATTTGTAATTCAACTATAGGAGAGTGCGTGTGCACGGCCTGCATCCAGGTCGCCTCAGTTTCCAAGATGCCCCTTGATTTGCAACTCAGAAACTGGGAAAATAACCAGTTGTACACGACTAGTTTGGTCTCACATTTGTAAATCTTACATTCGTAAAAATGTTTGGAGAAGCCCTGTTGTGCAAAGTTTTGTAATAGGTTGCATTTCTAGCTCTACTGTGCTAATATGCTTACTTGCTTGGAAAAAGGTGATCTATTAACTTTATGAGCACATTATGCAACAGTCATTATCAAAGTGTGGATACTTGAAATGTGTACTGAATAGTTGAGTGAGTGAATATCCAATGGAACCACTCCATGTATTAATTGAATGAACAACTATTTGCTCATTACCAGAATGGTCTTGTTTAAATTCTGCAGATGTTTGCACATCAATAGCATTTGTATCAGTGTGGGTGTGGCCCCTTGCCCCCATTGGTGGTTGCACTGGACCCAGAAAATATTTGAGGGATTACATATTGCATCTAGAATGGGCACATGCATAGATTTTGCCGACTGCAGGCGAAATTTATCTATCAATGACGACATAAACAAAAGTCTCTGCAAGCGTTAATTTCACTTATTGAATAGTTATTTTTTGTTTATTAATAAATGTGATTATTAAGACTGTTTACCTTGCTACCTGTGTTTTACTTTTATGTATTTTTTTCTATGAGATGTAGAAAGCTAAACCAGACAAACGTAAATGAGTAATTAATGATAACATTGAAAAAAGTCTTCTGTATGTTGATGATATTTCTTATGACCACATTCCGATAGTTATGTAAAGACGGAGCCTTTACCTGCAACAGTGCAGATGAAAGTTGGTTTATTTAAAGGTGATTTACCTGACAGGACCACACAAATTATGTTTGTTTGACATTGACGGTGAGAGTATATCATGGGCAAATAAATCTTTGTATCTCTAGCCTGTGTTTATGAATTTAGCAGGCCAAATTGAACAGTATAGCTGCTATCAAAATAAAGCAAATATCTACACAGGTCCATCCACGGCCTTCCTGCGTCTTTCTTGGGACATCCTACAGTGGGATGGATGACAGAGGATGACAGGATGACAGGGGTCAATCCATCCCTAAACCCTCGCCAGTCAAGAGGATGAGGTGCGGTCTCGAACTTACCCAAACAGAGGAAGCTGTCACAGTCTGCTTGCTTTAGCTGAAGTGGGGTTTGCTCCATTAGCCAGTTACTTGTCTAAAGTAGATGATAGCAGGCAGATGCCTTCTCTGGCTATCTCTACAGGACATGTGTCACAAAATGTCAAATTGAACCTCCATTCTTTGTTCAAAAGTTGTTTTATTGCAACAAATAAATAGTTTAATTTTGTTCAAAAACAAACACTCTGCGCTAACAAAAAGCATATAAAAATAATGAAATGATACATCAGTTTAATTTGTGCCATCTTTCTGCTTCCTGATCAATAAATTCACTCAGAGTTTCAGATTTAAAGTGCAAAGTGTGTGTTAAAGTAAGCACTGCTGATTAATGATCTTCAGGTTCACCAAGAACTCGGTCACTCATTCTGTGGAGAAAAAAAAAAAAAGAAAATAGAATTAAATACATGAACCTGTAGACTAGCAGGTTGAAACCATTACATGCTTCACCCATTCATACAGATTCTCATTAAGATAGAGTCACCTGCTCTAACTTATTACGCCTCCTCATCAGTTGCTTGCTGCCATAGTCTGACACATCCAACAAGGCTTTTAGGTCCATTTATAGATTGTTTCATGTTCACGTTACATCAAATGACTCCATGTATTATGAAAATATTGCTAGTTAGACTGATCTCAGTGAAGATCAGTGCTCCAGTCTGCAGCTCTCGGCAGTTCATCTTATACTTCTGGTTTGCAGGTCCACATGGTTGAGGTATAGTTAGTTAATGGACCAAACCGTTGCTTGCTCTGCTTCTGTTGGCTGCAAACACATTCGCCATAAAAACATGATATATTGATTTATCAAGAGCCTGTTGTTAGTTATTTTCCCTCTATCTATCTGATAACAGAAGACCCATTGGGGGAAAAAATTAGAAAGCTGAAACAACTATCAACTGTATCAACTTCTTATCACATTTGTACAGAATACAGAGACTTGCATCTCTTACCTGCATTTGCTCATACACCCAGTTGATAAAGTAGGTTACATTGCCGTAGACTCCTGGCTTGTTCCTGAAAGCACAGCCAAAGCCCCAGCTAGTGTCCCCTGCCAGCCACCATACATTTCCCTCTTTGACCACCAGGGGTCCTCCACTGTCGCCCTGCAGGACATAAGGGAAATAAAGATCTCAGGTTAGTGTGTGTGTGTGTGTGTGTGTGTGTGTGTGTGTGTGTGTGTGTGTGTGTGTGTGTGTGTGTGTGTGTGTGTGTGTGTGTGTGTGTGTGTCAGTATCAGACTAACCTGACATGTGTCCACTCCTCCCTGCAGCCTGCCAGCACAGATCATGGTCTCAGTGATTGCTCCGTCTAACACCCCAGGTCTGTTGCAAGTCGCTCTGCTGTAAATGGTCACTTGGGCCTGATTTAGTCTGTCAGGGGACGGTCCTGGAAAAAAAAAAGAATGATCGTACACCCACAGTTAGCTCAGTCAAGTATTAAAATGCACTGTTCCCTTACTTGCACTTTAAACCCTAAAAAGCAGGTGACCCCTGAAACATTTTAACAAATAATCTACAGGGAGGAATGAAAAGTGTGTGCTCAGAAACTGTTTTGTTGGCTGGGTTCTCAGTCAACGTGGTATAAATTCTTGGACATCTACACTTATTGTTTGGCTCACCAGATGAGTACAAGGCTCCCCATCCTGTAATCCAGGCTTGACGTTCTGCAGAGAGGTCCACGCCACTGTTGGGGAGACACACTGGCTTCACTGTTCCTGAATCAAAAACATGTATGTTAATTATTAATGTAGAAATGAACTGACAGTTCACATCATCATTCAGTTGATGAAATATGAATTGTACTGGCAAATACTTACCTGTAAATGTCAGCGGTGTATTGAGCTTAAGAAGAGCAATGTCATTGTTATTAGTGTCTGTGTCAAATGATTCGTGACTAATGATTTTGTTAACTGTTTTGCCGGAGCCAAAGCTCAGTTTTCTCAAGCTCACGTCACCAGAGTGTACGGTCCACATGTTAGGATTGGGGTACCTGCCAGCATAGAGAGCAGATGTAAATATATATCAAAAGACAGCAAAAAAAAAAAAAAAGTATGAAAAAACAAAACAAATGGCATGAAGGACCCTTAATGTTGTAAAGACTAGGTGCTCACGTTTGGAAACAGTGTGCTGCAGATAGGATCCAGTAAGGGCTGATGATGGAGCCTCCACAAACATGTTGACCATAGACCTGGAGACTGACCTGCCACGGCCAGGCACCATTTACCGCCTCTGTACCTCCCACAATACGAGTGGTGGGGGCTGCTAAACTCTGTCCACAGTCTGAGGATGGAGGAAAAAAGAAAAATGTGAATTCAGGTGAAGTGAAAGTTCTGCTTCTTTAAATATTTTGTCCCCTTGTCCAGAGGAAGAAGATAATTAGCCAGCATCTGGCTGGCTTAATCCCATTCAAGACTGAGATTTGCACAATGTACTAAATTCATGCATATTTCAGTCGTGTGGTTATGTCCCAGTTAAACCAGTAGCTTACCAATGCAATGAAGTTTGACAGCTTTGGCTGAGCAAGTTGGGCTGTAAAGGAAAGGATGACAAACACTGATGTTCAAGAGAGCAAATCCAAAATTAGAACATTTATTTAGAAGTTCTAAATTGCATACTGTGAAATAAGACTGATTCAGCCTGATTCAGTAGGAACTGAATCTCTGCTGTACTGTGTATAAAGTTATTATCCAGTGATACAGTAGGCGGGCTGTAATACCTGTAAGTGAGCTGTGACTGTAGACGAGATCCGTGGTAACTCCCAGGTTTAAGCTTCATGTATCCCCTCCAGGCCATAGAACCTGCGCTGGTTTCAGTGAAGGACACATAATCCTGGCTGTGGGATGGACACAAGGGAAAACATGGGATCAGAGAGGTTAGATCGATATGTTATACACAGATGGGGCTGGACCTTTATAAAAAACTGAATATTAGCCAGTCAAGCCATCCAATGTCCTACATGCCCCTTTATGTCGCTGCAAATCTTCAAATAAATTCTTGAACATTGATTCAGAGGCTGTTCCTTTCTGTCCAGAACACATCATGGGGAAAACACTGAATACCTGGAAGGTACCAGCAGCAAAATAATATTTCAAAAACCCATTGGTCATTCTGTATATGTTGACTTTTATCCAGCAGTAAGACAACACTCTGCAGGAGGGACAAGAGTAGGGGTGCATGAATAATAGTAAAGAAGAAAATCAGCACCTCTTGTACCCCATCTGCTCACACACAGCTCTCCCATAGTTGTTGTCCCAGTTTTCAGCACACACCGGCATCCACCTCTGGTTATCAGATGAGTAACTTTGGAGGATGGAGTCGGTCCCGTGGAGGCGAACTGTGAAGCAGAGAGAATACAGTTCAGCCGCTACTCTGTTTACTGATGTGATGCACGAAGGCAGGTACAGTATGGATGTGTGGAAGACCGGGGTGCTGATTTGAATGTCTTACAGCATTGAGATTCATCCTCTCCATGAGAACAGTCCCTAACACCATCGCACCACTGGGAGGGGCTGAGACACTCCCCACCACTTCTGCACGACTTCCCATGTAAACACTGGTAGTACACTGCAAACACACACATATACAGTATACAGCACATAAACAAGAGGGCACATGATCATCACACTAAATTAATGTGATTGCACAAATCATTTTATGAAGCTACAACAATCGTCAAATTCACTTACAGAAGTACCAGAGCAAGACGCCGAGCACTGCCAGGGTAACAAGCAAACACAGAGATGCACACAGTATATATTTCCAGTGGCATCTCTTTGTTCCTGCAGGGCAAGACACAAATACAAGCTTCAGTACATTAGTGTGTGTTTCTATATGCAGCATGCAAATTGCACGCTAGTCACACATGCAAATATATATCCTGTTTAGCAGATACTCAACTGCAGGGAAGGAGAGGAAAAAACTAAGCATAGTGTAAGGCAATTCTAGCATGGTGTTTATTAAGCATTCAAATATCAATGATGTTTACATTTTTTCTCACCCCAGATTTATATTTTATTTCAGCCTATTACTATTCCATATGTGCCATTATTTCAGCAAGTTGGGTATCACTGGTTTAAAACAAGACTGTAACTTCTTGTGAACTGTGGCCACAGTTAACAGTCATGGGATAACACTAGTACTATACAGTAAATGATAAAACTGTAGCACAGTGCCAGCGTAGGACAACTAGAGATGAATCAAAAAGTTAGAAAACACCCTCTGAACCTTGGACACAGGAATATCTAATGTTTTATAGCAATAGATTTAGCTGCCATAAACTGCTGATCATACTAGGCCAAGTAAGACTGTAGCAGTAAAACCTCTGAGAGGTTTGGAAATGAGCAACGGATGTCTTTTATTGCTCATGAATGCAACAAGAGTCTTTAGAGGAAGCGTATGTTCTTTTGAAAGTAAAAACTTACATAGTCTCACTTTAAGCCAGACGCACTTTCTGTTATTTAGAGTGAAAATAAAAATAAAGTTCATGATTCTGTGAAACTGCAGCAGAACAGGTTTTCCATTATACGACTAGATATTTCATTTATGACTCACTGGAAGTCATTGCTTACCTAATTTTTTATCACACACAGTATCACTTCACAAAAAGCTTGTGACAAAACATGAATCAAATAATACCGCACCTTTCTTTCGTCCTGGGTTATGTGTAGGTCCATGTACTGCAGTGTAGTGGGTGTTGATGGTTCTGGCACTGCTGGCGACATGGCTAGGGGTCTCTTGTGGCAAATGAGGGTATATACCTGGTTGTTGGGCATATGGAGGGGGTCTTTCTTCCTCATGTTTAAACCCTGCGTTGTCATAGGTTGGACCATTTATCTTGAGGTGTAGGAAAGAGACAGGAATATAATCATTCTCTATAGATAACACAAATTAAATTAGATCTGGTTTAACTGTGCTGAGCGGTGATATCAAATAAAGAGTTTCCCTTTAAAAAAGAGAAAAATATATAAAACAATGTAAATCCAGACATTTAGAAATGTTGCCCTATGAAACTGAACTTACCCGATTATCATACATACTGAAGGTGGTTACACTGCCTGGTGAGGGAGACTGTCAATCCTGGAAAGGGAAAAATGAAAGTACTAGTCATTAATACACCATGGGATATATTGTATGACTAAACCGTAGCAATCATTAAGTGATATTCATAAAACAAAAATAGGATTTGCCACTTATATAAGACACGTAAACACATTAATACTCATATAAATACTCCTTTCTCTCCAAAACACAGAGTTTTTAACATTTTTAACCTGAGCATGCTGACTTACTTCAAATCAGCAAGAATATTTATCCACATTTTTCACTGAATTTCAACCTACCTTGAAATTTCCACAAACTCCTTCAGCGCTCTGATCCTGTTTGTCCCTGTTCTCCCTGTTTCTGTCTCATGATCATGCCATTCCTTCATGTAATGAACAGCCATGACCACACCCTTTTCACTGTGTGCGTAAGCCATCCTGCCACTTGCTTTATACAACACTTGACATGGACAAACAGCAGGTATTGATGAAGGCCAGCACTTGATACTCGTTATCTTCTGTTCACAGTCAGTCTTTCAGATTAGGTGAATGAAGTGAAATCAGTGAGCACAGGACTGTGCTCATCCAGCAGTGGTCATTCATTTTGTTATTTGATTTGTTGTGATTTGCTAGAGGAAAACCTCATTTAGGAATTCAATTCAATGTGATATATGTATATTGTGATCTATATCCATAATGGACCTGTGGATCTTATTGCATAGGTTTGTGGTAACTTTGTGCACCAATAATTACATTCCTGTCAAAACAAGCTCACTCTGAATAAATGCATGAGCAGCAAACATCTGAAGTGTGATGTTGTAAAATCTCATTTTTTTCTGCCTGAAATCTTGCAGGCTTCCTCTTCAAATTACAGACATTTAATAGCCAAACTTCTGTAAAACTGTACAAAAAAAGCAGAGAAATAAAAATGTTACATAAATAAAGAACACATTGAGCAATGTTGCCACCAAAGCGGTCATTCCTGTTATAATCACATAATCACACTGTGACTGGGAGAAGGAACAAGGAGTCAACATAAGCGGTCACTGCCTGTTTGACATACCAAAAGCCGTCTTTCAAGCAGGGCCTTGTGGGATAAAAAAAGATTTAAGTCAAGTGAAAAGACATAATAGACTTGGTTCTTACTTTACGCATGCTATTGTTGGTCCTCCTAAAGAGAAGCGCCTCCTGTGTTTAATCAGTAACGTCCAAACAAATGAGCAAGTAGGCTTGAAAATACTGATGACCGATGGATCTTTCAGACCCTGTTAATATTTACCCCAATGTTTGACTGGGTTAACTGGCAGGAAATAGAAGGCACGGAAAATAAGAGTCATCCAGGAACAGATTGAAGAAAATAAAGTCCTATTATGTGAAATCAATTCAACCCTTGTATACTTTTGTTAACACATTTAAACATGTTGATCTAAAATTAAGTAGTGGATACACAAAAGACGTGTCCTGACAGGGAATGTACCAAGTGAGAATCAGACATTATGCACATAAGAGGTATCTGACTCAGCACAACATCAAATGTATGTTACTGCTCCTAAATTGAAATGGACTTTTAATGAGAAGAAATCAAGCAAAAATGTAAAGGTATACACTGAGGACGTCACTTCATTATGCAATAATATGATCTCCCTTGAATCCAGCTGCCATCACTGATTGTCAGCTATCAGGGTCAAAATACCAGAGACAGATTGAGCTTCAAAAGCAGAGAATGTTTTTGGCATCTTCAATACCTTAAAGGGTCAGTTCATTCAAATCACAAAGGGATTTTCTTACCCCTAGTGGTGTCTGTCCAGACTTTGGGATGGTTCAGTCTTATGTGCCAAAGATTTGATACATTCTGAAACTGCATTTGATTTTTTTGTTGCTTTGGACACCACAAACAAAACATCAACCACCTCCATCGTATTGAGGTAACGGCAGAAATAGTAAGAGATCTCAAACCCTCAGGTAAAATCTAAACCTTTTAAACACCAATTACTATCAATAACTGTTATAAAGACGTAATGGTAACAACTATATATATGACACGAGAGAGAACCAGTAAAACCTGATGTGCAAAGACAATATGAGCACAGCAAAAGTGTATTTAACATTACAAGGAAAATTGCAGCATCTAGTGGCCAACTTTAAAACTACAGCACCACCTAGTTTACTGTAATATATATCCATTATGTAACTTGAACTATTGTGGATAAAAACTTTAGTGAACATCAACCGCAGAGTCAAGAACCAATCAAAAACCCAAAACTGCTTTCATAAAAACTATTTATTTAACCACTTCAGTTCAGAGTTAAATATTAATCATTTATCTTGTACAATGCGTTTTCATCAAACAAAGGAGTGTTTTAAACACTGGAGTCATGACATGAAGTGAGTCGAGTCCTAATTTGCTGTCAGAGTAAGGCCACTGGCAGTAAAGATGTTATAGACACATTCTTCACGGTACAAGGATGTTGACAGAGGTCGTAACAATTTGGAGCCAAGAGGAAGTTAATCACACAGATACCTAAGAGTAGAGACAAGAGTAGAGACAAGTTTCCCTGTCAAGTTTCCTACAGTTTCTGGATCACAATAGATGAAGCGCCACCACCTCCATTGCAGATGCCTGCCAGCCCGTACTGGCCTGACTTGAGGTTGTGCACCATGTGACCTACAATTCTTGCCCCCGACATCCTGAGAAGAGAAAAGAAATAAAGTAGAAATTGTAATCCATAACATTTTTGCACTTAAATTGATATTTTGTCATATTCAGAATTTTAATTCTGCTCTAAAATACTGCTGTTGAACACATTTCTGTGAAGGTGCACAGGAAGAGACACATTTTGAGTTTTTGTCAGTGCCTGTAGTTCTGTTTGGGAACAAATAAAGCTCAACAAAGTAAAGAACAGAACACAAAAGTGGATTTTCGTGGCTGCCAAGTGGTTGCTATTCCAGTAGCGGAGGAGACGAGAGAGGCTGCTCTTAAGAGGCCTACTCACTATTTGTGTGAGCCGTCTACTACTGTATGATTCGAGCCACTTCATCAGTAGCACACATGGGCTGAATGTCTGAAATGAAATCCACTTTCCCTATTGTCCTCAGTCCTATTTCGGTCTATAAATGAGTTCTAAAACTCCCAACACAGCTTTGCTTGTCTTTTAATCCCACTTATTTTTTGAACGAAATTGTGTTAAACTGGCCTCAGAGCCAGCCGAGCCAAACCAGAAAAGGGCCCTCTAGAGAGAGGAGGGGGAAAAGTTTCACACAATAAAAGTAACAAAATAATGAAACAAAAAGAAATACAGTTCTCTATATTAAACATCTGTGCATTTATGTGGTGTCAGGATAATCAGAAAATAGAGTTCCTGATCTGAAATATTCAAGAGAACATCTCAAGTTGGAACAACAACTTGGAAAGTAAGCGAAAATTTTAGGTCAAGACTCGCAAACTTTTATGTTCTATACACTGAAACATGTTGTCCAAAAATATGTTGGTTGATTGCATTCATGTATTACAGGTCTAATTTTTGCTCAAATGTAATTTGGAAAATGATATTAAGTTGTCACCGTTGGTTGCTGTAGAGTGACCTAGATTAGTTAGAAAAAATATTAGGATTAACACTGATAACAAGTCAGGCAAAGCAATATTTTAGTGGTTTTAGGGAATGTGTTGGTGTAGTACAAGTCTGGACTAATGTAAGAGGAAAAGCAATGGATTGGCACTGACGACTGATCAAATATTGAGTTTATGTTGATTAGCTGGCCGTACTGGGCAATATGAACACACCTTTCTCAGTCAATAATGACCATCACGTATTGAGGCAAGTCATAATTTAAATAGTATTTTCTGTTTGAGAATGTATAACAGGAAATCTGGGGGAGCCAGTTTGAAAGGGCCTGATGCAGCTCATAGAATTAATACTGTAAGAGTATTGTCATCTATTGTATCTATTAACATCTGCACTGTGTAGTCAGAGCTAATCACACAGCTGTATAGGTTTTGTTTTACTATTAAAGCTGCAGCCTCCCCTTATGTTTGCGTTGTAGAAGCCAAAGCCGACGCTAATACCATAATATTGGGAGGACTGAACTTATTACCAGGAAACAGAGCTCAGTTCAAAGCTCAGCGTTACATTTTACTATGTTCTACATGTAATTTTTTTCTACCATTTCTTATTTGTGTTAATGTTAATATTCACTGATCATAAGGTTCTATAAAAAAATTCTATTCGATAAATATTACTTGTTTATGGGGTTTATGGGTCTCAAATGTAAATATACTTTACTACTGGACGATACCTCAATAGTTACTGATTCTTTTATCTCCTGCTCTACTGGATCGGATTCAAAAATGGCAAAACAAAAAACTTTTTGCAACACGGAGGATAGGAAGAGGTAGCAGAAAAATGGACATTTTGAAAAAAATAAGGACACATCATGTTCCTCATGTCAGCTCAATGCTTCCTGTGAAAAGCTTTATGAGTTCCTCTCAGCTGCTTACCCAATGGGGTGTCCCAGTGACACAGCTCCCCCGTTGACGTTGACTTTTGTAGGGTCAATGTCCAACATCTTGACGTTGGCCAGCACAACCACGCTGAAGGCCTCGTTGATCTCCCACATGGCAATATCCTCCTTCTTCAGCCCTGCTGCATCCAGGACCTGATAAACACACGTGGTGGAAATGTTCAAACAGAACTGCATCCATAAACAAAGTTGAGTGTGGTTAAGGATAGACCACATTTCTGGGATGACCAAATTAAATATCCAATAAAACAAAACCCTGAAAGCAGTTTTAAAGAGTGCCTAATTACAAGGGATGTTCTGAGAAGCAGCAGGAGTACCGGTGTGGGAAGCTAAGCAGTGTACTGCTGTGGACAGAGGTAGAAAGGGATGTCTAATGGCTGATTTTTCTAGGAGGTTTAAAATGAGTTCTGCTGGTGCGCCCGTCCACAGCAGAACAATGCTTAGTTACCTACACCCATACTCCTGCTGCCTCTCCAAACTGGGGGTGTGCTGACTGCCATCTACTGTAGGTAATACACTGACTCTGGATAAGTACTTCATATAACCCCACTTCAAAAAACCTGGACTATCCCTTTAACATTAGTCCCTCAAATAACTCGATCACAGGCCGACATTAATATTGGCTATTGTCTGCTTTGAGTGCTCTGTGCAGCCAGTGTCTGTACTCAACTCTAACATACATACTCACCTTTGGAACAGCATATGCAGGAGCAATGGGAAAATCAATGGGTGCAACTGCAGCATCAGCAAAAGCTACAGGATGTAAAAAATGAAAAAAGAATTTAAACATGACAATCATGATGAGTTAGCTTTAAAACATCCTTTTTGAATGATGTGACAAACAAAAAGACATTTTAGACATTTGTCACTACAGAGCTAATTTTCTACATTTTTGTTTTCCTACCTTACAAGCTCACAGTTTGTTGAGAGATTGCTGTAGTAATGAAATGTGTCTCTGATAATAAAATATTTAGCTGAGAGCTTGGACAAATGTGTTAAAATCCATTTTTATTTTTTCTATTTTAACCTGATGATGGCTTTTACTTTGCAGTTTCCCCAGGTCTTCATACAAGAGTGCAGAATCATGTTTATGTTTTAATTGCCTTAAAACGCCTACAATTTTACAACCCATTATTGTTTACAACTGGCAGACCAACCTCCCTATTAACTTAACTCGAATAAATGCAACCCAGTAGTCTTACGCTTCATCTACAGGCCTGCCATGTGTTAAAACCTCAATTTCAGTTAAGCTTTGCAAGCATAAGTTAGTGTGTCTGTGCATGTATGTGTGTTTGTAAAGCTTACAGACAATCCTGGCCAGTGGAGTGACGTTGAGTCTCTTTGCAGCATCGGCTGTCATTAAAACGACAGCAGCTGCTCCATCGTTCAGAGTGCTGGCATTGGCTGCTGTCACCGTGCCTAAAAGGCAAAGTGAGCAAGGAAAATACATATTAAAACACAAGTACAACTTGAATAACAAGCCTACTAATATGAGTAAAGAATGGAAGGTTAGTGAACAGAAGAAAAATTAAATTACAAAATGATGAACCAGTTTGCATTGTAATTGAGATGGGCAGAAAATTTGACTCTTTTTTTTTTTTTTACATTTCACAGAAACAGAATTAATGTACAAGTGTGATACATGTCTGTTCTGTACAAGTCTGTTTAGGACAAAAAGTGACTTGACATTATCCCCAACTCAGGTAATGAAAGAATGAATGAGTAAAAGTCCTTCATCATTACCATTCTCTTTCTGGAACACTGCCTTCAGTTTGGGAACTTTGCTGAAGTCGACCCGCCTCCACTCTTCATCTTCGGACACGACCACATCAGGTTTGCCTACAAAACCACGTCAACATCAGATTAGTGGTACTATTAAAAGTAAATGACCAAAGTCACCGGCCCTAGAGCAACTTGCTGTACCTCTCTGGGGAATGCTAACTGGTACAATCTCCTTGGCCAGAATGCCAGACTCAAATGCTGCTTTGCTGCGGCTGTATGAGCCGATGGCGTAGGTGTCCTGCTCCTCTCTGGTGACGCTGCAGGTCTTGGCTGTGTTCTCTGCACAGTTGCCCTGTTAAAGACAGTAAAGCAAAAGAGACAAAAGTGATCAAGTATGAAACTGATGAAACGAAAGTGCTCAGTAAAAACACAATGCATGAAGTTACACATTACTTTAAAGTATGTTTTGCTAACACACATTTCTGTGGCAGCTATGTGTTAAACTATTATCAGCATATACACATTATCACTACATTTCAAAATCTATTGCTTGCAATTGAATGAAAAATGAATGTCAATCTTGTACAAGTTATAATATACAAATAAATGCAAAAATATAGAAAAGGTAAATCAATCAATTTAAAAATTGTGACAATGTTTTGGAATTTTAAATAATGCTTCACAATCAAACTATTGAAATAATATAAACACACAAGCACTTTCTTCTACTTATACCTGCACTATTTTGCACTGGTTTCCATGATAAGCCCCTGTACTAGGTCTAACCCCAATTAACTTTTCAACCAGAAACACCAAATCCAATAACAGAAGCAAGTGGCACTTAAAATACCATTTTTATTTTTTCTGACCATCTTACCTTGGCCTGCAGATTTTTATATACTTTCAAATGCATTCAAACATTATGTTCACAACTAGAATTGTATCAAAACATTTACTGTCTTAAGATTTTCAACATGCTAATATTTAACAGGTGGTTGATAGTTACCATGTGGAATTTGTTGTAGACATCAGTGAGTCCGTCCTTGACGATGAGGTCTTCCATCCTCACTCCTCCGTAGGCTGGGGCCTCTCTGGACATCACGTAGGGTACATTGGACATGCTCTCCATGCCTCCTGCCACCATCACATCCTAAAAATCACACACAGACAATCATACATTTATCTGTTGTGACAACTATAATCGATTGTCCATTGTTTGTCTGGCACTGAACCTCAATTCCTGTTATCCGTGTAAACCCGAATGTTGCATGTGTATGAACATTATGATCACTTTTCTGTAGCTCAGTGTGTTTTACAGGATTTGGCAATTACAGCCAATCTGTCAAAGAACTGAAAGACACGGAGGTTCAGTCCCAAGCCCGAGTCTATGGGGACCACACTGTAATAGTTATGAAGTTATCAAACTGTTTATGTTAAACAAAGCTTGTTTTTGGTCACAACACAGTTTTCCATTAGGTTGTAAGGGATGAGATGTGTGTTTTGGTGTTGTACAGCAACTATGCCTTGTCACCGCACCTGCAAGCAGAAGAGCCACAGTGTATTTAATGCTTAATCTACCTGGTGTCCACACATTAGACTCTGAGCTGCCATCATGATGGACTTCATCCCAGAGGCACAGACTTTGTTGATGGTTGTTGCTGGAGTGCTGATGGGCAAGCCTGAAGTCAGAATCAGAGACATATTTGCATTTGCAAAAATAAATAATAAAATACTGACCAACTTTCAGTCATGCTTTTGTGACATTGTGGTACAGGATAACATTTCACTGCGATGTGTTGTAGATGATAAAAATCACGGCTTTTATGTTTCCAATATATTTTCACTAATATATTTTGGCTTTCAGATTATGAATGGATACAGAAATATTAGCTGCTCGCAGTCAGATTTAAATATGCAGTATATCATTTCTACTAGGGGTCTCTCAATGAAAACAAAAGTCTTAGGTCGATGATGTCGAGAAGTAAAGTGGGATCATGGGAGTTGTTGTCTTCATAGTTATTTGCAGATAAATCTGCATATTTTGGCTCAGCTATATATATATATATATATATATATATGTATATATGTGTGTGTGTGTACTACATCTCAGGTTTGCACTACATCTACTCTTTGTTGTCAGTCTACTTCTATGTAAGTACAGAGATCAAAGTGAAACTGGAGTCAAATTCCTTGTATGTGTACCTGGCAAATAAAGCTGATTCTGATTCTTAAATCAAAATTAATGTGTTTCTCTGGGTTTGAACATTGTTGGAAGCATTCGAGATTATATAAGTACGTAACTCATCAAAATACATAACAAAGGTCTAGTCATTTTGTAATGAAAAATTTTATACTTTTATGCCTACGTGACTAGCTGCGTGACTGCTTGTGCAAAAAACTGTTAAAAAGGTCAAGAGGTTTCTACATAACTCACTCCGACATTTTAATGCAGAACTGTTACATATCATAAACTGGTAAGAGAGGGCAATTCTGCTTTTGGACCTGTGTCAGTCCTTTTTGATTTGTCAAGACAGCATGCGTGTAGCTCGTTTATGGACATCAATGTTTTGGTGCAATGCCAATACTTGGAACGAGGGTCAAAATTTACTAGAGTGGTCATACCTGCCCCAAGCAAGGCTTGTCTTGTGGGGGCCTGTCCTTCTGCCGCCTGAAGCACATTGCCCATGTAGACTTCCTTTACGTCTTCAGGAGTGATTCCTAAACACAAGACACATTAAGTCAGCTCACTAAATGCAGTTATTGTCTCTTTGATGCAGCAATCCACCCACTCACGCGAAACTGAGAGAATGGGAAAACTCAGGCTTTTTTTGTTACACCTGGTGGATTAACCATGCTTGCACAGATCTGATGATGATGATAAGCTGATGTTACATGTAGCCCCAAATAGAAGAAAATACTTTTCTCTAAATAAAATGAACCGTCTGAACATACCAGCTTTGTCTATGGCTCCCTTAATAGCAATGGAGCCCAGTTTGGTGGCTGGAACTGCTGCCAGGCTGCCTTTGAAGGAGCCCATCGGAGTACGGACGGCGCTGACAATGACGACTTCCTGAAAGCATGCATCAAATATTCTGCATTATAGGTAGCAGTCCAAACAGGTAACTGTTACAATCATTTGAGATTTCAGTTCCTGATGTACTTACATTGAGAGAAGGGCGAGATGCGTAGCTTCTGGAGAGGTACTTGTGAGCCTACAGAGGCAGGATGATACTGATTACACACATGAGAGAGAGCTCCTATTTCTAAACACATCTTTCAACAAGTCTGCTGTTCCACCTGAAGCTCCTTGATACAATTTCTAATCAAAATGAATCAACTTTTAAGCTAGTGGAGAACCATGAGAAATAAGATAAGATAGGATAATTTATTCCTTTATTAGTCCCACAACAGGGAAATTTCCAGTGTACAGCAGTAAAGAGGAGAGCAGAACAGAAAGCAGCATCAGTAAAGAAGCAGCAGATAAACACTAAATAAGCAACATAAACAAGAGAAGTATAAAAAGTATTAATTTAACTAGAAGAAATACAAATGTATTAACAATTTAAACAAGGCTAAAAAGTAACAAAACAAAAAGCAAATTAGCAAGAGAAATATGTAAAATATGGGAACAATATATTCACTATAGACAGGACAGTTGAATTAAAGATGAGATGAAATGAAATTCTGCACAGTGTAAAGACATAATTAGGTGTGTGTCTACTGGAAGCAGTGCTGGTTGTACACATTTGGTGATGTGTAAGCAAGCTATGCCAACAATAAGTGCAGACACAGAGAGGTAACATTAGCTAGCAACTTGATGAAGAAACAAGGGGCTAAAAATGCTATTTAAGCTAGGTGTCAAGCTTGTACCTGTCACCCGCTAAAATGCCCCTTTTGGGGTTTTCAGTGTTTTCAGCTAAGCTAGCTACTAGCACTGTATTAAGAAGCAGACTTTGCTGTTTCAAAAACGTATCCAGTGATATTAGAAAGCTCCACATATTCAGCAGTTATCATGTGTTTTCAGGCTGTAACATTAGTTTGGTCAAGGACACAAAAAGCTGAGCTGCTCTTAAGTTAGCCGGGCCTTGTGTTTACAACCAGACTGCTGCAACAACTATCATTCAAATGCAGTGCAACAACATGACATGTAAAGCCAATCGGATTATTTCCACACACCCTCACTTACCAGGCGTTTACAAACTTGAGCGTGCATGGTTAAAAGTCCACTGAGCGACATTTAGGACAGAGAGACCAGAGACTGTGACTCACACACCGACCGCTTCACCTTCTGCCATGCAGCGGAGAGATAAATACAGCAGCCAATCACAGTGGGAGGTGTGTTTCCGTGACGTCACTGTAGGCTGGGCAGAATCTGGGTGTTGTAGTTTTGCCAGTGAAAACACAGGCTGTCTTACATAACAGGTTGCATGACCTCCACCAGACTTTTATCTTCAGATTACAAGTTCTTATAAGGTAACTTTCAGCATCAACACATATGAGAACTATTTTCAAATAGAAAACATCCATACATTAATGTTTTTATGTTTTGTAAAACATAATGCAATACAAATTCTACATAACAAAGTGAAACTGGATGCAGGTTCAGAACTGCAGGTCTGCAAGTGGAAAAGTTAGGCTGACCCAGGTTTTGAGTGTATTGCTTCAATGACCTGTTGCAGCAAAAAACAAACCAACAAACAAAAAGGCCCGCACCTACAGATTGCTAAACTGTGCACACTGTTTACTGTGTCCTACCGTTGTGTGTTGTGTGACCTCTGAGGGGATCTGTAAAAATCAGAGTAAAAAGTCATGTCTTTTCCTTATTTTTTCAGGGTGGCGTAATCAATCCTCTCTCATCCTCTCTCCTCCTCTCTCTTTCATGAGCTCCTTCCACCTAGGTTCAAACACACACCAGAGTTGCCAGATTTCCCTTACAAGTATTCTAGTGCATTCTAATTCACAAGCTCAGACATGATGAAGAATCATTTGAACTCATTTTTTATTTTATTTTCACTTTTAAAGATTTCTTAAATCATGTTTAATTGTTGCATGCAAGAAAAACAGTGAAAGTAGTTGTTGTCTACAGGAATATTGTACTATTTTATTATATATTTCATTTTCTAAAAATGTATTTCTATGCAGATTTCAACACAAAAGCCCTCAGAGCCCTGAAGAAACAAGATTAGTTAGTGGAGTACACCATAGCTATTATTGTATGCTCAGAGGTACATGCGTGCCATATGTTTATTTAGGTCATTGTTTCTTTAGTCGCAATCCATCCATCTGTAGTTTAGCAGAGTGCGCACCGCTCTTCTTCGTTGGTAGTGGTACTCAGTCTGTCTGGATCCATATGAAAAGTACAGGTAACCTGAAAAGGGGGATGCATCATTGGTATCAGCCCAAACAGGGACTCACAATGCTGCTGCACAGGGACTAACCTTTGACTGTTACCTACCCCTGTTCTCAAAAGCAGCATCCACTCTGGAGCCAATGCCAGGGAGCCCTCTGTGAATGAATTTGGGGTACCCACCATCCATTCTGCCCCTCCTTTCATTGTAGCTATATGAGTAATATGGAGAGGTGTTCATCAACACACAGTATATATCTATTTCTGGATTCAGCCTAGATGTTTATGGCTATCAAGATCACTCACCTCCAGTATTTGTTCCTCACAAAGAGCAGGGTCCTGCCTATGAGTGACACATAGACTGCAGCATCTACCTTGGTGACAGATGAAGGGAGGCCAAAGTCGCTGAGAGGTTTGGGATAACCAGGCAGGACAGTGTTTCCTCTGATCCCCCAGTACTGATCCTCTGTAATGCAAAAAAGTGTTATGTTCCTGACAGGTCCAACCATTTATTCAGAGCTTGTTATTTTTAATTTAAAAAAAAGAACAAAATGACTTTTTCTGGATCATTGACTAAATTCACAATGTACCTTCAAAGAAAATGGCAGTATTGGTTCTCTTATACTCATAAGCAGCATCAACTTTGCTGATTCCAGGCCAGACAGCCTCAATTTTCTTCGTACTGATGCCGTCCCAGGAGCTGCTTTTCTTCCAGAAGTATCTGAAAAAGACGTTGTATCATAAGCTGACATCGGTCACATACTGAGAAAATAACTTCCTGTATGCATTTAACTTTAAAAATAACAGCTCTATCTAACGGAGCAGCATGCTTTTGTGAAACTTACAGGACTAAAACAAAAAATAGTGAATAATGTCTCACCCATCTTTGAAGAAGTAAAGATTGCTCTGAATGGGGGTTGCAGCATCAAAAATCAGGTTCCTGCTGCACCTGTCTGGAATGGGTTCTGAAGTGGGTTCAGGATCTGGTTCAGGTCTGGGTTGTGGATTTGGGTCAGGTTGAGCCTCTGTTGCTCTGACTCCTTTGAGAGGCATAAAACAAAAATGGCACTGGTGAAGAGTCTCAGCAGGAGGAGTTGTAAGTGCTTTCATGAAAAGTGCTCTGCTTCTTGCAAAAATCAGTCTGTGAATTAGTTGAGCTCTCACCATAAATAGCCTGTACTCCCTGTCTGTCATCATCTGGTAGCTTGTACCCCTCTGTGTTCACATACTGGTAGGTGGGATACATCAAGGCTGTCTGGACCTGAGAGTGGGCTAATCCCATTGCATGGCCGAACTCATGAGCTGCCACCAAGAACAGGTTGGATCCTGCAGACACACTGATAAAGTCACTGTGGGTACGTAACCAACTGTCATATTATATCAACTCAATAATATTGTTTCCTCAGTGTCAGCACCTGCTGAGGTCAGAGTCCAATTTTCATCTTCATCAAAATGGGTGTCCCCTCCATGGCCCTCTCCGGGGGAGAATGCATGGGCCAAGACCCCACTCTCCCCATCGAATGGAGCAAAGTCTCCATGGTCTGGTTATCAGAGCAGAAGAGTAAAGTCAATACTAGATCAAACATTTTCAAAAGCACCGAAGGCACTGCGTTACCTCGATTCTTGAACATGATCATAATGTCAGCAGTGCCGCTGTTGATCTGCTTGAAATCCAGGGGAACGACATCACTGTAGAGTTTCAGAGCCTTGGCTAAGGTGGCATCCACATCACTTTGACTCAAGTCTGGTGTGTAGTTAGTAATCCTACAGCAGCGTGAGAGTGAAAATGGCTTACATTATATATCAACAGAATTGTACTTTATGTTTGGGTGAACTGCTTGCAGAGACTTGCTGCTCTTTGTTCTGACATGGAGATCTTGTGCAGTACCTGTATGTGACCACAGTCTTGTCCCACTTTGGTCGACCATCGAAATGGCCATATCTATTCACATCTGTGAAGCCACAGCGAGGTCGAGCCATCACCTCCATGGTGTTGGAGTCCAAGTGCCCTGTCACCTCCAGGCCAAAATACTCCTGCATTTTTCTGAGAGTGTCTTCAAAGGAATCCAGAGAGCTGCGCCAGATACTGTTGGGGGCACTGACACCCACATCAGAGAAAAACTGAGACAGATAGTCCTGGACAAAGGAAACAGGAATAAACAATTCTCATATACAGACAAAACCGTGTGATTAATTTGACTGGTTAGAAATTTAGATATTCAAACTTAAATGCTAATTTTTGGAAAAGGCAAGTGAAGAAAGATCATTTTAAAAATTTAATTTAATTCAGTTATAATCCTTAAGATTTTCCTGAAGTCAAACCCAATTTTTGATGCAATTTATGGTTGGTTTTTTTTTGCAATAGCCGTTAAGTGTATTCACATTCTGTAATGCTGTCTCTATATAGTTGTTTTTCATTCACTGCCATGGATCCAGAACACTGCATGTGTGTAACCCAACGTGTTTGTAATCTTATCTGATTGATATCAGCCCCACTGTTACCTGTTCGCTCTCCTACACCTGTATCAGCTGTATTAAGAATGCTAAACCAACATTTCCCACCACTGCTGCGTCACATTAAAAGCGTAAAAGTAGTGGAACTCAGGGTGCATGTTAGCCTCTGCCACCATCGTCTGAATGTGTGTGTGAATGTGTGACTGCTGGCTTGGGTTGTAAAGTATCATCATTTTCATTTCAATCATGATAATCATTACTGTACAATCGCTCACTCCAATATATGTCTAGCATGTTTCAAAATAAAACACCATGTTTAATGTGTTTCCAAAGAGTTCATCCTGAAAAACATTTCTATTAACCATTAACATTAACATTCAAACATTAACATGCAAACCTCCAGACTTCTCATGCTGAAACTACACAGGTTGAGGTAGACCGTGCTACATGTTATCTTTGAACCTCAACCACAACACAGAGAACGCCTCATGTTTACCTGTGCTTTAGAGAGCTCTTCTTGGCTGGGTGAAGCGGTGGGCACAGCTCCACAGTGTGCTAAAATCACAACTATCAGCACAGTTTTAACAGATAGAACACCCTCCATGATTCCTTTATCTACTGCAGAGAAGAAGGATCAACTCCAGATACTTCACTCTTCCTCCCAGGCTCTGCTCAGGTGCAGCGTTGTGATGCACTAGTCGGTTATTTCCTGAAACGGTCGATTTCAGCGTTTTGATTGTGAAGTGAAGAGCGCAGATAGATGCATGATGGGGCAGTTAAACATTCCTGCAAGTGTCTGAACAGGTCTATTTCCAACAACAAAAGAGATAATAAGTGTAGTGATGAGGGAGGGAGTCGAGGGGTGGAAGAGGTAAGATGAGGTCAACAGCTGGAACAACTTGGGCCTGCACGAACATGATGCCGATCTCAAGTGTATGAACCATCGGAACATATTGTTTTGATTCAAACAATAGTGGATATCAGGCCTTTCCTGTGTTGAGTGTTATAAGGGTATTGGTGACTTAAGTGTAATGGTTACTATGGTTACGTTCTGCTTCATCACCTCTCTTATATAGATTTTTCTCACTTGCAAAAATGTACAAATTCGATAGGTCACATTTCCCCTTCGACTTAGTTTATTCCTTTCAGTTGCTTTTAACTTGTTTTAAATTACCTGGCAAGATACCTATCTGAGGAGCAACATTCAATGTGCTGGCACCTTTTGTCAAAATGTTTACTTACACGTACGGCAAATATGAGAAATTGAGACCAGCATTGGGAATTCTCTTAAAGATTGAGTGACTGCAGCAGACCCTACAAGCTTATATTCTTCTAAGTGGCTTAATTTGTTACCATGACCAAATGACCTCATGCATAATCCAGACACCAACAGCATCTAACAGTTCTGGGTAACACAGTGACTCAGGTGCAGAGGCCACACAGGACACACGGTGAAGCACAGAAAGGCAAAGTAACAGGCAGTCACTCACAGGAGGTCAGTCCAAATACAGCAAACAAATCCAGGCAGGGAGCTGGCAAAGATCCAAAATCCAAACAACAAAGATAAGTGGAAACCGAAACTAACTCTAGGAAATGCTGGAATGATAAAAACACCTGAGGGGTGCACGAGGAAGTGAGATTAATGGTTAGTGAGATATGATGAGTCTAAAGCCAGAGTTTCCAATGTCATGAAGGTGGCTCTTTAACCTGGCTCACTCACCATGGTAACCTGCTCCAGAGGAGGTGATGTTTCACATTTAAATCGACTATAAACAGCGCCACCCTTTCTCTAATCTTTTCCTGACAACAGATTCTCATTTGAGGAAAGGAGCTATATGTGCAAACTTGCTGAGCCGCACATTAGTAATGTCACTGAAGGGAGCCGTGTAATTCCAGCAGCAGCACAAACTGTATCCATCAAGTGGTGTTTTTTTTTTTTGCCGTGGGAACCTACATGCAGAAAATCATTTTTCCCCTGTTTGCTTTGGGTAAAAATAAGACATTAAGTTTTACACAGCATGTCGTCCATACACATGAAGGCACAGCAACAAGACCTTTGTTCATCTTCTTTTATTGTTCAATTATATATCAATTGATGAACTGCTTATAGTTTAATGTATATATTAATATATTAAGTGATTCATTCATTTAAAAAAAATAAAAAAGACTCACCAACTCTCCAACGCTTTCCAGGTCATCACTAATCATTAGAATACAGATGTAAAGAACAGCAGTAATAATAATATTACCAGCTGTCATAGGTCAAATTCAATTTTTTTACTATATATTTCCAGAATGGCTGAAAAGTCTCAAACACAGCATCAATACATACATAAATACATACATACATACAAACACCCATATGATCGACATGTAGAGTACATATGAAAATGAAACCAAATTATATTTACTTGCTTTTTGAATATTGTATGTTTACAGCTGTAAATAACCTTGGTAGAATAAAATATAGAAACCATAATATTTGCAATAGTAGAAAAATGTAAGATGTACAATTTTAACAAGGTTAGTGTACATTCATTCCCTTTCAGAGTGGCTACATTAACAACATCTGGTAAACTGGTCTAGTAGTTAGTGCAGCGCAGGAAGTAGCTGTTCCTCAGCACACGGTACAACTTCTTGGTCCTCAGGCTGTACTCGAACATGTGGGATCCACTGTAGATGTAGGTGAAACCTGCAGGACAGAGGCTCAGTGTTAGTTTCAGTGCAAACCCTTGTTTCATTTCAGAAGTCTTGACTCACATCTCAGGTCGGCTTTCAGTGCCACTCACCTCTGTACTGGAAAGCTGCAGTCACCTTGCCGGTCACGTTGGGAAAGGTCTGATCCACCCGCTTGGGATATTTCCAGTCCATAGCCTGTCTGGCCTCATCGTAACTGAAGAAGGCAGTAATTAGATACATATATTCAGTGATGGTTAAAAGGGAATGGCTTATACTGAAGTCAGAAAGGAATAAATACTCACCTGAAGTAATAGTTGTCCACAAAGAAGAGAGTCTTGCCAGATTCCACATCATAGAGGGCCGCATCGATTTTCCTCACACTTCTCGGCAGACCAAAACTGGAAAGTTTCTTAGGATAGCCTCGTACAAGATCATAGCCTGTGTAAGCCCACACTTTACGACCTGTAGGAAGGAAAAGTTAAAAAAAAAAAAAAAAAAAAAAAGCTTAAAATTGAACTGGTGTCAGATTGGTGCCTTTGGAAGATGAGGAAGAACACACACCTTTAAAGAGAAAGATTCTGTCTGACTGGCGACTTTCATAAGCAGCATTGATGTTGACGGGGGCGCTGGGCCAGAAGCTTGTGATGAGCCTTTGCTGAGGTGTATTGCTCCGAGGGTAGCTACGCCAGAAGAAGCTGAGAACATACGAGAACATAGACATTTTGTACAAAAGCTAGGCCGCTTACTGTATGGTGACTTCAGATTCAGATGTGTATGCATTCATGTATGTATGTCTGATACCTGTCCTTGAAGAAGAGCATTTCTCCTCGGAGGGTGGTCACAGCGTCCAAGACCATGGTTGAATCACAGGCATCAGGGGTGGAGGGGGGCTGAGGGTCAGCTACAGATGGATCCTTATCGGGGTTTGGACCTGGAGATTAAACAAAATGAGTCATCAAGTACTTAGAAAGCCCTCCATCATATTGCAACACAGTCAAAACAGCTGTAGCATCACCAAAGATTGTGCAAGAGCTTGCCAAGACGATTTTGTTCGAGTGCTGTTTGTGCAAACAAGCATTGATGATCCAGCCAGTTAGTACTCACCATAGAGAGACTGGATGCCATTGACATCGTCCCGGGGCAGATAAAAGGTGTCAGGGTTTCTGTAGTTGTACACAGGGTACATGAGAGCACCAGGATCATCAGAGTGAGACAAGCCCAGCGAGTGGCCAAACTCATGGGCAGCCACCATGAAGAGCACGTAGCCTACGGCAGATACAGATACAGTTGCAGTAATTCAAGATTTTTCATGTCAGAATACACACAGTGGAGTTGGAGTTGGACTACTAATTATATACAGTTAGGTGTTTAGTTAGGGGTTGGACCCCCTACATTCATTCATCAGATAAATCTGATGATTTGTTGTGAGATGATTAATGGGAAAGAAACGAATTAGTCCTATATTTATTTTTTAAAATAGCTAAAATATCTCCTCTTAAAAAGTGGTGAAGTATCTCAGCCTGAGTAAATGTTCTTGCAGAGAGCATGTAACAAACTCACCCCCGTTGTAGCGGAAAGTGAAGGTCTCATCGTCATCAAAATGAGCGTCTCCTCCAATACCAGAGGCCGGGGCGAAGGCATGGGCGAGAGTGCCGTCAGGACCATCAAAGGGGTAGAAATCACCATGTTCTGCAAGCAAGAACATATTCAGGTCATGTGTTGAAAATTAGAAAAAAAGATACATGCACCAAAATACATTATACATTTATATTTCACAACAAAAATAATATATATATATATATATGTATAATTAATGCTTTGTGTGATATCACAACCAACCAACCAGAGCTAAGGTAAACACAACCATTTCAACACCCTCTTAACCCTTGAAAAACAGCAAAGGGGAAAAATGAGCTCTAGGATGTTTGCAAGCTCTGGCATGCCACCAGTAGGATGATTGTTGTGTCTTTGTTACGCTGAGTGATATAGATTATGTAACTGCACTGTAATTACACAAATAGTTGCCAGTCACTTAGGGATAAATGTCACTCAAATATACACTGCAGTATGTGCTAGATCGGAACTGTTGACAAGCAGGAAAATAGGTACTTCACACTAAGTTAAATAAAGTTATAATGCAACTAAAAAGCTTTACATTTGTTAACATTGATGTAGCTGTAAAGAGTCACACTTGGATAAAAAGCATACAGGACCAATGTTATCAAATCATCACCAAACGTTATCAGTGGTGAAACGCAAGTACACGTACCCAAATACTAAGGTAGTTACTTTCTTATACGGACGTTATTGTATTTCACTACTTTCACTTTATGCTGCTTTAGACTTTAAGTCCACAATCTTTCAGAGGAAAACATTATACTTTTTATGCCATTATATGTATTTGACATACTTAGTTACCTGTATTACAAAATATAACACAGTACCAACATTGGGATTAAATAAGATTAAGCATTCATATAATATTATATAATCCTGCAGAAGAGTACTTTTACTTTTGATACTTTAAGTACATTTTGCTGATAATACTTGTGTCTTAAGGACTTTTACTTGTAATACAGTATTACAATGGTGTTTCCACTTCTACTTAAGTAAAGGATCTGAGCACTTCTTCCACCACTGAGTTATTTTGTGCTCACCTCGGCTGCCAAAGGAGATCATGATGTCGGCGGTGCCACTGTAGATTCTTGTGAACCTCAGAGGAGTGACTTTGGCCCAAACCTGCAGAGCTCTCTGTATGGAGTCATCGACCTCCGACACAGACATGTCAGGGGTGTAGTTCACTATCCTGTAGGACAGACAAATAGTCAAGAATATTATTAGACAGACTTACGAGAATATACTTTTTCACACACTTTCTCTCTTAAGATCATTCACCTGTAGGTCAGGCTGCTTTTTTGCCACTTGAGGTTCTTTCCGAAAGTGGAGAAACGGGCAAGCTTGCTGTCTGGAACGCCACAGCGGGGCTTCTTCATCATCTCCAGGGTTTCAGCATCCAGCGTCCCGGTGATGTGGAGACCAAAGAATCTCTGCATCTCGCTCAGCTTCCTGCTCACCGGGCTGATACCTCGTCTGGTATTTGGACCTCTCTCCTCTGTTAGGTTGAAGAAATTCTTCAGGTAGCTCTGTAAAAGGAGATGAGAATTTAACACCTAGTAATGAGTAATGATCTTCAGAATGCACAAAATGTCACATCTTGAATACGTCTTTGATGCAAAATAAAAAGGCAAATAAAACATACGTACCTCTGCAAAACTTTCATCTTGCACAGTAACCTCTGATACTGGCACACAGTGAACTGCAACCGCCAAGCTTAGTGTGATGTACAGACTGTAAGATCTCATGCTTCCTCTCTGAATGTGACTTGTGTCTCTGTGCTATAGTGAGCTGTTATATGGGCTGAGGAGAGGATGCATGGGGGAGTGGGCGTGTTGAGCAACCACCTTCTTGAGTCAGTGACTCAAGAAATCATATAAGGGCTTTGATTGCTCAGCCAACGACAACAAAAAATTTCCCCAAACAAGGTGTAATTATGATGATGAAGACATGACGCGTTCATTCAGGCACAATATATTTTAAAATTAAATATTAATATTTCAGGTGCTAACTGGATAAATAAGATGACGGATAAGGAAGTGTGTACTTAGCAGATCATAATCATATGAAATGCTCAGTGTTGTGTATGGAGAGTCATTTTCTTTATCAGTGCTTTGCTTCATATTCATACATAAAGTATTGTCCCAGAGCAGTTTAATAGGAGGAGGTGGCCACAGTACCTGGACTGAATATTTGTCTTTGTATTTAGAACATATTTGGCGATTTCTTTATCTCTTGCTCAAGCTTTTACTCTACATGATATTGTGGTATTCCACTTAGTTTTTTACGGCAGCCTGAATTACTCACAAACTGTCTCCTCTAACCCTCAGGCTACTGTTGCTGCTGATAAGACAGAGTCATACAATTTGTGACAAACGCAGACAAGCTGTGTCACGTATGAACAAAAGTCCAGACATGTTATGGAATATTTATAACTGCCACATGTGGCTCGTCTCGCTTTACTCACAAACCACTTCACAGCGGCGTAACAGATGTAACAATTAGGTTTATGGTTGAGAGTAAACGTTAGTCATTTTGGCATCATTACCTTAAAAGTTAATGTGATTGTAATAACATTATGGTAAATTTGTTCTTTAACTTATTTATCGGTGTTGCAAATACAAAGGACCTTAATGTTTTTCAGTAGATAGAGAGGTTGTTCATGTTTTCTGGCATCAACTAGGTTATGTCTTATAGATATATAAACATCTCTTTGAATATGTATTTATGTATCTATGTGTGTATGTAACGTTTGTACATTAGAGTTAGTGGAAAATAACATGCTCGCTGTTTCGTGACAGTGGACACTGGGAGGAGTAGCACTGTCTTTATTGTGCAAGCATTGACAAGCAGCATCCACGTCATTTTAAATATGTACAATATATGGCCAAAAGTCAGTGGACACCTGACCATCACACCTACATGAGCTTGTCAGACATCCCATTCAAAAACCATTTCAATTAATATGCAGCTATAATCTCTTCTGGGAAGGTTTTTCATAAGATTTTGGAGTTTGGAGTTTTGAGGTTTGTCTGTAGGAAGTTGTGCCCATTTAGCCAAAAGAGCATTTGTGAGGTCAGGCACTGATATTGGATGAGAAGGCAATCCCAATACAATACCTGAACCCAGCAATTACCAGGGGTGTCCATTGACTTTTGACTATATTTGTTTACTACTCCAAAATATTCATCTTAAATCTGTGACCAATTGAGCAGATGTCTATGCTGCATATTGAAAAAATACTTTTTGTAAAAGATATTTGTCCTTTAAAAAAAACAAAACAAACTGCAATATTAAATAGTCTTTTGTCCAATGTGAACAAAAGGTCTACCAACACACAAAGCTCAAATTAAGTTTCCAGTACAGCATACAATATGTGTATCTGAAAGAGGACATTATTAATGCTGCTATTACGTCATTGTATGACATGCTGACTTTTTTCTTACCACCCGCTGCACGAGTCATCATTAACCAGGGTATTATTAGACATGTTGTGGTTATGTGGTTGATGCCAGATGCATACCAACACAAGGACGTTCACATACTCATATATGGTAAATTTAGCATTCATGACATGTGTGTTGTGCCAGTAAGCATTGGCTGTTATGTGTTAAACACTTTTACATGTGTTACTGGCAACAAACATTACTGTTTTGATGCTCTCAGGTCTAAATGAATTTGTAGTAAGATTATAAATGCACAGAAACAAATTCATCCCTGACAGCTTGTTTATGTGCATGAATCAAAACGGCCCTTTCCTGACATACATTTTGTGCTGGAGGTGGTAGGACAAACTTCTCTCACAGGATATTGAGCTCACATTACCAGAACTCTCCAAACACCTCAGAGACACTTCCTCCCTCTTGATATAAAAAAAGGTTCTCTATCTGATTTTAAAGCTGCTTCAATCGATATTTTTGGCAATGGCACCAACATATGTTTTTGGATGTCTGCCTGTCTGTCCACCACTTTGGTCCAGACTGAAATATCTCAACAACTGTGTGATTGGATTGGAATAAAATTGGTAAATACTGTATATTCATTATGATAATAATAAAGGTCATAAAAGTCAAAATTTTAATACCGTCTAATACTTTTATGATCAAATAACTGCTGGTTAACTGCTGCTGATGTTGAGCAGGTAGCTCATGTTAATATTATCATTGTGATGCATGCTAACATGTTGACATGGATCAGTGATCAAATGATAATGTGAAATTGGTTGCTTATAGACAAATCCACCCATCCCAACATACACAGCTTAAAAACAATGATGTGACCCAGACTGACAGCAGAAGCCAGTTGAATGTCAGTGTCCGGACGTAGCAGCATGTTGGCACTGAAAGACAGTCAGTGAGTTTGTTGATGAACTGACAGTTGGTAAAATAGACAGTATTGAATATTTAACTCAGTACATCTATGAGACTTCTATCAGGCATATTGAGTTAAAGCACACAATTGTTCCAAAGGTGGCTCCTAACAGATTTTATGTCGAAGCCCACCGACTTTGGTGATCCCTAAATTTTCTTGTCGCGTCACAAGCAGCCAAAATTGTCACTAATCCAAAAGTACTGATGAACATTATCTTTTGATCAAGGTACATGTGCAAAATGACAACAAAACATACTTGAAAATGAAAAAAAACTTTTATTTGCTAATTTATAGTGCCAATAAGTTTTCACATTATTTTCCTCATCTGCATACATACATACATTCATATGTCTTGTCACAGTGGTGTATGAATCTTTGTGGACATGTGCAATTGTAACAATGTTAAAAGGAATTTATGTAACATGTTCCACACTTAAACTTCACTTAATGCAAAATTAAAACAGGAATACAAATGAGCAAAAGCAATAACTAAACAATGAATATGACAAATAAAATAATATGAGATAGAATTAAATTAACCTTAAATAGCAATAGCTGACATCTTAAAAATAGATTAAATAAGTATAAGGTGCTGTGCTCAGGAAAGGCATATATCCAGTATATACTCCCAAGTGTATGACATTATAATTATATATTATTAAATATATTATTACATACTGTGGATACTTCTATTCTGGTGCCTTCATTCTCTTGCAGAGTGGCTACATAAACAGCTTAACTTGTAACTGGTCTAGTAGTTAGTGCAGCGCAGGAAGTAGCTGTTCCTCAGCACACGGAACAACTTCTTGCTCCTCAGGCTGTACTCGAACATGTGGGATCCACTGTAGATGTAGGTGAAACCTGCAGGACGGAGGCTCAGTGTTAGTTTCAGTGCAAACCCTTGTTTCATTTCAGAAGTCTTGACTCACATCTCAGGTCAGCTTTCAGTGCCACTCACCTCTGTACTGGAAAGCTGCAGTCACCTTGCCGGTCACGTCGGGGAAGCCCTGATCCACCCGCTTGGGGTATCCCTGGTCCATAGTCTGTCTGGCCTCATCGTACCTGAAGAAAAACAGACGGTAATTAGACTGATTTACTATTTTGTAAACCACCATCTTATCTGTTGTTATTATCTATACCCTCTGTGTCAGTCTTTGAGTTAGTTTCACATCACGTTGATTGAACAAACCTGTAATAATTGCTGCCGGCAAAGAAGAAAGTCTTGCGAGTGTCCACATCATAAAAGGCTGCGTCGACTTTCTTGATGCTTTTGGGCAGACCAAAACTGGAAATTGATTTAGGATAGCCACGGACGAGATCATAGCCACTGAAAGCCCACACTTGACGACCTGTGTAGAGAGATTAAAAGAAAATGCTTTTTAGTATATGCAAAGAATGTAGTCTTTAAAATGGTGTCAGATGAGGAGCTTTAGGTAGACACGGTACCTTTGAAGAGTAAGACACTGTCTGAATATTGACTTTCATAAGCAGCGTCGATGTTGGTGGGAGCGCTGGGCCAGAAGCTTGTGATGAGACTTTGCTGGGGTGTGTTGCTCTGAGGGTAGCTACGCCAGAAGAAGCTGAGAACATACGAGAACAGAAATTAGTTTGTAAGTCAGCTGCTGTGGGAACAGAAAACACTCTTAATGAACATCCCACTGTATGACTCCAATACCTGTCCTTGAAGAAGAGCAATTCTCCACGCAGGGAGGCTACAGCATCCAAGACCATGGTTGAATCACAGGCATCAGGGGTGGTAGGGGGCTCAGGCTCAGGCTGAATGGGATCCGTGTCAGGGTTTGGACCTGGAGGTTAAACAACATCAGCATCTCATTGTAACAAAGTTGTGCAACATTATCAAAGATTGTGTTTTTCAGGGGTCAAGTGCTGCTTGTGGCATCGATGATCCAGCCAGTTAGTACTCACCATAGAGAGACTGGATGCCATTGACATCATCCCGGGGCAGAACAAAGGTGTCAGGGTTTCTGTAGTTGTACACAGGGTACATGAGAGCACCAGGATCATCAGAGTGAGACAAGCCCAGGGAGTGGCCAAACTCATGGGCAGCCACCATGAAGAGCACGTAGCCTACGGCAAGACAACACAGAATATGTCAGTCACAGCTCCTCCTGATGATGAGCAGGCATCAAAACACACACTGACAGAGAAGTTAGTAAGTAAAACAAACTGACCAGTATTTGAGCGGAAAGTGAAGGTCTCATCTTCATCAAAATGAGCATCTCCTCCAATACCAGAGGCCGGGGCGAAGGCATGGGCGAGAGTGCCGTCAGGACCATCAAAGGGGTAGAAATCACCATGTTCTGCAAGCAAGAACATATTCAGGTCAGGGTTTGCAAGACAAACAGAGCTACAGGGCATTCAATTCATTAGTGTAAGAAACAGCAAATCACAGCTGGGCTTTTAGAAAACACTGCAGTGCTACAATTGATCAGCTGTCCACTGTGACTGAAAACAACAATAACTGATAAAGACACAGGAAAATGTATTTTGTGCTCACCTCGGCTGCCAAAGGAGATCATCATGTCGGCGGTGCCACTGTAGATTCTCGTGAACCTCAGAGGAGTGACTTTGGCCCAAACCTGCAGAGCTCTCTGTATGGAGTCATCGACCTCCGGCACAGACATGTCAGGGGTGTAGTTCACTATCCTGTAGGACAGACAAATATATTTAAATAATGAACTATATGCAATGCCTACAGTCTGTTTCACTCACACATTTTCACTTTTGATCATTCACCTGTAGGTCAGGCTGTTTTTTTGCCACTTGAGGTTATTTCCAAACGTGGAGAAATGGGCAAGCTTGCTGTCTGGAACGCCACAGCGGGGCTTCTTCATCATCGCCAAGGTGTCAGCATCCAGCGTCCCGGTGATCTGGAGACCAAAGAATCTCTGCATCTCACTCAGCTTCCTGCTCATGGGGCTGATCCCCCGTCTGAATGTTGGGCCAGTCTCCTCCGTTAGGTTGAAGAAATTCTTCAGGTAGCTCTGCAAGACAGAACAAGAGCTGGATACTTAAAAATCCATCAGCTGTAGAATGCACACAATATACTGTTTGTAGAAAGAAGGGATCTGTTTTGATATGCAGAGTTATTTATAGCAGAGATTAAGCCTGTATTTACATCAGCACTACATTCAGAATTGGATGAACATTCAATTTTCCGCATGCACTTTAATGCAAAATACATGAAGAATACATGCATAAAAAGGCAAAGCAAGTTTACATACCTCAGCAAAATTTTCATCTTGCACAGTAACCTGTGGTAGTGGCACGCAGTAAGCTGCCACTGCCAGGCTCAGCAGAATGCACAGATTGAAAGTCTTCATGTTGAGTTGCTTGTCGAGTCCAAGTTGTGTTTCTGTGCTGGAGGAAGCTGTTATATAGGCTGGGGACAAGGCGTGTTTAGCAACTACCTCCTTGAATCAATGACTCAATATTCCTTTTATGGATAAGAGAGGAAGTTGGCTTTGATTGCTCATCAGACAAAAAGTTTCCCAAAACAAGACACTGTAATTATGACGACATGACACATTTAGGATTGTTAAGTGTAACAGACTAAGCTTGGGAAAATTTTCATGATGTAAAGATTCACATCATCTCATGAATCTGTACTACTTGTATATATATATATATATATATATATATACAGATTTAGCTGTAGATTTAGATTTAGTTCATTTGAATAATCATTTTTTGACTTTTCAGTTGTATTGATCATGGAAAAAATATACTCTGTTGCGAGTTGGGGTATCTTAAAAATCCATTTCTCAAAAAATGTAATAAATGAAAAAAACCCATGTATAACCACATATAAGATATAGACATTTAAAAATGTTAAATTTGTGTTTGGATGCAGATCTGTCAAAATATATTGAAACAGCGATGTCGTCCCTCTCTCTATTCTCAACTACATTCCAGACACGAAAAAGAACTGCTTGAACACTACTGAAAAAGTCGTGAAAAGCTCTATTTTTGTACTGGTTTGTAAAGAAAAGCACAAGAAACTCCAGCACTCCATGCAATAATTAAATAAATAATTAAATTAAATAATTAATAATTAATTAAATTTCAGCAAAATCATGTCTGGCCATAAATCCTTTAAAATTCCATCTGCCAAGGAAATGTGTGTTTTGTGTCAACTTTTAAAAAAAACGTTGATCAAATTGATCAAGATGTGCAAAAAAAGAAAGAAAGAAGAAACAAACAAAAAAGATGAATGATGATTAGGGGAGCAGTGACTTTTTATTTATCTGTGCTTTACTTCATTCTCAGAGCTGTTGTTTTACAGTAGTGCTTTGCTTTTTTCTCCCATTTGACCATCAGATTTTTCCAAGTGAGCTGAGTTTGATCATTGACTCATAACCTCTCATCTCCAGCCATCAGACTATTTATTCTTCTGTATCACGTCTTCATGAACAAAAGCCCTACATTTCCCCTTGAGAGTTCTGACAGGTTAGGGATTACATGGAAGTTACCAGTCATTCATTATTCAGACAAAAATGTGAGTCACGTTTGTGCAAATATTATTAATTTTGGCTTCATCATCTTTTCTACTATGGCTTCTTTTGAATGAATAAAAATAGGTTGTAATTGATGAGGAGCTGCGTGACTCAGGTGGTTATTTTCCATCCAGATACTGTACATCTGCAATAATCTATAAGCACTTTGTACATCAGCGTTAGTGGAAAGCTACATTTTGGTCACATTACCTAACAGTGGACACAGAGGAAGAGTAATGTCTGGTGCAATGTATTGTCTCAGGTTAATTGATCAACACCAGTGAATGCAGATGTTCTGAGAGAAATAGTGTGTTGCAATAGAAAATAACAAACAATATTTTTTTAATCATGAAAAATATCAATTTTGGCTTCAGAATCAAGCAAGTCACAGTGTCACAGTGATGCAAAGGTAGAACGAAACAACACGTTCATGCACATTTACACGTATTTCACATTTAAAAACGTCTACAATAAAAAAACTGTACTTTGATACAAGGTACAAATCCCATTATTACAACATTGTATTACACACTGAGGTAACACTTTTAACCACTTCCCTGGATTATTCATCAGTTCACATCAGTTCCTACTTTGGTTTTAGGTAAACTGTGGTTATTACTGAATATACAGTTTTGTAACACTTTGTGTACACACACACGCAGCTGATACACAGCACCATCGTCATCATCATCAAGAGTGCTTTTCTTCAATTATCTCTCCTCTGTCAGTGTTTCCTTGTTGTCCGTCTTCTTGCACTCCAGCAGCTCATTAGCACGGCTGGTGGACACCACATGTTTGGAGCTGAAGTCAAATGTGTAGTGGATGTTTCCCTTGAAGAAGTGCACAAATCCTGTTTGGAGTGAAGATTCATTATTGTGCAAATTCCTGCGTCTAGTTATTTTGTTTCTCATTTTACAGCAGCATCCTGATGGGAAACATTACAGATTGGCATTTTGCACTGCCCAGAACAGGAGGGTGATTAAAACCACACAGCCCAACATATATGCTGTGTGTGTGTGTGTGTGTGTGTGTGTGTGTGTGTGTGTGCGTGCACTTCATATGTGCCTTCGTTTACTGCATGGGACTAATTGTAAGCTACAATAAGTCCTTACATTTTATGCAAGCAAAGAGCTTCCTGTGATGTTTTGTCACTGCGCTTGCAAGTACTTTATCCTGCTTTATTTGACTTGGCACATTACTTTGTGGTGGAGATGAAGAAAAACAATCTGGTGTTGATGTGAAAGGCATAGAGTTTTTTATTTATTTATTGAAAACACGTTGCTAAAATGCTATGTGTAGCACCTCTTGTGAAACTGAAGGCAGAAAAGGAAGGTGATGTAACTACCATCAAAGACGACAGCTGCATCTATTGGAGCTGGAATCCCCGGCCACTGCTGCTCGATAAGTGTCGGTGATCCCTCCATCATCTTCTGCCGCTCATTGTATCTAGATGCAGTGTACAAATAAAACATGATGAAACTTTATCTCTATGTTTTCTCTACAGTGCATGCTGTGACTAATGACACCAGCAAAGTCATCCTGGTTAATGAGAAATAGCAAAGCCAGTGACACTCTGCTTTACACGAACAGGAAATGTGTAAGTTGTTATTGCATCAAAACCTGTGGTTTGTACTCATTACATCAAAACCACAGGTCTAATAGAGTCACTTATACATATATTTACATATCTACATTTACATTATATATTTACTTAGCTCAAAATCACAGATTTGCTTGAAGGGGCTTTACAATCTGTACAGCATGTGTCTCCCCCTGCTCTTAAACTGTTGATTCAGATGTGATTCAGATAGAACTTTAAATACCTCCAACACTCATGACCAGTGAAGAACACGGTGTAGCGCTCATTTCTGAAGTGAAGAGCAGCATCCACAGATTTTATTCTGGAGGGGAAGCCCAGGTCGGAGATGTTTCTTGGAAAACCCTCCTGGAGCTTTAACTGCTGCAGCATCCAGTACTGATGACCTGAAACAAAAACACTATGTCTCACATTTACAGATGCCAAACAGGTATACCTGCTTTTGTTTTCTTAGAAAAGTCACTTAAGGTGCATAGAGCACTGCACACAGCTAATGATGCTCCTTTATTTCACCTTTGAAAAACACAATAACATTCCTCTCCACATTCTCATAGACAGCATCCAAGTAGGGAGGCACGCTGTCTGGCCACAGACTGCTAATCAGGGTGATTGATGTTTCGTCAAACTGAGGATGTTTGCGCCACATAAACCTGAAAAGACAGAAAATTGTTACCATTTCAATAATGTTTTTGTCCAGTATCCTTTAAGCAAGGAGACACCAGGTGAGCAGCAAGTCTGTCTGTCACCCTTCATGATGTAGACATACAGGTGATGGGACAAATTTCATACCTGTCTTTGAAGAACAGGACCTCTTGTTGTAATTCTGCCACAGCATCGAAGGACAAATGTGGATCACATTTGTCAGGCGTTCTTGGAGGAGGTTTTTTTGAGAATAATGAAGCAAAATTGGGACTGATACCTGCAGGGAAGTAAATCTTTTAAGTACCATCTTGACAGAAACTATAAGACCCCACCCTTTGAAATGCATGAGAACAAGCTCAGCATTTTCTGTTCAAATAAAGTCAAATAAAAGCTGCCTGATGAGAACAAGGACACTGTGAGTCACAAGAACATATCATCTGCATCATATCTATTCCAAGCTGAAGTTACAGATATCTGCCATTATGTGTGCATGCTTCAGTAAGAGTTATGACCATATGTTATGATGAGCATATAAAAATGTGTATGTAATCCTTCTCATCAAACATTAGCTATTGCAAAACTTTGACAGAAACCACTGACGCTCTATTCTATTTTGATGCCATCAGATTTCATTCTTCCTAACGAGCTGCTTTTGTCAGCTTAAACACCAGTTTACATCAGCAGCCTTTTTGTATGTTTGCTTTCAAAATTGTGTGTCTAATGTAATAAACTGTGTATGTTAATATGATTTAACCATTATCCATTTATTTTATATTGCAGCTGACTCTCTTATCTTATCTTATCTTATCACTTTTAGATCCACAGTAAGTAGTAATACAAATGGTAACTTCCTAAACAACTAAAAAGAAAATAACAAATTTCAGACAGACATCTAATTTATGAAATGCAACAAAAAATACAAAAACAAAATGAAAAATATGATGTGATCACAGACTTGAGAATTTAGATTAGAAAATAAAGCTGTGGTGTTGACACCAGGACGACAGGGGATGTTGCGGTTTGTAGCTTCGGGGCTGGTTTCTCACGCTACTGCTGTGGGAACTGAACACAATAATGTTACCTCCAAGAAATTGCTCTCATTATGTGTATGCATAATAATTTTGGGCATGTAACTAAACTGACATGTAAATATTTTATAGGCAAAAGCTGTTCAATATGTGTGTATTCAATTTAAAAAATGAATAAACTTTTCGGCTGAACAAAACAAAGGTAAAGATGAGGTTCTTTTAAAGCTAACAGGTTATATAAACTATCTCACAATGCAATCTCAGTGTATGGTAATACACACCATACGCTGCTTTGGAAAGGAATCTGCATCCTTTCTCAATCCAAGCAGTGAAACGACGCCTCATGTTTTGAATCCAGCTGAACTCACCATACAGGTGTTGGACGTCTTTGACGTCACGGTAGGAGAGCTGAAGCTCATGAGTCGGGGCAAAGTTGTATGCTGGGTACATGACAGCTCCGGGGTCAGATGAGTGGGGCAGGCCGAGCGCGTGGCCAAATTCATGGACTGTTACAGCAAATAGGTTGAAACCTGGAACAAGAGCACAAGCCTAATGAGACATTGAAAAGGTGCAAAGCTGCATGAAACAGTTTGCATAAATGTCATTGAAAGGAAGGGACAAAGAGATTTCTAACTTCAGTACCAGTTGAATTAAAGCTCCAGTCTTCAGCAGCATCAAAGTGCACGTCTCCGCCTATACCATAGCCGGGCATAAAGGCATGAGCCAGGATTCCTCCTTTGCCATCAAAAGGTGAGCCGTCCTTATGGTCTGCAACCAACAGGTGACCGTTATATTCAGTGAATCCTCTGAGCCATGTGTCAGCGTCAGGGCCGAGGAGATCATTAGAGCTCACCTCCACTGTGGAAGGAGATGACGATGTCAGCCTCTTTCCTGCTCCGCTTACGAAATTTCATGGGTGCCACACTGGACCACAGCTTCCATGCTGCTCTGACGACTTTGTGAACCTTTGATGCTGGGATGGGGAAGTTGTAACCAGCGATCCTGAGGGACAAGGATAGGATTTTACGTCATTTGATTGATCTTTACTTATCTGTTACATTGAATGCTTTTTGCCTTTCAGTTTTTTTCTCTGCTGTTACAGGGAGAAGAGTAGAAAAATCTTTTTGGCATCAGTGGAGATGCCAGATTTGTGGTGGTCTCTTTAGAGCTCACCCAGTAGAGCTGAAACCATCAGATGATTAGTCAATTGACAGAAAATGAATTGATTAATTCAACTATTTTGACACATATTTTCATGGTTCCAGCTTCACCAATGTGAAGATTTGCTGTTTTTCCTTTTAATAATATTAATTTATTTTTTAATAAGATGAAATAATAGTAATAATAATAAGAAAAATCAATAAGATATTGCAGTGTTGTAATAATAGTAATAACACTAATTTACATTGGCAGCCTTTTTGTATGTTTACATTCAAAATTAGTAATAATAATATAATGATTATTATTATTATTATTATTATATAATAGTATAACAGTCACGGGGGACATTTTTTGCATTGAATACTTTTACTTTTAATACTTTAAGTACTTTTTCTTCTCTACTACTTTTCTATTCTTTTCTTAAGTAACATTTCAAATGCAGGACGTTTACTCATGACTGACTATTTTTACAGTGTGGTATTAGTATTTTTTCTTAAGTAAAGATTTAAATTGTTCCTCCATTTGTAAACGTTAACACCTAAGATGGTGAGTATGGTGAACATTAGCCATCAGGTCAACCCTCACAGTGGTAATGGGATGTGCTTTGCGTGCTTGTTTTCACATCACTGTCATTTTTCTTGCGCTGCTTTCCGATCATTTCTAACCTGTAGCTGAGAGTGCTCTTCTTCCAGCGAACTGTCTCCCCAAACTGTTCCACGTCTGACAGACCACAGCGTGGCCTCTTCATGACGGCCAGAGTCTCTTTGGTCAGCTCTCCGCTTGGAGGCAAACCAAAGAAGCGCTGCATCTTCTGGACCTTATCACAGAGTCCGGTCGCCCAAATATCATCTACATCTGTGTCAGCAGATCTTTTCTGTCTCTCTGACTTGGGCCTGTAGCCATAGAAGCGCTGCAGATATTCCTAAGGAAGATAGTTTAGTCAGTATGGAAGATGGTGCAGTGCTGCTGATCCACAGCGTTCGAATGCTTGACACAGTTTCTTATGTAATGTTTCTTCTTTCTGCGGCTAAAGGCTTTGACAATTTCTCATGTAGAAACAAACCACATTCTGACACAAGCCGCTTGAAAGCAATTTGGTAAACCCCTTCTTTTTTTTTCTCACAGTGTCATGCTGGATGAGAAGTAGTCAAATGTTCAGTCACTCATGAAATGACGAACGTTAAAGATCACAAACTGAGTCAGAAATGACTGTAGTCATGGTCTCTAGATTTTAACATCATGTCTTAACAAGTCTCTGTAAAAAGTCAATCAGACAGCTGCTGCTGGAGACTTCTCACATCTTTACACTGGCTTCCTATGTTGTCAAAGAATTACTGTTAAGATACTATTGTTGGTTTGTAAAGCACTGAATGCTTTAGAGCCAAAACACGTTTGTGCTGTGCTGCTCTGTCATGAAGCATCTGGCCCTCTGAGATGGTCAGGGACAGGTCTGCTTACTGTCCCCACAGTCAAAACCAAACATTCACTTTTTATGCTCCACACATCTGTAAGTTCAACAAGTTCAACTTAAGTTGGTCTTATTCTATTTTGCCTGATTTGTATCTCCTATTTTGTTTTGTGTTGCTCTTCTGTAACCCATTATCTGAGTCTTTTGTACTGACTTCTCATATTGCTGAGTCTTTATCTTAATGCATTGTGTGTCTTATGCAAATCACTTTGAATTGCCTTGTTGTTGATAGGTAGAAAACAACGAAACGTGCCTTGCCTTGCCTCACAGTCTTTACAGTAAACATTCCAAACATTTCCCAAAACCTCTAATAATAGTACGGTGCAGAATCGTTGCAGCATCCATGTAATTGTAGGTGTCAACAACAACCACAAAAAGTCTAAAGATACTGTAACCTCTGACTGACAGGATTACTGAAGCTCTATAAAGATTTGTACTGTGATTTCCATGGTTAAATGTGCCATTTACTGTAACACCTCTATAGTGTGAGTGCTGATTGTTGGGATGGATTTTGCACTTGAACTTAAGTAAAAAAATTAAGTGTAATACAGAAAGAACACAGCAACAAGGGAATAAAAAAGTTTACCAATAAAGAAGTTTTATAATTATAGTTTTAGGTGCATAGATATTAAAAGTCCATCTAAGGACATCAGTAACTGTCCACATACTGATAAATCCTTCAGCTTAAGATTCATACTAATATATTTAGAGGAAATACACTAAATAAAATGTGACTATTTTTAGACCGTACTGAATTTCAATACCCAGTCTGATAGAAGACCCAGCAACTCACCAGCAGGATTTCATTCCTGTCAGTGTGCAGAAGGTTTTGGAACAACATTTAGACATAAAATTTATGGAAAATATCACTTAACATTTTGCCAAATCTCTATTTATTTACTGGTCTCCTAACCAAAAATGCAGTAAACCTGAGCACAAATGGAAAACAACCCAGCAAGAAACTTTTCGACTTGCATGGTCTAATTGCCTGGTTGAATGTAAACATCCTGCAACGACTCATTTCTCTGATCTGATACAAAATAAACAAAAGTAATGCACATGTAAACATTTCTTTAAGACACTGTTACGAGACTCACTTGTCAACGGTCCCTTATATGTAGAACTGAAGTTGATGAAATCATAAAAACAACATCCTCTTCCTTCTCAACTTCGACCAAGGACAAGGTGATCATACCTGAATATTCTTCTTTTTGCAGCCTCATCCATTTTGAAATAATCTCCCTTGAAACACTGTCTGGACTAGTATTTTCCTCCAAGCCCACTACTTGTTTACTTGATCCTATTCCTTCTAAGTTTATGTAGGGCCTATTTCCGATTCATAGCCCACCATTACTACGAATAGTTAACAGCTCTCTCATTAGTGGAATCTCATCAATCAGGCCTCAAAATTTTACAGCACAGAAACTGTTCTGACAAAAGTGTTAAATGATTTATTACTTGCTTCAGGCTCAGTTTGAAATATTAGTGCTCCTAGAACTCTGCAGCATTTCACACGACTGATCACCAGAGTCTATTAGATCATCTAGAAAGCTATATTGGTCTCACTGACGCTGCTCTCGCCTAATTTAGATTCTGCTTTTAATTTTCAAACTTTTAATATTACACAGACTTGCACTATCCGACTTATCACCTCTAGTCCCTTCTTATATACCAATTAGAGCTCTATAATCACAAAATGTCAGTTTCCTGACCATTCCAAAAGTAAATAAGGCATCAGGAGGAACCATGCCCCTCTTCTCTGGAATTTTTTTACTATCCAAAAAATACATTTGGTCTGTCCTAAGTACTAAAGTATGATTATCTAGCTCATATTTAGTTTTATGTGTGCATGGTATGTATATGTACTATATACACATTTTTGCATATGTGTGTTTCTTCATCTGTGATCAGTCATGAAAGTAAAGAGTTTTATGCACATATTTTATAATGTTGCGTTTTACTTCTTATATATTTTTAAACATCTCAAATATCTTGTTTATAATGTTTTGTATATAATTTATCTTGCATTTTACGTCTTCATATATTTTGCTAATGTTGTTCATCATTGTTTTATTTTATGTTTGGCCCTTCTGGACATACTTTGTGGTATCGGGCTATGACTTGACTTGACTTGAACATATAGCATATAAAAAAAATCTCTGTTAATGAATTATCATGATTTATTAGAAAATGATCAAGACCATTCTGACATGAAGCTGGCATCCACCCACAGGATTGGGAGTCATAAAATATGTTTTATTTGGCAAATATAATAACTACCAGCAGCTCTGTGTGTGGTTGTGGTTGCTCACATGTTTCGACTGCTGTTACCTCCTGAGAATTCATTATCTGTTACCACAATAACACTTGCTTTGCAGACATCACATCTCCCACTGTTAGTGTCTTCCTGAGAAGTGCGTCTGGTCAGACCGATAGTGGAGTCAAGACCTTCAGAAGGAGAGCTCATTATCAGTGCATCACATTTTACCTCAGTTGAGGTTTCACAGTGACAGAAATTGCAGAAATAAATTAGCTATCTAATTAAGCTATGATTATAAGACTTACTCTTCTGATTACAATAAATCAGAGTTGTGTATCTATGAAGCAACAAAATGATCAATCTGTCGTCCTGTAATACAATTACAGTGGAATGAACAACCACAGTAATTCTCAGCTTCCAGCGTCAACAACTGATTTTGAGGTTGAAACGGTGTGTAGGTGCCAACATGTGCAATGCAAAGACATTTATTCACGACGCATTTCAATTAATAACAAATCTGCTGTTCTTATTTTCGTGGTTGAACCCGATTTTGCTGCACAATAAAAGACAGAGGTGCTGTTATGTCCAGCTCTCAATAAACGCTGTGGGTTCTTCATCCGGCAAATCATTAATCGACATTAGCTATTTTATGGCTGTGTGAGTTTATTCTACTTTCATCTTTTTCAAGATTTGGGTGTAGTAGTGTGTAGTGGTGAAAAAAATGGAAGGAAAACTATGATTTCCATTAGTGATTGTCAAGAGGAAAAAAATTCCAATAAAAAAGAAAAAATATTGTACCTTAATAGAAATGTTTTTCTATTTAACAAGCTACAAATAAAATAGTTTACATGGAATTATTTCTTCCTATGGTCCTATTATATGTTAGAGTACATCCCAACATAAATAATTCTACAAACAATTGTATGTTGCCATAAATTTATGGAAGCTGTGGAAAGGTTCTCTGGAGCCATAAACAGTATTTATCTGGAAATGCTATCAGTGAGTCAACAGTAATGTCATTTCAGAAGCTTTTAAGGAAAACCAGCTGAACTAACAAATCACAACCTGAGCAAAGCTCCACTCCCGTCAAGGTCAGCTCCTGTAACTGGCTGTTTTTCATCCTTTCCTACAGATTCATATCCCATCCATAAATGGGTAAATACCTCTGCAAACTCCTGGTCTGCTTCAGGTATTCCAGCGTGAGCTCCTGTAGGCAGGTCTGGGCTTCGGAGAGGCACGGCTGTGACGGGGGTCTTGCCAGGTGTCATGAGAGTCAGGAGACTCAGCCAGAGCATCTTCATGTTTGGCAATCAGAAGTCAGTCCGTCTTTGTGATGTGCAGCTGCCGATACACAGGGTTGTATGCAAAGCTGCAGCGCGGACCACCTGCTAATTATGTATGAGTGCTCCTGTCCCAACAAGAAGAGCAAGGTGCCTCTGCACATAACAGGTTCTTTTTATTGTCTCTTCAAAAGAACACCAGGACCCTTATTTATAAAGTTACTCAGAGTAGGAAGTCAGTCCTAATTGGCCCAAAATTCTCAGAAACATTTTTGATCCTATGTTTAGGCTTAGGGGTAAAAACATTTTATGCCCCCATGTTGTGCAGGGAGATGCGTAACATTGTTTACTGTCTCCTTTCGTTTCATGTGAATTTGAAAACATACCTTGAATCACAAGTGTACTGATTTGAGATGGAACTATTGTCAGTCCTTTTATGGCGACTCAAAGCTCCAAAACCACTTGTTCAACAATGGGCTCCGGCCTCTATGAGATTATAGAGAGAAGCAACACAAATCTCTATAAGTCTTTTCATTTAATTCAATATCATTTTTTGGCTAAGTGAAATATAGCTGTGGATCCATGAGGCAATTGATTTGCATTTTCACAGTTCTACAGAACATAACAGTGTCATTTTATGATGGTAGTGGTGATTGAGACGTTAAAACGTAGGCACACTGGCTTATAGCCCCAAGACAAACATTAATTATAGTCTACATCTTTACTGAAGCATCTGCAAGGTGGAAATAATATGGCTGATTTATTGTGTCAAGGACTGATGTAGCAAATCAACCAAGTTTTTTTCACCACAATGATGATTATGATATTATGACGTTTATCATATTCTCTCCCACTCTTTATTACCAAACCCAATATAAAAAACATAAGCCTGTGTGTCAGCCAATCAATATGTCATCAGGGCCGATGCTAGTTTATGAGTCATACGCTGCGACACTTGCTGCTCTTTCTAACAGAACCTGTCAGCATGTTAACGGTTAGTTTTACTGTTTATGCATCCATGGGTAGCTGTAAGACAAACGCTGTGTTCGTGGCGTTTCAAAGCACCCTGTGTGTCAGCCCTGAAATTACTGTGCCCCGTCCTGATGAAAACACCTATGTTGAATGCAGAAGCATACATACGTGTGCGTGTATAAACATGTGGTAAAACTGTGCCCCAGTTTGGAGGTTTAATATGTCACTCTAATTTATAGAATGGTTGATGACTCAGATCCGAACAAACGTAGGTTTCACCTTGAAGTGATAACATTGTTTGAAGGGACAATATAGCAGTTATTATGATACTGTTAGAGCTATTCTTCCTGATGAAAGACCTTTGAGTTGAAGCCAAAGATGAGACTGCATGTCCTTATGTGATGCTAAAGAATGAGACTTTTCAAATATGTGTTTAATGCTCCGTTATCCAGTTTCTAAACTCAGGTTTCTCCTACTTCACATCTCATGACCGTGCAACTGTCTAGTGGTGAAACACAGCAGGAGTCGTGGCCATTGCTTCCCACAAGACCAGACTGTTGCAGGTTTGAGCAGAGCTGTCTGATTGATGCACTGATTAAGATATAAAAACAAGGGAAGGACCCTAAACTGTACGAATCACATTGGCCAATCTATAAGATGCTAACTAGAATTATAGCCACTCGACTTGAGAGTAATTCCTTCACTCATGAAAGCAGACCAGACTGGATTCATATAGAATCCATGGAAGATCCAGTCGTAGCTGTCTCACTAAATGTTGAGAAAACTTCAGCCCATGCAGAGTGATATGTTCTCTTTGTGGTTGTAGGCAGAATAAAATGTGACCCAAATACGCTAAGGATGATCCACATAGTGTATGTTAACCCTGCTGCCAGAATACAGACAAATACTGATATTTCCTCACCTCTCCCCCACGTGGTACCTGGCAGATTTGCCTTCTATCTCCTTGGCTTTTTTTCATTGGCAATTGGCACCCCCCAGCGATTCTTACCGGCTCAGACTCATCATCCATGCCTGCCCTCCCAGACCTCATGTCAAAGCACAATGTGTGTAATGTGAGTGTATAAGGTTAATGTACAAAAAAGTGTGGCCATGCCCTTCAATTCTCAAGATGAAAAGATTTCCCTTTTGAGGAAACATTCAAACCACAATATATTTGGGTTAAAAGATTCTATTAGCCAAAATATTCTGACTTACTGCTTTTAAAGGTGGAGAATAACTTGGATAGATGGAGAGTTGCCCATTTCCTTAATTGGGTAAGTAACTGTATTACAATGAATGTCCAACCTAAACCTTCCCATATCTATATGTAAGAATTTCCTCAGAAAACTTCAAAGGATGATATCTACATTCTGGATCAGTAGGATCCTGATTAACATCAAAACTCTTTGCAATACCTCCCCAGTGTTGTTTGAGGTGTATTGCTGGAATGCTCAGTTCAGGGCACTATGGCATTTAACAGAATCTTAGCCTTCACAAAGACTAAATGCCTAAATGCTATGACTGAATGGGAGCAAGGCCTGTGAATCAATATGTGCAGAGGCCATAACCTTCTCATATAACAGGCGCCATAAGCTTTTGCAGTTCAACACTATCCACAGATCCTATTTTACACCACAGAGACTCCACATAAATGAACTAAAACAGTTCAAACAGAGACAGATAACCTTATTCACCTGATCTGGAAATGTAATAAATTAAAGCATCATTGGGGTTCAATATTGTAGAGTCTTAAAGAGATCACTTTATTAAACTGGCTGTGATTGCTGGTAATAAATCTATTGCTTTGTTATGGAAAAAGCAGATCTTACCCGTCTCCATGTGGCTTAAAGAAATTTCCTCTTACATAGCATCAAAAAAATAAATAAAAAGGTTCAATCTCAAAACCACATCTCTTTGAAAATGCTGGTGTGGTTTTTAGATGGAAAACACTTCAGTCTGTTGTGGGTTGACGCTGAAATATGTATGCGTCTGTGTAGACACGTATAGTTGAATTTCTGTGTACTTACGAGTGTAAATTATGTGTTTCACTTCCCTTTCTTTCTTCCTTAGAGGACGAAGTCTGCAGACTCTGGTGATACCTTGTTTTTTCCACTGGTACCACCAGCATGAACGTTTTCACGGACTCTGTGAAGTATATCAAGCATCTCAACATCCACTAGTTTGACACAAAACACACATTTTACAAAACACATTTTATTATAGGCACTCGTGTTCCCTTCAGGATGAAATAACACTGGTGACCCTTTAATTTTCATTAGTGATCCCTTCACCATCATCAGGTCAACATTTTAATTTGTCCATTACTTTGGTTTTTGGTCACATACCTATAAAACATTAACAACTGCATATCTACTCTACCTCGAAGTTTACAGTAACAGTCAAAAAAACAAAGCAGAAGAATACCAGCTAACAAAAGCTATGTCAATTGTTTGAGCAGTGACGTCAGCAGTCTTTCCATAGGTGCGTTCATTCAGATAATCTACCTCTTCAGTAACCCAGGCATTCCCAACATGAGTCAGCTTGCTGTTGACAAGGCGTCTCCCAGATAAAATCAGTTTTACAACTAGGAAATGCACCTGAACCAGAACCAAACCTCTGTGCCAGAAAACAATCTAATCACAGCATTTATTAGACACAACTAGCACTGAGTCAAAGGACGTGGGCACGCTGGAAAAAACCTGCTAATGACACTCATTAGGATTCTATTACACACAGCTTGACTCAGAATAACCCTCCCGCTGTCCCTGCAGGGTGAGACTGGGTTTGATGGTCCCAATTAAACCCTTGACATCACATGAATGAAATGCTGTTTTGCAATACCTGGGTGATGATTTAAAATTATAGGTCTCCTTTTTCAGCATACACATGGTACAAATTACATTGCATAAAATAAAAATCCTTTTGAAAAGATTTTATTTAACAAATGTTAATCATTTGTCATTTCCACCTTTTGCCAACATAAGGAGGAAACGGTAGATTATTAAAAGGTCTTTATGGCATCAAATGTCAAAGTCCAAACTTCTCCATTCCTATTTTAATAGGACAAATAAGTGAGTTGTTCATATGTCAGACACCTGAAGGATGAAGGGGATTTTTACACACTGGTCACCACATTGAAGTGGTGTTTTCCTCCTTTTCTCAATGAACCACTTAAGTTGTGTCAAACAAGCTGTGCCACGTGTGGAATGTGTTTTTTTGCACAAACTCTGAAGGGTTTAAATGAGCTCTGTGTTTTTAGTAATGACAGTTTAGGATCTCTGTTATGTTCAGGATACCTCTCTCTAAAGTGTGTGTGTATTAGACTGTATATGCAAAGCCTGATTGATGTGTGTTTGACAAAATGACACTATCAGGATTAATGAATGACGGTTCTGTTTCTGTTGATACAGTCACTGGGAAGAAGATAACAGCACTTATGGAACATCATGCCTTTACATAACAATGTATACATGTGAAACCCAGAGAGGATCTGGCATATAGGATGGGTGTTGAAATTGTTCTTTGTCTGAACTTGCCTTTCCAAGGGTACACTATAGGATGTCAAGAGACCCAGACTGTCAATTACAACCAAATAAAATACAGTAGTGCGTTCATGTACTTGCATTACTTCACACACATCAGAATTTGATTCCTCCTGCTTTTGGAAAACTGGGACTGCGAGATTAAAAAAACAAAGAAGGTAAATAATGTACAAATTTGTACAAGTAGTTATATTCACATTAGTCAGTCCTGTGACATGTTGGTGAACTGTCTTTGTTGTGAACTGTCTTTGTACCAACATGCTCTACTGTACATGCAGCAACACAAACAGCCTATCTTCATCTTTTCTGGTACCTGTGGGCAGTTCCTTATGACGAACTCATGTGACGAATGAAGAACCCAGTGACTAAAGAAGCAAATCAGTAACTGATTCCTTGAATAAAAGGTCGGATGTGCGACACATATAAGGAGTCTGGAACAAGGCTTCTGTGTGCTGTATTTTTATGGTCTACCTTGACGACAAAAACAATACTTCCTCAAAGTCAGAGCAGTTTCCTTAACCTGTGCAGAGAGTGGGCTGCACTGTGCACTCTGGCTGGGCACGACGGTAATGTTGCATGTCAACATGATAAATTATAGCAACCCACTCATGTTAGAAGACTCCATTTACACAGTGGTGGGAGAAGTTTTTAGATCTTTGACTTAAGTAAAAGTAGCAATAGCACACTATAAAATTATTCTGTTGCAAGTAAAAGTCCTGTATTCAAATGTTACTTTACTAAAAGTATTAGTTTGTGCTTTTAATATCAAAAGTAAAGGACTCGTTAGGCAGGAGAAGTACCATTAATCCTCTAGCTTGTGGCAGTGGAGCCAATTTTAACTAGCATGCCTTATATACATTCCTATTTGGCAGTTCAGCCCTTAACAATACATCATTTAGAACCTCCTTATGCGTCATGGGTTTTAATAGTAACTGAAGCTATCAGATAAATGTAGTGGAGTAAAAAGTACAATATTTCCTTGTGGCATGTAGTGGAGTAGAAGTGCGAATTAGATCAACATGGAAAGACTCAAGTAAAATACACCAAAATTGTACTTGAGTACAGTACTTGAGTAAATGTTACTTTCCAGCAGTGCATTTATCCAGTTCATGTCTTTTCTCTTAAGTTCAGTAGTTAAAAACATTCCTCTGAGAGAAAACATCTGAATCCATTCTACACATTCCAGCTTCAAATGCAGGAAAAGAGCCAACCATCCTTTCCCATGACAGTCAGGCAGAGGAGCATTAGAAAATATGCCAGCACCTGTTTGTGCCACAGCCAGTATGTGACTACCAGACCTTTAAGTCACATGACTCAAATCAAACCCCTGATGACATGACATTATCTGTGATATGAGAATTCATGAGTCTTATGTTAGTATTCTAGTGATTATTGACACTGCAGTTCCCAAAAATCATACAGTATAAAAACATGAAGTGAAATATAGTTCATGCTTTCAAAGAAAGGACTAAGACTAAATAAAGTTCTTCTGTAGACTTCTTTTATTTGACAATACAGGACATCATTAAAGACTGGCACATGACTGAAGTTCGACAGACATGTTGGCAGAGTTTGCTCTTCTGGCCTCAACACAGTAGTATTATCACTTACAGCAACAGTTAATATCATTAGAACCTGTAACTAAGATGTGAGACACATAAGATGAATGGAAGGCCAAAGAATCAGGCACAGACTTTGCATTAGAAGCTGTTCTTGTTTGTCCTCCTGATGCTTTAACTGCGTATAATCAGGGGAAGGGCACACTGCACAACACGAGGGACAATTTAAATGGTTTGTTTATCATGAACATCAAGGCAACTTGGATTACACTGCAAGGATAACAATAAGGCACCGTCTTAGACAACCGCTCACCTCTGCTGATGAGCAGTGATTTCAAGATAATAACACATATTAAAGATTTGAACAATGTTAATACTTATCTTTCATACATTGTGCTTATGTGCTTATGACTGTAACACCAGGATCACGCAACTGTTATATCCAAACATATGAGAGTTAGTGACACAGCATGTAGGCATAATGACATATGAATGCAGTATGTGTTGTCTCAGGAGATAATCTAGCACGCAGCAGTCTCGGAAATTACACAGATACAAATATCTCCATACTACAATAATGTTGTGCATCTTCTAATTTACCACGATTGCTTCAAGCTCCAGGTTCTATTGTTACCATTACATATCCACAATTTCACAGTGGCAAAAAAAACATTGTAAACGAAAAGCCCTTCATTTCACACCACAGATCCAGCACAAGAAAATTGAGGCAGAGAGCCTACAGCAGGTAGGTAGTACTTCTTCAATGCACGATGGCATGCGTGGCAATGTCTGAAATAAGCTGGAAAGTTATGCCACCTAGTGGTTGTATCATAAACTATTTCACATGATATTCTTCTACAAGGTGTATATGTGCCATTTGACTATTTATGTTGATGCCACGGTGAAAGCAAGTGAGAGTGAAAAAGACTAATAAATAGGAGCGTAATAAATAAAATGTAGTCGTCTTGTGGGATATGTTTTAAGTACCTGTACATAAAGGGACAAACACAATTGACTTGAATCAAGTTTTTTTCTACTAACAAGGGAGGGCACTGAATCACCATTACTGTTCTCTAGAGTACAGGTTTTGTGTAACCAAGTAGGAGACACTCTGGCTGTATCTCCTACCCCATCCCCTTCAGCTTATGATAATGCCGTGATTCCATTCATTCTCTTGGTCCTTTGACTGAATGTTCACAATTACAAATAGCAAAAGTTCTTCTTAAACGGGTTGTCTTTGTTAGCTGGCTTCATCAGCTTGGTTTCAACTATCAGCATTTTAACTCTAACTACCCTCAACGCTAGCTGTACTGTACACAATGATCTTGTCGCTGATACTTTCTTAAAGAAGACTACGGGCGAGTTGAGCTGATGCGTTTCCAGTTTCTGCATGTTTGCATTATTTGTGTCTGCTCAGACCCACCAGATGCTGGTCAAATCCCAACAAAGGGGCTTCTTAACATAACTCACCCCGTAGGCTTGAGGAGTGGCTGGAAAATTCTAGTCCTTCACAGAGCACAAATTTGTGTGCGGTATCACTATAGAGACTGTGAAAGCGTTTCTCTGTCCACAGAAATTCGAGATGTAGAAAGTAGTTCAACTTGCTTTGTGCACCCGGGAAAATGTTTAACCCTGTCTTAAGGAAAATTAAAATCCAGTGTAGTGAGGCTGTGTAACAAAACTATAGGCATTGCATGTCTTGCTTGAGTATAGCGAGGTAAAAGATTAACATGTTTTACACATTACATGACTGTTTTAAATCCCAGAGCAACTTTGGCAATGAAAAAAAAAAAGAAGAATTCCAGTCTTGGCATGTTTTGATAGGAAAAATAAAAGTAAAAAAGTTTGTGGTAAAGCAAATTAACAAGTATCTTCTAATCAAGACAGCTGAACTACAATAACTCAGTATCAGTTTCATTTTCTAGCTGGCAGTTGCTATCCTGCGTGTAGCGAGCACGTCCAAAAACAATACAACACTCGTTGAAAAGTGACATAAAACACTGTGTTGTAAGTAGAGCTCTGTCAGCTACCTGTCAAACTACACATAAGCCAAAGTTTTAGTTACACTTTCATTTGGTGATCTATTTAAATATATTTAGGCTTTAGGCTATTAGGCTAGGATATTTGAAGACTCAAATATCCAGAGTCAAACATATAACAATAAATATGCTAATGTGAATTCTGAATCAATCACACTGTTTTCCCTTTTCCCAAACCCTAATTAAGATAACATCCATAACCCCTTCAACACTTACCACTGCAGGTGACTACATATCGTATCCGCATTAAAAATGAATGAGCAAATAAAATTATTAAGGTTCATTACAGAAAGGCTAGTCTAATAAATTATGATTAATGAAAAAAGAAAATCTTCCATTTCTTAAAACTGGTCTCAGTGCTATACTGTTCTTAGTAAACCCCCACAGTGCAGAACCGAAGGGTCCCTGTGGTGGTGCCTTGGGGTCCACCTGCCCCCTGGCTGTGGGCTGAGTTCCCAGCAGTGGGCAATGGCAGGTCTCTGTGCTGATGGTGTCTGTATATGGCAGTCACCATCCTTAAGTTGGTCCCCATCCCTTCATTTCAGCTCGTCTTCTGTGGTTCAATGTGCAGTGTGGGCCACACTCCACAAAGAAACTGAACAAAGTTGAGACAGGACGAATAAATAAATTAATGTAATTAACTAAAAGTTACAATTCAAACAAAGGCTAAGGGTTAGACATACCTTTACTTTTGGTCTGTACTTGAGGTAGGTTGACCTGATCTGCAGGCTAAAAGAAGATGAACAGTAAATTTTAATGCAAATGAACATGTCTCGCCAAATGAAACAAAGTACACCTGTTACTTAGTTAGGGGAGCTTACCTGAGAAGTATGTGCAGGTAGGATCCAAGGCCTGTGAAGATGTGCCACCAGGCATGGAACTGTGTTACTACTCCAACACCAGGGGGAAGCGAATGTCTACTGGCTCTGAGAGACACAGCAAACAGCAAATTGAATTAACAAAACAAAAATTGTATCTCTTACGGTATGAGATTCTCCACAGGAGGATGCCAGAATGGAAAGGAAGAATAAATGGTTTGAAATCTCATCACTTCATAAATGTTATATATTAGAAATGTTTGAACTTAATGAATGTTTTCACATCAACACCTTAACATGCACTAAGCATTTTACATGAAATGGATATGATTTAAGTTCAATATCTTATTCCACAGTAAATTCCATGCAGTCACTTGTCTGACATGTCCTTAAGATAAGAAAATTGATTATGTTAGCAATATGATGTTAAAAGGAGGATAATTAACATTGCTCTCAGAATTCCACAGTTAACTAGGTTAATACATAATAACAAGACCCTTAGGACAAAAACTCACCTTAAGTTGTTACAGAAGATATTGTCGATGTTCCACAGTAGGAACCCTAACATAAAGACTCCTAAGGAGGTGTAACATAGCGGTCTGAGCCACGGGTACACCCTAACATTGAAACAAAAACAACAAAGAAGACCAAAGCAGGTTATTACTTTGTTGACTATCAATGAAAACCATTCCTCTGATATGTTAATGTTTTGAATTTTAATGGTTCTCTTAGCAAACTTACCATGTAACAATGAAGATAGATCGCATCACGAGGCAAGCTACGAGAGCACCATACATGACCTAGAAGAGGACACAATTACATATTTAGCTCTGAAACACACCAAGGGCTGGTGAGGCAAGATAAATAAACATTCCACTAACCAGCCTAAGATGTACATACAGATTAATGTTAGTCTCTCAAATTTTCTTGAAATTTTGTTTTGTTGAATGTAACAAGGGTTTGCAGCCACTAGAGTGAGAGCTCTTTATTAGAGCTACAAACTTTTGGTCTTTTTATGGTTTTAATGGTTTTGACTAGTAATCTTTTATTATAATTATTAAAAGTTCTCCTCTGTCCATGGAGTAACTGATTAATTAGGAGATTGATAAAGCAGTATTAACACAGCTTTCCAAAGTTTATCTATTAATTCATTCTGCTAGAACAGTGTTTGCTAACCTGGTGTTAGATAGATAAATCTGAAGAGTCACAAGATTACTAAAGTAAGACAAATAAAAGTTTTACTGAATCACCACCTTGAATTTGGGACATTGGAGAAGGAGACAGTGATCTAGAGATCTGGAACCAGCTAACTTTTCCCTCTTCAGGACTAATAATCCTTAAATTAAAACAAAACTACAAAATGCTCTTTGCTTGAACTGTCCTGTCATACAAGGACTTTTTAAAAAGAAAGTAGAAAACTGCTCATAAACAAAGTCACCGTTTGAATCAAAGTCTATGTGCTGGTTCACTTTGCTCCAACAGGAACATTAACAGTCTCCTTATGAACCACCATAAAGCTGTGTGATTAGTAAGCAAAGTCAGTGCTAAAGAGTAAACATAGGCAGCTTTGTCACATTGTTCTTACTGTTGTGAAGCAACACACACAGAATGTGAGACTCTAAGCAGATACAGACAAACACTAGATATGTATGCTTATCTTTAATGGTTTTTGTCACTGTATATGGCTGGAGTTGAGATAATTCTTTTGCTTGGCAACAAACGTTAACTGTTTGATTCAATAACTAAGGACTCAGCACTGAGTTGGAGCTTGGTATTAGTGAGTTTTTTTAAATGCTACATTGTTATAAACAGCAAAATAACAAACTGTAAAATATCATTAAATGTTACATTTGCTTATCTGCTTTGATATGCAACGCAACTTCATGTGTAATGACTAGCGTGCACCAAACTGTGTGTTGCATGCTGTCTTGACAAGCCCAGTGTTTACCCATGGTAAAGATGACTTAAAGCAGCCCTGATGGCAAACAATGAGCAACCTGAGCCAGGTGAATGCAGAGCACTGCCTTACCTGGTGAAAGACTGGCTCCTTCCACTGTAAGTATACCTGCAAAATATACAGAGAAACTACTCAAGAGGATATAATGTTAATGTTATGTTTCATTTAAAATATGGTTTAAAATAAATGATTATCGTTATAATGAAAGTGGATACTCACGACAGTGACTGAGACACTGAAGATTAATAACAACGCAATAGGAAATAAGCTGATGCTGTTCTCTTGTTTGAAGCATTCATATCTGAAAAAACAAACAAATGTCTGTATCTTACATTTTCATTTTAATGAGCCATAAAGAATGGAGAGCAAATAATGGAGGGTTACAAGTGTAACACAGCTTCTCAGGGTCTCTCCACCCTACATATTCCATATGTATAGGGACTGACCCACACAGGGGCGGCAGCTAACATGGATACTGTTTAAAACACATGATCCATAGGGGTCACTGATTGGCAACACCATGTAGATTTGAGAACCATGTGCGTGTGGTCTCTCTAGGTAACCTTGGCTGGAACATGTTTCAGAGTGGCCTGGAGGTGCAGAGACAGTCTCTCCACTCAGAGAACCTTGGTTACACGTGCAACCTGTCCTTCTCTATCATGTGTACATATTCCATATGCACGAGGACTCTCTAAGACACACAGCAAGGAAACCGAGCTGACCCAGCTGCGACTGCAGGACCATGACATGGCAGTTGAGTTTGAATGAGATGTCACCACCAGCATAGCGCTCACCTATGTGCTCAGATACATGAATTATTTACAAATATACACTATGAACACACATATTGTCTAGATGCAAAATGCCACCACGGCATAGCTGGCCCTGTCAGATACTAATGCCAGGTGTAAACAGGTAGAAGGCTAATCAGTTAGCCTGCGAGGTTGCAAGTTAGCTTTGAAAGAAAATGACATATCTCAGAGCCAGGGTCAGAGCCAGGGCACACGTTTTTTCAAATTAAGTGCTGGCTGCCTGCCTGCAGTATGACCTAATAAAAGTGGACAGGGTTGACCAAAAGGCCGTTGCACAAATCTCAAATAGGGGAGTGCCTTGCCATAAGGCCTGTGAGGTCATGAGGCCCTTGCAGAATGTGGACACACAGCTGCAGAGACCTGTCCCCTTCTATGTCTGTTGGATTGCATCCACAACCCAATTAGATAGCTTAGCAACAGAAAAAAAGTTGGTCTGATGTTCTATGGGCACATGTCCAATGAAGGTACACCCTGATGGGGCACCACAGTGACTGCCCACTCAACCCAGCAAGGCTGACAGCCCCAGCTCCAAATCCCATGAAGGAACAACACAGACTTGGAGAGGGACACCAAGGACCCTAAGGTCTGATACACAGGAGGCAGTGATCTACAGACAATCCTTTCCTGACCAAACACACATGCTAGCCATCTACATAAACCTGACCAGTGATGGGCTTCAGATGGTTTAACAAACTGTTTAAGCACCAGCTCCTCTTCAGCAGGAAGCACAAAAAAAGACAGCACTGGCCCACTTTTTTATCATCAATACGGGAGGGCCCCAGGCATTGGTCAGCTCACATTTCAATTTCTGATGCCTGAGTAGCCTAAGTAATAACTTGGTGATGGGGGGAGGTGGTTGCTCCTGCTCCAAACAGGCTTTTTTCTCTGCACAACAAAATAATGTGAATTCTTGTAAAGCCAAAGGGAGAAATATTGCATGTACTTAGCGGCATTATTTACCCCCCATTGATCAATATGCTAACACAGAGGCCCAAAGTGTACTGTGGACGTGTGCCAGTTACTGATACACACAAAGAACACCAATGGAGAAATTGCTACAGCCGAAGTACGACTGTCCATGTCCTCGGAGGTCATAGCCACGAGGGACTATGGCTGTGTGCATGACACAGCATTGCTGCTTAGACATATTGAGCCACACTTCTGTCACAGTGGTGTAGTTACCAGCTGGGAAGTACGCCTGCCACTTCTTACGACAATGTATGGAATATGGAAAGTGGAGAGAGATACTCAAATCTGGTTTAGAATCAATAGTTCCATTACATACAGTACTCTCTAAAGCAACAAGATGACACACTGTATTTTCTTGGACTGGATCAGTGCAGAATTGACTGGTTCATTTTCCAACTCCAATCACACTGCATATGTTCTGTGTGACCGTCAGTTGTAAGTGCTTCAACTGCAATAAATCCAAAAGCTTGAGCCACTTACAGACAGTAGACAAAGACGCATGTACTGTAAATCATTGGTAACTCGTCCAACAACTGCAAATAAAAAACACAGAGAAAACACATAACACAGCACTATAGGATTAGATTGTTTCAGCATAACTTAACAATGCATTAGGCAGCAAAAGTCTGACCTCAAATTTCCATTACAAATAGTTCCCATGGCAAAAATGAGTCTGATTCATGCAGTTTCAGCAAGAAATGATTCTGTACACACTTTTTGCTGACATATTAAGATTTCAATGTAACACTGTAGCCCACCTGCATCTCATATAGCAGCGTCATGTGGAAGCACCAGGAGCCAACACCAACAGCTGCGTGACACACAGATAACCACACAAAACTCTAAACAGAAAGTCAGGACATTCTTTCATGTTTGCAATCACTAATGGTGGCATCAGCAGTAAATACTGTACGACTGATAAGGCTATTGTCAATAACTAAGGTATGTAAACAAGAGCTGAATTTGCTTAAGTATTGCCACTAATGTAGAGCCAGGTAGTTTATGTTTTCAACAAACGAACCTGCCAGTCCGAGGAAAGAGCAGATGTAGCGGAACTCAAGGCCATCGCGAAACGTCTGGATGGCCCCACAAATGGGAGGAAGAATCATAATCAGGTTGCTGACAGTGTTCCCTGTTCAAAAAGACAACAGAGACAAATTAGAGCAAGATGACATGACCTGTGTGATATCTGAACACCTCTGAGATTGGCAGACATGATAGCAGTGAGAGTTCAGTGGGACGGCCTGGGTTACATGCTGTGATCATTATAACAACATCATGAATGATATCTTATTACAGAAACCTGATCATTGCATTTGGAGTTCATGCACACACTTCTGCTGTTGTTTGCTGCTACCATATGTGAATTTTCTATTGTTTTTTATTGGGGTTTGCAATTACAGGTACAGGTAATGGATAAATGTGCTGATAAAAAATAATGGATGTACTTCAGTGCCAATTTTTAAATTTTTCCTAGAGCTGTAACAATTAGTTGAATAAGCGATTGAACAAATGACACAAAATCAATCAGAAATTATTTTGATAATCAGAAAATTGTTTAACATTAATCAAGCAAAAATGCCAAAAACCACAAATATATGAATTTGCTGCTTACTTTATAGTTAATTGAATATTATTGGGTTTTGGACTGCTGATTGGACAAACAAGACATTTGATGAAGTCACCTTGGACTCTAGAATATTGGGATGGACATAATTCACAGCAAACAAAAGGCAGATTAATTGATAATGAAAATAAATGTTATTCACAGCCCTAATTATTTTACATTGCGTTGTTGCACTACTTTACACATTTTGTACTGTTGTCATTTTATCTCATTTGTAAGAAATAAGCTATGTATGCTAATGTATGACTGAGAAGCTGAACTGAAGTGTAATGACAGCATGGCTGAAAACTGAAAAGACTTCAGCAGCTTATCTTTAAGTTTCCCTCAAGCAAAACGTTTAAACCTTATCTGTCAGTGGCCCAGGCGTGAACAGGCGTAAGTGTTTGTGTATGTGCGCCTGGCCACCTCCCTAGGCCATAGCTGTGTACTTATTATCCTGTTGATACATCATCAGGCCCACAGAGAATCTGATAAAAACAGAGCTCAACGCTGATCTTAACATTGCTCTTTGTGGGTGTGGTGATGTGCGAACTCAGGTGTGGAAAATAATCAGGCTTACCAGGCTGTTAAATAGTTTGAAAACTAATACAGCTTACTAGTATTTTAATAAACAACATGACACTTCCCTTTTATCTGTCCCTCTGATAAAAGCCAAGGCATTTCCACATGTCCTTACAGTGATCATTTCAAAATGTTGTGGACTTTGGTTACTGATAATGAATGCACACACGCTAAGAATGCAGCAGCGTTTTGTTTTTCACATTTCAATGACACCTGCACCGACTGCGATGAGACGCCTGTGCTCTGTGTGAGACAGTCTGACCTTCCTCCGTGTCTGCCTTCCACTATCACCATGTGCTGATATCTTAAAAGGGAGGTCACGCACAAAAGATACATCAAATGAGGATTAAAATCATGCTGGTGTCTCTTTTCCACGTGAACAATGCCACATTCCAGTCATTGTAACCTGAATCACTGTCTAAATGCCAAACAATTCTTCTGCAGCTGAAAACAACTATCTCGCCGGGCCAGCATGTGTCATTTGTGCAAACACATGCGTCAGCTGTCAGTATCCTTGATATGCTGTGTTCACACCAGTGTTCAGAAGCATTTCAATGAAATGAATGAATAGAGTAGGCCTGCAACATGTGCACTACAGCTCATGGTTGGAGTAGCATGGACAAAATAAACAGAAGATGAAAAGCAGTAATCTAACTAAACTGTCACCCACTTGGCTTGGGTATATCTTGGATTAAGTGTTGCATCACTTAGCACCAGTGACAGCAGCTGGAACATACAGTGAAACTTGTTCTCTAAGGAGTTTACTTTAACCTCTATAATGATTGTGTAGGTATATGAATCACAGCTGAAAGAGCAATGGCAGTACAAATACTTGTTGTATACATGGTTTTGTTCACTTTCATACAATGACTGCAACAATAATGACTAACTTTAAAGTATTATTTTCAATGGGATTGCCTAATGAGGCTTTTCAGGAAATGTATGTGTGAGTAAAAGCTGATTCCTGCTTTAAGTCCTTCTGACACAGCAGCATTTTGTTTAGCAAGGTTTAAATCTAAGATAAAGGTTCCTGATGGACCAGTTTTTTTATCGTTCCACAAAGCACCCTGATAGTGTGGAGGAAATGTTTGATCAAGTTTCAGATGGAGCCTGGAACTGACTGATACACCCTGCGGAGGGGAACCTGCAAGACTACGTTCAGGGATTGACTTTTAAATTAGCGCTAAATGTGCTAACAGTCAGATGTGTTAACGTTAGCTAACTGTCAGCAGGCTACAGTCAAGCTATATGCAAAACAGCTCGACTCTGAACAGGTTGACTAGCTTTATGTCCGCTTATCTTCTTCCTCATTACAGCTCTAGTTGGTTTAATGCCGTGTAAGCTAACATTTAGCTTATAGCAAGTGGCCAAAATAAGCCTTAAATTGACCGTAAATCCACTAAATGACTGTAACAGACGCGGCTACTACTACTTCATATTTACGTTATTCAGGGGACGTCCACACAATGACTGTCCTCCACAAGTCTCCCGCAGCCACACACTCATTTTTAATATGCATAATGTCATTATTGTATATGACATTTCAACGTTACTTACAGAATTCCGCGATGTAATAAGAGACGACATAGTTTTCCTCGCACCAGTCCAGCGTTGAGGTCGGCCGCCCCCAGTATCCCTGCCTGTCTATCGAGGGAGCCATGATGGAAGAGGAGGAGGAGGCTGTGGCTGCTAACGGGTTTGTAGTCCCATCACAGCCCGGGATCACAGCCCACGATCCGGCCCACGGCCCAGCCCACGAGCCAGCCCTCCCCCTGACGAGCAAAGTCCGGTACAGCTGCCGATACGCTCAATGACAGACAAACAGATAGTTACATATCAGACATATAATACTCCATGAGCAGAGTATGGGTGCTATTATGGGACAAACTTAAGTGTTTTTTAATTGATGTACTAATTGTGTTATAATTCAACATTTTTAAGAACCATGAACGCCAGTAAACTGTATGTCATTTCAAACACCATTTTATGTTTTATTTGAGTTACATTTTAGTTTATTTGCCTATATCTGTCCCCTGGTGATTATTATTATTAGTTTTATATAATATAATAATAATAATTATTATTAGTGCATTAGCTACTCAAGCCTATGTAATTACAAACTGATCTAACCTATGTAAACTTTAATTCTGATAAAAGCTGATAACACTTGCTGCTAATACTGTATATCTAACTCAAGGTATATAAATAAACAGATAAAGAGATTCACCATGGTAGGAGGTCATCATATTAATAACTCAAAAGCAATCCCCTAAAAGATAGAACAGACAGAGAGAGAGAGAGAGGGAGGGAGAGAGAGAGGATACACCCTCATGGTTCTTTTCCTGTGTACATTACAGTGTTCATCAGCCTGCAGCAAGTACATATGAAATAGTTTCAGTTCAGTACTTTATTGCCACATCATCAATCGCCTCACAGAAATTTCTGGGACAAAAGAGGAACACAGGACAACAAGCATACAACAACATCCCAATATCAAGATAATGACAGGCAGAAGAGGACGTACATGAGTAACAATGCAACAGGCTATAAGAAACAAAAAGAGGCAAACATGTAGTCAGCTTGTTGAATGATAAAATGAAGGATGGCTTTTGGGTAAGTGCTATCACCTGCTCCTGTATCTCTCACCTAATGGCAGGTGACTGATGAACTGCATACAAAAGCTCCTCTATTTCTCTACAGCAGACTGTCACTATTAAAGAGCATCCACAGCTCCAACTGTACAAATGTCTATTTTTGTGAACCTTATGTCTAATGTTGGCCCCTCTTTTTAAATTTTCAAGTTAAATATAACTATTCAGATTGCACATTCTTTATGCAGTTTTTCCATGAACTGCTGTATGATCGCATGTATTATTCTCACACAGTCAAAGAAGGCAATTCTAAAAACATTATGAGAAATGTTGTGTGATAGATTGTTGTATAAATTGTACACTTTGTTTACTACATGAAAAACAATCATTATTCTGTCATACATGCAGATGTCCACTAGGTGGTGTGATACACTCAAAAAAGTTCCAGAATACACTGAAACTTTGACAAAACAAATACTCTCATTTTACATATGTGCTAATCTCCTATTTAATCTGATCCTTTGCCAAGTAAGATATATTGTTCTATTCTATTATTGGACTTTTAAAGTAATGAATCATTTGCTCATTTTGACTGTTTTGACTGTTCTTGAAGTTTTCATCGTGAACGTAATGCAAACATTCAGGTTGTTTCAGGATGATGTGCATTTAGCAGTTGCTGTGCTCATTGGCGCAATCCATCTGGATGTACCCAAATATTTTGCTGTGATCTAAATAATTAAGAGACTGTGTTTACCATATAGTGTATACCATCACAACTGTATCGCATTCCTTGCTGCAGTACAGCTGTTCAGGTGGCCACACAATCACCCTCACTGGAATTTTCTCATGTTATTCAGCAGGAAAATCCCACTGGATTGTCAGACAGACCTGCCCGAGGCTAAACTGCTATTGCAAACTCACTTTCAAACAGACCAGTCAAGTGGCAAACTGGTCGAATGAGTCATCTGGTACACGAAAGAAACAGTCAGCACAAAATTACGACAACACTTGTTGGTTTTCTTTCATATTTTTATTGCAAAAAACAGTCTAAACTCATTTATATTTTGAAAGTGTCAAACCATGTGTGCAGACATTGTTGTAGTTCTTATAAATCAGCCATCATTTGGTTTGTTTGCCAGTGTAGAGTGCATTCAGAGTAGATCAATACCAAGAACAACAGCAATACAGCCTCTTGGTTAAAAATGCTTGTGGTGGAAAGCAGTGCAATGGATGGGCAGAAAATTGTGAAGATGCTTGGACTTAACAAATTAAAGGTTGCCATGCTTGACAAAAAATCTCTCCAAAAGTAAGATTGTGGAACACATTTTACAAAGATAAAAGTTAAGATTAAAGTTAAGACTTGACAACAGATATCAGTTTTGTTCTGGCACATGATAATGTTCCACAGGTATTCTCCTCCTCCATTAAAATACATTGTGCATTTACATTTTAGGCATTAACCAGGAAAATCCTACTGAATGACTTCAGTCCATACTTTGATCTGCCAATACATAACAAAAAAGCTACATAGTGATTTCAAATGCTCTTCAAGATAAAAAATAAAGGATGTGCACAATGCTTTACTTATTAAAACACAGGACGAAATGTTTGAAATAGCTGTTGGCATGTGACATAAAGGAATGCATTTGCTCAATATCAAATGTTCATTTCATTTCCCACTTCTGCATATTGCAGGAGAAAATCTACACTCGCACACACACAGTCAGACATTTAACTTAGGACACTTAGGTCAACACATGGTTACAATTCATCTCTCATCTTTTCACCCTTTGGCCTGACCATCCTGCCAATGAACAGGATGGAGTTTGTCTTCTGGTCCTTCACTAGGAAGATGAAAGGATGGTCGGCGTAGAACAGTTTAGGGTTTTTCAGCTTGTCTGTGCCAAAGACGCTCATGTCAATTTCATTTCCATCAGTGTCCCATTCCATGGCAGAGGCGTGAAACACACTGGACAAGTAGAGGTCCTTCTTCCCAGAGATGTTGGACAAGTCAGCTTTGGATTTGTCCACAGCCTCCGTCAGACCCAACTCCCCGAGGTGTTTCTAGAGGGAAACAGAAAATGGTTATATTCAGTTTCTATTAAAGAAGGAGAAGTTTAAACTGAGGCGCAGTCATTTTCAGTCTCTTGCATCTTTTACCTGCAGGTTGTGACTGACTTCCATGCTGACTTTGGGCAGAGACACAGCTACTGGTGTCTCCTTCAGCTTGCCCATCCACGTATCCAGCTGCTCCTTTGTCAGCATCTTCTCCAGCCTCTCCAGGGTTTCCACATGCTGGGGCATGATGAACAGCACGGTGGACTTCTTATGAGCCAGAGGCATGCTCAGGATGGTCAGCTTGTTGGTTTTGTCCTCATAGAAGTTATAGAGACCTGAGGAAACAAATGAAATCTCTTACACATCAACAGTCTCTGCTCATAATACACTTTAGAGAACCTCGTAAGCTTTATGAAGTGAACCATTGTCTGTTTTATAAAGTATTTAAAACCAAATAAGGAGTTTTTCCTTCTCCTATACAGCAGGTAGTTTTACTGTATTGCTAGGACAGAAATAATATATTGCATTGCATGTACAGTATACAGTAAGTATACTGCATGTACAGCTGAACCAACTCTTGCAGGACACTGCTTTGTCAAGCCCAGATGTTTAATGCACAATAGTCTAGGGCTTATGGGAAAGAGTGTTTGTTGACCACTATGATCAGAAATACTGAATAAGCAACAATATTAGTTAAATATTACAATCCTTATCTAGATGTGTGGATTGAACCACACAAAAATGTAGGTGAGATTATGTTCCAAGATTGGATATTAAGTTATTTCTGTCATTACAAATGCCAGTGTGATTTTGAATGAGGTTGTCTTACATGTATAACAGAACCTAAAATATCCAGTTTCATTATGGCTATATATATATATATATATATAATGGATACATTTCACACAAATCCATACACTCATAAAAATGGCAAAAGGTACACATATTGTAAATAGGGATTGATTTTAGACACAGTTTACACCAAGCATCTTCTGATCATACAAACAGGAATGTCTCCACTGACCTGTGCGGTGCATCATCTGTACTGAAACAGTGAAGCTGCGGGACACCATGAACCCACGGTTGTCCACCATCTTATGATGGAACTGCTCATCCCAGTGGGCTGTGAGGAAAAGAAATCAAATTAATTTTGACAGCTTCAGGAATAATACTACAAATATAGAGTTTCTACACAGACTCACGTTTGAAAAACATAGCATTGATGATCATTGCCCCATCAGTCTTTTCCACATCCTTGGTGACCTCAGGCAGTTTGCCATCAGTAGACTTGGCCGCCCACTCGTTGATGGAGTTCACAGCGCTCTTCTTATCTCTGAAGTTTATCTTGGAGTGGTCACAGTTATAGTGCTTTTTGCTGCTCTTTACAAAATCATCCACAAAGGTGACAGAGCTGGGTCCATACAGGCGGTTGCTAATCTTCCAGGTGACATTGCGGGTCTTTGGGTCGCTGACCTCAGTCAGGAGCTCAGCAAGCCCAGAGTGCAGCTGCTCATCTTTAACTTTAGCCGCATTCAGGATGGTTTTCACCTGAGAGGCGGTGGAGGCTTTGCCCCCAAGAGCCACCAGTCCCAGAGAGGAGGCCACTACTACAGGGGAGATGAGGATGTTTTCTACATTTTTTTCCTTAGCCATGTTTTGGTAGAGACTGAAAGCCAGTTTTGCGCTATTGTCAGCCAGGATGGTAGCGTGGTTACTCAGGACTTTGTCTGCTGTAGTCGAGGTGGCAGCTGAGGCTGAAGTGGCCAGAAGGACCAGGGCTACCAGGTTTGTCACCCACATGGTGTAATGCTAATCACTGAAAACCTATGAGAAGACATAGGACAAACATCTATCATTAACATCATCTACTGACCTAAGAGGAGAGACAAATTCTTGTCCGGGGTTAATGTTTGTTTGGTTCCAGTTTGAAATATCTTGTTCACCACGCTTGTCCAAACTCATCTTGTGGTATATTTAGGCCTTACTCCGCAGTTTTTAAGGGTAATAGCAAGGGGAGCCAATGGCATTCAAATTAGATCTCTCATGGTACCTCAAGGCAGGACTTACGTAACAGCCACGTAGGCAGTTTGCAGGAAGTATCTAAGCCACAACATTGGCCAGCTATTCTTCATGTCTTCTCAACACAAAAGACTTTAGATTTTCTGAATTCTCAATAGAGAAAGGAGTCTGGGTGATGCTGATTGGTTCCTCATGATGTGCAAGAAGAAGTGACCACATGCTGACACACACACAGAACCAATGTGTTTCTATCCCAGTCCACGTATATAGAGGGGACGTATGTTTTAAGAAGAGGAGGTGTATATGGCCAGTTACAGCTATAGTTGTGATCTTTTGATCTTTACGACTGATCAAATTAGTTTGTGTTCTGACAGATTGATTAGCCAGGTATCAAGTTTATAAAATGCATAAGGAAACACTCTACACAGGATAGAAGGACGTTAGAGACATGTTTTTAAAGGCTCACACAGGCTCATAAAGAAACATGGAGCAAGATCTGACCTCGGGGTCCATGAAAGAGATCACGTTTTAATGGCTTAAAGTTTATTAGTATTTTTAAATTAATAGTTAATGATGACTATTTTCTGTGTTGCTAACAGGTTTAGAACAGAACAAATGAGGATGAATTCATTTTTTCAATGCTGATGATGTGTTCCAAAAAGCATTTCAAAAGTAACACTGCATTTGACATTTTGAAATCATACTCTGTTTCTTTAAATGACCCAGTGACTAATATTGGTAAATTTGGACTGTATGTATTTTAATCCATGTTCATCAGAACCTTCTGTAAAAGTTTCATAGTGTTTAGATCACTCTAATTATGCCATTATTTTTGAGTATGTCACCTATGAATAGTTCCTTTAACTGGACAAGAGACAGAGACCATGAATGAATGATGAGAAGTTCTCTTGTGCAGTTTTAATGCACAATAGACACTGTGAGTGTATATATCAGCAGAATGTGTGTGTTTTGGAAAACATTGTATAATTACAATTTGCAACATACTTTTATAGTTTCTTCTGGATTTTCTTACTTTTTAAACTGAACCAAACTGCTTAAATCTACAATGGAGTCATTATCTATCACAGATCTGACTTTGTGGCCTCTTTTCACATGCCTGGGCATTTCCCACCAGTTGAACACTGCATACTCTCCCTTCCCCCCCTTTACTCCTAGTACTTTTATCTTACCTTATTAGGCTCTTCCAATAATTCAGGTTGTCCTCAAGCCACTTGCAAATATATCCCCCAGTGCTGATTTGCTCTATGTGAAGTTAGTGGTTAATGGTCGGGAACAGAATTGTATGATCCAGTTGCAGGGGTTGTCATGCCCGGTTGTCAGAGCATGAAAATCTCTGCACTGGAATCTTATTTCCAGGCCGGTCCCGCCCAGGGTATCTGGAGGCAGTGGGGGCCGAATCCTCCCCCTCCAGGTCCTAAAGCCTGAGCTTGTAGCCCTGAACTCAGACATCTACCACCCAATGGCCCATAATAAAGTTACTCCTCATTACATACTGATTGTGGCTGTACTGAAACACATGACGCTTTTCCTTTAGTAGCTAAGATTGTTCCATTGGTATTTTCTCAGTTCCTCCAATAAAATAAGTTGTGTTTGTGATCCACAAAGTGTAGTTGGTACTGCTGCTTTTGTGGATTTGTTTTGATTGTATTTACATGAAGCCTAGTCAAAGCATGGTGGTGTCTTGATGTAGAAACCAGTTTCTAAATTCTCGCTTTTGTGGTGGCTTCACTTCTGAACTGATCTACTCTGCAAAACAAACTTTGCAGGTCAGGAAAAATGCGTTAGTCCTGCTGGACTTTTTTGTATGTTTGACGTATGCTGGCACTGTCAAGTAGTGCCAATTAATGATCTTTATTGTTGTCTCAGTGCTTTGATTCTATTCTTTTCCTCCTTCCCCCACCCTGTAATTGCACCTCTTCCTGAGACACCATGGGGGGCAGCCGGAGGTCCTGTTTCAGTGAATTTACCAAAAGTATAAAAGGAGTATCCTTCAGGAACATCAGCTGTATTTATATCCTGTGTGGTTTACATGAGGTGTACACTGTTTGCCAGGAAAGACCTACAAGACTGTTTAGAGCAGGACACATAATACATCTATTAATCAGTGACAGAGGAAAAACATTTTTAATAAAACTTCTAGTGATTGCACAAATCAAAATATACTGACTACTTAAACTTACACTAACTAAATATACAACAGGAAGTTTCCCAGACTCGCTCTATAAAGGGGCTCTCCAGTGGTTTAGTATTGTGCTTGTAGAACGAGAGACTTGCAAGACACATATTTATAAAAGAATGGTCAAAATAAAAGCTTTCATCATTTCATCTTTCAACATTTAGCTCCTAGTAAAACTAATCCTACAATTCAAATCATGCAGCTCGAACTTTGTCTTTACTCAGGCCTTCCCTGCCTGTGTTATGCCCTCATCTTTTTTCATGCCCACACTTCATAATGCAAGTTTTCTCAAAAATGTAGGGTCTCAGGCCTAATTCAAATAAAAACCTAATGTGATCCTGAAAATGTCATCGGGGTTATTTTCTCCGATTATAGAAAGCTCCTCCAGAACCACAAACGGCAGCTGTTTCCACAGGCTGAATAATACTCTCCCTCGTGACTAAGCTGAAATTTATGTGTAAAACTAGTGGACTACCCCTTTAAACCACCGACCTCTGTAGGGAAATCAGGTCACACTATGTTAGCTGCACAGACATATCAACAGTGGAATGTACAGTAAACTGCTGGAGACATGAAGATGTGCTCACGATAACACAGCCTCAAGTTACATGTCTGATACCTCAGTTTTAAACAAGCAGGGCTGATTGTGTCAGAGAAGCGGTTTGACCAAATTAAAGACGTGCTGACACAAATGTGGTCAACTTGGCAGCAACACAGTATGTCATAAGGAACACAGTAGAGAGACTAAAGAAGCAAACTGTTTACTGTATCACTATCCTAATTTTCTTATGCCTGTGTGTTTGACTCAAGCTCTCCACAATAGGGAGCACCAAATACAAACGTCCTGGCTCAGTAACTTTTGCAGATATATTCTGTATTATGGAAAGTCAGTACAGTCAGTTGCAGCATGTATAATCTATTGTGTACAGGGAGTATGGGGAGTGAATGCTCTGGTCGCATTTTTTCCCATGAATGCTTCCTTCTTTTCTTCCTGGTGTTATGCGTATCCTCCCCCAGCTTGGGAGACGTCGTTTGGAGGTGGATCAGGCAGCAGGAAGTTACAGAAGGAGCGGATGCATGTCCGGTGTAACACTGTCCCTGTTCCATTGAGCTCATTATTATATGTATTCAGCTGTTGCTATGCACTTTGGGTCTGATGGAAAAAAACACTCATACATACATGAAGGACATTTTACAGTAAATCTTTCGAGGTGGGACATGGAAAAACAGATTGCACATATCTTCAGTAGAAGTTCTGTTAATCTGATCTAATTTAAGTGAATGTGTTTATATTTTTGTAACATAATGATTTGCAAAACCTCTATAGACTAGGACGCTCATTTGAAAATTCATGACCAGTGATTTTAATTCACTGTTGCAATACTTACAACTACTTAACTAGCTGTCATCTGTACTGCTCCGGTTGTATTGCTAATACACTCCTAATTCAGATATGATAAGATGTAGTAGTTCAGAGGGAAAGATGGTAATTTTATATTTACTTTTGTTTCTTGGTCTCTTTGGTTAGCTTTTGCTCAGCTTTCATGCCTGTTGCATAAATAAACTTGTTCTATTCCAGCAATGCATTTCAGGTAGATAACCTGCTGTTTTGTCCCTATTGTATTGTGCATTGTCTACAATGAGTACATGTATGTTTTTAAAGAAGTAAATTAAGTTCGGAGGCTTGCAAGAAACACATGAAAAACTTACTCTTAATCCCACTCGGCATCCCACATTTCCCATAGTGCAAACCAATAGCATCTGTTGTGGCCAATAGCATCTTCCTCAGCCTGGTACATGTCTTTCAAACTCAAACTCATGATATCATCAGGATTATTTTCTCATGATCAAAAGGAGGCTTTTTCTGGAGGGACATAAGAAAACAAGTGTTTACCCATGATGGGTGAACTAAACTTCATGAGTACAATCTGTGGAGTGGCCCTTTAATGATTTAACGATCTGTACATAGAGAGAGAGACGAGCAGAGAGGAGTCGAGGCAACAGGCATTTAAATGAGACATCCTTCCTTCCTTTGGCGCATGCATCATTTTAGGGTGACTTTAATTAAAGATGACATGTGGCACAGCTGCAGCATCTGTCTATTGTTTTGTTATAGTCTAGTGTTGAATTTATGATGCCCGTCAGATGACTGTGTATATATACATACAGTATATACATTGACATAGTATCATGCACTTAGAAATGCAGTAACTCACTCCCAGGCACATTTACATTTCTCCTGTTCCTGCCATGGTTTGTATATTCCATCTTTTGTGTCATGCCTCTTTTAAACATCAGGGTGCCGAAATGACTTCCACTAAGGATCCTCCTGTGCATCCTTTCCCATTGCTCCTCCAGCAGGCCTCCTCTCACTTCAAGATGTGTTTTAGGAATTGAGACTTCCTTGATGGTGATGGAGATTCATTTCCAGGTCACTGGGAGGAGGACAAAGGAGAGAAGAGCAGAGGAGACATATAGTAGAGAAATGAGAAGGACCCTGGTCCTGTCTTTCCTGCATTCAAACACATTATGAGACAGCAGCTGAGGTCAGCCTTTGTCTGGTGAGACTTGGTGGTTTGATTTGACTGGTTCCTTTAAATATGCACAGGACTGTTTGAAGGCTTATTCACAATATAGGTGTTAATAACATATTTAGCATTTTTAGGTTCTCCATATTTGAGGGATTGTGAATTTCCCCACTGTGGGATGACTAAAGGTTTATCTTATCTCTTTTCTTGATTACTTAAGCACAGGAGAAATTATATGCTAATGGGTGATAATGACATTCTCAAATAGCTTTTGTTTATTTACACCTGGGTATATCAGATATAACAGATTCATGCCACATTGTCTGAACACCTGTTTTGCTTTTCTCATTATCATTCAAAAGACAGCGAGAAAGACAAGGGAGCAACAGTACAGTGGGTACAGGTGCCCTCTGCTGGCTGAAGACCTGACTGAGCAGTGGGAGTACTTCTTATCACCACTAGAGGCCGACAAAGAGCAATAACAACAGGAAGCATTCTCTTATTCCTGCTGTTGATATCAGTGCTACTGCCAGGTGTCTGTTACTATCATCCCCTTTACTATTATTACACAAAGGCATGAAATTATTTTAGTTACAGTCAGTTGTGATGAGTTGAATTACAAGAGCAAATGTAAACATGTAAAGCATATTTGGAATGACCTTTTATTACTATTTACTAAAATGCCTCTCCTGACATGTTTCCACTCCTCTACATTTGTCCTATCCACTCCTGACACCATCACAGGACCAGCATGCATTTCACCTGTAAGAGAACCTCCAGTTGAGGGGCTGTCACTGCTGCTGCTAAATTGTTTGGGATTAAAGGGATCTGACGTAATTATCCCAAGCCAAGGGTTAATCTCTGAGTGCTGGGCCTGGAATAGATTGCTTACAAGACGTTGCTCATCTGCTCTACCTCTTTGCCAGGTGTTGGTAATGCACAGCTTCCTGGGTCTTGCACAATGATGCACAGTTGAGTGGTAAATAATTTTTACAATCAGTTAGTCAATTGAAATACTAAATAGTCTAGTTGCACTAATATGAAATGAAAGCGTAGCCATATTTAAACCCCATTATAATGATCAGTCATTATAATTTAAGAAAATGTATCAATCATTATAATCAATCATTAAGATTTCATGCCTCTCAATATGTTGAGAGCATTTTCTGACCACTTAGGCTCATGAACACCTTTCAAAGCGCCTGGATAATGTAATGTAATGTCAACAGGATGAATGCAAGACTGTTTGCCCTTATAGCTTTTTGGAGATGATAATATTTCACCAGGCATATCAAATTTAACTTTGTATGGGGAGGCAAACACACCAGGGAAAATAGTTGAACAAATGAATACAGCTTTTTGAGTGTGAGTTGGACGGTCAGTGTAGTGAGTGATTATTCTTGGTGCTCCTGGTCCATTTTACAAATCAGAGGGCAGTGAAATAGTAAGGATCCATAGAAATAAATAATCTAATTCACAGTATCTCAATACCAATTTCTGCACCACACACATCATCTGTTCTCTCAGCATTCAAGCTCATACCTGCACCGTGGACACAGTGTGCAACTCATCAGTCAAACGTCCTCACCTCCTCCCTTGTCATTTTGTTCTGGTAAATTCCAGGAAACACTGACATTTCCTAGAGATGGGGCCTATGCCAAGCATCCTTGGCAACTTCAGAGCCCCCACAGAGAGGTTTAATGAAATTATTTCTCTCTTATCCCCCTTTGATCTCTCCTTCCTGATACTTCTGTCCACTCACACCGGCACCGTTCTGGATTTTACTCCAGCACATGAGACAAATTTGTCCTCACTGTCTATCATGTTTGCCAGTGTCTTCCAAATGGAAACAAACAAGGCTGGAGCCAACAGGAAGAGGTCACTTCTCACATGTGTCGTCTCTTCTCTCCTCCTCCTCTCTACATCTATCTCCTCTTCTTCAGGTGTCTAATGCTTCTGCAATTTGAATATTCGTCTTGCCAAATTTACAAATTTCACATGTGCAGAAAGGAGTGACTTTTGATTGATCAATTAGTGAGTTTCCAAAATCTTCTGAGAATACTGAAAAAAATTAGTAGGAGCCAGGGATTAGAGTATTTTACATGTCCATACTGTTTGATATAAGCAGAGTCTCTTGACACTACATCCTATCTTGTTTCTAGAAGGTTCTTCAAAATGAAGCTGTGTTGAAAAGAAGTCTTCAGGGTTACTTTACTTTATTTCAGAATATTGATTTTGATTGAAAGTGAGACATTAGCCTGTGAAAATGAACTTTTGTGATATTTTTTGCATTTTTGAAATGTAACTTAAGATGTCAGTAATTATTAATAACTTCTTTTTCTTTCTTATCTTTCTTCCTTTGTACCCCTTATTTCTGTGTGGATGAGTATAAGTCATTAATAAGTACAAATTTGGGGGTTGGCAGGTTCTATTTGGTGTGTCTGTTAATAAATGCTTAATCATTTGTTAATAAATAGATATTAGTCTAGATTCCCTTTGCAACCCTTTTCAGTCAAATAGAGTTTTAATTTATTATCCATTAGAAAAAGCTATAAATTCCAATCTATAAACCCTTCATTTCTCATAAGAAAGTGATTCTAAAATGCTTTTGCTGGAATAAAAAGTCTCATAACAGAATAACAACAGAACCCCTGGATCACCATTAGCTCCTCCATGTATACACATGCATAGTATATATAGTATGTCCATCAGTAGTAGCACTGTGTTGCTCAGGTCCATTTACCTCTGACAGCTAACGCACACACTGTAAAAAGTACCTTCCTTATTTCAACACTCCACCCAGTTCTGCGGTCGGAGTAAAAACTGCTTACACTTGATATTTTTTGCAGCGTGCTCCACGGCTCCGCCCACTCCGTGTCGGCAGGATTACACTTGTTAACTCTTGTGTGAACACTGAAGGTCCGTCTGTTCAAGGAGAAACTATCCTCTGATCTGATTTATTAAAAAACACTTTATCATTTAAAGTGTTCAGACTGCTGCGTTCACGGTGCTCGTCGCTGCTCGGATATACAGTAAACTGATGTTGATCTGTCTCATCCGGCCGCTGACAACTAACTTCACAGACTTCAATGAATCCGTAAAGTCCAGCAGAGATCAGACGACATTATGTCAACATGTGTGGAAATAAGTGACTGACCCAGAGCTTTTCCACACTGTCCAGGATTCAAAGGCTGTCGTGGAGGTAAAGTAAGTGTTTGTGCGCACTTTATCGGATTATCTTCATATAATCTGACTCACTGTCACTTGGACCTGTCTTTGGTTTTCTGAGTAAATGGATTCAGTCATCTGTCCTCACTGGATATTTTTTTTATAAGAGCAAATGTGATCATACTTCATGATATATATCATATCAATCAGATCTTCTGAACATCCTCATTAATAGATTCAAATGCTATCATGGCCATATAATATCACCCGACTTTTGCCATAACGGTACATACATTATGAGAGATGAAAGGATGATAGATTAATATAAAACAGATTATTAGTTGTCACTTGCTCTCCTGCATGATGGTTGATTGACAGTTGTGAAAAGAGTGAAGTGGCTTTTGTTTACTGTGCAGCTCCAGTGACACCTGCTGCAGACCTGACACAGACACAGAGGAGCAATGTCACTGTACACAAAACAAGAAATGGTTACATGAACACACACAATAACTCCATTTCCCATCATGCATGCAACTTGTGGGATGGTAAACACAGAAGTGATGTTGTAGACAGAGGCTCTTTGGTTAAACTTTCATACTGCATGTAATCCAGATAGATAGATATACTTTATTCATCCAACAAGGGAAATTGTTAAAAAACTTTAAAGGTCAATTTTATCGAAGAGTTTTCACAAGCAAATGAAGCTTTAATCACATTGTTTTGTCCTTTTGTCCTCCCAAATCTGATTCATAGAAGACATGTGTGACTACCACTGGCCGTCCTGCAGTGACACTTACATTATCTGTCAGATCTACGTCACGTTTAATAACTCAGAGGCTGCCTCAGAACTGGCAGGTGTTGCCTGGCTGAAGATGATGAACAGGCTCTGACTTTAACAAGCAGACAATCATGTCTTAGGATGGATGCAGGTCTGAAATCAAGTCATTGGTTTCAGCAGCAGCTTTGTTTCCAGCCCGCTCCCTTGTACTCTTTCCTGTGTGTGGATAATGAGCACATGGCATTAATGGAAACTATTTTTGGCAGAATCCACTGAAAGATTAAAGATACTATTAATGCATGCATATATAAATTTCATGAAGGAGTGAACGATGGAAGCCTGGATAGAGGCGACAGTGACCGAGATAAAAGGCTAATAATAGACCAATATGGCAGAGAGTCTGTGGCAATTGGTTGGCTCAGACTTAGTGGATTATTGTATTATTATTCAATGAGCACATAATTCAAACTCCGCCGACAGCATTGATGGAGCGAGATGCCTGCAGCCTCGGACCGGTGTTGACAGTAACCAGGTGACCTCTGGAAGCTGGCAAGAAGGTGAGGATAGTAGTAAAGTCGTATCAGGTAAATGGCAGGTTGATGAGAAGAAACTGGCCTGAAGCCATTTGAATGAGAGGCTAGCTGAAAGCCCACAAGTGTAGGCTGACAGGTGAACCAGGGTGAAGTCATATTTGCAGAGCTCTCTTCTTCATTGTTGTAAATGCACTGTACACAGAGTGTGACAGGAGCTAAAAGAAACAATAGAAAATACATTAAAAATTTATAGCACATTAGACCTGAGAGTCCAATCAACAGTACAGTTCCTGCCACTGCAAGTACAGCATCAAAACAGCTAACACTGCTGACTCATTACAGAGAATACGCTGTAGTGGATTTTATGAACCACACTGAACTTCTAACAATGAAAGTATAATACTGCTAATGCATATTTTCATCAGGTCAATGCAGGATCCTCAAAACACTGAGGCAAAAAAGGTTTGATGTCTAATGTTGTCAGAATTGTCTGTGTGTGGTTGCTCTGTGGTTTTACTGTAAATAGAACTTGGTTTGAAGACATTCCTTCAAAGGCACGGTAGTTTATGCTGCACATATTTTCATTAGCAGACTCTTTTCTGTGAATGTTGATGGAATTCCTGTAATACTTTCTAGGTGTTTTTCCAATAACAGTTGCTCCTTGTCTTGTATCTCTTTTGATATTTTGTGTGGCAACAAGCATTGCCTTTGTTCTTTGCACAGCTTCGCTCCATCAAAAACATCTGAGTATCATGGCATTAACCCTGACAGAAAGACTTAACTGTACCTCTGAGAAAACATTTCTCTTTTAGTTCCCTTAAGTTTACAGCCACTGAAAATGGTGAATATTGGAAGATGTACTTTTCATTATTGCATCCTTTTACTGAATATGTACTGTACCAGTCATGATTTATGTGGAGTTATTTTCAGTTCACTGTAATGAAGCTTGAAACCACAGCAGTAGAGGAATGAAATGTCTCAACCCTGACTGAGCAGCCCTGGTGTACCTCATGATGACCACAGCTCTGTCATTACCAGCACCATGGTAGAAAGCCACAGTGAGACAATAGGCCAACCTAGTTGGAATAAGGCCCCTCTGATTTCAGCTCCAATTGGCCCTTTTTGAGGATGAGGCCAGGATGTGAATGCTAGAAATTTGCCAACACCTCTTTACTCCATGAGAAGCCTCCTTCGTGCCTGGGAATTACTGTAAAATAACCAGTTATCAGTCAAAAGCTGCACATCTGCAAGGTGTACATATAACAATTTCCTCCTTTTTAAGACTGCTGTAAAGATTATAAATATGTTCAGAGCATCGAAGGATAGTTCTGAATCAAAAATAACACCTAGGTTACAGGCCTCTTTTCGAACACTATTAGAGAAAGCACCCAGACTACAGGAGAAATGATTAATGTTGCTAGTCCTGGAGCTACAGTGAGTAGTTATGTTTATATGTGATTTGGAGTCTTTAAACTGCCGGAAATTTCTTGAGATTTAATTTTTTATTTCAGTGAGGCAGGACATAAAATAGAAATCATCAGTGGTGCCAGACTTTATCTGGACATACAGTTGGGTGTCATCTGTGTAGCAATGGACATCGATGTCATGTCAGCATATGATTTGGTCCAGGGGTAGCATGTACATGGTAAACAAGAGGGGACCCAAAATAGACCCCTGGGGGACCCCACAAAATAGAGGAGCACAAGAGGAGGAGGCATCTTCAAGTTTTAAAGAGAAGTTAATTCAGAGCCACATAACTGATGTCAACATAGTTCTTCAGGCGACTGATTACAACATTATGGTCCACTGTGTCAAAGGCTGAGCTGAGGTCAAGGAGAATTAAATTGGAGTATAGGCCAGTGTCAGATACAAGCAATAGGTCACTGATGACCTTAATCAGAGCCGTCTCAGTGCTGTGTCAGGAGTGGAAACTACTTGTATTATTAGGTAGTAGAATCTTAAAGTTTGATAAAAGCAGAAGTAACTGAGGAGGAAGAGGAGCAGCAAATACAATACAACCAGAAGTAATTTTAGGGGGTCAGTAGATTAAAACACATAAAATGGGGCGGTTATTCTTTAGAATAGAACTAACAGGTGGACAAGCAGCCAGGCAACACTGGAGAACAACTCATCATTTTTGTGTATTACTGCAAGGCCACCCTCTTCAGCCTGTCATTGTTGGCTGGTGGAAAAATAAATCATCTGTGGGGGATGACTCAATGAGAGGGGCACATTCATCAGGATTAAGCTAAGTGCAAGTATGCTAACTGAGTACATTTACTCAAGCACTTTACCTAAGTACCAATCTCAGGTACTTGCATTATACACAAGTCTTTTATTTTTTCTTCTTCTTCATGCTTTCTACTTCTGCTTCACTTCATCTCAGAGGGAAGCGTTGTACTTCACTACACTTTTATGACAGCTTTACTTACTACTTACTTTACAAATAATGCTTTTGAACAGATTAATCCATAATGAAAATAAGCATAAATTCTAAATGAGCTTCACCTTGTTACACTCTACTCCCAATCTTGAACCCTACATCAGAGGAAGCGCAAAGTTAGTGTGAGAAAAGGCACGTGTGGTGTGAGAGCATTAGATCTGTGTCAATTAAGTGAGTCTCACGCTCAGAGCTTGAGAGTTGGCAGTCCTGTAGAAACTGAGCCACTGCGCATACAGTTGGATTAGATTTTGCCGTTCTTTTACATTTCAATTTGTCCAATACTTTATAACCAAATGCTTGCAAAACTAATAACAATGACTTCTCAATGAAAAGTTTGTTTCAGTGTTTGTCTCCTTGACTCTTTGAAAATCCTGAAGTGGCATGGAAACAGAGTGTTAGCTGTAAACAGACAGAGCCAGACACATTGAGCCCGGTCTGCCTGTCATGTTGTAATTTCTCTGCTCAGAGATAAGGACAAAGGAGCAGTTTGTTTTGTCGAGAACCGTTGACCAGGAAACACACCCTTATCTACCTTTATCTGAAATTGCTGTTCATTGCTACATTTTATCAAAAAAAAAGATAAAAAGAAAAAAAAAGTTGGACATTTCATTTCCTCTACCTTATTTTCTGTTTAGATGGTGAGTGTTTTTCTGCCTCATCCTCCTGGTCTGGTCCAGGGAATTAACCATGTCATGGGGTTACAGTAAGGCCTCCGACACCAAATGCTTCCATTTTCATAAGTGTTGTGCATTCCCACATCATTGGGATTCACTCTGCAGGGATGCTGACCAACTCATTGACTGAATCTGAAGGTGTTTCTCTTTTGGGACACAGCGCTGCTGCTTGTCAACAGCCAAGAGGTCGAGTAACCTTGTGCTCTGTTTTCACATCTTCTTTTGGCTTTGGTTCAAATGACTAAAAAGAGGTGACCTGCTTTCTATTATAGGGTTTTTCCATTATGGGGCGGTAGTCGTGCCGAGCTGGAATAATTTGGCTGGTTAAAAGGAGTTGCCTACCTTGCTCACCTTGATCATGTGTGGAGGGTTTCTAGTCACCGTCATAATCAGAGAGACATGTTTCCCCTTGGCATTGATTTAAATAACAGTGTTCATGATGCACCTCTCTGTGCTTACTGTTCTTTTTATGACGACACATTCTTGAGCCAATCCGATGACTGTGATGATCCAGCACTCGAGCCAATCTGTTGGCTGTGATGACACAGCTCTGTTCTGGGAGGGGTTTGCTCGGTAGCAAGTACCGCAGCAGCGTGGCCGTCCCCTGCTATGAGGCAGTAGTGAAAACACATGTCATCACAGCTTGGCTTGGCACAGTGTGGTTAAAGTGGACTCGCCCAGGCTTGTGGTAAAACCCTATTAGTCTGCACCTTGCCTCCTTTCCAAGAAGCAGCATTTATCAGCTGTTCACCTACTGAGGATCAGGTGAAGATCAGCATTACAAGCAAATAAGGGTATTGAGGTGAACACAATGTCTACAGTCAACTAGACCTAGTCCTATTTGTCAGGGTTTGTTTGTGTAAACAGCCCTTTTTATGGGTCTCATATTCACAGGCTCATTCAAAGTCAGCTGGGTGCAAGGTTTGTGTTTGTGATCAAAATCAGGATATTATGAACTGAAGTCATTTACCAGTGTATGTTCATAACTGACCCACTGATTTACCTGTAGTCTAGTACACAGTAGTCCAGATTGCAAAGTAAATAAGAAACTGATGCTGTGAGTCAACAAGCTATATTCATTTCCATCCAACTGCACAGTGTAGTGTTCAATTGCAGTTTGACTTAAAGACTATTAACTATGTTTTCTTAGGCCTATCTGTAGCTGTATTGTCAGTCATGTGATCCAACAATGTCTAAGGAATGACTACTACAGCCATGCAAAGTAGTTTACAGCTGAGGCTGATGGGAATGTCATTAGTTTTGCAGGTATTGATAAAAGTATTGGACAAATTGAAACTGAAGGTGGTGCTGCATGAAAAGTGAAAATGAAAAGAGGATCACCAAAGTCAGTAGAAATGAATTGTTCAGGAATCTTAAACACTTCACTCAGAACCAAAAATGTCAGCCTCACGATGGCACTAGAGATGTGAGTGTTGATGATGTGCAACATCGATGTCAAAATTTCTTTGCAATCCATCCAGTGGTCACTGAGGTATTTCAGTCAGGAGCAAAGTGGTGGAAAGACATTGCCATCCATAGAGCCATGTTGCTAAAACTAACAATCATAAATTGAAAGTCAACATTATCTTAGGAAGCGTCACTCACCACGGCACCAAGGTGTTTCATAAACAGAAAGGTCCTAAAGGTGACATTCTCAGACTGGGAGCTTATTCCCAGGATCCAGCTGTATTTTTAGATGTTCTATAAATAACTCATACTGTAAATCACATGAGCTAAAATTATGTAATTCCATAATGCTGTCTGTGAGCTACTCCATACAGAAATGTTCTGAAAGTGCTAAAAGAAAAATCAAAAAAATATATTTTTTGAGCAATAAGGAACCCTGAAAAAAAAAAAAAAAGACAGCCAGGAAACAGCCATGAAAAACAACACCTCCTGTGCCAAGACATTTTTACCTGCCACCAAGGCAACCAGCTTTTCTCTGAGGCAGAAGAGAGTCTGAGGGCAAAGTCTTTTGCTGCTGTTCTTCTTGTTGTTCTTCTGTCCTGTTTGCCACTTTTCCACAGTCAGAAACTCTTAGATTGCGACTGTAAATCATATACCGTGTTATTATGTCAGCCCCAGACGTGACTCACTGTTGAATAGCGTGTTGACTTCCTCTCACAGGTGTTGTGACTGCAAACAAGGCCCAGGACTGTCAACATATCCACGGTGTTTTGTGAAAATACGCCTGAGCAACATGACGTGACACGGCATGTTGATGAAAAATGTAATTGTGGGTACAAAGACTGAGCTAATTGCTTGCAAGCCTGTTCTGTTTAGTAACACTTTGATCTTCCTCAGGGTTCCCAGTCCTGTGTGGGATGTTAACGGACTGGTGGCGCGTTGAGGCTGAAGGAGCATGGTGAAACACCAACCCTTACAGGTCTATGAGAAGCAGGTCTTTGTGTCCTTTGTCACTGGGATCTATGGTTGCCGCTGGAAACGCTACCAGCGTTCCCAAGACGACAGCTCCAGGGTAAGACAATACCTCTGATCATAACAATGTGTAAATGTCAAATATTACTAGCTTGGTATACTTATAAAACCTACTTATAGTACATTTCTATTACATTTAGAAGCTTAATGTATTACTGTCGTACTATTATTATGATTGCATGTAGATGCATCTTGATAGGATGTTACAGATCAATGATCAAATCATCAATCTTTGCTTAAAGCTGGTTGCAACTTTATGTACTAGTGCCAATACAATACTGAATTTTAGTATCAATGCTTTTTATGATCCCTCACTATAAAAACGGTCAACATGTACTTTCTACAAAACCTATTCCACCGAAGAGGCCACAGGTCTCAAGTGTTAAATGTCTAAGCAGCTGTGCAAGAATTTTGCCTTAAAGATCTAGTGTGTAGATTTTAGTGGTATAGAGCAGAGAGGTTGCAGATTGCGACCACTATGGTTTGTCCATTCTTGGCAACTGTAGGGACATGGTGGTGCAACATGGCTGACTGTGTGAACCTGCACCCTCTAAAGAGCTCATTCTAAGGTAACAAAACATGAGTATTCTTAAGATTCAGGTGATTATACACCTGAATGACATCACAATTATGAATATTATATTTCATTTCTGCCAATAGATTCCCGAAGTCCAACACACTGGACCTTTAATGAAATAGTTGGCAAAATCAGAATTTAAATCATGCAATAAACAAGATTATAAATCTTATGAGACGTTCAATGCCAGCTTTCAGAACTTGACAGTATTTGATACCCAGTGCTCTGGATACATCTCATTCAGTGCCAAAAATGTACTGTTTGATATCCAGCCTTATCTTTGAACATCCTACCATTATACAGTGTGTACGTCAGACATGTTTCGATTGAAACTGTAATCAACTACTGATTAAACAATATTCATGGAAAAAGTAATGATATTACTTCATTAATTACTCAGCAGCAAAAGTAATGCATTATGTTACTCATTCCTTTATTTTCATTTCTCAACCCAGCTCCCTCAAAGGGTCCTACATCCACGTCCTCCACACTCATACGTCACATCTGTTGTATTTTAACAAGCTGGCTGTCAACCGCTGGCTTAGCCTCAGCTCCAGAAGCCTTGACCTCGGCTGCGCAGGTCACACACCTTCCAACTCTGAATAAAACTAGGTGACTCCCGAATGTAGACGTACCCGTGCCTAATGTTATCAAGCCAGCTAAGAACACACAACGTATGACTGAGACAACTCAAGGCGAACTGCCAGGCTGGGTCAAACCTTCACTTTACTCTAGGCGTGAGGGTGAATTGGTCACAATGCAGAATAACAGAAAGTAGGCAAAGAAAGCTGAACCTGGGTGTCATCTTTCAACTGCTGATCACACTTGAGCTGCAGTAGCTGGAGTAGAGAGGAAGAGTACAGAACCACAGTTATTAAGTTAATCATAGGTGCTTCAGCCATAGTATTTACAGTGCATCTGCTAAATGCTAATGCTGTTTTAGTTGCAACCTGGCTTAAAACCCAGGCGTCAGCCCTCTGGAGAGCTGCAACAGAAACATATACCGCTACATGAAGAATATGTAAGTTATAATTTGTAATGATGAGAATAAAAAACATGATTGAGCTGCTAACAGGGATGTGCGTTGTGTACATCTACTGTACCTAAATGATTATATGATAAAGGCTTAAGATCAAAATGTGGCTCACTATAGTGCACAGCTGAGCAAAGCACACGCTGATAATGACACAACACAATCCTGCTGAGGCTGCACTGAAACCTGATCGCACCTCAGGAATAAATGAACTATTTTCCATTTGGTGCTTCTGAAGGCCAGAAAATAGGTCAGGCTTTGTGAAATGCAACATAAAACTACAGTAACCCCATGTGCAACCTACATTCATTAGTTTTGACTATGGCTCCTTTTGTACCCTGAATTTCCCCTCACTTTTTTCCTTAGCTATCATTTTTGTTCAAAAATAACATCATTATTTTTGTCTTGCTTTCAATATTTTTGTGCATGTTTGGATTAAATGGATAGTGTGCAGTCTTCAAACCAGAGATGTTGCAGTCTACATGCTATGTGTCTGTCCATGACAGCCCAAATGGAAATATTTTTTTATTTCACTAGACATACTTCAGAAATAGCTTAAAAACTTTAGGATGTAGCATAAATGCCTGTCGATTTGAATACTGTTTTTCATCATAACACAAATTCGTAAAGATGTTTTTTAATTTTATACTTCACTAAAACATCTGAAATCCTAGCGTAATATTTATTTTTCTAAGATGTTTGTAAGGGATAATGGATTTAGTAAGTAGCATCATTGATTTAAGCTTCACTTTAGTAATTCTTTAGGAATTACCTTTCTAATAAAATTAGAAAACGTGCTCCTGATACGATTCCATTAGAACTTTCTTCCTGAATTCCTGACTAACTTCTCGACCAGACCATGGTAACAGGGTAAAATGATCCTTACAATAAAGCAAGCAGCAGAAGCCGAGCAGTGTTTGGATGTGTAAAGCTGAGCCAGACACCCAGCTGTGTTGGATACCCACTGGGCAGCCACAGCTACTGCTGCTGGATGTCTTCTTTATCACAAAGAGCCAGTGGCTCGGCCATAAATTAGCCCATTTACTGAATGTGCGAGCCTGGCCCTGATGATGTGCTGACCAAGAGGAAAAAATACCAGCACACAGCTGCCTCTTTCCCCTCTCTGTCTCCATTTACAAAGCTTCATATAGACATACACACAGTGCTTGCACATAAGCACAGAGTTTAGCATTCATGCACTGAAAAGCTGTGTGTTTACACTGCAACACAGTGGTGTGTGACTGTCTGTATTATTGACAGGCCTTTATTAGTGAGGACAGATTATACCCTCAGTGCTGCTTTGGGTTTCAGACTTAACGTTCTCTTAGACATCATCAGAACTCTGAACCTCCGATTCTCACTTAGTCAACGCTGATAGAGAAATCTTTGCATCGTGAGCCCCTCAGAGAATTATCAGCCAACTCTACAGGTCTATATTTTAGCCTCTTTTAGCTCATTGTTTTGATTTTGCGACTCATAACTTGACTGTTTCGGTTCTCTGCTCTCTGAGCTATTGCCAGAGAAAAGGCTCCGATAAAGCACTACCTGCCTAAGTTAATGAAAAGAAATTAGAGCATTTACCAGTTAAGGAGGCAGATATTTCGTCAAAGGAGTTAGTCAACACTGAAACACCACTAAAAGAGAGTGAACTGTGGACCTGGTGGCCAGAAACACTCCAAAACTCCAAGTCAGTACTTATGTTGCTCTGTATCTGCTGGATGTGTTGCTAGGTTTGCTAAGATAAGATAAGATAAACCTTTATTCGTCCCACAGTGGGGAAATTCACAGGTAACACGTTTGCCAAATCAACTGTATAATGTGATAATATGTAAGAGTTGTGTTTACAGCCGGTTTTTATATAACCACCCTGTTAATACAGGATCTTTTCATTCATCAACTCTCTACGTTTTTCTTTTCTTTCAGTCCTCGCACACATTAGACATTTATCTATGAAACATTTTTCAACATACACAATGCAACATATGACTTCATAGAGGACTCAGATCATTTCCATTAATGCATGAAACTCTGGTATATGAGTGGTTGAATTCACTGATTCTAGTTACACTTTGTTCTACATGTTCATCCAAATGTAAAATATTCATACACCCATACACTGGCTTTATCAGTGTCCATGTTCATCTGACACTGAGCTGTTCTGGTACAGGCCGTCCTGTTCAGTATTTGTCAGCAGAGGAAAGAAGGAGGTAAAGAAGAGGTTCATCATACGGTGAAGTCAGCACATCGTGTAGATCAGGATTTATGGGCGCTGTCAGAGGCTGGATACCAGCAGTTCAAATTGGAAAGATTGAGAGACCTTAGAAGGCTGTGTAGCACTCAGGAGAAAGTGCCAGATATCACACAGCTTCCCTGAAAACGACTTGAACTCCACAGTGAGAGTGGCCTGCTAAAGGCTGGAAAATATGATGGAGAGGTAGCTTCCACACTTTGGATGAATGGATGAAATGTAGTAAATGTGTTTAATAGATGCCACAGGCAGGATGACAACCCCTCAGACATTTTCTATCATGACCTTGTTTTTCAAGCCCAGATATACCACTTTGTAGATCCTCTTCCACTATGAAATGTGTTTCTTCTGTTCTAACTTTTAATAACTCTGGTTGCCATGGAAGACAATGTTTAAAATCAGTGAGCAGGACTGCCTTTATTGTGTATGGAGGATTTTTGCATCTGTTAGATGAAAATGATCAGTTTAAGTTCAGTATTTAAGCGTTTTCTTGTCTCTCAATTTCCAGAAGATTTACAATATTACAAACTTTATTGTTCTTGTGATATAGAATTGCATTTAAAGTGACAGAAAATGTTTTCCACATTGCCCTCCTCTACCCATGGGTACTCAACGCTGGTGGAAGCAGAATAGAAAGACTATGGATTTACTGTAGAGCAGGCTTCTCCTCATCACCATTTTCTTTACCAAGGAGATTTTCTCAGCCAGGGATTACTTGACCTGTTAGCCAACACCTTTCTGTGACCCCGCTGGTCACCCCTGCCTGAAACTGGAATCCTAATCTACCAAACAACTGGTCCCTGGAGAAGGCGCAGATAGACGGAGAGAATTTCAGATTTAAATCTTGATTTAGTTAATTACTCTTGGAATATTAGGGTATATCAGGGAATTTTATTAACTGATGATTTTTTCAGATATACTGTGATCTAGAATTTATTTTACAGTGGCATTCATTTAGGCATTTCTCTCCAATGCAGGCCCACTTAGAGTGGACACCAGGATGCAGAAAATATTTTGGGAAGTGGTCTGACTTAGTCCATGGACACTGTTTCCACTGTTGTTTGATTATTGAGTTGCTGCTTCATAGCCATGTGCAGTCACCTGACCTCCAGGTAGCTGCCAAACTGATTCAAATCAGTCACTGCTACTTGTCATATCCCCACTTCCACTGTCATGTTGTTACTGGCTGCATTTGGTTAGAAGAGTTTGCCTGATGATGCCTGATATCCATGCTCTCTCCATTCCTGGCTAAATGTGAAACCTCTCATGAGTTGTTCTGTGCAGACCCAACTGCCTCCTCAGTGCAGCCATGTGCTCTTTACCCACACATACATCTAATAATCCCCCAGCCTCTTACATAAGTCACAGTCCATGCATGGTGTGGTGCAAAGCTGATCAATGCTCAAGGATCTGTTGACTGGCCTATCATAGTCTACACCTCCCCTCACATGGCATTAGCTCCAGATCCTGTTAACTACTGAAGGGAAGAGTCCTTGAGTGCTGCACAAGCTCTCCTCTGTACCTTTGTCCCACATGTCAAGCCAGAAGACTGCGCAGGAAGGGGTTAAAAACCTGGTTACGAGATAACACTTTTAAGTAATAGCGCATATAGATGTGCTTTTAAACATCTGGCTATGTGTTTTTAATGGCATGCAGGAATTACAGGAAAACATTATAACCAGACTGTTTTAAGAAAAGAGTAGAACTGGGTAGTTGGCCTGAGGAATGATAGTCACCATGACTCAGAATCTCAAACCAAGAAAAAAAAAGAAAATATTTGATGGAAAGTAATATTTGGGGAGTGCAGTGCAAAGACATCATAGTCATGTCCACATGCCACCATCTAAATGTATGGCTTAAAATATTAGGGTGAGAACAGACTCTAAACAGAACTGAACTACTGGAGTTCCCAAATGGACCTGACATGACTGAGCCTAAAATTAGAATAGAAATAATTATGAGCAAAATATGAGCATTGTGATTTTCTCAACCAAGCTAAAAGATTCTCTCTTCTCTTCTCTGTGAACTTTAAAACCATGTTCACTATTATTGGCCACTTGGGGGACAGCAGAAACAAGCTGTAAACACCACATTGATATGTTATGACCTTATGGTAGCAAAAAGGTGCCTGTTTACACATTGTCATTCATTTGGAGTCATGTTTCTGACCAGGTGGTGAATGTTCTTAAGTCCAGTATTCACTCTTCTCTTGCTCAGGGTTTGGTCTCCTCCAACTCCTCGGGGAAATGTTTCTTGATCTTTAACTGCTAAATGGTCCACGACTACACAAGTTCACCTGCTAACTTTGTTTGTTGTTGGCTGTTTGGTGCTGGACAGGTAGTCCCACACTGGCACTATTGAGCTTCCTTGAAACCACTCTACTATGAGAGCAGTGAGAGTGAATCAAGCCGTAAAGCTGCAGGCTGTAAAACCAAACAAATGGTCTGAGAGATGCTGAAGTGCTTTACAGCTAAAGTACTGCAGAGAGGGTTGATTAATTATTTGTGGGTTATACGCTATGACCAACCCCTTTTGCATTACATGCAGTACTTTCATTGTTGATATAAAAATACTGATTATAGCAGCTTTAATCTTTGGCAGAGTTTGTTCTTTAATTCATGGTTTGAAATCAAGTGTAAAATCTCAAAAGGTAAACTGTTGTTTGTGTTTTCCTTTACAGTGGGAGTGTACATGGTTCGTCATCTTGTGCACTTCTTTCCTCCTGCTTCTTTTTTGGGCCTACTTCTGGTTGGTGGCTCAAAATGATTTCAACGAGTTCAACTGGTGAGTCAGTTAACCCACTACGAGTTATCTCACTTCACTCTAAGTTTAGCTTAGCAGTGTTGTTTAGTGGGTTCTTGGTGTTTGCAGGCTGCGTGCCCAAGGCAAAGTTCTCCTTTTTGATGATAATTAATACATTTTACCATCAGCGTAGATCAATCAAACCTTACCTGTTCACCCTCCAGGTCAGTATACAACCGCTCTGGAGAATGGAGGGATGAGACGATCCCCATCCTCGCATCCACCACCGTGGGATTCAGCTACATCACATTCTTAATGGTAACTTAATGGTCTTTTTTTCACTGAACACTTAAATGTTAACTTAACACTTAAATGTTTGCAAAGTTGCTTATTGCGCACCTCCAACATAACCCACTGATTCTTGCTTGTTTTTCAGATCTTAGCCCTTTTCCATATATCCTTGGGCCAGCAGCTGAACCTCTACTGGGTTCACAAGGTGCTGTGATTCACATCTTACATTTTTTTGCCATTTTTGCTCTGCACACATTTTAGAGATAAAATCTGACCTCGTCATTGTGTGTTTTGTCTCTGCAGATTGGAGTGCTGGCCACGCTGCTCACCACTATCTCTGGTGTTGTCTCTGTTGATGACATATGGGGCGATGAGTGGGACATCCTGCTTGTATCACTGCAGGTTAGAATCACAATGACATGGCTGTGCTATAACATTACTGCATTCTTCTGTTTTTGTTTGTTTTTGCTGCTGTGTTTTTGCCTATTTGGTTCTTCACTTTTTGACTAAAATTACATGCAGTACATATAATAGTGACATTTTAAGTTCATCTATTATTTTTGTACTTTTGCACAAAGAGTTCTGAAATCTAGAATTCTCACCTATTGAGGGTGTAATCATTTGGATGATGATGAGTTTTTCTTGGGAAATTAAGTTAATCCATTTTACATTTTTACTCATAACCAGTTACAGAACAAAGCTTATTCAACAGACAGATGTAAGACTGGTATCTTGCTGTCATTTAAATCTTGTCTAAACTGACACCTTGTACATATTAATTACAATTAAAACAAAATTTTGAATGTTAAAAAACTGCTCTATTGTGGCTTCTGAATCACTGAAAGTAAAATGAACCTTACTAACAACATAGTACTGATCAACAGTCATATCCACCCCCTAGTGCACTACACTCTTCTCCTCAGAAATAGACCAAATGTTCTTTACTCTATTTCTCCCGTAACATATTTAGAGAGAGCTCTGATGGTCACACTGTGTTCCTATTTCTAACATATTTATATATTGTCCATGTTCTCAAAGTTGTACTCTGTTGTACTCTCTCTAACAAATAGCCACCAGTGATATAACACCAGTGTTTCATGTGCTTTGTTACCAGTCCACAGCACCCTTCCTGCACATTGGAGCCCTGGCAACAGTCACAGCTATCAGCTGGTTGGTGGCTGGATTTGTGGTTCGCAGAGAGAGATCCAGTAAGTGATGACTTGTATGTCAAGCAAAGATAACTGTCATCATCCAGGCAGATTTCTCCTTTTGATTTCTTGGGCTTATACAGAGTGAGAAGGACTGAAGAAGATCTTTTTTATAATCATATGAATAAAGTCAGAGTTTTCCGTCTGTTTCCCTTACAATGCACATGCAATATTTGCATGAAGATAATTGAGACGTTAAATTGATTTTCAGTGCTTTCCTGTAATTGTCTGAATTTTCTGGCATTAGCAAATCATTTTCCCCTTTGAGCAAGTGCTACATTCTAGTAGTCCAATTTGTATTATACATAAAGAGTAGATGAGATGAGCTGAAGATAAATAAAGTGGCTCTTACAATCCCCTTATACTCCTTCCTCTTAGCTTTCCAGATGATGGTGTTGCTGATCTACATCATCATCCTCTTGGCTCTCTATTTGGCTCCGCTCACATTCACCTGCCCCTGCATCATGGACCGCCACAGCCTCAAACCTCGGCCAGACATCATTGGCCGTCGGGGAGCTCCTATGGTGAGTTGGTGCTTTGCCAGACCTCACTGTCTGATCCAGTTAATTGTTCAGATGGATGATGTACAGCTCTGTGGGAAGAACTTGTCACTGCCAAGACGTGTCAGGTGTCCATTTCCTGCTGGTTCTGTGGATAAAGGTGCATTTTGTGATCATTTTTCTTCTAAAGATCTATCATGCCAGCATCCCATGCTGATGGATCAATTGGTTTATGTTCTTAGACTGAGTGTTTACATGCCTCTGCACTATGCATCACACATCAATGTGGCGTACAGCGACAGCACATGCGCTTATTGTTATCAGGCTCAGGAAGCATGAGAGCCAACAACACACTTAACTGTCATTTCACAGCTGGGCAAGCAAATACTGTTCCAGATGACTAGCTACAAACAAATGTACAGTGATGTTCAGAGCTGTGTTTTCATGCCCTCTGAAGGCACACACACACACACACACACACACACACACACACACGCTCATGTACACATGCAGTGTACACATACACACAAATCACTAAAGCCACCTGGCTTTCACCTCGCTTCAATGTACCTCAGCTATGTGGTGATTTTAAATAAATCACAGAACAAATGCTTTTGGATACATTAATGTGTTTTGTACATTGATTTTTTAATGACTGAAAACATCAACAGAGTACCATCAGATTTATTCACCATGAAGTTAATACTCAAATCTCTCAGCTGGGAAACATATGTAGCTGGAAGCTGAAATCAACTGAATACACTAGATGAAGGCTGTGCCATATCAGAAATATGGAGATTAAATCATTGGACATCAGATCTCTTCTGTTTTTCTGCCTGCCTATTTGGAATTGTATTATAATGTATTATGATATTATGACTGCCTGCTGCCGTAATACTGTTTGTCTTTGTTAATCTTAGTCTGTTTCTCACTCTGTTTAGAAGTTACAAAAAGCTTTTTTCATTGAAATAATATATTTCTATGGAATAATATTTTTTGTATTGTAAAACAGATTCCAAAAAATCACATCTTTTATTTTGACCAAATATGTTGGCTGTGTTGCTCAGTACTGAAGCCCATTGGTAATTGTGCTAATTCTTTCTTTGGAAGTGTCAGATGTTTAAGTACTGATTAAACAAATAATGAAAGGTCTTTTTTCATGAAGAATTTCAATAAATAAACCATGTGTGGTGTGTACATATGCATGGTAAAGAACAACGATACCTCGGCCTGACTTTTAATCATTTTCACAACTGTGTTGCTTCTCTATTCAAATGTTCTTTTATAATTCCAGCACTTCCTCTTGCTTTGTGTTTTCTACACACAGTGACTGACAGTTTCCTCCTGTTTGTCTCCTCTCTGCTCTAGCTGGCTCCAGAAAACACCATGGTGTCCTTTAACAGAGCCCTACAGCATGGAGCCAGCTCCCTGGAGGCAGATGTCACCATCAGGTTATTAACTTTAATATGTTATATTATACACATTAACATTTTAATCCTGGGTTATTTATATTTAATCAACTTACTCTTCGCTGAAGCTTCACATGTAGATCTCTCACCTGAGGTAAAGGTTGTTTGGTAGAAACATTACATACAAGTATAGACTAAATCATAATCAAAGTTGTGAAGTATGACATTTACTGACCATTTGTCTGTTCCAGTGTGGACGGGGTTCCCTTCCTAATGCGAGACCGCACCTTGAGACGAACCACAGACGTTAGTAAGACCTTCCCAGCCAGGCAGTACGATGATGCCTCTTTATTCAACTGGACTGAGATTCGCTCTCTAAATGCAGGCCAGTGGTTTTTGGAGGTACTGAAACCCACTTCACCTCAACTCACCCTGATTTGTAAATGGAGATTCTATCACAGCATTTTCCTCTTGAATGACACCAGAAATTTCCAGTAGTGAAAACTGGCAACATTTTGAAGATGAAGGTGTCTGTGACCACAGACTGGGTGTTTGTAATAGATATAATTGCACAGATGCTTTCTTCTCAGTGGAACAGTGATGCAAAGATAAAAAGAAAACATACATTAATATCTAATATCTTAAAGATAGACAATGCACAAAGCTGCATATGCTTGATTTAGAGAAGTGTTTTTCATGTTGTACTACCCACTCAGAAGAACAGTGTATGTTATAGATCTCAGTGTTTGCCTCTCTGCTGCTTTCCTCTGCCTCCAGAATGACCCCTACTGGACGGTAGAAACCCTGACAGCGAGGGACCGGAGTAGAATTGGCAACCAGACGGTTTGCGGTCTGGTGGAAATGCTGCGTCTGGCGGCCAGAGCCAACAGCTCCGCACTGCTCAACATCCGCAAACCTCCACCGGAGCACCCGCGCTACCGGAACTGGTTCATGGACACGCTGTGGGCTGTGCAGAAAGCTGGGATTTCCCAGAAGAGGGTGAGGACTGTAGGTCCCTCCATAATAATCCTTTGATTAGTTGAAGGTGCTGCTTGTAGTACTGTAATGCCTCTGAGATCTGTAGCTGATTTATTTATATACTGATTTTTACATAGCGTGCTACTATGGAGAACACTGTTTACAGAACTGCTTTTTGGAACAAACCAGTTGGAGAGTGCTGCTCTTTCAGCTGACAACTGGTGTAAACATCTGCAAGGATTGGAAGTCTAAAGGGATTCCAACCCAGTGCTTAGGCCAAAGAGAAGTGAAAGGAGAAAGAAAAATAGAAAAGAAAAAAGAAATGGCGTATACAATGATGAGTCTTATGTTTGACTAAAAATGCTAAAAGTAGCACCTTTTTACCATAAAAGAGTAACATCTCTGCATACGAAGCGTATACTTCATTCTGTCTGATCAGGGTCTTTCCATGTCACATGTGTTTGTGCCAGGTGACGTGGACCCCCGACACGGACAGGGGGAGGGTGCGAGGGCTTCAGCAGACCACAAATGAGAAGCTGTCAGTGGAAGAGATAAGGCAGAGGGGAATAACAAGCCTGACCCTCCACTACAGCAAGGCCAGCCACAGAGACATACAGTAAGAGCAATTACCACTGGGCAGCAGGGAAAGTGCTCAGAAAACATCAGGAAGGAGATAATGAAACAACAAGTGATGGACCATTCTGGTGTCATTTTTACTCCTCCCTCATAAGAAATTCTGTGGGTATTTAAGCAAATACAAGCAAATCTAGGTACAACTCCTTTATATTTCTGAATCAATATCAAATGTCATCCATGCTCTTGTGCAAGTGATGTGTTTTCTTGGCTGGGGCCCATTGACTTGGTCTGTAGCTGACTGAGTGGATGTGGAAAAGGTCAGGAGGTAAACAATCATGGGAACAGTTTCAGTGCAAATCTCATCCAAAGCATAAGAGATTTGATATCAAAGGGGAACTCCACAGAATTTAGACATTAAAGTCTGATTACAGGTGTTGGGGAACACCACTGCATCTGTGAAAAAGCTGCATGAAGCTGTTTGTGGTTCCAGTTGGAGCTGTGTGAAATCTGTTCACGCCTCATGTGATGAAGTCAGCGTCATTTGGGGCTGAAGTTTGAAACTGAACAGAAAATCTTACCAGACCTCTGGGGCCGGTTCCTCATCTCCTCATGCTTGAGGTTCCAGGATGAAATGAACTGAATGAACTGTCAGCAGTCAGGTTGCATTGTGGGTAATGTAGGCGCCAGGTTTTGAAAAACCTGAAAAAGAAGAATGTGTGGAACAAAAAACACAAATTCGCTGGTTCTACTGCATTGATTTTGATATTTTTAAACTATACAGCCAGTTTAGTGTTCCTGAAACATCCAGTGTTATTATTTATCACTGGTTCAACTGTCAAATACTCTAATGAATATATAAAACTACCCACAACTATCATCCAATTTTTATTTAAAGTAAAGAAAGTTTATAGTGTTGATTTACTGTTGCATGGAATTAAGTTTTATCATCTTTTTCCAAGTTATCTCAATCTACTTCAAACTAGTGAGAAAAGAAGAAACAAAACAGAAAAATACTGAAAATCACGCCTGTGAAATGACCAAAACTATGTCTTCGTGTCGGACCCCATCACTAATAGTAAGAGGCTGAGTGAAAAAATATGTTTTTGTGGCCTTCACTGCATATGTTCAAATGCATATTCACATAAAGACAGGGTTAACGTCAAACACACGTTGTTATGATCCTTTAAACACGTGCCTTGCCCTCATCAGTGGTGGAATGGAGAGGACCTTGTCTCGGCGTTGACATGTGTTTTCCTTTCCCCAGGGAGTATCTGGCCAATAATGTGAGTGTGACTGTCTACCCAGTGAATGAGCCCTGGCTCTACTCCATCCTGTGGTGTAGCGGGGTGCCTTCTGTGTCCTCTGATGCCCCCCAAGTCCTCCGAAAGGTGCCTTACCCCATCTGGCTCATGGTAAACAGCTCTCCTCTCTCTGTCTCTCATCTGACACACACACACACACACACACACACACACACACACCCAGACAAGGTCACACAACTAGACGAGAGGACAGCAGGAGAGAGGACAGAGACTGACGAGGGCCCAGCAAGACGCGAGGGCAAGGACGCGGAGAAATATGAGGGAGCTCAGCGGCAGACTTTAGCTCAGCGTGGCGTTAGAGAACAACAGGACCCTGGGAAAGAGTCTGGGACAGGCTGAGACAAGGGCACAGATCTGAAGCAAAAAGCAGCTGTCCAGCAGGCTCTTGCTTTCGTCAGGACCTCGTGTTAGCTTTGGGAGACATGCATGTTAATGGTGACCTCCGCTGGCGTTCACTGGAAACTACTTTTCTCTCTCTTGTTTTGCAGAGCCAGAACGCTTACAACTTCATCTGGATCGCTTCGGATCTGGTCTCCCTCGCCATAGTTATAGGGATTTTCTGTTTTCAGAAGTAAGTTTGAACTGTGATAATGTCGAAAGTCACAGAGATACATTGATAACTACAGTACTCAACTTTAATGCATAAGTACCTGTTATAAAATGATTAATACCATATTCTTCCAGCTCGGGTATTGTAAATGAGCATTACTGTATTTAGTTTAAATGAGTTACAAAAAGCATGTATTTACTTTGTGCTATATAATTTGTGATATATTATTTAGTTCAGTGCTTTCCATCCTGGGGATCAGGTCCATAAGAGGTTACAAGATGATTAACAGGATAGGAAAGAAGAAAGAAAATTCTGCCTATACTAATTTTTTCAGGCTTTCCTCTAATCTTGTGAATTACTTGATCATTTTACCTCTTCAGGCCTGTGAAAATGATGCAAATAAAACAAAGGCAAAATATCATTCTTTGGTTGAGTTAGTCACAACCAGCCATGTGCAACCTGTGATGAGGGGGGTCACATGGACACATTGCCAACAAGGTTGGAAATTCATGGTGCTCATTCGAACTAAATTACAAAAATGGATGAACAAAAAAAATGTGTTCTCTTACATCGATTAACATCTAACCATGCAGATAGTTTGAGTTTTATTTGTTCGGATTTTGAACTCCACTTCTGCTTCCACCACAATACAGTGGAATGCAATTTTATTTGTGGTGCATACAGTATTGAATTAATAGTAATAGTAACTTTTCTTCAACATCAATGTGCATCAATGTATTTATTTAGTAAAAAATTAGTAGCTTCTTTGCAGCAACATTCATATTAGAAGCATTGTCTATTGTCATGGCTTAGTGTTCTATTAGAATCAGCTTTATTGGCCGAGCATATGAAGACTTGCAAGGAATTTGAATCTGTTTTTTGTGTCTCTGGGAATCTGCCCACACAACACACTTTCTATTTTACTCTTCTATTTTCTTTTTTTCTGCTGTCTGTTGTCTTCTAAATGTTTCCGTGTTTCTCCTCCATGCTATAACCTCTCTTTGTCCTCTCTGTCCTCTCCTTCTCTCGTTCTCCTCTGACATTCTTACTTTGTCCTGTGCTCTGCCTGATCTGCATGCAACCTTCCTCTGCTGCCCCTGGCATCTGTCAGCTATCATATGATCAGGTAACTGCTGCGACTGCCTTGGCCTTTGTTTCTGCCTCCTTGTCTGTCCTCCTTGTGCTTTTTCTGCCCAACACCCCAAGGCCGATTCCTTCCTTTCTTTCACTGCACTTGTTCACCTCTTGTTTATCAATGTACATTCCTTTAAATGTATGTATTATTTATGTGTATCTTAAAGACCCAGTGTGGCACCATTAGTATTGAACTGTCTGGTTTGATGACACAGTTGGAATCATTGCCCCCATGTGTGTGTAATGGTTTGTATCTGTGTGTGCTGTAACAGGTGGAGGATGAGCGGGATGCAACACTGTAACCCAGAACAGATCATGCTGAGCGCTGTGACCCGTCGGTCCAGTCGGGACATCAACATGATGAAGGAGAAGCTCATATTCTCAGGTGCAGCTTTGACTTCTTTCACACCTGGACATAAATTGTCCAGGTTGTAACTGGACAGAGGAAACATGTATCATATCTGAAGTGGAAATACAGCTCCTGTGGGGGGAAACACATACATTTACACATTATTATAGGACATAGTCATTATTAACCAATATGTAAAAAGACAAGGTTTGTTCAAATATCCACGCTTGTGGTTATGGGCACTAAAGAGGGTTTTTGTTTTGTTCCTATGTAACAGGCAAGTTTGTCCCATAGCTGAAAAATACCAGCATACAGTGCATTTAAGCCGCACTTGATGCAAACTTATCCCAGTACCGCTCCAAAGTGGTATTCATTCAGTGATATGTCCTTTTAAATTATTATATTGTGTTATGTAATTCTTCCTTTTATTGCTCTTGTCAGGTCACAGTTAACACACACATGAATACACAACACACTAAAATAGGCACTTGGCTACTTGCAAATATCACAAGTGTGGGTGTTTGGGTGGAGCCAGTGACTTTATTACCTCGATCATGGAAACCTGAGTATAGAGTTAGTTTATGAATTTATGGCACTACCACTTGGGGGTGCCAAAGTTAGACATTCTGACAATTTAGACAATTCTGGTTTAAATGGTGTAAATAGTCCACTCATTTACATTGCTGCCAGCTTTTAATTAAAAGCGATAAAAGTGATTTTGATCAGTAAAGAGAGTTTTAACATCATCAATAACTTTTCTTTGGTCTTTTTCAGAACTCAACAATGGACTCAGCAGTACAGAGGAGCTTTCTCTGTTTCCTGAGAACGGTTATGTGAGATACTCTCATGGAGGCCTCAGTCGCTGAACAAAACCCACTGCCACAGCTGGCCGATCTCAGGCGTTAGTTTGGTTTCACAGCTTTACTGACTGAAAGTTATTTTCTTGTCAGGAGAAGATGGAGCACTTAGACTGAGCTGTTAGTCAACTTACCCTGGACGTGGTGACACCAAATCTTGTCTGAAGTATGGACAAAGAAAGTTTCTTCTATTTGGCCTATTGAGTCATCAGTTTTTAAATAACATATTATTTACTTGTGTAATATATGTATATATTTAATATAATTGTCAGTGTCTGCAAAAGACTGCCAGTCTGCCACATTCCTCAAAAATAGTTCTACATTCAGCTGCTGCAAGAAGTCATTTTCTTACTTTCAGTATCATAAGATTGTGCACAAAATCAAAATCTTCACTGGGAACACACAACTGATTTGTATGTCTATGTTGCCATCACTTAAAGGGTTAGCTGACAAATGGACAAATGTCTAAAAAATATGATGAGTCAGATGGTGTTTCTGCCTGAACTGAATCCGTTGACCAGGTGAAAGTGGAATTTAAAAAACTGTTGTTTTATAACAGAGTAAATGGGTTGTGTAGTGTTCTGTGTTATAAACTGATGTAAATACGAGTTGTTTTACATGTTTTTATTTTTTTCAATGGTTTGGACATATGAAGTGTATATTTTATGTTTGCATTTATTGTCATTATGACTGATTCTTTTAAGTGTGAAAGACAGATTAGGGCATACATGAAAACAGTTGAATGGGATGTGGAGGTTTGTGAGAGTTTTCTGCCTCTTTTCTGTCATGCCATGATTGATTTAGTCTGTAGTCATATTAGCTATTACAACTTTCACATGACTGCCTTTTTGCAGAGGTGGGAGCAAGTCACACATGTGCAAGTCAAAAGCAAGTTTAAAGTCTTAACCTTCAAGTCTCAAGCGCGTCCCAAGTTACCATGGTGAGAATCAAACAAGACAAGTCATTGCGTTGCTCAGGTCAAGCAAGTGAGGTTATTATCAAAGTAACTAAATGTTAACCTCAACCACATATGCATAAATAGCTCTGGTCCATTATAAATCTATCAAAACATTAACATGGATCTAACTCTGAGTTGTGTTGTGTTGAAAAAAGGGCACACATCTTTGTGTCTCTGAGCAATATATATTTAAAAGATATGGCAATAATGCCCTTTCTTTGACAGATGTGGTGTTTGCAATATGAGTCACAATTTTAGTGGGAGCACTAATGTTTGCATTTCATTTTCACTGAAAAAAAATAGAAAAATTATGGTGTGATTTTTGCTTGGGGTCTGTATCGAACTAGCATGTTCCCTTACATTTGGAGAATATGTTTTGCAGGGCTGGGTACATCTGTAGTACCACAGTGCTGCATTTATAATGATATGCTGTGACACATTTACCTTCATCATAAGACTGCAGCTCCTGCAATTTTCATATTGTGCTCACCTGCAATTTCGATAATATTTTGTTCAGCTAATAATAATTGTTCAGATGTACTATCTGATCTGTCTCAAGTCTAAGTCTCATGAAGTCAGGTTGTGTCTCATGAAGTCAGGTTGAGTCAGTTATGAATTTTAGTCAAGCAAGTCTCAAGTCCTCAAATTTGCAACTGGAGTCAAATGATGTGACTCAAAACTCCCACCTCTGCCTTTTAGTTAAATCAGTGTAGTGGTAGAATGTTATGGGCTGGAATATTTCTTGTCTTTTAGTTTAAGACTAGGGGTACAAGTTTGACGTGAAGACTACACTTTTAGCTGCTGACATGTCGACTGTTCAATAAAAGTGATCTTTTCTCTTTGAAAAATGTGCAGGTTGTATTTTAATAATTGTTAATTGCAGCTTTAGACATGGGGGTCAGTGAGTGGATGTAACTAAATATACTTTAAATACACTGGTGATTCTCTCTGATGTATTTAAATACCTGAAGTCTGTGTAATCAAGCTAAACTAGATCACCTGAAGATTCTTGTATCACAGACTGACCCTGATGGAAACCTGGCTTAAACAGAGTATATATGATTTTCAGGTTACATAACTATAACTTGAATTTATTGCCCTGAAAGTCAACTTATCTGGTAATAATTCAGCTAATGATGGGTGCAGTCAGACCACCCTCAGCTGTCTCCAGTGAAATTATTAATTTCTCAGACTTGCTCAGTTCAGTAACTCAGACGTGCTGGTTCTCAGTGACTTGAACCTAAACTGCTCTAAATAGTCTAAAAGAGATGTGTGACAATCTCAGTTTGTCACAGCTGATTGATAAGACGACCAGACCTACTTTGAAGGATCCTTCAAAAATCAACCCTGATAAATTTGATTCACAGGGACAAAATTACTGCCTCTGAAATGTTTGCACTTGGCCTCAGTGACCACCGTCCTCCAGCCTGCCTTAGAAGTGCTAGACTGGAAATATCATGCTCCAGGATGAGGCTTTTGTCACGAGTTCAGTTCTTAATTGGACCCATGAGTGAGACACAGATGAGGGTGAATGGGTAAAATGGATTTATTAAACAAAAGAAACTCCAGGACTTACAGAAAAAAAAACAAAAAGGTGACCAAAAACAGGAAGTCCAGCTGGTGTGGAGTTGCTTCAGTGGATGAAGGCTGGACAGCAGGAGACGTGTAAGTGAAGATGAGGACAAAATGCTAGAGACACTAGAGAAAAGGGAACACTAGAAGGCTGAAACACTGGAAAAACAGAATCACTAGAAAACAGGGGGAAAGACCAGGAACGCAGGAACCACAAAGCACTAGAAAAACAGGAGGACGTACAAAGGGCCGATCTGGCAGCTTGCAGGTGGAATCAGAAAGCTGCCAGTCGTTAGGTGAAATTGGGGACAGCTGAGAGAATGAGAGCCCCAGCACCTGAAGACCACACATCCAGCTACTGAGACACTGAACCAGAAACACTGGAGTATAAGACTCGAAATACACTGAAAATAAACCAGTAAAACACAAGAGAGCAAAACCATGACACTTTTCTCAGTGACCTTGTTGACAGTAATATATGTCATACCTTTTGAAATACCAGATGCAGCTTTGGGTTAAAGGAAGATGAAGCCCCTGCTTCTCCACAGAATCATCAGTGATGGTCAAGGCACATTTCAATTTCACATCGACACATTTGTCAGCAAGCTTGAAAAAAAAATTTCAATATTTGTACAGAAACAGAGCAAATTTTCCTATGTGCTCTTAAACCCCCAGATTCAGTTTAACACACTGCCAAGATCTAGGATTTATAACAGGTTCATAGCAGGATTGTTGTTCCACTCCTCAATGTCTGAAAAGGTAGCATCCAACCTTTTCAGACAAGAAGCAGGCATCCGCTAACAGTAAGATGTTTAAATAAAAGTTGAATTCCTATTATATTACTATGATCATTCAGTAGCATCTGTAATGCTGAAATCACAGACCAATCCACCTCTGTATTAAAATATTTTAGGGGAGACATGTCTATTGATATGTTTTTAGTATAGGATTAGGGTTAGTGTGGATGCTGAATATAATTATTCTAAAAGACAACATATTCATAAAATCTTTTATTTCAGGAAACAAATGAACATCTTACAATTTACAGACACACGTTCAGTGGTGGAGTTGATAATTAACAGTAGCAAAGGCTCAACATGGGCATTTTTACTATACATAATTAGAAATGACAGTGTTGCAAGAAGTTAAAAAACAGGTTTTGATTAACATCAGCAGCAACATAGAGAGTGACATTTTCTAAAGAATGCGTTATTCTCATGAAGCTGTCATCTCAGCTGGCCGAGGTTATTCACAGATAAAGTGGAGGTCCGCGTCCTCTGTGCTATTGTCGGGGCTGTCAGATGGCATGTGGCAGCCGGAGTCTCTTGGGCAGTTGTTCGTATCTGTCTTCACGCTCTCACCGGGGGTCTCCGCCTCCTGATTGGCCTCATTCTCCAACTGGCTGTCCGCTGCAAAGCAGAGAAGACGGGTCGGTTGGCCTGTCACGGAGCTGAATAGATGAGCAGTAAGTAATCCTTTACAGCTATTATTCCTGTGCATTAAGGCTCAACGGCCTATCTGTCCACAGCCACTGTCCTCGTGTGTCCTGCTCTATTCTCAGAAATGCTCTTTGGGGTTATCCTGTTATCCTTAACCTCCTCAGCTGTGGCCCGGATACCCTCCCAGTCTTATCTACTTGAGGTGCAATGTCACTTGTCCCTTCTCCTTTCTGAATCCAAACATCTCACTGTATCTTATTGTGGTTTGAACATGTCAGAAAATGTGGGGATTGCACTGTCATTGGATGACCTTTTCTTGTGTTTCCAATTACTCACAGTGCAGTTGCTGCAGGGAGCGGACGGCGGCGAGCAGACGATGCCTGTGCTCTGGATCGGTCACATTTAGCTGCATCAGGTGACGCTCTCTCAGCCTCATCAAGTCGTCTACCGTTTGGTAGCCGTTCAGCTGCAGGGACGAGGAATACTCCTGGTGAAGAATGTGGAGAAAACATCATCCAGAAGCTGAAGAAACACACATCTTGTATGGAAGATTAAAATCCGAAAATATAATATAGAACAAAGTACCTCCAAACTGAGGCGCTTCAACACTTCCTGGACAGTCGATTTCTGTCTCACCCTGCGGAGTTGTGTGTCCTCGTGTATATCATCTGTTAGTACATCCACATAAATGAACTTAAAATTTCCCGTTCGGCCATTCAGCATACCCGTCCACCTTCCCATGGGGGGCTTGGCGATGATGTCGATCATATCTCCCACCTGAATGAAATATTAGTTTAGTTTGATTACACTTATTTGACTGAGACCATGTTCAAAAGACATTGATCTCATGCACAGAGAAGAAATGTACCAGATGTAGCTGTGTACGTAGCTACTTTCCATCTGTGCTTCCTGGACTGTCACAATTACAATTGGATACATTTTCTGGAAACTTCGCATGTCTGAACAAAATGTTGTGCTAATCCATTAATATTTGTCAAGTCTTTTCACTTAAAGGACGGATTCACGATTTTTCAAGTCAGCCTTATAGCAATAGTCAGCCGCCCGTATGAGCAAAGAAACCGATTTTGCTTGCTGTCATCATTTCCTCTGTTCATATCGGCTTCCTAACATGTTTCCACTGTAAGTGATGAGGGACGAAACCCACAGTTCTTCTATTCTATGCAACAACAAATTCAGAAGTTTTTCTGATTATCTGTCATTTATTGGAAAAGTGGATTAATTAAGTGGATATATAATATATAAGTTACAGTGTTTATTTATTTGACTTTTGTTACTATCCTTCCACTGCAGCACAACCAGGAAACACAAAAGGTGACTGTAACTTTGGACAATGTCCCCTTTGATTTGACCGAATCCTCATATAAGCTTCACATAAACATTTGAATACATCTGTCACACAGAATGAGGTCTGTGGATATTGTCCCTCCATTGGAAGGGATTTTTAAAATGCCAGTAAAATGTCAATCTCATGGTGGTGCCATATGAAAAGTGAAGGGGATTCATCATTTTGGAAATATGGATGTCTGAAGACAATTTCATGAAAGTCTATGAAATGGTTGTTGATATATTTTTAAATCTGGGATCAAGTGGTGGACCAATCATACTGACTGACAACTAGCACGGTTAAAAAGCTAATAATTGGTTCATCCTAATAACTGTTGCCGTCCAGTCCCAGTGTAATACAACTAAAGTTATGCACTTCCACAGTTAGTTTATTTTATTTTCCATTGACTTTCCAGACTTGTTTACCTTGAGTTTGAGGGATTCGGTGTCATATGGACTTGGCACAAAGTCTGTATGGACTCTGGCTCTGCCGCAGAACTGTCTTGTGCACAATAGATCGTCCTCCAGCCTCAGACTGTCTCTGTTACTGGAGCAGTCTGACCCGCTGGTGACTCCACCTGGGAAACAGCAGACAAACAAGAGGGTTCAATAAAGGCCAAGCTAATTACTTCATTCAATTCTGCCGCTTTCTAATTGACTCGTCCACATGTCAATAGTAAGACAGCCCGGGTCTGAGTGGAGGATCGGGGTTTTGATTTGTCAGAGGTTAGTGCGACTCTACAAATTAGTGCATCTGAAGGGGAGTAACAGGATACTTGAGGGTACAAACAAGAATTGCATAATTCATCAGGTAGTGGTGTGAAGAGCGCTTGGCCCTCTGCCTGCAGGTGCTTACTTGAGGAGCTTTGTCCACTGTTGAGGCTGTAGAGGCTTCCCACAGAGTTCCTGGACCGCCTGTGTCCATCTCTCTGTGCGTTTCCATTCTGCACAGTAAAAAACACCAAGTCACATTTTCATTCTGCCTTATGCGCTTTTGGTTCTCTGTCATTTGTTATCTTCCACTACAGGCAAACAAAAGAGAAAGCTAACCAACCAGAAAGCTGAGTCAGGGCCCCAGGCTGCTGTGTTTGATTCCTCATGTGACGGAGCAACTCAGTATCTTAGTTTATGCTGGGACACGCAGCTCCTCTGGCAAGCAAATACTTAATCCTGAAAGAGTTGCCTTGCTTTTTATAGCCAAGACCTGGGAGGTGTGTGGTGAGCTTAATCCCCAACTACCTGTGCTCAGCTTTTAACTTCCTGTCCCTGTACAGAGACTTTCACACCACGGGCCATATTTGCATCCATCCATCAAAGTGCACTTTCTGAAGTGTACGATTACGGATGGGTTGTTCTTAAACTGCACTGGAATGCAACTTACAAAAATATGATCTGATTTGATTGGGTGGGCTGGAAATTGTCAGGCAGACTCTTTTTTTTTAATCACAAGAGCACAAAGAACATGAACTCAAAATGTTGCAATTTACAAGTGCATTTAATGAAATGATGTTGGCAGACCATACTTTACTTTAAATTCATGACTTGTTTGCTAAACTGCATACATATCACATGCATTTGATAAAACAACAGCTTTATTCTCTGGACTTAACAGGCCAGAGGTACACATGTACATACTGTATGTAACACAGTGGGCCAGTGTCACTGAGCTGTTCTATTATGGCAACAGTTCATCTAATAGCTTGTTGGAATCACATTAAAGATATCATTTATGACTGGTCTAAAAATGAATTTAATACTCTTTAATAACCTTTTCAATAGTCATAGCATGAATTTAAGGAATGTTTGTCTTGAACGGTCCTCCTCTGGTCAGTGGTTCTTTCAGCAATGATAAAGTTCCATTCTCTATTGCTGCTGCAGCCAGCTAGGCTAGCCCAGCCAACGAGACCGAACCCGACCTGAGCCCGAACATCATTTCGAAATTTTTGTCCAAACCTGGCCTAACCCACTGGGATCTCACGGGTCCTGTCGGGCTCAGGACGGGTATCCACCCTCTACTACACACACATATAAACAGCAACCAACAAATTTTCTGTACCTGTAAATTATCATGACTCATACATTGACATATGTTTTGTAACAATATTATATAGTGTTACCCAATTGTGAAGGCTCAAAATGTAATTAAAAATGTCTTAAATTGATGCGTCATCAAAAAGTAATTTGACTTATCTAAATGCATTTTCAGATTAGTCATAAATGTTATCTGTAATGTGATTCCCATCAGCTATTAGATGTTAAAACTGATGCCATAATATGACAGCTCACTGACACTGATCCACACCACTGTGACATGCTGCATGTACAGGATCAGTTGTCTTTTTAAGCTATTTTTAGAAACGTGCAGGTGACATGTATGCAGGTTAGTGAATGAATGCACGTGTGGGTTTTCAACTGTGAGCGAAATGAAATCATGATACAATCCCACATTCATTCATGCATTAAATCATCATGACTGACGCAATAGTTATGAAGCACTTAAACATGTGTTTTTCACCCTTTACTGACTACCAGTACATGAATTGTACATGTCTGTAGTCGGGTCAAGATTTCATGAAGTGGCTGGATTTTTTTTTTTTTTTGAAAATATGTTCAATTATCATTTAGACAGTCAAATTGGAATTACTATTGATGAATGTGCATTTGTAGATCAGACATATGATGGAAATACCATATTCATATTGTCGTGTAATCCATGTTTTAAAGCTACAGCCGTTTGTAAACCAGGTTAACCAGATAAGGCGGCAGAACGTCAGCATGCATGTTGGCCCTGTCAGCCCCTGCTGTATTTTTAGCGCTGATGTCAACACTCGTGTTTAAAGCCCTTTCTGTATAATGGCAAAGGATGTTTGATTGATAGTGTGCAGTCTGGCAGAGCAGGTGTGGGGCTGACAGCTGTGTCTGCTTGGTAACAGATGTTATTTCATTAGGTGTGAACCACAGCAAATGCAGAGTGCCATGAACTTCAAACCGGTTGTATTAACATGAGCTTTGTAGAGTGCATGACATACAGTGATGGCTGTCAGCGTTTGCTCCGGTGAGGCCTTGACGTGCTTCCTGTCACTGTGTGATGAGGTCTCCCTCCTCAGTTTGGCTGGATCGCCGTTTCGCTCCTGCTTTTGCTTTAAAAACAAAGCACATTGTAAAAAGAGCTCCTGCCAAATAAACATGGGGTAGATTTTCTGTCTAGAAATCGGATTTGGTGTGGTGTCGAGGGCGTTTGAGAAAGCTAAATTCCTGGATGGACAAGCTGGCAGATTGAGGAGGTTGTTTCTCTTACCACAGAGCTTCCATTATCCTGTGGTTTCATTGAAGGCGAAAGCTGTCTGAAGGCGTCAAATCTCCCAAATCTGGTCAACTGTTTGGGTAAGAGAGAGATTAAACTGTGTGTTTGTGGTGACAGATGGGCATATTATCTGCATGTGTGTGTATTCTCCCTGCGACCCCACAACAAAACAGTTGGGTGTTTATTCCCTGTTGATGATTTGCGTTCTGAATTAGGTTAAACCCTGGCAGCCATGCAGTTCTTAGATAGGCTTTATACATCCTCAAAATAAAATCAAAATATTGTGGCTTGTATCTGAATGATCATGTTGCATTGTTATTGTTGTCAATATCTTTTAATAGTTTTTTCTATCCTGCTTAATTTTTAGAATCTGCTCATCTATAACCTTTTTCATATGTAAGTGTCATTAAAGGGGAGAGAGGGGAGACGTGAAAGCATTCAGTCATTCCTTACTGGTTCGCTACGAGCTTCAGTTCAGTGGTCATTCAGAACATCTGCTACACTGACTCTTGGCTTACTTCCCAACACTGACCGTTAGTGGACCGAGGCCTCGCTGTCACACACTAAGTGGTTGGAGATTTGTGGTGCATCCAAGTACTAAATTGTACTAATACTATAATAATTGTTTCCTATTTGTAATTATATGAAATAGCCATATTAGTACAAACCCTGAATTCTGTTTTGCCAAAGGTTAAGATTTCTAATTAGGAAGAAGATGTTGAATTGCAGACTGGCTTTGTTGGTACTGTTATAGGTTTTGTAATTTATTAAAAGAAACCACTTTTTGCTGCCTCTTGATGACAGCAGATTCTCAAGTCTTGAGACAGTTGGTCATACTTACTCTGAGCTGTACTTTATGCTAATTCTGAATCTTATTGCACAGCACTTTCATGAAATTGTGCATCCCTGCATACTTATGAATTAGATCTCATTTGTTGTAATATAGTCATTTCTGAAGTCCATCGTGCTACATAGTACATCATAAAACCTTGCTTTTCAAATAACACTCCAGCAATTTCCTGTTGTGTTTCCATAACGTTCCATTAAAGAAATGTCAAGATTGAAGCAGCAGAGGCTGAGATATCCTGACGTTTAATCAGTACTATTGATCAAGCTCCAAAAACCCTCGGTCCTATAATTCCCATAATATAACCTAATGGCATCTTTTGCAAGGCACATGCTTGTAAATTTGTAGTCTTTAAGCGCAAGCTGAGACACTCGAGTGATGTCATTTGAGTCATTTTCTCAGACTCGACAAAGCTCGACAAAGTAGACTGCCTCATTTACCTCTTCAGCTACATCACTGCTTCATGCATGAGCCTCTCATTTATCTGTCCTGGATCCCCCTGACGTTCAAGTCTAAAGCTGCTACTTCCTGACAAAACATTATGTGTGAAAGTGATATCATTATGTTATTTAGGGAGAAGTTCATTTCATCAGCATGGTCAACACACTTCCAATACAGCCTCTTGTAATGGCATCACATCTGTTGTGTTTTCATATGACCGTGTTATTAAATAGCAGTTTATGACGCGTCAGAGGTGCTAACTGAGGCTGAATTCCTGAAATTTTGGTTCAGGATACCCTAAAAGCAATAAAAAACAATTATTAGCTGGAAATTTCAATTACAGTTCAGTTAGTGTAAATGTTCCCTGAAGAGCTCTGAGGTGCAATTAGAGAGTCAGGCCCTGCAAAGCACAGCTTAATGATACTTTGGAGATCTGGGAGTAGGCTACAGATTAACTGCAACAACAGGAAGACTGAGAGACTTCACGGACTGTAGCCTCAGTGTTGGTTTCTACTGTACTTTGGCACAGACATAAAGGCTTAATAAGTCAAATCAAAGCTATTTTCTATTTTAAATATCAGATGTGTCACATTTTAACATTATTTGAGACATAAGAATAATTACTGTAAACCAACAACTTCCTCCGCCTCTATGAAATTGTGCCCTCCTCTTTCACCACCCAACTCAGACGACTCAATTGGTTTGCTCTATTCCACATATTCAACAGGCAGAAGGACTGAAAGGCTTCCACCATGTTTCCATAAAGCCAAAGAGAAAGCCACTTAAAGGAATGGCCTCGGGAAACAATTTTTGTTTGCTTTCAGAGTTCGATAAGAACAATAATACCTCTTTCATATCTGCCTGTTAAACACGGAGTTAATGTAGCTTCATGCTTAACACACAGATATGAGGGAGGTATCAATCTAACTCTCTGTCAGAAAGCAAGTGAAGTGATTTCCCAAAATGTAGAGCTATTCCTTTCAGATGCAACATGTCCTCGATGTTTAGTTAGTTGGTTAGAGGCTGTCAATCTGGTCTCATGTTCTGATGGTAATGATACCGAGGTATATCTTACAGTGCTGTGTGAGAGCTGCAGGTTGATGGGTCTGCAGATAGTCTGTGGAGGAGACAGCTCAGACTGTTTGCTGTCCAGTTCCTGGATCAAACTCTCAAACCGGTCCCATTCAGAGGCCTGGGGCAGCGACAAGGTGCCGCCGCAGACCCACAGCTCATGTCGAGGTTGGTGGCAGGTGTGGTAGAAGGGAGTCCAGGGCTGTGGACACTCAAACGGGCTCCACAGATGATGTCCTTCTTCTTCTGAGTCTTCGTGGACGTCTTTGGCCTGTCGCTGCTGCTGCTGCTGCTGCTGCTGCGGTGACGGAGCGGTTTTCTTCTTGTCTGTTCTCTTCCCCAGGCCAATGCAAGTCAGGACCGGATTGTTATTGCTCACTGCGTTTGCCAGATGGTCTGACGATGGGCAGAAATGATTTTTAATGACAACAGATCCAACACGGCCTCTTGAACAGTTTGGAGGATCTACAGTAACTCACCATTATTCTCAGATGTGCTCTTCCCTCTCCCAGCTTCACTTTGATGCCCCTTCTTTGTTTGCACCAGACTCTGCAGCCTCTTCAGTCTTCCTGTGGAGTTTATTGATTCTGCTGTGTCAGCTGCAGTCTCACCGCCCTGTAATTAAGAAATAATGTGAGCTTTCAATGCAGTGTACACACATTGGACTAAACAGAGGAATATATTCAAGGAACAAAGTTTTTCTTATTACTGTGCTTTCACACCACCAGTGGAAACAGGGAAAGTTGTCCCCTGTATTCAAATCGTGTCAACCCCCTACTGCTAAACATACTATGTCAGATTTAATTACTATTAGCATATGAACTGCTACAAATTCTTATTTTACTCATTTAGAAAAAAAAAAATACTATCTTTATTCAGCAGATGAAAGTAAATAAGTGAATTCACTGAAGTGCAATTTTGAGGTATTTGTACTTTACTTGAGTATTTCCACCTTATGCCATTTTATATTACTGAGTTTTGCATTCACAGTTCTACTTATGTAAAAGTACTGAAGTATTATCAGCTAAATGAATGTATCAAAATTAAAAATAGTCATTCTGCAGAAAAACGTCCCCTCTTGCTGAAAATGTCACCTATAACAATCTATTAATTCACTTTTACTTGTATTTCAGTGTTCACTGGTTATTTTACTCAATGAAAACCAAATCACAACACAAGTTAGGAAGAACTGGGCCACAAATCCACATAAAGATGTAATACTACTACTACTACTACTACTACTAATAATAATAATAATAATAATAATAAAGTGGAAATACTTATGTAAAGTACAAATACCTCAAAATTGTACTTCAGTACAATATGTAAGTACTTTCATATTTTTACTTTAACTTTACTTTACTTTAACAGGACTTTTACTTGTATTGAGTATTGTACAGTGTGATATTACAAGTTTTTATATAAGTAAAGGCTCTGAACACTACTGTACTTTCACCATGGTTGACATTTAAGTTAAAGCATGTAAGATTATGAATTATGTGAACTTTCCCACTGTGGGACGAATAAAGGTTTATCTTATCTTATCTTATTATGACAAGACAGAAACAAGCTGTATTCTCTCTATGTCACACTGAAACAAAAAGTCTGTCCCATCACGTGTTCTGTTTTGTGTTAATGCTGTCCTCTTGTGATGCCCCCCCCCCTCAACAATCCACTGCTGGCATGAAAAGCATCCAACAGTACAAAATCCAGGTGTGCTAAGGAACACAGGGCAGATATAAAGAGCCTTACAAAGGAGATTAAAGATTACAAAGCAGATTAAAGTGAACAGTGGATCTGATTTGGCTGACACACAACTGACCTCCCTCAGGTTTACTTCACATTCACTTCTTACCCTCTGTAACCTCTATTCATACCACATAAATGTACTAACTTTCACTTCAAGTTCACATTGAAGCATTAGCCAAAGTTCTTTGTTTAAACATAAAAAACAGATAAAATGTACTTGTATCTTTTATCAAAAGGGTCTAGTTTTGTATTTTTCTGAGATGCCTTACTGTAACAGAATCTGTTCCATTCCTCAGTCATGTCAGTAGAGCAAAACAAAGCTGAATAGCCACTGACACTTCCCTCACGTGCACTAACATGTGCACAAGCGACCAGGTGTGTCAGGTATCTACGCGCCTGCCTGCCACACACAGTCATGTGGGTGCAGGATTACAAAAGACTACGCTCTGCCATCTGCACAGCTTTGCAAATAATCATCATTTGTGGTACTAAAGTGATTGTGTCCACGTGTGAATGATGAGATACTCTCAGGTGAAGTGTGAAAAAAGCTAATTGTATCTACCATATATCTCTGTATGCACTGGATCCAATCCACAAAATATGATGTTTATTTAGAGAATAGTTAGAGTTAGGGTTGATTCATCATTCATCATAACGTGGCTCTACTGGGTGATGTAGAAATGTAATGTTCACCTGAGCTGGTAGATGTGTCTGTGTCATGTCAGCGTTCAGCTCCTTCACTCTGTCGTCGCTTGTCAACGCGCTGTTCTGACAGGGAGCTTTACACATCTCTGCAGGATCAATCCACAGGTCAGACAATGCTCGTATAATCATATATTGTCAGACATACAAATCAACAATGCATTGATATGAGGTGAATAACACCAGTTAGTCTTCATCATTTTATATCTGCTTTCTTCTGTCTGAAAGCGTTCTCTGATAAGCTCCTGATCTCTAACCTCGGTGGACCATACTTCTCTAGTCTAAGCAGTTTGGTTTTGCTCAGGTAGACATATTTCTTTACCTCTGTTCTGGACTTTCATTTGATGAGATAAGTCCTTCTTGTCACCTGATGACATCCAGCAGGCATGATTAATGTCTATGTCTGCAACAGACAAGGTGGAGGGGAAGGAGAAGCAGGGGACAAGCTGTCTCATTCTAACTGTATGCAGAGAGCTTTAGCACGTTAGATCAAGATAAGTCGTGTGAGATTGAAGTAACTTGTCATTTTCACCAACCTAATGTTTTTTTGTTCAAGGGCGACAATGGCACACATGACCTAAAATGACACATGATAACAACAAATATTAGTGAAATACAAACAAAACCACAGAATATATACTGGAATTATTATTAAGAAATGCAGCATGAGTTCACTTGAAAAATATCAACGCACAGAATGAGAAAGCAAAACTCACATACCTTCTGTTATTCCTTTTTGCTTTTATTGTGCTCTGAGGTCGGTCCTTGGGGAAACAAAGACAGACACAACTATAGCAAAATCAGAAAGGAAAGAATAAGAAAAGAAACAAATGGGAATAAGCTCCTGAAGGTCTCTGTAGTATCTGTGCCTTTTTTAGCCAGGCTGGCAGCGTGGCTCTGTGGACCTCAATGTCTGTCTGTCAGCTCACCACTTCGGTCCAGAGGGAACTATTCTTTACAACTATTAGATGGATTGGCATTAAATTATGTTTAATTAAATTTTAATGTAAATGTAATGTGTAAACTGTTTTGTTCTGCACTGCAATGTTATTTTTTTCTTGTATGTGCAAGACACAATAACTAACTAATCATGTTAAACGTTACACCTGCTTAACATCAGCAAGTTAGTAAAGTCATTTTGAGGATGCTGACACTAGCATTTAACTCAAAGAACTGCTGTGCAGCCTCGCAGAACCATTCGAACTGCTGCAGACTCCAAGAGCTCTTTCTGTGTCTATTCCATCATAGCAAAGCTTTGCATGTACCTGCAACAGCTGCAACAGCTGTACAGGATCCAGCAACGCACACTATGGGACCAGGTTTCCTTCTGGTCCAAGAGAAGTGAACAGTGCACATGCACCTCTCTCTGGCTCTCTTTCTGGTCTCTTTCTCTTTCTGAGGATTGTCACAAGTCTCCAAACTCAGTGGGTTCAAATTAGTTTGAACTGGGTCTGAATAAAACATAAAGATAATAAACTCACAGTATTGATGGATGGATCTGAGCCACCCCATTCAGGTTTACGCCTCTGAAGAGCCGGGCTGCACCTGTACTTGGGTAGGACTTCCTTGAGCGTTTGGCTGTAGGCTGGTTCGTATATGCTTTCTGTGGAGCCCTCCTGTTGAAAAGAAAACAGTCATCCATCTGCATGGTGAGAGCAGCCTCAATAATACTGTACACTGACTGGCCCAATTTTGACTAAAGATGTCCTGTTGTTGATGCTCATCAAGGAGGGATCGACTGTAGTCAATCATCAGTGAGATGACACATTATTAATACATTAGGGAGAGATGAACATGTCTGTATCTGGCATGATTATTCTGAATGCACAGCTTGCCACTCAAACATGCATAATGCCACATTCATCACACTCACACTTGTACTTTTTGTGCTTAATTTTCTCAGGCCATTTCCCATCGGACGTTGTTGTTCGGATGCTGACCGATGACCTCGGTATTTCTAAAATCCTGGCTACAAACTTAAACTCAAGACAAACTGCTCACCCTTTGCGAATCGGTCCCTCCTCATTCTGCAGGATCAGCTATATCACAAAAGCCACTATTTGTTTACAGAACAGGATGGGATTGATGGGTTAGAAGCCCAATCATGTAAACCTTAAGACTGTGACACAGATACCGTAAGCTGTTCAATCCCAACGTGTGTGTGTGTGTGTGTGTGTGTGTGTGTAAGATGGCTTTTGATATGTGTTTCAGGCTGCATGTTAACGAATTTACAGCATCTCCCCATTTTGAGAGTTTCGCAGTTCTTTTCTTCTTCAACATATTAAATTACATAACACAAGATTTCAACCTTAACTAATGAGACCAGTTGTGTAACCACTGACATAAATCTGTCATGGTTTGTTCAGGTGAGCAGAACATCCCATGCTGCGGCGTTAGTTACACTTTTGACTTCATGAGGCCTTTGACATTTTGTGCTGTTTTTGTTGCTAAGTTTAGAGTAAAGCCCAAACTCTGGCGCTGGCTGGTGGAGCGGTCACTGTGGTGTTAACTGGCTACCACTATCAACTGTCACTGATAATCTAATTGAACGTATGCAGTCATGCTACAGCTGAACAGGTCATCGCTTCCAACAACAAACCATCGTAACAAATCGCAGCTACTAGGGTGATAATCACATGACAGTGTTGTAGCATTCATTGTATGATTTCTTTTCTTGTTATATTCATGTCACATTATCGAGTTTTGTCACATTAAGACCAAGCATGAGCACATTCATCCTTCCATAAAGATATTAAGCAATAAAAAAATCAAAGAAATAGCACTTGTGCATTAAATGTGACAGCGATAACATTGGACAAGTTTGATATTCTTGGAAAATGTGCCATCTTAACAAGATTATTACACCAATATAATGATTAACTGCACTAACATGAAGATATTACATTTACAGTTAAGTAGCCAACACAATGCACAGCAAAGCAAGACTGCATCTAAGGAACCTAATGAATCTTCCACAGAGGGAAAGATGTTTGCAGTTTTGTCTCGCTCCCCAGAGAGAGCATTTCAGATCCTTGTCAACAACAATAACATCAGCAGTCTCTCCCACAGGGCACACAGAGTTTCTTCTGCTTCCCAGCTCTCTGAAGGCTGCGCAGACTAACCAAGTGCTCCTGCTAGACGAGTCTAAAATGGACAGGAGTTCAGAAGTCGATGTATCTTACCAGTGTGAAGCAGAAAAGGTTCATATTTGCCAAAGATCTGGACGGAGCCAAGTGAGACAAGCAGCACACTGTTGCCTCTGGGACGCACAGGCACACTTTCACACACCGCCCTCCCGCTCAAACACACACACACACACACACACACACACACACGGACCCTAACACACCCCTGTGATGCAAAAGCTCACGCAGCCCCCATGCTGTCTACAGCCCAATGGCCTAATCCTGGCTTCAAATCCCTCACATAATCCAATAGATGCAGTGAGCCATCACTGTCCAAGGCCGGGCCTCAGAAAGAGCCGGGCCACCCGTGACAACGAGACAATAAACTACACAGGCCGGCTTTGTTTGCCATGTGTCTGAAATGATTATGTTAATGACCTGATAGAGATTAAGTAATCACTAAGTGAGGTTAAACTTCTGGTGACTGCGTGCACTGAGAAAAAAAATACTGATTTACTAATGAGTCTCTGTTATTATCCATGCACACGAATACAAATGTCCTGTGAGCTTTTGTCACGTTTTCAATGTGTTTCGTGTGTTGGGACACATGTTGAATCCAAGCTTTGCAGATTAAGTTGTGTAAGGAAGCAAACCTGGATTTGACAGTTAGAACAAATGAGTTTCATTATTTCTATGATGGAAAAATGAATAAACGGAAACATTATCTATCAGACAAAAGTGCGATTACACCAGTTCATCTCACAGTGTTACAGCGACTGAGCCCTTTTCAACAGTGTGTGTTCCCAGAGGAGCTGCTGAGACATTTACCTGCTCTCTAAGTGGTGATACTTGAGGAAATATCGGTGTTTCATCCTGACAAATTCCATAAATCTGTAAATACAAACCTCTTATTACGGTCGTTTGTTTTCATCTATTCTGAGGATAAACATCAGTTTAAGTCTTGAGCTTCCAGTTCTTACTCTCTGCAGGCGGTGGTCCCAGTGTAGACTCTGAAAATAACATTATCACAATTATTATTGATGTCAGGCTCAATGTTAATCTCCTCTTGAAGGTCCCCCCCACCCCCTCCCCAGTACAGTTGTCTACACCTTCTCCTGCCCTGCTGTCTTTTTGTCTCTCATCCAGAGATAAAGAAGACCTTTCATGTTGTTGTGATCAGAGCCCCGCTGCAGAATTAGGTCAGGGAACGAGAACAATGTTTCTCTGGTAATAAGGAACAAAGATGCTACTTATATTTTACTCAAGAGCCCTGCTGTTATTTTGTAGAACAGATTTTACATTTATTGTGTATTTCATGCCAGCCTGTGGTTTTTAATGATTATTTTCATACTCAATATGCTGAAATTGGCAAATAACACTTTGCTGATGAACACTGATCTCAAAGCTGTAAAGTAATAAAGCAAATAATGCATTCTCATGTAATCCTTTGATTTCACGTATTGATATGAATACATGAAATCCAAACTCTTGATGGATGGATTCTGTTTGTTTTGAGTATGAAAGCCTTTTTTTCTGGGGGTTAAGCGCCTTGCTCGCAGGTACCTCAGCAGTGGTAGTGGTTCTTCCTGTAATTTCTGGGCTACCTTTCACTGCATGGCAATTGTAGCTCATCTGGCTTCAGTTATAATCCTCTAAGTAGCTATTAGTGCTGCAGCATATTAAAAATGTTATGACTGCATATTTAATATGTTATGGCTGCTGGATTGTAACCACTGCTGCAGAACATCTGCCACAGTCAGAGGTACTGTATGACACTGGAGCTGACGTGGTGGTGGTCTGGGTTTGTTGAAAAATTAGTTGGGCGTAACCTGACTGAGCCATAACGAGGACTCAGCTGAAGTACGTCGGGCCCCAGAATACCTCAAGGGTGGACTGTGGTTTTCATAGCCAGACCTTTTCATGTGGCCTCCTTGGAGTTAGAGAGAAGACAACAGAAACAATTGCTATTGGCATCATTGTGGAGTCTTCAAGGATAATCATATTTTGTTGATCCACATTCATTTTAAAGGGCTTGCTGAAAATAAGGATGTAAATGAATATCCCCATAAAAGTCTGATGACTTTGTAAAATGTATTTTTTAATATGCTAATTTGGTTGAGATGTCCATTAATAAAAAAAATGTCTATCTAGCTGTTTTTTTTAAATAACAAACAAACTACATTATCATGCATTACAGGGTTTTCTGATAACATGCTGTTGTCAATATGATCATTCTTATCTTATTTCATTACATATTTGGAATAATAACTGTAGAAATAGAATTTTCAGGTATTTTCAGATGTTTTTAATTAAAAAGCTGTGTCTAATTAGATAAATGCTAATAATGGTAAACATCATTTAACATAGCCAAATTTAAGCGCAGTAACGTTTGTGGACTTGAACCACTTCACGCTGGGGACGATGGCACCTCAAGCCAAATGTGTTAAAACTGAAGTGAACAGGAAATGTGTGGTCAGTTGGAAAAGAGTTGCTGCTTCAGTTGTTGGTGCCCAAAAGGACCAAGAAATACAAACAAATATTTTACCATTGCTTTATTATGGTTGAGACCATCAAAGGATAACTGAAATGACAACACTCTACCCCAAGAAATGAAGAACTTTACCAATTTCACCATGTAGAGACACACATATTAACACCTCATTAACGCTGATTGAGTATTTTCATAGTTTCAACTGTGTTAGGTTGGAGTGCCGGTGTACTGCCCTCTACTGGGACTATCAGTTTAAACATTCACAGACTCAGTAACTTACTTTAATCCTTAATATTCCAAAATACTAATCAGCAAAGACAAAAAATAGTTGTCTTTTGTGTCCAGCTGAGACTGAAGCACAGATATGAAACATGCCTCACAGTGTGAAATCACAGTATGTCATGAGCTATTATCTCAGATTTCACCTCTGTGTGTTGATTTCAGGTATTTACTGTAGTTGATACTCTTCTCTGGATGGAATCGTGCAAAGTGAGTCTGGACTAGTTCAGTGTCTGAGCCTTCATTGACAGATCACTGGGCGAGCCTCAGGTAAAATTCTGTTATTTATTTATTCTTTATTTCTGTGTGGTTTCACTAAACTAGCACTAGTGATCCCTTTGTTTCACACACTTCCACTCAAGTCACCACAGTCGTCTTACTTGTATCTTCGCTGTCATGTCAAACTCATCATTCATTGTTCCATTTTCTGGAACTGTCTTCCAAAGTACTGTGTATGCTGACTTTACACTGGCAGTTTTACATTGCTCCTGTAGATGGCAGTGTCACACCTACTGATTTCAAAATGACACTGAGCTCATCTCATCTGTCATTGGGTTTCTATACTGTTAATGTCTGCACTTTGTATCAGTAATGTCAAGGAGAAATGTATGGCAACAGACATTTTTGAGCTTTATCTTCCATAATAGTGAATATTCTACATGTCTTTATTTCAATTATTCAATATCTTTCAGTCTTACAGTACGTACAGTATGCAAGACTCCACATTTTGAGTCTTGGAAGAATGGATGTCGTGGGATCTCATATTAGTTGCATAAATTTCATCCAGTGCAGCAACAGTTATTCTTGAAAAGTTTAATTAAATGCTGTAATTCTTCTTTTGACAGACTGAATATAATACGATCCATCAGTTCCCATTATATACTTTCCCTGTGTGTAATTATCATATTAAATCACAGTTACACCTTCAGCCTAAACCTGCTGCTGCTGTAGGTACAGTGTGACCTCCAGTCTCAGGAATAACACAGAATACCACTCACATTTACTCGGACATGTTCATCCAAACGGGGGATGGAGACCACACCTTTGACCCTGCTCCCAACCTCCCGTTTACCCAGCATTCCTGTGCTGACCTCTGACCCCAGAACGCACAGAATCTCAGCCCAGAGGCTACGACCTGGTCTCCTTTATTGCGACCTTTTGAACTTTTGACACCCCCCAGTCAAAAAGTGAAACAGTTTGTCCCCTTGGAATAAATGACCTCTCTTCCCCTTGTCCGGCAAAGGTATGTGAGTACGTTGACCCCGCTCAACCTTTCATTAGCGCTTCCTTTTATTACACCGCTTCCTCCCTGCTGCCTCGTCAGCACGTCACAGAGCGGGGGATGGTGGAAGGAGGGAGAGGTGAGGGGCGAGAAGCAAAATGAGAAAGAGGAGGAAAGCGAAAGAAAGGCAAAGGAGAAAGAGAGCCAGAGAGGCGGAGAGAGGGACGGGAGGAGAAAGAGATAGGGATGTAAAACGAGGGCAGGAGATAGAGCCGAGGAAAGATAGATTGGCAGCATCTGCTGCGTTGACTGAAATGTCACCTTTAAATGGCTTCCCTGTCCTTGATGCCGGAAATCCCTATCTGATCTCCATTCTCCTTGGGAGTTGTAGTTCTGATGACTTATGTAGGACACAAAACAGATCTCTTATAAAATATAGCCCCAGTTCAAGATAAGCTTTCAGCAAAAGCAAAAACAATTTCTCATGCCTCCTGTGGTTCTGTGAGTTCTACTGAAATTGACCATTTGAATATTAAGTCAAAGGTCATTGTGCCATGTATGAATAAGATAATTGGATTTTGCGGCTTGCTGATACTGAGAGCTTACCGGGTGATGCAGCTACTCGCCCCAACAACTGTAATTCAGCTTTTCCCCTGTTTTGCTCTCACACAATGTGAAATCTATTTTCTTGAACACTGTTGGTAAAGTAAGACACATCGGCTCATCCTGAGCATATTTAGCTTCGATAGAGCTGAATGCCTCGGTTTGATAGATATGATTAAATGTAGCAATGAGGATTCAGCTTTAACGCTCCCAATGCTAAAAAAAAAATGAATATAACAAAAAGGCCCAAAATAGAAGAACATTTATTGTGTATTTCATATAAATCTCATGCAGCTAAATCTGCCCCAAGGCAAGTACAGCACATCCACATCTGGAAGGTGGCGGATCTTGTTAACTGTCACTTGACATGAGATGCAGTTGACATGTGTAAGAGATATACTGTATGTGTGTGGGTGTGTGTATGGCATCGGAGGGGTGGGGGATCCACAGCATTTTGGGGCTAAGTCAGATCATGCTGACATTGTCTCCATGTGGTGGCTTGCCACAGGGCACAGCGGTGCCACACTTGATGTCATTTCTATCTTAAATGTCACTCTCAGTAAGCCCATCACCATCTACTGGCTCGTGTCCCTGGGGCCAAATTCACCCTTCAACCTTACAGTAATGTAGCAAAGAGGAGAGGGCAGCCAGACCTCGTCTCCGGCTCTCTAAGGCTGCTGTTTACTCCTCTTTTACATAATCTACTGTGTCACTGTAGGTCGTTAAACTCAAAGATACACTGAAAAATATAATGAGGCTCAGCGGACCTTGTGCGAGCTTACGTGTGCAGTTGATGCGTTCTCACCGGTCTTACCGTTGGCCCTAAGGTGACCTTTGATCCAGCGTGACCCAGAGGTCACGAGGTGCCCTTTCATTCCCACTGGTGTGGTGACAGCGAGGCTAATTACCCATGCTGTGTGTCTGTGAGAGCCATAAAAGGAGTTACGGCTGTAGGATGACAAAGCACTGTAATGCTGGTGCTCATTTAGCGGTGCACTAGTGCTGCTGTCTTCTATATTCATTAATGAAAAAGGTGTGGGCAGTAGTGGGAGTGGACCAACATGTCATAATGGAAACCTTGACAAGCCACGCATTTACACAGTATATAGTCTCCACATATAGATCTGCTTGTGTGTTATTATGATATCGAAGAGCAAAAGCAACAATTTATATATGAATTATTCAACTTATCAATAAATTGATGATATTAAAATAGATTTGCAATTGAATAAAGCAATCAATTAACAAACGATATTCAAACTGATAAAGAGTTCACTAATAAACACAACAATAGAACTTTTACAAGGAAAATTCAATGGGAGGATTCTTTTATCAGTTTCCCTTTTCGGAGTTGGTTCCAGATTTACTTTTCCATTTCCCCCCTTTATTTATCATCAGACCATTTTCAAGGACACACACGTGCACAAACTGCCACCAAGTTCAGGTGTAGCTGTGTTTCCATTACTGCCTTTCCAGGTGTGATTTCTTTTTAATATATCCCTATTTAACATAAGAGATTGGACTGATTTATTCATTCATCCTTGTATTCCCAGATTACATATCACTTCATGAATGGCCTCATAATTTCAGTCCCTTATCGATTAATTAATTCATCAATTTGTAGTCTCATAATAGGACTTTAAAACGTCAAATTATTGACTTTCTGTCTAACTATCTCTTTTATACCAAATATCTTGTTTCCCATTCAAATCCCAAAGGATGAGAGAACAGGGTGCCAACATCACAAACTAAGATTTGTTTACTATCAGCCTTCAAATTGGCTACCAAACTAACTGTTAAGACAACCAAGCTAACACAGAATGACAGGGGCAAAGGGGCTTTTAACCTAATGTTAAGGTGGCTATAATCAATATTTTTTTAGAATAACAATGAACTGAATGACAATACATAATGTGAAAAGGGGGCGCGGTGATGAAGGCAATTATCACCAGCACTCCTCAGTGCTACGGAGCTTCATAGCAGCTTTCAGCTCATTGCGTTGGTTTTCTGGTTACTTCACTGTATTGGTTCAGTCTCACTGCTCTATACTAACAACACTGCAACTATTTCACAGACCTGTCCAGGACCAAACAGCTGACAGACAAAATTAGAAAATAGCTAATGAACATATAGGTTAGAGCAGATAGTGGATAAAGAGCCACAGATTCCCCTCAGGAGTTGGTAGAGACCAACACAGAGTTCCTTCAGGTTTAACTAAGCTTCCATTACATACTGTATACATGTGAGTACTTCATATAATATGTAGATTATTTTACTTTTAGCATGTATATTTACTGGAGTATTTACAAGGAATATATTTACACGACGGTGTTGTGATGGCGGTGTTAAATCCACAAATTATCCCTATATGTGATTTGAATTGGCACAAAATACAACAGTTTAATAAGTCAAAAAAGTGACAGATAATGAAAAGTTCATCAGTGAGTGTGTATGTGTGGGTGCTCCAGCTAAGAAGAGAGCATCATGACATATGTTCACAAAATTGCATCTTTTGCCCGAAAGCTGCTACAGGAGCAGATCACCTCTTTGAAACACAGTGACCTTTAGGACAGAATAATAAGTGCTGAATGTTTTCTTAATTATTACGTAGCCAGATATAGCCTGCATAGTTCTCTTTTCTTCAGTCAATATCTTTCCCTAAGCAGGCCGACATGAATGGAGGGAGCTCACTTTTCACTGTAAAACTGCAGATGGGAAGAGTTTTGCTGTTTTCATTTGATGACTTAAAGCGGTCCTGTGCACTGCGGCTGCACAACTCAGTCGCCACTTTATCAAAGGCACAATAATGAAACGTTTCCTCACAACTTCTAAATATAGAATGCAATGAAAGTGGTGTCAAAAAACAAACAAACACAAAATAGATAATCCATTTGTGACCCATTTCTGTCCCTGTGTGAGCTCCATTGTTTGGAATAATAATAATAAAAAAAACTCCTTCCCCAGGCACGTAAATATCTACAAAGCCCTCGTCGCTGACAAAGGGTTTGTCACTGTGGGACCATGAAGAAATTAGGACTCCTGAGCAAGAGGCTTGTACAACAACCAACACCCTCCTTAAAAAAAAATAAATAAAAGAGAAGAACTGTCGCTTGTTATAGCGCCGGTGTGATCCCGCTTCTAATTTTGAGATTCCCACCCCTACGTGTGCATTCGAGTGTGCGAAGCCGAGAGCATTAGTGCTGCCTCTCTGATCGCGAGGCAGCACAGGAAGGACATTGTCACCATGTGTGTTTTTAATAGGATAGCAAAATAAACCTGTTTTCTGGTCAGCAATTACCCATTCTTCTGGCTCAGTGTAAATTAGGAAAAGCTGCAGAAAAGAGGCTTTGAAGGCCAGAAGAAGGAGGGGAGGACATAGACAGGATCTCAAATTAAGTCCTGGTTCATTTTTTTTTTTATTACTGTGACTTACACTTCAGCTCTGTTGATTCCCCTCACCCCTGCATGAGCTGAACTGCAGCCACAGATGCTGCCTGTGCACCGCCGACTGTCAGGAGGGCTCAGACGAAACACAGGATTATGACTACAGTCGAGTGGCATGGAAGATCGTTTCACCATTCGGCTCTCTGAGAAGGAGTTTCAAACCGACTTCATCTTTAGGGCGATTAGGCTGCAGTTAAGGATGAAAAAGGTTTTCCATCACATCCCAAATAAGAGCATTGCTCAAAGGCTGAAGGCAACCGCATGGACAGCTTCTATATGGAATGAAGGATGTGATGTATGTCACTTGTACAGTGTTTGGCTAGAGGTTGTTCATAAAAGTGAAGGCAGAGTGCATAGAGAGGCCTCTGGGGCAGGTGATGTGCGGCTGTGATGCCACCTGACATCTTCCTCAGAGGTGTTTCAGGCAACAAATAGCAGGTCTGTCTGCTGTCAGCCTCCAGGCCACCTGGGGGGTCAGGCCTGACACTCTGCGTCGTGACAGCACAAGCACCCCCCCGCCAACCTCTCCCCCCTCCTCCTCCCAGTCCAGGGCCAGGCTGGAGCCCCAGAATGCACCGGGAGCCGTCACGGCCGATGAGGAGTGACGCCGGTGAGAAGGGAGAGAAATCCCTCTTTCCTTAAGGTGCAACGAAAGGTCAGCAGCCCGGTATCACTGGGAGAATTACTCACCACGCTGCCTACCTTGACATCAACAGAGAGCCGACCTGCGGGGAGCGAGTGTGAACGAGACGAGGGGAGAGAACAGGTGGAGGGCTGGAGAGCTGTGGCAGATAGGCGGTGAGGGAGTAATGAGTCGGAGGGGGGAGGACGGGATGACAGGTCAGGGGGAGGTGGAGAGGCAGGTTGAGGTAATGGGCTATAGGGAGCGTGTACGTGTGTCCTGGCGTTTGAAATCCCAGTGTGTGTGCGCTCTGGTTGGAGGGGAGGCAAGGGAGGGAGGGAGGGGGGGGGGTCGTTGAAGACGTCTTGCCCTTGCAGCACTTCATCACATTCAGTTTTTTATCCACGCTTCCTGAACTTCCACTGCCTTTTCCGCTCCAGTTGGCTCTCAGCGGACAATGCGATCAGAGTGTCCCTCCATGTGCATTATGCGAGCATGTTCCGGTCTATAGTTAAGATGTCAATGGTGCGTGCACCTCCCCAAGGTCAACACCCTAATGAGAAATCTCCAGGGACAACAGTAATTATCAAATAACTAAAGCCAGGCAAAGTGCTATAATTATTCCTGAGCCCACCGTTGCTAAAAGGTTTGATTGCATCCTTTCCTTTGGCTTGAAAGACACTTTTTTCCCCAAAATTCGCACTCACCGAGTCTGAGACGATGTCAGATACTGGTATCTTGTCAGCCGTCGTCAGGGCCTGCCACATTTGAATTCTGGGACCATCTGCTACTTCATACATCCTCGCTAATAGCTTTCTTTTTCCATCAAGACTGTCTCACTATCTGACATAATGTAGTTATGCACAAGACATTCACTCAATATTCAACAAAGCGTGCGCTATCTGACTGCACGGCTGTGTGGCATTCTCTCAACCTGCCTGGACATAACAAAAAATTGAAGCACATGAGCACTTCACAGTGCTGCAGAGTTTGAATAGTGTGGGGGAGAGTTGGGTGGAGGATTGAGATTGATCAGCAGTGAGACAGTGACTGTGCCGCTCGCTGAGTGTTTCTGATTTTTTAAGGTCACCCTCACTAGAACCAAAAGGGCACATCAATTTTAGAGCCCTCATGAGGAGGCACCGCGTCTCCTCTTCGATCACTCAGCCCCCTGTGGAGAAACGACATCTGAAGGTGCACTTGATTTGTGTGAAACCCGGTACCGTGCATGATCGGAATAAAAAATCAACAGACACAACCTGGGTAAACAGATGGATATCATTTCAACATGTGGTGCTAGACAGCTTCAGAGAACATGTAACAACTGGAAGGCAACTGATTAGAAACTTGGCAGTTGTCAAAAACAATATGGCGCTCTGTAAGTCATGTTTATTGTGTATTTCCATAATATAATATTTGTACAGTACCATATAACTGCAGAAGTGTGCGTTAAAGTGGCAGCACGGGGCGTAGCTGGACGGTTGAACTTTCCCCTGTCAAATACTCCCTGTGAGAGTTCAGAGCAACAAGTTCAGCTGTCAGAAGCATAAACATGGCTATGGCTTCATTTTCAAGGAGGAAAGAGGAAAAAGGAAGCAAAACTTGCATAACAGCTCATGAACTGTGAACATGCAGTCTCTAGTAATGAACCTCATGAATGAAACACATTTTGGACACAGCCTATTCAAAGTGAAATGTATAATTGCATAAAGTGTAATTGGCCTAGACATGACCCCTTAAAAAAACCCAAAAGGTCAAACAGAGTGCAAAGCTGCTCAACATTCCCCATCCAGTAACGCACTTTTGGAAAGCAGTGCAAGGACAAAAACAATGAGGCGTTCATCCCCGAGACAGCTTCAGGGAACAGCAGTGAGTGGGAGGAGAGTGAAAAGATAACATCACAAAAAAAACACAGACAAGGAGAGGGAGAACGAGGGAGAGAGCAGGAGGAGGAGGAGAGTCATCAGAGATCAGGGTGACCCTGCGCCACTCAGGAACATGTTCTGCCTATAAGCTAAAGGAGAAGCCTAAAGTTTGCCATTGAGTAATCTCTCCGCTGTCAACATCCTGGGGACTCGGCCTTGACGGCGTCCGTGTTCCAGCAGCGCGGGGCCACGACGCTCTCAAAACTCTGCCTGACATGGTTGAAGCATATTTTGGCGAAGCGTTTAGCCAAGTGTGTCTGAGCAGACAGCAGAGAATAAATATACACCTCATACACTAAGAGGTTATTAGAGACACTCCAAGCTGAAGAACTTTCAAAACTAACTTCACGGAGGGGGAATATTTTTCAAGGGGTGTCAAAGCAGGGGGTGGAGTGGGTGTGTGTGTGGGTGGGGGGGTGGACTCACAAAAACATCACAGCAGATGGTGTCCTGCTTTGATATATGTCTGTTTTAATGTTTAAATGGAGCCTACCTACCATCACGGCAAAACAAACTCCTTACTTAAACTGAGTGAGCTTGATCAAGATGTGCATTAGCCTGTGGCAAAAAGGACAGAGCTGTCTGTGGTCGCAGGGATTTAAAAAATGTTAACACTTAGGCAGCAGTGCAGCTCGTCCTTAATAAATGGCCATACATCCAGAGTAACACTTTAACAATAAATAAAATAAATAAAACCTCTGCTGGACGGAGCCAGAGCCTGAGACTTAAACATCTTCAGAGGCACATTCGCAAGAAATGGCAAAATATCATCAGTTAAAGAACAAAGCTGGTGAGATATTTCTGGTGATATGTTTAGAGATACTAAACAGGCCGGGGAAGGCAAATGTCAGCCACTTTGGGCCAGACTCAAATATCACAAATATCACAAATAACAACAATCCAATTGTCAGGAAATGTTGTACATTCATACATTCTTGGTCCCCAGAGGATGAATTTTTGCCACTGATTTTTCCTCTAGTGCCTCCGTGAGGTTGACATTTGTGGTTTTGAGAGAAAAATCTCAACAACTGTTTAATGGATTGCCAGAAAATGTGGTCCAGACATTCATGTTCCCCTCAGGATGAACTGTAAAAACTTTTGATAATTTACTGACTTTTCATTTAGCATCATAATGGGGCCAAAATTTCAATTTGTCTAATACTTTAATTTAAGACCAAATACCTTCAAAACTATATAATCATACAATGCATTTGCTCGTCAGTACTTTACAATTTCTCCGGCCTTTCTGTGGCACTCAACCCCCAAGCCTGTTTGTATTTACTGAAAACAGAAAATGTAAAAAACGCATCACAAATATATAACTTTAAGAATGTAGACTGGTTTTTTTTAGCCAACGTTACTGAAACAGAAGGAAATAGTGCTAATGTTGAGGACTATTTTCAGCTGCAGTACGCTGGTAAGAATATACAGAAGTGAGATTACGTGTGTGTGTGACCTAAAATAAACTACAACGCCAGCGTACATCGTAATAAAGGAACATGTCACACAGTGCAACAGTGTGGCTTATTGATGACTATGGAAAAGAGCACAGAGGCAATACTTAGTAGCACTGATTCAATGTTAGTCTTGGTCTTTTCAAACATAGAATATCACCAGGCTCCTTATTATATTACAATTAATTAATTAAAATCATATGTATCAAACTCATCTTCACACAATAATTGTGCAAACAATACTATTTATCTTTTACATCTATTTTTTTGGAACATGTCATTTGAATTCAATCCTTTAATTTGCATTCAATTATTTCAAATGCCCTTTTCATCTTAGACTAGCTATTGCATATTCATTCACATCCTCAAAGCAATATTTTACCATGTCTGTTAAGTATATTAAAGGCTGACTCTCCTCCAAAACATAACCTCATATACTTCATAGTTCACAGATGCTCCTGTGCAAACTAATAAAGCTGCTATATCTGAACAAGGGCAATTTAAAATGGATAGCCCCACCAGAAATGACTGGCCCATATTGACCCAATACACAAACAACATGGGTGCTGAGACCTAGGAACATGCTGAAATCTGTCTTGTTAGGATTTAATGCAGTGGCCATCCCTCCTTTGCCTGACCTTTCGGAAACACTGCCGACCTCTCCCTTAGGCTCTCTGTTAGTACAGCAGCTCTTCAGTGTATGCTGTCATTTGCATCTCAGAATTGTTAAACAAATACCCACCCTTTCTTCTTTTGCCTGCCACCCACTGTGACCCCACACCCACTCTCCTCTCAAGCCAGCCAAAGGTAATAGCAGGCATACGGTGAAGGCTGCTCCGAATGTTGGCCAGAGAGAGCAGGGTCAGAGGTTGAATAATTCGGATGAGTGAGTGGAAGAAATACTCGACAAAAGGGATACGGATTTAACCAGCTTTGCATCATCATCGCATGCCAGAGACTCCTCGACTTGAGGCTGAATGACTGCATTCAAATAGAGCAATTTTGTTTAATTTATTAAATGGCTCACTGCCCCATTTTGTAGACGTGGACCAGTAAAACTATTGCATTATCGAACAGGGGCCGTATGGGCTCGACATGACATCGTCCCTGTGCGCGTTAGCCGATGATGTCAGAGGCAGGGAGGCATATTTTTGCCACTTGGCATTTTGGAAATGTGGTATGGCCGTTGCTGTCAGAGCCTGAGTGTGTAGGACTGCAGATCAATAGCACAGCCATTGGGTAGACAGTGGCGGTGTGCTGCAGTGCAATCTGGGAGTTTCCTCTGGGGAGGAATAGGTCACAGGGGGTACGAAGCGTCGCGCTGCTCATGTTGTTTAAGATGGGAGTACAGGCTAGCGCTGTGTGTTTGTGTTGCAGCTGCTGATGCGTGAAATGGAACTCAGGTAGCTGGGCGGGCCTCGGGCCTTCGCTGTATCTTCCGCCAAGTGATTACTTTACTCCATTGATTTTTCTCCCTCCTCCACTGATCTGAGAAGATCACTAGAAAGAGAGAGAGAGAGAACGAGAGAGAAAAAGAGAGAGGGAGAGAGGGCAGAGGAACCATTGATTGACCTAGTACCGAGATTCAACGATTGACAGCAGAACCTTGAGTGGCAATGCTCCCTCTTAGCTCGCTAATCTATGACTGAGATCCCTGGTACATTCAGGGAGTACTGTTTTATAAAGCCTTACAGATAGAGGCCAAATCTTTTCCTATCCAAACATGTTGAGACATTCAGGGGACAAAATGGAGCTGTACTTGTCAAAACCCATCTCTCTCATGTTGAATATGCCGTTAGGAACATCTTAACCATGTCTAATACATCACCTTATTAGGACTATATTCTACTCACCGTGCATTATTGTTGACTGTGTACGAGGTATGTTTGTTTTTTCATGGTCTTATCAAGGTTTGTTGACCTGGCAGGGCTGAGTAAATATATTCATGAGTTTTTGAATGGTTTATTTTATTTTCATAATGCAGTGCATCTTTCAGACAGCATGACATCTCCAAGAATCAAAATCATACTTCTTTACCTTCGAGGCAGATAATCTAAACGCATATGCAAAAGGTGCACGTCATTACCATAAGCTACAGTGGGTTTGTATGTGTAATGGCTAAGTGTCTATTAAAGGATGATTTTATTTTTATCATTATGTTCAGCTCTGTCTGCAGGCGATCATCTGTTTCAGCCACAGCAGACCCAGAGGGAAAGGTGAACTTAAGTGAGATGATTCACAGAGCCTCCTGTAAGAGCGTCAAACACAACAAGCTGATAACAATAGCATGCAAACAACTTCTGTTCTGATCTGCCTTAGAGATGCATGAATACTCACTGTTGACTTGACACGGCAGCACTTTGTAGCCCTTTATGGAGGCAAGAAAGAGTGTCTGCGATCAGTTCTAATAGGCTGTCTGATGTTAGCTTTACATTTTAAAAGATATGTCTGGTAATAGTCTGTATCATTTTTGTTGTCGATCTCATTCCCGTAAAAAACAAAAACAAGCAATGAATTAATCTCACCAATAAAGTATTGTGTAACAAAGCCTGACATATCTTATTCTTCCGTGACATAGAGTTCAATTATTGTCCAAAAACTATTAAAAATACATCACTGAGCCACAGTGTGAACACACACATTGTACTTTATTTTCAGTCTTTCCTACATACACCACCTTGCCGCAGTATGTAAATATAAATATAAGTATTCACAAGCCCAAAAAACATGTGTTACTCCACAGCTGAAAATAGTCCCTGACAAAATACACAATTTACTGCTGTTTGAGTAACTATGTTAAAAACAACAGTGGCCAGCTATTTTAGGAAATTATCAAGTCTTTTTAAACTCATGTGAACCATTTGCAAGTCATTCTTTTCATGGGATTTGTTGTTCTATAATTCTAGTTTAATACAACCATGTGTGTCTTTTTAGTTTTGGCAATCCTCTGTATCAGTTATAACATTACGCTCACCAAAACAAGATCACAACAACAAATTCCAAAGGGTAAGAAAAAGTCACATGATCAGACAGGTTGTAAACAAACTACCAGTTTCACCAGATTATTAAAACCACTGAACTGGGTGCAGCCCAAATGTTACAAGCTGACACCCAGCTATGGTTAGAGTTGTGGTTCAAAGTTGAACCATGAGATCAATTTACAAAATGTGATGTTTTTTTTAAAATCTAACAATTTGGGTAATATTTTTACCACTCAACTTTGTTTTTGAACTAAGTTAAGGATTTGTTTTAAACCTTGCCCATATGACTACTTTTTGGCAATTTCACTACATTCCCACATCTCAGCAATTTATTTGGTAACTACAATGCCATTATTACTAATTATTACTGAAGAGCAATGGACAAAAAAATAGATGAGTGCACTAATAAACCAGATTTACCCTTCAAGCATGAATGAATGAGTAAGGATTGGGGAATGGTGGAAGAAGTACTCGTATCTTTTACTTAAGTAAAAGTAACAATACCACTCAGAATCAGAATCAGCTTTATTGGCCAAGTATGTGTACAGATACAAGGAATATGACTCTGGTTTTTCATTGCTCTAAATGTAAAGTAAAGGTAAAGATAAAGAATAACGAGTGGTCAGGACTGTAATTTACGCAAGTATGGAAAAGAATAGATGTATAAAGATCACTAATGACCAACAAAATAAATAGAATAAAAGTCCATACTTCTTTAAAGAAGTCCTACATTTTACGAAATACAAAACTGCTTTCAGCAAAAATGTACTTCAAGTATCAAAAGAGAAAGTATTAGTTAGGCAGAATGGTTCCTATCCTAGCGTTGCATCATTTCAATATCTTTACTGATGCATAACAGTAGTAGTATTTCAGTTGTAGCTAGTCAAGGTGAGGCTCAGTGGCTAGCTGTGAGATAAATTTAAAAGTGCAATATTTGTTCCTCAAATTGTTGGAAATTTTCCCACTGTGGGACAAATAAAGGAATATCTCATCTTAAATCTTGGTGTACACTTATAAATCAATAGTAAGATTATATTTAAGTAGATTATTTGAGTTAGTGTTTGTATGTACCTTCCACCTCAGGGTTTCAGTGCTTTGCCGGGGTCAGACGTGATGTGCAAACTGTAGCCTTCCATTAACAGAGCAGTCGCTTTGAGCACAAAGTCATCCTGACACGTCGCCTGCTCACAGGTATCTATGGATTGCTACAGTCAGAGTGATTGAGCTCACTGGCGTAAGTAGATGCAATAACAAAGAGAGACATAAAACATGAAATAACAAGAATATCCACCATACAAGTCAAATGCATGTCAGTTCTGTTTATAAAATTATTGAACAATCAAATTTGAACCCGTGTAGGAGGAACGGCACTTTTGTCTGCCCGGCCGATGGGGAAGGTCAAACGCAGCAGTGTTATTGGAGCATCATTAGGCGGGGAACCATGTAAAGGCCACCGTCGTAATTAAGACCTGAGACCTGCGCTTAACATTGGCACACTCTGGGTCTGGAGAGTGATAAGTGCTTGATCCTGATCAATAAGATGCACAGCCCCGTTGCCACTTGCAAAATCAATATTGTTTTATTTGCTGTTACAATAGGCTTGTCTGGTTGCAAATGAGGTCTGAGCCGCAGAGTTACTTTCGGAGTGGAGACCTTACCCTAGACTTCTGCCCCAGTCCGCCTTAATGAATAGGCCAATAAGTGTCTGCACCGGTGACCTCTCCAGTCATATGCCTGGAGGAGCCCTGCAGGAGAGATCCCCAAAGGAGTTTGTCATTATCTTTACATGCACACAAATCTGCAAGCAACATTGCTCAAGTTAGTGTCTTCTTACTGTTAGTGTGCTGTTTAAGCACTTTTAGGGCATGGCTGGAGAAATACTTGCAAAGGGAAAGTCATTTTTTTTATAACGTTGTGGTTGAAAAACGTGTCACCTTCCAGCATTAGGACTAACTGCAGCGATTAAGGTCTCTGTAATGTTAATTCCTTCTGACACAAGACAGTCTCAAATATAATGGAGCACATTGTATCCATTAATCCTCCTCATATGTTCTATAGATACAGAGGTGGGATGAGTTAATCTGGATTTAGCAAACACGAAGCCGAGCATTGAGCCTAATTGTCATGATAGAGCAAAGATGGGGGCAGGAACAATGATTTATAAGATAGGAATCGGCCAAGTTATGGATGGCGCTGGGCAGTTCAGATAATAGAGAAAAAGGTCTAGAATAGAAGGTCATTAATAGACTCAACAAATCTATTCATTCTGTGAGAATGTACTGTGTCCTTCCACCAGTCGAATCATAGATCATGCTAATGCTCTGGCAGATTTCACCTCCCATCTTGACTTGCTCTCCACTGTTTAATTTGGGATGAAATCAGCTTCATCAGTTCCCACTGACACACTCTTACATGTGATGATTTCAAAGGGGCTTTGTTTTTTGTCTTGATTTTCAGGAAGTTCCAATATATCTGAAAAAAATAGCAGGCGCTTGTTTCTGTGGGCATTACCTGAGGAACATTACTAAAGCTGTGTCAGTGTTCACGTTTCATTATTATTTGGTCATTAAAAAAGGTTCAACTTAAATAAAGAAATAGTTGTAAGAAAGCAGCAACTCTACGCATTAAGAGTAATTCTGAGGTTGCAGCAGGGCTGAGGTTACAGGACTGCCCATTAAAGAGGGTTGTCAATGTCACTGCCCATAGACCTCCTCCTTTCTATAAAGTAGGAGGTTGTGTTGAAACAACACAAAGCAAAATTAGCATCTAGTGTGAATCTAGTGTCCACTTTCTAAGAGAAATACAAACTTAATAGCATAATGGGCCCTCAAAAAATTTTTCTGTTGTGAAAGGACAAATGCCTTAAATCATTTGTTAAATGCTGGCCCTCAAAAGGGAAACGTCCAGCCAGAGTCCTTAAGCTTCTGATGTTTGTCAAAAAAAACATTTTTATCCTCTTTGACAAAAATAAGAAAAATAATTTTGCACAATAGCTGGAGCACTATTATAGCAAAAAAAACATTTTCAGTTCAGCTTTAACACATATGTGCAGGGGTAGACACAACAACATGCAAACAAACACTAAACATATAGTATTCAGTTTTTATGGCGTTGTTGTATTGGATTGCAGTACACCATGCAATGATTTCCTTTTTGTACAACCCCTGTATGTTAGCATGTCTGTCTGTATGCATACCATACATGCAGTGTCTGTAATACCTGACTGATTACATTGACAGCTGTTATCTCCAGTATCTCACAGGTGCTGGCCCCATGGTTGTCAGATTCACCTTGCAGTGAACTCCTGATGCAAACTATTCCAGGAAAAGGACAAACAGGAGACAGACTGCAGCTCAGCCTTGACTGCAACGCCTTTTCCACCACCATCACCTGCCTGTCATTACCGGGCCTCCTGTAGTTTCCACAATCACCAGCATTCATGCAATCAAATCAATAATGTTACACTTAAGGCTCGTTCAGCCCTTAAAGATTTAAACCCCCCTGCTTCATATCCTCACAGAATCCACCAACTTCATTACAGCACTGTGCCAGAATATATTTGCCACCCCTGCTGTAATGCTTTCCTTCCCATCGCCATAATTCACCTGGGTTTCACCTATGGGGCGCCATTTTGTCTAAGCCAAACGGCGGTGCTAATAAGGCTCCATAGCTCTCCGTGATTATTATCAGTGACAGGCACGGTCAGGGACCAGCAGCTCTCTACTGCCTCCCGTGTACATCAGATGCGGTAACCCACTTGCCCCTGTGGCTCTGGCCAACTCACCCTCTTGTCCCTCTGACACACCAGTGCACGGCATGGCCTCGTGGAGGGACGGAGGGGGCTGCAGAGGTTGGCTTGCTGGTACCCACAGTACCCTGCCGCAGCCAGGCAGCCAGGCAGCCAGGTCCTCCACGGCCCTCAGGCTGTTCTGTCTGTTCAGCATCTCCCTTTAACCTTCATCTAGGAAACAATAAAACAAGAACAGAGAGGAGGAGGAGGCAGAGGAGGAGGGAAAAAGTGGGTGTGAATTTGTGTGCGTGTGTATGTGTGTGTGTGTGTGTGTTCATGCTCAGAGTATCTGTGTGGGGGGAGATAGAGAGAGATGCTGTGGACATTTGACACATCTCCTTAAGCCAATGTCTACTTTATTATCTTTGGCAGTCCTTATTGGTTGCACTAATCAAGTGGAAGGCAGTAGCGCTGTGTCGGGGGCTAACACACTGTGTGTGACAAATATATTATTAACTGGAGGGAGACGGGCGACCTTGGCCGTGTCACCTGAGGACCCCGCCGGCACTCGCTCTGCCAGCAGGAAACGACCTTCATATTAAATCCCCGCAGAGGTCAATAAACTAAATAATTCACAAAGGTTATACGCTTTGCACTGAAATCTGCTAAAAGAAAGAGAGGTGGAGAGAAAGAGGGTGGAAGAGGGAGGGGAGATGGCAAATCTTTTAACTTGTGAGCAGCTAAACAAGGACCGGTGTCCTTGTCAGAGTGTAGTCTCTTTATCATTGGGGGGCGTTTATATGAGCGTGTCAGAGGACGATGTAAATCCTGAATCTCTCTCTATTTCCTCACTGCTGTCACTCTTCAATCGATCCGTCATTCTGTGGCAGTGGTAGAGGTGGTGGGGGGTTGGCCGGGTGGGGGGGGGTCAGCGTGCTCTAGTAACACAATAGCTGTTTTTAACATAACAGCACACACCACTGTATTCATAACCACACTGACACCCTTTAGTTGATTAACCCATCGCTTTAGCTATGAAGAAATCAACAGGGGTGTTTCTCTATTGAATATGACTTCCTGCTCAACAAATGCCTGCGCGCACGTCTGCTCTACACTGTGTCACTTTTTGTTTAGTGCATTTCAAAGTGACGGATGCCTTCTGTCTATGATAGTCCACGCAGGGTTATTCTTGTGGGCAGGAGGCAGACCCGACACAGCTAAAGGTCACGGTTAGAAAAAGAAACGTCTGTCTCTGCATATACTGACAGGCCGGGAAAGAGGGAGGGGGGCACTAATTTAATCTGCAATATAGTCATGGCAGTTCCCAATTACTGGAAATGTGATTTAAAAGTTTTTATAGCAAAGAACAAATCTCAACAAGTCATTTAGTCTTTAATTAATTTCTAGAGCAAATGGGGAGTCTGGTATCCTCACACTTGATTCTAGTGGACAAGGGAAAGTGCATTGGAAACAAAATGAAATGATCAAACCTGAGTACTAACTTGCTGAGCTAGCAGGTATTGTGTTTATCATTTTCACATTTTCTTACTTTAGAACAGCGGTTTTTAAATTTTTTCTGGCATGCCCCCCTTTAGAAGTTCCCCACCCCACAATTTTTAGCAATCATCAGAGTCATCACAATATTAGAGGAAGCAACTAGAAAAAGGATCCGAGTTGAATTTTAGTGAACTAAAGGTCAGCACGACAGAATCAACAGACACTTGTTTATTTTTTCCCCACATAAATCATATTAATTCGACTTAGTTTCACTCCATATTTCATGGAGGTCATCCAGGCCCCCCCAGCCCGGCCCCCCACTTTATAATTTCTGAGGAGAACATGAATGTCGGAATCAAATTTAATGGAAGTTCATCAGTTTTCAAGACATGTCATTAAAGTTCAAGAAGGTCAAGGGATCACCAAAGTTAGCAGAGATCATCCTCTGGGGACACTGAATGTATGAATGTACAAAATTTCATGGCCATCCATGGGATTTGTAATAAATGCAACTGTTCATACACATACAACTTATTGTCATTAACATACCACTGAAATGAATGGCATATCTACATATTATCTTTCACAGAGAAAAGAACATGATGCTGGGTGTCAATGATACCAAATGTTCCGGATTGTCCCAGTTTCAAGGTGGGTGTCCTGAGTCCCTACAAATATCTGATAACACTCAAATATATATCTATGGTGCATGCATAAGCACGCATGCATGCACATACGTATGCGCAGGAGTCGAGTCAATGCACACATGCAGGGTCCTGGTTTGGGGCTTTGAAAACGTGTTCAGCCTAATGTATCTTTCTTTCTCTAGCAGGTTTTATCACATGACACAGATAGCTGAAGTAAGGTATGCTAATGCGCCTTTTTTGGAGATTAAACTCTCAATGATTTGTTCACCCCGTTTCACCCCAGATGCTGTGGTAACTCTTCTTGCACAGTATATCCTGTGGGTTTGGCTCCAGTCTAGTTATTCATCAGCTTGGTGCGATCTTTCATCTCAGTTTCACAGCACCTACAACAGTAGATTAAAGCTGTTAAGATGGCAGTGCAACACAGAGATTACAGGACAACAAACTGCAATGGAATTCAAGTAATTGCCCTCATTTTTAACATAAATACAAGCCTGTCAATTTTAAACACAATCTTTAATGAGCTGACATCTAAACGTGTACATGCACCAAATGTGTACAAGCACACACACACAGAAACGCACACACTTTCTAAGTAAGACAACAAGCTCTGCTTCTTGCTGTAATTAGACATTGCATAACTGACATCTGGAACTTGCTGACACACTTGCAATTTCCAGTGAATGCAGCAGCTCTTGAGGCATCCTATACATGAAGGGGGGGTGGGGGGGTTTGCCAGCACTCACCTGGCAACCTGCTTTGGCTACGTTCTTAAAACGTCAAACATTTCACAGCTCAAAGAGTTTGCAGGGGAAGTCTTTAATATGGCTGGTAGTATCTGCTGCTGCCTTTGCGTCTTGCTCGTCTGCCTTTGAGGTGTAGCGGCAGATCAGACACATCAGTGCCATCACGGCTTGTCATGAGGAACAATCACGTCTTGAAATAACACAAACAGCCGTGTTCAAAGACCAGACATGAAAAGATGACATGCATATCAAGCCTTCTGAATGTGTTTTTGTGCGTGAGCCTGTTTGTTGTGTGTGTGTGTGTGCATGTCACATTAAGACAGACAGTTTTGCACGGATAGAGAATAGAGGAGAGTAAGTTTTACATGAGGTGCAGAAAGAGGGAGTTAATGTGAATGCAACTACTATAGAAGAAAGGCAAAGAGAGAGAGAGGGACAGAAGGAGGAAACAGTGAGACAGGCAGGGGGGGAGGGAGGGGATGAGAAGGATAGACTTTAACTGTCTGAAGGACAAAGCTACTGACCCGCGGATCATTCAGAGGATTGCCTTTCAGTTTCAGAGCAAGGTCAGGCTGCTTATTTTACCTCAGTGTTTTCACTAATCTGTTTTTTGTGTGACACAAACAAACACTGAGGTCGTGTACACATACACACAGGCGGCACACGCGCACACACATGCAGACACTGAAACTAAGCCTTCCCATACTGCCTTGAAATAATAACAGCCCATGTAGGCTTTGCTATCAATAAACATTAGATGTGCAGGCTTTGTGCCTACATGAGTATCACACTACCTCGGACCTGTCATGAATTTCAATTGCTGGAAGGGGCTGTCACAGACTACACATGTCCACGCTGCATTCTAATGTCTGTGAGACATTTTCCCGGGCTGCTGATTTGGCCTTCAAATGAATAAAATACTGTGAGCTTTATGCTTTAATCTATTGTTAGACATCTTAGTGTAATGAGCTAAAATCAGCCTCCATCTTATATTGACAGGTCTTAAGGAGCTGACAGTGGTTGTTGGTTGGCAGCTCATTAGTAGCCACACTACATTTATGTCAACACGTTTACTGACAATCAGCGGGGGGATGCTGGGAAGCCGTGGCTGTCCCACGGGAGCCGGCAGCATCTGTGGAGGAGATGTACCAGTGGGCGTTGAGCTCCTGGTTGAGCACTCTGCCGTACAACAACACTGAGGAGCGATCGTTGGAGCTACGGCTCCGTGCCCTACTGTGGGTTTGACGGTAGGATTGCTGTGGAGCAGTGGGCCAAAATGCTGCTCTGAGAGCCGAGTAATCTGCAACCAGTGTATGTGCGTGGAGTGTGAGGGTGTGTGTATGTGTATACAGAGTGGGTTAAAGTGCCCCAGTGTGTTCCATGCTGATCTGATAATGAGTGAGCAGGGTCAATAGGATGTTAACGGCCCCGTGGGAACGGCTGGTGGTGGATGGGTGGAGGAAGGACGAGGGCCCAGGGACACTGAGCTGTGTTTTCACTGTCCTCGCTCACCACCATCTGTGTGTGTGTGTGTGTGTGTGAGAGATTGCAGCAGGGACAGTAAGGTGCCTCTGTCCCTGATATTTGACTCTTTAGCTCAGCCCCCGCTGTGTCCTCCCAGTAAAGTCTCAGTCAAACAAAGCAGCTCGTCCAGTGTAAAACCAACATCAACACAGCAGCTTTGACTACGGATTAGTCGTTGCTCCACTGCTTCATCCGTCACACACATGCAAAACAAACATGCACACTATACAGTGTTTATCCATGAACATATCAAAAAACAATAGTAGAAACTTCAAATGTACACTTGTTTTTACACGTTCACTCCCAGCCTAAAATCATTCTAAAGATGTTTTACAGAAATATGGATGAGTGGGTTAGAAGAGCCATAAACCACAAGGTGAAAGAGTAACTGGATCACCCAAACATAAGTAATAAAACCTCATACAAGAGGACAGCATGTCAGCTGTGTGTCAGCGGGAAAACTCCTGTTACATGTGTAAGCTGAGAGACCATCACTGATAGCTGAATAGTGTGGATGGCTACATGATCACGACTACAAGCCGGCCTGTGATCGCTCAGAAAAAAGCATACACATACACAAACACACAAAGACAACAAAAGTATCAGTGTCGCTTTGATCCAGTGGGTCAATATGGGCAAAAAAAAATATGGGTGCCTTCCATGTCCGACAAGTGGATGAAAAGAGGAAGAGCCATGATAGCATACGAGAGAGGGAGAGAGAGGAGGTGCAGGGAGCACTAAAAAAACATTGCGTGTTGTGTTGGCAGGCGCTCCAGTCAAATCCCTTGGCAGTTCAGAGATGTTTTTTTTTTTCCATGAGGCCCCGCCTTTGCCATCTGATATTCAAATGCAGAGGAAACTGGAGGAGAACTCCTCCCAGACCACCCGCAGAATCGACAGGGATTAGTCAAAGAGCACCAACTAGGTCAACAAGATGCAGGGCCAGTGCATGTACAGGGGGACGTGAGGCAGCTCACCCACACAGGAGTCGACCCAGTCTTGCCTGCGTTCCTATTCACAGGCATGAACTGTGTGTATCTCTCTCTCTCACACACACACACACAAACACCGTGCTCTCACACAGAGACAGCCACACTTACGCAGTGACCTGTTTTCCCATACTTTGACAGTTATCCAAAAACAACTCCAAAATTCCTCTTGATTTTTCTATTTCAGAGCAAGTGGGTATGGGTTAAGCATCAGATATGAGGACAGGCGTAGGGAGATGTAAACATTCCCACTGCTGTCAGCAGCCTTACAATTGATTCCCTGGCAGAACATTTGCTTTGCTGGGTAAAAGCAAAATGATGAAATGATGAAATGAAGAGTTTTAGTGAGGACGTCCTTTTTGGAGCAAACTAGTTGTTGCACCTCTAAACCCGACATGCTATGTGTCTTCAGGTCATGCAGACTATTGAATAACATCGCTGCAGTTTCACAGTCACACCTTAACAAAACACCTCCAGGCAGGATGGCCTTGGAGATTTTTTCTTTTCTTTTTTTTTGTTTTTGTAACCATAGGTGTTTATGAAGTCTATTCTTCTCTGCGCCAGTAGCAGACTGAAGAGACGGTTGAATGGGAAAGCAGACACCATCCCCATTGTGAGGCCAACATCATGATATCCCTTCGCAGGGCACTGCTCTGAGTGTGGATCCTTTCAGCCAGATCATTGGCTCTCCAGAGAAACTCAACACGGAGCTGCTGCACTAAATAACACTGACATACCTGGACAGTGAGCATAGTATCAACTGTCTGAGCATCAATACCCCAGAAGACATTTCTCAGTGTCCCATGATGACCTCAGTCAAATATAATGTTGCTTTCCTGGAGCACCTTTCCTGGCAGCCCAAACTTAAATAACTCACAGAACGTACTGATTGTGAGTCTGATGAAAAAATAATGTGAAATGGGAGAGATGGGGGTCATCATATTGAATCAGTAGTTTGGCACACCTTTTCTGACAGTGGCAGCTGTGACTTTCATGTATCTCCTCTATTAGTGCAGTGCTGCGTTGTACTGGAATTATCTGCCTTGTCTATCAGGCACAGTTTCATCTCCCTGACACACTTCAAGGACAAAAGTGGAATATTTACTGAGACGACTGCGATGGCTGTTTAGCATGTCTGCCATAATCCAGTCATAATCACTCTTGTCTGTTTATTTTGAACAGAGGTCATGCATTTTCTTCTCCGTCCATAGTTTGTTGCACCAATAAAGACAGTTTCACTCGTTAATGAATAATCCACTCATCACAAGGCCAGTGTTGAGTCTGTAGAAAGATGTCACTTTCATGAAGTTCGATTCTCTGCAAGTTCAGACACTTTTTTTCACTTTAAAAAGTGAATGTAGATTTACCTGCTTATTCTTTTATTTGCTTTGTTGAATTAAATATGTGGCCTTGGCAGTGTTTTATTCGAGCCTCATCTGTCTCTCTGTGGGCAGGATTTGCTGCACCATATAGTTGCAGGAGAACCTTCCCCGCAGCTGTATACGTGAGGAATGTCACAGCCATCCCATACTCATTCCAGTTCAAAGGTTACAGTATGGTGTGACTTCCAGCAGGCCCTCCCACTGCAGCTCGCACCTGCCTCCTCCCCAAGAGGGCCTTCCTTCACTCCAAACCTTGGGAGACACTGCGGCTGAAATTGGGGAGTAGAGGTCAAAGGTGGAGGGTTAATGTCTGCTGACACTCCGGCTCCCTCCCTCTGAGACAATCAGGCGTCTGAATCTAAACTCTCCTCTGTTTGCACTGCTGGGCCTAGAGAACACCTCTGCAGAGCTGACCTTTGCCCACACATTCATATGTTTTCCATCTATTTTTTTTTCTTTACCTTGAAATATTCAGTGGAGTACAGTATGAGTGTATAGAAAACCAATTTGAAAGAGAGCCAGGGTCAGATTACTCTATTCCTGGATGGAGGGACAAATCAAATCTGCATATCCCATCCAAAGATTTGAATGATAATCTGCCCCAGTAACCGCTAAAGCCCCTTGAGGCAAATTGTGATTTGTGATTCAGGGCTATATAAATAAAATTGACTTGACTTGGCTCAGTGGACTCATGTTGACATGAAAGGTGAGGCACAGATGGACAGGCTGTGTTACAGTGTTCCACAGATGAAAAGCTGGTGTATAGTTTTGATGTGTCTGCTTTTAGTTTTCTTCTTCTTCTTCTTCTTCTAAGTTTCTTCGCAAAATACTTGTTCAGTTTTAATTAGTTTAATTAGAGAAACAATAATCTACATGAAGATATGACTTATTTGTTTTTGTCCAAAGAGGATTGTCAAAAGAAAACACCGGAAATTTGCAATTACCATTGCCACTGAACTATACAGCTGTTGGTTATTTTGATCAAATTCAGTTACAAAATCCCATTCAAGCACTATTTTACGCACTTAATACGACACTTTGTTAACAAGATTGTAAAAAGTCAGTCTTGTAAAACAACAAGGAGCGTTTCCGAATGATGTTCGAATGCTTGTTAACCTTCCCTTGTATAATGCGACACAGTTTCCCCACTTTGTTCACTCTTTTGTCACGAGCCACATCTGTATCAGGTCAAATCCTGCAACCAGCCTGTTAACATCTGTAACCAACCTTTACTGCAGTTCCTCACTGAATGTGTTAAATTACATACATAAATAAAATCATGACAAAATGTTTTCAAAAAGCCCCCCAGACTTCTTTGTTGGCCACAGTCTGTCCCGATACTTCAGGTCAAAGGACAGAGTTTGCTGAACCACATTTCTGTGGAAAGCTTCAGGGGCAAAGTTCAGCCTGTTCTGGTTGGGGGAAGGAATGAAAGGGAGGATATTGTATCTCCATTTATGTGGCATTCAGGGTCAGAGTTCAAAGATGAAAGGTCACTCCAGTTCAGAGGTTACAAGGTGAGATACCATCCAAATTGCTGAGCCAGTCTGCTCATCTAACTTAGGGCTGATGTTAACGGCCGAACACAAAAATATTGTCCTGAGAAGCACTCATGGTGCAATCAGACAACAACAATAAACGCAGCAACAACTTTTTATGAATAGCACTTTGGCGAGGACTTTGATCAGACTTTTAACTGCTGTTGTACTCAAAATGCAAATTGCAGGTAACACCTATTGTGAACAACAGCCTTGTAAAAGAAAACTATCCAATTTACCTGACTGACATGTTGAGTGCCGCCTCTGTTTATACTACTGGCAATGAACTGAATTACTGTTTAAACACCACGGTGGGGGTACTGCAGGTTAGAAGGCACAGTATCCAACTGGCTGAATACAAGTGGCCAATAACACAGCATGATGTGATAGCAGAGCAGTGGGAGGAGGAGCAGCTACCCCCCCCACACACACACACACACACACACACTCATACACTACCCCCCATCCTGGTTTTGAAAAGGGAAACAGAGACAGGGATGGGTAGAAGTAGGTTATGTTGTTGTGTTCTTATTCATGAGAACACTGATGTTCCCCAGGTCCTTAGAGACATTTTGTTCAAGGCCATGAAGAGAAGCCAGACTGTAGGCCAGTGGACCTGATAGCACAGATTAGCACAAGATGACAGAAAAGAAAGAAAGTTGTTGGTAGTGCTGGTGCACGTAAGTTTTCACTAGTTTACTGTGAAAAACTTTTTTTTAATCACAATGATGGCTGAAAATCAGGAAGCGATATTTTAAGTTTCGTTTAAAAAGTTTCCAGTGGCACATCTGCTGTTTGTGAATGACACCCTGCTTCACACTTTAATGACACGCGTTCACACCTGGGAGCTGCCTCTGTGCCTTGTTCAAGGGCACCTCGATGCGGTTGATGTTTTCTGCACTTGGTCACTGTGTGCTGAGGCAGGTAGTAAATCTCCAGTACTGTGGCAGATATATTCTTTTAACTCTCATATTTTGGATCTCATCCAAGGAGAGGCCTAATGATTTGTTTGGAGATGCTGTGATGATGATGTCTAAAAGGTTGGGTGGGTCACTTCTTACTTAATTCTTCATTTAACTGAAAGGCCATTTTATTAACCCACTTTGTTATAAGGGGATAGGTTAAGGAATTAGTGCATAGTCTCCATTAAGGTTTTTGATTTCAGACTGCCCATTAATTGGTATTTGACTGTTCATTATAAAACAAAACACATGGAGATGATGTACAAAGGTGCTATCTTTGGTATAATAAATTATATCAATTCTATTTTCCACTATCATGTTTTATGTTAGCCAAACAAAGGAGAACAATCTTTATTCCATAATGAAAAAGAAAAGTGGAATTAGGATGATCCTCCATTAGGATATGTCATGTATATGACATTAATATTCAGGTTAAAGTAAATTTCATATTTAAGCAGACCCTAAAAATATGCAGCATTATGAGGTCATTTCTATTGCACTTCCACAAAGTGAGAGTTGTGAGGGCCACATTAATAAAATAAATGGTCTTACTATGTGTGTAGCTCCAAAAACATTGCATCCTTAATTTCCCATAATGCAACTTGATAGCATCTTCCTTTGAACTTCCTACTCTTTTCAAACTCCATGCCCCAGTTTGTAAGCCCAGCTTCCAGTTAAAAGTGTAATTCTCCAAGCCCACACTTACACAACTGCTTTCATGAGTCATGAGTTGTACTCCCAATGACAAGTATACTAAACTTTATTTCCATTTTCACACCAACATTAGATACTACAATTTGCATGATTTTTTAAAAATAAAATGGGAAACTGACATCTTTCCAATTGCCAGTAGATGAGTTTGCCTGTACTTTTTCCTGGTGTGTTAACACGTTCAATGTCCCAAGCAGCAACTTTATTATATCTTTTACTTCAGCCTGTCTCTCAAACTCAACGTCAACTGAATGATGTCACGGTTGCACGTTGTTCAATAAAAAAAATCTTCCCAGCTATTTATGAGCCAGAAACTTCAATGTGCATCATAGCATCGCGGTGGAGGGAGTGTCCACCTGGGTGTCATGTTTCCATCACTGCTGACCTGAGCTGGGTGCCAAAAAATACCTGTGATTACTGCAGAGTCATTTGACCCGGGAATGAATGCTGGACGTACCCTTTCCCACTGAAGACAAAGCTACATGTTAGTGGGTGTTGGTGGATTTTTTGTCCATTGTAAAGGGGTTTTATGAGTAAAATCAGTGGAGTGCCCCTTTAAGTTAAACCCAAGAATAATTTAAGTGAACTCTGTGTCCTACTGATATTTACTTGATATTTATTTTTTAGGCACATGTATTAACTTAGCCTATCTGAAGCAAAACAGTAACTATTCTCGTAGAAATATGAAGCTATTTTTTAATCACACTGTCGTCAGATGCAAACATGTACATAATAAACATTAATACATAAATACAGCTACATGAATAAACTTGTATGTATCTGAAATCCAGCTAACTTGATTGCTTATCAATGAATGTATGAAATAACTGTGAAGTCATAGTGACTTAATCATTTGTTGTTGGTATTGAATCATATGATACGTCCTGCATTAAATAATCATGACTCATGGATTAGCGTTCCTTCAGTAAATGATTGGTACCAAACACAGTGTACTGCTGCTACTGTTACAGCCACTACTCAAACTTTCACTTCCACTGTTAATGTTACTCATGCTTTTTTCCCTACAGGCACTTAATGAATAGTCATAGTAATAGTACTGTCCCTGTTCACAGTTTCTGCTACTTGCTACAACTGCGACTTACATTAACAATGTAAAACAATTATAATACGTTTACATATAATACACAACTATAGTACAATATTACAATCAATAAATACAAAAATAGTTAGTGATCGTTAATAAATGAATAAACATTAAAATAATAAAACCTAACCATCCATGATGATAATGATGATGATGATGATTATTGTTGATGTTGTTGTTTTTGTTAAAGCATAACATATCAATTATTATTATTATTATTATTAATATTGTTATTGTTGAGGCATAGCATATCTATTAATATTATGATTGGTGTTTTTGTTAAAGCATAACATATAAAAGCATTACATATCTATCATTGTTATTATTATTAGTGTTATTGTTGTTGTCAAAGCATTATTATTATTATTATTATTATTAATATTATTATTATTATCAGCAGCAGTAGGAGTGTGTGTGTGTGTGCGTGTGCGCAGTAGCAGCAGCAGCTGGCTGAAGTGAAGGTTTGTTCCTTTAAGGGTGGTGTCAGCGGCGGGCGGGCGGAGTCGGAGGAGTGTGGCTCGTCTCCGCTCACTTCTCCACAGCGAGGGGAGCCTGAGAATAAACAATCCCCTCCTCTCACCGCACACAGCTCGACTCGCTCACAGTCGCAGTATCCAAAAAATATATAAAAACGAGGCATTTTTTCGGACTAAAATTTTGATCTTATTTTTCTAAAAAAGCTGCCTCGTCATCTCTGCTTCCTGCCTGAAGTGTCAGGACCGCCGCGAGCGCCGCTCTCATTGGATTTGCCTGTCGAATAATAGCGATGCGCCTCTCGGGCTGACTGAGGGTGGACACGGCGCAGGTAGGACACACTGACAAACACACTGTCATGTCTGGGTGTTTCACACTGGGATAAAAACACGGGTGGGCACGCGGTGTAGGGGATTATTCTAGATGTTAGTGCGTGTTTTTGGAGGCCAGGAGAGGCTGTTTGTGCGTCGTAAGGCGAGCGGAGGCGCATATGGATCATAGCGCTGAAAAGGCTGCATAAAGAAGCGCAGAGTGGAGCCGCTGTGAGCCGAGCTGTGGGCTCCTCTCCCAGCCCACGGAGCCGTGTGAATATCTGCCACGGTGTGTGTTCCCTGCCCGGTGAATTAGGCCTACATTAGAGCTATTTCTCTGTGTGAGAAATGAGCTGAAATGAACGCAGGGTTCTGGTCCGGCGCTGCTGTATTTGTGAGTGTGTGTTCAGCTGCTGTCACCTCCTGACCATATGAGCCCTGAATGAATAATGTCATAATAACAACACACACACACACACACACACACACACACACTGTGAGGATGTCAAAGGAGTTGTATTGTAACGTTAAGTAGTTCCTCACATTGGGTCGTTTTAGCACCACCAATGGGAAACACTCCACAGCTGCACTGTGCTGGATGCTGCTGCTGCTGCTGCTGAGTCCTGCTCCTGCAAAAGATCCTGAATGAGCCTGGACAAGGATCGAGGTGTAGTCTCACACTCATAAATGAGGAGTTAAAATATAGCTTGGTCCTGGATGCGTTAGGCTGCTTAATGAGAGATCTCCGTGCTTGCCCAGACTCATACTTCACTGTGAGGTTTTTATGCTTGATTTTTGGGGTCTAAATTGTATTAATGTCTTTAAAAGTCTTTGAATTTGCATGCCATTTTCTGTTTTACGTTACCCCTCAGGAGAAGATAGTGACAATGGCACTAACCCCTGAGCATATGGGATATACAGTGTAAGCAAAGGTAGCTCAAATGTTACAAAGCTGTATCTCACTGTCTGTTGCTACAACAGCTATATTGCAGTCAATGTGAAGGTAATGTTTGGGCTTTTAATGCACTATAAACAGCCATGATCTGGAGTCATGACTTAGTTAATGATCCCCATTAAGTGGTCATTTTGCTTTGCCTTGTTACACCACATCCTGAAAGAATGAGCTGACCGTAACCACTGGCTGGTCCATTCAAGTGTTTTGAAGGGTACTAAATCAGTCAAATGCAGCTGGCTGAAGTTGGTCTGTTGCAGCCTGTCACATCACAGTGTCATCATGTCATATGTGTTTTGATAGAGTTCAAAGACGTGGACGTTTTTCAGTAACTGCCAGGGAGGCTTTTTGAAAGGCTTTTGTGTGGGCGTACCTTTCCCTGAAATGTCCTATTGCTTCACTGGACTTTGGATCAGTGTTGAGGCAAAAGGTCAGGGGCTGAAGTTTGCTGCGAGTTACAGGAATGAGGGCAGAGTACGTCTTCAGTTCAGGTTCTGAAAGGGCAATTTACAAAGCTTCCGAACAGCGACCTGTTGGGATGTCGTAATACGAGGATTAAACAAAAACAACATGTTCAGTTAATGTGCTACCTCTCACAGAACCACTGTAACTTGGACTAACAAGCTAAAGTAATGTGGAGAAAAGTCAAACTTCTTTAAAGCCTTCTAAATACTGTCTGTGTCTGGGGGTCTGCCTTTTAGCTTTTCTTTTGTTGAGCATTTAAGCTGCTTAATTATTTGACCTGAACTTACACAAGATGTTCAAGGTAGTTCAGCGTGTCCTCTTTTGCCAAAGATAACTAAAACCTGCACATTTATGGCCCAACTTAGAAGTTGCAAAAGTACTGGTGTGGCCAGCATGCTGTAACTCAAAGGATCCTATGTGCTGGATGTAGCTTGATTTGACTGGGCCATCTGCTATTGTCCAGGGAGCTGCCATTGAGTGATGTGCAGTAGCCTGCAACAGAACCAGAGGACATTCAAATGGCTAAATGCAAATGATGTCAAGGCTGCTGAACAGTCACAAGACTGGACTCTGGACTGCACTCTACTCTCTTATCCACTGGCTGCCTTCCATGACAGCAAATCTTATCTGCTATCAAAACACCTCTGCTGCTGTATGAAAGTGGCGTGTTTTTGGGTGTGATTGTGCTCATGCGTGTGTGTTCTGCAGATCTTTTTTTGCACCTTTTATATAGATGATGGTTTATTTTATAGCATAAAAAAATAATTATCAAATCACGCTGCTTGTTGTTGCTTGGTGACTTTCCTTTCTCCTGTAAATAATTTGATGTAATAGTGTATTTTTATACAGAGGAGTACCTGCCCAGGCACTTGTGTATCTCTACTAACAGCCTCTCTAAATACTACCACTGTGCCGACTCAAGCCCCGCTGTTTGTAAATCTGTCAGTCACAATTGCATGAGACAGGACAGACAAAATCGAGGGCGGCATCCTGCTTTTTGATTGCTGAGATAGTCGGCGAAAAAACAAACTAATGTGCAATCTACCAGAACAAGTGTCATGCATTTACTGCAGAGTTTTTGATTTATTATAGACCTGGGAGCTGCCCAGCACTTGTGTTGTTGGCCACCGAACATTGTTCAAGGGCACTTTGACAGTAGATGTTGAGGAATAGAAGTGCATTTCTCATCTACTTACAGGCCCATACTTTGTCAGCCCACTGAGGATCCAAACCTTAGACCTTTTGGCCACAAGCTAATTTCTGTAATTGTTTGGGCTCTATAATATTTGTGTGGCACATGCATTAAGCCAAATCATTTTATTGTTGTCTTTATTGTTTGTTTATTCAGTAAACACTCTCTACTAATAGCAATACTCAACACTACTGCTGTTATTGGGCAGAGATTTACACACCGCATCAGTTATGCTGTAAATTTAATATTCGGACCAAGACATTTAGTATCTTGACTCTTCTCTGTGCCTCCTCCTCCACAGCTCTTATCTCTCACTGGATATCACATGCATAAGTATAATACAGACTACAGTATGATACACGCAAGTCATGATACCACAACAGGGCCAGATTGCATCAAATTGGAATAGAAAAAGTCTTGAAATGGATATGACGTAGACAGAGCTAAAATGTCAAGGCTTGAGTGATTAAAGTGTGCACATACACAGATTGATTTAGCGACTCAAGAACCATTGAAGCCAACAAAATTGAATTAAAAAGCACATACATAAAGAGGCATGCGGAAACTGTTTAGTGGTGATATGGCATTTTAGTTTTTATTTTCTCAGAATATTCTGCCACCAGAACACCCAAAGAATGAGATGGAGTCAGAAAACAAGGCACAAAACTCCTGAAGTCAATTTTGCTTTCTGAAAAAAGATCATTGTGTGGGCAGTTTTAGAGTATTCCCACTGTGTGCTGCTTAGAAGATAGGGTTTAGTAAGGGCTTTCAGTTATAGCAGCACTATCTCATTCAGAGACAATCACTCTGGCTCCTGTTGGTGCTTCTGCCATGAACAGAAGGCAACCAAAGTCAATGGGACTCATTTTGATGACAAGGTAGGAACTGCTAAATGCGTCTTTACAGCCATCGGTCCTGGACGTGGGCTGGAATGACGAAATGCGATGAAGAAAGATGGACGCCTCCGCTGCAACCCCTGAGAGCTATACTAGCCAGAGCTCATCTGTTGAATGACTCCCCTCCTCCTCCTCCTCCTCCTCCCCCCTTCACCCTCACCTCCAACTCTCCACCCCACTGCCTTCGCACTTCACCTTGGCCTTGGCGCAATGACAGGCCCCTCAATTATCTCCACCGATTGATCGCTGCTGATTGCAATTGCCGTGAATTATTTAGACTTTGCTGAAATTGCTCACTAAAGGGGAGGGAAACCAAAAGAGAAAGATATTGTCGGTCAAATAAATTACACATTACCCACATGAAGCATCAGCCCATTTCGAAAACAACAGCTGTAGAAGCCTAACTGTGCCGATCAATGAAGCAGAGCAGGGGAACAGCATCAAGCTACCTTGTACTGTGGTAACAGAGCCACCAGCTCAACACCAAATCTCCACCGTCCCTCTCCTCTGATACGTTAAGTAAAGACTGAGGAGATGTCGCGTGGAGCAGCAGACCTCCTGGGTGATGTGAGAGGAGCTGACTCTTTTCCTGGCCCGGCTGGTGTGGTCACAGCAGAGGAGCTGAATGGAGCTGACTCCCTCGCTCGCTCCTTCCCTCCCTCTCTGCCTCTCTCGCTCCTGTATCAGAGCTGCTGCCCGCGGGCTGTAGAGGTGCAGTAGGAAGGTTTCTCTACCATTGTGGCAAGCGTGCTGCCAGGATGCTGCAGTCAGACGAGGGGAAGGTCTGTGCTTTGCCACAAGCAGGCCAATGTCACAGGCGTGACAGAGTGGGCGGGCTGCAAGGGGAATGAGGACAGACGCTCATAGATGGCAGGAATACCCAGCCTGTGTGTACATGTGATAGAGAGCATCGGGCTTGTTTTCTTATGGAGGAATACAAAGGATAGGGATGGCAGATACTTGTCTGCATGTTTGTAGCTTTTGATGCAATTGTTTAGCTGCAACAATCAGAGAATGTGCGTAATTAAGTCTGTGATAACACAGTCGTTGATCCCAAGGATCGTAACACACATGGATTCACATGAGCTTGCGTCATGCCTCACTCATACAAAATAGCTTCTGACAGGCATCAGACAAGGCCACTGCACCTTGTGTACTAAATGCTATTTGTGTTGCCTCCAATGTATTATCGCATATGGCCCTGGCATGGTCTAAGAAGCGTAAGGGTTGAAGGCTAGAACAACGGGTCACAAAGTCCAGACAGAGACTGAGACCTGGTTATGTGGCAGGAGTGCAGGGGAGAAGCTGGGGCTAAGTGAAAATGCCACTCATTCCTGAAGAGTCCCTGGCCTCGTCAAGGTTAGTGGCTTGTCTTTGTAAGTTGAGGGATTGATGCATGAGCCTGTCTGGCGCTGAATTCAAAGTCCAAAGCTGTCACAGGCAGCAGCTCTCTCTCCCCTCCCTCCCTCCCTCCCTCCCTCTCTTTGCAGGCTATCACAGGGCCCCGTCCTTCCCAACTTCTTAGCAGCCTGTCCTTTTGGGAACCTTGAGCAGCCCAGGCAAGGACACAGCATCTGGTGCAGTAAGCCTGTGCAGAGGGGGAGGCTTTACGTAACGTTCTGCTTTAAACATGGGTGTATGACTTCCCTGACACGGAGCAGTGCGGTGGAGAGCTGCACAGCTCACAGCACATGTCCCTTCGGCCCCCCTGGACAAGGAGGGGGCAGAGAGATCCCTGCAACTTGAATTATATCTTTCTCTTTTAAAAGCTTTCGTTTGAAATTAAATTTTCTCAGGCAATTAACTAAAGAGGAGTTTTCAGAATTTATGAATGAATGATGGATATATTGCACAGGACGATGGGGGAGGGAGGAGGGAGAGAGGGAGCCAGGGATGCATATGCAGTATATGCTGTGAGGTTGTGTCTCTGAGATTTATTTCCATTGCGAAACGGGTGAAGTTCGGGGAAATTCAGGCATCATTAAACTTTGTACCTGAGAGCTGCTCTTTTATGCCACCAGTGCTACAACACTTCAGAGTTCATAGTACACCATTCTACTGTCAATATTTGGGTTATTTTCAGTACAACCCTGTGAACACTCGCATACTTTCACGTCGCTTGGCTTTTTAGGATAGGTGGAAAATGCAAGAAATGGGGTTTCCCCACTTCCTCATTCATTCAGACCCACATCTAATAGAAGTTGGATATAACTTGCTGAATGATGTTAGTGCTGCACACCCCAAATCCTCTTTTGGCTTGAACTGTAATTGTGTAACTTTTTGGCTTCTAGTGATGAGCTGAATTGTTGCTGGGCAACAAGGGACCTGTGCGGGTGGCCGTGGAGAGTCTGAGCTATGTGAGTTCAGATAGATCTGCAGCACATTATCCGGATTCCCAAAAGAGGAATGTCACTGAATCCCCCTTGAAATACCTTATTTTTTGCTTATTATTCTAAGCTAGATGATTTGTCGTTCAGTCTGTCTTCTAAGATCCATAAAGGCCAGCCTTGTAATGGCTCTGACATTACAGATTCCCTTCGCTCCATTTTAAATTTATCAATGAATACATAAATGACTCATTGCACTTTCAATGCACACCTTTTAAGAGAACATGGTTAAATAAGTGGCACATCTCTAAATTAAAAAATGAATACACTCCCACACGACAAAGCAAGGACCGAGGACATTTGGCATAACCCCAGTCCCCCTCTTTCACGGAAAGTGCTCTCTTGAATTTCTGAAACATGCTGTCCTTTTGTGAAGCTCCAGCCCACTTTTAAATCCATTAGTGAGGTGGCGTTATTCAGTGCATCCTCACCAGAGCTGGGTAAACAGACCGAAAGACCGTGCTTCAGACGTGCAGCTTTCTCATAACTGTGTTAGAAGGCGCACAGTAGTAGAGAGGCCATTTGAGAGGAGATGGAGAGCACTGGGCTGATGACTTGAGGCAGCCATATGACCTATTACTTTGGGAAAATGGACTGGTGACCAGAAGATTGCTGGCTCATACTCTGCTCACCCTCTGCCCTTGAGCAAAGGCAATTAACCTGGATTCCTCCAGTAAATATCCAGCTGTAGAAATGGAAAGAGATGTGCAAGAGTGATAATCGTGTAAGTGACTTTGAATAAAAGTGTCCACTAAGCAGGAAGATTAATACAGCTAATAGAATCATAGCTTGTGTTTTCAAGTTATCAAGGACCCAGGACTGCTGAACATGTAGAGGAGTACGTAGTCACCCCTCCTCCTCCCTCTCGCCTGTCTTTGTGCACTCTTCCACACACGCATTCACAGACTTCTGTCTTTTCCTGTAGCTTTAAGGCTAGAGCATGACCTTGACCTGATTGCTGAGGGGCTTTTTAAGTAACTCTCCAGAAGGAGATCCAATCATGTGACACCCTTCACCCAGCCTCACCCCCTATCCGCTCTCCTGACCTTGTATGTCTATGAGGATGAGGGGGTGGAGACACTCACCGCAGGCGTGCATGCAGCTGCAGGGGCTGTCATTCAATTGGGTAATCGCCCCAAGGTCAAGCGGGGTCAAGGTCGTGTCAGAGGGATCATTGTGGCTCCAACGATCCCTGCCCCTATCTGAATTTGGGAATTGCCGGCCACAAGTTTCCACCCTGTTTGACTGTGGTGACGAACTGAGCAGGTTTAGTCATCCTCTCAATCCTTAATCACTGATACCAGCATACTGTATGTCAGGGAAAGGTTGTTTCATGTCCAGAGTGATTCATGTCCAGAGTGAGCTGGCTGCTAGGATTTGTGTTATTGCAGTTGCCTTCACTCACTCCCTACAGCTGCCCCGCTGTTTAAAACCACGCTGGCTCACTGTCTCGCTTTAGAGCACACTACTGTCTCTGCTTCAGAGTATTTTTATGCTAGTACGTTAACATTTCTGCCCCCTGGATATGTTTACCATATGGCTGGGTAAATCAGGATCCAGGCCCACTTTGTTAAAACATGCAATAATACACCCGAGCCAAATGCCAGTCGTTCTACATACGAGCTGATCACTTTTCACTTTTTCAGAACATTGTGCTCTGCTTTTTCTTTAAACTATAGTTGTAGATTTGGATAATCAGAGGGAGGCACTGTTTCCCCCAGGTCCTTTTAATCTAGTTGCAGCCCATTATGATGCCATGTTTCCATATCACCTGTGTGAGTGTATATGAGATATGAGTTTTTATCTGTTCCTTAAATCCAAGTGTAAAAAGTTTCACTTCTGGTATTCCACCTTTAAATTATTTGCAATGTTTAAAGTTTAAGGTTATTTATAAGATGATGACCAAGTATTATTTAAGTTATTTATGCAGTCAGTTTCATGACTTCATTTATTTGGGCTTTTGAGGGGGCACCCTTCGTTTAAAGTCACCCACTTGGACATCTTTTTGGGTTGACAATTTACAGTGTAGTCATTTTTATCCACAGCTCAAATGTAACATCCACAAATTAAATGTACCATAAAATGCAAAATGGAATTGAAATAAATAGAATTCAGCAAAATAAAGTTGACATTTTGTCAATTGATAAAAAATTACCAATAATGTCATCAGCGCATCTACTGTAAATTCTATGCCTGAGACAGTAAGAAACTTTATCTGATGAATTGTTAAGATACACCCTGATAGGAATGTAATACTTTATCTGACATTAAAGGCATTCTGGCTGCACACACCTTGTGAAGAAGCAAAGAACAATTTCCAGTCTTGTTTTCACAGAAATGTACTCTCTCTTTACTCTCTAAGGAGCCAAGTGTCATCAATTCTCAAATGCTGTGCTTCTCATCTCACTGTAGCGTTATTAGAAAACAGGCTGAGACATACCAGCTTTAATAAAACTAACTGATCATGTGCTGGTCGGAGTAAGGCATTATACAAGACCGCTGCCATTGTCAGGATGGATGACTATATGTTGTGTATCTATTACATACAAAGAGCTGTTTGAACACTTTTTACTTTTATTTTTCAGTTATCTTTCGTATAAGCAAGTTTTCTTGGCAAATATTGAAATTTTAATTCAGTACTTGTTTACCAGGCTTTTTATTATTATCATGGATGGCCCCAGTGGGATTCAAACTCCAAATCCTGGTATTCTTAGCGCAGTGCTCTCCCCTGTGGTCCCAACACTTGATAAGCTTTCTTGATTATGTGCAGAGAGTTGTCTTGTTAGACACAACTAAAATGAAGGTGATCGCCTGCTAGGATTTGACATTTAAAATCAGACATCAATTGCTGCCTGCCTGGATACACCTTTAGCTCAGACACACAAAGGAGCCTAGAGGAACCTGTAGCTTGCATGTGTTGGATGTTGACTCTGAGCCATAGTCCATCAGAGGTGCTCCGGTACTGTATCATGTCCAAAGAGAGCAGCACAACACAAGTGTAGATAACTCATATGTCATTTTAAGTTAAGCCTTGTTTGGGTTATAAAAGGTAATGGAAGCTACAGTAAAGCCTGTAAAGCTTGTATAACATGTGAGATCTTTTTTTGCGTGTGTGCACACACGCACACACACCTAGGGTTAGCACAGAGGAGCGGTGTGCTTGTGTAACTGTGTTTACACGTCTGGGGCTGGTGCTGGCACTAGAGCCAGACGAATGTGGTTTATCCAGGGCCTCTTTCTCTCTAAGCCACCTTCCCTTCCATTCAGCGTTGACCTTGGTGCTTATGAGGAGGCAGGGCTTGACCTACATCCACCCCCTTAACTGGAACTAGAACCTCCACCAGCCCCCGCCGTATAAAGAGACCTGACCTTATTCTACTTGCTCCAACAGCCATTTTCTCTCTGTCTCTGGACCTATTTGTTGCACTTTACACATAAAAGTAAGATACAGCACAGCTCCGTCGCTTTTGCAGCGTGTCTGGCAGCGGAGGAAAGTGGAGCAGCGGGCTTCATGACTCGTCTCTGAGGCACCAACATGTCTGTGTGCACTAGGTCACCATTAGCACGCAGGGGCTTAGCACCGGGCTGGTGAGAGTTTAGCGGCAGGTCAACCCTCCTCTGGTTTTTAAAGTGGAGTGTCAAACTGTGGCTGATGCAAATGAGTACACACGCAAACACATGTAGTCGCTAGCATCTGGTGGGACTAATGTTCTTGTGCAGGCAAACTGTGTGACACTGGGGTGCTAACATAAGGCACGCTAATGTTCGGAGAGTTATTTGACAGTCTATTTGTAAGAGGTACGTGGAACCAAATTTTAAAAATTTGCGTACACGAGTCATGCTGTGGTTTCAGAAGGGCTAAGATGTGTAAAAACATGTAATGCATAGAGACGAGTAGATTGCGTCCCAGAGCGTACACCGTTTCACAGACACACAAACCACGACATTTAACCAAACCCTACAAACATATCTTTGACTTTACCAATAAGTAGCTGCAGTGCAGTCACTTTAACATTTAGAGCTTAGTCTGCACAGGTACTAAAGAATACAAGTACAAAAGCTCACTATAGCTGAAGTAGTATTGTTCAGTTCAGTAAGTCTCTTGAAAGGTAAAAGGTTTTTAAAATGTAATAATTAAATGTCACTCTCGCTGCTACAAATATAGCTCTTGAACAGGAGCTAAACAAAGGTTGCTTAGCGACACCGAGGCAGTGAGTGATGAGTGATGATTTTTGGCTGGCGCATTAATATTTAAATTAGCAGTCAAAGGTGCGCGTTGATTAGGTATTTCACAATGGCTTCAGAAAGGAATCCAACACTGATACAAAGGGCGTTGCAGAACAAACTATCTGTTTTATAAATGAATGAAAGTCTCATCCGTCGTCAGAGGGATGTGCCTGTCGAGGAGAGCCGTGGTTAATGTATGGAGGGATTACAAAAGCAATGCATGACTGAGCGCACCTTAATGAGGGAAGGGTTTGCATGAGAGCGCTGTGCGTGATCTGAGATATATCATGAGCTGTCCTAACCCGCACAGAGGCATTCGAGGGGGCCAGTGTCATGCTACCAGGCATTAGGGCAGCTCCCGGCTCAGCTAGCCCAGTAATATCTCCCCTAGCCAAGAAAGGCTCATAATTTTTCTGACTGGATGACATGTCATGCCTTCATGGGTGTTAAATGACTGCAAAAAAGCAGTGTGTACGTCTGTGTTTAAATAAGGCAGAGGATCCCATTTAGCATTCTGAGTAAGACATGAGATAATGGCCACCTAGAAGAGGAGATGTAGAAATTAGGAGGAGGGGTGGACCGTTGAGGCCTAGAGATGGTGTTTAACCTCAGGAGCAGTTGTTGTATCAAGGCGTGGGAGGGGTTTTGCCAAACATACAGCAGGCCAACTGATAAGGGTTGCCTGTATTCCAAAGGCCACAGGAAGACATCGCCAAAATGCAGGGACTCGCCACAGAGAAGTGTCTGAGTCGGTCATTTTTAACTTCTTTTCTTCCTTTGTTTCCCTCTCTCCCTTTTACTGTCTCCCTCGATCATGCTCTGCAGAACTCCTTGCACGATCTTAGGGAGGGGAGGGAAAAAAAAAAGAAGAAGAAAAGTGGGTCAGGGCGACCTATTTTTTTTTCCCACAGTTCACGGAGGCAGAGGGTGGCGGTGTTATCGTCAGTTAGACGAGGAGCAGGGCCTGATGGGGAGGCAGGGCCTTGTCGCGAGACGCAGCCACTCAGAACTGGGTCAGCAGCAGAGGCTACGTCTTGTAAACGGCTTGTCATACTGGGGAGAAAAGCTGCAAATGAACCATAGATTATACGCCCCAAGCTGAGCACTGAGGTCTCTCCTCGCTCCCCAGCCCCACACTTCAAAAAACACACGCACATATAAGCCTTACAGTAGCGCAGGAGTCTCTGAAGCACTGCCACCTCCTATAAGTTCCTCTCTTCCCCTCTCAGTCTCCAGTAATAGCGTTTGATTACTGCAGTCAGACCTGACAAGCTCAAAGCCCGAGCCACACGCGCTTTTAAGTAAGGGATCTTTTCACATTTCTCTTTCTCTGACACGCGGGTGCTGTTTTCTAAATATAGTCTGCTTTCTCCCAGATTTGCTCGACTTTATTCAGGTCAGGTTATTTACTGTACCGAGTTCAACTGTGGTTTAGAAATGAGCAATACAGATGCTTATTCAGCTGCAGTGACCTCTTTGCATATCATCTGTGCCAAAGCCAGACATGTGAATAGTTAATTTGCTTACATGAGCCCTCATGAGATATAATTTTTTCTGACCAAAAAAAAAGCTTTTATTTAACTCATTCAGCTGAATTTTTCAAAGGAACCCCAATATCACTGCAGTGCTGGTTAAACCAGACTGATCGTTGATCTTACATTAGGACAAGAGTTAGTGGTAGGTCAGTTTTGCTCATGTGGATTTTTGGCGAGTTGCCCTGAAGCTGCAGGGAAGACATTATCCACAGTCACCATATATTTTTGATATTGATTTCAAATGGGTCTGTGCCATGGCTCGTTGTTTCATATCCTTTGTGTCTTCCTACTGCGCCTCAGACAGACAAATCGGGATAAACACTGGGTTTGATCTCCTCCACACAAATAATTGCTGTGGCTGTTGTGTTGAGCTAAGACCTTAGAACTGAAAATCAGGGCTTATTCTTGCATTGAGCTCTGCTTATGGAGCAATGCAATTTTCAGGCAGTAGGGCTCACTCATATTTCACTATGTGGAACAAATCTGCCTGTAATGAATCTCTCAGGACACTGTGGTGTCTCCACAACTGAGCCTGTTTTTTGGCTCTTCTGTGGGGGACATCTATAGTGGGCCTTTTAATATTTTAACACACTCATCTCCCTGATATGAAAACTAGATTTTTGTGTTTGATGGGAGGGATTTCACAGCAAATAAACACAAGGTTCATTAGAGTTTGTGTCTTTTTTTTTTTTTCTATCCCTGTATCAGTCCCGACTAATGTTAATCATATTGGTTTCGCTCTGTGTAAAAACAGCCTTATTAGCCAAGGTGTCACACTAACAAACATAACATAATATCCCGAGGTGGGGCTAAACATGGCGGGGGATCGGATTAGCAGCAAGACTCAGGTTAGTACACACACCCGGATCTCCTCAGTGCCACAGTTCCCGAGCCCTGCCACTGCCGGGCAGCAGACCTGTCTAATGTTATTCTTAGCCCCAGAACTTCATGTCTCTGTGCGAAAGCCCCTTAACGCTAATTGAGGAGACTGCTCATGGCTCATGTCGCTCAACAACAGCCTCTGAGGGGGTTGTATGCATGTCACCGTCTGTCTTTCTACATGTGTGTATGTGTGAAGGTGAGACATGCTGAGCGGTAAACCAGTCAGAACCAGTACGTGGCGACTTGGCCACTTGTTTTTTTTGGTTATGGGGAGCCACAACAGTGCCTTTAGCAGATGGTTTCCAGCAGGCCTGCGTATGACATGTGATAACATTACAGTTTTGAAAGGTCAGGCATGAAGAGAACCAGTAGGAGGGCTAGGCCAGTCTCACAGTGTCCAATACAGTCCTCTGCACACACACTATTATGCAGTGTATGTACCTTATGTTCAAAAGAAAAGGCCTTTTATGAATTTTCAAACACCCAGTATTGAACACATTGCTAACAAGGCAATGCAAATATTTACCGTATTACTTGAACCTTGGTGGCCTGAGTCTCAGTTGCAGGGAGGGTGCCGCAATATTTGCATGCTGATAAAATCCGTCTTTGTGCTTTTACAGTAGTACTCAGCTCTCATGCAAGAGCCGAGTTTGACAGTGCAGAGCTAGACTTTGGACTATGGACCATGGTGTTTTCTTTGGAAAATCAGAGGTCTTCATTGGGACCCAGCAGGTCATCATCAACCTGTCAAAACACTAGCTCTGAGGCGCCACCCCCTCTCTTAGTCAGAGAAGCTCGATTGGCCAGTAAGCCGACGCTCATCCTTGGAACAGAGGCTGGGATATTTGTTTTGAAGCTACAGGTCACTCTGTGCCAATGGCTCAGAGCAGAGCGTGAAGGAAAAACAGTCTGGAATTTCCATGTACATCAACAACACCTCTGAAGTGGATGGACATCTCATCACACAGGTGTATTCCATAAAGCCCCCCAACACCACCACCACCACTTTCTTGAAATGGCACGGGGCTTGTGCTTGAAGGAGGAGGAGGAGAAGGAGGAGGTGGTGGTGGTTTAAAAATAAATCCGCGCAGGCCGGTCAGACATTTTGAAATTCTGTTTCTATCTCAGTCTGATAGAGAGGTTAAAGATACAGCATCCTGATAAATCTCTTCCCACCAGAGGGAACAGATAAGGAGTGGCGTAGATTGAATAAAAGAGCTGAGGAGAAAGGGGGAGGATAGGTGGGGGGGGTAGGAGGAGGGCTGAGATGTCTATCAGGCTGCGTGAAGGTTTTTTTTTTTTTTTTTTGTCTTGCAGATCCAGTTCAAGGGCGCCCGCAGGCGAGGCAGCTCTCGCTCTTGCCGTGCCAACGCTGCTGCTCAAGGTCATATGAGCCAGCCCTGTGACATTAAAGAGGAACAGGAAAGGGGAACGGGGAGGGGGGGGACAGAAACCATCAACCACAGACATGCACACACACACACAGAATTGAGTTGTAAGGGGAAAAGTAGCCTTTAACTCCGTGAATCTTTCCTGTGACTTTCTGCACCAGTGTCTGGGTCTACAGTGGATTTTGTTAGGGCAAGAGCTTTTTAAGGGCAGTAATGAGAGTGTCTTATTCTCTCTGCACAGAGCCAAGAGATGCTTGGCTAACTGCTTTGTAGTTGCCAGCCACACATACAGAGTGTATGTGTGTGTGTGTGTGTGTGTGTGTGTGAGTGTGTGTCTGTGTGTGAGAGAGAGAGAGAGACCAAGGGGGAAAGATGGAAGAGAGAAGAGTCACAGTGATAAACCTCAGGGGAGGGAGGTAGAGAAGAGAAAAAAGGTCTTAAAGTTATTTAAAGGGACAGAGAACCAATGGCAGTCACTTCCAAATGTTCTTCAGTTGAGGGTTGAGACTAAAGTGTGTTTTTAGCTTAAGTGAATTTCACCTTTTTTGACCAGTAAGCCCTCACTCCAAAGGGCACACACTGCTGTACAGGCAAACTGTAGTGCTTCAGCAGGTGGTCTGAAATACAAAGTAGTGTTGTAGCCACATGTGCATGCATTTAATGTTTGCAACTGTTGTTACATTTTGTAAGTCACACTAATTAGTAGCTGCAGCTTAATGGCTGCAATGTCAATATAAGCATTTTTGGTCAAATTACTCAATTATATCAAGTCCATATTACCCTGCACACCCAGTGTGTTCCTTCAGTTCTCATTTAAACATCAATGTTCACGATGAGTCAGAAATATACTTGAGGATGAAGTCAGGTTGGATGCAGATTTGTGACAATATGCTTTTTAAACAGAGGATATTTTGACATGCCACAGTAGGAAAAGCACATTTGTAAATAAAATGAATGATGGCGAAATTCCATTTAACTGCTTCAGAGTCAGAGTCCTGGGAGTCCTTGTGCATGCTGGCTCACTGTCGCACTGTCATGGCTTACTAACACTTGAATAGAGCAGATGCTATTTGCAACACCTGCACTTTTAATGCTAAGTCAAAATGACTGAGTGGAAATGTGTGTAATACATTAATTATTATACTATAATGGTGTCTTTTTAGATTGTTACAGACTAAGAGTGTGTACAGAGTGTGGCTGTTAATACAGCCCAGGTTTGGGAAGCACTGGACATCATATATTATTATTTATGTATTTTTAGTTTTATTGTGTATTCTTATATCTTATTATTTTTTGTTTATTTATTGGGGACAGCAAACATTGATAATCATTGCTTTTAATGAAAGTTTTTTTCATCTGTAGTATCTGGGCAGATATCACAAAGCCAAGTTGAATTTATTTAATCAGTTGGGTTTTTTTCTCCAAATTTTGCAAATACAAATTGATCAGGAGCAGTCGTACTTTTGTTTTTCTGTTTTGATATCATAGTAACAAAAGGGAGCTCATCACTGAATATCAACCAGGTATACTGTTTATCGTGATGTGCTCCTCTTCTAAATTCACGTAATGGTAGTGGATGGAAACATGCATTAATTCACATTTTCTTTAGCCAATTTTCTGTAAATTTTGTAAAAAAAAAAAAAAAAAGAAAGAAAAAAGTGCTGCAAGTGAATGGAAACTAGACCATATTTCTTGCTTTCAGAAACAAGATGATGTCTAGTTGCAAAACCAAACGCAATTCTCTGTAGGACAATTCATTGCCATCCATAAGTTCATGATTGTTTCAGCCCTACTTGCTTGTCCACTTTTTGTTTCCGTTGTAGTCATGTGTCCATCAGGTATTGGCTTGCAGTGCACATTTCATTGTGACTGCACTGTGAGAGCAATGTCTTGTCCTATGACAGCACACAGCTGTTCATATCAGGGTTGTACTTAAGGCATCAGAGTGGTGCAGTGTGTGTAGAGACCGCCCTTTAGCTTGAAGACCTCAGTTCAAGTCCCTGTTTTTGGCAGCATACTGTATGTTTCACTGAATTGTCATTATGAGAAACACTGGATCAATACCAGCTCCAGTCCAGGGGCTCAGCTATGTAGCTGACCCTGACCTCTGACCTCCTTGTATGGTTTTATTAACAGAATCCCATTCTTATTTTAAGCAGCTGTAATTTAGCTTTGAGAGCATGTTATTCCCCTAGACAAGTATGGTTTTTATTATCCATAACCAGAAATGAGAAATACCTCCTCCTCTCTGATTTTATACCAATATACGATAAATTGGAAGAGAAGTACAACGTGAAGGTAATTGGGATGATTTTTGGACAAAGATAAGGCTATGTTTTCTGGAACAGAACTAATAGCCCTACTATCATCTAAATTTCCTTGTAGATGTAAAAGTACAGGCAGACATTGTATGAGTCCCCAAAGTCAGTCAGGCCGCTAATGGAGCTGCTTCAGGCTATGCATCAATATGACATCACAGATTACAATCTTTAGACTTTGGGAGCACTTTAGGTACTTTCATTGCTGAAAGAACGGAGCAAGAACTGGCCGACAAAACACTGAGTCATTATAATAACAATCACAGAGATGGGTGGAGTCGCGCAGTGATACAGCCTAACAGCAATTACTAAAGTATTCCCATAGGGACTTGTAGTGTCTGTGGGACTTAGTAGGGATTTTACAGTGACCTTAATGATCTTAATAATCTCTTATCTCATACACTATCACACTATTCCTTCCTATTACATTGTTCAATTGATTTGAAAAATTTGCAGTTGATGTTGATTATGTGTGATGGTGTAAAAGGAGTATTTTTGGGTACCTGTGGAGTTGCCTTAAAATAGATAGTGTACATTGTAATGTAATTACTTTTTTACCAACGAACCAAACCTGATATTTACCCACCATTAAGCTCCTGATAAGATGGCAAACAAAGACAAAGTGTGAAAGTAACAGAGCCTTAAAGGGATGAGCAATTGTAATGTCATGAATTAATTTCAAATTGTAATCCCTTACATTGTACTTGTGACTGAAAAAAGTAATCACATTACAGGAATGTGTTACGAACATTACTGCCCAAATCTGCTAGTAAGCAGTAAAGGGGTTTTACTGTGTACTTTGCCACGGAATACAGACAGAAAATGAGAGTGTTGCTACCTTGGAAAAAGTCACTTCCAGTGATGAATAATAAATTGACATTCAAATTGCAGCAGAGAAAGTCCTTTCTGTGGAGTGTTGCTCAGGGGATTTCAGTGTTTATCCCCGTTGCATGCTCTAACTATATTAATGTAACAGGGCATTTTTCCTGTGCCTGCACAGTCCTTCTCCCGTTTTATATGTGTGTCGGTTGACCGTCTAGCAGGGCGGACGGGTTTACCCCAGACACCTGTAGCTGAGTGAAAATCTTCCCCTAGGGTAGAGGAACATATGTATGCAGACTGTGTGACATCTAGCCTAAGTCTCTATGAACTGTACTTTCTACTCAGACAGGATTTACAGGATAAGTGTCCCTCGCACTTGTGACGCAATCCTTTTGAACACTAACCACTCAAAGCTGGATTTGAAGCTCCGCTGAACCCTGATGAACTTTGACATTTAAAGTGGAACTAAAGAAGAAAAGGGTGTAGAAAGAGTTTCCTCTCAGCAGCCAAAACCCTGCTGTGCATCCCCAGGCCCCCGGGGCATTCGATCACACCTGTTCGTCACCCAGCTGGCATGGGACCATTTTGACTCTTTCTTTTGATTAAACGAAAAAGCATTTAGACTAAACAATCAATAGGTACAGGCTTGAGTCCTGAATTGCTCGAGCATAAATCTTCCCAGTGCCTGGCGTGGAGTCATCTCTGTATCATTTTTGCTGATTAGTTTTCCCATTACTCAAAACAGATGTGTTCGCTGGTGATGAATGATCCAATTATAGGATATTTGTCACCCATTTGATATCTGCTGCTCGTCTGGGACTGTAAAGAATTTCAGTGTGGTGCTACCCCTCCAGTCCACAGTCCACTCTGTCTGGTACATGTTGACCCAGCCTTTGGATTTGTTTAAATGGCCGACTGGCCATTAGAAAGAGCATGCCCTGTGGTGTTTTTCAGTCCCCAGTAGCACCCAGCCATTTCTCCCTGATCATCTCATCAATCTTGTGGTTGTAGATAAGAGAGGTACTCAACAGAATACTCAGCGCTCATTTCATTTTGAGATAAGAACAGTTGCCCTGTCGTAAAATTTCATTTAACTACTGTATCCTCAAAAGTCTGCGCACTCTGCTGCCCCTCCCCTTGACATGCCTCGGATTGTAGTCATACATGTCTAAACTGTAGTTGACCCCCCAACTGCTTCACACACACACACACACACACACACACACACACACACACACACACCAAAACAATGCACAAACACTCACAGCTGAAAGGATTCATGTACACCCCCCAACACCCCCACCCCCTCGTCTGTGGACAGTAGGCTGATTCTGCAGCCTCCCTCCCTCCCTCCCTTCCTCTCTTTCTCTCTCTTGCTCTGCTGTGCTGAGCTCAATGTGTGTGTGTGTGTGTGTGTGTGTGTGTGTGTGTGTGTGTGTGTGTGTGTGACAGCTGCCTAATTGGGCATTCTCCCCTCGTCGGAGCGCCTGCCTCTCCTCTCTCTCCTCTCTCTCCTCCAGCCTGGGCCGGGGCTGCTGACGAATGGCAGCGGATTACAGATGAGGACACGGTGACCCGCCTGACCTTGCTGCACAGCCGCGGGGGAGAGAAAGGGGAGGGGGGAGACAGAGCGCTAGGGGTGGGGCGGATGGGGTGCTAGGACTGCAGAGGGGCGGAGTGGGGGGGGTGGCGGCGGTGGGCATAGGTGGGGGGGGTGCAAGTGGCGTCAGGTCAGTGGAGGATGAGGTCGCACGAAGGTGGGCGAGATATTGGGATGAGGGGGTTGAGGGGGTGTTTGCCAGGTGGCCGGGCAGGCAGGCGGGTGGACAGGCGGGTGATCAGGCGAATGACAAGAGTGTCACATGACTGTAGCCCCCTCCCTCCTCCACCCGTGTCAGTATGTCAAGGGCACAAGCCCCCGCTGGCAACCGCCACTGCGGCATTTTCCCCCACTTTTATTTATATATTTATTTCCTCTCTTCCCCTTCCCCTCCTCTTCTTCTCCTCCTGTCTTTTTTTTTACTTTTTTATGTGTTTTTATGTGTCTATCAGATGAGCAGCTTCTATATGACTGCTGGCTTGCCTCCACACACCCCCGGGGCACGATGTGGTCGGTCAAAAGGAGGCGGCAGATCCTTGAGTGTGGTGAATTTTAATTTCTGTGCGTGCTGTAGATATTTCCATGCCCCCGCCCCCAACCCCCCCACCTTCCTGCTGTGTGTGTGAGACTGCCAAGGTGAGGTTGTGTCCTCTTGTTAAGAGCGATTAATGGCACTCGTTATGTACATAATGAAATATCCCTGCTGATGCATAGGGTGGCGTTGTCTCTCTCTCTCCCTCTGTCACACACACACACACACACTCCTATTGCCTGTATATGTGTATGTGTGTGTGCCGTGTAACATTGAGGACGCTTTGTTACAGCCTCCAGGCAACTCTGGTGTGTTTGATATGGTGTAGAGACCCCCCCTTGTAAGTCATCTCTCCAAATGAAAAACGAACGGGAATTAAGGCCCTGTCAATTCACAGTCGAGTTTGTTCCTCTTTTTCGCTTTAGATGCGCACAACACTGCAGCTCCCTGCGTGACATGTGTTCTGAGAGATAGAGATGGGTGGCTCACCATGAGTCCCGTTTTGACTGGCGGAGTAAATTTAGATCTAATCTTCTTGTGTGTGTTCTTTTATAGCCCGAGAATGTTCACCTAACATCAGCTTTTAAGTTGACCTTGTTGTGTTGTTTGCTCGTCTGAGGCTTGTGTGTATGTGTGTGTTTCTAGGACGAGACGCTGCTGGCTTCCCTATAGGTTTTTATTTTGACCTCGTGTGTGTTTGCTTGTGCGTGTATGTGTGTGTGCGCGCTAACACCATTCAGTGCCTGAGTCAAGCTGTGCAAGCTCTTTTAATCCCACGCCCCGGTGCACGTAGGCTTGATTAGTGGCAGCAGTTATCTGTGCAGAAGACAGCCCGCCCTCCTTTAGCATTTGGTCAGGTCTGGGGCACTGGGGGGGGTGTCAAGTCATGAGAAAGGTGAACGAGGAAGGAGAAAGGCAGAGGGGGCGGTGGCGGAGGGATGGCGAAAATGAGGGAAGAGGGGAGGGCTGAAACCTGATTAGTATTCTAAAGGAGCGCTCCTGCCAGTAGAGCAAATTGATTACTGCACTTTACCTGTATCAGCCTCCACAGCTAAGGATGACAAGGTACAGGAGCATGATGTGTGTCTGCGTTCGCCTCCCGACCACAGCAGAATAGGTGTGTTAGCATTTGGCTTAGTGTGGATTTTTTTGTTGTTACTCTGTTGAGAACTTTTTACTACGTTTACCACTGGATAGTTTTCTCTGTCCTCTCCATCTTCTTCATTACAGCAAAATAATAGGCCGGTTGCAGTGGGGCACTGGCCTTGTCTATCTCTCTCTGTCTGATTTAATAGTCAATGACTGGCTGAGGGAAGACAGGCTCATTTCCTGCAAGCCTTGGCCCTGTGCTTGTCTGCATTTAGGCTGACACTTAGTGTGTATCTCTTGGTTACAGTAAAGGCGACCTGATCAGTTTCAAAGCAACAAAAAAAAACCCTGTGACATTAATTCATTTTTTTGCCGCTTCATAATTTTCATCAACACAGTGTTCATTTAAAAACATTGGTTCCATTCTGGTCTTCAGAGCCCTGCTGGTTTTCATTCTAGCTACTCTATCAGGGACTGATTACACCTGGGCTGCCAGGTGAAGGCAATTAATTGCAATTAACCTCTGTTTAGATAGAAAACCAGCAGTAGTTTGAACAATGACAGCCAGAATTGAGAGAACACTTTTGTTCATCCGTGCCTCTACTTTTGTCATGGGGGACTGAACCAGGTATGTAAAGAAAGAGTGAAATATGATTTTTTCAGCCCAGAACTTGCGTTTCACTGTGAAATTTTAATTCAAAGCCAATTACACTGATCTGTTCAGCTTGTCAGTTACATGCAGTGTGTGGTGGCCACTGCAAGCATTTTTATATTCACTGCTTGTTGCCAGCCTGGCCCAGATCATGAACCCTCCATTCACTGACAGAAAGTGACCATTGAAAGGCGAATCCACCTGTTTTAAGGGGATCCAAGTGAGATCCAGAAGCAGCTTTTTTTAATTTCAGCATGATTAGGTGATCCAAATGCACAGATGAGGCCTGCTAATATACACCTTGCTTGATGCACAGAGATAAATATTCCCTTTGAGCCATACACCTGACCACTGTCATATGCATTGTGTTGCCCAAATTGATTTATAATAGCCATTCAAGTTAACCTACTTGAATGGCTATTATAAATTTGACTGGGTTTTTTTTTCTGATTATCGGCCCAATGAAACATCAGTGGTGTAGACTATCTAAGTAGGTAATAAAGTAAAGGGGCCTCATATCTTTTGTATTGTAGTGCTCAAGTAACCACGCTGTATTTATTTAGTTCACTCTGTGTTAGCTTTTAAGAATGAATGGTGAGGTGAAGGCTTAAGTATAAGGAGGAGGTCAAGCTCAATAAAGTGTGTTTTGCCCTAGTGTCTATAAGATATAGATTTTTCTCTGGTTCAGTCGGAGATCAAGCTCATCCTGCTGCACATCAAGAAAAACACATTAAGCTCGTAAAGAGTTTGTTGGAAGTTTCACAGGTTAACTTCCTGCTGTATTTAGTCCTTGTAGAAAACTGTATTTCATCTCATTATGCATATTTGCATATATTCTTTCACTCTTTTTTTAACATACTTCATATCTAACTCAAGGCGTCCCAAGCCTGGAAAAAGTTATGATACAAAGATAAAATCCTTCATATTGGCAGTATTTCTGAAGTCCCATTTAGAACCCCAACAAGTAATTTTGGGGTCAATTACTCTGTTATCTTGTTGAGATGTGAATCACCAAGGACCTTCTCATATTATACTACATTGATTCTTGGGATGCAGATTTTAAATTAAGCTTTTCAACTGTCTAATTTTAGGATTCTGTATTACATTTTTTGCATTTATGGTTTTTAAATACTGAACTATGCAGCAGTCAGCAGTAGAGTTGACTCTAATTGCTCTATATTTCATAGTCACCTTTAGTCAAGTCTCGGTTCATGTTTTAAACTGAGATATAGTAGAAGTAGTGTAATTAGTCTTATTTGGACCAAGATACCAGATTTTTAAAAAGGCTTTTGGAATTTGTGTTTTTGACCATGCAGCAGTGAACGTCTTTGCCCACTCTGGTGCAATTGAATAGATTTATCTGATCTTAATGATTGGTTGAAAATGGTTTCGTCCAGTGTTTTGCCTGAAAAGCAATCATATGAGGCTTGTAATATTAACTTGGATAGCTGAGGTTGCTAAAACCGACACTTGGGTCTTCTCCAGGTTGTGTAACACCAGGGTGCAGAGTGGTACAAGGTCCTTTAGGGTGGCAGGATGGCAAGCATTAATGTTGCTTGTTTTATCAGTGTTACCTAAAAACTCTTGTATTGTGGTAAAGTACATCAGCAGCAGTTACTCATTTTGTTTTCCTAGCACCTTTGCTCTTAAAGGAGCATATGCTTCATTCTCTAACAGATAGATTTTGAAGTTATTAATGAACTTTATCTGTCTTGATGTTTGTGCCATCTGCACCTTGTTGCTGCATCCTGTCACTTATATACTTAGTGCAGTTGGCTCATAAGTTCACCCACCTCTGTTTGTGCCACCCTCACCTGATTGCCGAGTTAGGAACATCTATTTAAAGGTGGTTTTGGTTATTAACCTTGTTGCTAATTTAGATTTATCTTTATATTTAGAGTGAAGTTGTTTTTGTTGGTTGCACCAGCTATTGCTCCTTGAGCACTGGATCGGGCATCAGGGCCAGGTGTAGGACTAATCTTATTGAAGTCTCCTGTTTATTGGCATGTACTCAGTTCTGCCCTGCCAACTAGATTTGTGCTGCTTGAGAGATTTTCTCGGAAAAGGTTACACGTAATTGTTTTAAACTTTATTAGGTTAAATGTATCCAATTGATTTAAAAGATTTCTTTAATTGTGTAACTTTGAATAGGACTAAATTCTTACTTAAACGTGCTACAAGGAGTTTTTAACTGGTCATGAAACAGTCACAGTTAAGTACTGATGCCTTTATGTGACCTACAGAAGCAAACAAGACCATCAGCAAGAAGATTGGCTATTTTTCTCTCTCTCTCTCTCTCTCTCTCTCTCTCTCTCTCTCTCTCTGAGATGAAGCGATTTACGGCACACAGACCAGAAAAGCCTGTGTTTACATGATCCCAGGAAAAGTTTTGCAGTGAGTAGAACATTAGCCAGGTTAAAAGAAACTTGAGGAGATTTTTCCTTTAGAGAATTTTATTTTTGACGTCGTATTTTGTGGTTATGGCTGATACTGGGGCAGGATCAGTAAAACAAAGAAAACAATATGACTAGGGAGCAAAACAAAAAGCTGAAAGGGACAGTCAACCTTGGTCGGTCATTCAACAGATGGAGAGAATTGTGGGATTTGAAAGGATTCAAAACCGATCCTGAATTGGCCCTCTTCCTCCTAGACAGACCTGTTACTTGTAGGCTTACATGCAACCTAGGTGTATGTACTAAAGTAAGGTTTACTTTGTTTCACCATCGCAAAAAAATCTATGCACACCCTAAGCAGATCAAGATATTTACGGCACGAGGCAGTATAGACACTACTGTTTTTGAATGAACACAAAATGAAAGTTCCTTGTAGTTACTTTAAGTAAAAGGAGAAAAAAATACAAATTGTGTTTGTGATGATTCTAATGGAATGTCCCTTCACGACCCATTGTACCCTGTAATATCGTTCTCCAATCTCACTCAGAGCATTAGGATGATTTAAAAACTAGAAAGTAGGTCAATGGGAGCATTATGAAAGGCAAAATGATAGCACAGATATGTCCTCTTCTCTTTTCTGTCACTTAGACCTCTGTCACACACCATATTACTCCAAACCATCCTAAATTACTCACAGTTAGAAGAAAAAAGCAGTGCTCTTTTAACCCAATAAAGGCAGACATCTTGCTGACTCACGGCAATAGCCTTCTTAGGGCTGATGCCAAGGATATTATGGAAATGATTCATTAAAGGCCAAGGTTTTTTAGCTGGTTTTATCCAGCTTGCAGGGCAGCCTGACAGTGGGACATTTGATCTCAATTGCAAAGTGGCCCATTTCCCTCAGACATCACCACTGCAGTCTGTTTCAAGAGCCTAGCTCTGCCTTTTGGCGTGCTGGCCATGGGGCAATCAGCTGTTCCTATTTCCAGCGCCGGTGTTTACAAATGGAAAATGTGTGTTGTTTCGGGAGGGAAATGAGCACCATTTTGGACAGACGATGTAAGCAGAAGATTACCTCAGAGCCCAATAGAAATGAATCAGGTATAGATTGATGGCAGCCACGGCTCATTAAGAAAGAATGTGTGTGTTTAATTGATGCAGTAATTTTCAGCCATTCAGGAAATGGTCCTTGGGTGGGTCCTCCAAATGGCACACAAATATTTACTATCGACACAAACATTTTTGTAAGCACATCCATGCAAGCCAGGGCATGTCAGGTAAGGGGAAAGACTGTCCGTGGCTATGATACAGTGCAGTGATATCATCATTGCACTGGCTAGTTTGGCTGGGTCCTCTGCCAGTCAGCTGGGCTCTGAACTGCTTAGATGACTCATCAGTGTGCATGAATTCCTCCATGCTCTCTCTCAACCCCAAGAACTCTTTGTACTGATTAGTACAGATGAAGTTAAAGTCCGCCCCCGTGCTGCTCATCTAAGGCCAGATGCAGGCCAAGAACTTTAGCACTCCGGTCCCATTTTGTCCAAGTCAGAAATGTTAGCATTCAGTCATCACACACTGTTCTTCACATTCAAGTGCTCTGAGTAGGATGATTTTTCCCAAAGGATCGTCTGTGCTGCTAAACACAAGAGGTCTGATTTTTGAACGTTTATGTATCACATTTCCTTTATGTGGGGTACATCCACGGCCTTCTGTGTGCGCACATGGAGGCATGTGTGCTATGCATGACTTGTTTGGTCAATGCATCCTAAGAAGTGGGTCAGAGTGCCCTAGTTCTCATTGTGTGGGCGTGCATGTGTCTGTGTATTGCGTTTCAGCGTTACTTTGTCCTGATTGACTTATCTGCAAAAACATCTTCTTGCTCTAGCTCTCCTGCTGTTCAGTAGCATGTTATTCTCTTGTTTACCTCTCTCAAGGTGAACAGGAGCTTTTAATTCAACTTTCCTCTGGTGCACTCGTTCACTTGTGGAAGGCTTGGAACAACTGCGTTTGGTCAGGTAGCTTATGTTTTGTCTTATTTAATCATGTCAGGCCATATTGAATTTACAAATAGCGGTCACGCCGCATGTGTAAGTGAGCTACCCCGTTGAGTATGTGCAGCAGGGATGGGCTGCAGATTACATGATATAATAGTGTTTAGGCATCGCCTCTCCTTTTAAATTCCTTTAACCTTGACTCCCCTTAAATGCAGGGAGAACACATCTGCCAGGCTGGTGTCAGACATTAGTAATACACACCGCTCGGGCAGCATTGTCACTTTTTATTAACGCCCAGAGCTTTGCATGGACACCAGCTGTTGCATCAAGTGGAAAAGCCTTGGCGGCATGAATGACCTTGACTTTAACTGCCGCTCCTTTGGCTCTTCCCCTTTTTAATTCTTTTGTTTAGTCTCATACATTTTAAATGGCTTAAATGGATTACCATTCCTGACAATGAAGGTCATTTAGGAACTCACTTTTTTAAGATAAAAAAAAAACGCTGTATTACCAGCAAGTATGTTCATGCCTCACTGTCAGTGGGTGTAATCTGGAGGTCAGCAGAAAGAATGAAGGTCACATTTTGAGATCTAATCTGTGACATCTGCATCGGCACATTTTTATGTCAGCCTACTAGTAATTCCACGTATCTTAGCAAGTGGCTGAGAGTGCAGTGACCTTTCCTGTTCCTGATGTCTTTTAAGCACAAGAGGAGCGAAATGGAGAGAGAGCGAAATAGATGAAGAGTCCACCAGCCAGGGGATGATGAAGCTTTCACCCCTCCCCATCACTTGCCCTCCCTCTCACATGTACGTGGTCGGCTGTAGGGGTAAAAATCACTTTAGAATGGTGCCTGCTCTGTCATTGGCTGACATTGTCAAGGATAATGGATAATCACCACAGAAACCATAGAGCAGCTCATTGGTGCTGTGGTGTCCCACAGTGGGGGAGGGGGGGTGGAGGTCAGGCTTTTTGGGTGCCACCACCAATGAGATGACATGTTAACAGATGTGTAAGGTCATTTTCAATGTATACACCAGGGGAGATAATGTAATAGTAATGCACATCACACATTCTGAGAGAGGAAAGGAGGAGGGCTGTATGCTTTAGGGGCTCAGTATAGAGAACAGCTTTCCCCATATTAAGGTCATTTATTTGTTAACAGAGCTCTGTCACTGAAGAGAACATATTTTTTCTCGCCCTTGCTGTAGCAGGGCTTTTTAACACCGACTCTGTCATTACATGTCTCTCAAGAGCCTGAAGGTCCCCACTTTGTTTAAAGAGTTATTCATACTTAATGTGAGATAGTGAATGCAGTAGCTCTTTTGTATATAAACTAATATAGTGCCGTGTCATAGTGTCCCTGTGCTGCCTTGTCTGCTCTGTATTGAAGTTTCTTTGGGCAATAACATAGACAAGGTCAACCGTAATTCCAAAGGTTCACTGCCAGCAGCAAAGAGATTAACAGAATTTCCCATGTTGAAACTGTGTCAGAGATTCTTTACCATTTACATTTTTTCTCTCACTAACTGGGGGGCTGGATCGGAGCATATTAGTAACTTTGCCATGCCGTATCGAAGGTAAACATGTGTACGTGTTTACAGCGCTGATCAAACGTGGTGTTACAGAGCATTCTTTTATAATTGCGCTAAGCTCACTGGCGGGAAAATAGCCCTAATCCTGAGCATCTAAGATTAGCATGACAGCAGACGTCAGATGGCCCAGTATGACCAGGTTGGCTTTTATTGTTGTCAGATTTAGGTCAACAGCTTAAAAATGGCCTTGAACTGTAATTGACGCTGATGGGCCAATCTCAGTTAAGTTATTCTATTCTGTGTAATGCCACACAGTCTGGAGAGTGTCATGAACCTGTGGGCCGTTGGTTCTTTAAATTGCCAACCTGATTGTTTTCCTGCTGCTACTCAGACCTAACTGTTCACTGATCAACTTAAATCCAGCTTCTAATCCCAGCTCATTTTCAAGGTGGCATTAAAAGTGCCACCTTGTTGGCCCTACTGTCATGACAACCTGTGGACCTTGGCCACAGGGATGGATTTCAGCCTGATTAGAAGCCTGCTGCCTTGTTGTTTTTGGCCCTGGCCACTGCTCTCTGTGAAGTATTTAGGCTGGTGGCTGCGTGGGTTGCCATGGCCTTTCGTCATAATCAAGGGCTGCTGTCCTGTTGTGTGACCTGCTATGTTGGTCCACTCAGCGGACACCAAAGGTGAGGACGGCATCGGGAAAGGACACGGACAGCAGCTGAGGCGAGGTGGAAACTCTGTATTAATTAACCTTTATGGGATGCGGCCAGGACTGTCGGAGGTGTCCTGTATCCACGGAAACCACGCTGACAGGGTTCAGAGCAGAGGTCTCCTAGGGCAGCGCCGCTGACACTGTCATGGCAACTGGCACAATGCTCACCCCAGTGTCACCGGTTCTGCCCTCCTGACAGTGGTGTGGTGTGACAGGTGCACCTGATCCTTAAGCCACCCCCACCCCTCAATACACACAGAGAAAAATACACTTGACAGTCAAGTACAGCTTGTCTGATAGCTATATCCTTGCTGTGTGTCTCCACTGCCTTTGTACTGTACCCATAAACACCACTCATATCACATCAAGCCAGTTAACGTTTTGCTCTTGTCTTCTGGTTTAAAAAACAATTTGTGGTCAAAAGAGCTTTGTGAAGGACTCGCAGCTGACCAGATGTTAATAAAGAGACTGAATTGCCAACAGAACTTTTTTTTTTAGTCAGTGTGTGTGTGAGAGCATGCATGTATGTACTGTATATGTATATCTTCATGCACATTTTCATTCTTGTGTCTAGGCATGAATGCTTAAATGCTAACTTGTATGCATGTGGGTGGGTGGCTCCCGCTTTATGTAGACCGAGGGTTGCGTCGTGTGAGATGCTGCTCAAGTGCATAAGGAGCAGGAGGTGGTAGGGGGGATAATCCACTGAAATGACAAGCTGCATAAGAAATTATTCACAGCTCTCACAAGGCCCTTCACTTTTGAAAGACATCGCTGTGAGGGGCTTGCAGCTCAAGACCTGAATGTTTTCAAGGTAGTGGGCTTGAATTTTCAATTTGGATCCAATCAGGCCTAATCTACATTTGTCGTCTGTTCGGTGGCTGCAAGGGGAGAGTGCAGAGAGGAGAAGGAGCCGTGTGCAGTCAATCTGAAATGTTGCTAAGTAACAGAGATGGCAGACGAGGTGGTGAAATGAATGTGATATAGTGCTGTGCAAATCCCTGCTTCTCACACAGTTTCTCCTTTTCTCCTCTTTTTCTCAACCCGACCATTTCTTTCTCCCTCCCTCCCTCTTCTCTCTCTCGCTCACATAGGTCCCCCATGTGAGATCTGCAAAGCTGAAAGGCGCCACTGACGGAGCCACAGCCGGGCCTTAGGACAGACATCCCAAACATCTACAGCCACGGAATGTGTCAACATCTTTGTGGTGAAATCCTGCTGACTCGTTGCTTACTACTCATATAAGCCTGGAGCGGGCCCTTCTGGGATCCTACAGTGTTTAAAGGCATATAACAATGCTTGGGAGGCCCACCTGCCCCAAATTGCCTCCAACCATGGTTGCAGTTTCACCACAGTGCTGACTGTGCCCAACACAGAGAGGGATCACATCCGGCCAGGGCATCCTTCAGTCTGCTGCAGACTCAGTGCAACTGTCTGCCCTCTTTTTGGTATTTAGGAAGTACATGCCACTGTCAACCAGATGACCTAGTGGACATTTGTTTCCCAGTAGCAGTGCTGAACCATACGAGGGGATCCTAGTATTGAACATGACTCATGGGGAGGAGCCTGGCCCTGAGACACACAAGGATTCAGCTGTTCTAACTTATCTGGAAGGTTTACTGATGCATCCAGTGGTAGCCGGGCCTGGGGCCACGGCAAGCGGAAGGTCTGAGGCTGCCCACAGCAACCAGGAGCAAGGTGACAAGGTGGGCGGTCCCTTCCAACTGCCCAACCATGGCCCCACAGCTCCCAAGGCTGGAACCAACGGGCCCCCATTAGGTTCTTCGCAGCACCTGAAGAAGGCCCGCCTACTGCGCTCTGGAGCCTGGAATGATCCAGGGAACCAGCGGATGAGTTCACCCCCAATGGAGCTGAATGGCCAAGGGGGAAGCCTGCAAAACGGAGCACTAGAGGGATCTCCTCATGCTGGGGAGAGCACCCTGTTGGCTTCCCTGCTTCAGTCATTCAGCTCTCGGCTTCAGAGTGTGGCAATGTCTCAGCACTCTAATAAACCCCCCAGTGAGTGTTCCTCTCCCTCCAAGGCACCACCTGCAGACAAAGAGCCACTTCCTGTGTATGGGACGGCCTCAAGCCGCTTGAAGGGTCTCATGAGGAAGAGCAAACTTCAGAATCACAGCAACACACCTTACAGTCGGCGGGGGCACAGTCAGGACAGACCTCCAGAATCTCCTCGGTCAGCACACAGCGCCACACCTCCCTCTGCTCCCACAGCTGCTGAATCAGTGTCCTGTGCAGAGCGTCTGAAAGCTGTGGCCAACATGGTGAAAATCCGTTCCAGTCCAGCACCTTCACCCAAGCCCAGTGTGGCCTGCAGTCAACTGGCCCTGCTGCTGTCCAGTGAAGCCCATCTCCAGCAGTACTCCAGAGAGCATGCACTCAAAGCCCAGCTGTCAGGAAGATCTGCCAGTGAGAGACTAGCTGCCATGGCAAACCAGCAGCATGGCCAGGACAAAAGGCCGCCTAGTGTGGGAGGGACTCTGCCTGGAGCCCCAGACACACTAAGCTCCTTAACAACCCAAAATGGAATGACAACAACAACTACAATAACAACACTCCCTCGAACGGCCCTGTCCAGTCCACAGAGCCCCTCTTTGCTGCGTGGCCATAGCCAAAGCTCCCCACCCACTCCCCCACATGCTCCAAACCACACTCACAGCCAGACACCTAGGGAGAAACGAGGCTTTGACTCACGTCCAACCCGTCCTCCCCAAACATGCAGCAGCTTGCTGCTGCTGCTACTCAACAACCACAATAACCAGAAGCAGCTGACCAAGAATGGGCACCTGGAGGAAAGCTGTGGCATTCTGCCACCAAGCGGCTCCTCTTCAGTTACGTCGGACAGCGAGTGCTCCACCCAGGAGAGGAGCCTGACCAAGGATAGCAGTGATGCAGAGAGTTCCTACTCAAGTTGCTCTCCCATTGACCTTTCAATGAGAAGCCGGGCCAACACACAAGACATAGGGCCCAAAACTACCACCCCCTCTTCCACCTTCTCCTCTTTTTCCTCTTCCACCTCCACCCTCTCTTCCTCCACCACAGTGTTTTCCTCCACCCCAGTTGCATTCTCTCCTCAAGCTACTGCTCAACCCTCCACCACAACCTTTTCACCATCCTCTACTGTTGTCTCCTCTGTTTCCACTGCTATTTCTTCATCTTCCTCCTCTTCTATCTCTTCATCCTCCCTGGACAAACTAACAGAATCTTTAATAAACAAGTGGAAGCCAGAGCCATCAGGATCAAAGGTGTCCAAGAACAATGAGCCTGAAATGAGCCCTGACCTAAAATCCCACTCTAAGGTCACACTTATGCAGCTTCTTCTTGAGCGCAGAAATAATGAGATGGTTAATAAAAGCGTAGGTAACCAGGATTTGCCACTTGATATAACTATGGCCACCATGTCTCGAGGCCAAACAAAGGGACTGGTGCCCTGGGAGGAGACCAGGACAAAAAGCCCCTTAGATAGACCTGTAGCCCCAGCCCAGCCACTGTACCCACTTAGTCGTGACCCTAGCAGCGCACTATCCCCGTACTCTTACCCCTCCCCCCATGTCCAGTCCAGCCCACTGGATTTGTGTAAGTCTAAAGCCTTCCCTGCTGAGAAGGCCTCAGAGCCTGCCTTCAGTGCCAGTAAACTGTTACAGAATCTGGCTCAGTGTGGCACAGCTTCTTCCTCCCCACCCATCCCCTCCAGTAAAGGGGTGGGTCAGGAGCTTGATGCCAGCAGGCCCCTTGCCTTGTTGGAAAGGCTCAATGCTCCAATCCATAGGACCACCACCACTCCTCTCTCCGACGGACCCTCAAGCAGTGGCACACCTTTCAGTCAGAAGGAAGCTTCTCCTCCTTCATCACAGATTGAGAACCTTCTAGAGAGGCGCACTGTGCTGCAGCTCCTTCTAGGAACAGGCTCGGCAACTGCCACAGTCAGCCGCAAAGATAGGCCCAGTGGCAGTGGCAGGAGGAGTGTGGAGATGGCAGGGGGGTGCTATGAAAGGAGCCCCAGTGCTTCTATCATCTGTGACAGCTCCAATGGGCCCCCTTTGGACATAAAGGTCAAAACGGAGATCACAGAGGAGGTAGGACCATCCTCAGCCATGTCTGAGGACTCCAGTAGCAGAAAGAGACCTAGTGGCTGTGAGAAGAATAGCCCCCTCTCAGATTCTCAGCAGGACTTTAAAACAGAACCACGGCCTGCCGAGGTCATAGCAAAATATGGCCTCCTCAGCCAGTTGCTTAAACAACAGACTGCTACCTACTATACCAGAGCTGCTATGCAGGCTGAGTCACAGCCCAAACAGGTTAAAGAGGAACAGAGAGAGTACCCAAGCCCCAGTCCCAAGAAGAGGCGCCTCTGCTCTGATCGGACTGATAGCATGACTAGCATTAGCTCTCCAAGAGCAGTGGACAGTGGCGACACAAACATTTTTGGCTCTTCTGTTGTTCAGGAAGAGCCTGACCAGCAGAGGAGTCTGAAGGAAGAAGAGGCCCCACCCAGGAGCCCACCAAGTGAAACCCTCACCAGAGAAAGTCGGGGCTTCAATGTGCTCAAACAGCTGCTGCTCTCTGACAACTGCCTGAAGGAGCTGTCCCAGCAGCCCAGGGGGACACCCAGTCCTTCTGTCCTGCAGGCCAATGGCAAGGCCAATGGCAGTGTTCTCAGTCAGCCTTCCCATAATCACAACTTCCTGCACCTGCCCAGCTGGCACCCCCATGGTTCCCTCAACTCAGGGCTTCCGAGTAATCTCAGACCACTGCCCACCCCCCCTGCAGGTGATAGCCCTATCTGCACCCCCTGGAGCCGCCACCCAGCTCAGTGGCCAGTCACTCAAAAACGGGACCCCCCTACTCTAGTCAAACAGGAGCCTGAGAGCCCTTTGCGATGGAGTAGTCAGGAGAATGAGGAGGAGGAGGGTTGTGACTCAAACCTGGACTCTCCACGGCTCTCGCGTTCCAACCCCATCCTGTATTACATGTTGCAGAAGGGCAGCATTCAGCTAAGGAAGGAGGTGAGGGATCAGGCAGAGGGAACCCAGTCTGTGATCAGAGTTAAAGAAGAGCCAATCAGTGACATGCATGCCTATGAACACAGTCTGAGCTCCACCCCACAATCACCGACCCACAATGACAAGCACAGCCATGAGAGCCAGGGGCTGAGCCAATCATCTGAATAGAAGTTGTATCAACTACAGAAAAATACAAAATGGAATCGAATTCATTGACTCTTTTCTTTTTCTTTTTTAATGACTTGCCAAATTGGTTTGATGAGACAAATAACAAAGAATGAAAAAAAAAAAGATTTTTTTTTAGTGGAACAGAGCAAGTTCAAATTCAAATGCATACTTCAAATGCATACTTGCATTGCTTTCTCTATTTTAAATAGTGAGGTCATGGAATGGTACAAAACAGGTCTATCTTGATTCAACCAAAACCACACAACTGTCACACATTTGACCTTTTCCATCAGTGATTATCATTATTATTTCATTTTGTCAATGATGAAGTCCTCCTTTACAATTTGGTATTGGGTTACACTTATTATTTGTTTCCAAACTGTACACATATCGCTATTCCATGTCCTCTTTGTTGCCTGCCATAAAACATTTACAAAGAAAATTTCAGGCAACATTTATTATTGATGACTCCAAAAATGTTAGTGCTCACTTCAGTAGACATTTATTTATTTTCTCCATCAGAACATTTTCAGATAGACAAAGTCCCATCAATTTTAGATAAGATTCCAAATAAAGTCATTCTAGGGCAGACACAGCGGTCTATTACAACAATGTACATGATAAATTTATTCAAAGGAGGACCTTGAAAACAATATTCACACTGCAATAGCTTCAGTGAGGATCCTTCCATGATGAATGCTTTGTCTTGCTTTTCCTCAAGATTCATGGTGTGGTGTAATTACCAGTGGAGTAAGAATATATCAGTGGAGGTTTGAATGGTCACAACTCATTGAATTATGCTTTTATTTGAACTGAACTTTTAAGGGCAATATTCGACAGTGCAAGCTCGAGGTGTTGTGTTTGCAGATTGTGTTTGCAGTTTTGAGCAGATGGGTCAACAGGGCGTGTGTGGTGCTTACAGTGGAGCAACTGTATGCAAACAGGTTTCTAGAGCAACAGTTAAAAGGCTGCAGTGTCTGAGAAACGTATCTTACCATCCTGGGTAAACCCACACCACTTTTCTTCATGCACACAAAAACTTTGAGTGTGAAGCACATGGCTTTTTTTTTCATTTCCTACAAAGGAGCACCCAGAGTTTGCACTATCGAAGCTGAGTCCTCGGTGTCCTTTTCAGAATAATTTAATGGCATGTAATAAAAAAATGTCAGTATTGTTATCTGTTGAGAATTTGACAGTTTGTGGGGTTTTATTTTCATCATTTCTTAACTGTTGTGGTTTATGAACATCTTTTATTTTTTGTGGCAGTCTCTTAACTCATAAAATGTCAAAAGAATTGCATGATAATTAAGAGAAGACCACAGGTACATCTTTGTTTTCAAAGCAGCTGGATATGTGTACCTGCCCCCCAATAATCACCAAGACGTTTTGGTGTCTTGAGGGATATCTGGTATCTAGCTCCTTATTTTGATTGTACTGTATTCTTTTCAGTTAATTTCACACACTGCTTTATCCATTTAGTCTTGTGATCTTTTTAATACGTAAACCTATGAAGTATGTCTCTTCGATTAATACATTTTCACAATGGTTAAATATATTTGTGTACATAGTACTTTCAGTATGAAAGATGACTATTTTGTAATGTTTAAGAAAAGATATTACCCTAGTTTTTAATGCCCTGATATGTAAATATGAATTATATGCGTACAAGTGTACATACAAAGGCAGAGGATGCTATGCCCATCTTTTTTTGGTTGGTTCTTTGCATGTGTCTCTATGTGGTAAATGATAATCTATCCTGCGCTGTGTTGTGTAATAATGTCTGACTCTCCTCACTGCTGCCTGTTGCATGCAGACGCATGGGAACTACCTGTGTATCCCTACTGGTGATGGGGGAAAAATGTCAAGTCTTAAAATAGGTCTTTTTTATCACAGAGAGAGGTTCGTTTAGAATATGAACAGTCCCTAAATAACCACAGACTGTTGAGCAAGTTGATTAAAATATGTGAAAAATAAACGTGCATTGAATATTTTTGTGATTTTCTTTTCTGTTACTGGTCGACAAAGCTCTGTGAAAGAGCTCGGGCCTATAGTGGGGGATTGACGTACAATCATAGATCTGCATTGTGCATCTAAGAAATACATTTGTAGCAGCAAATATTAAAAAAAAGGTGTTTCATTTTTTCATGTGAAGACCTGAAACATTATTTCATTTTTTATGTTTTCATTTTTGGTGTTCATTTGCACTGATATCTCAGAAATAAAGTACTAAAATGCATGACCTAGTATGAATGTGTTCCTCTTTTTCTAGTTTGACTTTCAGAAGTGTGTTTTTCTCATGAACTCATGTTTTCTGTGGGAAGCTTTCAGGTGCCACCATAAAACACATTTGGATTTCTCTAAATGATTTTAAACAATACACATGTTTAATTACTCTCCCGTTCAACAGTCACATGCAGCCTTTAATCCCTGTGTGATCACTTTTACAGAACATATTAACATGAACCAATGTAACCAACAGGGAAGTTGTGGCATGACACATCCCAATATCTGACTTGCCTCACAATACAGATTATTATTTAAAAAAAGGACATCAAAGCCAAGCTCCACTTTGTGTAATCAAAGACTCTGGTCCATTAGAGCAGAGTGAGAGGATGTCCTGTATTTGCCCTAAAACTTCTGCTTCTGAGTTGGCTGCTGTTCACTCCAGTGCTGAGTCTTAACAAAGGCAGGAAAGACACTGAAAGGAGGGAGGACACACGGAGGTCACCAGATGTACACTGAATACCCAAGGATGTGCCTTACAAAATGGAACCTATATCTTTTATTTAGAACCCAAAATAGATCTCATTGTACAGTCAGAGCAAAACCTTAATTCTTGCATTCAATCCAGAAAGTTGTCCGTTTTGTGATAATTTCCTTGACTTGAGAAAAACAGCCCGTAGCTCGAGACTTCCTAAAGGTGAAGATGAGTTCAAGCTAAACTTCCCTTGCTCTGGGTTTGAATATGAAGTCCAGTGGGTGAACAGACGGCTTTTTGTCTGCAGTGCACTTTTGAAATCGCAGCGCAGTTCCTCAGCCCTGACTTCCCTTTTATTTAATACTCCCCATGACTGACTGCACTCTCTTTAAACTCTCGGCAACCTTTCCCCTCGGTGAACTTCTCCATTTCAAGATTCTTATCAAGGCTGAACCACCAGTAACCTCTTGATTTCCTCTGATTGCTGAAGCAGCGGCAAACATAAAGGAGGGAGTCACAAGTTTAAGCTGGGGTCAAGGTGTAAAACTTGACAATCGGCTGTTTGTCCGTGGCTTCTCTCTTTGATTTCCTGACCTCAGCATGGGGCCAAAAGGATGTGAGCACTGCACACCAGGCCACCAATGACTCAACTAGAGGCCAAGGACTCGGAAGTCCCACAACAGGCATTTCATAGTTATGCGGCCTCCAAAAACTATTTCCTGGCAATACAGATGCTTATTCGCTCACAAACAACTTAATGACTGCACTTAAGGCTTTATATACATGGGAACACATGTATATAAAACACCAGCTACTATCGTGCGTGGATTTGAGTGTTAATGAGATTTTGTTAGGAGCTTTGTTTATTCACATGGAGGTCATACAGAGCTGACACTTGTCACGAGTTGTCATGGTGATTGGTGTGATAAATATGCTCACAGATGTTGGATCACCCTCCCCTCATACAAGTGTTTGAACTTTGAGCACATGGTCTGACCTCACATGTTATGTAAACACACACACACACACACACACACACACACACACACACACACTGTAATTAGCATTTTACGGGTCACATGACCTCATTTGGCGCGTCATAATGACAGCATATATTAATAAAATGCTACAATACCACCTCTAGTGAAAAGATATCTGTACTTTGCCTTGAAGTAATGCTACTGCCTGGATCAGTGTAAGCATACATGGAAGCAGCGCCTCAAGTCAGACAACAATAAAGAGGTTAAAGCAAACACCTGGGGAAACTCCTGCTCTAAGAAAGGAGGTCAAATTGGTTTATTTTCCCAACCTTATACTGGTTCCCCCAGTGGGGCCTTTGCTTTTGAAGATGTACCTCTTTGTGAAGTCTGTTCCTTAACCCCCGGGGTCACGACCTTTCGCCCCCCTCCTTGCCCTGACCTGGCTGATCCTGTTTCCCGGGACAGGATCAACTGTTGGCCTGCAGCTGTGGCACCCCCCCACCCACCCTCCCCCTTCTCTTCACGTGCACACACAAACCACACACCACCAGCACCACCCACCTTCCTCCACCCCCCTCCCCTCCCCTGCATTACATTCAGGCCATTCCTCTAATGTTTTGTGTAAATATGACAAGTGGAAGCATGGCTTAAGTCCTTTCTTTCCTTTTATGCCTGATAGCCTCTTGACCCTTGCTGCTTCCCATGGCCTCCTAGCCTACATACATGAAGTGGTAATTAGTCATAAATGACTGATAATCCTGATGTGCAGAGAGTCTGCAGAAGGGGTGGAAACAATAAGTCGAATTGAAAAGACTACCTACTTCAGCAGTGAGCCCATTGGGTGTAAAGCACAAGAGTGAAGTGCAAGAATGTACTGTTTTTTATAGCTGCTAAGATCAGTGACAGCTATTTTGTTACACTTCCTTATTGGTGGCCATGTGCAAGCATGTAAACAATGTAAAATTCATGATGAGTGAGAGTCCCTGTGGCCCACAGTTCAGCCTGTCAGCTTGAGAGATCTTGGCTGACACTGAAAGAACATGGATGATATTTGCCATGTCGGATAAGCACAAGGATAAATGTACAAACTGGCTAGGGAGAACTAGTAATGTCAGTCTCCTGTCTGCCACTGTCTTCTACCTCCACAGATCTCCAAAGAAGTGGACTCATCCTCTTTTCTTTTTACTAAAGTTCTTGCTAAAACATGTGAAGGTGTTGATTCCTGAAGATAGAAGCAAATCCCTTCTGCGGTCAGTGATGTTTTCAGAGGTGATTAATTTCATTTTTGACCCGACTCTGACCTTGAGACCTAGAAAAAGCTGTGTTAACATTCATCTCACCAAGTTCTAACTCTTTCATGTGGAAAATCTCATTTTCAGGAAATGTATTTACCACTTACTTCCTTTATGTTTCATCACAAATGATGACGCTGTGGTTGATCTGCAGGGTCGTGAACTTTCCAAGTAAACATTTCTCAGAATCCCCAGTAGAATGAGAAAGGGCAGTCCAGTGTCAACCAGTCTGGCTAAGACCAGCTTGGGATGTGAACTTTGTGCTGCGGGGGCTAAGGGCCATTTAGGACGAAGCATGCCAAATTTAACTCTGTTGAGTTTGTGCTCTGATGTTCCACTCAGTGTGAAGTCATACAGAAAAAAAATATATCATGGAGCTGCATCTGGCATTCAGAAGGGATTGAGTTGCATCTCACAAAGAATGATTAAGACTCTTAACAAATTTGACAAAGTGATACAAATATATTTGTAATGTAAATCAATATTTTGTAATGCTAAAAAGCAGTACAGTATAAAAACATAATTTCAGTCTTTGTCATCAAACTGCTCATATCTTTTACTGACAGATTTTTTTTAGTTATGTTAACAACGCGTCTGTGGGTCGACGACTCTATTCCAGACTGAAACGTCTCAAAAACTACTGTCGTGAAATTTGACTCATACATTCAAATTCCCCACAGAATTTTACTATAACAACTTTTGTGATAGTCTGACTTTTGTCTAGTGACCTCATCATCATTATTATTATTAGTTTTATTATTATTCTTATTCTTAGTAGTAGTAGTATTACTGTATATTACAGTATATTAAACATTACATGTCAACCAACATTGCACTCAGCACAGGTGAGTAGATGAAAAGCAAGATAAACAGATAAGATGTGTAATCTCCATCATCAAGGAAATGTCTCCCTTTCTCTTCAACCCTGGGGTAAAACACTCCAATTTATATGGGCAAATTTTGGTTGGGGCATTAACTTGGCTTAAAAAAAAATCCTAATAAATATAAAATGTATTTTCCTACTGAAAGGGAGTGGAGGTGGTGAATGCCTTCCATAGTAAGAATTGGAAATCTAGAAAATGGCTGAAATCCTCACAAACAAACATCTTGTCAGGATATGCTACATCCAGCCAGGACAGGGTCTAACTACTTCATTCTTTACACTGTCATAAAATCAATTTTCATATTGCACTCTGAGGAAAAGAGCAGCAAAGGGACAGAGTGCTGTTAATAATTAAATGAACTATGTATTACTGCTGCTGTGAGTGTTTCCAACAAAACACACTGATATGTGTTCACTGACTATTATATTGCGATGCCTCTCAGGTACACTGTGTTCATAGTTTCTGTATCACATATTAACATCTATAATAGACGTCAGTGTCTGTATTTGATATTAAATATGAGGATCAGTCACTAAAATCTCTGTGTGGAACTGTAATTTCCCCTGACCACAAAACACACCGGGGCTTATCTTGCTTTTATGAAGACCAAGGCCTCATATATGGTCCCATACTTTAGTCTGAAGAAAAATTGCTTTCAGATGACACATCAGTTTTTATGGTTTCATGTTTTATGACAGATAAATATCCTGTTGGGAAACTATAAGTCAGCAGTGTTGGAAATAACTACTGGGGTTCGCTGCAAGAAAGAGGCTGAATTTGATTGATGTATTGAGTCGGTGGCTACTTTTTCCAGGAAACCATCTTCTACAGATGCAATGGTTATAATCCACGTGTGCCTACATAAACATCATGCTGAACAGTATGTCACTGAAATTACATGTAATTGGATAACTAGTATAGGCTGATCATATTTTCAAACCTTCAAACCAGGACCCTTAAGTGGACTTTCACTGCACAGACCACAGGCGTTTTCATCAGGATGGCGACAATTATTTCAATTTCTTGGCCATCGTTTTGTTGACAGGTACTTTACAAAGGAAGGAATGAGCCTCCTGGAGCTCTTTAGAAAAGGCTTTCTCTTTGGCATGAGAGTTAACCGTTAGAAAAATGACAGGTTCTGTCAGAAAGAACCCCCTATAACTCATTGGCTACTAACAAATTGATTGACTGACACACATACAGACAAGGAAGTGTTGAATTCAGACACAATGAATGAGACAGAACATGATGAACATCTATGTCAGTGCTGAAAACAAGTATGATATTATAATTTTGATTTTAATTATGGCGAAACCAATACAATTTGCTAGTGAGTGTTGAAAACCAGGACATTTTAGTGTGTTACAGATATTTTTCAGGACTTGGAACACCCACTGTGAAACCAGGACAATCCCACATTAATGGGAACATCTGCTCACCATAAACTCGTATTGAGATTTACCAACTAAGTATATGGACTCTCAGTGTCTTTAAAAATGATGAAAGATAACGAGTTTCAGTATGCTTGGGAGAAACTGGACTCTGCCTGTTTCAAGAAGAGATCTTAACAATCAGATCAGATTTCGTAGTGGCTCTGCCAACTCATTTGGACTTAAAGCCATTATGTGATAGACTACACTCATAAAAATGATCACATCTCAATTTCTTATAGTGACTGGCACAATGGTCTGTTCTGGAGCGTGTGGATGATAATGGACGATGCTTTGTCAGCCATATTCAGAGACATGTAATTGCCGCAAGGCCTTAGTTAATAAAAAAAAATTGCTTTAGTCACAATAACTCTACAGTATCCATCTGCAGCCTTGGAGCCCGGCCTGTCTCTAAAACCCCCTGAGTACAACAATGACAGTGACTAAAACCTGGCAAGTGCACAAACGGACTCAAGAGGGCAGCACAGAAGAGGTGACCATGGATGCATTTCAAGATTTTGTTTCCAAAACATTGTTGCAATATAATGTGTATACAGAGTGTCTGCATGGAGCCAACTTGGCCTGGTCTGTTTGGAAAGGGTCTTATTTTAGCGACAGACTAGGCGCCGTGACATTTGCTAAAAAAAAATGTGAATCCTGGGGGAAAAGACTGCTTCTCAAAATATTTTCATGCATCCATTTTCTGTACCTGATCATTCTTTGTCAGGATCCCAGGAGAAGCATCAATCAGAAGCACGCATCAAGTGAAATGAAGTAGTATTCAAATGACAAGTAACAGCTAAAGCAATATAATATTTCTCTGTTCATTCAGTAGGCTAAAGACTAAAGACATGATAGGTTTAACCACAGGGCAGGTAGACGCCCTGGGTGCCAGAGCATCAGTGACCACATCCACTGCAGGTAAATTTGAAATCTAACATTCAATTTGAATCACAATATAAAGCATGTGTCCAAATAGGGCCCCAGTTCAAGAAGATATACTATATGTTAAGTAGTGAGATGGGATGGGGATACAGTATTAATATCTCATAATAACAAGTGCTGACATTTTACTCTCTTGTTCATAAAATTGCAATAAAGCACATGTTTAAAAGTACTTTTATAATGAATCGTTACATTTTTAAAATTATTTTTAATATTGCTCATTTTCTAAATTTAGATTAAAGTACAGTTGTGATATACATAGTATTTGTGGTGGTGGTGGATAGTGAATCAGAAGGGGAGGGGGTTAGATGTCCTGGTGTGAGTGAAGCTATTATCATATAGCCCTCAGGCTCACTTTCAGGCTTCGTTTTGATCTTCAGCAAACAAGTCTGAGCTCTTTATATCAGCTTGTCAGCCAAGGATCTATTCAGACTGCAGCGGCTACTGTTTGACTTTGCCAATTGATTCATCAACTTATTTTCTGATTGGTTTCCTGACAGCTTCCCAGATTCTCTGACTGATAGCTCTACCTCCTGCCTTGAGCTCAACTGTATGATGTGTCTGCTCAGACAAGAAGGCTGTTGTAAGAGGTGTTCTGGGTGCTTGAGGTAACCTTCATGCACCCTGGTGGCCGGTCAATATTTCAGCATGCGGCACATAGAAGTATGAAATATTGATTGAGGTGCAATGCTGAAAATTGGGAACAGACTTTGTGATTTATAATGCTACTTGATTTACTAAGTGGAATCATTTTCATGATTCATTTCCTTTTGCACATTCTTGCTGCTACTGTGTGGGTCTGTCATTATGCAAGCTGGCACTCCAAATGGTGATGTTGCCATCTGCTGGACAAAGGGTGAATGACAGTGTAACAGTTAACAGCTAAATGTTTGTCCTGAATAAAGCATTATGGTTATGACAAAAGATGTGTTGATATCTACTTTATATTTGTGCATATAAAATCAAATGTCACTCAGCATGATTTTAATAGTCATTCTTCATTTGTGACATGAATGTATGTAATATATCTTGATGAAATCTTTCTTCATAACACCCCTGCTGTTGCTAAATCTTTCCCTCAATAACACAACAAAGTTCTGACTATTCCCATTAATATTTATATGTACTAGTTAGATGACACAGTTCATGTTAACAAAGCATGCTGACTGCCTCAGTTATAACTATTACAACAATGCTATTCCTGAACATCTAAAGGATGACCCAGTTCTGTGTGAGAGGACTGTTCTCTTCCAACTTGCACTGAATTAATCACAGCTGACAGATTTGAATGCCCAGTGTTTGGATGTTGGTGTTATTTTATCTGTCTGAATAATTAGGCCAGAAATTGGACAAGTGAATTTAGCCCATCTATCCACAAATGATAAAAACCTGTGTTGCTTGACCAATGAACCCTGATGTCAGACACTGTCAACAGAATAGCCAGGCACTGTGATGGTTCTGGGGTTCACGCACTGTAAAGCTGGTTGACGTCGAGAGTTGTGAGAAGCTACTGTGATTGGATACAGTAAGTGATCAAAGCTAAAATGGACACACTTGGTTTAGTCAGTGGTTCAGATATTGCTGCAAGTTTCAAAGTGGAGGTGCAATTTGCTTTTAAACTTAATAAAATGCCAAGAACATATTACATGTAGTGTTAATACTCAAACACCCAAATTTCATGACCTTTTGGCTTTTAAATGGCTTCTTGCACCTGGTGGTCACACATGTTAAACTTGAGAATGAAATTTAATCATTTTCACCTCTTTTAAGTTTTACTTGAGTAAAGGTACATAGGTATTATCAGCCAAATGTAATTAAATTATCAAACGTACAAATACTCATTATGCAGAATGATAATATAGTAAAATGAAAACAAATGAAAATGACAAATTTTGCAGTGCAGTGCAGAATACAAAATGTTGATCTACAAATATGTCTGTGAAGGTCCTCAGTCAGGTTCTCAGGGTTGAATCAACAACAAGTGGACTTGATTGCAGATGCTTGAAGACATTTCCCTTCTCATCCAAGAAGCTTCTTCAGTTAACCCACAAAGTAAATCAAGCCACAACGTAATAGAGTAAAAGCTACAATATTTCCCTCTGTATTGTAGTAGAGTCAAAGTATAAAGTAGCTGATAATGGAAATACTTGAGTAAAGTACAAGTAACTCAAAGTTGTACATAAGTACAGTACTTGAATATGTACTAGTTACATTTATATATGTTATAAATGATCAGCTGTGGTGTTGTGGAAGCTGTGCAGGTGATCTGCATCTGAATCTGCATACTTACCCACATTTCCATATCCAAAAAAATGCAAATGGTAAACCTGTTCAATAATAGTGGAGTGAAAGTTCCATAAGTTAGTGCTGTTGTTATAGCACATCCTGTAGGTAAAATTGGTTCTAGCCTTCAAAGAGCAGAAGATAAGGAGCAGGAGGCAACACTTGGACATTTAGGTGCAGTCATACTGAAGGGCATATGCTATAGAGATATAGACACAAAGGGCAAAATGAATCATTTTTAAGGATGATAACCAAACACTGAGGTGTTTTGACAGTGGAATTTATTAAAATATCAAATCTGAAGCACATGCTATTTCATGAAATGGCTTTTTGTATAAAGACGGACAAAAAAATCAGAAGATAACACACTGCAACCCCTCAATACAGCACCATTATCTTTCTTTTCTACTCACTGCTGTCACGTCAGTTATCATCATGTTTAGTACTGAATAGCACACTGACACAGTCTCAGTATCAACTGACAGTGACTGACATTTCTTATGTGAAATCAAAGCATCAAATCATTCTATAACTTGTGAATATAAAATGAAGCAATTGCAGTTAATTCCCAATTATACATCAAATTACTGGTTATGTCCATCATAATAACTCACTGGATCAAATCTCTATGAATTTTGATATATGTTTCTGTTATTGTGATGTTGTGTTACTGAGTCAATCTACATCCCACAAAGCAGGACATTTGACGATTTATTTTCGTTCATTTTGTAATATATGTTTGATGCATTGAAGTTAGACTTGGCTTGTTGAAAGGAACAACTAAACAAAATACCAAGTACACCTTGAGGTTTTAGTGCAAAAGAGGAACAAACATTAGACACAAGGTAAATATTGAGCAACACACCTTTCACAACTTCTCTCACTTTAGAATGTAAAACACTATTCATATAGCCTCATTCAGTCTCCTTCTAAAATATTACGTTCTACACGTACTTATAGAAGTATAGATATAGGTTATGGGATAGATAGGTTTTATAGATATAGATAGGTTTATGGGACTGAAACATAAAACTGATTGAATATGTTTGAGTCATTGTTTCCATTGCACTCACATATAGAAAAACATAATTTATCCATAGCTGCACAAACTATTGTATGCATCTAACATCTTCCTAACATTTTCACACAATTTCAAAACCCATTTTACAGTGATTTTATGAGAAGATTCTTTAGCTTAAGGTAGTAGTTTGAATTGTAATATGGTTATATTTTCCTTTCCTTCCTTTAAAACTGATGGGCAGACCTAATGCAGCATATACATCATATACATACAGTATTCAGAACAACAACAAAAAACAATAAACAAATAAATTCAAATAATAAAATAGTTCAAAAACTACACACATCAAATATTGAAGGTACTACATGGAGCCTACATTTGCAAGTGGGATTGCATTTGTATCATCATAAATGTAATTGTTTGCGTATATTGTTGGTTTGTCTTTTTGAAAACGTGGAAAAGGGGCTTAATTTAATTTAATTTAAATGTGACATTTTGCCAAGACAGTTCTCAGGTTAATAATGTAGGTGTTTAGATGTGTATGTCATGAACGTCAAACAAGACATGTTCACAACACAAATCCAGGAAGAATGTGGTCAATAATAAAATCACAAATATCAGGACATTTTCTTCTTCTTGAATTTTTATCCATAATTTCCCAAAGGCTGAGCAGTGACGTAACTGCAGTTTATAGACGTGAGTAATCGATCCCAGATCTCAGGCGAGGCAGAGCAATGTTTTCATGCCTGCTGACGACCTGCGCTAGTCACTCTGCCATGGCGCCCGTAATGTCGCTGAATAAGGAGGGGACATCGTAGCATCGTGTTTTATTCGCTTTAGTGAAAATTAGCACCTGCGTTGTGCTACTCTTGGTTTGAATTTGAATAAATTTATCTTTGAACCCGCCATGACCGTGGAGCAGAATGTCCTCCAGCAGCATTCTCAGAAGGTAGGCTTACAGAAGCTAACAAGCTAACTTTAGCCTAACTGGATAGCTACATAGTTTTAGGGCTCAAAGTGCTTGCAGAGACGGCTAGTCAGCTCTGTGGGTAGGTTGGGTTAACCTCGAATTGTCATGTATTTGGGTTGCGGGCCACTAGTTGGCACCGTTTGTAAATCGTAAGGAAATTTGTTTAAGCTTGGCCTAATTTACCGTTATGCTAGCGCAAAGCGTTATCCAATATTATGCTAGCTGCTAGCCAACATTAGCTAACGCTGCTACGTAAAGTTAAGTAAAATCTGAGCGTTGTCTGTGTAAGTTGTGCACCGTTAACGATTGCTAGAAGTTCTTACGTATTAGTACCAACGTTACTTCTCTTGGCAACGTTAGCATCCTGGGCTAACTGTGTCCTCAATTGAAATAAACAAGGCCAAGTGACAGTGACAGATTTAACGTATCGTCAGTGTCGTCAACTTCGTGCTATTGAGTAAGTAACGTTGCATTTATTATATTAACGGGACACTTTGCTGAAGGCATTTGATGATTCAGGTTTCCACCAAGGCTAATGTTTCGTTATTAGTGGAGTGTTTTCTGGGCTGCTCATCACATATCCGATATCTTTGTTTACAAAGTATGGCCACCGGCGAAGCTACAATCACAGCTGAGCCCTGTTGCTTGGCGAAGGTGGAGTAAGTTAGCCGGCTAGCAAGCCAAGTGTGTGACGGTTCATAACCGAGAAGCCAGATTATTAGGTTACATTTGATTATATTATTGCTTTACGAAAGTGCATGAAGGGTCGATTCTGCTGCTTAGGCTTCTAGTAATGGGATTTCTTCTGCGACCATCATGGCCAGCATTGCATAGCTCTGGTTAGTTATGTAACCATTTGACCGATGTTGCTGAGACGTAGGTTAGATGTTTGCTCCATGAAAAGAAATAATTCTTCATAGCGAAGATATATAAACAGTCATGTTTTACCACACTGCCTGAAATCAGTACCATTTTACAGGATAGACCTACTGTGTTCAACCAAATCTGACATAGTTCACTTACCTACAAAACACAAGGTGGATATCTGGTGTGGTGATGACAGTCTGAAGCATTGACAAAAATAAATGCTTAGCCTTCGATGACTCAAACTTAAAAGTAGCTGTGTAACACAAACCCTATTATGCAGTCTGACCTTTTCAAGGGCTGAAATGAAACCATGATTTACAACAATGACAGTGAAGACGGGCCAAAATTGTCTAATATATTTTTGAGCCGCTGTACATGATTTACCATTTGTAAACAAATATAAATAGCTTTTCTTGGCTTTTGTAATAACTGTTTTTATAATAGTCTGTATGAAAAGCTGTTCACATTTGATTTGTTTTGACAGCGCATGAGTGTGTAGTAGGATTTAGTTATAGTCATTACAGTTTGTACTCCATCATTAGAGAGCTTCATGAAAGCAGGGTGTGGTGAGGTTTTCATGTAGTGACCTGCAGGAATTGATATGACCTGATATGAGGTCATGTTGAAGGACTTTTACTCCTGTCTATGTGATTTGTTTTTGTTTGCAACTCCTTCACATACACACGCAAAGCAGCTCTGAGAACTTGATAGTAGATTGATGGGGAATGCCCCTGCTGTAAAGCCCCAATGTTGCTCCATGTGCCATGCAGAGAATTATGTGGTGTTATTCACAAGCTGCCTCTTAATGGCTGATGACCAGTTTGACAAGCACCCATGCCAGACATGTCACATGGAGATGAGAAGTCTGTGTGTGTGTGTGTGTGTGTGTGTGTGTGTGTGTGTGTGTGTGTGTGTGAGAGAGAGAGAGACTGAGTAACTGCTCTTGTGGTTGACTTGGCCTAAATCTGTCACAGATGTAACTTCCCTCACACTTCACCGACGCCGCCATCCTCCGTGCCAACAAACCTGCACCCACCAGTCTCTGACAGTGACCAAAACACACTGTCGTCTTCATGTTTACTTGTCTCCAGTGGTTGAAACATGGCGAAATGTAAAGCTGTTGTAAGTGCACAAGTGTTATAATTCTATGAATGTGATCTCTCCACACTGCAAACACAGGCAGCCATCATAACTATACTAACCTGCCGGGTTAGTATAGTTGGAGGGTTTGGGAAAAACGCTGTCTTTCTTTCTTAAGCTTTCTTTATTTGTTTAAAATATTGATTATTTATTATTAATATGTTCTTATAGTTTTGCTCTTTGTTGTATTATAATGTAGTTCTTATAAATTAGCCCTGATTGTCAGGCTTCTACTCCAATATTTGTCATTCTCTGCACTGACACGTCAAATAAGTCATATTAGTACCTCCTCTATAAGGTTGATAGAGAATAGTGTCATGTTACCAGTCCATTGATGTGACTTAACATGCTACATGAGTATTAAGCTCACTGCTGAGTTGTGTATCCTTGTCTAGTAAACCGTGAGCACGACCACAGACAAATTGAGTTTCGTGCATTATTTATATGCTATTACTCAAACAATAGCATGAACTTTCTTTTCACTTTCTCCAGTGGCTCTGTGAAAAAATGTGCCCCTGGGGTTTAATAAAGCACTTTTGCTTTCGAAAGCTCACAGAAAATCATGTAGCTGATAGCAGCATTGGAGTCAGGTCTCAAACCAGGTACAGAACAGCTTCCCCAGGGCTGAAAGAATTGAGTGCCTTACTTCAGTACACTGCAGCAGGACAGATGCTGTTCCGATGTCTTTGTCTGTGCTGTCAGTGCTCAGTTGTAAATGCAAGTTTTTCCAATACTTAGTTTGTTGTGACGATAATATTGTTGTGATGATGATAAATATTCTTCAAGAAGTTCAGTTGCTTTTTGTTAATTCACATTTGTTAGAGATTGTTTCATATTAGTCCCTCTGAGCTAGCATCTTCTAATAATTAATGGAAAATAATTTTGATTGGTTTCTGTCCACAGTATGTGGTTATTGAATTTATAATTAGGAAATCTATACATTTAATATTGTGGCACTGCACATCCATCTAAAAACACATTCAAATTAGAGACTAATTTATTTCCAAGGCACACGGCAGCCTGAACATACAGTGCACATGGTTTTGGGTGCATGACTGCCAGCTCTGTATAACTTAAATTTATTTAACTCTGATGGTGATTCAGATATGTTGTTCTGTGTGTGCCAATTCAAAAGGCTAATACCAGCCTCCTTTGTGATCAACAGTATTTTTTGTCTTAAAAACAAATTCCTCCCAAATTAGATTTTCACCTACCTAAAATTATATTCAGTTTACTTTCTGATCTGCTTGTATGATGTAATCATGCACAGGGATTTGCACTTCTAAACTTTGCTATTTGTTGCAACTGCTGTTTTCACATCAAAACTGTAAAAAAAAGTATTTTAAATGCTAGGTATCATAACTTATGTGCACCAGCTGTGACTGCTCACTTTCCCAATCTGCCAGCCAGCTGGCATTTTAGTGGTTGAACAAAGAGTGTAATTTCCAAATCACTACACTGTTATTTTCTAACCCTGACACAAAGTAATGTGTTGGATCCCTGCTGAACGTGGTTGGAAGTAATGAAGGGGATTCGTTCAGCATCACTGTAAACAAAATTTTGTGTATGTGGCAATGTGGTATCAGGCCATGTTCACACTTGGGCCGATGAGAGAGTTCTTTTTTCCAGATCTGAGGCCATTTTCTGTGAGAGTTCAGTACTTTTGGTGGATTGTGATATCTGATGTTTAATTGAAGGGGACCTCTTATGCTTTCCCTTATTTTCTGTCATATGTGTATGATGTTACAATGTCAGATGTTCATATTCAGTGTGGCCAAAGTTCAAATAATGAGGTGATCATATGTAAATGTAATCCCTGTAAGGAAGAGGCTCAGGTTTCAGACCGCTCTGAATACTTTGTGAATACTAACATTTTTCTTTTTTATACTTTTGCCTCTGAACTGACGTCAGTTCATCACTGAATTCGCAGATTGGTCATCTGCTTCAGGCAGAGTACATCCATCCACCCGCTCAGTCTGTCGAACTATTAGTACCGGTGTGATTTACAGCGACTTTTCAAGCCTGGGGCGATGGAGAGAATCAGCTGATATGACCGCTAGCTGCACAGCTAACTGAGCTAAGTAGCTAACTGCAGCTGTAGTTGGTAGTTGTTAGCAGTGACTTTAGGGACAAGTTAAGTGGATTTAATGGAGAGGGGCCTTAAAGATGCAGCAGCTAAAATAGCTTGTTTCAGACAGAGGGTGAATTGAGGGGTTGCATAAGGTTGGTATAAGATTAATAAGCAATTTTTTGAACTGCGAATCATGCAAAGCTAATCTAATCTACTGGAGTCCCTGAATACAAATATAGAGCTGGAAATAAGTATAATGGTGGCATTAAGTGGTATTAAGTGGTGGTGGTATTAAGGTGCCCTCTAGATGTGTTCAGTTAGTGTCACAGTGCAAAATGTTGGATGGATGCTTATGTTATTTGTGTGGTGATACTGCTGCTTTATGACATGACATGCTCCCAAGCATGGTTGGTTTTCATTGCCTTTTGTAGCAACTCCATTAAAAGTGTTTAAAAATGTCCGTGACGTAGATGGTGTACAGCGTTGCCATGGATGTGTGTTGTGCAGTTAGTTTATGGTGTGTGAAAACAACCGAGAGTAATGGCTCCTAAACCAAAGAAGACCCCTCTGAACTGACACTCTTTTGTGTTGCCCGTTGCACCTGTGAAAGCAGTCAGAAAGAAGTCTGTGTTCCTCTCACTTAAGACTTGAGCATTGGACGCTGACATTAAGTGCACTCCCCCATTATTTATAGTGTATTTATTCAAGTCATGCATTGCGGGTTAAGTGTCTGTGGTAAGGCCATGCTGTCCAGCTGGGTTTGACATCAATAAGTCACCAGACTTTAGTGAACTCATTAATGGGGACAACAATTCATAGCTCCGATCATTTCTTCAAGTAAATATTAGATATGTTCAAGTTAGAATTTATGATATTGTGATTTGACATTAGGATTGTTTTGTGATTGTTTACTTTTAATGCAGTTGATACTGATGCATGCACAGGTCAGAGTTTCCAGAGTCTATTTTGAGGGGTAAAGCAGCAGTTTGCCACTCAGTTTTTACCTTCTGATAATGTAAGTAATAATAATGAGTCAGTTTGCAGTCAAATGCTTCTACAGAATGTGACTTTTCCATGACTCAGTGATCAGTTAACCACTGTTATGAGTTTTCAACTAACCGTGATTGTATAACATTATTTGTGCATCCCCACAATATTGGTTTCAAATGCATAGCTGTTTAGAGCAGCTGCACCTTCATGCAGGATGATCAGATGCACTATGCATGCATTAGTAATCATGATCAAAGCCTGTGATTGTGTATGTCACTGCAAAGTCTCACCAGTTTTTATATTCAAAATAATTATAACTTAATTTCTAATTTAAAAAGTATTTATTTAGAATGTGAAGAAATACAGATTTAGTTGATGGCTTTTTCCACCTTTACAGTTTTGGTTCCTTGGCATTGTTTTTGAAACTACTTGCTCCCTGTCTTATATCATGCTCTGATTTGAACTGCCTTGTGTCCTCCTCTCTTCTTTTTTCCTCAATAGCACCAGCAGACGCTACTAAACCAGTTGAGGGAGGTCACGGGCACCACAGACGTACAGCTGCTTCAGCAAGCCCTGCAGGTACATCATGAAACACATGCATTGCAACTATGATATCAGAGCTGATACATATATACTTGTATATATGCACACTGTTCTTTTGCTGTTTGTCTTCTGGCTATTTCACACTTACCCACATGTTCAGATATCGCTTAATGCAGAGACATTTTCTACCTTTACAAGCTGTTTTCACATAATCTGTCCAAACACACATGCACAGCAAAAACAGCCGCTCTGCTTTCACAGTAGCATCATTACATAAGACCATTTTCGTTTTAGAGACAGGTGGACTTTTCTACCTCAAATCCATGTGTGACCAATTCATATAAAACTGCTGGCGCAGGTTTGTCTCTGGTTCTCACCAACAGTCAAATAGTTTTACACATGTCGCTACAAAACCATACAGTTACACAGTTTTACATTAGATATACACTGAATGAAGTTTTTCAGGTTTTTTGCACACACTTTGAGAGTTTTGCCTTCTTTTTTTAAATGAGCAATTCTCAGCAATCATTAGCATAAGTTATCCTAAACAGAAGCCAAAGGTCTTCAGATCTTATCAGGAAAATAGAGCTAAAAAAATATATGCACGCTTCAACTCAAACAGACTTCAAAGTACTCCAGTGTTCCTACTAAGTATTCTCCAGTGTTCATACCCAACTGACATATGCCTTGTTGCTGCAGGTGAGCAATGGAGACCTGGCCGAGGCTGTGGCGTTTCTGACAGAGAAAAATGCCAAGGTTCCTCAGCAAGATGAGACAACCTACTACCAGACGTCCCAGGTGGCCAGCGACAGATACATCAGCGTGGGCAGCCAGGCAGACACAAGTGAGCAGCTTACCTAAACTTTTGGCATCAAAGTTGTAGAGACATAACAGCTCAGTTTCATAGCAGAAGGTCTCAATCCGTATTTCTGTATTTTAATTTGAATTAATATGACAACAATTCTACAACCATGTTTTAACTTTGTCACGATTGATTATTGTATATACTGTAATAACACAAAACATCATATATGAAGTAGATCCCTAAACTGGAAAATGTGGGAAAAATAACTGTCAATGAAGGTCTATTCAGTGTTCATGCAAACCAAACTACTGTGTGTCTTTGTGTGTGTGCGCCTATTTTTCTTAATGCAGATGTGATTGACCTGACTGGGGACGATAAAGATGACCTGCAGAGGGCTATCGCCCTCAGCCTGGAGGAGTCCAACCGGGCATTCAGGGAGACAGGCATCACTGATGAGGAGCAGGCCATCAGCAGGTGGGCTCAACATTACTCAGCATTACTCACTGACAGCAAATATGCTAAGAAATTCTCGACCCAACATCTGACCAAACAGCTGAGGAAAAAAAGCGGTTTGTACCAAGCCTTGGCTGAATATCCACACTTACCACCTACATTGTCTCCATCTTTGCCCAGGGATGAAAAACAATGAAAATTTATTTATTGCAATGCTGAATTGTTTATCTGCAGAGAAAAATAAGGAATGTCCTGAGCCGATTTTGAGTTCTACTGTGTTTTACTGTGTTTTTTACCACTCAGCGTGCTAGTGTTGCAGGGCTGATCTTCTTAATGACAACTAGACCGTATACTGACAGCAATCCACTCTATAGAATGAAAATATGCACGTGCAAAAGCTGATTTTATAGCTACTATAGTACTGTACACTGTACACTAGGTTTGAGGGCTAATGTCATTACAACAAGGGCACATTTCAGAGGAATAATGGTGGAATGAATATTTGGACCAGTCACCACTTCAGTCACTTTTAAGAGTCATATTTTTTCTCTTTCTTCCACTGTTGAAGCCTTTGCTAATGGTCACCTACCTTGTAATAAATGTGATTCATTCATTATGTCCTGATAAGAAAGAATAAAAGCCTTATGAACTTTACATTTTAAATCACAACCCTTAATATCAAGTACCAGATGACCTGACTGAAGCACAGTACTCAGGAGCAACTATCTGGCAGTTTAATTAAACCCCAGTTCTGACTGAACTGATGTAGACCGTTGAGATAAGCCCTCTAATGGTTAGCTATGTTGAAGTTTAGACAGGAACCTGTTGCTTTTGGAGAAAAGCTTTTGAACTCTGTGTATTTCAATAAAAGGATGCAACTTCAGTCAGGTGGGAAGCACTGTGGCAAGGGTTTGTTTTTTGAAGACTTAAAGATGAAGAATTAAATGAAAATAGCACCTCAGTTTTCAGGAGATACAGTGCCAGATAAACTGCAACAGGCCATCCAGTGAGTAACCAGGTTTTCGGGAAAGTAATCTGCCACCCCCTGCTGTGAAATGAAAAAAAACCTGTGTGTACATAAACCCCCAGTTGGTTTAGCCAGACCTTTCAAATGTAGTGGGGAAATAGGTCTGACAATGCTGAGATAATTTGGTAGAAAAAAAATGTAATGCCTTTAATTACATTTGTTTGTGTTTTGCCTTCCTCTCAATTTTTTGGTTTGTTTGTCTGTTTTTAGAGTTTTGGAGGCCAGCATAGCAGAGAACAAGGCGAGTCTGAAGCGTACCCACACAGAAGTATGGAGCGATTCACCCAACCCACATGACAGGAAGAGGATAGACAACTGCCCTGTGGGCCTGAAAAATGTTGGCAATACCTGCTGGTTCAGTGCTGTCATACAGGTGGCACACACACACACACACACACACACAAAATCACATGAAAGTCATTATTTGAAAAAATGTGTTTCTTAAGAGCTTTTCTACCGACTTTTTTCTGATTGTGCTATAGAACTCCTCTTGTTTTTCAACTTGGCTTTGTGATATTTCTTCTAGTACTTTGCTTTTACACCTACTTTCTTTGGCAATAGGAAACTTATCAAGTCACTTGGCTTTTACAGGCCTTGACTTTTACATTTCTTAGTGTGTTCCTATTTTGGTTGCATGTAATTGTAACGATGCAGGAATTTGCATCATCATGCGTCATCCTGAGAAATAGTGGATAAAGAGTCATCAAAATGTTTATATGCATGAAAATGCTGTTATCCAGGCTGTCACAAAGACTTAGTTTGTTGTATGCTGGTTGAGTGGTAGAATGTGACCTGAGATGAAATATGCCAAATGAACACTGGATACACTATCACATGGTGCCTGGCTCCTGTGTGTAATGTAACCCCCACCCTTGAGAAGAAGGCACAGCTTGAACCTGACCCCGCTGCACTTGGTACAAGAAGAGGAGTAAACAACTTTCTCTTCTCCTAACAAGATGTCCACATCTTAACAACTTTGATGTATCATTTTCACGTACAAAACAGAAAATAAACATCATGACCCTAAGTTAAAGCAGTGAGCATAAGGGGCTCTTGTTATTGCTGTCACTGGTGTGAAATGTTTAGCTGAATGTGTGCAGTTTTTGTTACCTGTAAAATCACACCATACTGAGTTAGATATTCTGGCAATTATATGTGATTTTGCTTGTAAAACATTCCATGATATGTGACACTGTGAGTTTTTGCTTATTTCCTTACTTTCCTACATTACCTCAGGTTGTTTTTCAGTACTTTTATCACATGATACAACATGAACTGTCTACATTATTATTCCAAGTAATGAGGAAAGGGGTCAGGCTTAAGCCATATTTGTGTATAATCTATCTTTAATTTCTGTTCTAAGAACTAGAGCTGGCAGAAGCATGTGATAGATTGGCTTGCAGGGCTTTGAATTGCCAGAGGAGAGGTCTTAATGTAATTGCAGAGAACATAAGCTTTTGATTTGATGTGTTTTAATTGTTTTGGAAAATTGGAAAAAGCAAGTAGTGTGAACAATTTGTTGAAACTTTAGGGTGGTTACTGCAGCTTCCTTGCTTTGCTGAGTGGAATACCACACTTGGTAAAAGGCAGGTTGTGACTCTTGGTAAGCAAGGCAGCTGTCAATTAAGACTACTAACACTAGATTTTTCAGTGCAGTTAATCATGGTTGTTTCTGACATGAAAAATGTATGTGGGCCAATGCTGTCATATCACTGGATGTTACTAACATGTAGTTATTCCTCTTCCACCTCAAGTCTCTGTTCAACCTTCTGGAGTTCCAGAGGCTGGTGCTCAACTACTCTCCGCCAGCCAGAGTGCACGACCTGCCTCGCAACCAGAAGGTAGGATGCCCAGGTTCTCAAAAGAGGAAAATAAAGCAGCAATGATAAAATCTGAGTGTGATTTCTTATTCTTAAAATAATACTGTTATTTAATAATATTTTTTAATTCAGTCGCCTGTGTGTGCAACCTCACATCAGCTCTGTTACTGTGCTTATCACAGCAACTAGCAGTACTTTAGCAGTACTTTAGCTCAGAGGGTTTAGCCCTCTTGGAGCTGTGAGCTACTGTTCAGCAGCTGTGTGATCTTGCTCTCAGGTCACAGCAGCTTAGCATTTTGCCCCTTATGGTTCACATAGATCACTGGTAGCAAGCTACTAGAAGTGCCAACTGGTATGAAATGTTTGATGAAACCTCTATATTGCTCCGCAAGGACGTAAATGAACATGCAGAGAGCGTGTTTTCATTGGTCCTGGAGTTTTTCAAATTTGAGATGCTTAGATTAAATTTGTCTGGCCACAGTCACCGCTACATTGGCAGAATAGTTCTCAGCATGTGTTTTTTGTCCATATTCTCCCTACTGAGTGCTCTCTGTAGGGTCAGCAGCCTGTCGCTAATCTGCGCTAAGCCTCTGCTGTTGAAGTGTGGCTTGGGGCAGTCATCTCTTCATATCAGTTCTCTTGGTCCTAATCACTGACCTTTTACTTAAACAGCATGAGACTGCAAGATCTTAGAATCTAATCTTTGCATCAACATCCCTGACTGTAGCACAGAGAAATAAATGTGTTATTTTGCGCTGCTAAACCAGGTTACTTCTGTGTATCTCCATCATAATGTCACTATAATGGCATCACACAACTTCAAGATGAAGACTAAGGGGAAAAATGTACTTTATGCTGTGCCAAAAAAGTTGGGACTCTAAAAGAAAATAATGAAAAACAGAATGCAATCATTTTCAGACAAGCTGCATCAAATTCACAATGAGAATATATTTACAAAATCAATGGAGTTGATGAATTGATGGTAAAACATTAAATATATTGAGTATATGTCAAAATGGATTAGCCCATTATTACATTCTGTTTTATTTATGTTTTACACAGCATCCAAACTTTTTGGAATTAGGGTTGTATAAAAGCGTTAATAGTGACATGTATTGGTCTATGGCCTTTACAGTGCTTCTCAAATGACACTCGAGGACCTCGTTATTTTTTATTATCAAAGACCAATGTTGAAAACATGCAGGTGAAGTTTGTAGTCATTTTTAGCCAGTGCTGGCTGTTGCTTTCACTAGTTAAAATGTCTAACACCACCAGCATTAGATTAGCTGTATCTAATTAATGTTACTTCTGTAACAGCTATACTGAAACATTACACTGACAATTAATGTGCTCTCCCATAGCTGCCTACCTTACCCCGCCACTCTGTAACATCACTCCATGGCTGCGAGTGAACTGTGTTTTTGTAGTTCAACAGAGTGACGACTCCTCTCTGGAGAAACGATCTCGCTGATAGTGGCATGTTAAACCCAGGAGAATGCAAGGACCTCCATTATTTGGGTCAAGTAGTTTGTAAAAAATCATATGTAAAAGTCAGTATAGTACAACTGTAATTTCAGTGTCAGAACAATCAGTATCAGTCAATATTTATATGTCTTCTGCTGTTCGTTTTCAGGTTTCAGGTCAGCCTTAATTAATGTTAATGTTGATAATTTCAGTAGCTACCACTAAAAACTGTAGTATTTCTGGCTTCACACCAAACAGCAGGCAAAAAATACTTTAAGAAAACATCAAAAGTAAAAAAATGTAAAATGCTTTCCTTTTTCCAAATAAATTGACATTAACACCTCTCAGCTGTTAAGCTGACTTTGGCCCCTTAAAGGATAAGGCTGAATAAGGTTCATGAAAAGAGCAAAATAAGAAAATGTGTTAGTCCACCTCTGGTTTCAAAAATGACTCCTTTTTTTAAAAAGCTAAATAATATCCTAAAACTACAGGGCGCTGTAGTACTGCATTACTCAAACGGTAGCCTATAGTGCTTTTCTTGAAGAATATTCAGTTTACCTCTGAAATGAGGAACACAGATTTGACTGAAGTTTGATTCACTAAATTGTCAATTGTGTTTCTGTGACCAGGAGCACAGGAACCTGCCTTTCATGCAGGAGCTGAGGAACCTCTTCTCCCTTATGGTGGGGTCCAAGAGGAAATATGTGGATCCGTCACGAGCTGTGGAAATTCTCAAGGATGCCTTCAAGTCCAGTGAGTCGCAGCAGGTAAGCCTCATTCTCCCATAACCTGCCCGGCATAGTAACATTCACTCAGTACAGGCAGTGTTCAATGAAGAGAACTTTATTATTGCAATCGGGTGAGAGAAAATGTTCCTGTTACAGCATTAGTATCCATTACTGATGAAAACTTGGAGCAAGCATTTTACCCCAGATGACATCTATAATGTGCAGTAGAAAACACGTGGCGTCACATTGCAGTTTTGACCTGGCAGATGGTGAGATGCTCAGGAAAGTAGTAACAACATTGAAGTCTTCTAATTATGTTTATTAATCACTCTCTGCAGCTGCGAGTTTTCCCTACAGCATTTAAGACTATGCTAGTTATGTTAGTTTACCTAGATACATCAACACCCAGTAACTACGGACCTATCCCTACTAATCTGCCACTCAAGTAAAAGTAGAATAAATCTTGATGCCAATAAACTTTTATTTTTGTACGGCTTGACCTGAGTGCTGCTGGTGATATAGCTGATCACGAAATTCTTGAGGGAGCACATTGGTCATTTACTGTGCGTCCCTCCTCTGCTCCCACCTTAGGCCAGATGAACGCTCCGGTCAATCTGTGCAGGTGGCTAATGTTAGCTGAACCAAACCACAAAACAATGGCTTTGGATGAACTTTTAGGAGAAATGTTGCACCTCACTATTTTATTGTATTTTCAGGAACTTATTAGTTACATACTGATTATAAGACTGTAGAGTCGATAATTGTGCAATTACTGTTTTGCATATTTTTCATTACTACATGAGTATTTCAGTCAATTTGGCAGTGACCATCACACTTAAGAAATAGGAATAAGTCTTGTAGTCTGTGTGTGTGTTGATATCGTTCTTCTTTTGTCCTATAGAAATTAAGCACATCTTTGCTGTTTTTACATACTGGAAATATTTAATACCCTTTATCCTCTTTATGTGCCTTGTCCTTTCAACCGAGGACTTGAGTGCTCAGTTTCATTGTCGTTCTACTGACTCAGCTCTACTGAATCCAATACACTTAACCTCTCTTATCTATAACTATTAATCCTCAAACCCACATCATCCCCTCTGAACTTTGCAAAAAATAATATTGACTAGGAATTAGCTGTTTTGTGCATATATCCTATAATGTGACATACACATGTCAATTGTACAAAACTGTTCTGTTCTTCTCCTTACATAAGCATTTGCACTAAGCCCGCGTGTCTGCAGAGGTTAACTGAGGTCAGCCTTTTGGCCTCTGTACTCATCAGTCATGTCAGTACTCTGTGTATTAGTCAGGTTGGATAGGCATTGACCTGAATTACCAGCTGGCATTGATGTCTGAGAGTGGCCTTGTTGCATGCATGCTTTGAAGTTCAGCAGTCAGTGATCTCCTCCGCTAAGACATGTCATCTTTTATCCAAAGCTCAGTACATATCAGCAGATGACAGACATGGCATTGATTTGACTGATTGTACTTTCTTGCTTGTAGGTACAGTTAAGTCTTGTAGTTTGACTCTGTGACCTCCATGTCCTGAAGGCAGTCCCCATAATTGGTCATTTTGTATGTACATCTTGTGGTTTGCTCAACAGCAGGATGTGAGCGAGTTCACCCACAAGCTCCTGGACTGGCTGGAGGATGCCTTCCAGATGAAGGCTGAAGAAGACAGGTAACCACAGCTCTTTGTATCCAGAGGTCACTGTTGAAAGAATGGGCATGCTGTAAACAAAGTCTTGTTGCAGTTATTGGGCAGCAACTTTTGAAGCAGAGAATCAAATGTACATTGTTTACATGGAACTGAATCAGAGATGTCTCCTGTGAGTACCTTTGGCCTGTGTTTTTGAACACCACCTTTTTCTCCTTTCAGGGAGGGTGAGAAGCCAAAGAACCCCATGGTGGAGCTTTTCTACGGTCGCTTCCTTGCTGTGGGTGTCCTGGAAGGTGAGATGAGGTGTTAAATTAAAACCAATAGAGAGAAAAAGTGAGGGGTAGCTAGAGAATCACAGATAGATAAAGCATTAGCATGGTCTGATTGCTGCAGCCAGAAAGCAAGCAAGTCCTTGCCCCTAGTAATGAAAGGTGACCTTGTTTTAATGAGATGTGGTCCATGTAAAAGAGGAGAGCGGTTGCATTGATCGTAGAAGACCTTGATGGCTGATTGACATTGCGCTTATTATGCATGACAATACTGGCCCAGAGCCACCAAAAGCCGGGCCAGTGGACTCTGCTTCTCATAAAATGACCTTAATGCCTCATCTGCATGTCCGCTAGCAACTCCTCTCTCTCTTTTTTTGGGCTTCTCATCAGTAGTTGATGCGGGGAGGTCTGTGCAGCTGTTTAATGATGAGTGAGTGACTGCTGAACAAGAGGAAATCAGCTTGGATGCAAATGAGTGTGAAATGGCTTGTTATTGCTTTTTCTTTCACGCTCTTTGCTTTTCTAACTCTTCTGTCAGGCCTGGCACACCTCTGACCTATGTAGTGATATGATGTATAAGGACAAACAACTACCTCTTAGGGTTAACCCTAACCGTCTTTCAGTTAGGTCAGCAGTTATGACATTTTAATAATTACTGATTTTCACTTTTTGTCTATTATGTGCGTAATTCCACAGGTAAAAAATTTGAAAACACTGAGATGTTTGGGCAGTACCCCCTGCAGGTGAATGGCTTCAAAGATCTCCACGAATGTCTTGAGGCAGCAATGATCGAGGGAGAGATCGAGTCCCTGCACTCAGCAGAGAACTCTGCCAGGTCTGGACAAGAGGTCAGTGCCAAAGCAGTGTAACAATAGTTGTTTCCATCGAAATGCTCAGGAATTTAATAGCACTGTGGCAAGCCATATACATTTTATTTTGGCCCAGCACCAAGTCAAAGTCTTAAAGTCTTATTCTCAGTCACCTCCTATTGGTAGCACTCTTCACGAGAGAAGACAATCAGGTTAAATAATTTGGGCTTATGTGGTGGATCCTCTCCAAAGGGTTGACCTCTTTGCCCTTATGTGACACGTGTGCTATTCTAGGTTTGACCTCTGGTTAGATGTAGCCTTGCCTACGCTGTCCCACAGCAGCTGGGAGCAGCTAATTACCAGGCTAGTTCAGTATGGCACCAAGCCCTCTGGAAAACCCCAGCCATCATCACAAGGGAGCACTGGAGACAGAGTGGGAGTGACGCTCCCTCCGCATCATATTGGAATGCAGGGTCTTCCCTGGGAACATGGTTAGCAGAGGTGGTGAGCGTGTAATCACAAAAAGAGTTAGGTGATTAATATATACACAGCTCTACAGTGCATGTATTTTGCTTACTTATGCAAGTGATTTTGAAGTGAAATTAAAGTGCTTGAATGTGAAAAATTATTTGGGTGCCCCAGTTTCTAGGGATGCCCCACCAAAACCCGGTGCTGAAATGGAGCTGGTTCTAAATTTGTAATAACACAGAGAATTTTATCACTACTTGAAGAAACTTGAAGAGTGAGATTATTCTTTGGAAAATATGGCTTGGCATAAATTTTAGTTGCACAAGCAGCCTCTCCTCTCAGTCTTTCTACCTTCTGCTCTCTGTCGGTGTTGTCGGTGAGAGAGCAGTCCCTCCTACACCAGTGGTATCTGCCAGTGAATCCATATTAGCAGTAAGAATGAGGATGATGGAGGGTAGGATGAATTGCAGTCACTGATTTCTGTTTTTTCAGGAATGTTATTTATTTATTATCATTGAGTTTATATAGTGAATGTTTAATTTTTATCGATTAAAAAAGAATCAGTAATAGCACCAGTGCCCCTAAAAATATGTAAAAAAAATAAGTATATAGCTCTGATATTCAGAGTTCAGGACAGAAATCAAGTGCACAGAAATCAAGTCACAAGTGCCCCTTGTGACTTGAATTGCGAGTAGTTAGCTTATGCCTAAAGTCTATCTCAAACAGTGTAACACAGATGCAGTGCAAGAGAGGTGGGAAGAAATCATTTATTTTCTTGCCAAAAAATAAATAAAATAAAAAGACGTCATCCCCCCCCACACACACATTTCCTGCATGCCTTTCATGCCTGTCAAAATTGTTCAGTTTTGCTGTAAATGAAACTGAAAATGATCCCTTTTAATGGAGATTTAATTTTCACAATTATTGTGCCTCCATATCATATTGAAATGTGAGTCAAATCTAAATCTGCAGCCAAAAAAAAACTTCTCAGATGGGGACATTTCAAATGAAATGTGACAGGGATCTGTGACAGGTGAATGTTTAAGAAACTCAAAAGAGAAAATTGCTTTACCAAACTGTCTATTCCAACATAAGAGAATTTATCTCAAGATCAACATCTGATTTTCTTTCAGCACTGGTTCACAGAACTCCCTCCTGTGTTGACCTTTGAATTGTCAAGATTTGAATTTAACCAAGCACTGGGACGACCTGAGAAGATCCACAACAAGCTTGAGTTCCCCTCGATGCTCTACATGGACAGGTAATAGAAATATTTGCACTGGTCTTTATTGTAGAATCTACAGTATTTGTCTCTGCAGTAAAAGAGAGATGAATGCCAAGTCTCTTTAAGACTGAAGTCTCTACTGGGGTCTTTGTGTTTTTAGGTACATGGACAGGAACAGGGAAATAACCAGGATCAAGAGGGAGGAGATCAGGAGGCTGAAAGAGCATCTGACGCTGCTTCAACAGCGACTGGAGAGGTACTGTTTGACCATCTACTCCTGTTTATTTAGCCAAGGTCAACAAAGCTCTCTAGACAGCCATGAAGAGTAATTTCTCACTCTAACCGTGTCCTCTCTTCGTCTGTCATTATGCCCTCTGTTCTTACTTCTCTCTCCCTTGGCTTCCCTGCATCTCTTTGACACTCCCACTTTCTCTCTGTTCTCTCTCAGGTATCTGAGTTATGGCTCAGGCCCCAAGAGGTTTCCTCTGGCAGATGTCCTCCAGTATGCCATGGAGTTTGCCTCCAGTAAGCCCGTTTGCACCTCCCCAGTGGAAGACATTGACTCATCAGCACCCCCCGGTGGCACAACAGGACAACAGCTGCCCCCACCAAGGCAAGCTTCGTAACAGAAAGCCTACTGTTTGTTGTCACTGCTCTTCCTCTTTTCCATCATTTGCTCTGTTAGCAGGAAGCAGGTGAAGATGAGAGAGATGAATAAAGGAGGGAGGGTGCAAACAAGGAAACAGTAGGCCTAATGCAGGAACATTTCCATATTCTTATCCTAGACCCCTCTTACTTTTTTGTGAGACTTGCTCATCAAGTGTTCCAATTCAGATTCAGCAAAACCTCCGAACTGTGCAAATATATCATAATTTACTTGTTGAATTGATGAATGCTGCCTGTTCATGAGGAGGTCCATATTCATGTCAACCATATTACAAAGATTGCAAGAAAACAGATTACACCTCAGGTACTGTTACGCTGTCAGGTGTTACACCAGAGAAGTTCACCTGGACAGCCATTATTTCATTTTCTATCAGCTCAGGGAAATGTCTGGCACTTTAGCCGCTACATATTCCACTATGTTCACCAGCTAGTCTCTGTATCTGTCTGGGTTTGGTGGTGAGCATGTTGTGTACAGTGGGTTTTTAGAGCTTTTTTGTTGAATACGGCTGCCTTGTGTGGCTGAAATGTGGCTTTTAATGAAATATCTATTAGATGGATTGCCATAAAATTTTGTAGACATTCATTCCCTTTCACTTTGGTGTTTCCCTGACTTTTCATCTAGCAACAAAAAAACCCCCATCAAAATTATAATTTAAATACTTTCGTTAATGGCTAAATCCCTTCAACTAATTAACTAATGATACTCCCATCAGCCTCAGCTGTAGTTTATGTTCAGTAGTTAACATTATGCTTCATATCAGCGTGTTAGCATTGTCATTGTAGGCATGGTACCATTTGACTCAAAGCACTGCTATGCTGAAGTACAGCTTCACAAAGCTACAAAGGTACATGCCTCTCAAACAGCATATTATATTATATTTCGTACTGTGTCTCTCGCCCAGCAGCACAGCCGAGCAGGACTGCTTGCCTCCCCTAGAGAGCTCAGGCCCTGCCTCAGGTCCCACCTCAGCTCCCACTGCATCCCAGCAGCAGAGAGTACCCATTCATAAGCCCTTTACCCAGTCCCGGCTACCTCCTGACCTCCCCATGCACCCTGCCCCGCGCCACATCACTGAAGAAGAGTTGAGAGTGCTCGAGGGCTGCTTGCATCGCTGGAGGAGTGAAGTGGAGAATGACACCCGAGGTAGGTCTGCCTGTCTCCCATTTGCAGCCCTTTTGTGATCTCTCTGTGGTTGTTCCTTAAGCATGGTTTACCTGTCCATTGCTTTCTCTCTGATATTGCAGTGGTAAATTAGATTGGCTTTTACTAACAGACTGTATATGATGTTCTTCACACCAGATCTTCAGGGCAGTATAACCAGAATCCACAGAACCATTGAGCTAATGTACTCTGACAAATCTATGATGCAGGTGAGCAGCAGCTTTCTGTAAAAAGTCATATTTGCAATAGAAAAAACATCAACTGCTCCATTAGTTAAGTAGTATTTTAAGTATCCTTTGATTTCTTACAGGTTCCATACCGGCTTCATGCAGTGCTGGTCCATGAAGGCCAGGCTAATGCAGGCCACTACTGGGCTTACATCTACGACCCACATCAGCGTTGCTGGATGAAATACAACGATATCTCTGTGACCAAGTCGTCATGGGAGGAGCTGGTCAGGGACTCGTTTGGAGGCTACCGCAACGCCAGTGCCTACTGTCTCATGTATATCAATGACAAGAAGCCCTTTCTCATAGAAGGTACATGCAGACCAAGGTTTAGCCAGTAAGGTTCATATTTGTCTTTGATGCACAATTGTAGGAACTGTGTAAAGTTTTTTCGAACTTGGTTATAGTTACAAGCCAAAATATCACATCTGCTACTTATTTGTCTTGTGAAAGAACCAATTCAGTCATGGGAGATGTTTCCTGCCATTATATGAAAAGCACTTCTTGGTTAACCTTTTCATCTCTGACTTCTATCTCGTATTCCATCAGTTCTCTTTCACTCCATCATTGGATATCACATAATCTCATACCCTCAAATGTGGAGGTAACCATGGGGAATGTGAATGAATACGATGAATTATTCAGATATGAACATATAATAGCCTGTGAGGACATAAGAATGGCATCAGAATTACTAATATTACATTTGTGATTTACAAATCTTGCTTTATTCTATAATTTAGGCACATGGTTCAAAGTTATTGTGCAGAACAGAGCAGTCTAGACATTTTCCTACCAATTCCTTTATAAGCATTGCCCCCTTCCCGTATATGTTTCTGACATAAACAGACACTGCTAGTAGCTTGGTGATACACCCCGACATACAAACATACATTTAATAAACTGTTTTTTAGCAGACCAGATTATGTTCATTTTCTCTTTCTGTTGTCTGTGCAGAGGAGTTTGATAAAGAAACAGGACAGATACTAAGCGGCATGGACAAACTGCCTCCAGACCTGAAGCATTATGTGAAGGAGGACAATGAGCTGTTTGACAAGGAGATTGAGGAGTGGGATGCCCTGCAGGCCCGCAAGGCCCAGCAGGAGAAACTGGCCCTGGCCACAGCAGCCGCAGCTGCCTCGGCAGCATCCAGCACCTCCACTTCTTCATCATCCCCTCAGCCCATGAGTATTGAGTCCAGCCCTCCAGACAATGCAGGTCAGGGTCATGGTGCTCAGAATACAGAGTGGAATACTTAATTGAGAATCAATACTTGGTAGGAAGATAAATACAGAAAAACTCTTGTTCCCTAGAGAATTATAAAAGGATGAGAAAATGACCTTGAGAGATCAGTGTGCAGCCTTACAACTCTAACTCCCTTTGACATGTTATTGTATATAATATTATATATAATATATACAGTACATTACAGGAAATGCGACTAATAAGCGTTGGCTGTATGAAAGTGAGCTAAGAAGTTCGTCATTCAGTTCACAGCACTCAAATGTATTTCTATTGAATTCTAGTGGACACTACAGTGTGATGATTTGCTAAATTATGCAGTGAAAAGTATTTTTATTGGCTTGTTATTCAAACAAATGTGTAATGGAACCCAATTGATAGTTTATTGTGGACACACTGTTTTTACCTAAATTGCATCTTAATTTGGGCACCTGTCCAAAATGAGAGATTTCTATATGTAATCCTGGATATTGGTAAATAATATGGATAATACTGTGAGCAATCATTCTCACACTAATGCAGATACATTTATTGTACTGCTCTTTTAGCTTCCTGTGGATGAAAGTTTTTGAAATGTAGAGCCATACACTTGTGTGTCTCTCTAATGTTGTCATTGCCCTCCTGCAGTGCCCCAGCAGGACCCAGAGTACATGGAGCAGCCATCACCCACGAATGACTCCAAGCACCTGCAGGAGGACACAGAGCGGGCCATCTCCAGGGCTGCTGCTGAGCAGGAGGAGAGAAACCCAGAGGCATTGTTAAATGCTGTATGTAAAACATGCAAAAACACAGTATACCACACTCGCACCCCGTCATTGTCACCCATCATGTGCCTCCTGTCTTCTTTGTCAGTGTGTTAATATTAATGAATTAATCAAGAAACTGAAGTCTATATACCTGCATTTTTAATTTGCCTTATCTTATTTCATCCACAGTCATCTTTTTCCCCTTGAGTAACTCAGAGAACACCATTAGGAGTAATTGTTTGGTTAGGATCCTAGTTTATTTATTACATTAAATGTGGTGTCATTTTTGACTCAAAAAAATACCCATATGAGCAAAAAGTTGCTGTATTTCATATTTTTCTGTTAACAATTGATCACATGACCTCGTCTGTGAAAGATGTTGCTCATAGTGATGATTTTACAGAAAACACTCACTCGACTACAATTCCCCTCATCTCTGTGGACCTCAATAGGGTCTTTTAGCTCATTGTTTTGGTTTTCTGAATGTCAGCTTCACTGTTTTAGTTCACTTTCACTGCTCTCCTGTTGTCGCAGCAGGCAGCTTTTCAGCAATAAAAAAATGTCAAGGTTGACATTGGGGAATGTAGTGAAGAATTTGCTCGATATTGTTCTCAGGAATTGAATGAAGACCAAACTAGAGTTAAGAGGAAAAGATAATCGTACTTAGATTAACTATCTGGTCTGAAACAAAACTCAAACAAGTTCACCACATCAACTTTAATGTTTGTGTTGTGTTCAGCTTGTTTCCAAAAATGTAGTTAAAGCGGGTCTAAATGATGGGTTTGACATTTTCTGAAATGGTACCGTTTCTTTGCTTAGCTGCCTTAAGGAATAGTAACAAAGAGGGAAGTTTACTAATTTAGCCTGCTGAAGTCTCATAGTAGCTTCAGCTGAACTTTGAATGCATTTTTACACAGAAGGAAATTACTATGGATTTTGTCCCCCATTGTTAGATTTGAATTGTGTTCGGATGGGAGCTTTTCACAGCTGGTATAGAGAGGGGAAGCACTCACAGCAACAAAAAATGTAATAATACATATGGGCATTTGAGTGTTTTTTAAAGACACGCTTCAATAAGTGTGAAACTGTCCTTTAATCCATATTTCATGCTTATTCAAGCTTCTAACACCATCCCCACAATTTTCCCCAGTGACTAAACAAGGTTTGAAAGTTATTTGATCTGTCAAGGCCAGTTTTGAAAAGACGGTGTCAGCTGAAAGTATGTCAGTCTTTTGGGAAAACCACATCAAGTCATATAGGGTTCAGGTATAAAATTAGCTTATTTGATGAGCAGTATTTTTCTAATATTTCCGTGTATTTTTCCTCAGCATTTAACGTTTCTTACCTTCCATCAGTACTCTATCCTTCCTGTTTCATCTGTCCCATTCTCTCTGCAGTCTCTTCCCCCTCCCACCTCCCCTCAGCCTGAGGTCCAGGTGAGCACCCCCTCCACCCCTCCTCCTGACCTGGTCACGGAGGATGAGTCCCCTGGCCAGCGCACGGTAGAGGTGGCCATTCCTAATGTGGGCACCTTTGTCATTGAGTCAGAAGAGGGGGGGTATGATGACGAGGTAGCTCTCGCCCAGACAAACCTTCTCTCCCTTTTTTGCTGAGAAGCCTGTGCCTGTTTGATATATGGAGTGAGAGCCTCATTGCCCATTTACACGGCTCTGCGTAAGGTTTTTCACACCTGAGAAAGTCTGACACTTTATGCCAACTGATTTCAGGATTGGCTCGAGGCTGAAAATGCTGCGCAATAAGACTGACCTCTTTGTTGGCCTTCCTGCGTTACTCTTGTGTGAAAAGTCTCTTCTTGAGCCAGTCTGCATCTTGGCACAAAGGCAGGTTGACCTTTTGCAGACAGTTTAAGTCTGCTTCTTCACACAAGTCACTCTTATGTGAAAAAGGACAAGAACATAGGCTCATGTTGTCCATTTCATACCTAACTTTCGCCTGTATATAAAACCAAATGCACTTAAAGGGGATGTTTATTCTAGTTTGCACAGATTTCATGCAGTTCTCATGGAATCATAGTTTCCTTTTCCTTTGGGTTGGCTTGATAACAGCAGTAGTTGTAGGTCAGTATGTTCTGAGTGTGGAATTGCTGCTGTTCTCAGTATTCCAGCCTGTCCCCTGCACTGTTGGCTATCTGTCACACACAGCTGTCACATGGCTGCCTTGGTTTTCACACATTATCCTTGTGAGGATTGCGCATTGTGCCATTGAACTGACTGGCTGTGTCCCTCACAATTGTGTCACTCTAACCAATGCATGGACTGCTGAGTGATGTCTAGCATGCCCTGACTGTGGTATGCTTTATTGTAGTGCCTCAGAGCACATAGCAAAGTGGTCGACCTTGCTCGGTTCGTCACAAGGACCTGTTGTTGTGTTTAACATGGCTCCTGCTTCCTGGGCAGGCGATGATGACCCCCAACATGCAGAGTATAATTATGGCCATTGGCAAATCCAGCAGCGTATATGAAAAGAATGGGCCTGAGGCAGCCTTTTTTAAGGTATACACTATCTCTCCTTTACCTTTCCTCATTCCACACTCACTCACCCACTCAACCTCCATCCACCTTCTCTTTTAGTTGTTTCCATTTCTTGGTCTTCTCCTGTGTACTTTCTTACAGCGCAGTAAAGCGCAGACAGATAAAAACACTATTACAGTATTTCGTAAGTATTGAGTATTACACTAACTAACTTAATAGAATAAATCAAGCCCTAAATATGACATGGGACTTATTGTAATCAAGCTCATCCATTCAGCCCCTCTGCTGTTGCCAAAATCATCTTATTTTGAACTTTGAAATATTGAGATTCATCTAACAGTCCTATAGAGGCACATTTAGCCTACTCTTGAGTGTGTTGTGACTTTGTAAATCAACTCAGCCAGTTTTCTGTCCAAAAGATCGTAATATGATCACGCCCAAAATTCATTTATTTGTAAATCTTTGCAGGTTGCTTTTAAGTTCTCAACTCGAGTGGACCTGAATAAGTATTAGTGTCCATGTCCATACCACCTTATCCTTTGAGTTTTTAACCATGACTTCACTTCTCTGTCTGTTTCTCTTGGTCAGGCCATAAAGCTGGAGTATGCTCGTCTTCTGAGATTCGCCCAAGAGGACACACCTCCTGAGAATGACTATCGACTACAGCACATCATCGTCTACTTCATCCAAAACCAGGCGCCCAAGAAGATCCTGGAGAGGACTCTGCTAACACAGTTTGCTGACAGGAACCTGGCCTTCGATGAGAGGTAGGTCAGACTGGACACTCTGCTAACTGCACAATTGAGTGCCTTCTGTTCTCTTTTTTTGGTTGTTTTGAACTTAAACAGTTGAAATAGTCAAGTTAGACCATTTACGTCGAATCAGCTTCTCAAAATGGCCAGCAGGGGGTAGCAGAGACCTTGACTCTGATGTACAGCACAGAACGATAGTGTCCCTTCTAGACGCTTTTCTTCTGCAAATCCTATCTGATGGTATTCCCCCTGTCTTTTGTTCAAACACAAATCTTACAAAACACACGTCCAACAATGACTTTTTTAATACTGCAGGCAAATATCAAGATTCCCTCCCTATTAAGAAAGTGATGCTCATGTCATTAGGGGATGTAATGCCCCTTACTATCTCTTAAAACTTTTCAACCACGCTTGTTGGCCTCAATCCATATTCATGAGTGAAAAATTGATTTCTCCCTTCTCCTCTATTTTGAGCAAGATAATTAGATTTATGTGTGCATGTGGCCTCAATAGGAGCCTCCGGAGGAGTGTTTCACTTCTCCTCTCAGCACTAAAGAGTGATTCATTAGGCCATGTTAAGGCCTAGGGGCAGGGTGGACTCTTTCATCTCCTGGAGTACCTCACAATGACTCACCATCTCATCGCTAACGCCAGTTCCTCTTCCTGTCTCCCCACCTCCCCCACAGATGTAAGAGCATTATGAATGTGGCACGTGCCAAACTGGACCTAATTAAGCCTGAGGAGGTCAACATGGATGAATATGAGGTCAGCAGCAGTGTCTTCTGGCTTTTATGTATCTAAAATAGTAGATTTAAATCCTGTTATATTTCCTCTAATGCCTTATTATACATCTTCTTTATAGCCTTTGCTGTAACACAGTTATTCATTTAAGAACACGAGTATTTTGGGATAATATGTGACCTTTTGAATTTGAATTTCAGTCAGCTTGCCTGTGATAACTTCTGTTTTTCTTAATCAGATGTGGCATCAGGTCTACCGGAATTTCCGCGAGACAACCATCTTCATGGTGACTGGCTTGGAGCTCTTTCAGAAGACAAAGTATGGTGACACCTTTTCTAATATTTAGCACTGGAAAAGTTAAACTCAGTCTTCAACTATCTTGTTAGAGCATTAATTGAGTTTAGTGTTGCGCATTACATATATTTTCAGTTAATTTCCCGTAAATGTTGAAATGTCACCTGCAGAGGGCAGCAACTTACAGTCTGTGCAACTCCTAGCTTTATAGTTGTGCAGTGAGTTCATCAGGTTTATTTCTTCTTTGAAATGGTGCACTCTCTAAGTTCTCAGTGCATCTTTGATACAAGTTAATGTGAATGTAACATCTGTGTATCTCACTCTTTCCAGTTACGTGGAGGCTCTGATGTATCTGATTTACTCGTACCAGTACAACAAGGAGCTTTTGTCAAAAGGGCTGTACAGAGGGCATGATGAGGAGCTTCTTGGTCATTACCGTCGAGAGTGTTTGCTGGTGAGGCAATACAAGCAGTAACACAGTGATTTATTTCAAACAACCTGTCAGTTCTGTTTTCAATTTAGTGGATATGTTTATTCCTTTGTCATATTTCTTGAAAAAGTGGCTACAAAGTGGGCATTAGCTCTGTGCAGGGTGTGTTTTGGAACAGACACCTTTGTGTCCAGCAGTTCTTTTCCTGTGATCCCCGTCTCGTCTTTGTCGCACCATTTCCACTGTATCTGTTAAAGTGACTCAGCAAAACTAACATGGCCAGACATTTCCCCTTCAATACCGAGCTGTGGTACTATAATCAAATTGCTTTTGCTGAGATATTGCTTTGGCTTGCTTGCAGCCCACAAAAGATTCCACTGAAGGTTTTTCATCTGATACTGACAGATGAAAATCCTTTCAGCGTTGTGATGTGAGCCCCTTTTCATTTCACCCCCACCAAGCTCCAGGCTGTGCTCTGGTATTATTGGTTAGGGCTGAGGGTATTTTGGTCTGATCAGCCTTATACTGGTCTTTAGCAGTCCCCTTGCTGCTGCACTCAGTAACCTTACACCAGCATTGTGCTCATAATGTAATCATTGGAGTGGGAATAGGAAGCAGGAGGGCCAGCGAGTGTAAACACATTACCATGAGACACAAGCGTGTCCTCAGCTAACCTCAAACCTCAGCTCCGCACAGCCTGATCGGTCATCTTAGATCTCTGGCCAGAACCTCTGGCTGCGTCCGCTCAGCTGTTTACCTTCAGCTCTTGTTTTAATTGAAAACACTGCTAACATTGACACAGTTAATGTACTTGGATGTTTTGCAAATCCAGCCTTGCAGTCCCCGATTCCAAACTGGCTTGCAAAAAAAAAAAAACTGGTCGTTTCCTAAGAGTGCAGGTCAGGGAGTTTGTCTGTGTCAGAAAGGTGGTTTTTGCCAAGAGCAGGAAGAAAAGCTTGTATCCACATGCATGCAGGAACGTCAGGATCCACTTCAGTTCCAGTGGCTGTAGGATATTATGTGTTATTAACAGTGTCTGTGGGATTACTATTGGTACTTCAGCTGTCCCGTCTGTCTATCAGAACAAATGGAAAACTTCACTAGAAAGAAAAAGAATATTACAATGAATGACGCAGTAAAAATGAAAACACTCGAGAATGTTGTTTGGAGTGAAAGCAATTACATAAGATAACACAAAAATAATATATTGTCAGGAAAGTGTGTGCTTTGACAAAACTATTTAAAAACATTAAAAATTAGTAACTTAATTTTCTTGGCCAGGATATTCTGCTGTCAAATACCATTGCGGCAACTTGGCCTTTCTGCTTGAATCTAGAACAGAGCTGTTCAAACTGTGAGGCTCCTCCCCAGGGGAGATTTGAAGGGGGAATGTGGAGCGAGAGACATGAGGCAAAGATACTGTATGAGTTGAAAGAGACAGGTGCATGCCAGGAAGTTGGTTATTGTTGTTTGGCTGCCGACTTGGCGGCTCATCAACACAGTCAGCAGTGGCTGTGGCACTCGTGGCATTTAATGTACTTTAAAAAAAACTTAGCACCAGATTGCTGCAATTTGCATCGCAGTTCATACTCTTCGCAAAGTTATGTGAACACACAGACATGATACACATTTTAGATTCAGTGTGACACAGTTGCCAAAGATATCACTCTCTCCGAATAAAGATCCATGAATCTGCTCTGACATCATTGAATAGACTCCTTCAAACTGTGGAACCGGCCTGAGAATAATCAGGTTTTCTTCAGTATCAAAGTCATCATGTGATAATTGTCTGTACATCCATGGTTGCAGTGTAAACAGGAACTCCTTTTATTTAATTCTGCTAATTTTAAGTATTAGCAGTGGTGCCAGTTCGATAGAACAAATATAGGCTTAAAAAAATAGGTTTCAAGTTGTAGCTCACTGCTAACTTATTAATTCCATGGCAACATTATATCTCCTCTTCATATCCCCCGATTCAAAGTAGGATGGAGGACAAAGAATAATAATAGTTACAAAGTTGTTGCACAGCCTCGGGCAAATGTTGAAGCTATATATCACATGTACAAAAAATGAATGTTGATGAATGAATGTGTTAGACAATTGTTTTATTAATGCATATAATCTTATGTAGTAAAGATTCCTCCGTGTCTCCACCCCACAGAAATTAAACGAGCAAGCGGCTGCCATGTTTGAGTCAGGGGAAGAACCGGAGGTTACCACAGGCCTGGGCATCATGAACGAGCTGGTGGTGCCCTGTATCCCTCTGCTGCTGGTCCACGACACAGAGAGGGACCTGCTGGCAGTGGAGGACATGAGGAACCGCTGGTGCTCCTACCTGGGCCAAGAGATGGAATGTGAGTCCCTGGGAGAGGAGGAACTCGGCCTAATAGATATTTCTGGAGAGTTGAAGTCTTAGGTTACTAGTACAGTTCCTGTACCCCTGCCAAAGGTCATCATAATCATGCCACTGCTCAGTTCACTCATTAGAAAGGCTTTGAGGTTGAGCAGCATTTCCACTTGTCCTGGGAAGTCTGAAAATGTAAATGTTATATGTTGATTCATTCCCAACCTCTTCAGTCCACCTATAGAGCATTAATAAGCTGTATACAAGCGTTCAATAAATGCTTTATAACAGACCATAATGTAGATTTAAGAAGATGTAAGGCCATTTTAGATTTTATCAATGTGTTTGTGAACAATTATAACTTGTGTGATGAAGACATATTTTATATTATTACAGAATACGTAATATGTGTATTATTGTCATTCAGTATCTGTTTATACAGCAGTCTGCAGGAGGAGTTATTGATGTTGACGCATACATTGATTGACATTTATATCTTACAATACATGTACATGATGTGTTATAATTAATAGATTAGTCAATTAACTGTAAATTAATCTGCAACTATTTTAATAATAGTAAAATATAATTTAAAAAAATTTGTTATTTTGTAATGACAAGAAAATAATCAAGATTAATCGATATGAAAATCATTAGTTGCAGCCCTATTATGAACCATTTATTAAATGTTTTTATTCTGCTCATAAATGCTAAATAGGGGCACTTAAAGTGTCAACATGTTTTATTTCACTTGAGTGACCCCTTTGGCTCACTGTCAGTATATTAGGACATCAGCATATATCAGTCTTCAAATAGATTTAAAACCATACAGCTTGAATTGAAACCATTAATCAACTGATAAAAAATGAATTTGCAAATATTTTTATTAATCATTTGAGTCACTTTTTGCTCAAATAGGCCAAACATGTTTCTCTGTTTAGTATCACTGTAAACTGAATAGCTTTGGATTTTGAACTGTTGGTTGGTTTTATAAACAGAACAATGAATTCATTAAGCAAGAAAATAATCTGCAGATTAATAGACAATGAAGATGTTTGCAGCCCTATGTAGAATAAATTATTTTTAAGGTTGTCTGTCAGATGGCACTACAATGATCAGAAAATGCTCCTGAAAATAATTTCTTGATAGAAAAATGGGACTGAAAAGGATTCAGCTTTTATCAGTATGTTCCAGTATCAGTCCAGAGAGAGTCTGCTCTCCGAGTTGCTGGCCTTTGTTCAGGAAAAGCTGAGCTTATCACCCAGACCCCTATTCACTGGAGTTTTACAATCTGTGTCTGTTGTGGGACATGCTTTTACTACTTGTGATATCACACTGAAAATATTTACCCTGTGATTTCTGTGTTTGGGAATCAGATTTTCACTGCATTGCGATGCAAGGCCCATACAGTTAATCATTTACTATCTTTCTGTCTGTCCTCCTCCCGCTGGCAGCCAACCTCCAGGAAAAGCTGACCGACTTCCTCCCCAAGTTATTGGACTGCTCGACGGAGATCAAAAGCTTCCACGACCCTCCCAAGCTGCCCACCTACTCCACCCTGGAGCTGTGTGAACGATTCAGCCGCATCATGGCCGCCCTGTGCAGGGTGCCCACCGAGGGAAGTTGAGCTTGGAGGGACGGCCAGACACCTCTCCCTTATCACAGGCCCAACTCTGGGCAGAAATCCATGGACCTCTCTTAACCCATGCCTTCCTTATAAATCCAGGGGTCACTCGCTTCTAGCTGTTATTCCTCTGTTACTCTTTTGCTGCTATAGGTTTTATCATTATAAATATTAGTTTACTTTTATTTTAAACAAAACACAACGGAGGGAGGAGGAGAGAGGACGGACTGTTGAGACGGAGTAAAGAAATGAGAGAGGAGAAGTTGGTGGAAGAACAGTGGCTATCCTACATTGGTTGAAAGCCAAGCACATACTGCTTTAGCTTTGCAAAATAAAGAGTTTGAGGGTTTTTCATAGTTTATTATTGTTGTTGTTGCTGTTTGATTCAAGCTTCCCCACCCACGCTCATAGCCCTTTCTAAAGCACCCCTCTCTGCGTGAAAAGGATCACCCTGCTGCTCTGCCTCCAGTTTGGTACAGTATTACCACGTTTTGTTTTATTTTTCTAAGGAAGTAAGGAAGAGAGCCTTCAGATTTATCAGCAACTCAGAGTATCTCAAATGGGTCTCTTGTCTTTGTGGACTGCGCCAGAATGAGATGTTTTTAAGTGCTGTGGTAGACAGCCATGGACTTCCTGTGGCTTGTTAATAAATCGAGAGAATAAAATTTTATTTATGGCCCTTTTAGGCCAAATAAACAAATCTTTTGCCTGATGTCGATTTTTACTTTGCTTCTATTATTACATTATCATTGACATTGCACATCATCGTTGGAAGGGAAACATACCCTTTCATTTGAGACATTAAGGTGATTGACAGAGCGACTGACAGTTAGCAAGGTAAGTAGAGGTTCAGCGTCATGCCTAAAGTCACACTGTACGAATCAAATCTGAGATCTGTGCTCTCAAAATCTCATGTTTTCCTGCTGTGATAATGCAGCTGGTATTAGGCAGCTTATTAGAATCTGATTTTAATTAATGTGGGGATGCAAACTCCAAATCATGTGGCCAAAATAATAAAAATCCAAAACTGACTCAATTTTAGCTGCTTTTGAAATGGGGGTTTTTAATGATGCAGTTTTGGACTCATTTCCTGGAGTAGTACTAATATCCGGGAACACTGATCACTACAAACAACCCATGTGATGAAGGCAGGAAGCGTTTCCAGAAGCCTTTTTCAAAACGTTGCTACCAGCATTGTGCACATCAGAAAATGAAAGTCATCTTTTAAAATTGCTATGTTGTGCAGTGTTTTGAATTTTGCTCTGAGCTATAACTCAGAACCATGAAAACTAATCACTCTGGAAGAATGCAACTTTTAGATCCTATCCAGTGTTTCCTCCAGTATAGTGCACAGACATGGTTACGTGCACACATCACGACTCCGTACCTGTCCATTATTTTGCCATGCCACTCGTCTTCAGTGTGAATCTTTTAAGTTTAAAGAATTCAGGAAAGAACATCTCAAACATTTCTGAATACTGGAGATTTAACACCCAACAGATTATTAAATGCCTGGAAGTCCTGATCTTAAACGCATCACAAGAAGAGTCAGTTACAGTAAAAAGTCTGCACTGACATGTAGAACAGACTGTTGACAGTGAGACAGTGAAGTATATGGAATTATTTAGATGTTGCACTTCTTAAAGATGTGCTGCGACCTCTTGGTTATATGAGATGTCTGTCTCTCCGCTTACAGAATGAGACCTTGACCATACAATGCATGTGTGTCCTCTCTGAATTGATTGATGGCAGTTATTAACTGGATTTTGGAAGAACAGCTGTCACAGGATCACAAAATCGTAACCAGAAGTTTTGCACACACTTAAATGACTTTGGCTTAGGCTAACAAGCTGCCTGACAAGCAGTCTCTCTGATGGCATTGACGCTGGCCGCCCTTGGCCTGGGATGAACCTCTATTGATGAGTTTCAATTGCTTGTGCATTCCTTCATGGCTTTGTGTACCAGTGTTGGGCCATCGGTTGACAGCTTGTCTGCTACAATTGTGGCTGCCTTCTATGGCCTTTTATCAATGAGCCACATTTTCAGCCACAGGCCTGGCATGTCATTGGTTGGATGATCTTTGAGTGGTGAACCAATACTGCTACACACAAGGCTTTCAGCATGAAACAAATAGTAGACGAAACAGTTCTTGTAACACTTAGACTGTCAACCCTGGCATGTATTGTTCAACCTGATACTGCATAAGAGTCAAGCTTAAGCTTTTACTTGAAATCTGTCCCAATGTTAACAGTGGTGGAAGACGTATTCACATCCTTAAGTAAAAGTACCTATTTAAAACTATTATTACATACAATTATTAACTATTACTCTTACAAGTAAAGTTTTTCCTGCATGAAAAAAGCAAATTAAGCAAAAGTTGAGAAGCATCATCAGCAAAAATGTGCTTGTTCCTTCCCTGTGACGCTGCTTATTTTGTAAGAGGTCATAAGCCAAAAATGTTGGAAACCACAAGTCAAGTCAGTTTTCCTTATATGGCCCATTACAACAAATTTGCATCGAGGGATTTTACAATCTGTACAGTACCCTTGATTTGGTTTTCAAAAAAAAACTGCAAGAGGAGCAACAGAGGAGGGATCGCTCTCTCCTTGGATAGACCTGCAATAGATGACGTGTGTATGGAATAGACCAACATCGTAAAACAGTACGGACAGTCTGGATGACCAAATTTATAGACGGGAGAGAGAGAGAAATGAGGAGAGGCTGAATCTCCTGGAGGAGTAAGATCCACATCCAAACATCTGGAATGAGTCACACACAGCCGGGGGGGAGAGAGGGAGAGAGATCGTCTTTCCATCATCAACAATGTGTCATATTTTATGAGGTTTTCATAATTTCTTTGCGTAAAATCTTCATCAAAAAAGTAACTATAGCTGTGAAATGAATGTAGTGGAGTAAAAAGTACAATATTTCTCTCTGAATTGTAATGCAGCCGAAGTATAAAGTAGCATACCAGTACTTGAGTAAATGTACTTAGTTACTTTCCACCGCTGCATCTTAACTGCCTCCAAGTGTATGAGTAACTTAAAAGAGTAAAAGCGTCCCAGAGAGGCAGCAGATTCACCCTGCTATCTAAAATCAAAGCCACACTAAGCAATACATAGAAATGCAAAACTAGAAATACAACAGCAGTAAAGTGGCTCTCATTTGCTTGGCTGACTCATAGTCTGTCATTGAGACAGTAGGTGGTTGATGTTGTCTTCATTCAAATTTCAGAGTTTTTTGAATCCCTCTGTAAAATGAACTACTGTCTTTTAACCCATGCGTAGGACTTTCTCTGGAATGAGGTGGTTTGAACATTCTCAGCCTTCACTGTCTATCTGAAGATTAATAATCCACCTCTGTGTTTATGAGTATTTAACCCCAAGGTTCAACCAGTAATATGAGTTTATGAGCTGAGCTGTGAGACTGTACATTGTCCTTGTTTTACCCTGGTTTTAAAAATACCAGGGCCGGATTTATCATCTGCATTGCTCTGTGTGTGTGTGGTTTGTGTGTAACCACCTTTGAGTTGGCCTTTTGATGGACCTATCTAAGTAGAACCCATTGGGTTGAAAATGTTTATGGGGCATTAATTATAATTATTGGCAGCGGCATCCCCTAATTTTGCTCATTATTTCTATTGACTTGAAGTGGGGCATGAGGCCAAGTTCTGTGATGATTATAGAGTAGGAACAGTGGCAGTTTATACAGTCCATGATACTGATGGACAGGCTTAATTAGTGGTTTGAACTGGTTTTCCAACAGCATCCAAATTTAAACCCCATGGACCCAATTCATGACCTGCAGTTGTTAGAGGGGAAAAACAGCTGAGACAATACACTCGCCGCTGCCAAGTCCTTCTAATTATATATTCAGCCAAATTCCCGTATGTGCATAATATTTATCTTACACATATACACATGTACAGTCTGTGCACATGTATCTTTGCTTATGAGGCTGCCAACCAGTCATTTGTTTACAGGTGAAAATTGAAACCACACCAACAGTTGTAGTTGAACTAAATGTGTTTTCAAATTAAGGTTGGTTTGTCTTGTATTTATATGATTACATTTTAGTCTCTAAACCTGAGATGCGTGCTACCTTGCGCTAATATTTAGTTAAATTAGACATTTCTCATCCTAGTTTGACATTTATCCTCTTTGAAGAGTCCAGTCTTTAATTAAATTTTTTTTACATCATCCTCCATAAATGAAACTGCAGTTTTAAACATTTATAGGTGTGATACAGCCTCCGGCCACCAGTGGCAGCACTGCACAGTCAATTGGAGAGAAGAAGAGATCCGGCGCCATCTTTGATTTTAAGATGGAAGTCAACTCATTCTGTTGGTTTAACATTAAATGGTTGTCGTTACTGTACACACAGCTGTATTTGATTTTTGTCACCTTGAAGTTTATCAGACAGTAAGTTTGTCTTTTCAACACTTTGCATGTAACATATTTCATTTATAAAATCAACATTTATGATTAGGTAGTGACAGAAATGTGCCATAACCACTGCAGTTCCTATTTTAACCTGTGGAGAAAAAATGTTAACATCCATGTTAAGTTTTTGTACTTTAAGATGATGTTAAAGCTTCTGTTTTAGCTCCTGTTTTGGCTTCTTCCTCATTCATTTATCAGTCTTTTCTGAAAAAATGAAGCTGTTCCAAGGTTTACTTTCCATATTCTCAGAATAATCAGCATCCACTATAAGACTCGCTATTAGCTATCCAAACCCCTGTGATTCAGATATAGTAAACTGATTACTCCATCCATAAAATTCACCAACACTCTTCTCATTAAAACTCATTATACCAACTCTTTAGCTGTTGAAAACATATATGCCGTTCAGTCCTCTCTGTCCTGCTGTTATGTCATGAGATAACACAGAACTAATCATTCACCTCATCCATGGCCTCATGTGGTCTGGGGCTTATGGGAAATGCTGTTCGTCAAAGGCAGAAACAGAAATATTGAATAATAAATGACTTTTTTTATTATATCCTTGTCCAAACATATGGAGCAAAACACACAACATACTGTTGAGTAATATTCTGTTCTGCAATGCTGGATTTTTAGTTATTGGCATTATTACATGCTCTATAGTATCCTGTATTCTGCTCGTGCATGTAAATATCATGGACTATCCTGGTGTCAGAACCTGGATAAGGCCTTGCCCTGCAAATCAGGACACTGTGGCATGTAAACACCTAATCCTGTTTTCTGAACTCACAGAACAAACAGGTTGAAATGGTGAGAGATCAAAACACTGCTGCGGGCAGATAATCAGAAACCTGGATGCAGGGATTTGAATAACCAGGTTTTTCATGCTCCATGTAATAGTCATATCCTGAATATGAAAAAAAAACAGGATAAGACTCAAAAGCAGGATACACATGCACATGTAAACACACATGAGGTTTTCTTCTGGAACACAACCCAGTTCCAGTTTCACTTTGACTTTGTATATGAATTGATTGTAGACCTTTCTGTTTTTAGCTCATGGAGTCCATTACATTTTGTTATCTGGATCCACAGGTTCATGGAAATCAGTGGGAATTTGTCCTGTGAGTAACACGTTAGCACTGACAATGGCCATTTACAGTGAGAGCTTAACAGTAGCATGTTCTTCTATTACACATCAGCAAATGTCAGGGAAAAAAACGCAAATGAATGCATTCATTTTGATTCATGTATAAGACAATCTTGTTTACGCCTAATCCAAGCACATTTTTCCTGAAACATGATGAAAGCTGTCTTCATTTTTCAAGCTGTTTGGTTTTCCAGGCTGTCGGTATGGTTCAGTGTTGAAGATTGTATAGCTCAGCATGAGGCACTGTAAACTTTTACCACTTTACACTTGCTTAGCTCCAGCAAGTTCACTAAGTTGTGCTGTGAGAAACACTGAAACGCTCAATCAAGTTTATTTGCATATACAGTATCATCACATCCATATCTCAAAGACCTTCTCATACCGTGCAGCTTCTAGTGCCTATTGGAACTGAAAGAAGTAGTCAATAAACAGAAAAATACTCAGCAGCTACTTAGATAATTGGCTAATCAATCAAGTTATTTATGCATAACACTGTTACTGACGAATAATCTTTCTAAAATGTCAACCAGCGTTGGGTTAATAGTCCAGCATTTCAAAACAGTGAAAGAACTGAACTGAGGCTGTGCAGCAGGAAAGAGTGAGAGTTTTATAGAGATGCTCTCCTTCCACATAGCTAAAAGGCTGTTCTTGTCCCATAGGAGCGACTGACTTGAGGATTTTTTTTTTTTTTTCACTTTTCTAGGGCAAACTACTTAACTTAATGTACTCTTTTATTGTTATAGAAACCACATGCCCATCACCACTGCCCCGGCTGTTATTAACCAACCAGCTCCAGCATTGCACCAATGAGGGCTGGGGGCGAGGGCGTCTGTCTTGTCTTGGTGCATCTTGCCAGACCACGTGAAGGACAGCATCAACAACCTGCGTATTAAACACTTGGTGATTATAACTTGAAATGGCTGCTGGAATGACACAGGCTTCACTGCGGCTGTTCTGATTACCTAAGCTGTGAACAATCGCTGCAAAAACACATCTGGTCATTTCGGTGAAGATTTATCCTCATTTGATAATTTCCTGTTTTATTGCATACAAGTCTAATTTCCCCATTCGAGTTTCAATGTTAGCTTCACGCAGTAGTCTGCTCATATGTTGTCTTTTGTCATCGTTCTGTGTTGTTAAATGTCCGCAGGTTTGAATACCTAAACTGTAACTAACAGCTTTGCTTCCTACGCTAACAGATCAGGCAGGTAGCATCATGCTGCCCCACAACCCCCCCGCCCCCGCTGTGTTACTGCAGTGAGCCGTGCGGCGACAGCCAGCGAGGCATTTGAAGCCCATAGATGGCAGAAGAAACAGTTTCAACTTTGCAGCTTATAAGTGTTACACAACCTTTTCTTCCCCTCCAAAGTTAAATGACTCACCTTGCAGTTGAGTCAGCATTTTGCGTTTGTCAAAGAAATTCATTCTTTCGAAATGTGCAGAAAATAAGTGTGTGTTGGGAGCTGAGCCTTCTGCAGCTGCAGCGGCTGATTCAGGCAAAAGCCTCTCGGAGCACAGACCGTTCCAAGATCACGCTGCTGGCAATTTGCAGCCGTCGCATGAATAGAAAGCAGCGGAGGGCATTCTTCACATAGCCAGTCTGAACACATATTTAACATCTTTGTTCATGTGGGTCTTTAATCCCCCTTGAACCGAATATCAATTAACAAGCACCTCTTTATAGTCAGGTTTGAGAATAGCTGATGGTAAATTGCTGCCCGTTCACTTAGCACTTAATGGTGCTGTGCAGGGAGAAAAATGCCATCTGGGCTCTGTGCCAGGGGCTGGTGTTTCACAGCAGCTACCGCCTCACACCGGGATGTGATGAGAAACTTGGTGGGAGAAGAGGTCTGAGGTGAGGAGGGGGAGCCTCTCAAGGTGCCACTTCCATGGAGACGCAGTCGGGCCAAACAAGACTTCTATCAGTGGACAAACAAAAGGTGAGGTGGCTGCCCGACTGCCTCATTACTGCAAGAGCAGCAGACGCCACCAAACTGCTGAGATGTGATTCTTTGGGCCGTCAGCGAGGGCAACGCTAATCAACATCTTGTGGTAATGAGTGATGTTGAGCATAAATCTTTTCTCATGGGATTGGCTGTGTTGTTGCTGTTGGCTCAGTTGCCTAGGAAATAAGCATCTCACTGTAGACGGCAAGCTGCAGTCTGTGTGCGCTTTTCTTTTTTTCTTTTTGAGTTAACTCCAACCTCAAAACTGGGCATGCTTTCTGTCACTTGCTTTTGTTTTGTTTAAGCACATATTCTTAGCCCTGTTGACTTTCATGAATCTGTCAACTCAGCATTGTCAGAGAGCTCCGTTTTCAGCACTCCTTCTTTTGGCAAGTTTGAAGTCGAGGAAAAAAGCAGGCGTTGTGAGGTCACCTCATACTTGACCATCCCTCTCCCGCCTTTTCCTCTCTTATCATAGACGCTGGGACTCTTGGAGTGTTGGCTGAAAAAGTATAAAGTGCCACCAGTCTCATTTCTAAACATACAGTGTGGCACCGTGTTCATGATCTGCATTCAATCAGCACATGTGGAAAGAACCCAACATGTGTTTGCCCTGATAAGACTGTAACAGGATGAAGCACTGACATCACAAGGTGGTCACAGGGGATTATGGGATTGTAGAGGTATGCGGACCATAACCTGTTGTGGCTCTTCGTTGGACCAGTGATGAACATATTGTGATATTTTTAATGTATCATGAATGTGGAGATAGTGTTTCTGCCTGATATAAACAGAGTGACACTATTGAACAGGCCTAAGAAAGACAGCTCTGACATTGAACAGTGAACGCTTTGTCCACCAGCCAAAAGAGGCCTGTTTAAAAATAGCTCTGCAAATGAGGTGTTTGATACTTATGATACACTGCTCAAACCAATAGTAAGGCATGGAGGTTCGATAGAAAACTGCAACTGTACTCTGTGATGTTTCCTGTTATTTCATCAATGACCTTTGCAGAAAATTACATTTGAAAGTTAAAATAATGGCAGCTTTTGTACATTTCTGCAATGACAGTAATTCTTAACTATTTTTCAGTGTGGTTTTATATCTGCAATAAAAAGCATCACTGCCTCTGGTTAATCCTTTGTAATAAGTTCTTAATTAGCGTTGATGGAGTAACTCTTAAGTGCTATTGAATACTTTTCTTTCAGAAGCAGCCAATAAGAAATGAAGTCATGAACGTAGAGTGAAGGAAACGAAGCAGGAGCACTAAGCACTCCCGTGAAAAACACTTAGCATTTAATTTCCCATTTAGGCAAAGTCACAATCAGCAAAAATAGTGTCTTGGCTTCCAGTCAATGAAGAAAAGGAGTGATGCATTTAATATATGAAGAAGCATTCAGTGAAACCCAAGGCCATGAATCATTACCTTAAGCCCTTTCAGCCTGCAGTTTTCTTCTTTAATTTGCCCCTCCCCTCCCCCTCCTTGTGGCCCAGATCACTGAGGAACTCACTAAGAGCATTGTTTCTCCTGCCAGCTCACTTGGCATATCTAGTTTTATTTAGAACCCTCTGGCTGTTTGGCAGGAGGAGGAATAAGCGGTGTTAAAGGTATTTATGAGGTTGTCCTTAAAGAACCTTTCTTTTTATCAACAGTTTGACTAATGCATGTGACAGTAAACTTGATGTTGGCAGCGGCTATGAAGAAGTTGTCTGTATGACTGATGTTGGTTGTGGTAACTGCCAAGCCAACATGTATTAATTATAGTAGTTTTTAAACAGACTGGTTTTCATGAAAGACAATGTTTGGGAACTACCTAAATGACCAGGCTTTTAATGATTACAATTCCCAGAAAAGTACAAAATCCATATTCTTAACATGGTGCAGAAAGTGTGGTTTTAAACCAAGTCTAAAATGCGAGCAGATAAAGCTCAGAGCTAGGGGAGTGTCCCGTTGTACCCGTGTTCTGAGACACGTACCACATGCCTGCAGTGAATCCTATAAGTGGTCTTCATTGGATGTTGTTCCCTTTTTCAAACAGTATGTCATAATAAATGAATGCGTTTTAGTTGGACTTCTTTTTTTTCCCTCAATGCAGAAAGTGAAACAAAAAAGAATAACAACATCTTAATTTTTCATCAAGGTTAAAAAAAATGAGGTTCTCTGCCAATGTGCTCTGTAGTAGTTGGTTCCCCCAATGTTCACGATAATTAAAGTGTATAAAGTATAATAGCCAATAGCATCCATTCTGGAATCCAATCCACTAAAATTACACATATTGGATTTTCAGTATTTCCAACCCTCAAAAATTCAGTAAAGTCAGTGTTGACGCGGCAAAAATTCAAATTAAAACAGAAATTGGAACTCACTTTGAAAGTATACCGAGAGCCCAATTTAAGGCACGTATACCAAAAGTCATGCAAATAAATCAAAAGCTGAGAACCTCCCACTGTCGTAGTGTAGACAGACCTGTCTGCGTGGATGTCTGTATCAATAGGAAAACTGCTGCGGCTGTTAAAACCTAATTCCAATAAAAATCTGTTTTTTAACATGGTTAACATGTTCATTTTCAAAATGATGGCAGAAACTTATTCTGTTTTCGGTTGCAAAAGGGGACATGATGAGCCTTCGTATATTACCAAAGGATCTGAAAATCTGAGACAAAGAAAACTCCAAAGCACTGTTTTGAAAATTTTACACAAAGGTGAGCAGGCATGCTCGAGCTGCAGGCAAGTGGTGGAGGGGTGAGTGGAGACAGAGGTGGCAAATTTGCATATTCATAACTCTGCTGGTACTTAATGAAGCCAAAGGTGGAGAGTTACATCATGTTACATCATGCAACAACAACCATGAAGCTCAGTATCAGCAAAGCCCATAAGCTTGTGATGGACTAGCAGAGGAACAGGAGGTCCCCTCTTCTGTAAGAACAGGGAAGAAAAAGTGAGGAAGTTGACTTTGTTAAGCTTTGCTGTTCATTGAGAGAAACAAAATCAATGTCATTGTCATTGTGTGTGTTTACATGATTGGCCAATAAAGCTGATTCTAAAAGAACACTAAGTTGTAGCCATGACATTTGACAATGCTTCTAATGTGGATGTTGCTCTAAAGAAGCTACAGATTCTACAGTGTTGATGCTTCACACACATCTTCAACACACAGAAGATCAACAATCACCATAGTGTGAAGGTCAGCACCCAAGATTAGTGTCACCAAATCAGTATCTGACCAAATGTTAAATATGATCACAATCTCCCCTTATGTTCCTGAGTTATGGCGTTGAATAATAACCAGAAAAGTGCTGCAGAACATTATGATGTCACAGTGAAGTTGACCTTTGACCTTTTGGATATAAAATGTCATAGCTTTATCATTTCAACCTATTAGATATTTGTGTGAAATTTCATCATAATTCCCCACAAAATCATATGAATTCTTGCCAAGGATATGTTTTGTGAGGTCACAGTGACCTTGACTTGTGACCACCAAATTCTAATCAGTTCATCCTGGAGTCTGAGTGGATGTTTGTGTCAGATGTAATGAAATTCCCTCCAGACATTCCTGAGGTGTTGCATTCACAAGAATGAGACAGACGTGAGGTCAGTGGCCTTGAACTTTGACCACCAAAATCTAATCAGTACATCCTTGAGTACCGTGATTGTATTTTCAAACCCCTAAACCAGGACCTGTGAATGTACCACATGTTCATGCATACACACATATACACACACCACAGGCGTTTTCACCAGGATGGGGACAATATTTCAGCGTAAACCTACCAAGTGCACCTTTCGTACCATAGACGCCATGAACGCACCATTTATGTTGACAGATACTTTTCAAAGGAAGGAATAAGCCTTCTGGAGCTCTTTAGAAAAGACTTTCTCTTCAGCGTGAGAGCGAACCGATAGCATACAGAAGGGCTCTATCGGAAAGAGCCACCTGTAACTCATTGGCTAGCAACAAACAAATACAGTTTTTACTACAGACGTGTGGAGCATTGTTTTTGTTAGGTTTATGTTGATGTTAAGTAAAAATGAGTAGAACAGAACATGATAAGTATAATATAATAATTTTAATTTTGGTAAATCTGGTAATGAATGTCTTTTTAGCGTTTTACAGATATCTCATAAAATTCCCTCAAGATGATCCTGAGCTATGGCGTTCGTGAGAATGGGACAGACGTATGTGTAGGTGTACAGACGGACGGACATCCTGAAAACATTATGTCAATGCTGTGGTGTGGAGGCATAGAAATACACACACTGAAACCTCAGGATGAATATCAATCTGTGGCTTTAACTTTAAAAATGTGGCTTGGTGGGCAGGAGCCTCAAAATGTCTGAATAATAACTACCGGGTTTACACAATTGTTATTTACATTTGTTATTATTTTGAGCATTTTCCCTCCAAAACGTACAGTATATTATTATGTACATGCCATATGTATATGTAACGTTAAATATTAACGTAGCAATTAATTAGCCTCGTTTGTTTGTGATTAACTAGCTTAGTCATATTAGCCAGTAAGCTAGCTAGCTAGTTGTTATTATTAGCCGGCTCGTTATCCACTCACTCTTGCCTTATTTGGTTAAAGTTATACTCTACAATATTATGGAATATGTAGAAATGTCAACGTCAGAGACGTAAGAGTTTTTATTAATTATTAAACGTATTAATTTGCACCTGTGCATCAGGTTACAGTGACTTGTACACATTGTTATCGCCGCAGGGAGGAAACATACAGAAAGTCGCGAGTTGCCAGGAAAGTTGCTGCCTCAGCCAACAAAGTGTGGGATCCATCTCTCCCTCGTTTGGAGCTGACACCCACTAAAACAACAGAGGAAACCATAGGGTGAGTCCAGACTAGCAGTCTTTGGCAGCTGAACCTCATTTTCATCAGACCTAGATTCGTCGTTTTTCCGTCTTTCCCTGTTGTAGTTCGAGCCTTTCCGTCTCTCTTGAGGCTGTTGGCGTCTTATAATGTGACAGAATGGAGAAGGGGACAGACTGTTAGTTAAAGGACACCACTAGACTGGTAGTTTTAACTGTATAGGATCAGTGTGAATTGTATTATAGTAAAATTCCCTTGTCTAACAGAGCACTAAACACTCAAGATTTAATATGTATTCCTGTAGAGGTTTCTCCAGTGGCGTGTGTGTTTTGCTTCAGGTGTTCACAGTCATTTTCATGTCATATCGACTAGACTAGGCCAGAGAAATCCATGTGTTCATATTTCAATAATGTAAATGCACTTTTTGACAAAGAGTGATGAGAGCAAATCCTCAGATTGTAGAAAGTCCTGTCATGCCCTGTTTACTGGGAGTGAACACTGTGCTACATTAGAGTGGTAAACTAGCCCTGGGAATGGGGGTCCCCATTGACGAGGCCTGTGGCCATTTTATTTCCTTGCTTTATTAATGTTTCTAACATTATTACATACTGTCAAAATACCTTTTTCTGATTGGCAAGTTAGTACTTGTTAACTGAGGTACTTGGCAACTAAACTGGAGAGCTGGAAATCAAGATGAATGTGTGTGCATGATGCCAATTTTTTGCCCTTGTATTAAATTTTTTTTTTTCTTCTTCTCCTTCTTTGGTCTGTGGAGAGAAAACAAGAGAGAGAGTGTCATATTGGGGCATATCTGCTGCGGCATGATAACTAATTCATTCATCCCATTAACAAGCACGTTTTGAATTGGTGGCTTTGGGTATTTTTCCATCATTTAGACTTAGGTGAATTGATATGCTGTGTCACACATACTCACTGTGATGATGGAGGCTTTTAATCATATGCCCTCAGAACTTCAAGGCATTACTAATATAGATATATGTGTGTAAAGTACATGTGTGTTTGGTGGGGAGTTTATAATCTGTGAGGCATGGCACTCAGTCTCTGTGTCTGCACACACCTCTGACCATTTATGAGTGTAGCCTTGCTGTGCATGTAGTTTTCCAATAAAGAGGAGGAAGGCAGGGAGGAAGGTTTGGAGATCTGTGATCTGCAGTGAAATCTGTCGGCATCACACACTGAGAATCAGGTAGAAAGATGCTGTGAGAACCTTCCCGTCCATTTTAGCACGGGAAATTTTTTTTTTGGTCCACATAAAAAGATAATGATGAAAAATACTAATCTGCTTTCCTTTCTTAAGGTTAGATGAGAAACAGTCAGACGTCAAGCATGAATGCAGCATATCTAAAATTTCTTGCAAATTCCTATCCTGCTAATGTAAGATGTGTCCAATTATGAGTCCAGACTTAAATTCTCCCCAAAACACAAACACTTACAAATGTGTAAACAGGGCTGAAACTATTTGGTGCTATTTTTTATAACATATAAAAATGCCTAGGATACACAAATGCTTTGAATTTTGACTCTCTTAACTTCCACTGACCAGCGAGCGAATAGGTATGTCTCTGTGTTACCTGTGGAGGGCAGCAGCAGGCTTGAGATGCATCAAGGCTGCTTGTAGTGCTAAAAGAAGAATAAGAATAGAAACGAGAACAACACACCAGCCCATTGGTATGGACCAAAGCTGAAAACCCTTACTGTACCTCAAGCTCAGCCCTTACTGACCAGACCTTTAAAGTCATATTCACCAATTTTAAAGTTACAGAGCTGAAGCAGATCCATCTTAAGCTGCCTCAACAGTGCAGACTGAGATGTAACACCAGGCTGGGCCTCTATGTAAACATCTTCATCTAAAAGCAATCTAAAAGGTGTGGCAGAAAGGTAAACACATTTTTAGATTAGATTAGCCTTTATTGTCTTCCTAAGGACAAATTTGTCTCGGGCATTCCAGAGAGACACAGCAGCACACATGTACAATAAAACTCTGCATAACAAGCAATACAGCCCTGTGCAGAGATATTGCACAGATGCCAAAGGGTCAGCACTCAGAAAGAAACAGTATGCAAATAGGGAGACATATTTTATTATTATTTTCATAGTATTTCATAGATTTTCCCAATAGCCACCAGACAAGTGCAACTTCTTAAAAAAGACCATTTTGCAGCTTCAAGCATAAACATATAAATAAGACAAAATTTGTCCTCGGTGCAATGTTTGCTGATACCTCTTGCAGCAGACATGTAGATTTGTTACAGTATAACAGGAAAAGCACTGGTGTAGCTAAAACATTAATGATTTTTCTGTTCTATCTGACATTTTGTCATTTTGACATGTCATGATAGGAAATGCACAGGTGTGAATAATACAATGAATAGTGGCTGAATTCCATTCAGCTGATTAAGGTTCATGGTCCTGGTGTTGTTGATTACTTGGCTCACTGTCACACTGTCACACCTTACTGGGACACTTGAATAGACTGGAGTCATCGTCCTCTGATCCCTCTTTAGTAGAAGGTGGAGGAACCATCAATAGCCTTACTGACACTGGATTTTCAAGACCAATACTGATATCAAGTTATCGATATCTGAGTTTTGAAAAATCAACCAACTAGTAATGTTTTTTACATAAATGTGTAATATAAACAACAGTCTTCATGTAGAGCTCTAAGATTTTTTTTTAAAGAATTGTGTCCAAGATGCACCCTTGAGTGAGACATATCAGAGCGAAAAAATTAACTTCCTCTCTTGGTGAACACACTGTGCATGCTGAGACTTTTCAATGACCTCATACCTAGTTTGTCATTTCCATACTACAATTTCTTGTTACTTTTCAGCCAACATATGCAGTGATGCTGATATATCTGCAACATGCTGATTATGGTCGATATGTTGGTGTGGCTGATTTATCCATCTAGCTTTAATGTGATCACATAATCCCACTTAAAAGTATAATATGTAACATTTCCAGATTAAAATGTCAATGGTGTCAAATTCCCTTTACTCCTCTCTAGTTGCTATAACTTCTGGGAAAACACAAGAAACACCAAATGATATGGCAGAGAGTGAGGAAGAGCCTCATCCATGAATATGATTTCTGCCTGAGTCGCATCAGATAGATTTTCATTGGCAATGGTGGTGGTTGTACAATAAACACAACAATTCCCATTATCCCACAATACTTCACATTGTCATCAAACTATGTCTTTTGTTTTTATTTTGTGCATATTTTGAAGTGACTTGACTTGAAATGAAAGTCACTTGAAAGAAAGCTGAAATGAAATATTTGCATGCTTAATTGTCAGGAACTATTTACCGAAGGTGTCGTGAATGACTTGGTAAATAAGTTTTAAAATTCAACAGAGCAAGTAGCTTTCATCAATAGCATTAGATTAGATTTAGATTAGATAGAATTAGTAATTAACATATTTCCCAAAGAATTTTCCATCTGTTGTACAGTGACAAAAGTCTGGGTTTGTCCTGGTTTCGAGGTGGGTATCCAGAGTCCCAGCAAATATCTATAACACCAAAATGTCCAGTTTTTGAAGGTCCCAGTTTTTACCACAATTACAATAAAAATTATAATATAAACCAAACTCAAAAATGCTTCACATGTCTGAATTCAATACTGATTTGTCTGTATGTGTGTCAGTCAATCATTATTGTGTAGTCAAGGCTGTTGCCAGCCTATAGTCTTATGACTCTTGCGGCTGTCAGTATGCTAGCGTTAGCTGTCATGCCACAGAGAATGTCTGTCTCTTCTAAAGAGCCAGGATGCTTACACCTTAATAGTCCCACATTCTGATGAAAATGCCTATGGTGTGTGCATGAGCACATACATGTGCGAGTTCATTAATATGCGGTACACTTAAGGGTCTTGGTTTGGGGGGGTTGAAAATATGGTCACCCTAATCTGTAGTCAACATTCCAAAGCCTTTTACCAGAAAAGAATGGACAGCTTTGTTGTTGATTAATAAAGGTATTAGAATCTGACCATTCATTCGGTGTCTATGGTTCATGGCTGTCAGTTTGGCTTATAGGTGAATAGAAGTGGCTGTCAGCTGAACAATACTGGAAAAACACATGCTTTTTTTAAAATAAAATAACCCAGAGGAAGCAGCTAAAGTCAGGACAGAATGAGGCCCAAGATGGAACCCTGAGGCATTCCACTCTTCCCTTGTGCTGACTTGGGTACAAACACGGTTTCTAATTGTATTTGTAAAAACTAGTCTGGGATATTCACCGAATTGGACCAGTGATCCAAAATATCCCACTTAATCTTTACTGAAAGAATGCATTAACGACTGTTAGATTACATAGTTTTGATAATAATTGAAGCTTACATGAAAAAGGAAGGTATTTTTGTGGAGAATGAAACCACTTTTTCACACATTTTGATAGAGCCCAGCAGTGTAGCAACCTCATTTACAGTTATGAAGACTGATCAGTAGCTGTTCTCATAAAATTAATGAAGTGGTTTGTTCTTGCATCAATAAAACTGTAGTTTACATTTATTCCCTAAATTTTGCCTCAGACTTAGACCATGGGATAAGTCATTAAGGTTTTTACAAATGGACGAAGACAGTGACTCTGTATCTGTACGTTGTAAGTCTTGTATTCCTTAGACTTATTTTGCAGTGTGTTTAGTATCTGTTATAAACCCTATGCATAATTAGATCACTCCTTATATTTAGATACTGAAGTATAATATAATATAATATAAATATGATAAACGAGGCTCTTAAAATCAATGACTGCAAAATATGACATTTCTTGATAAGAACAAGAACACTTATTAATTTACTGATAAGAAGCCATTTGTAATTCTTTTTTTTTCATTTTTAAAGTAATCAAAATTGTCCTGGGAAGGATATAAAAACATGAAAATATATGTGTTTGTTGTATTTTGACAAGCTCTGAATCAACAAATGTATCAAATATCAAATCACAAAATACAAGGCATACATTCAGTTTGAATGATTGTGTTTTGTATTTTTTAAAATTTAAATATTTAAAATGCAGTCGTCATTTTCTGCCCCCCATCTTCCTCACTTTGTTATGCAAGCTTAAATATATGGGACCTGTGAGTAAGCATTTGAATGTCCAATTGGGCAAGGTATTTTCCTTTTATGTGGGGTCTAACCCTAACCTCATTATACCTCACTTCATGACATAAGCACAGCTGGGTCCTGGAAGTGGATGCATAATGTATTTTTTTCCTTTAACAGGACTTCCTGTCAGGGCTGCCCTGGTAGCGGTGGCAGAAATGTGAACCTCCAGCTGGTAAGTGGTCTGGTCTATTTGTTTGCTTTATATTATCATATTGAGCTATTGAAGTGTATGTGAGAGGGTGTTTTTGTTTTGTTTGTGTTACAGAATGCACAAAGTATTTCAGTAATGTGAAAACTTCAGACTTAAAATAGTAAAATATACAGTATATAATTCACAGTTGCAAAAGAAAATGACATCATATTCACAGTCAATTTCATCTGTATTTCAAATACTGGTAAGAGGACAGAACAAGACAGAACGGAATGTTTTTACCTCAGTATAACTGTCAGTGAACATGTCTGTGCTGAAAGGTATGTACTGATGGGGAGTTTGTGTGTGTGAGAGAGTGAGAGAAATACAGGGAGACAGACAGAGTGAGTGAGGGCAGGAGGGACCCGTATTAGCTGGGACACTTGAATGAATTTGAAGAATAGGTTTTTACATGCAGAACAGCCACAATACTGGGCCCTGACTGGCAGACAGTACCAGCTTCTCTGATTCAAATGACGCAAACCTGCCTGATTGGAGGGATTTAAAAACATGTTGTAGCAGAGCGTCCAAACAAAACCAAGTTCATTTGTATAACTTTTATTGCCACTAATCTGAAATCTGAAAAAGAAAATCCACGGATGAACGTTGGAAAGCTCTGTATCTTTCATCAGTTCTGGCAGTGTCTGACAGTATGTGTGAATTGCTAAAATAGACCCCATTGAAATTCTTAAGTCTTTGCTCCTGTCCATTTATATCAGTATTTAAATTTCCTAAAATGAATTAAAGTTCATAAAATATAGATGAAAATAAAATTCCTCAACAAGGCCTCACAGTGAATGTTGTGTAATGATTGGGCATGCTTCTGTAATGTGACAAACACTGCAAACTCCTTCCAGTATTGTGGCCCTCATACATATGACAACTTCTTCAAATTCAGTCAATTAAAAATTTGATTAAGGAAACCTCACAGAATAAATGAACTAAAAACCACTGAGAAAACAAATTTAAAGGGTCAGTAATGTAATATTCTTTCCACGTATAAAACAGCTTAATACAATTACTCTTTCAGAGTGAAGGCAGCTATTGCCTGCATGTACGACCAGTCAGTCTTATTACAGCAGTATATATGTCCAACAGTATTGTCTCAGTCAAGTGGCTGTCTGGGTATGGTTATGTGATCTCGTGAGGCAAAGCTGGCCCCACAAATTTAAGCCTACACAGACACAACTAAAGCTCTCTGCCTCTCCCGCACACACACACACTCTCACACATACGCACATACACACAGCATCTGACCTGGGGGTCAAGGTGCAGTGACTCTGAGGGTTGTCTAACTGGGCCTCTTGAAACTCTTGCCTTGCATTCCAGCGCCCGGAGGAGGGGGTTGTAGCAGCCAGGCTTATTACCAGAGAGAGAGAGAAAGAGTGATAGAGAGTGAGAGAAAGGAGAGAGGGAGAGGGAGGGAGGGAGAAGTGGGGGTAGAAAGAAGCTGGAAGGTATTATGCACTATTTCCTCGGCTTCCTAGAAGCTCCTGCTTATTCCCTCCCACTCGGCCGGCAGAGTTCTACGACACAGTAAAGGAAACGCTGAAAACTTAAACCTGCTAACTAGCTCACTTGTTTTCTTTCACTGCCATTCCCTCTATGTTCCTCTCTCTCTCTCTCTCTCTCTCTCTCTCTCTCTCTCTCTCTCTCTGTCTGTCTTTCTCCCTCCCTCACCCTCTCCCTGTCTGTTTGTCTCTCTCTCTCTCTTTCTCTGGGCTGTGTGTAAGAGGATCACTTTGTGTCCGTTGCCTTTTTCCGCGGTGCAGCAGACACACATGGAGGAGAGGACTGGATTTGAGGAGATACTGACGGGGGTGCACAGCTGCAACAGTCCCCTCCATCTCCACACCAGGACTAATGCCCCCTCTCTTTCTCTATCTCTCTCTCCTCTCTCTCTCTCTCCCTGTGTGTTTGACTCTCCCTCTGTCTCACTCTCTCTGCTTTCTGCCTCTCGGAGGGGTGGGGGGTGCCATATGGGAGCTCAGAAAAATGGAAGTGGATCGGAGATAGACAAGAGAGGAATCTGTCATTCTTGGGCTCGGATGTCGGGATCTATGTGGTAAGTGCTTCTATCTTTCTCTGTTTTTAGCACTTTTTGGAAGTTCTGTATTCTCCAAGAACCTCCATATGCCTTAATTCTCAGCACTGTGTTTGATTCCTTATTGGTTTTGATTCTTATGTTGCCAACAGTTACCTATTCTGAGTTTTCATTGTTGGACTGGCAGTTCTGTTTGAGAATAGAAAGTGAGCCTAATTTTTCTTCCACTTCATTTCAATATGTCCAAGTTCATGTATCATTGTTGCAGTTAATTTGTGAGCTCTAGTGATAAAAGGGGCTTTGTGCATTGAATTTGTACTAAGTTTTGAGGGTCAAGGTAGAGTGAGAAGGGAGGTGGAGTGGAGGCCGACTGGGGGAAGGGAATTTGGTGGGGTCAAAGAGAATGGCACTTGGCCCGGGCAACACAATGGCTCTGAAAACTTTTTTAGTGTAACATTGTCACTGCAAAACATGTGCCTGCCTCGAAAGCTGCTGCATGTTTCATCTGTCTTGTAGGAGATTTATTATAGAAGCCATTTATTTAGCTGATGAATTAGAGCAGTTGCTCAGCGTTTTCACTTTTTCATGAGCTTGGAATTTTTAAGTCTGGGTTGGGTGCAGTGAGCATCGAAGTTTTGAGACACTCTTTTTGTCTGACAAAACTGTGCACTTTTTATGTCTATATTTTAAACTAATTTCTTTTACAGAAATTATACCAATCATACCATTTACCTATTTTTGATAAATAAATCAGACAGAAAGATTCCAAGCTCACAATGTCTCTGGTAAACTGAGCGATGTTACAGATTTCACCAGCCCAGGATACAATGCTTGATGAATCCATATTTTATGGATAGTGTTGCTGAAAGGGTGCTTGTGGCAGATTATTTGCAGTTGGTTTATCTCCACAGAATTTTGAAACAGGCCATTGTAGATGTTGCTGCCAGTGAAAACGAATGCATTACTTCGGGCTGACTGAATAACTCCATTATGTGATAAATGGAAGTGATACCTCTGGAGCACTGGACTTGCATATAGCTGTTAAATCTACCCTTTAACATTTGTTTCTATTTGAATCTTTATGGTACATTTGGCAGTAATGTTGGTGATGAGCAATTGTTGCAAGTAACATTCCCCATAAATTTTATTTCATCAGATAATTAATAATATAGAATTAATAAAGTCACCTCATACCTAATAATATGAACGATAATGTTTTTGACTGGCTTTGTACAGATTATTGCCTGAGATTAAACTGGGAAATAGAAAACAATGTGTTTAGTTAACTGACCAGTCTACCAGTAACAAACTTTACTGAATCTAAAAAAAAACACCCTTTAACATAAAATATAATTTTCTTGAATTCACATACACTTGGCCAAAGTTCTTTACAAGTTAGTGATATTAACTTTGACAAACTAATCTTTTCACTTAAAAGTATAACACATTTGCAGCCTAAAAGAACTAGTGTGTGCAAGTCTGGAAAACGAGCTGAGTTGAGTAAGTGTGTGAGTGAACTCCTTTTAGAAAGCTATTGAACTTGAGAGCTGTGATTTATAAGTCTCACCTTGATGGTTCATTGGCAGTTTGGAGTTTTGACCTCACTCCCTTCACTGCCGTCTCTTTGAGGAAATCAGAACCTTCGCTCTGACTGACTCATTCTGTGCCTCCCTCGCTCCCTCCGTTCATTAGACATCTTACTAACATGGGAATAAAGTGTCTCGACCGGCAACTCTGAAAGGTGGTATTAAAACAGGATTTTAAAAGGATTAAGAAACTGTTAAGTTTAGTCGTGTTTTTGTGAATTTATTTTTGGTCTGCTCGCTGTGCAGTATAATGTCTGTTTAACTTCGAATTCAGTCACAACTACTACTCTTTTATAAGTACACACATACTGTGTCTGCTGCAGAATCTAGTTCTCTATTTTTGGCATGTGGGTCACAACCTAATGAAGCAGCACTGCACACCTTCTTAATGAGGACTCCTGAAGTTACTGTGAAAAAGTTGTATTCTTGGGTGAGGTGGCTACTGCTTCTGTACTGTAATATGACAAAGTATAGAAACGTAAATTGCCTGCTCAGCACTGGGAAAAAGAAAATGAATTTGTGGATTACTTTCCTGTTGATCAATTTTTATAGAGTTTTGAATCTTTTCTTTCATATACACAACACTTGAACAAATCTAATCTCAGGGTTTAAAATGAACTTTGAAAGTAACATATTTGTGTTGTCTGCCTCCACAAGCTTACTGTGCTTTGAACAGGGAAAAAAAAAGTTGATAACATTTTCTCAATTCAAAATATATATATGGGACAATTTGAGGTTTGAGGGAGTTTTTTTGTGTCAAAAAGTAATTTTGTGGTTTTGGAACACCTGAATTTGTTGTTGTGTATATTGTTGATATTTTTGATATTCATCCATTACATTTTCATAAATTATAAAGTCACAATTGTTAGCTGATAAAGTAATCAGTGAGCCTCAGTGAAAACAAATTTTAGGTGAGTTCAAATGTTTCTGAATTTATAGGAGTACAGGTGCTCAAAGAAAAACGGCTTCACTGTTTTGTGTCTTAAGTCAGTTCATCCTCTCACCAAGGAGCCAGGGTTATTTGAATCTAGGAGGTATTTGGTATTTTATTTATTAATAGTCCTCATCTGGTGTATGTCTCTAGATGATCTAAGATGTTTGTTGTCCTTTATGCCAGGTGAAGACATGTCGTCAGATAACCTGCCTGACCTCCACAGCCAATTTTAGCCTCTCCCTCATGCCTCCTCTGGTTATAAATTAGCCCGCTTGCTTGCAAGCAGTGAAAGGAAAAGCTCACTTAGTAGAAGTGATTTATTAGTTGTTAGCCTGCTGCTGCCATGTGAATGACAGAGGTGCCATTCAGGATGAAAACAGAAACTCAGAAAGCAGGCAGGATCTGACTGCTTCAGGAAATAGGAGGTGGTTTCCTTTTCTGCCACTCAACCAAGAGAAAATTTGCATGATTTACCTTTTAGTATTCCTTCCAAGGAAATTTTTCGGAGAGCATGTTAATAATTCCACAATGTAACTAATGTAATATTTACCACGATTTTAATAGGGATAAATCTATACTACTCCCTACTCCACACAAGTTGTTTGATTGTTAACACCCAAAAGAAACTGTAAAGGCTTACAGGGAAACAGGAAATAGGAATGTAAAGGTAAAATGAATGCACTTTTGTGTAGATTGATATGTGCATTGATTTAAGGTAACCTCTGTTACTTGCAGTGGGACTTGCAATCTGAGATCCATTCGCTGTTGCCTTAAAAAGCACATTTTATTTTTCCACGGCTGGTGGCTTTCTTCAAAGACACCGCTTTGCAGCTGGTTCACTCTGTGACTTTTGTGGCGTATGTGCAAAATGAAAAACACTGAGGAAAACCAGGCTATATGGTGTATACTGTGCATGTCGAGAATCATTTTAAAGATCGATGAGTAATCCATCTCTGTAAGTCGAGTTGTGCTTACTTCGATTACGACCTTAATGCAAGTAATGTAACTTTGTTAAGATGTTTGTGACAGTCACAATAATCTCAGTATTACCTTACTCGGGTTGTAATCAAATCACTTAAGTGCATGTAAATGCAATGAGTGACAACCCTATTGACCTCTCCTGTTCTGTCCACAACACTTTCTGTTGCAACATGTAAGTATTCAGGCAGAAAGCCCAATTTTCTCCATCCTGAACAAGAAATATTTTAAGGAACAAACCTCAGACCTTCAGATTCACCACTGAATTCTGTCTGGGAAACTGTTTCTTCTGTGAATCTGTAGAAAAGGTGAAGTACCCTTCATGGTACACCTCAGTACCTCACTGACATTAGACCAATGGCAGACAAAGGTTACAATCTTGAGACTGGACAAGGGATATGGTCTAGTTTAGCATTGATGACTAATGTGGGCACATAGTGTGTGAATGTGATTCCATGCTGTTCAAGGAAGGAATACAATTTGAAAAGTTATAATAATAACTAGCTTAATAATAATAACTAACTAACTTAATGTCATAGTTTATCTACGTGATGTGCCAGGGATGGGTTTATTACTATTTATTAACTATTTAACTTCTCTGTGAATCATTAGATGGAGAACTGGTTGAGTTTCTTCTCTGGATTCCTTGTTTTTCCTAAAATGCTATGAAACTGTACAATAAATAGTGACTTTAAAAATAGTTTTGCTCACCTTGTGTCCAGGTAGAACTCTCCGGTCCTCTAGCATGTACCCAATCTCTGGGATGTACTCTTAGAGTCTTTCCTATTGGCTTGTTAACACTTTTACAAGCTTATCTTGTCAAGACCCTCCAGCTCTGAGCAGTGCTGTGGCTCACTTGACTGGGATGGAAGCCCCTTTGTGTACTGAGAGGATTCTCAGTTGTTCTAACGTATATGCAGCCCCTCAGTAAATACCATACGGCCCTTCACCAGGTTAACGCAGTTACTGTGGCATCATCATTGAGCTGCTGCAGTTTGAATTCAGATGTCAACTGATATTCTAAAGGGAGACAGAATTTTTCACTCATCACCCTGTGGGCAGTGATACCATAGTGATATCTGGAGTCACATCAACATAGATCTTAAAGCTGTGCATTTAGACCTGAGGCCCAAGGGTGACCAACACTATGATTTGCCCTGAATCTTTTAAGGTATTCCACGGAAGTCATGAAAACAACTTAAAATATATTAATATGGTGAAATAGAGGCATGGCATTATGGGTCATTAACATGACTTACTTTGATTAATAGTATCAAGGACAGATGGATGCAAGATGTCATTCAACACTAAGATAATGATGACAGATGATATGCATCATAAGTCAGATTCTTACTGAATTATTAATGACTTGAGCCAAGTCTTGGCCCTTGCCAGTGGAAAATAACCCAGATGTTTAGTGTTCATTGTTTTCTGTAATAAATAAGTACCCATGGCTACATTTTCACTTAAACCTATTATTACCATATGAATCAGAAAATTAGAACAACATGTAAAAGTCTTAAAGTGATATAAAAAGGATATTGCAAAGACAACTAATTTACAGCTTGCATGCATGTACACGCACACATCCACACAAACACTCACTCACACAGCATTGAATTCTAGCACAAATGGCCCCCAATGGGTTGGTTATAAAGGGGGTGATGTCATGTCTGTGATGGAAACTGTGTCCCTTTACCAGTGATCCATTTCTTGTCCAGCTGTCCTTACTGACGCAAAGCAGAAAGAAAGAAAGAAAGATAGGAAGAAATTGTATGAGTGGACATTTATTTTTTATCCCTCTCCCCACCCACCTCCAGCCAACTTTATGTCTGCCATTAAAATGTCATGATATAATTTCCTACTGGATCATGGATATTTGTACAACTTATTTCAAAAAGTGCTGATCTTTGTTTGTGCTTTGGTCCCTCCAATTTACATATTATTGCATAAGTTATCTTATTTTGTGTTCCATCAATTTTAGGGCTGTTTATTTTGGACAGTTGCCTGTTTCTCGGGTCAAGAGATCATAGGCAATTTGTCTGCTTGTCTTTGAGTTGACAGGAGCTTGTCCTCCTTGTTTGCAAGCAAAGGGGTGCGGCACCTCTTTGTGGAATCAGTTGTATGCATGTGTGTGTCCCTGCGTGTATGTCGGGCCCAGTGTTTCTAGCCACATGACTCTGTACACCATTTTAAACAACTCGGCTTCTTAAGCCATCTCAGCCTGTCGGTGGTCACACAGGCACGGGGGGGCGGGGGTGGTTCACGGGGGAGGGGTGCCTATACAGGGCTCAGGAGGGGAACACTGGGAAATGGCTTCCATACATTTAGTATTTCCTCTTTGATGGCAGTCCAGTGTGGTGCAGTGGGGTTGTCGCGTCAAAGCTGTGCTGCAAGGAGGGGTGGAGGTGCTGGATAATGCAGACACAATGGGCTAAGGCAAACATTAGGAGTGAGACAAAGGACACTCCACTCAGGTCACGGGGGGGGCAACTCTTCCCATTATCTGAGGGAAGTGATCTTAACTGAGGGACTTTTTAAACCCATCAGCAAATTAGGGGCTGTGCTGAGTTGCTGTGTGCGTTGGGTCATGATCAAAGCCTTGAGAGTGCGTCTGTTTATAGAGGAAGGCTGTAAAGCATGGGACAGCAGTCACAACACGACACAACATGGGGCTGGGGTAGCACTGAGCATGCTATCATGACCATGTTATCATTGTCACAGCCAGGGTATTTACTCATGGGAAGCAGAGGATAAGTTCTTTCTCATCTACACTAAAAACACCACAAGCGCCATATGTCATAGGGTCAACTGAGGTTTCCCATACCATATGCATCCATTTCTGTTTTCAAATTGGCCAAAATACAGTCAACTCGTCAAGTCGACTTTTGAGTTAAAGCTTTGTTTCGGAGGAATCAATTATCTGATTTCTCTTGCTCACTGTAATTTTGTGAAATGATTTTTAATGAATATCCAATTTTTATTTCCCTTTTGTAAACTGATCATTGATATTGTTTGAATTACATTTCAAACAATATCAGGTTTTACTAATTAGGCATGACTTCTCTGAATTTGCTCTCTAAGAACAGATTCTGAATGTGCTAATCACTTGGGCCACAATAATGCTTTTTCTTACTGATTAATCTGCCAATTATTTTCTGAATGGATTGATTAATCAGATGTTCATACCCACAACAGTTTCCTAAATCCCAAGGTGATGTCTTCAAAACGATCAAAAAAAGATATTCAGTTTACAATTATGCGAAACAGAGAACATGCAGTAAATCTTGACACTAGAGAGGCAGGAAACAGAATGTTTGGTATTTTTGTTGAAAAGTGACTTTAATTGTTAATTGATTATCACAATAGTTGCTGTTTAATTTGCTGTCAACCAAGCAATTGATTCATTGACTACTCATTTCAGCTCCACTAACCACTTTAGTGCTCAGATGTGGGTCAGCTTTTAGCATTTTTTATTAGCTAAACAGCCTGTCAAGTTGTGCTCTAATTTATTACTTGAAAACAAGGCATCAATTACATGGTAATTACACGCTCTTAAAGCTACTGCTTAACTGTGAGACGTTATGAACATTTATGTTGTTGTCTCAGTAAACATGTAATTTACTTTTAGGTTGTTTAGCCACTAGGAAACAATATCATCAAAACAATTAACCATTTTGTATCAAAGTAAGAAAAATCATTTAAGAAACCAAAAAAGAGGAAAACTTAACAAACAAATGTAGACAGACAGAACTCTATTTTAGGAATCTTCAAAATGGCTCAAGTGAATGTCTATATATTCACATGTGGTTGTCCAACTGTGCGTGCTTTTTTTTTTTTGTATGAAACCCTATGCGTGTTTGTGTGACTGAAGGGCCATTATGGGACAGGCTTTTAAGGGAGATCTGGGAAGTGGAAACCTAATACTGCCTGACTGCTGCTCTTGTGTACATGAACCCCACAGCTGCTGGAGAGAGAGAGGAATGAGGGAGAGAAAAAGGGAGGAAGAAGGGAGGAGGGGGTAGAGGAGAGCGTGGTGCACTCAGTAATTAGTTGTCTGGTTTTGTATTGACCAGTCTGGTGCTTAGGCCTTGGGGACTGTTAAATTTGCTATTGAAACTGAAAGGATTATGCACCCAAAAGAAATTAAACGGGAGCAATGAATAGATTGTGGGCCACATGGTGGACTACTGTTTTTTTTTTTCTTTCTCTTGTTCCTTCTCCTTCTTCCACCAGCCTGTACTCTGCTTCAGAGACAAGGTTGTATTTTTCCTGTCAGAAACTGCTGCTTTTCATGTTATAGGTAAATTGAAAAATGCACTACAGGGTTGTGACAGTTTTACATTGTTATAATGACACGTCATTTTAAGACTGACCCATTTAAAAAAAAAAAACAATACACTTGTTTGCACATTGCCAACTGTCAAATCTGAAGTCTTCGTTGGGGTCTGTTTATTAAACAGGGACAAAATCAAAATTATTTCCGCATGTTAGATGTTGAAGGGTGTGATGGCGCAAGGGTGTAATGAAATCTGTTTGAATGTAGACGAGGTGATTGCAAGGGGGAATTGATGTCTCCTGCCTGGGCTGCCCAGAGGGAAGAGAGATTTGCGTCTCTTTTTACTCCTGCTGAGGCTGGCCGTACTTATTACAGTGGGTACGGTCAGGAGGGAGCATCCTCCACATGCCTGCAGAGGCATATGGCCCAGAGAGACTGTCCTCCCTCTACATAAACATCCAGCATGTTCGAACTGTTGTCTGTCACCAGTTTAGTAGGAACAGAAAAAAATCTGATTTAAACCAAATGCTAACACCATCCCCTTGTAATGACTTCCAGTGTCTGTTAAGCAGGCCAGCACTTCAGGGGAAAGTTTAAAAAAGGAGGCTGTGAGAGCAGGATCATGGTAAATCTACACGTTTACATAATACTTTTCTACCAAAACAGACAAAACGCTTTACAATTTTTGCCATTCAAACACATGTTCACATACCGATGGATAAGTGCCTTGCTCAAGGACACTTCAACGTATGAACAGGAGGAGCCAGGGATCAAACTGCCAACGACGACCCACTTTACCTCCCGAGCCACGGCCGCACTGAAGCAAGGATCTCTCGATTCGGTGGGTTAACATTAGCCTCCATCTGCATCGAGCATTTGAACCTGCTGAACTGTGAGCCTCAAGTGTATCTAGCAGATGATAGAGGGGTGATGTCATGTTCTCTCTCACTGTTTGTGTAGCTGGCAGAGGCCGGCGTGCTGCTGGAGAAGGTCGCACTCTATGACTCAGTCAGGACCAGAGCAGCCCAGTAGGACATTGTCCAAAAAGTAGGATAAAATCAAGTCTCCTTTTTTTGTCCCTGCTGCCATAGAAATCCTTGGTCTTTTTTGTGAGTTTCTGGTTTTCTCTTTGATTCTGTTTTGACAAGATGATTTGAAATCTTGTATCAACATTGCATGTTTTTAATCTGTTTGAGTCTCTTGTAACTTTTTGATCCGGACGGGAGTGAGCGCTCTTTGTAGATAAGACACACAATCTGGTCAAGATCTCTCTTTGTGATTATCACAACGTAAATACTTGCGCAGGAGGGCCTGTGCACAGGTGGCTGGCGCTGGGCTGATGGTAACCAGACTGGACTGATGTCTGCACGCAGAAAATAAATCACTACTATAATATCACAGAAAGCACAAGTCTATTTTTTAAACTGTGTCAGGGTCACTGAAACGTCATACAACAGAGGTTTTTCACAGTAGATATCACAGTGCAAAACAGTGGGCCAACTCCAACATAGCAGCACAGTCAGACGTTGTTAAATATCATCAGGTTGTGGACGGTGTAAATCCTGGGCAGGGCTCACTGTGACTGGTCCTAACAAATATCACCTGTGTCTTACGAGGGGCGACCAGGGGAGGCAAAATCCCTGCTGTCTGATTGGCTCCTTCTAAATAAAAACATGTACATACACATCTGGCTGTACCGCAGTGATCAGCAGTGACAGATACTTCTGAGCAGCATAATTCACCGTGCTTAAGACCCCAACAGTTGTGAAATGGAGCCCAGTGTTAGTCCCCACAAGAGGATGAAATCTGGGGAGAATCATCACTCTGCCAGGGACTTTGGACTGAATCTCTCTGGCTGAATTTCCATTAATGCAGTTACTTGCACATGGGATGGCTATAATTAAATTACTCTGCAATATTGTTGCAAAATAGTGGGCTGTTCGCCATTCCCTGTGTCGCAGAGTTAGGGTTAGAGTTTGTTAGCGGTGCTGTGTTTATGATTACTGCACTGCAGACAGAAATGCATGCTCATCCTGACGTTTGTAAAAAAGGTTGAGGCTATTTGTTTCACAAATCCTAAACTAATAGTGATTTTACAGACACATTACCGGTAATAAGTATGGACACAAACACATTTCTCTTTTTATTTTGTAACTGTTTTATTAACATTGCCGTGACTCCTTTAAATGGTGCGTGATTGCATCCACACTGGATACAAAAAAAATGTATGTATATACTTTGAAATGTTCTAGTTTTCTGCCCAGCTATTGCCTTAAAGTCTGAAATATGAAAAAGTCAGACTTGAGGTCCTATTGAAAAATCAGCAATGCTGAACTCTTCTGCCCAGAATGGGGAGAAAACCTATATCAACATAAATGAAATTGTTTGCTTCTGCTAATTTAACAAATGAGTGACATATGTATGGAATCAGTTTCATTTTTTTTTTAATCATTTTAATTCATTGTCAGATATGTAAAGTTTTTTATTTTTGTTATTTTCATCCAGACTTTGCAGGTTATTGTTATCAGCAATAACTACCGAATAGATTTGGAAATTGGAAGGCAAAGAAGCAACAAAGAAACACCAAATGACTGCACAAATAATCTACATAATATCTGCTGGATTATCTTCTTTTTTATGTGTTACAGTTTGATAATCTATTCTGCTAATATAAAAGGTAATCTATGTTCTGTTTCTGTCTCTGTCCTCTTCCAATACATCTCTTTCTCTGTTCCCAAATGAAAGTGAAAAAATATGATTTAATGTGTTCTTATTTCTGGCATCTATGTGGTAAAAAGCAGTAAATCTGAAGAGGTGTTTTGATGTTAATTGTATCTGTCTGTCGCTGAATGCGGCGTCAGGTTTGGGCTCCTGGAGCTCACCGGCAGTTATAAACCTAGCTGACTGAGCTTCCCTCCTATTTAGGGGTCTCCGTCTCCCCTCCCCTCATCCCTCCTAGTAATAGATGGCCTCATCGCTCTGGGTTTGAGCCCACCTTTAAACAGCGAGACAGGACTGGGGTTTGTCTCCGACCAAACGATGGAGTGGAACAATAGGAGCGTGTGACATTGTCTGTGTGTTTTAGGAGGCCCACGTCTGTCCGAAATACATGTATAAGCACGTGACGGCGTGGTGTTGGTGCTGCCCGGCTTCAGCCTGGGCCTGCCAGGTAGCAGAGGGAGGATACAGGACATCCAGGGTATGCAGATCTGTGCTATTTGTTCATTTTTACTCCCATGTCTTTTCGGTCCACTACTGTTTGTCCAACATGGCTTCATACGTCTGGGGGCTTGATGCGTACGTCTGTGCATCACGTTCATTGCCGTTTCCGTGCTTCCTGCTGTTTGTCTTTCAGGACAAACCCATTGTCTGGCTAAACCCTTCATACAGAGTGGCTGGGATGTAGTCTGCATAGAGCTGTTCTTGTGTGTGTGTGTGTGTGTGTGTGTGTGTGTGTGTGTGTGCGTGTTTGTGTTTATCCATTCATGATAAAGCTTTTCTAAATATGTGTATGCAATTGTGTTTTGACTCATAAGCTGCTAGGCTGACAGCAGCGTTGACCTTGGCTACGTTTGAATGTATGTGGAGAGGAGATAGAGAGAAAGAGTTTGTGTGTGTGTGAAATCTGTTTTTCCCCTTTTTATTATTCTATCTAAATGTGCTTATGATGCCAATATTTCTGTTATTTGCCATGGGGGAGGATGTGGAGTCCTCCCTTCAAATGTGTGTTTTCTCACCCTGCGGTGGCTCCCTGGGACAAGGATCTTGCTTGTTTTTTTTCTTTAGCATATTCCACATTCATATGGAAATGGGGGGCAGAGGAGGGACAGAGTCTCACATCAACTTGATCTGGTCATGAATAGCTGCCAGTGTTTGGACTGACCCAGAGCCGGCTTAAAGGCACTGTCCAGGCTCTGCCCTCAGACCACAGAGCGGAGAGTCGAGCACATTTTCAGCTGCAACACACACGCGTGTGTGTGCTCACATACATTCACTTACACCAAAGATGAAAAAAGCAGATGCTCATAATTGCACTCACACAATTAGATACACTTGAGCACTTGGGAACACTGAGCGCTGTCTCATTCTCTGTCACTGTTTCTGTCTTACACATACACAGACAGCCATGCTAAATCCCAGGGAGACGCCACTGTTGCAATACGCTCTTCTTTTTTTTTCTTCTCTCAAATCCTTTCTTTATTTTATTAACCCTCACTTCCCTCTTTTGCTCACCCAAACCATTCCCATACCCCAATGATTGTACTCCTTTAGTAGTAAGAAAGAAGTTTGACAGTTTTAATTTATGTTGTTTTTTTAAAATGCATTTGTATTGTTGAACTGGCCAGAAAATAATGTAATAACCCATCAAAGAAGTTCTTAGAATTTAAAGAGCAGTTAGTGGTACTTACGTGCATTTTCTTTTATTAGATTATTTGATTTCATTTAATCTGACTATTATGTGCTTATCTGCATTTCAGCTACAAAGAGATTTACATGAAATGATTCAGATATTTTATTAGCTGCAATTTAAACAGAAACATAAATTTAATTGGGTAATATCAAAAATGTTTAATATAAATAGAAAGGCAAAAGATACTTAAAAAAAATACTAAGCTTGAAGCTATTTTGTGGTTTATGTGGATGAATACTCAAACAAGAATAATAAAATTTGACTAAAATGCATGGGCCTGGTTGGATTAAGATAATTTGCTTTTACCATGCTGTCTGTGAATTAATATTGTATTTGAAGAATCCCGTTTCTAATAAATTTTGAGTGTGTTTCCTTCTCGACGGTCTCTGATACAATGGGCCTCCCAGACCGGACTGCTGCGGTTGGATCTAGCAGCAGGGATCCATCAAACAGGATTTGTCTCGGTGGATATGCTGGTTTTGTCCTTTAGGATTTGAGCCCACCACCCATATTCAATCCTAGTCTGAGTTACTTTGTCTTTTATACATCTAGACAGTTTCCAAAAGTGTGCCTGTGGAGTTTTAATTAATTTAGTAAATAATCTGACTTTTTTTTGTTTCCAACCTTTTAAGAATTATTTCTGCAATTTGACATTTTACAACATTAAAAATACAATATATAATGAAGTAAAAAAACAGATTTTCTTATTTAATTTAATTAAATACCAATTTGTTGTTTAAAAATAAGGGAGTATTTCGAGAAACCAGATTTTTATTTATTTCATAGAGATTGTAGAATTTGCTCTGACGTATATTCCAGTAACCTTTCTTTTTGACATGATGCATTTTCACTGATGCATGTTTTAGATTTTTTTATTTAGTATTGAATATGTTGAATGATATTAAATATTGAATTCAACGCTATTTTTTTCTGGCAAATTTGCCCTCCTAGAATTATTGCAGATATTATTTTCATTTTCTTTGAAAATTTATGCTTTCTAATTTTTCAGGGTTTTTCAAAGTTCAAGGTTTTCTTTAATCGGAGCGTAATATATGACAGGCTGAAGCATGGTATGTCGTCCCTCAACTTATAGGCACAAGTGTTCAGTCCCTATAAAAAGAGCAGCGCGTCGCAGGAGGGCCTCAATGTGTGTGTGTGCTGTTTTGTCTCTCCATTAGCACCCATTCAAGAGACAATGAGTTAGAGAAGCAGACGATGGGCTTGTTAACACACAGGCATTAGTGAATCAGTGTGTGTCTTTGTGAGGGAGGGGACACTCCTCTAGTGTTATGACGGGAGTCTTTCACCGTCGATACACTCCACTCCAACACCACAAGTGTCCGGCCACTGAATAGGGAGGATTTGTTGCTCTACACCTAATTAAACCGTGCTTTGAGTAGTGGTTATGGTGAGGGGCCCTTTGTTCCAATTCACCTTCGAAAGCTTAATGTTTGACTTTGGTGACAGTGATGGTGAAACCTGGCCTCGCTGTGACAAATACAGGAACTGCCTTTCAGACACAATGATCATTAGTGATCTACAGGGGTGTCCAGCAGTATATTTTATCTCACGAATTAGTGCAAGTTCATGTTGAAAGTGTCTTAAGAAAAAACTGTCTCACCTTTCTTAAGACGGTTCCTCATGCCCACGCTCGTCATCAAAACTGACCCATATTCCAAAACAACATTTTAATAAGTAAGGATGTAAGGATTTACACAGAAGCCAAATATAGTGAAATAGTATGAGCCAGATTATATAGTGAAGATGTTTTGGATCTGCTTAGCATTGTGGATTTTGAACAGGGTCGACACCAGGGGGGTTTGGAGATGCCCTCTGTGTTTTGTGCAGCAGCCTATGGGTTTGACCTGAGGGAGGGAGACACAGGCCTTTGTGGCCCTGAGAAGGGACAACAGATCATGAGTAATGGTGTCTAAGTTAGTTCAAGTTTTTTGTGTGTGTGTGTGTGTGTCAAAGAAGGTTAGTAGCAGTCTTACACTGATCTGTTGGTGTGCTGATATTAAAGATCTCAAATTTTTAAACCACAAAAGTTATTTCTAATAACTGCAATGAAATGTGATTTCATTCTTACATTTTATTATTTTGTTTAATTTTAGAGTTTGTAAATGAATTCTCTGTTTAAAGACGTAATGTCTCTTGCCTTTGAATTGATGTAGTCCGTCACCCTGACAACTCTAAAAGAATTTCATTAGTTTGGATTTCAGTTTTAGTGTCTCATAATGGTCTAAATGCTGTTAGAGAGGCTTTAAACATTTTAAAGTCCCTGGCACTATTAGATTTCTGTGGTAAAGAGGCCTACAGATATTGTATATGCATTTATATATATTTTTTTTACACATAAGGGATATTGAATATTTCCAGAAATGTAACTGCTGACTTTAGTGTAACTTAAGTGAATTCTTATATTCATATCAGTCAAACTCTAATTACCCAGAGCACTAATCAAGATGATCTATGTCTTCTTCTAGGTATAGCTGACATTAATATGAACGGTAGCTGTGCAGATATGTCACATGTAAGCTGTAGTCATACCGGTTGCTGTCTGCCCAATCTACGCTCAGGAAAGCGGGACAGGATCAGTTCAGGGGCGAGAGGAAAAAATCAGAAATCAGAGAGTGAGAGCTGGAACTTCTCATCCCTTGCAAACGCTTGCTTGTATTTGGTTAGCTTCGCTGCCTTGTAATGATGCGTGTGTGCTGCTGACTCTGGGTCGTGTCGTTGCGGCAGTGCGAGCAGACGTGGTGGAGCTGCACTTGGCATTCGGCTGCCACTGTTTCCAGGCAGGATGATGGCGATGATGGGATGCTGGTTTACTCGCATGTCCCAAGGAACATCTGCCAAAGCTGTTGTTCGTGCGTGTGTGCATCTGTGTGTGTGAGGTGCAGAGAAACCCAATGTTCGTCTTTGTTATCTTTTTAATAGATTTATGCTCTGTCTGCCATTTAGTAACAACCAAAATGTGATTGATACAGTTTGAACAATACCAGGTCTGTGCGTCTCAGGTTCAGATCCCCTTCGTAGTACTCAGTGATAATTTAAGATGATCACCACGAGCCATTAGATTTGTATTTTTTGTATGTCTGTATTTATTTAAGCATGTTGTATTCCAAGACAAGTTCAAGAAATTTCCACAATTTGGAATTGGCTTAAAACTGCAGTGGGTATACAAATGCTTTTAGCTAGACCTGGAAATATATGAAAAGCTCATTATTGTATTTTATTCTCTGTTATCCACAAAGTATACACTTTTCTTATTTTAGTTTGTATATTGTATCTCTTTGTAAAATACAGGCTCGTGCTAGTGTGTAATATGAGATGGGAAGGTTGAGCATGTCTTTGTGGCAGATTTGGCCGGCCTGTCCCTGTCGGTGTGTTGTATGTTGGTTCAGTCGAGACATCCCCCACCCCCCCCCCCCACCCCCATCTCCACCATTGTTCCTGCTCAAATCAGCCAGCTCTATTTCCAACATGCCACATCTGTTGTTAGTATATCACGGGACTGTTTTTCTTTTATTAACCAAAAGGATGAATAATGTTCTGCATTATTTTGGGGACTTTGTTTTATACATGTTTATACTCTATTGTCACTTTTACATAATTATTCCTTTTTAAGTCGAAGACTTCGCAAAAAATATATATAAACACATAATCATATGCTTTCTCACACATGTACTCTTTAACATGATTACTCTCTTTATTAATGTTATGTTTTGTTCAAAATAGGAATGTAAAATGCTAAAAATTGTAATTGCAATTTCATGAATTTTCCAGTTTTATTACATTATGGTGTTAAGCAGACATTAGATTAATTTAGGTAACCATTTGTCAGAATTATTTCAATCTATGAAGATTTGTTTCTCAGATTATAGTTACAGTACATTTTAATCACATAAAGCTCAAGGTAATTAAATACTGATGTTGAATTGTTGCAAAAAGGCTTTTTTGCTGCCTGTTTCAACATTGCTTTTCTGTCTGTTTAATTACATCATTTATTTTCGTATAAAGCCACATTTTCTTAAACCAGTAGCAGACCTCCTGCTGTAGACCTTTGGTTTTGTGCTGTTTGGATGTGGCTTGTGGTAGTAGCAATATTTTCGGAGGCAGGCCTGGTACTCACTGTGGGAGCAGGCTTGATTGTTGTACGAACACAATGCCTTTGCCTTCTTACTTCACTGGTTCCTTTGCTTTCCTTCCTCTGCCTTTGAATTTGCTCATTTTCTGCCCTGTTTTGTTCCCCCTTCTGCCCCCTTTGATTGGCCCCTGCGTAGCAACTTGTCACATGGAGCATGGAAGCTATAACTGCTCCTTTGCTTTCCAGGCTTTGCTTTCTACATTTGATTTTAAGTAGTATGTTAAAAATCTTAACAATTTGTTTTTCACTTCATTTGATTATGTGCTGCATTTTTAACTTTCATAATGCATCTAAGCATAGTTGAAATATATTTATTACCTCTGGTTGTTAGAATGCATTAGATTTATTAATAAGATATTCAGGCAAAATATTAAAAAGATCATGAAGGAAAATTCATTGATAGGTTTTACTGGCTTTGTGAGCATTTATAAACAAGATTACATTTTTTTTTTTTACAAAATTTGTGTGTCAGATTAATAATGAAAACAAACCATGAATGAGTCATGCTATTTTCTTTCTACCAGAATTTTAATCTTGAAGAGAAAGTAGACGGTGACAAGTAATAAAATCATGTGTCAATTAAACAACAAAATGAGTTTTGCTTTATGAATCAGATTGAACAAATAGTCACCTTATCCGTGGCCTCGTCCTGATTGAACAATATTGATATGTTGACATTGATCGTCTCACCTTTTACTAAAGCTGTCATCGAAGCTCTCGCCTGCCTTGTCTCTCTCTTTCTCCTTGTCAGATGCACATATACTCAGCCATAGCCATTTACTGCGAGAGGTCAATATATAAACACACACACTTTATGTTAATAGAAACAAATATAATATTAGCAGCTCTGAACTAATGATTATATGTAATTGTTGTCACTAATTGCCACAAATAGACAAATTAAGTGCATTTTGACTTGAAATGATAATTGTGGTTATTTATGTGTCATATTGTCTTAATTTAAAATGATTAGTTTGGGTCAGATAACACAATAAGTTATGCATTAATATTAATGTTCTCTATGTAACAATGATAAAATGTTGACAAGGAAAATTTGAAAATATCTAACCACTTCAGAATTGCAAATTCAGCCAACAGAAATCAAGCTTCAGTTTAATTTTTTTTTTTTTTTTAAATCTTTTTTATCCTTTAAGTATTTTAAGTATTTAATACAAAGGCTCAGATTTATTTTTCGACTGTTGCAATGGAAATGTAATACAGTATATAATTGCTTCACACCTAATGTCAGTTGCTCATTTCCTGATAGTTGCTCATTTCTTGATTCATTATAACCCAAAAATTATGTTTTGTCTTTTTTGTTTACTTGTTTTTTTGGCTCTAGTACAGGATTTTAGTTTTATTGCTCACAAATAGAAATTTGTTTAATGAATAAATACAATTTCAGAAATGTACACTCAAAATCAAAGAAGTGATCAGTAAAGAATGATAACATCCACCATAGTTCATTTCTGCATTAATCACATATCAAAATATCAGGCCACATCAGAATTAAACTTAGCAGGAATTATTAAAGAGAGAAAAAAATGTTTTAAATAAAAATGACATTCTTACAATTAGTGAGAAAATGAATCACAGCTCTGGGCCCACAACACAGACCTGAGAAGAGAGAGGGAAAAAAATGCTTGCTAAGCTATCCGTTTCACACACGCAGGGACAGAAGGTTCGATATTCATTCGATCGATGAATGAAAAGGCACAATGGCAAAATCGGACGGGCTCCTTTTCAAATCCACGTCTCCAATGTCCCCCCCGCCACCCCTCCACAGTCTGCAGTCGCTGGGCGGCTGGTGTGGCAGGCAGAGAGAGAAAGAGAGAGAGAGGAGAGCAAGGGTTACATCAAGGCTGCTCCCTGGACCGTGCAAACAAGTCTAGACCAGTGACCTGTTCAATGGCTCCTTTTGAGGAGTGGGGCAAGTTCGGTCAGAGCGAGGAGAAAGGCAGGCATAGCCTCTTTTCACTGCCGAAGCAGCTCACAGCCTGCGATCGACAGGAGGTAAGGAGGGCCGGGAGGGCAGGCATCTGCTTCCATGGTTACGGGCCGGGTATGGGGACCCTACTATTGAGGAAGCTCCGTTCTCATGCTCCCACAGAGGCAATGTCACGCATTTTAAAAATGCGTCAGGCCGGGGCGAGGACCATATCCACCAGCGGCAGAGTCGCTCTTTGAGAGGGGAAATAAAATGATAGCACGTCAGTTTGAGGAGGGAAAAAAGAGTAGGGGGGACGCTTTGGGATGGGGGTGGCAGCATGTGCTTGAGAAAGAAAGAAATGCGTCACATGATCGTGGCAAATCCTAATTCAAAGTAAGATGTTTTTTCGGCGAGCCACAACAATGTTCTCAAATTTGCTGGGTCTACGTTTTGAGCTGCTTTTGTGGTAAAATTGTATTGTTCTGTGGAAGTCAGTGGCACAGATGATTTATCCTCAGAGAGAGCAAAGGTCAAGGTTTATGTGGTGAACTCCTTTGTTGAGAGCCAGGGATATCATCTTAATGAGGATTCTTTCCAACCTGCAACTTTGATGTTTTAAAAATAAAAGAGGGAGAAGGGAAGGGAAACTATCTGTTTTTACTTTTCTTTAACATTTGTTTTTAATTAGCAGAAAACTGTAACCTGGTAAAAATGTCAGTATTTCTAGGCAGGTTTAACAGATCAGTTGTAGCAAACTGTGCATAATTGTTACAATAACAGATTGTGTCTGAGCGCTTTGGATTGCAAATCTGTCGAATGTGAGGAGTCACATCTGACTGTTTGTGTGTTGATTTGTTTGTGTTTGGGCACAAGCTGTGTGTGTGTGTTGAGTTGAATGGATGCTTTGGGCTTTTCTGCATGAAGGAGGGGTGTGTTGGAACGTTGAATTTGGTCATGCAGCTGACGCTTTACCCCCTAACACACTCCAAACAGAACGGACAGATGGCCGGCCCTCAGGAAGGGCTCGGGGCGTTGGATTTGCTCTCAGACCGTGGGAACGTCTTTGGCTGACTTCACCTGCTCAGGGAGCTGATGTGACTGGATTAAACAGCAATGAAAGAAGTGAGAAAAGAAAACTAACATGGACAACAGTGCGCAAGGCTTTGTGCAAATGCAAGCATTTTCGCGTATCTTGTTTAAGAGAGAAAAATGGAACAAATGCAGACCTATCAAAAAGATGTAGCATTTGAATTTAGATCTTTTTTTTTTTTTTTTTACAGAACAGCAAACATGGCTTGTAAAATATATTTTTTTAGTGTGTGCAAAGGGAGGCAGGGTGGATGGGTTCATTCTATTTTTTGCATGTGTCTTTGTAATCCTAATTGGAAACAGTTGATCCTCAGTTTGTTGGGACATTGGACATGATGTTTGGCCATCTCTCTCTGCTTTTGATTATCTCTGTCTCAGAGAGACAGCAATGCGCACGCTTTGATTTATTGTTATTAAAAAAGAATGGGGCCGCTTGTCAGCTTTCATCTGATTGATGCTAAGCTGCATGCACACTTCAAATTCATACTCATAAAAAACCACGGGCCATGCTTTTAATGGGTCTCTAATTATCTGTTTGAATGTGCAATAAAGTTAGATGAGTTAGTTGCACTGTTGTGTTTTACTCATTTAGAGTGTGGATGTTGGGATTTATGAAGATGCCACTTAAAGGTGTGCTGACAAGTGTGAAACTCCCATTTTAAACCGTACAAATGAATGATCAAAAACAAAAATAAAAATCACTGTCATAACTGTAATAATGATCAGTGTAGCATGAAGTCCAGACAGGTAGCTCTTTTTCACCACCCAAGGATTCCCCTCTGTGATCTGAGTGCAGATTTCAGTAAAAGGAAAAAGAAAAAAGATGCTCACGTTCAAACACCATCACCTGTACTCTTGATATATCAGCTCATATTTTGCTTGAATTAGGTATTATTTTTTGAAGGTTTTAAGTTGCTGTAACCATCTCAGTGTACTCATGTTTAGCATTTGGAGGATAGTCTGTGTGTGTTCTGTCTGTTTGAGTTAGTTACTGACAATATTATCCAGTTAATTTTCACTCACTCTATAATCTGTTACATATTTTAGAAACATTTTTTTTTTTTTGCCATTCTTTTAGATTATTCTTTCTGATTTAACTCTGGTGGTGACTTAGTGGAAAATACACAAGATAAATTTGCCAAGTATCTTGGCAAATAATTGCATAGTTGTCATGTGCATGACACCAGCCCAGGCGTCTCCAAATGTTGATTCATAACCACAAGAATCCCTGATTGCTCCTACTTTGAGTGCCATGCACTCAGTGAAATACTCCATTGCAGTTTGGCTACAAAAAGGCATTATCTTTCATACAAGTAGAGTGCATAAGAGTTCAATTTGGGTACGAGTCAAGTGCTCTCCATCCGAGAAGGGTGTGTGCGTGTTGTTGGGTGGAGGGGGCTGTGGAGAACTAATCAAATGTGGTTATGCACAGAGCAGTGTAGTCAGTGTTTGACAAGAAATGTGAACTTGACTCTGCAGTGCTCAAGAGACCCTTCAGGAATTTTGTGTGGAGCAGTTTAGTTGTAGGTTTATTGTGCTCTTCAGATTTAGGCCAAGCTGCCTTATTTCTGGGAATGATTTGTGCCATAAGGATCAGGTCATACAGTTGTACATTTGATATTCATTTGCACCACATTCCCTACCAGAGCAGTGATGATGGGATGGTGTCAACAAGAATTTGGACAAAATTGTTGTTAGGCGTTAGTCAGACGAGCTAAGCACTTCATTCAAAGACATGTGATGTTCCAACTTTGTCTCTTTTTCCCCTCTAATTGTGTGAGCGTGAGCTCATCTCAGGCCCTCACAAATGTCTAAATGCAAAAACGTTAACTAAACACACTTTTTTGTATGACTGCAAAGCAGCGTAACATTGATGTAGATGGAGCTGGTCTCTGACCGTGGACGAACACTAATTGGGTTACTGGAGCTCATTCCCCATTCGCTCATACACTGTATATATATATACACACTAAGAGACATTTTGTGCTCTGGCCTCGCTGACCTGTTCACATCATAGTTTATTTTTATAGTGGTAATTTGCCATTGGCCCGATGGTTTGGTTTCAGAGGCCCACATCATTAATCATGGAGGGCATTACTGCAGTATAATTACACTTTCTCTAAGTGAACCCGCAACATTTCCCGCGTGTGCGCTCTCTATCTCTGTCTATAACACAAATACACACACAGTCAGGATGTAGTCAGCTACAAAGTATGCTCAATACACAGTGCACAGGAGAGAGCAGAAGTGCCTAGTCTGTACTAGTGAAATACTGCATACCAGTGAGCATCCAAGGGGTAATAAGAGGGATAATATCCTCATATAAAATGCAAACATCAATATCCTTTCTAACCACATCTGTGAAGAATGACTGAATGAGTTGTTTTAACCTGTTGGTGTGGATTGGCTACACTGGGACATCCTCTTGCAGAACATCGCTTGAAGGTGTTTGTAAGAATTTAAGACAAGAGTTGACAATAATTGAAACTGCAAACACCCCAGGAAACAAATGAATGTGTGTGACGGGAGGGGGGGTTGGAATCAGTGGCAATGCTGTGTAACCCCTTTAAGATCATTATTCCACACAAAATGCACCCCCGGGATGTGTGACACATTTCTGAATGGGCTCTTCCACGGGATTTAACGGGTTAACAGCAGACAAAGGGAGCTGGGACCATGTAGCCCAGCAGGGGAGACCCCAGTGGAAACACCAGGCTGCCTTATAATCCCTGCTCTGTCCCATCCCGTTTGCTCTGTCTACAATCACAACTGACTGACATGTGCTCTGTAAGGCTACAAGGCTTTGGGGTGAGAGGAGCCACATGTTTTCAACTGAAGCACATCTCTGCAGAATTGCCTACATCATCTCTCACGCACCTATACAGAGGCATGCACACACACAAACACCCCTCCAGACCATGTGAGGATACCTAATGTTTTTGTATGGGCTGACCAGAGACATGGTAATTAAAGACAAATGGTTTAATTTTGAAGGGATGGATATGAACTTTGGACAGATGTCTGACTTTATTGTCCTGACCAGCTGCATGTGATTTCATGCTGTAAGCCCTGATCTATCATACATATCTACAAGTATCATACAGTTTATGGATCTGGGTGTATGCTGGAGATCATAGAGGCACAGCAGAATAAATCCAGTACATAATACAGTGTTGCACACTTGTCAGTTCCACTGATGTTTGCAGCATGTCTTTTGTCTGTGTTACACTTATTTAAAAAGGAAAGATCTGGAAAGAAAGATCAGTCTGAACCAGTGTAGATCGGTAACTCTATTTAAATTCCACATTTCTATGAAAATGCAGCAAGTTATTTACGAACTCCAAATGAGTTTTTGCTTATTTCCTCCAAACTTTTCCTGTAATTCAGGCAGATTTTTATGAAAGCTCAGTACGTAAAAAATAACTTGATAATATTCATAGAATGTCTGGCTTAAAATCAGCATGCACAGATGTTTTGAAGGCTCAGTTACAAATCTTCTACCACATTTTGTGCCTGGAAATAATAATCTTCTTTCTAGAAGTTTTTACATATCAGACATTAACCAAAACTAATGTGTGTAATATCCTCTAAACTACAATAGTGATTATTCCAAATAACCACACATCATGAATCATAATCACTGTTCCAAGCTCCTGTCTTATAAAACTTGATAGATTTGCACAAACACCACCATTTCCACTTTGGCAAGCTTTGGGTCAAACTTTCGCTAAAACGTACCTGTGGATGTGGAAAGCAATAAATCAATTTAGGGCAGTATTTTCGATGGCGTAAAGCAATTTTCTCCATGGCACTTGTCTTCGCACGTGTGTAGTTAAGCTGAAATAACATATTTAACTAACAATAGTAATGCTGGCTCATTTGAGAGTTATTCTAGCCTGTCAAATGAATGGATGATATTATTTCTTTTACGATTATTAACACATTTAACAATTTTACCAGGTTTTGGCTCTTGAATGAGTTCAGTTACATGAAAAGTTTCATGTTGAAAGTTGTTGCTTGACCTCGCTGAAATCTGTATGGTGTTTTGTGTAAGTCTTAAGAATTCAGAGCATGTGTCTGGACCCACTCATACGGTGCATAGGAAGTCAATTACAAGCTAATGGCCATTTTTATTGGAAGGCATTGCTGATTCACCTGCTGATTTACCTGCAAGTCACCTGCTTTATTACCCACAATAAGAGCTGTGGACACTTTCTACTATCTAGTACCCAACTGTGAGCGAAAGGCATCTGAGCTCAAATAGCCATTTAAAAATCATCAAATATTAATTCATCTCCTCTTGCTTATGAGTTTTAGCTTATTGACTGGTACCTCCTAATTGTGTCTGATTGTTTTGCAAGAGTCTAATTAAAGTCTTGAATCGGCAATCATTTTTCCATAGTCCTACACTAATTCACGTAATTTCCAGTGTTCTTCTTCCCATTGTCAGGAGATTGCTTTGATAATGAGAGGTTGTGCAGAGGGATTATCTTTGGGAAAGCATTTGGTGAGGACACACAGAGAAAAGGTATCATTATGATAACTGCCTTCTCTGCCTCCTAAATGAGAAGTCATCCTTAATGTAGACGATTACAGTCCGCTCCTCTGGAGATAGCCTGAGGGAAATTATTTGTGCCATATAATGTTCTGAGTTTCTTTGAAATTTACCCACCTGTCGCAGAAATAAGCAGAAAACTGTCTTTTAGTTTGGTAATGTTACTGATGTGGGGTCTAACTAGAACACAGTATTATATGTGTACTGTTTCCTCAAGTAACCTTTAGAGACGTATTAGATTCAAACTGCAGGACTCTTTTTGAACTGTTTTCATTGCATACTTGAATATGGCTGTTAAAAGAATATCGAAGTGTACACGCTAAGTAATAATGCATAAATCCAGAATAATTGTATAGCCTTTTATGTCTCTTTCAGTGTTAAGTGTTTTGAAGGAGTTGTGTTCATGATCTCACCTGCGCTAATGTGCTGTTTATCCTCTCCTGCTTTATTATTGTGTTATATATTTAAAATCAACTAATAGCAGTAATACACTGCTCTGTTTCAGCCTCCAGATTAAATGTTTTGCTTTTTTCTCTCACGATAATGTCAAGAGCATTTGTCACTTATCTTCACAAGCATCTCTTCTAATGGCAGACGACATCAATAACAGCAAATGTTAAAATCAAAACCATGCACGTACCTACTCACATGACTTCTAATGAGCATAACATGATCAGAGGATTTATCCAAATATCAGCAAGGAGTGTTTTCAAATCTGTTTGCTCTGTTAGTGTTAGGTGTTAAATTTACAAATTATAATATTAAAGTTCCCTTAAAAAAAACAACTATTTACTTCTAAGAACCCAGCCACGTAGGTGGCTCCTTAAGGAACAGTTTTGCCATCCATATTTTTAAAACTGACTTGGAATATTTCAATGAAAAAAATACAGCTCATAAACAGTTGTAACTGTAACGCACAAAAACAAATAAAATGTTGACCGAGATTCATCGCTGCTTTCTGTAGCATCTTAAATTCCTTAACATTTTTGTACAGCAACTGCGTACCTTTTAATTACATTTGGTCAATGTTAGCCTTATCTCTGTATAGTGCTAATTTCATCACTACATAAATGCTAAACTAAGCCTTTCATTTCTCTATTGTTTTTGTGGTATTGCCTGAGCTGCCTGATAGGAGACAGCGGTAATTAAAACACAAGGCCAGGTCACGAGGTGAGCCGAACACACAATAAAAAGCTCTCCGAGATTCCAGGATGAAGGTGCCACACAGCCCAATCCATTTTAATTGTCGTTTGAATTAATTTGAAGATGCTCAGGTCAATTAAGAAGATGCATTCCTCTGGCTGTGTGTAATGTCATATTCATCGATCCGTAGAGGTTACTTCATGCACTCATGTGTAGGATACATTTATGTTTCTGAAACTCCGCCGTTTGGAATTCATTAGGTATTGATCCCTTCTAGCAACGGTAAAAGCATGGTCCGATAGCAGCCTTGTCTGAAGCCGGGTTATCAATTCATTGCCATTCAGAAACAGATGCCCTTTTACTTTGTTATTGTTGAGGATCAACATTTAATAGCCCAGCAGAAACCGCTTACATCTCTATCACCAAGTGTCTTTAAATGAAGATGTAGCATTTTCTATATATTTACCCCACAAGACACCCTTTGTGCTGAGTGAAAGAAAGGAAGAGATTTCTCTGTGGACAAAGTATTGACAGAGGAATTTGTCGTGTCTGGTAGGTGCAGATTTTGCCTTGGCGTGCTTTCTTGTTCGGAGTTTGCATGGGGTTTGGTTGTCTCTGCACAACCTCTTCCTCTCCCGTCTACTCTCACAGTCTGATTCTTGCCCTCCATCCATCCCTCCCTGTGCGCTGATTGGTTGTCGGCTAGTCAGCTGCAGCCAATAAGCCTTGGTAAAAATCTCAGTGTTTAGTCTGGTGCTAGGCAGCAGGATCAACAGACAGGTGGGTCAGGCAAAGTCATTGCCCCGGCTGGCTGCACGGCAAAGCTCTGTTAGCTTTTAAAGCAACATTACACTCTGGGTTAGCAGTCGCAAAACATTATTGCTGTCATCCTAAACAGTTTAGTCAATATTTGTAAGCATCAACAACTCTCTTCTGCAGCTAGAGTGCTGAGAAGCATCGCCCTGATTTTGTAAAATGCTCAACAGAACGAACCTGGAGTTGGAATTTTCGTTTCAGCTTTTTTGCACCCAGCTAAGCCGTATTTTATTGCACTGTTTACACACAGATGGCTGTATGCCTGTGATCTGCTCGCCGTGCATCACAGGGCTCATAAGTAGATTTCCAAAATTAATTTTAATGCCACAACAAAATTTATCTCAGACAAAATGTATGTGTCCTAACTCTCTTGGTTCTAGTTTTCGCACCTGCCTGTTCATGTCGACAAAATCAAATTTGTTCCTATATTGAAGTCATATTTTTTCTTTGTGAATTCTGTTTGCAAGTGGCTGAACATTGAGAAAGAGGGGCCAGACAAGGGCACAGTAAGGCGAGGCCTCTCTACAGGGGGAAACAGAGTCAATTTGTGTGTGCAGCCTCAGCTCTCGCTTTCATTGCCAATCATAGTCCGCACTTTTTTTCTAATATGCAAAATAACTCAGGAAACAGAGTTATCCAAAATATTCATTGCAGAATGTCATATTTCAGCATTTGGGGTATTTATTATGTTATTGTATCCCTGGCAAGTCAAGTCACATACTCCAGCACTATGAAATGGCTGAATGGGTATGTCTCTCATTAAACTGAACTGTATAAACTTCTGTCTGGATTAACCTGTTGACTGTTTTTCTGTCACGGCTTGAGGCAACATTAAATTAATGGAGATAAGAGCTTTGAGCCAAAAATAACACCCTGTCTCTGGTGTGCCTGTGGAGAATGAAATAGCACAAATTATCTTCCTTCAGAGTTTTGGCTGCAAGTATGCAGGGTTTTGGTAGAGATAACAAAATGTGAAAAGTGTTAGACTTTTGAAAATGCCAATTGTCAAGTGAACAACTCCTGATTAATAACGTATTTGTCTGCATATTTATTTTCATTTAAAAAAGGTTGCCTACAACTACTGTGCAGTGAGTGCACTGAGTTTTTTTTCTTTCACATACAGTTTATCTCAGCTTTGAAATATACAGCAAAAAAATCTGGTTTAGATTTGTAGATCTGTAATGTGTCTGTTACTATACAGATGTATGTTGTTGTTATGGTATATTACGTTTTTAAAAACCGCATCAGCCTTATATGATATAGCTTTTTATCTGTGCACATCCAATGTGTTTTTCATGTTCACCTCTATCTCTCCCTCCCCCAGTGACTATAGATTTTTCACAGCTTATGTATTACCAGGTTGAGTAGTCTGTCTGATTTCTCCACCCCTGTCTGGTGGGCAATGGTATATTCCCAAGGGAAGTCCTTTACCGTCCCCATTCTCATTTGAACTTTGACCCTGGCCTCCTGCCTTTCAGGATATGAAATGACCCTCTCAGTGGGAGAATGTTTTGGAGCTGTTTTAGCTGAGTCTGTTTAATGTAGGCTGGAGCAGATGAGCAGCTCAGAGGGCTGTGTGGCCATTTTGTTGAGAGATCCAAGGGCTCTATTTTAACTATGCAATCGCAATGAAATATCATGTGTCTTTAGACAATGAAGATGTGTCTAAGTGGACTCTATTTTCTTTTATACAGTGTGCTATGCACAAAAGGGTGGTGTGACATGAAATATAGATGGGGTGTGGTGGTTAATTATCATCTTCTCAGCCAGTCATAGCACTCGTCTCATGTATTTAATAAACAGATCATGGAGCACGATGAGAACTGTTCATCAGCGGAGCGCACAGTGCAGTTTCTCGAATTAAAAAAATCTTTTTATTGTTCGAGAGGTGCAGAGTGTCAGTGTGTCCCCAGGATGTCACTATTTCCTACACCCACTGATTTGCAATACATAGCAAATATAAGCGGCCAGTTGGACGGGCAGTCAAGCACAGAAGTTTGTTTGGTTGTTTTGCGACAGAGAGGCATTGACTGCACATGAATTAAGCAACGCAACATGCATGCTTCTCCAAACTTTTTGTTTCTTCTCCTACCTCTGTGCTAATGGTGTTGTGCATGGCATGAAAAAACAATTTGACTACCAAGATGTAGTAATGGTGTCGCACCGGTCCTTTCACCACCATTAAAATGAGATCTCTCTCTGCTTGTCCTGGCCACTGCACCAGTCTGTGGTCAACAACACTGGCTGTCAGACAGATGGCTTTTGGATGAATGTCTTATGGTTTACGCACTTGATTGCTAATACTTTATTGTCCTCTCTAACATTATATTTCATGGTTCTGTGTATTTTTTTAATCCATTTTTTAATCCAATAACCATAGTGTCATACATGCAACAATATGTTTTGCATTGACATTTCTAGCAGCAGCTACAAAATTATACCTTACTTCATTGACAACCTTACTCACTAAAAACAAATAGTACTAAACAATAAATAACAAATATACTTGTTCAAATACACACAAAGAATATCTAAAATTTTGCCAGTGCATGTACTGACCTGCAGTATATCTGTGACCAAAAACTTTTCTACATATATACTATGTAGATACAGAACTAATAAAGCACAGTGAGAAAAAAAAGCACCAAAAGCAGTCATAGTTCTCCTGCTCCACTCACAAACTGAGCATTTTTTTATTTAACCATGAACAGGGGTGGCTAAGCACAGCAGATGCTCAACAGTTTGGTGTTAAGTTGAGTGAGAGAGCCGCTATATGAGAGGCTCTCGGGGCAGAACTTTAATCTTGTCTCTGGTGGATACCTTACTCTTTTGTGAGTCACAGGTCCATGACATATGCTTGTGTTATTGTAACAAAGCACATGATTGTGTTTGGCTACTGTTCTGGCTAAACTGTAGAAGTATGCGGCATGGGAAAACACTTTCGTCTGCTGTTGATACATGAGAGACTCATACTCAGATTCTGGTTTGTAAGTCAGAGCTTGTCTACTTTTAAATCATCTTACTGCCATATTTATCCACCCAATAAAGTGAACAGGAATTCATCAGTAAGTAATTTTAATGTAGTGTATTATTGCATATACAATCACAAGGTCCTTGTATGTCTGTCTCCAGAAAAGTCACATTAATTAACTGACTTGTTTGATATATTATGAATCTGATATACTGTTTGTGCTCGCTGCAAGAGCTCACATGGTTTGGATGAATTGTGTCTTAAAGCAGAAGTATGTCAACTTTATTTCAGTCATCTCCAAATATATTTGGATTAGGAGGAACAGTACGAGCTTGTCATTAGTTTGTCGTGCGTCCCAGTCTTTTGTATTTACTCTGTCAAAAAAATTCTGGCATCTGAGCTGAAATCTTAAGCAACCAGCACACCCATAGAGTTGACTTTGGAAGGCACTAAGCATTCCTGCTCAACACCATATTAGCCCCTACTTCTCCCCACCTCGGGGTGCTGGGCAGCCTGCCAGGTAGAGGTTGCCATGACTCCTAACACCACCCTTTTCCCCCCCGAAGGTGCCAGATTTTGGGAGGAGGCAGGCCGGGCTAACGTTTTGATTTAGACAAAAGATGTCTTCACAATGTCAGCAGAATACTTACTGGGAATGCTGTGGCTTTCTGGTAGGAAATCATGTGATCTTTCCAGCCAGGGTTTTGTAATGGTGCCAGGCGAAAAAGAGAGAGAGAGCGAAAGACACACAGAGGGAGGAAAGGGGGAAACTTTGAATAATGATGCCAGCTAATCGTTTTTATCCAGGTTTTTCTCCTCTTGTTCTTATTTGTTTCAGAGAAAATGGCGGACAGCACATCGTTGAACCGAACCCGTATAGTCAGTGAGCTCAGTTTAGAAGTGTCCCTCGGTCTCTTCATCGTTCCTCTCATTACCAAAAAAACCCCAAAACAGCGGTTATATCGCTCGCTCTCATTGCTCACACCCAGGTACGAAGTGTGGATAGAGAAAAATAGAGATTATAAATCAGACAGGATAGTAGAAATCTGGGTAAGTGGCATTTCCCTCTCTTCTCACTTCAGACTTTCCTTTGTCGCACTGCGGCCGTAGGAATATTCCGTTGTTTGCAGCTCTCTGGCACTGGCACAGTTAATGGTAGCTGACCGTGGCATGCTTGATTACACTGGCATCCCTCTCAGGCTCTGCTCTCTGCTATCTGCAGTCTTGGCTAAGTTGAGCTAACCTCTCACCACAGTCACATTGCTGCTGGCCAGGAAGAGGACTGCTATGGCATTTTCTGCGGGCTACTTTGGGATAGCAGTCCACAACAGAGTTATGATTGTTATTATTACGGACTTAATTTCATATCTGGTAACTGCTGAGGCATGTGACGCTCCCAAACCAAGGCACGGCGACTTAAGAATATACAGTAATTTGTGTTTAAATGTTTTTCCCCCCGTGTGGATCTGATGTTGTCAGAACAGTTACTGACATGTTTTGTAATGTAATACTCCTCTTTTTCCTTTCTCACCATCAAACTATTCATTGGTTTCTTTTGCAGTTAAATAATACTGTTGCTAGTATTTCATAAATCACTGTAGCTGTTCATCCAGTGTTGCTATTTAATAACTGGCCTTAATAAAAAGCAGTTACATACCTTTGTGTGGTATTTAAAAACAACTTTCTTTTTCCTGTTTTTAGAGAGGCGAGTTAAAAAATGACCCCGGGCAGCAAAACCTCCTGAGCAACACTGACACTTCCATGAAGGGTAAGTTATCACAATCCTTTCACCATCTGTTTGATGAACTTTCATTTTTTGGGGTGAATCTCAACAAAGGCTCTTGCTGCATTCTCTAAGTGACAGCTGAACTGAACTCAAAACCCTTTTGCTCCAGACTTTCGACTCACTGTCTTGCTGTATGTGAACGCAGCAGAACGCCTACACTGTCAACTGAAGTTCAGTGCAAAAGGCAAGAAGTTTTGAGGTCAAGTCCTGTTGATTGATTGGCATCTCTGTCTAAATGATATCATCTGAGACACGTCACACACATTCACTTTTATAGTTCTTTGTCACATTATCGGAGACTACAGTGCTCAGATTTTATGCTACATTTTTAATCCTTTATTCAGTTATTTTGATACTTTGGCCATAACCATTTGGCACAAACCCGTAGATCCGATCTTGTGGCAAATCTGACAGCACAAGCTCGCCTCTGTGGGTCTTTGTCATTGTGGTGTGAACGTCGTCTTTAACCTTTTTTTTCTTTTTGCTTATAACCAGTATTGATATTTGGTTACTTGTATAGGTGATATGAATAGGTGTTTTGTACATACACACACACATACTCACACACACACACGGCAGTACATATTCAAAAATGATCTTGCTCTAACACCTCAGCAATGCTCGACATCTCTGTTAATGTGAAAACATTACATCATTAACTTAAACCTGAAATATGATGATTGTGATGATGCTTTGTGATAGATAAGTAGGACAAGGAGTAATTTCAGCTAGAGGATGATATACATTACTTGGTTTAATAAATAGAGAAGAGGAGCCCTAGTTGAAAATGTGTGCATCCGGGTTGAGGTAGTAGGTTGTATGGTTTAGAATTACACCCTGGGAGTTAACTGTACAACCTTCTAGCTTTCCTTGGAGTACACGTATGACATCAGTCTGTGTAGAAAATCATTGTGCTAGTAATGCAATGTGGAATTTTCCAATAGCATTGCATTTTATAATGCTTCTGTCCAGTGTTAATGGTCTTCGTATTAATGTAATTTTCGCCCATCTGAGGTTCTCATTTCGTAGCTGACCTTTAGCCACGGTCAGCCTGCCTGGTGTGGCTCAAAACCTTCAATTAGAGTTAGCTTGGCATATGCTGTATTTTTAGACGTAATGCATTGTGGTTAGTCGGAGTTACCGCACTGCATCGATTGCATTATGGCGTCCCTTTAACTGTAAAACACACAAAACAATAAATGAGCAGTCTGTTTTCCTCCATCCATCCCATATATCAAGACCTGTTAATAATAAAAGTTAGGAATAAGTGCTAGTAAATAGGCCAAATGACATGTTAGATTGTTGAACCAACACTGGCATTTTAATCTACAAAGACTCTCATGACCTGTGGTTATAACGAATACTGTGAAATTCAGTATGTAAAAAAATAGTGTTAAAATGTACTAAGTATGCTTTAGTTATTGTCTTATTTGGAATTGCCATTTTCTCACTAAGGTGTAATTATGTGGCAGAACCTATTTCACACAGTGATGGCTTCGCTTTTCAAACTGTTGCTCCATCTTTGCGGCCTGGTATTACACCTCAGCCTGTTTAGTCAGCGTGGGGCCGTGGCGTCTTCTGAATCAGTCGCATGTGAGCCGTGTGCCAAACATTATGAGGCACAGATGGTTCGAGATAAACACAAAGTATGAAATAAAATAATCATAATAAACCTGACTTGTTCTGTTTAACAGATGCATTCTGGTGACTGCCATGCTCCATGGTTTTACAGCAATGCCATTTGCTCATTATGTTTTAATATTTTCGGCAGCTGACTCAGGTTGGATACATTTCTCAGGGATTTATTATCATACCTAACAGTACTTTGTGCTGTTTGCTCCAGCTGCCTCGGTAGACCTCTGATATTCCAGGTTTCCTAGCTTGGGAAAAGCTGAATGTTTATACGTTGTCTCTAGGCCTTGTGATATATTGTCCGGTGTTCTATACAATGATGCATTTGTGATACGAGGTCTAGTTTCAGGTTGAAGCTTGCCTCGGCGACACTGAAGTCTCTGTTTACTGTAGACTTGTCCACTAGGCTGAATGCGTCTGACTTCATCTATGTCTGGCACTAAGCCACAGCTTGTAAAATGACTCCAAAGCACTACACCGGAGAAAAATGTCCTAGCAGATCGCTTCAAGATTTACCACAATTTGTTACTCTTCAGGACGACTTGATTTGAAATGCAGCCTGAGTAGTGAGCGTTGTTGTAATTTCTGCTGGTTCTTTATCAGTGTGACACTGTTTTTTCAGTTTGATGGATGACACTGCTTTTGCTGTGTTTAGGTCAGGGCTGAGTGGACCACCTTTCTCAAATCTTTGTCATTTATCCAATTATCTCATTGGTTTCAAGTGGTTGAGATTACATCATTTGATGCTCAGAGTTTCCTCTCAACTGTTGTTGTACTTTGAAATTTTAAATCAAACATGTAATCATTTACAATAATCTTTAACGGCAATATTTCTCTTTAGATTTTTTCTGGCTAAACAAATTTGTATCCATTAGACAACCTGATGAGAGTGAGAAATGTAAGCCACACTCCTAACACTGTACAGCAAAGGACTAGCTTAACAGACAGACTAGTCTCGGAGTTCAGTTCCAGAAATTGTCTGGGACATGTAGACAATCCTGGAAAACCCCTTACTTGTTTCCTATCAGTGCAGATATCCAATGGGATTAATTGGAAACAGCTATTTTTGGATCATTAGTAATTAAATCTGGAGTGATACTAACACCTCCATTGAATCTCAGTGATTCTGCTCACTTCACGTTGCCAACAGAGTCATTGTCATCAAACAGGTTTCTGTGAGGGAACACGATCCTGGTAAATCCCTGGAAACCCAAGAACTCCTTTTATCTCCTATTGTGAAACCCCAATGTCAGGAATATCACGCCTCCTCATTCAGCCGAACCAGGGTTCACATCACTGCCGTTCTGACCCACCCACATAAAAATGTTCAGAATAACTGCTTAAATGTAAGCAGGAACAAATCTGCTTTATTTGAACAGAAATATATACTTTATTTTACAGTTTAGCTAAAACTAAGAGTATTTCCTCTTCCTTAGATCTCACAAATTTAACAGCATGGAGAGTCAAGATGTGCCTTGCTAGAGTTTATTTTAAGAACTGTGATTTTCTCATCTTTCCTCACCTCTGAACCCCAATCGTTCCTCCAGATGTGTAGAGGAAAGCGTCGCTGCTGAAAATCATGCTGCCTCAGCACTCCCCTGTCCAGCTGCCCCAGCAGCACAGCTAAAAGTCATTGGTTCCAGCTGGCTTTCATTTATGGGATGGTTGAACAAATAAATTACAGGATTAGATAGGGGTGGTCCAGGCCGCTGATTTAAAAAAAAAAAGAAGAAAAAAAGAAAAGAAAAAAAAGAATTCGGTCTCTACTGCTGTAACAGCCCCTTTGAGAAGTCAGTTGGCCAGGAGTCTCAACGTTCTTCAGCTGACATTAAGAATTAACAAAATAAAGATTCTCTTAATCAAATTTGGTATGCTGCAGTCCAAGTTATTTGTAGCGGAAATTGCTGGCAATGCCATGAAGCTCGACAATGACTCAGTGTCACCTTTACACCAAATTCTATTACAGAGAAACAACAAAGGCAATTAACCATATACCCAAATGTGTGCGTTTTATGGACAAGCAATAATTTAGTTATCATATCACATCTGCCTCATTTCAACAATTACCATGTGTACTTTCTTGTTTTAGAAAAGTGTTCTTAAACCACCAAGCTGTGAATTTAATCGTTTCAAATATCTTTTCTTCATCCTTGGTCACTTCAATAGGCATTCGTCAGCCTTAAAATTTATCGACTGCTGTCTCTTACTGCCAAAGCCAAAAAAGTTGATTGTCTCCTGACATCTGTATAGCTGAACGGAAAAGACCTGGAAAGATTTTGAGCTCTTTATAGTTAGAAAAGCAAAAACACACAGTCCCCAAATTACGTTTATTCCATTGTTAGTGGAGTGGTGTAGAAATTGTGATCACATTGCAGATTACAAATTTGCTTTTTTGTTTAGAGATATGGGAAACCGTATATACACAGGAATTAATCCAGCACACAAGGGTAATATATTTTGTGATACTTTCTCTTCCTCAGGTGTTCAAGAGCCATCCAAATCTATCACAGGGAGTGACACTCACTCAGGCCAAAATACTTGTAAAATCAGCCAATTGCCGCCTGCGTCTGTAACCGTCTACGAGCAGTGATTGGCTTCTTGTTCTTGACGTCACAGACGGGTGGAGACCTTAGTAACAAATCGTCTGAGACGAGAACACTGTCAGGTCTGGCCAGACCGACACTTTAGCTCCCCAACTCATAAAACCTCACTTCCCTATAAAAGCGAGAAGCCTCGAGCACTATTTCTTCCCAAGGAAACATATTCCCTTAATGTGGTCGGGTTAATGGCAAATGAATAATCATAACACACCGATGGCAGACGGGGGTGTCATTGATCTGTCTGGACTCAGCCCCTCTCCGCCTGCTGCATCAGCCACTCTCCCCCTATTGATACGCTCTTGCCCCTTGACCCCTGGGACAGATCAATGGCATTGATTGGAGAAGGGCAGGGACAAGGGCAGGATCTGCTGACTGGCCCGACAGCTAGTGTGACAAGACATGATCGTCATTAATGTCCCGCTGGCTGGCTGGCTGGCTGGCAAGGCGCTGTGCATCACATATTCCCTGCCTCCCGCTCCCCTCCCCCTCCAACCCCCTCCTCCTCCTCCACTCTCCTCCTTCACCCCTCCTACTTCTGCTGCTCCATGTTCCCATTCTGTGCTGCTTACACTGACTGAGATAAGTCCATTGTTTGGATACCTGTCTGATGCTTGCCTGGCATCTGTGGCACAGATATGCATCTCCAGGTTGCGTGGAGATATTCTGAGCTTATTGTAGAAAAACGAATGGTGTCATTGCAAGTGTCTGCTGCATAATGTCTCTTGGCTCATTGTGCGTGCTACTTACCAATCACAATGGAGCCGGTCCTATTTTTGGGTGCTTTGAAAAGCACTGTCTTGGTACAATTCAAAGCTTGTGAATTAGAATCTGCTTCAACTCTGTCACAACAACTTGGTTCTGTGCTCTCTGATCAATGGCATATCCCACCCTATTAAGATACTTATGTGCTCCGATTCCCAACACTTCTCTGAAAATGTATCATCTAAGAGAGACTGAATTGTGTTTGTGCTATTGTAAGCCAACTGATTTCATCACGCCAAAGCGTTATATTTCTAGTCTAGACTGCGAGAAGCGAGCAATGTTTGTATGTGTATACGTGGAGGGGTGATGGGCGGGATGCGGCGACAGCTCCAGACTCTGCAGTGACACGGCTGTAATGGAGCTGATTGATCACCTATATGGCCGCCTGCTGGCCCCGCTGGCTTTAGCATACAGCAAATTCCCAACCCCCCGTCTCTGCGTCACCACCGCCATCACCGAGCCAATCTACGAAGACCCACCATCCCCCATAGACTTCAACCTGGCCACGGTTTTGACATTGGCTGCAGGATTTACTTCTGCACCTCTTCGGCGTTTGGCTCGCTCTGCTTCCGTATGTTTCTGTAGGATCGAAAGGTTCCGACGCATTTGCCATCTTTGATGAAGTGGCATTTTCCAGTTCAGCCTTTTCTGTGTTGCAGCTGAGTTAAAAAGCTGCTGTTTTCCATTTCAATTAAAGGGCATAATCAATCAATGATAACATTTGCAGATCTCTCTCCCTGCCCCCTCTATGTCACACAGGGTCATAACCCTAATTTATCCAGGGTGTTGAAGGTGATTAAGCTCTGAGATTAGAACAAGCTGTCAAGGGCAGATCTCATACAGACAGAAGGAGAATGAGAAAAATGTCTTCGTTTTTCCATAGCATTCATTATATGAAATATCCCATTCTACCAAAAAACAATATCACAATCACAGCCTCTGGAGAAGTGGATTTTTTTTGCTGTGTCCATCAGTGAAGCAGTTGTTAAACATTAAAACCTAAAAGGATTTTCCTGCTGGGGATGTCCATCTGATAAATGTATAGTTAGCAAGAACAGAAAATGTACCCATGAAAGTAAATTAACTTTGAAATGAACATATTTCATTTCCTCATAGTTATTTTGTGATCCTGCAAAATTGTTTGGAAATCTTCAGATACAAGTTGAAAGAGTTTGACTTTAAATATTGATGGCAGAGCTCAGATGCATGTTATATTTAATAGCTGTATGTATATGTATAGGTATAAATGTGTCAGCCAGCAGTCCACAGTATGGTGGCATGGTTTCTGTATGTGAAGGCCCTCGATGTGTTTCTGTGGTGCTAAGCTGGCAGAGAGACGCGTGTGTTTATGTGGAGATAGATTAGAGGAAGACACTGTATACACACACATATGTACGTCTGCAAATTTGGAGCCATCACATCATAATTAAAAATGCAATTCTTGACAAACAGAAAATATGCGTCTGGTTTCCTGCGATGGAGGAATTCTTTCACACAATATAATCCGTTGCTTTCCCCTCTGACTCGGACAGTCGTGTGCCTTACGCTGCTGCTCGCTGCTTTCAAGCCTCGGTCACAATATTGTGACAGTGACTGGTTGTGTTCATGCTCGCACTGACCACATAGCTGTCTGTGTGACAGTTTGTGTGTGTATGTGTGTGTTAGCTGAGCATGGCCACTGCAGTGCCACTCTGTGTCCTGTGTCTTGCTTCTCCATTCAAGCAGTGTTGGGCATCTATTTTTTTGAGGGGACGTGTTAGTTTGTTTGCTATCGTCTGTGCATGTGCTGCCAGTTCTGTGTGTGTGTGTGTGTGTGTGTGTGTGTGTCACTGTTTGTGTGTCATCTGTCTCAGATGACTGTTTGCGCTCAATTTTGTATCACAGGCTATATCTGTTGATTAGTGTTTGCGTATGTGTTTGCGTATAAGAGTGCAAGCTGCATTTATGTTACAGTCCATGTTACAAGACAGTTGGATCACTACAGTTCATCCTCCTCCATGGCCAACCAGTTCGCTGCAGTGTGTGTGTGTGTCTGTGTGTCTGTGCGCCGCTGGAAAAGAGAAGAAATTGATCAGCACAGGGAGGAACGTGTTCACCAGCAAAGGCTGGATGGAGGGTGTGAGAGAGAGAGAGAGAGGGAGAGAAAGAGCGAGGGCTGTCGCTGCAGACTCCTGCTGCAGTATCTCACTTTGGGCAAGCAGCTGCAGACAGGGAGTAACAGACAAGCGAGACAAGCAGACAGGTACAGACCTGGTGTGATGGGAGGGGATGGGTGGGGGTTGGGGGTGTGGAGATAGTGGTAGAGGGCAGTAGATGCTGGAGGGGCAGGGCTTGGGGGTGGAAGGGTCAAATGGGGGAGGGGGTGGGTGAGTGAAAGGTAGCGGGTTGCGGCGGTGGCGGCAGCAGCTGGAGGAGGCAAATGTTTTTGGCTTTTTTTTTTTCGGCGATGGCAGCCCATCGTGTTGGACCTGTGACGATAGAGGAAGGAGGGAGAGGTGGAAAAAGAAAAGTAGAAGGTGTAGATGACAGTGTCACGACATGGCTGATGTCCCAGTGTCTGGAGCAGGGAGGAGGAGGAGTGGTGGTGGTGGTGGTGGTGGTGGGAGGTTAAGATGCTGAGATGGAGCTGACAATGCAAGCGCTGGGATGGAGCAATGCTCTGTGCTGGGGGGTTGGGTGGGGGGAGGGTGAGGGGGGAGAGCAGGCGTCCCACCTCACTGACCTGCGTCTGGCTGCAGCTTCCCGCGGACACCTCAACCCCCCCTCCCCTCCATCTTTTTCTTTCATCCCCTTTTTTCCCTTCTTCTACCGCTGCCCTTTTTTCCCTCTGTTCTTCCTCATCCTCAGCTCAGAGGCGGATAACAAAAGGCGTAGTTGGTGGCAGACAGAAGAGTGAGCGTGCGAGGCAACGCGTCGGGTGGCGCGGAGCATTCATTTCCGGAAGCCTCCACTTTGCCTGGCGTTCCCCAGAGAGAAGGAGACAGTCAGAGACATCTATCCGATTCTTTTTTTTTTTTTTTTTTTTTTTTTTTTTTTTAGTCTGAGGGGGAGGAGTTGTGAGGTGGGTGGCAGGATGGGGGGACAGGGTGGAGGGGGTGGGGGCAGTCAGTGGTGTGTTTAGGTACATGACAGGCAAAAATGACATGGGGAATGTTTTCAATATTACTTTGTTAATTTTCTTTGTAGTTTGCATTTTATGGCAATTAATGTCTGGATTATTTGGTTCCGACTGTGCCTGAAGCTTTTTTTTTTTAGTTTAATAGAACCTGTTTTGTGTCTGACTGAAGCTTGTTGCTTTTGACACTGACAACTTATTGCATGCCAAGCTTGCCGCCATAGCGGCAGAGTTCGGCGGGTAGGTGGTAGGGTCTGGTGTCGAGGGTGTTGCAGTCAGTGTGGAGTTCTACCTGTGTTTTCGTCAATGCTGAGCAGCCACAGAGCAGAGCTTCGAAGCTCTGTGTTTTTTTACTTGATATCTGAGCGAACACTGTCGTGCTTGCCCCTGTGGTGGAAAGCCAGAGGCTGAGGCTGCTAGGTGGCTCTCTGCATCCATTAGTCAGTGCAAACGGACCGACGGACGGTCAGATGGGTCCGGGTCCAGCCATCCTGGAAGAGACAAATGTAGACTGATGATCAGTCGACGCTCTTTAGGACAAAGAGGCGAGTCTGGCTGCTTGGCTGGGGGGCTTTTCCTTTTCCAGCACAAAGGCTAGTTAGCACAGAGCAGGCAATGCAGGCTTGTCTGTTTGTCTGAGCCTCTGCTTCTGTCTGGGTGCTGCAATGAAGATAATTTGTCCAACAAATTTACCTCTTTGTCTTCCTTTGTCATCTCTGTTGTCTTTTGCTGCCGCTGTTGTTGTCTGATGTGTTGTTGTATTTAATGCGTGCAAGCATTTGTCTGAAAATGTTTCTACCTTTGCATGTCTTTGTGTGCGCAGGAATCAAGCTGAGCCTTCTGAACAAAATAAGTTATCTGCAGTGGAAGAAAGGAGGAAGCTTTTTTTCCGTCCAGGGCACAGAGCCGTTTTGTTTTTTGATTGCAGCCCATGCCTCATAAAGGACAGACAGCTTGTGTGGGTGCCTTTGGGCAGAAATTGGGTACTTTTAAGTGGCAGTGGTCGAAGAAGAGACAGTGTGTGTGTGTGTGTGTGTGTGTGTGTGTGTGTGTGTGTGTGTGTGTGAGGGAGAGAGAGAGAGGGAAAGGTGTCAGTGCCACTCAGTGCCCTGCAGCTGACTGCGGCTCCTCAGTAGACTCTTTCGTACTTCACCTGCTCCCTGAGACCCTAACTTGTGAGCTCTCTTGATAAAAAATCACGGGTTAGGCTCTTGGGACGCGGGCGGAGGGCACAATCGACTTTCTACCGAATGTTCCAAGGGTGGAGTCGGAATGAAGCACCAACTGATTTACTGTTAAAATATATATATATGGTAGGGACGACACAGAGAAAGAAAAAGAAGTTGAAAGAACATGAAAAGGAAGTAGTTTAGTATAATAAAGAGCAAATGGTTCCTGGATTTCTGGTCGATCAGCTCCTTCGTCACATCATTTATAAAATGTTAAGTAAACTGTTGACCTAATGGAACTGTATATGTAGGAATGTGCATGTTTGTTATAGCCGGAATTTTTTGTTTTTCGAAAAAATTAATCAAGAACGGCATTCACGATCGCACCGGTGCGATCGGTATAAAACCGAAACACACGTCTACGCTGTCAACCAACATTGTAATCTCTCTTTGTGTCAACATCTTTGTTTGAATACCATTCGACTAACACATGATCTGATTAGAAATGGCAGGACACCAACCAGTCCAAACCACCACACCCCAGACTTGTGTTGATTAACCCCTGTCACCACCATAGCACAGTATCGCAGAGACCCAGCCAATATATGTGATCCTCCATTACCAGGCAGTCGCTCTGAATTTGATCACCCCAGCTTCACTGAGACGCTACAGGAGCAGACTGAGACTAATGCCACATCTGCCACTGCTCTTTCTCACATTGTAAAACTGAAGATTCGAATACACACCTTGTACAGTTCGCAGTAGTTTACAGTCCGCTAAATTAATCTTTTGCCAACTCATTTATTTAATCCTCATTTCTTTTTTTTTTTTTTTTACGCATATAGACATTCCATAATTTCAGTTCTACTGTTTCATGACTTTCAACATTTCTCTGCCAGCTATAGGAAAGGGTTGAAATATTTGACATTTATAAAAATCCAAAATCAATGTCAGAATTTAGGATTCCATAAGAATTAGAGTAATTTTAAAAAAGCAAGTTCCAAAGTTTTTACCCACAAATAAATGAAATCCCCAGGCACTAAAGTAAAATATGTAGTTGTTTTAAAAAAAAAAAAAAATCACTATCACAATTATAGAGTAATTATTTGTTTTCTAAACACATTTGTTTTTTAATAGTAACTGGAATGGTTAAAAAATTCTTGCGTGCATCATGTTTATGATTTAAAAAATGTATTTAAATTGTCAGTGAATGACAGTAGACAGAAGGTGCTTCTATGCATTAAGTTGCTGACTGTGTTAAAGTCAGAGAACAGACAGACATGTTTAATCAGTTCCACAGGAATTTTATTGCTTTCTTAATTTGATCATTTTTGTAAAAATTTGCCATTGTCATGAGATCTCACAACCAAATTGGTTAATGGTCTAAATCGATATTTAAACGAACGAGGCGTAGGACAACTCACACAGACATTGTATTTCAGCAAGACAGGCTGGCAAAAGACGAGATTGAACATTGAATAGAAAATGAAAATATTGGACTAGTCTCTTATGAACACGACTATAGAAGCGCAATTACAATAAATTAGGCCTACTAAAAAAAAAATAGTTCTTTTCCTTTATGCTATTCAAAGGTGTGCCTTCATTCACAATTACAGCTTGACCTGGTTTTTAAACTTTCAATTTTTCCCAAGGCAGCATGCTTTTCTGAAAACCTAATTTCTGCTAAATTACCCATATTAGGAATGCAGTTCAAAACAATTGATTTTCTCTCTAATACCCTCCTCTCCATCTCTCTCCCAGTCTCCCTCTCTCCCTAATTATGTTTTTTTCTTCCCGTCTCCCCATTTGGTTTCATAGTGAACAATGCCGATGCCAACTAATCAGTCTGTGCCTATGCCACAGAGCCCCCAGCAACAGCTGAAGGAGTGCCATGCCCCATGAATACCAAACAGCCAGGCACAGTGCGACAAGTGCTGAGCAGTCAGACGCAGCACAGCCAGAGCGGAGCTGGTGCCCACAAAACAGCCAGACAGTTTTATTAGGGTCTGTCTGACACGCAGCAAAGTCTGGCAGCACCCGAGCCCACTGATGAAATCCTCACCGCTCCCCCAACAGTAACAAAGCAGCATGCTCAGAGCAATCCGCCAAGGATCCAATAAATATCACCCCGTAAAAATCAGCTCCCGGCTAGTTTGTAGCTCCACTGAATGGGGAATACAAACTTTGTTCAAAGTCAAACTAGTTCTCAGTGAGCAACTGCTAAGTAGATCTTTTTTGTGCCATCTAAACATTACACTGCATCTGACACAACAGAGAAAAAGGGAACTCTCCTTCAGGGACATTTTATAAAAGCTTTTTCTGTAAAAGCTGCTGTTTTATTGACTTGGGAAAAAGGCAAATTAATTCACTTTTGCATATTTGACCTTTTGAGCATAATGTTTGTGAAACATGTTAACGCTTTTAAATTTGCTTTCCCACTAAATTAACCTATTAATATTTTCAGAAGAAATGCAGAATAAGAAACCGGCTTTATTAAGGCCAGTCAGCTATGCATTACTGAAGTGTATGAAATGTGACTATTTGATGTAAGAATTGGTTTGTTTAAAGCAAGAACAGTGCTTGTAATTTTGCTTGATTCAAGAAAAGCTCATTTTATGAAATCTTTTTGTTTTGATATTATAAGCAATCATAGTAAATCTGGGAGTGGTTGTCAAGGTCAAATTTTACAATGGCAGGGCGCAATATTAGCTTTTTTTCCTTCAACAAAAGCATTTTTGTACTGTGTTTACACAGAGCCAATCAAACCATTTTACTGTAATGAAAATTATAAATCAATGACAGTTTAGACAGAAGAAATTACTGAAAATTGAGCAAGTGAGATATTAAATTCTGCATGGAAACTGAATTCATGAAACTGATCATGAAGCAGCTTCATTTTAGCTTCATTTTGTGCTCAAGTGCAAATGCAGTGCAAATATAAATGATGTAATATGGTGTAAAATGCTTTTAGCATTACTTGTCCTAAATAAACAACATTCACTGCGTGGTTTCTATACCAGCTATTCTTCAAGTTCCTGCAGGAAAGATTGATTCAGACCTTGAATAGGTGTAGATAAACCAAAGGCTCCAGCTGATGGACCCGAGTGTGTGCGAGAGATTACACTCCATTGTTCAGAGGTGGTCATGTAACACACTGCGCCGCCACATCGCTCCCCGATAAAAGTAATAAGGACAGATTAACATTTATCCCCCACATTTGGATTTGGGCTTGAGCTGACATGGAAATCAGATGGATTTAGTGAATTAGAGGGCTTTTTTTTTTTTTTTTTTTTGCATTGATTGTCAGTTTGTGTTGTCTAGTGAAGCAGCTTAGTGTTCAGTGGATCTCTTATCGCAACGGGGTGGGGGAGGAGGTGCAGGTGGTGGTGGTGGTGGTGGTGGGGGTGTCAGGTATGCCTGATAGCAGAGCAGCATGGAATAGAGGGGGGCAGGAGTGGGGGACGTCTGAGTTTCCAGACACTGCGGCAGGAGGCCAGACAGTCACCTGAACACACACACACACAGAGAAGTGTGCCTATGACACCACTCGTGCAAAAACACGCAGACACACTTTTTATAGACAAAGTGTATACCCCCCTCTTAAAGTCTGCGCTAAAGCCAATTCACTTTTGTTTTTAATTCAATCAAGGGTATAAATTGTAGTGCCACTCGTAATGTAATTATCCTCGTGCATCGAAAGCACAAAAGTTTCTCTATTATTCTCTGGGCGACGGGGATGAGAGAGATAAACTCCATTAACTTTTTCAGATTACAGTAAGTGCTGTGGGAGGTGGGGGTGTCTATTGAAAGGACAGTCGAGCTGCGCTGAGACTGGGGGATTTTTTCACGGTGGGCCTGTGGGCACAGAGCAGGAGTCTGGAAAGTGGGCCGATGATTGAAAACCAAACAACAAAGCTCAAAGGGAGCAGACTGACGGCCTGGCAGGCCAGAGGTCTCAGCACAGCCAACTGGAATGCCCTCAGACCTGGTTTGTTGTGTGTGTCTGCGTGTGCGTGTCGGCATCGCACATGTGTATTTGTATTGTCCAAAGGTCCACAGCATTAGAGGGTGTATCCCCCCTCGGTCCTCCCTGCCTGGCTCCGGGTCCGGTCTTATCTCCCCTTCTCTCTCTGATCTGTGATTCACTTCGGAGGCGTTGCCAGGGAAACCTGGTATCTGGCTAGCAGCTTGATGGAGTTATTGAACTGTAACTGGCTGGGATAATTATGCTCTGTCTTGCAGGTTGGCTATCCAGTGGCTGGGACTTGAATGTGACCTATAGCTGGCCTAGCATTGTCGCCACAGGCAAAAGCTTTTAACCCTTTGGCCACCAGACAGTTGAACTGTTGTAACTTTGGTGGAGATGCCCAATCAGAGCTCACACTTTCAGCCTCTCGATGCATCTTCTTTTTGTACATTGATGCTGCAGTCAGTTACTTTATTAACTCAAGATTCAAATTAGTTGTCATCTGGTTGGAATAAAACTTGTCACTGTAACTCTGGCAGAGACACACACACTTCTACATATACGCACATGTTCAGCTGGCCTAGTCACATTCTGGTGGTTTGCTTTGTGTCCCTGAAACAGGTCATGGCCGCAAATTCCTTGCGTGTCATCAAGTGCATCTGCTCAGCTCCTGGGCAGGTGGACGCTTGGATAATCGCAGTGTGTTTACTTTGATTTTGTATGGATCGTCTTTGATATTCCACTGCAGAAGAGCTGGTGTTTCAGAGATAAATTCTGCTGTATTTTGCTTGCACTTTTCTTGAGGGTTTTCCCACCCGTGTAAGAGCAGTGAACATGGTCAACCCTCCTGCGTTTTCTATTTTCCCACACTCATTCTAAATTGCTGTCATTATCTCTTCTTGTCTAGGAGTCCTGGCAATTGTCTTTCTCCGCGCTCAAAGGTAAGACGAATCACAACTTGCATTTGCAACAAAACAACAACGTCCCCAAAAAAAAGTCTATTTCTGTGATCCATTTTGTTAGCAGACAAGAACGGAGGCTAGTGTTTGGGTGTATGACTTGTTTTGCTTGCACACTTGCAGTAGTAGAGTGAGTCAGTAAAAGTGTCAGACTGCCATAACAGACGGCCTGCGCGAGATAATTAGCCTGGAGTCATTTGGAAGCTGCTCAGCTCTGCCCAGGTGCCCACTGTGCACAGAAAGAGACCAGACGACCTTTTACTCAGCTCCGTCCCACTGCAGTCACTTAAAACAGTGATGGATGTTTCCCTTAACACCCCGCTCCTTACCAGGCCTCGTTCTCTTTTCTCTCCACCCTCCCTCTCTCTCATCTCACCATTTCCCCCCCTCCTCTCCTCTCCTCTCCTCCGCTTCAACACCACTCTTGCCTTATTTGTCCCTTCTCCTCTCCTTCTTGTTTTTCTACCTTCCTTCGCCTTTTACAGTCCCCCATTCTCTCTGTTCTTCCAGAGTGATGAGGAGGAAGAGGAAGAAGAAAGGGGGGTAAAGTGAAGTGGAGGGGGTGTTTCCTGCCAGCGCAGAGCAGAGTCAAGCGCCCCCTCCCCTCAGCTCCTCATTAGTATGCAGCGGCTGTTGCTCAGGTGACATGGCCGCTGGAATCGGTCCCGACTGCAGGAGCATCAGCAGCGTGGCGGAGAGCGGGATAGCAGGTAAGGACAATGAGAACAGGCGGGAGAAAATGAGGAGAGACAGAGGAAGAGGGGGGAGGGGGGAGGACAAGAGAGGGACAGAAGGCAAGGGATGGACTTCTTTTAAGGACTTAACACCCCCACACATACCCACATTTATACACTTTACACTGCTGTAATGCATACACACATAATTTAAGGTTCAAGTCCAGCCTTCCTCCCAAAGCCATATCTACAGTGAAGGACAGTACAAGTGTGTGTTTTCTTGAATTCAAATAACTATTGCTATCTGCTGAGTTATGCTAGTTGAGTTATAGTAGTAATAAGTATCTGGGATCATGACGTTTTGTCTGTGTTAAGTAAAATATTCTGTATTTTGCTTCCGGTATGCAGTTTCCAAAATGCTTTCATTTACAAATATTTTTTCTTGTGTTTTATTTGAAGGAAAATGTAATACTTGTAGATATTACAACATCTATTTTTCATATTGTAAATAAAGTAATTTTCAATAAATGTCAAGAAATAATATGTTCTGTGTTTGGTTATTTGGAAATATAATGTTTTATTCCATGTAAGCAAACAATGAAGGAATCCTGCAGTTTCCCCTCAAAACATTTTCATTGTTTTCACTTGTGAGGTTTTCATTCCCCTTGATATGTAGGATATTGGTTTTGTTGCCAAAGGCAACAAAGAGAGTGGTGTATTAGACAAATACTCATACACTCTGTAAGAGTGTGTGTGTGTCTGTGTGTGTATGTGTGTGCGTCAGAGGAAAAGAGAATACGAGGGTAAGAAAGGGAGGAAAAAGAGTGTGTGTAGGTGTGTTTTTGTTTGCTCTATTTTGTGTGTGTGTGAGAACTAGAGGCAGACTGTTTGTGTGTGTGTGTGTCTGTCTGTGTGTGTGTGTGTGTGTGTTTGTGTGCGTTGGGGGAGCAGTGCAGCCAGGCTGCAGATATCATCCATCTCCCTGTCACCGGCCCAAGGGCTGCTGGGAAAGTGGCAGACAGCTCTCCGGCTCTGACAACAGAGGCTGCATCCTAATTTTCCGACACAGAATGCTTGAAAAACCTGCGCTCCCTCAATCCCTCACCACCCAGTACGGAAAACCATTAACCCCGCGATCCGGGAACAAAGCACGGAGCTCAGCCTGGGCCACCGCTGGCTGCAAGTCTTATCAGCTCCCATCATCCACCAGACTGTGAGCAGCAACACTTTGCATCGACTCCACTTTATAAAACATTCATAACACTTCGAAGACTGCTGCGTTAAACCTCTACATATCGAGCAACACCATGAAATTAGTTTATTTCTTTAGTCACATCTAACTACAAGGTCATTACTGACTGATACTTGATGGCACTGCAGTGATTTCATTTGTGATGTGCATTTTCAAAATAAAAGTCCTCCTGGCAATAGCTGTTTTAACTGGATTACATGCTTTCTGGTTAGCCATGACTAATTGTATTACAAAGCTGTTGTCAGACATTCTATAGCTTTTGTTATATGTGCCAGCACTTATGATTTCCCATCTCTCCAAGTGTTTCAATTTCCCTGGTCTGGTCCTAGCCATCAAATAAACACTGGCATGAGGATTAAACTAGTACTCATTAATGTGTCGTGTGTGGAGCAAGTTTTGTTTCCTGCTGGTTAAGTTATTTGATGTTTACAATTTCACTAAAGAAATTCAAAAGCCTGTAGAAATTTAAAGATGTGTAGTTCTCACATAGACATGGAGTCAAAACATGTCACAATTTGAAGTCTAATTAAAAATGAATGGTATACTGGACAAATATATGAATACAGATAAATATTACCAGTAGAGGGAACAGTAGAAATTTACTCTCTATGAAACAGTATATTTGGTGTTAAGTTACAAGGAAAATGAAAACAAGATACAATACTTTTTTAAACCCAGTACAGAAATAACTGACATATAAACACAATTTAATCATTAATCTTAAAATTATTACAATATTACATTCCAATGTTACAAACCTATTTGAGTGACACTGTCTCATTGTGAAGATGTTTCTGGTTGACAAATGAATTTGAATCTTGTTCCCAAACTGTACAATACAAACATTTGAACAACTTCCTGAAGAGATTAAACTGAGAGGAGAGCTAGTCGTGCTACCGATCCTTTGAATAAAACAGATTAGACCAGAAAAATTGTCTGCTCTGTCATGAATAATGCTGATCTCTTTGTGTTGCCAAAATCTTAAAAAATCAAATAAACTTTACAACTGTGTAATAAGATAATGACAGAAGCCAGCATCTCAGATGGATGGTAATTAACAATGATGATAAACAATGTAAGATTTGAGACAATTCAGCACTTTTCATTCAAGCTGTCATGACAGAGGGAGTTTCATTTTGTCCCAGATTAGGCCTGATATGGGAATGACTGCTGTCAGGGCTTTAAAAGCCATGAATTTATGATCAAAGCTGTGAGGACGAGGCCTGCTTTAGATCTTTGATTATTGTTCACAAATCAGTAGCACACACTGGTGGGATCAAACACGTTCAGTATTGAACAAACCATTCACATGCTGGGTGGGAATGTATGTTAGCCGGTCACTGTAGCTCCCACTGAGGAATCACACCCTTCTGCAGACTTGTGTTAACAGTTCAACAGAAAACGATCGACTAAACAACGTGAACCTGTGCTGCTCATTATAATGTCTCCAATGCATAAACTGAATACATGTAGAAGTGTGTTTCAGTTAAAGACTTAACTGCGTACTACAAAGACAATATTATCACTAATGAAAATACAGACTAGTGTCAGGAATTAACATTTTATTGTGATTACTTTGACAGATAGTGAGTGAGAAAAGGTTAATTTTTGCATTTCATTTTCACTGAAAATAATACCAAAATGATCACGTGATTTTTGCTGGGTTCTGTATCAAACAAGCACGTTCCCTTACATCCGTAGCACCACAATGCTTCTTTTATAATGATATGTTGTGACACATTTATCTTTATCAAAAAACTTTCAATAAGATTTTGATTAGTTGTTCAGCCCTAATTGTAACTCTCCTATTTAGAATTTATAAGTATTTGTTAAATGATTGATTGCACACTGTAATGTATTTGTTAGAAAATATCAGGACATTTGTAAATGGTCTATAAACAAATAATGAATGACTGACAATGTAGGAAAACATAAAATATGTGTTCATGTTTAATATAAATATGAAATATATAGTTTGGGTTGATTTATTTTTACTAATTGTATGTAGTTATATTTATTAATCAAGTGTTTGATTTATGAACACGCCTTCACCCTCCATGACAACTGAGCAAACTCCATCTGCTGATGAAGGCCGTCAGATGCAGCTGAAAGCCCCTGAAGAAATTTAGTAAGTGGCCCTTGAATAATTTTTTTACTTTTCAAATTTTTTTTCACTATTCCCAAGGTCAAGAATGAACCTCTGAGTTCAATGCATCTTCATGGATATTGAACATAAACAGTTTCAAATTCACCTGTAAATGATTTGTTCACGTGAATTAACAGTTAACAAATGTTTTATAACACAATAAAAATCGATCATCTTTGTAAACATGTATCACTGAATTTGATTAGCATTATGTTAATCTGCATTATCGCTCATTAACCCTCACATACACCAGTTACTGATGCAGATCAAAATATACTTGTATCTTCTTACAAATATATTATAAATCATACTGATCACAAATTCTAGTAGTTTCAGTAACGTGTTTGAATTTTAACAAAAATAAAGTTGCTGTTAGATGAGTCACAGGTTAAAGACAATACAGGTAAGTACTGTGAGATCTTCAGCAATGATGCTGCATTCATGTCATATGGCTGATAGAGTAAATAAGAGCCTTCTACAGTAGATGAAAAAGCCATTCAGCTGAGCTTTTGGGTCATGAGAAATGCGGCTCAGTGGTGCACTTTGATTTATCTTCCTGAATCCTGGTGTGACTAACAAGGAAAGTACAAAATGATACATTCAGCTTTACATAAATGAAAAGAACCGAGTGACCTTAGTCACATTTTTGCTGACGTGAAAAAAAGCACGAGAACATACATCTCGCTGGATTTGTCATTTGTGGTTTGCATTTCTATGTTTGGCTTTCTGTAAAACATGAACTCCATAACCAAGTGCACATGTGAAAAAGCTTAAGAGGAGAAACCAAAACCTACAGACAAGTGCAATCACTGTGTCTTCAAACCTTCAAAGCTCTTCAAATCTGAACACTTCTCGCTTTTTACCACAGTCATTTCCTCACTTATTCCTGCGTGACATGAATGCAGCATGAGCCTTTTGTTTTTGAGCATTATTACAATGAGGAATAATTGTGCAAGAGGTGTTGTCTTCATGTCAACATGTCAAAGAAACAAATAAAAGTGAAAAGTTGAAGAATATCAGGAGCAAACAGCAGCTAATTAAAATCAAATAACAACTGTCGACAGCATTTCAGGATAGAATAACCTGCTTCCTCTAGATTAACAGTTTCCACACAGTAAACATCCCTCACTGTCTCACTGCAGCATTGTGCAGGAGGCTTTTGGAGGAAGCTTCCCAGCTGTTTTGAAATCTCTGCAACTGTGATTCAACCACAGCTTGCAAACGCTACGCTGAGCTCAAAGAGATCTCTCTGAAGCCTTGGGAATCCAACCCTTGCTGGGCACAAAGACGACTTTGATTTCTGATGAGTAAAATAAACATCATGCTTGTACACGTTAGCAGAATCTGCTGACTGTGTCTCTGTAAGTGGCCTCCGGGAATCGCACGTTTAAAAAAAAACACAGGCTTCTCAAATGTTGCAAATGAGGCTTGAAAGCACATAAACTCAGCCGCAGACTATGGCTCAAAGTATATGTGTGTGTGTGTGTGTTTACAGCCCACAAAGTCATGTGGGTATGTGTGTATTTTCAGCAGTAAAGTCATCGTAAATGAAAATATACGCTTTGTAGTTTTTATAGTTTTTATGCTTTTCATTATCTACATACAAAAAAATATATATGTGCAAATATTGCTAAAGTTAGTTCATATTAACTGACTGTGGAATGAATGAATGAATTAATGTATTTATTTTCTTTTCATACCGTGAAAGGTCCCTACCACATGGGATTACATGGCACATGATGAAACCACATATAAACAAAGACCTCAAGCAGTCTATATTCATGTTCCAAAGAACAACAAATCTCTGCCGTGTCGCATGTTATACATGGTTCCTAAACCAAAGGAAAGAAGGATGTTTTGGACACACGATATGAAAGCTAACTGTGCCACACATTGAAAGCAGCGTGGCTGTACGCATGGCAACGTCGGGCTGTCTGTCCATTATTGGATGGATTGCCATGAAATTTTGTGCAGACATTGGTGATCCCTTCAAGAGGAACTTTGGTGACCCCTTAACTTTTTATGTAGCACCATCATCAGGTCAAATTTTCAGTTGTCCAATGCTTTGTTTTTTTGTCTATTACCTGCAGAACAAATTACTCTCCCAAGATCAGCCTCAGCTGTAGGTCAGCTAATAAGATCAACTAAGACAGAAACATTGTCATTGTGAGCATGTTCGTCGTGTTTCTTATGACCAGACTTCTGAAGTTCAATTTGTGTAACTTTTTTTCATTATTTCAGCATCTTCCAACAAAAATTAACTTTTGTTTTTGTTCTATTCAACAACCTCATCCTTCTGTCACGATACAAATGAAAATGTAAAATTATAAGAATTGCTACATAAAATGATAAAAATGACAATATAAAACAAAATACATTTCATTTTCTATTTCATTAAACTCACATACCCTCATCAAGAACAGCATAATGCTTTGTTTCCAGATGATGCCAGAGCTCTGTTGGGTGCTCCGAGATCTTTCCATTCAGTTCACATCAGTTCAGATTTAATTTAACCACTTAAAACTGGTTTGCCTTCTTCCAAATCTCAGTGGACTTTTTTTCTTTGAACAACTGACAAAACAAAATCTGAGCTCAAACCAATATACAATTTTCTTTAAATATACACTTTCTCACACCCAACTTATTGAAATAAAGTATGCCTATAGTCTACCCAAGGACCACATGAGGATTTTTTACACAGTTCATTTCCAGTCTGCTTCACAGTCTATTCATACAAACAGCTCAAAGTACGTCACAGGGTCCCGTCACATGTCCTCTATCACAGCTATGATTGGAGCAAACTTATTTATTCCCAAAAAGTACCTCATTGCTTTATTTTGAATCTGTTCACATCCTTTGTTAACTTAAAATCCATAAAGCTTTTTATGAGTTTAATGTGTGTGAAGAAGCCAAATCGATGAATATAGTTTGACCTATGACTTCAGCTAAAGCCCCACTAGCCAATATGCAATTGCTTCCCTCCATCATATTTGGTTTCTTTGTGTCTATACATAGGTAGGTGCCACTTCTTAACCCATATGACTGATCACTTCTCACATAATCCTGCTTCTGACCATCAACATGAAATGATGAAAGTTAGTCAGATGTTTATGCCTCTGTATGGCCGGATACAATAAACCACATACAGTCTATATGCCTTTACTCTGAACACACACACACACACACACACACATACGTATATACCTCTTCAGTTTATTGATTCATCTTTATTTCACAGTCTCACACAACAATCATGGCGGCCACGGCTCGCCACGCAGCCAGGCGAGCGTGCACCTCCTCGTGTCCTGCCATGCACACTGAGCAGCACATTGCAGGAGCGGAGAACTTGGATATACAGATGTCTCCGTCCCTCACAGACTCACTGGTGCCTGCACACGAGACGGCAAACACACAGGACTGCTGCTGCTGCTGTTCAGGCAACAGCCTGTCAGACAGACATCCATCAGTGCAGAGACGGAGGATGCAGCCGTTTCGCTGCAGTCCCGTCTCAATGATGTAAATAAATGGAGAGGACAGGCCTGTGTCAGAATTAGCTGCTGGAACACATAAGACAGAGCTGCTGTGTTCTTGGTGTGTAAAGGAGACAGTGTATCATCTGTGAGAAGCTAGTTCAAGCCTCAACACAGAGATGGAAACATTTCAGGCTGGATTTCAGTGACTGACAGCTCTTCATACCAGAGGCCTGTATAATTACTAAGCCAAGGTACAGTTTATAAACCTCTGAAAACAGATTTTAAGTAGGACTGCCTTTACTGTCCTCTCCAGATGTTCCTCAGCTTTGTACAATAAGAAACAGACCAGTAACAGTGACTCAGTAATATTATTTTACTGTGGTCTAATAGGTATTTGCAGAGCTCACTGCCAGTTCATCGGATGAAAGCCCTGCAGTGCTGCCTCATCACCAGAGAGAGCTCTGGCGACATCTTGTGGTAGATGTGGGGACATCAACAGTTAAATGCCACATTTCTTAACCCTCCATTATACCATTGTTTCTCTGCTTTCCTTGCGTAGCTTCACTCCTTTCAGAGAGTCTTATAAGTGAGGCCTTGAACATAACAGAACACACATTAATTCAGTCATGCTACAGAGATTTGAGTTTCATTTTGAATTAAAGAAAGCTAAAGCATTTGTCTTTCTTCTGCAGAAGTTGACTTCTTACCAAAACTATTTTTTTAAAATAAATTACCAAAATGTTGATTCATAATTTTAAAGTCATGGTTCAGCATTTTGGGAACTATCCTTTCACCTCCTTGCAGCTCACCTGGCTCCGCCCAAAGGAAAACATTTACAGAGGTTAATCAAGATTAAAACATTTCAGGACTATAATTAAATAAAACCAGGCAATTAAAAGCACAAAAAATGAAATCAAGGAAAATACACAACAAAAAACAAACAAGTTAGACATAATAAGTATAAAACTATAACTCACAAAGATGATGAAGTTGTGACACAGATGCACCAAAACTAACAGCAGAGTGAGGGAGATGTCAATCAAGCACATCTGCAAACACCCACATGGTCCTGAGAACAGTGTTAGAAGAGGTACTCAGATGCTTTAGTTGAGAAAAATGATTATATATGTAAGATGTAAGACTATCTAAGAAGTTTAAAGGGGAAATGTGTCAACAACTGCCAACAACTCATAGACAACTGAAATGTCAGAAGTAGCCTTTACTACACATTTCTTTTTACCAGGGGTCACAAGCAGAAAAACAACTCAGTGTCACGTACAGTTGCAAAATAAATGTTACAAATGTAAATGAGTTAAAAAAAAAATACAACATTTCCCTCTGAATGTATTGAAGTAGATGCATGAATTTGCACAAAACGAAAATGCTCAACTAAAGCACAATGACCTCAAAATCGCAAGTACAGTAATTGAGTAAATGCAATTAGTTATTTTCCACCGCTGCCTGAGAAGAGGTCTAATCATGTTGTTGGCTGCGAGAAACACAAACAAAAGTCCGGCTCATTTCCGGTGTTTTATGTTGGGGGCAGAAATGACAGATACCTCAAAACATGGACGAAAACCAAGCAAATTTATCTGTGAGGCTAAACACCAGTGGGAAAATATTTTTGTCTGTGATATGTGAGTCAGTGCATATCGACCGGCCTGCTTCTCCTCAAATCATATCAGCTAACGCTGCAGTGCTGACAGGTAGACAGCATGTTCTCTCATATCAAGCTACACTATCGGACCACTCCTTTTGTTATTCTGGGACTCCTGTTGAAGTTTCACGGCTGCCACACAGGAATATAACACATCACAGTATTAGAAATGGCAGAGAGGGTAAACAAGCACGGTGGGATTGTGACCAGCTGTGGGCTTAAAGATGTAAATGTTGTTAATGTGCAGAACCACTGTGTTTAAAAGTTCAGAAGAAGAAGGAGCTCCTCTGGCTGCCGTGCTGTCAGTGTGAATTAGTCTCACGTTGCTCTTGCCCGCAGAGCTCTACCAGCAGGTGACAGTAATACACATTTTTGAAACTTGACAGACTGTTTTTGCTTCTTTTTTTTCCCAATGCAGCTGGGTTTATGCAAATACCTTCCCGAAGAGCCCAGCCTCTTCTCAGCCTCATGGAGTGTGTATGCTCTTATGAAGATGTGTCCCATTAACTTTGTGGTTCATCACTGATTTATTTCCAAGACCAGGCTGTGTCGGGGCTGTCTGGGAATTAGCACGCAAGCAATGCAGCCCCATTGTACAAAGTGAAAATGATATGTGTGAGTGTGTGTGTGTCCATGTGTCTTTGTCTGTGTGTGTGTGTGTGTGTGTGTGTGTGTGTCATCACTTCACTGATTGCTGAGAATTCTTCTAAAGAGCAAATGGCTGTTCAAAGCTAGATCAAACAGTGAACCACTGCAACGAAATTACACCTCAAAACATATATTTTCAGTATGTTTATATAAAAACGCGAATAAAAAGCCTTTTTCCTGTAACATTTTTTCAGCCACACCAGCAGCGTGGATCTACAGGTATGACGGTGTCAACTGAAATGTCTTGGACTGCTGGATTTATTGCCACAAAACTGTTTGATTTCATAGTTCCAAGTGAGTTCCAAATCCTAACGACTGATTAGAGAGCATTTCCTCAGGTCGAAGTTTTGACGTTACATTCACGTCAGTTTTCATCATAGCATCTACTGGATGGACTGCCACAAAATTTTGTAGAGAAATTCATGATTCCCAGATGGTAAATCATAATGGTAATCCTTTGATCTTTTCTCAGAAGCGCCATCATAAGGTCAAAATTTGTGGTGTCAAGGGCTGTTGTATGGATTGCCATGAAATTTGGTACAGACATTAATCTCCCGCAGAAGAATATTGTATTAACTTTGGTGATCCCTGAACTTGTGATTTTGAGTGTTACATTGTAAGACCATGAACCGCTGCATCACATTTGTTGTCAGTCTGTTGTCCCACTGTAGCAGCAGACATTAAAGTGGACTAAGTTACACAGATGACGATGTCCCTGTGCTCCAACTAATTTAATTTCAGTTGTTAACTTTCAAATTTACAGATAGTGCTACGAGTATCTATCATTACATGAATGACTTTCCCTTCAGCTTCAAATGTACTTTGTGTTTGAGGTAATTAGCAAATGTTAGTGTCTTATTGACCTAAAATGAGGAAGGAAGTGTTGATACAGTGATTGCATTTGTTTGACCACATTGATTCACTACTTTAAAGAACTCAACAGAGGACATCTTCATTTTCACAGATAATCACTGCACAGCCACCAGAGGGATGAGCCAAGTTTGATGAACTTTGAGCTATACATCACTGTCATCATTATTAAAATGAATGATTACTCTTTTAATTTTGGGGATAACATGCCAAATGCTGCTAACATCAACTGTAGGAGCAGCACTTTGTCTCTAACCTTTGAGTGACTTTTCTTTGAGAGAGGTCACCTCTAAAAGTGGATCCCTGAAGAATCGTGGTTATGGATGATTTTAAGTTGGGTTTTACATTAATGACAAATTACGCCTGAAAGTCAGTTGTGAAATATGTGCGGTACATCTTGTCCATGCAGAGCATCTTTTACACATGCTGGCAGGGAGCTGAGTCAAAGGTCAAAGGATTTCTGTTTGAACAAAAGGGCTTGAGTCCTCTTTTTTTATCAGTGAGTGAAATGTGAGAAATGACCAGCGCTGCCATCCAGCTCACCAGAGGAAGAGTCTCCATCTCAGAGCCCATTCAGACATGTTATCATAAAATATTATATGAGCAGTACAGCTGGGAGACGATGCTCCAAGCTACAGCGCCCAGGATCGAGTCGACATCTGAAGGTTTTACGGTGTAGGTTTCTTTTTTTGTGGCTTATCTTTCCTGTAGCTCCTGCTGATTTATCTTGGTGGCATAAAAGAAACCATAAAGAGAAAGGTCGGGTAGCTGGGGAATAGTAGCGACAAACAACACAGTGTCGTCTCTCAACAGCCTCTGTCTCTGTTTGTCCTAAAACCCGACTCTGCCGTCGGCGATCGTATATATTTTACAGAGGTTCATATATTTGAGGAACAGACAGCAAAGACAGAAGCTGTAGCCAGGTCTGTCCTGTTTTATGTACTTTTGAAAAGCAATGTCTTTATCAAGATATGTGTGAACTTCATGTGTCCACAGAGCTGGTGCAGATGGAAAATACCGGACCACCTGCTGACGAGAAGAGAGGGAGTGAAGGGCAGATCAGTCAGATCCAGGAGAGGTGGCTGCCATGTGCTGCGGGTGCAACAGGTTAGACGTGAAGTAATCTTCACCTCCTTCAGAGTTGTTAGCTCCATGTTGCTTCAGTAAAGTAAAACAGTGCTCACTGCAGGTTCTTATTCCAATCGATCGCTGAGGTAGAAAGAAGAAGCTCAGAGGAATCGGTGCAGTGTTTGGTTGGAATACAAACCGAGGTTCAGGGTTTGATATCCCTTAAACTGGACTGTTGATCTTTGTAGTGTCAAGCTGACTTGTTGGGGAAAGTCATTCATGATTGAATACACATTCTTGCCAGTATGTACTATAGAAAACTTATAAGAAATGGTTTTCAGACTGGTTCTGAACTTTGGCTTATGAGTCAATCAATTCTCAGTAAAGAATAAGACTTTGCCTAAAGATATTTTCGGCATTTACACACAGCTCCTGAATGTGATTCTTTGCCCCTGACTGTGTGACTCCTTAGTGTAGTAAAATAAGGACTACAATCATGTCTACCCACAATGCCTCCCCCTAAAAAACTCTCAAATGCTACCAGACAGGATTATAGTAAAAAATTTACTACAGATATTTGTTGTCCCCAGAGGAGGAATCCTAATGACTCCGGAGATTATCATCCACCACCATCATCAGGTCAAAATTATTATTTGTCCAATTTGGACAAGTGCCTACAACTAATGACATTCCCATGAGCCTCAGCTGTACTTTGTGTTTAGTGCTAATGAGCAAATGTCAGCATGCTGAACATAATGCTAAAAGTGAACATCATTCAAAATCATTTTGATTTGTTATGTCTATGGTTGATTATTCACTGTCTTTCAAACTCACTAGAATTAGTGCATATTATATATTAATGCATACTGGGTGCATATTATATTGCATGTTTTATAATTTATAAAAATGTCCATATTGTGAATATTAGGAAGAATTATTCTAATCTGTGAATATTTTATCGTATTTATGCTAAATTCGTCAAGTCATGACCTTTTTAATGTTGCACTAACACTGAAAAACATTTATGGACGTTTTCTTAATTCAAAGAAAAAGAGCAAAATTACTTTACTGGTAGAACTTTGACGCACTTAAGATCCAATCTTTACTCTGAGTGGCTTTTAACACACTGGTCAGATCACTTAGCAGCACTGTGTCGACCTTCTGACGTCAGTTCATCAGGACTACTTCAGCTCACTCCATTCCCAAAAGCATGGACACAATGAAGTCATACTGTCACTTGATACTCAGAAGGTTTCTACTTGCAGGTTTATCTCCAGCTCTTGAGAGCAGTTGGGGCTGATCAATTTTCTAATCACTTTATCTGGTCATATTAAGCCCCAATGTCCAGCAGGAGGCCTGTATTCATTGTATCAGCTCTAATTCATCTTGATGATAAGGAGTCAGCCCATTCTTATCAATTTACAAGACACAATAATGAAAACAGTCATACGCTTTATTTTACAATAATCTAATGAACATACCAGTCCAACTGGTCAGCACACAGAGCAACCAGTTCTTCACTCTGCCTTTGAGATGTTTGATCAGTTTGTCCGATGAAACATCCACGGCTGAACAGAGGGGCCCAGGCCTTCTGACATGGACACGTTTGAGTGCTCGAGTCTACAGCCAGTTTGATTGTGAAATGTCACCTTCACTTCCGACATCATCACTATTCATTCGGATGTTCTTTGTGTGGAGAGAATTAAAATGCTGCCGAAGCTGAATATGTCACGAAAAATCCTGAGTCACAGTGCTGAAAACAGAGGTGGTAACTCTTTTAAAAAATGGTACAAAACATATGGTTAAATAAGACCATGCATTGAACTAATGCATTATTTATGATGATTTATTGCATTAATTAATGCAGCTGTATCATGAATTCCCATTGCTCACTATTAAGAAATGAATAGGTCACTATAGGATTGTTTAGTTAACACTTCATCATCGATTAATTAATATTATCATGCCCACAGTCACTTGTCATTTGAGCTACAATATAAGAAAGTCAATCAAAACAGTGAGCTGAAAGAGGCTAAAATTCTCTGCAGAGCTGATGGGAGCCACAGAGTCAGGATATCCTTCTCTCTGCACGAACACATCTACTCATGTTCTCCACTGTTAAAAGGAAGAACATGTATTATTGTCATTTTAAGTGTGCCTTTGGACCGTTATTATAAGTGTTTCATCGCATTGCTTTGTTTTAAAATTCAAACTCTCTGATTTTGAAGCATGCTGGGATTCAATGGCTAAATGACCGATCACAAGTATCATCCAGATATTTTCCTTTAACAAGTATGTGCAATGTGTAGCAGCTAAAAACACAAGCCTGCTGATGTGGTGTCATGTCACTTTGCTTCACCGGGGTCAAACCCACTCCAATAATGAGTTACCAACCACATGAAATCACATTCTAGCAAGCAAACAAGCTGCAATTTAAAAATCTATATTTCAGTTTTATGTTAATTATCACACAGATTCCTCAGTTGTCTGCTTATTGCAGTCACCTTCTAATGTTAACTGCAGCCAGAATTCAGACACCAGCAGCTCCCATCACTCATTATCTGTGATTATGAACTGGCAAAATCTGTTTCAACTCAAACCAAATGACAGAGCTAAATAAAAGTTGGGTGACAGTTGTTGTTGTTGTTGTTGTGGCTTTTATAATCTTTCTTATTGTGACTGTAAGCTGAGAGGTCAGTTATGGTTTCTAAGAAGAAAGTGAAATGTGGAAGCTTTCTCCAAAAGTTATTATGAAAATAGACGTCTCCAAGTGAGGAACAGTGGGACGACCATTAGTCCAGTCTGAGGGACTGATTCCAAATACCACCTACTTCTTTTTAGAGGCATCATCAGCTGTTATCTGTTTTCTCCCAGCATGCACTGAGTCTGATTTCCCGAGAGCAGAGGACTCTCATCTCACTCCAAGGACACTGTGGATTCCACTGATCACTCAGTTTCTCATTTTGGAGTGTCAATTCAGAAATATTTATAGTTTTGGGGCATCACTGTGCAGCTAATCTCATGAGAGGGACAGGATGACTAACACATTATTTAACCTGGGTTGGGCAAGTTACTTTCAAAATGTAACTTTTTTTCATTTGAAATCAAAACATTACAATATTACTGACTGTGTAAGGTAATACATTACTGATTACACCACTTTTGCATTACTTTCACTAAAATAACCACGGAAGTACAAGTAGGCATTACAATATGGAAGAGGGTGATGTTGTTTCATAGCAGGTAACCAAAGCACAGAAACTCAGGTTCATTACAAAACCAGCATTGGGTGATGGACATTATAGCCTAATGAAGCCTGCAGAGCACAGATATGGCCTTGTCCTTGGCCTTGATAAATTCTTGAGAAAAACAATACGCACTTCATTTCAGGTGGTAACAGGTTGCCTGACATTAATTTAATATTATTGAAATCCTATAAGCAACACATTATATTATTTTGTTAGTGCTAAAAGTAATTCTTTCTGTAACATGTTACTTTTAGGTTTAATGAAACAATGCACAAGACCAAAAATTGCTCCATTTTTCAAACAATCTCTGAAACAACAAAGTTCCATCTTACAGCAAATAAACTGTCATGACATTATTTGGGACACTAACCTACTGTGATATGATATGACCGCCTGCCTGAAATGATAGATGTAAATGGACAGGTTCATCTCCAGTTTGGGAAACTGAAATGTTAACATGTATCTGTGTTTGAAGATGTGAACAAGTCACTTATCACTGCTCTTGATAATCCATTAAATATTTCCTGACATATTTAAGGAGTATAACTCATTATGTGCAATGCATCTGTGTTTTCCATTGTATTTGTTGACTGGCCGTGGCAGCGTCCTGAGTGTTGGATAACACAGTAACAACGTGACAGTTTATCCACATAATGCCTGCGAGTAGGTTTTGGACCAACAGCCCAAACCAACAAATGTTTCACATTTTTGCTTGAGAAATGGTTGAGGCAATGAATCGATCAGTAATTGTTGCAGCTGTATTTAGTAGGCAGTTTGCAGCACATGCTGATTGAATATGCTATTATGCAATTTAGAACACAGCCATATTAACAGACTGAATTTGTCATATTTCAAATGTATCATTTTAATTTGCTGTGTTGTAAGCGTTTGTCTGTCTGTCTCTTGTCTCACAAGCCATAGCATTGGCTACAAATTTTTAAAAAGCCATAGCATACCATAGCATAACAAGCTGTAGCATTGGCTATGAATTAAAAAAAAAAAGTATTCCCATTTGCTGGTTCCTGTGTTTTATGTCCTTCTAATTTGATCCCTGTCATGTTTTGTTCTTAGCAGATTATATCATCTTCGTTGTTTAACATCAACGTTCTCACCATTCAGTAAGAACATATTTTCCTTTGGGGGGAAACTCTTCAGCTGTGTTATCTTTGGGGTTTACACCCCATTTTTTGGGGGGGTTTATCCAGCGACGGCTCGGACAGTAATTCTTCAATCAAGAGTCCAAAATGCCAACGACTGTCAAGTTTCAACATCGTGTCACCTGTTGTGATGAATTATTTTTCTTCATTTACTTGCTTCCCCTTTTGAAATACTGTTGGACAATTTAATCTTTAACAGTGCATCATCTAAACCAATGATCTTTTTTCAGTGTAAAATCTTTTTCTACAAAGTAAGCAACAGCTGTAATTGTCAGATGAATGCAGTGGAATAGAAAGCACTCAAACAGAAGTCTAAAGCAGCATAAAATGGACATACTCAAGTGAAGAAAGTACCTGAAAATTGCACAACCCTCTTCTTCCCTCTTTATCCTCCCTTTGTGATTCGACTGAAGCCTTACTGATATTGACATTGCGTGTCCTTTGAGATTCCTCCTGAGCTGTCAGCACCGGCTCATCTCACTGTCTGTGCCTCTCAAGTAACAAGCTTGACTCCTGTCCATGTGACAGGAGGGAGAGGAGGCTCGCTCGGCCTCAACATCATCTGCAGTCTGGCTGTATCCTTCTCTTCTCTGCCTTCTTCTGCTCTCTTCCACTGGAACTTTATCCTTGTAGTAAAACGTCTACTCTCTCATTTTGCATGTTCAATCGCTTTATGTTGCAGATCAACAGGAGAAAAAGCCAGTGAAGACATCACTTTTGACATCACATATTTTTGAAGCAGATGGTGTCGGATGTCTTAATGTAACCCAGACTAGCTGTCAGTCCAGTCAGTGTTTATGACAGACACCTGACTGTGAGGCCTTATGGCACCACTTCACTAATTAAGCTTAGTCTCAAACTCATTCGACCCTCTGGGAATAGCACAACTGTTAAAGACAATCAACATGATGAGCCTGCATGCTTGTCAACCAGCCTTCATTGAACTACTCACTGATTTCGCAACTGATAGCATCTGATCACATCTGACTGTTTGTCGGTTCTTTTTGAAAGACATGTATTAGTTTAATCTTCATTTAATCAGTCTCATTGGGATTAAGATCTCATTTCCAGGAGTCATTCTTTAATTAATGTGTAACGTTGAAGATTGTTATTGTATGCACTGACAGACACAGAGACCTATTCCACAAATGCATACTCCCAAATACTTAAACCTGCACTCAGTTTTTTTCAGTGATTTTTTTCCCCTCCAAACACTGACATATTGCTATTGCAAACCATTTACAACAGTCCAATATTCACTTTCTTTCTTCTGAGGGAAATATCAGACGCTTGAGCTGCTAAATGCTCCACTAACAACTGCTGCCTGTTGTGTCTGGAAACAATGCTGATGAGAGAGGTGAGTCAAAACAATGAGCTAAAAGATGAGAAAGCCTGACATAAAGCTATGAGGAACTGAGTCAGCTGATAATTCCCTGTGGGTTCATCATGATGAGCTTTCACATTGCATGCCATTTTATCCATTGTCATTATAGAAAATTATTGAGCACATATTTGACTATCCCATATGTCATTTTTTCTGATCATATATTATTCTGATTATATTATTGATGAGGCAGTTTCATTCTTTTACAAATGTCAAAACACTTGTAGAATATGAATGTGATTCACTGTCTTCATTCATATTATTGTGAAGAAGTTTTTGATGGTTGAAGAAATAGATACCAGTTTTTTAAAATGGTGCAGTCCATGTGTTGCACATTATTTTCTGTCAAGTGGGATCGATTTCATATCCTGCACATAGAGTATGGACTGAGATATCAGATTTTCTACTGCATCACATTATGCTGCATGTCTGTGGTTAAAAACATTACTGTCATGGTTTTGTTCTCTTGTGTTTTACTGGTTTATTTTCAGTGTATTTCGAGTCTTATACTCCAGTGTTTTTGGTTCAGTGTTTCAGTAGCTGGAGGTGTGGTCCTCAGGTGCTGGGGCTCTCATTCTCTCAGCTGTCCCCAATTTCACCTAACGACTGGCAGCTTTAAAGACCCCTCTCCTTCACCTGCAAGCTGCCAGATCGGCCCTTTGTATGTCCCCTTCCCATGCTCCCTGTCTTTGCCTCTGTCTCTCCGGTGTTTCCTGTGTCCCCTGTGTTCTTCCTCATCTTCACCTACATGTCTCCTGCCGTCCAGCCTCCATCCACTGAAGCAACTCCACACCAGCTGGACTTCCTGTGTTCAGTCACCTTTTGATTTGTCCTGTAAGTCCTGGAGTTTCTTTTGTTAAATAAATCCTTTTTTACATAGTCACCCTCGTCTGTGTCTCGCTCCTGGGTCCAATTAAGAACTTACTGAAATCGTGACAATTACTTTTACAAGAATTTAATTTGAATAGAAAGGGCTTATTCATCTTTCGTAGCTTTCCTGTAAATCCAGTAATAAACTAATAATAAATTAATTCAATACTTGCTATGAGATATTGTAGATATAGACGCTAATTAAGCTACCTATGTATGTAGTGTATGAGCTCCTGAAAACATTTTGAAGAAATCTTGGCCCCTACATGAATCTGCTTATGACACTAAGAAAGCTTCTGCACAACACTGCAGTAGTATGGATGTGTGTAATAAGGATTCAGCTCACAGCAGGGATGTGAACCATCATGAATCCAGGTATTGAGGTTGATTTTAGCGATTGGATTTTGGTGTAAGGCTGATGACGGTATGGATCTTTTGTTACTGTGGTGGAAAAACACATCTCCATGGTTTGGTGGTTCACCACCAATGCCAACCCCACCACAAGTGGGCTCTGGTGTGATTGTATCCCTTTCAGAAGCTTTGTAATTCAGCCTTGAACTGCAGTTTGTAAATATATCCATGATGAATCCAACACAGATGTCACGTGATTATTTATCCATTTTACTGCGTTCTTAATGTTGTTGTTAGCAGTCCACTGTCAATCCCATGATGCCTTGGGTTCAGCATGTTAACCAACAACGTGACGTCTGATGCCAACACGTATCACAGTTCAGGGGTCACACAGGGCGAGGGCCAAAGGAGGAGAGAGTTGGTTTAGTTTGCCCACTGCAAATGCTGTCAGGTGCTGTTCAATAACAGTCATAAAACTTACCAGCTGTAGTCGTCTAAGTTATTGAAAGAACATGACTTGGTGTCAGAAGTGGAGCTACTGTGAGCGAGCAGAGCCACAGTTACAAGAAGAGCCGAAATAAAAAAAAATGTGGTGATGATGAGCTCAACACTGACCATGGTATTGCAGTCATATGGTTTTCATCACAGCCCTATTTTGGTGCTATGTTCAATCTTGGCACTTCTAATTCAGACCTCAGCCTTGTGGCTTGTAGCTGGAATCTTGCCTGTGACAGTGGGTGCACACTATCATGAAACCAATATAACAGCCCTGCCATCAATCCTACCTTTGTGAAACGTTAATGTTCGTTTTGTTGACAATGTGTCAGAGAGGTACTAATTTATCTGCAGCTTTTATGCTGGCTTTGAGGCCGTCGGCAGTCAGCAAGCAAAAACAGCTGATGGAGATGTTAATGGATGGGTGAGTGCACCTTTCACATCTGTCACCCTTTCCGAGCATGAAGTCAGGAGGGCTTTCAAGCGTGTGAACACCAATATTTTCATTCTAGCTATTCAAATATCAAAGCCTCGTCACATGCACAATTAATGAAAGCAGATTGAGGTGGTCGTTGCCTCAGTCTAAAATGTTGGAGCTTGTTTTACTGCAGTGTCTGCAATTCGGCCACCAGGTGGCACTTTTCTTCCAGTCTACATATTACATATACATTATCTGAACCTGTGAGAACATGGCTCTCTTGCATAGATTTGTACAGTGTACATGCCTCTGTTTGTGGTTACAGATGCACACTGGATACACAAACCATGTGAACATCATCTTGATGTTGGATGTGTTCTGGCAGCGTGCCTCAGCGGTGAGACAGTGCTGTAGTGCATCACCTTGGTCCATTCAAGTGAAAAAACATTTCAGGTACAACTGAAACAACTGAATGCATTTAATGAAATAAAATACTCCTCATGGAAACAGCTGGGTTTCATTTACAGTTTAAAGCATAAAGCACAAAACATATTTCTGAGTTCATGTGCGGTCGAACTAGTTGCATGAAGAGTCCTGACAGCCACATGTAGCAGCTTTGAGGCTTTTATCCATCATGATTGCAAACCTGTAGCAACCAGAAGATATTCAGGAGAATCTGGGTAATGCTAATGCTGCGGTTGTCATCTGTTAGTATGACTTTTTATTAAGATGGGTTTACAGTATGCTAAAAAACACAATAAATGTACTAAAGTGAAATTATAAAGTCACAGAAAACCCTCTTCAACCAAAATGAGTCCGTCCCGGATTTACACACTCATATTTGTGCAGTCGGGCACTTTGCGAGATAATCCCAACTCTGCAGGCCAACAAATTATGTCAAATCCTCTCTGAGTATTTGTCATATTTGCGGCTCTCAGAGAGTCAGCCCCTGCCCCGAGGCTTTCATCACTGTTCACCAGTGGATTTCACATTGAACGGTCATGTTTTCCCCAGTGACCTCCAGTGTGTTTCCATGACTCTACAGCCATTCACAGTGCGTCTGTCTTATCACAGAGTCGGGTGGTCCACTTACATCAACCAGTGTGTGTCTGTTCACCACAGAGCACAATGGGAAAGACTTCTCTCGCAAACCCCTGCTGGACCAGTCATTTAAAGGACTATGTGTGTGACCTTTTCAGATCATCATCTGGGGAGGTATTCCTGTGGAAGTCTGCTAAAGTTCCTGCTCTGCAGTGCCTGGTCAACAGTGCGAATGAAGGGGTCAATCATCTGTCTCATGTCGGTGGTGAACGGGTCAAAAGAGGGCCGCTGGGTCCCCGAGCGTTTGAAATGCCCGTCCTGGTTGCTCTGGGCACAGAGCAGCCTCTCCTCAGTCATAGTGACGTTTAGAAAGGCCGTGATGAGACGCAGCTGTGGGAGGAGAGCCCTCTGCAGCTCCTCGTAATGCACCACCAGCAGGCGACGTCCAAACTTCAGCCAGCTTAGAGCGTGGGATGCCCACCAGGGGGCGTAGCTGGAGACAAACTCTGGCCATTCTGCAGGTGAAGGAGAGTACAGGTGATTATTTCGACCACAGCTGGTTTCAACAGGCATGGCGTGATGTGTGGAGATAACTGTTAAATCTTATACTAACTGTTGAATAGGCTGACAGCACTTCTCTCTGGGGAAAAAAATGTTTATATTCAGAATTTCCTTCTTTACATCTCAGAGCTCAACGTTACATATTTACAGCTTTGGAGGACTGAAGGATTAATTAAGGTGCAGATGTGGTGCCCGGGTTCATTATCAATAATACTGCCATTAGAAAAGAGCCTTAACCTACTGTACACACATTGTATAAGTGTAAGTATAAATATACGCTGGATGCTGAATTAATGCCTCTCTTGACATTTCTATGAAAAAGTCTCATGTTACTAGACGTGAGGTGGCCAGCAATGAATCCCAATTGATCTACATGAATTAAAGATGAAACCACTTTCTCAAGACGCATTGCCAGCATCTTTGCAAACACTTCATAATGATTATGTAACAGACTTCATGGATGAAAATTATTCATCTGCAAACGGTCTTTGTCTGGTTTTGGCAACAGAGAAATCACAGCCAAGCTCGTACTGCACAGCCTTGACTGACTATAGTAAAGCGAGGACGGGGATCGGTACATCTTGAAAACATTTATCAAATTCTATACTTTAATCGCCCTCCCTGGTGCTCTTCCAGAAGCCAACATCTTGACTGCAGCCTTGATCTCTGACTCCACTTTATAAATATTCTGTCTCAGTAATCCAGAAATGGGGAGAGCGTTTTGGAGACGGGGGCCTGGTGAGATATTAATATATATTGGATATCAGAACTAATCACATTCTCGCTGAAGGTATTTGAGAAATGCAAATAATCTGAACTTTAAAATAACACATGTATTCCTGAGATGGGGACATCAGCATAAAGTCTGCACAGAGCAGTAAACTTGGACTGAGACCTTTGTTCAAAATTTGGTCTGTATATATTAACAAAAGCTTTTTATTATTTCAAGAAATCCTGAAACTAAAATGCACTTTCTGTCTTTATCTGCAAGTCGATTAGTCTCTTTTTTAAAAAGATACTTACTCTCCTCGAAGCTCCATCACCAGGGGCAGAAAATGCTTGGCCCACCCATCTCTGCTTTAATTTTTCTGATTCAAGCTCATTCAATTGGATTTCTTGAAGCATTGCAACACCACATGCCAAGGACTTTAAATGTGAGTTTATTTTATATATCACTTTATTTAATCCCCGTTTATGTTGCATGATATCATTGGAACTCATTTAAAGTGCTGCTTTTATGACAACATTTTTTCTGGGGTTAATACGCATAATAATGTCACTGCACCAATAAGAAATCAAATAAAGTTAGTATCCCTTTTAGTACAACCAGACATAGTTTTAATCTAGAAAAACTGCCAACTAGACAATTACCAGAGTGAAGAGCTGACAGCTACTTTTGCAACTGGAAATTCATTAGCAATTAAACATAAAACTATCAGTCCATCTTCATTTTGTCTGAGTGGGGCGCACGTTGTCAGACTTGAAAACTCCTGATCCAGAGCAGCTGGGACAGTGTTTGCGGAAAGACAAGGCTTTGCTTATTTTTTCATATAATTGTCAATGCCGTGGGCACCGCAAATTAACCTTCAGATTTCGGATTTTGGTGGAGGCAGAAATCTCAAAAGCTAGACAAATAAAACCAAAACTGTTTGCCTGACTAGAAACCACCAGAGGTTACAGTAAGGGAGAAAACGTTTTTTGTAATTTGGGTGAACCGACCCTTTAAGCATGCTGTATTTTTATGTTATTACAGATGATGACTTCGCTTTCAGAGAGCACATGTACTGTATGTTAGTGACCATGGCATGAAAGCTGTAACACTAAATATGAGAACTTAACTAGTTCATGACGCACAGTCACAATCCCAGTTGTCCCTCTGGTCTGCTGGTCTAACATCAACCACAAGACATTATGCTACAGAGCCATAAACTACTCCACCATCATGTCAGTGTGGATTGGACGAAATTACCTTTGCTTTTCCACTGTGCATCTGTGGCGTGCCCTAAATGTCCGGCACACTTGCGGTTGAATTCAGCCACGAGGGAGCGGTAAGGGTTTCGAATCAGCAGGATGGCAGAATCGAACATCTCAATCTCTTTCTGGCCGCTCTCGTGGGTCTTCACACAGATGCTGCGGCCGCTCTTCCAGTAGTCCTTCTCTCCTTTGAAACCTGGTACCAATGAATAAATGAATGAATAATGGTCAGCTCCGAGGCAATATTTCAACGAGCACTCACTCAAATGCTCGTCTGAACAGTGGTGAGGTGCCCTCCCCACCTCTGTTGTACAGTGTGCCGTCGAAATAGAAGCTGCCAGTGTAGTAGCCGGTCACGAGCTCGATCAGGTGCCGTACCCAGGTGTTGCCTGCACCAGGAAAACTAGAAAGAGCCACCAGGGAGCTGGATCTCTGAGGCAGAAACATCCTCTCTTTGCACCTGGAGTCTAGAAGGACAGAGTTTTCGTTGCCAGCTTTAGTTATAAAACAAAGCAGAACTGCACCAGATCTGAATATATCAGAAAGTGTGGCTGCAGAGATCCCATCACTTTCAGAACAAAAGCAACACAGAACAGGTCCTGTGAGAAACAAAAAGCAGCATAGTCACAAGAGTGACAAAATGGACCAGAGCTGAGATTTTGGTCTAAATTTGGGATGAACACTGCTTTCAAGAGCAATCTCTTCCTCAATCCTGCACTAAGGAAACGACACAACATTCATGGACGGGGAATAGACTGGTTTTATCAGAGGTTATTTTTACAGACTATTTTACAGGAGGAAAGAGAAGCTGGAACTTTAACTGCTGTGAGTGATCCGTAAAAATTACTGACATGGCAGAAAGGGACAGGACTAAAATATCGGCACGGTCTGGTAATTACTACACTGTCCCATCTCCATCTGTAAAACACATCAGAATGAGGCTTTACATGATTTGAACGTCAAACAAGACCCTGTCACATGCAGATGACTGACACAGTATCTGTATAGCAAATATCTCACCAAGCACAGGTGTGTGATACACCTGGAAGTGGTCATGATCAGTGGATGCTGTGGGTGTGGAGGTGCTGGTGAAGTTCCCCACACACTGCTGGTTGTCAGACTGCTGGTTGAGACTGAAAAGAGAGGATGTCCACATACAGAAACAGTGGGGCTTCTTGAACACAGCCAGCGGGAGCTCCTACAAACCAAAAACACAAATGTTCTCCATGTTTTTCTATGACTCATCATACTTCTTTTTCTCTCCAAAGACTTCTATTCTACCCAAGGGTGATGTGTCAGCTCAGTTCAGCAGAAAAGTCTGCATCACATCTGCACTCCACACTTTATTTTTCATTATTTTTTTGTCATTTTTTGTCAGTAACAGAAGGTCAAAATGATCAATGTCAATGTATGAGGGACACTGCAGTGAAAACTTTAGAAAAGTTGTGCGTAATCACACATTCACACACACACACACACACACCACACTGTGTGAATGAATCACAATGCAGTCACTATCAAATGATGTGCAATATTTCTACCAGCCATTTCTGTTTTGGGAGGAGACGCAGCTGCATCCAGTAAGATGTCAGTGCAGGATCCAGACTATCTACTTCTCATTAGCGGCACATTAAACCTTAAATATTCAGCAAAATCCAAGGAGCTCTGTGCTCGCACATGTGATCTTCTGGGAGTAGAAACAGCTCTCTGAGCTATGGAGTCTCCTCCCCTGGAAGTGGAGAACTGCTGGTATACCACAGAGAGCTACTGCATGTGCAATAAATTGATCATCAGGTCTGCAATTTCAGAGAACTAATTCAAACCTTATCTGTGCACGTCTCGATGCAGGACTGTGTGGTTAGGTTGGGCTGAAAGGAGTAGATGGGGAAGGTGCTGATGGTGCTCTTCGGCAACTTGAAGCAACCACGGTAGTGAACATTTCTGACTGGAAAAAGGAAAATACATATGAGGAAACAGTTGTACAAAAATACATTTGGTAGGATTCACCTGCATTAAACAGCACTAGGACATGTTTTTTTTATTTTCACTGACAAGGGCAAATATAGGCTTTACTGAGACAACAACAACATTATTCAACATCAGGATGAATTTAAATTACCAATATGTATTTCTGCCCTAATTACGTTCGCTTACTTGACTGAATTCTGGTGCATAATACATTCACAATTCAGCTGCATATCTCCAGAGACACCAAACCTTCCGATCATGAATATTAATACTGTATATGATATAAACTCCTTATATAATATATTTGACCTTGCCAACAGCAATAATGTGATGCATCTTCTTTTTAAGAGAAATGTTCATGTATAATCAGTATTTTTCCATAGACTGATTATGAAGTGTATGTGTATTTTGAAGGCCAACAACAGAGTTATACTGACACGTTTCTTCTGACTTGTTTCTTATATATCTTGCTGTTGTAATTAAATTTGGTGCATCACAAGCTTTCTGTAGCATGCCCCACGCAAAAGAGGGTAGACAAGCAGAAAATGTGTATCCTGTAATACACAATCAAGTGAAAATGGAAATAAAAATGCATCTGTTTAATCAGCCTAAATCATGAAGACAAAGCAAAGAGGCTCATCACTGTTGTACTGTGGGTTCTGCAGCACCTTGGGGTGTCTTGGAAACAGAGCGAGGGTGTTGCCATGTACAGTACTGTACTGCACATTTTTAATGTCCTTTTCATCCCATCATCACTACTGTATATTTTCATATTACATTTTCATCACATTATCAAAACAGAAAAATAAATCTAAATCTTTAAAACCCTGTTTAATATGCAGTTACAAACCAACTCAGACAAGTGATAATGGCTCACAGTTGCCAGTTGTTTTGGTGATGCAACAGACTTTCTGGTTCTCCAGGTGCAAACCAGACAGACATAATGACTGTGACAGCAGTGATGGAAAGATTTGTTTCTTTAACTCAGCCCTCATCACAGTCTGAGACAACCAAAGGAAGTAACATAAGCCACAGCAGAACAAAAGAAATGCACTCAACCAACTAGCATACTTGGTTTTTATACAATGTTTCATTAAAGTTTGGAATTTATCTGCAAGTCTGAGCAACTTTTTCAGAGTGATTTGAGAAAAGGCCTTCACTTTTCAGTCACTAACTTGTGATGTTAGTTCATATACATACATCACATATTTTAGATCAGACTGAAAACTCTGTACTAAACATGACTAAATACCACAAAGTGATTTACATAGAAGCAAAGCCATAAAACACTTACAATAAAACAAGGACAAATTCCATTAAAAAACATTCAAAGGATACAGTGGTAAAAAGTGTTTGGCCACCCCTCCTCTAGTGAGTATTTTTGGCAGCAGGACAGTGTACGTGGGATTGTCTCGAAATAAACTTCAATGCTCGTGTAATGGTAATGAAGGAACATGTCACCTGGTGCAACAGTGTGACTCACTGATGTGTTTTTTAATAGTTTTTGGACAAGAATGGAGCTCTATGGCACAGAGGAATAAGACATGTATATATATATATATGTATATATAAGGCCTTGGTTACACAAACAATATTTATTAGAAGGATTAATTTGACACAAATTTTGGGCTGGTTTTGACCAGACTCATCCTTTGACACTGCTATTCATTTAAGCGTGATGAGTCCACTCTTGCTACCAACATCACATCCTATTGATTGATCTGTTTTTTGGAGAATTTCAGTTTAAAAAGTTCACTTATTCCTTCAGTCGTCTGTGGAGTGCCCCACAGAGCAGCTCGGGTGGAGAATAAATAGCAAACAGTTGTGTGTCTTTCCTGAGGGAAGTTGACTCACATTTTCTGTGACCTGGCAGCTGCTCCTCCACCTTGTAAATGGAGAGTCGGCCCACGCCGCCACAGGGAGAGCCCCTCTCACCCCGACACACCAGACTACAATCCTCCTCAGGAGCCCGTGGGCTACTGATCCGGTTCCCACAGTGGCATTCAGCTCCATACTCCAGACCTGCAAACTGGTACCCACTAGCCACACACACACACACACACACACACACACACACAGTCGTGCGTCCATAACTTCAGAGGACATTCCATGGACTTACATTCATTTCCTGAAGACTTACTCTAACCCTAGTCTTAACCCATGTTTTCACCCTAAAATTTGATCATTTACATTATGGGGACATAAACAGATTTATATCTCCACAATATGAGTAATACACACAAACACACACACACAGATAGACCCAGTTATTGCCCTAGCCAAGGGCAATCCATAACCTCAAGCTATTGCCCTCAGGCTAAGCCATCCCACAGGACATTAGCTAACATTTCAAACTTATCATTTAACTCAGACTTCCCAGCATTAAGTCTACAGTACGGTCCGTCCCCTGTGATATTTGTCAGTATTTCTCCTCCTGCACTTGTCTGACTGTGTAATGCCTTTTTCCAGCTGAACTGCAGTCACCTCTGATCTGCACTTTACATATCAAGGCTGTTGTGACTCATCCTCTTTCTTTATCCTCCCTCCTTGGGACAGACAGAGACCTCATCAAGACTGACCTTTTCATATGTGTCCTTTGAAGCTTCCTCATAAATTGCCTTGACTTTTTACTTTTACTCATCGCGGTAATTGGCCCGCTCAGGTAACGAGCACGGCTGCTTTCCATGTCGGGGGGTGGGGGGTTGAGTGGGCTTGAGATGTGAGCACCGACTCTCACTGCGACTGCTTCCATCTGTGCTCTGCTGTCCTGTTTCTGTGGGGCTACTCTGCTTCCTTGCTGCTAATATATTAGAGGGAATCATTTAAAGTCATAATATAATTATATAATATATATATATATATATATGCAATAATATAATAGAACATTTTTGAATTATAATGTCTAAAAACCCATCAATGTCCAAACCCAGAGGTAATTTTACTCTATTGTAAAATTGTATTGCTCACTTATGATTAAGCGTAATTATTCATTTTCATCTGCAGTGGCAGCTGTTGAATGAAGACAACAACTCCTGTGATCCAACGCTACTTCACAACATCATTTAACTCTGTCTTTTCTTACTGTTTCGCATTGAAAGCCTGTCTCTTTACATTTTCTTGCAGCTCATTTCAGTGTTGCAAATTCAGCTCACACTTACCCAATCAGAGATTTCCACCCCATGGCCACAGGAAAGCACATATCTAACCTCTGACTTATTCACCAACTGCTGTAGTCAGCTCATTAAGCTTTCTAACACATACACACCTCCCTCCTTCCTTCTTCTGCAACAGATCAAGCCTTCTGTCCTGGCCTGCTCTTCACTCTCCCCTCTCTCACCCCCCTCATCTTTTACTGTCATCCAGCCACCTGGCTCTCCACTGGCTCCAAACACAGGAGGCATTCATGGAGGAGACTGAGATCCAAAGCATTTACTCAAACAGCAGGCCTTCTGTGGTCCCTTCACAGGAGTCCGCCAAAAACGCATTACCTTTCCGAGCAGGTGTCTTGACACAGAGAACTGGTCATTTTGCGCAGGTCATAAAGCATGGTTCCTCCCAGGGCTCGATCGCTGGCATTGTGTAGAAAGCAACCGATGTAGGTTCCTGCATGTGTCAAAAAAATCCAGAGAGAAAAACATTCAGACTGAAAATCCCCCGCAGAGACACTCAGTAAGTGCCCTCACAATTGAAAATTTGAAAAGTAATTGATTGATGAGTGTGTTTCTGTTATAATAACATTTCATGCTGAAGAGTCAATTAATTGATTAGTTGGGCCAGGAAGAAATTAATTAATGACATTTTAGATAATTAGTCAATCATTTAGTTAATTTGTCGAGTAAATATATGAAACATTCTTTGTTTCTAGCTTCTCGAATGAGGAACTGCTTCTTTTCCTTTGTTTTACATGTGTGCATGCGTGCAAAATTAAATATCTTTGGGGGTTTGGTATCATTAGTTGGACAAAATAAAGCAACTTGAGGTTTCACCTTGAGCTCTGGGAAACACTGTGGCAATGGGAGATTTTATTCACTAAATGATTCATCAATCAGACTAATTGACAGTTTCATCGACCATGAAAGTAATCATCAGTTGGAGCCCTAAAAACATGAAACATGAAAACACCTAATATGAAGACGATTTTCTGGCTAAGTTAGATTCTGGGCACATTTACACAATATTCATTCAAATAAACTCCTATAATAATTGAAATAATTCAGAATGCACTTTGTTCCATGTTAACACAATGCACAATGTACACACCGGCAATGAGACTTAAATGGATATTGACACCCTCCTCTTTAACTTGATTTGGACATAAACCAGACTTCCTCTGTCTTTAGTCTGGCGCTGGGAACATCCTCTAACAGTGCCAAAGCAACCTTTGCATCATCACTTACTCACACTAATTATACACACCAGCATGTATTGTGAGATGTAATATCCAAATAATTTATAACATGATGAGGCCTAATTTATCATCCAATATAGATTATTCTTATTCCTACATTACAGTGAACCTTATTTACTTGCACTAGAACAAAAATCAGCCCTGCAGAAAGAAGGATGTAACGCATAATAGACTACGACAGACTATTACGATGTGCTGACAAGATTAAGGCTCCATATAAAATGTTACCTAAATTCAGTTTTTGATGTTATCCGTGTCGTCGCCACATTGCTACATCAAACTCTGCTCAGCTGACACATAAAAGTCTTTCTTATAAATACCAATCTCGGTGTAGAGGGTAGCATATGCATTTCTTTTGTGTGCAGACTTCATTTACATCTCGCCCCTTGGGTCTGAGACGGTTATATTTTTAGGTTATATGCTAGATGTTCCTACTCATTCAGGAACTGTATGTTGTGAACAGGTAGGTTAAAATATATCTTTTGGTGAAGAGTACATGCAGATAATCCCTCAATGTTGGTTTCTAGGTTTAAGTCACAAACCCTAGTATGAATTTGTATTCATAGATGTTTTGAAGGTTTCAAGGACACAGAAGATTTTTCATGTTTACTACCAGCACAAAAAAAAGACTGATGCCAACTGGTCAAAGAGAGGACTTAAAACGTGTTGGAGGACATACATGCTACTAGGATTGAAGGAATGTGGCAGCAAGGTGCGCAGACAAGATGGAAGTAAGCAATGGACCGTGAAATCTCTGGCAGGCCAGGCATCACCATATCGAATTCATGATTCAATCAGTCTGCAATGTCCTCTGAAGCCCGTCCAGCCTGTTGTGCTGGGGCGAGGCTGAGTCACCGGCCGCCTGTGCCTCAGGAGACAAACACCGGAGAACAGCAGCAGCTGCTGCCTCAGAGCACTAAGAGACTGGGACTGCCAAAGTCTGTGGCAGGAAGCATCTCAAGAGGCATCACCCAAGGTGAGCCCCCCCCATCCCCCCACCCCCTCAGCCGGGCAGGTCATTGCTTTAATCAAAGTGAAGGAGAGGCCCCAGGCAGCTGCAGCTGAGGGTTAATGGAGGGAGGCAGCCCAAAATCCCAGACATGATAGGAATGACTGCACTTAGGTCTGACACTGTGTCGCTTTCTTAAACACTAAGACAGATGGCTGTGCTGGAGCTGATTCATCCCTGCAGGATTGGATGGAGAAGGCTAATGACATGATGACCAAGTATGAGGACATGTGCTTCTGCCACGGGTAGCATGTGCACCGTGTGTGTCCATTAAAGCGTGCCGAGGAAGGGGTCTATAATATCCTCACAGATGTGAAGAGAGTCATCGAAACCACAGCAGAGAGGGTCTCAAGACATGGTGGGCTGACCCAAGCCGAGGTCACAGAGAATTATCTCAACAGGGTTTTTGATACTGAAAAACCTAAGTACCCAGTGACTGTGAAACACTCTGATATACCTAGCAAAGGATGTACATACAACCAAGGGCACAGATACGTATGTACATCAGAATCTTAAATGTGAAGTGCATATTTTCAGAATAGGAAAGTGTAGATGTAAAATGTACATTTGTCACTTTTTGAGATCATGATGAAATTGTTTATTGTGCTTTTCATAATAATGGTATAAGAAGACAAAAGAAGTAATGCCATGTAAACCTCTACACCTCTGTATTGTTAATGCACTAACTCTCTTTTTTAGTTTCTTCTTTGAATGATGTTCAGTTCTCATGTCTTTTTTAAAATAGTTTAAAATATATTTAAAAATAAAGATGAAAAGTTTTATTTATCTTTTTTTTTTTAAAAATAGACAGGACCCTTTTTCAGCCCTGAGTAGTATCTGCTGGTATTCTTGCAGGCTGTGCACAGCCCCAGCAACCTTCACCAATAAGGTAGGGCAACATTTATGTAGCCTGAGAGGCTGAACCCAGGGGAAAAGAAGTCTGGCAAGCACTCGCCACAACACTGTCTGCAGCTTGTTAAGCTCATTGCTGCGACCATGCCGTAATAAGTGAAGGTGACTCAGATGAGTGTATCAACATTTTTATCAATTCAGATCTTGTCTCATCTGGACTGTAGTGGCTGTGCAGTCAGAGGACAATATTCACAGAGACCTCAGTAAGAAAATCAAACCTCAAACAGTGAAGTGACAACCACTGCCAATTCACACTTCATCTAAAACTTTGCAGAAGAATCAACAGAAACTTAATAAAAATATAAACACAGAGAGTGTGGCTCCTATGTGCAACCCCTGTAATATTTCTTACTTTGGATGCCTCTGCACATCTCTGGGCATGTAATACTTCTGATATGTACTTTACATATCAAGGAATTTGTGAGTCATCCCTGCAAGGCACAAAAGTTTCCAGCAGCAGACACAAAGTGTTATGCATCTCACGCTTGTATTATAAAATGTTTGAATAGGTAGGGCTCCTGGATCTATGAATATCTGAAACTGAAAATGCATGTGCAAACCTTTCCACCTGGCTGAGTAATGTTATTACTGCTATGTACTGTGTGTCAAAGCAGCCAGTGGATGAAGATGGAATAAAGATAAACAAAAAATGTTTCAAGGCTTATATAGGATATATAGGTACTGACATAGAGTATCCATCAGCCAGTTAATTGTAGAGTAACTGCAGTGCAGAAATACCAAAGATATATTTTAGACAATTGAAGAAACAGTGTTGCTATTTCGTAGTTTGTCCACCAGAGAGCAATGACAAGTGTATTTTTGACTGGACTGCAACCCCAGTTGTCCACGCCTGACTGAGAAGGCGAGTGATAAATTTACACCATTGGTTGGTTGAGTGTTGGAATTTCCCCATTGACTGTTGCTCTTTCAGAACAAATAGGCACGAATGCACCCGCGCACAACTGAAGACTTTCAGTCTATGTCCACGTACTAGATGGGCCCAGGTGGGGGTCTCACCTTGTGTATGTCACAGCTTTTTCTTCAGCTAGTTAAAGGAACCAGCTTAGTGGATCAGTGGACCTATCTGGAGTTGGTGTACACAACATTCTGTTTTGCGTAGGCCTCTGCCCCTGAAGGGGTGTTCACACTAAAATGAAGCAAATTTTCCCCTCGTGCTACTCGAGAGAAATTGACCACAGGATCATTTGTGTTTATTAGCAATGTGAACTCATAACGTGAGTAAACAAATGATCAACCTGTGTGTTTCTTCGCCTAAAACAGCCACAATACCTGTGCATTAGCTGTAAGCCAGCAAGCAACAACAGGCAACAACCGTGTCTGAGGGCGTGTGTGTCAGTGTTCAGTTTAGGCTTCGTACAAAGTCAATGCAAAGACGCAAATAGCTGCACATAGAATTTGCTTCACAGTCACACATGCATGAACGCAGGCGAGTGACCATCAATGCCAAGGTGATATTCACGTCATGTTCACCAAAGCTGAACTACATGCAAAGCAAAGACGCAAATTTGCTTGCCTGCTTCTCTAATTTTGCACATGTATGACCCTACAAGCACAGGCTACCCACAAGCACAATCACACCCACCCTACAGAAATCAATTCTATACTTTCCAAGTCGCAGTGTAAGCGTGCATCACAGTACATCATATGTGCACAGATGGCATACCATGGATATTCACCATGAAGCAATGAAACTGTAAAACAACATAAAACCTACTGCTGTGAGAAATGGAGACGATGGTTACACACTGTGACAGTCCAGCACAGAGCAGAGTAGGAGAGGAAACAGCTCCCCCCAAATAACAATTAGTCTGATAAAACTACACTGAACTAAGTACAAAGTGAGTAAAGGGAAAAAAAGAAAATGAGAAAAATGAGAGACATCTCACACATAGAAACTAATAAAAGAACAGGAGTTAATAGATACGGTAATGAGCATAGTTATACTTTGAATAAGTTCTCTTTCAAATCAAACATTGATTTAGACATGACTGAAAAGTATTGTTCTTGCAACTGCATTTCATTTCAACAGTTTGTGACTCAAAAGTAGCTTAATCATGTCATGTCAAATGTTACTTCAGTACGCTTCAAGAACAAACATTACTGGGACCACATGTTCTTGCTCATGCTTCTTAAACCACTTTAGAAAGACAAATCAGAAATGTGTGACATCTGTGTAACATGAAACTATGACTGAAATTATTATTTTCATTATCAATTAATCTGTGAATATGCCAACATGTTTTGAATAATGGACAAGTCATTAAGTTTCCTGAATGTCAGAAAATAGTAACAAATACAAATTTAAATCACAATTTCTCAAAGCCTGAGAAATCAAAAATAAAAATATTCAATTTAACAATAATAAAATCTGCAGCAATATTATTATCTATGTTGTTTCCAAAAAAGTCGAAAAACAACACATGGTGGTTTTCTGGGTGTTATGTCGTGGACTATGTCTTGGCTGCAGGCAGTGACTTCCTGAAGTCCCTGCTGGTGACAACACGACTCTGACACATAGATTAAGCAAACAAGATCTAATGTCTTACTTTGTGAGCTTAAGAGAGTTCAGACAGAGCCACGCTAACTGTCAGTTTTTCTCAAAATGTCTATTGCTTTAAAACATTAACCACTTATCAGAATAGTTCCCCATATTCTGTCAAAAAATCAGGTCATCTTTTTCAGCACTAACTGAAATTTACAAATGCACATACTTATTGTTTACAGGTGAACTATAGGGGTGTGTGAAATGATATCACAAAGAGTCGACCTTGGCTTTGAAATTTTCAACCACTCTTCTTAGGCATGTTGTACAATAGACCTGGGTGATTCAATTCTGTGTCCTGGGTAATGCTTTTTAAAAGGAACTTTTGCCAGATGGCTGTTGCTGAAACTCATCTCATCCCTGCCTCCAACATTTTTCATCTGTATTACCCTACTTAGTGACTGAGCGGTTATGTAGTGTCTGTTTAAAAAAAGGATTAAGAGCTCTTGTAGGATGCTTTTCAAGAACGAGCAGGAAGAACAAATGTTCCACTAGAGGTAATTCCATTGTATTTATCATTTCAACAAAATGGCAAAGGCACTGACAGGCCTGCTCAACAATAGAGCAAATCTCCAGGGATATCTTAAAGTACTTAAGAAATGGTGCAAGCACAAATAAGGAATTATATCGTTTTATCTTCATAATAACTAATTTAGTTTCCAGAAACTACTTTGTGCTTGTCTGCCTTTTCCCTCTCTGGTTTTTAGAGGATCAGTGAGCACTATCCCTCATCTACAAGATCTGAAGCACCCACACGTAAAATGTCATATAAATGTATAATGAAGCTCTTCTAAATGTTCTGAGGTCATGATTATCTGTTCATAAATGTACAATGAGCCTGTTGTGAGTGCGCTATGGAAGCCCGGTGCAGAATGTATTACCTCGCCTCGAGGCCATCCAAGCCAAAAAAGTAAATCACAAAATAGAAAATAAATGTGTATATTTGGTCCTTCATATATTATTAACCAGGAAAACCACTGTCTCAGTGAACACATCTTCACCGGGATGTTTCAATCTCTCACACCCTCCCTCCACAGCTCGATTTCAGGTAGTATGATTGTGTTAGAGCCGAGAGCTTTTTCACTGACTAATGATATCTGCTTTTGTTTAATGGCAATGGAGGTGCACAACCTTGGCTACAGACATACAAGGTCAGCTAATGATGGGCAAAACCACATTAGATGCTGTGATGAGGCCACACAAGTCTGCCATGTAACATGTCTTTCAGCAGCCATATTGGAGGTCCCAGTGTTTTTGGAAAAACAGACAACAAGTAGCTGATTGACTTGGTTAAATCACAACTTTACAGTCTCAACAGAATTCATTAGACTTGATTCACTTATGATTCATAAGTGTGTGTGGTGAAGAATAACATTAATTTTTCATTCACGTGATACTGGTCAGTGAGTTAAAAATAGTATAAAGCTGAATATCACTTTCCTCATGTTAATGCCTCACTGGCACTCTAATTCATGTAAATAGGGCAAGCATTGGCCAGTGGTCACATGTTAACATTAACACTGGTCGATTTGCTTCTTTTGCCTGCTGGCTACTTAGCTGTAAGAAAAACTGCAGTGATGTTTATGAAGTTACAAGTATTTAAGAGGGGAGACCTGGACTAAAGACCAGACAGTATTAATTCAAGGTGAAGACAAATCTAAGTCTTCCACCTGACACAGTAGTGTTATTTATAGAATGTGTCCACAGAAAAAGCTGTAAGGTCTGTAGAGTTATTTACCTTTATGCCTGCTGCTCCTGTGGAGAGAGACTCTCTGCTCTGGACTTTCTGGCAGCAGACCTTTAAACCAGCGGCGGTGCAAGTGTTGGACCCCCAGGCTTTGGGAAGCGGGCCAGTGTTGCCCTGCCTTGGCTCCCCCTCCGGACACGGGCTGAATGGCGGCCCATCTGGAACGTGCCCTCACGCCCAGACCTACAGTCCTGAGGGCGACAGGAGGTGCTGCGAGGGACAGCAGTGGCGGCAGGCTGGCGAGGTTTGGCTGGGCCACTCTGACGCTGGAGCGCTGAAGGAGCAGGATGCTGCCTGCCATCAGATAGGCGATGCCCAGGCAGAGCAGCAGCATCTGAGCCCGCTTCAAGAGGCAGTGCAGTCTGTAGAGGGGCGCCGCCATTCTGCTCGCTGTCTCTCACCTTAGTGGAAGGCCATTTCATGGATTAGCAGTGAGAAGATCTGTAACCTACTTACAACTTCATAATCTTGGAAAGACCTGCAGCATCTGGCAGTGTTGTAGACATTGTGTCTTGGTCCTTTGTCCAGTAGCAGCCGTGGAACAATGGATGTGTCACAACAAAGGGATTTAATATCCAAGGCTTTGGCCACTGACTCCAGGAGGATCCGTGGGGGAAAGCTGAGGCACCAAAACAGAAGAAAAAAAAAACACAAGCAGCTGGATTTAAAACACAAGTGTATTTCTCTGTATGTGAACACACTCAAAGGGAAGGGAAGTAGAGTAGGCTATATGCCTGGTGGATTAGATGCACAGCTCATGTTGACATATGGGCTTGTGTTTCTGTCATGCAGCATCTTGCAACACATCCCTTGGTGTCTGCTGCTTCGCTGCTTTTCATTCCTGCCATTTGTTTTTATTTCAAAACCCTGCCTCAAGTTGTGTTGTGCAATTCCTGTGATTCCTCTTCCGCCTGTGTGCTCTCCCATCACATCAATCAGTCTTAAAAAGAGGGGGAAAGAAGAAATTACACCAACCTTTAACTAACTAACTGGCTTTTCGATCAGACTCCATTTCAATGCAGAGATTTTCCACTGTCAGATTGTGAAGCTGGGTGATACTGCCGGTGTTAAAATAGATATCATCTAAGTCACAGTTATCACAGTGAAATGACATCATGTGATTTAAAAAAAAAATGTCTGAAGAGGGCATTATGGGTGCTTATGAAATGGGGGATTATCATAGCAGTATGCAGACCATCTCTCTCATCTGTGGAGAGATGAATAAGTGATGAGTAAAAAAAACACACATGCAAAGATGAGATGTTGAAGATTTCTGAATGATGAGGGTATTAAAGTCTTCTAAGTGTCTTCTGAAGCCCAACTGGAGAGAGGAGCAGTGAAGTGCAGCCCTGACCTGCTCCTGTGTGCTTTGTCCATTTTCTTCTGTCATGATGGTGTGTTGCAAGCCCCTCTTTGATGATTTTACTTACAGCCAATATCACACCAGCTATGTGTGTGTAGGCTACACCCCTCAGCAGATCCTTCACATCCCATCATATCCATTAACTGTCTCGGTGGCCGTCACACACCGTCATGCCCTTCAGCTCTACTTCTCAGGCCTCTCCTCGTCCTGCCTTGTCCTGACCCCCCCCCCCAAAAAAAGGAGGATGGAAGCAACAGTTTGCACAATAGTCTCTGATCAAGTCCGAGTGCCCAAGTTAGGCTCAACTCCACATATCTACGCATAACATAACTCACACCGAATCATCCATCCACATCCACACACACAGTCAGGTGTGGATGTGGATGGCAGATGAATAAACAGCGAGAGTAAACACGAGTCGCCTATTTAAGAATCCGAGGTCTTCCATCTTAAAAGCCCCCCTCTCTCTGCCTCTCCTTCCACCATTTACAGTAGAGAGGCTGTGTGAACATGCTGCTTACCGTCAGCCGTCCTCCTGCCGCCCGACCGCCGCTCACTCTGTGGCCGCCGTGATGGCTGATTTCCCCGCTTACTGTCCAGTGAAGGTCTCCTCGGCTCTCCAGCATTTCCCACAGCTGCTGTTATATAAGCTCTCTCTCTCTCTCTCTCTCTCTGCCAGCCACTGCTGCTCTGAAAGGCTGGCACGGCGATATAAAGCACAGACAGTATGTGTGAGTGTGTGTGTGTGTGTGTGTGTGTGTGTGTGTGTGAGAGAGAGAGAGAGAGAGAGAGGAGGTGATGGAGGAGGGAGGAGGGGGGGAGTCAGTCTCATTTGCATTGGTGAAACGCGTCACAGCTCCTCCACTGTGCAAATCGTGTCCAACAGTCCGCAGCTCAACACAAGGGGGCCTTAGAATAAACACACACCCCGACATATCTCCCGACATGCACTCCGCATCGGGGCTTCGATCTTCTGCACGCTGTAAATCAGCCATCAGCCGCTTTGGAGGACGTTTGGCTTGATGCACATCTTTTACTGCACGGTTGCTTTTGTCATTATAATGGAGGGCGTTTTTTTTAGCAGCTCCCATAAGTCCCATCAGATGATAGTTCGGAGATGCAGAGCTCAAAATCATTTGTCACCTTGATCAGTTTATTCGCATCATCTCTGGTTGTTCACTTGGATTCACGCTGGCACGTTTGATTGGTGTAAGTGTTTCAGCACCACGAACAGCGCCTCCTGTGCCGACTGGTTGACCTTCACACTCAGGCCTTCACATACAGTGAGTGCTGGTGCGTTCAAGGGTCCCCCAAAAACATATGCTGTTGCTCCAGTCTTTTAATTTAGTCTTGAGTCTTAACCCATAAGGACCCATTTCTGCTTAAAGGAAAATTATGGGGGATATACCACATACCAAGTGGACCACTTAGAGCACATTTCTGGTGGGTTTTTTTTTTAATATTAATTTGTTTGAGAAACATGGTCAGAACAAGTTAAATGTTACACATGGCGTGTTATTAAAGCACTGGAACTGTACAATGTGTTTAAAATAACCTTCAGTATCATACAACAAACTTTTAGAAGCTGCTTCCTTCACTTTTGCTACAGGTCACAGCACCATTTTTGGGGAGGTCACTTCCTGTCGCAGTCACATGACCACCACACCAGGATGTTTAGTATGTGTAGAATGTTCCTTAGGGACTTAATGAGTTAAGGTCAAGCATAAAGCTGTATAAGGAAGAGTCTAGGGCGTTCAAAGTGTTTGTTACACTCGCATCACCATGGGTTCTTATGGGTTAAAATGTTAATTTGCTCCGGCATCTCAAAATGTTAAAAGGTTCTGTTTAATAAAACATCTGAAAGAATTTGGGAGTTCTTTGAAACAACTTTTTTTCTCGTGTAAATGACATGATTTGAGGAATTTTCTGAATGCGTGGAAGATGAGACGCTGGATATGATCATCGTTTGAAAACATACAGTAGGGATTTGTCACTTCTTCTTTCTGTTCTCATTCTACTCCCTGTGCTAACAAATCAAGCATAATTGGCCTCCGGTCTTCAAGCATTATTTGAACTTGAGGATGTCAGGGCGGCAGGAGGCAGGACACTTGTGAGATAAGTGGTTGTCTGTGTGTCTAAGCGGTCTATGGAAGTAACCCATAGAATAAACAACCATCACCAGCCACAACTCGTGAAACACTCCAGGTGTTACTGTCCTTGAATGTCTCAATAGAATGAAATTACTGAGCCAATACAAGAGGACGAACAAGACAAACGAAATAAGCAGAAGATGAACTCCAGCTCCATATTTCTCATAGCAGAACATGCATAACTCATCAGATAAGAACTTTAATGACGAGCAACCAATTAACCTGTTTTAATTTTAATCTATCAAGTTTGATTAAATAATGCTAATGAATAGGACAAGTAAAGGAGAAAAGGTCTTGTGTCTGAGAGCAGATGATGAATGAAGCAGAATTAACTAGAAAATGAGTGCTGGAGTAATACTTGAGTTAATGTACTGTGGTTAAACCGAACTACTGTGTTTTCTTTTGCATGATTTTGCCCTTTGCCCCCTCAAGTTTGCTAAGACAGCTATGTGTTCAGATGTGTTTCCGTTTCAGATCTAACCATCGCACTGAATCTGTCCTTAGTAGAGTAATTAATAACCTTAAGGTTATCAGTGATTTGAATTTCTTTTTTAGTTTCGCTTGATCTCAGTACTGTCTTTGACACTGTTGATCATGATATTTTAATCTAGTGACATCAACATTCTTTGGTCTAACAGGTCCTGTTCTTAACTTATTTTCCTTATCAATGAGATGATACTAAATGTCAGTAGTTTCAGTGACTATAAATTTGCAGAAACTATTTTTTTTCCTTAGGGGTGCACAAGGGTCAATTCTTGGACCTTTGGTTTTCAATTACATTTACATGCTCTCACTTGGCAACATTATAACGATACATAATATATTCTGTATATTCTGTTCATACAGGGATGATACATAGCTGCACATTCCTCTTTCTTCTGATGATCCTATACACAAGCTGGTAAACTGTATCGACCATAAACAGGACAGCTTTATATCATTTAAAAAACATATGTTTTTTTGTGGATTTGTATCTCAAACTGACTCTGAGACTAGATCATTATATTATAGATGAGATCACTTGCTGAATTACCCAAACAACAGGAAGGCTTCACAGCATTCAGAACATAGCAGCCAGAGTCCTCATGCATACACCCAACATTAACCCAGTACTGCAGTAAGTCACTACATTGGCTCCCAGTACAATACAGTAACAATACGTCAACTGTATCAATGCAAATGTTATGTTATGGCTTCCCAGTATATTTCTGACCTGCTCACTGGTCTGGACTAGTTTGTAATGTTAGGAAAGTCTTAATTTTGCTCTTAGATTAGTCAAGTTTGAGAGTGTAACAAAAACAAAGATGGACTCATTAAGCCAATCACATATTTACTATTGTAATGATGACGCCGAACCATAATTTAGTCATTAGTCATTTTAACCATCTTGTTTCCCTAACCTTCAAAAATAACTGATATGAACCCCAACCATCATCTTTCCTAAACCTAACCAAGTCCTTCTTGTGCGTAAACCTAACCAAACCTTAACCAAAGCCTTGTCACATCATAGAACAGATTCATTTTCCTACAGTAATTTGTAATACTTTTGGAAGTAACAGGCAAACAATGCTCTTCTGGAAGGCATAAACTAAGACCGGTGACAAATTAGTGACAGTGCTGACCAGTGACACCAAGTGACAGAAACAATGAAAATATGGCTCATAATTTGTCTGACAAATTAGCAGAAGTACTGAATCCTGCCACATTAAGAAGCCACAGCAGCTCAGCTCTGCTACAGGTCTGCACTGCACTAAGATTTTACACTGCTGAGAGCTTTTTGTGTTCTTACACTCCTCACTGAATTTTCCCTGTAAAATGTTGTAACTGTTCTTTCAGGGGACAAACGTTTTCTGCTTGAGTGAATGGAGCCGAGCAGTTTGATGTTGAAGCTCAGTCAGTCATGTTTTTTAAAAAGTCCTAATCTAGCCAGAAGTCATAAATTAGTCCTACTTAGCAGATGATTTTAGACGTCTGTCCAAAGTCTGACTACTATTAGCCACAGTCAAAGTGTGTTTTTGTGTGTGTCTGTGTGATGGTTTTGTATCTTTTGGGGGACAGGCAATGGTCAGTGTTGTTTGTTCTTGTATTTAATATATTCTCATGCCACTTGTTGCCGCATGCACTTGAATGTGACTCAGTTTGAGCTTACCTATGATGAAATGTGTTATATAAATAAACTGATCTTGCTTTAAAACTATTGTGTGCTGTCGGGGCTCGGTGTGTTGCCTGGTGGGAGTAAGCTGTACTAAGCTGTTACCTTGCTGTTACCCTCAGCTGACAGGTGCCTTGCTCTGAGCTTGTTTTACATCCTGTTTATAAAAAGTGACACTGCCTCCCCCACTGAGCTTAACACTCCTGTTATTATTCCAATCAGCATTAATACTGCTTCTCCTCAGCTTTTCCTCCTGTGGTTGTACTGTAGAGTTGCAGACTTGTGTAACTCAACCTTCTTTGCACGGACAGCTGCACAAAAACAAGGGAGCTTATCCGCAGGAGTCCGCTGGGGAAGGACAGAGTAAATCCACGGCACTCTGCCTATTTGTTTTTATTACTTTTCCCTTCATATTATCCTCATATATCTCTCTACCAACCCCCTGCTTGCTTTTTTAGAGGATGGGACCATCTGTCCCTAAGAATGCAGTCAATTTAACCTTATTCAACCTTTAAGGTCAGCTCACACTCAGGCCATTGTAGAGACAGGACGCTGGAGCTGTCAGTCAGCAGTCCAGACACCAGAGCTCATCTCTCCTGTCTCTGCCTTTCTGTGCTGCCTCACAGACATTGATTACCTCAGACAAGACAGAAACACTTGCTGCTGTCTCTATGCAGCACAATGCCTCAGTCTCTCCTCCATCCTATCTTTCTGCTCCCCTCTATTGTCATTCCTCCTCTTTCTCAATTAGAGAGCAGTGGAAAGTCGGATTTGAAAGTGGCTGGCTTATGATCACGGAGTCCCTGATTCAATTTCCTAGACTTGAGCCATAGTCTTAATACCAAATAAATAGTGCAGTTAAGGTGCAGTGCAATAGCTTAACTGAAAGTCAAAGGTCTCAGTGTGCTGCGTGTGTTGCGTTCAGGTACAGTACATCACGTTAGCATTACAAACAGGCACATTTACTGGCCTTCCTGAAGTGAAAATACTTTATTATGTGAGTTGTGTGAGACTGAAGATGAAAAGTCCATTTCATGTTTTATAGTTTGTTGTACAATGATGATTTACTAAAATGTCCTTCATTTCTGAGGGGTTCCTTGCCTGGGACAGAAGACAGAAGCTCTTTGTTTGTATTATTCTAATGTTATCTATAAGAAGTTATGTTTGTGTCTGATAAATGTTTCACCACTGCAAAAGTATTTTTGTTGTTTTGTAAGTCCATGTACATGCATGAAACAATAAAAAATGCAACTACTGTAAGTAGCTTGTATAGAATACCCTGCTGCTCTATACAGCTCTCACACCTCAGCTTCACCCCGTGCCTTCCAACAAACATGGTACGTGTTCGCTGACCTCAACATCCCTACAAAGAAGAAGAATTATTTCATTTTCAATCACTCGTCGTCCTCTGCATTCCTGTCTCTTTTAATCGCCTTTAATTTGGTTTCACTGTTTCACTTCACACCATTGCTGCTTAGCAGGATCTGCAGTCAGCGGTATTCTTCTGCAGACCTCTTCAGCAGCTGTCCTCTCTTCTTCTTTTGACCTTCACTGTCATTATTTCCTCCTACATCTTGGATTGAAAAACATTGCAAAAGTAATTGAAAAGGCCTCCCTGCTGCTGACAAAAAGCAGCAAAGAGCTGCCTTGTTTGAATTTGTCTTCCGCTTTTAATTTCTCCTCTCTTTCTGTTTTGCATCCGTCTCAGCCGAAAAGACAGCAGAAATAACCCTCTGAAATCACATCTTCTCTGTGGAAATTAGCCTCTGTTTTCTTCCATCCATGCATTCTGCCCTGCTCTTATCAAAATGTCATGTATATCTACTGTACATCTGCAACGAGCCACTCATGTGTGCTCCCTCCTTAGATCCTCCTCTGACCCCACTGATTCAGATTCTAAATGACATTTGCTTTTGTCTTCCAATTTGAGACCTAGAAATCTTTTTCCACCATCAACTCTCTCATCTGAACTCTTGATCGCAGCTCATCCAGTCCATTTCCGTCAGTCCCTATCAACTCCTTCTCAATATGAGTTGACATAAAATCAACCCAAAGGTCAGCTGGTGCTCCTCCTCTTCCTCTTCTCTGGAAAAGATCCCTTAATCCATTTTAGGTAAACCTCAGTTCTTTAATTGGTGCATTATCTCTGTGTGTAAACACCAAAACCAGTTTGCTATATGACTTCTTTGAATGACAGACCTCTGAGGAGCATGTTCAACTTAGTGTGTTACCAATGTTAACTAGCTATTCAGATAGATATTTGAGATCTAAGTAAAACTCCACTTCTTCTTTTAGATGAATGACTTAAGTTGAACCAAAAGGAGTGGTGGCATCAGGTTGGAAATTCTCATCTGTATATTAGGTAGGAAGTAATGTCAGTAAAAGATAAATCAATTGATTGATCATTCTTACTCTAATGTTTCAGAACCAGACCTCCACTTGGTCGGGCTCATGGAGGTCTGAAGAAAATGTCATCTGAAAAAAATCAGTTGACATCTGTGCATTGTGTGAGAAGTCTGGCTTGCAGAGATAACCTCTATAGAAAGTCTTTTTTCCTTTGAACACTATCAGCCTCAAATGCTCCTTGCCATGTTTGCTCACCAAAGATTTTCTAGTGATTCATCTCTTAACTGATATGCGTTTCCGCCCTCGCCAGGGTATCCGCGGTCACGCTCCTTCTTCTCCTCTACTCTGCTATCACATCCTGCAAGTTTTCCCACCATTGTTAATGCTGACAACACTAAACTCTTCTTTTCTCCTATCGACATGCATATTGAGGCTTGCACCTCTGCCTGCCGAGCTGACATCTGCAGTTGGATGCCTGCCAGCCACATCAATCTCAACACTTTTTTTCTCCTTCAGCAAATCCTACCTTTTGTAGAAGCCCTCGGCTTCACTGACAACACCACACCGTCTTCTGCCCAGAATCTTGGTGTGAAGTCACGCACAATGAAGCCCCCTCCTTTTCATGTTGTCCAAATTTTAGTCATCGCTTGTCTGTACCACTACACCTCCCTCCTGGCTGGGCTCCCAACAGACCTTTATCCAGTCTCTGCAACTCACACAGAGGGCTGCAGCCTGTCTCATGTTCATGCACACTAAATTCTTCCATTTCATCCCCGTCTCACTGGCTCTCTGGATCCTCATATTGAATTCAAAACCTCAGCTCTCCTCTCCCTGTGTTCCCAGTGGTGTGATGACCTCCCCACCCCTGACAGGACTACACAGTCGCTCCCTATCTCCAAGTCTGAACTAAAAATTTTGTTCAGCCAAAACATTTCATGTCCTCTTTTCCCCCTATCGTCCGTGTGTACTTGCATCTAATCTCGCTCTTTTCACACATGATTTTTTTCACATTTCTTTGCCAATGCATTTCTCTGTACGTGAACAGTCAGCATACATGAATATCAATGCATGGGTTGAGCTCAAGCTTTAAACATAATATATCTAGTTTCCACAGTGGCCAGACTTGTCACACAGAACTTCAATAAATTGTGGCATATAGATTTGTTTCTGTGACTGATTAATGTGGGGCTTGAAATGAGCAACAGAAGACTGTCACTGCCGACATGAATGAAAAACATTAGAATGTAACAGTTCCCTCTCCATACTCCTGTCAGTCAAATCATTCTGCATAAAACCACTTTTTCTCATGGACATCATTAAAGCCATTTCCACTGTGGACGAGGTCAAAGCATGTTGTAATAATTACCTAGAGGCATGCTAATAGAAACATAGGCCATATTTAAAACCAGACTGTCTCTAATTGCTCATGCTGGTTCACTTCTTAATCAAAATGAACACAACAAATATTCCTCATGTTTAATTCTACTCATAACAAATTGCTGCTTTCAGAATCTGAAAAAGCAGGATTAGCTCATCTGGAGAAACCTGTGACACAAAACACAGTTTTAGCTGCCTAGTTTCCTGCTGAATGTTGAATCAGTTGAGACCTGCCAATATATATTCAGCATTCCCTTCAAGAGACCTGTAATGCTGAATCAGACCATAGCAAGATGAGGTATGTGTAAAAAATAATTGTTACATGAAGCAACAATGTCAAAGTCAAAGACTTTGTTTTTTTGCCCCACATAATTTAATAATAATTTGACATCTTTAAATAATAGTAATAATAGTTTATTTCATTTTTATTTCAGGGTGGCTTGCAAGCTTATGAATATGTCTGAGGTGATTGATTTTATATTTACTTATATAATGTTTTTTTCAGACAAATAGACAAGACACACTCTAAGGTGTTTTAAGTAAATGTCCTATAAATCATATTGATTCTACTGATTTTAATGTATTCTCATAGTTAAAGCACACAGCAAACAATAATTACTTAACAGAGACTCCAGCATGTGAACTGGCTCTTAATTAGCCCAGGTATCTGATGATTTTCTAAGTAATTGAAATGACTAGTTGGACATTTTGGAAATCTGCTTGTTTGCTCTCATTTGGCGAGTTACATGATTAATGAAGATGAAGAAGATTGATGCCATGTCTGTTTGTATGGTACTACAGCCGGGGGATAGTTTGCTTCCTGGAGCCTTGTCATTGCTGTGAGGCTGCCAGGTAATCAGCAGAGTCTCCAGGAAGTCACTGCTCCCAGCCAAGAAATAGTCCAGTACATAACGGTCACACCATTAGTCTGCTTGTTGATTTTACACTTTCTACTAGGTATTATTATGTTATTGAGTTTTGAGGAACTGGATTTTTTTTACCTTTTGACAAAGCCAGGCTGGCTGTACATTATTTCTGCTAAGCTCGCTCAGCTTCATAACAACCACACAGACATAAGAATGGTATCAATCTCCTCATCTAACTCTCGACAAAAAAAAGAATAAAAGTATTTTCCACCATGTTGAACTGTTCCTTTGAGGTGATTCCATCCAAATGTAGCCACATTTTAACAGCAGTTTCAGATAATCTTCAAAAGAAAAAATGTGTTACACTTTTTACATTTGGAGTTGGATCATCAAAACAAATAGTCTCACTAATTCACCAGTTGAGTGCCATTAAACCATTGCAGAAGAAGAGGGCACAGTGAGATCATGACTAAAGGACACCAGTCAAACCACAGTGGAAAAGTGGAAATATGACATTTCTGTGTGTTTTATGTATTAATTTGAGCAAAGTTTCAGTCTTCTCATCACTCCACACACATCTGATGCTTTTGTCTGCCATTATTTTTGGTCTCTTCTGTGGAGCAGAAGCTTGGACTGGACATTTAAGTCCCATTCATTTCATGTGCATCATTTATTCAAGTCCATTTCAATTGCACTTCATTTTGCTTTAATTGATACATCAAATTTTGCACTACAGCCAAGCATAAAAAACTTTTTCAGCAATATTTAATTTTCACATTTGGGCATTTCCACTCAAAAAGTTAAATATGCACATAAAAAACAGGTGGATGGAAACACACTTATTGATCGTTTCCAAAACACTGTTTCTATCTGCTCATGCACACGACAAAATTCTGTCATGGCTCCAGTGACATTTCCATTGTGGGACACACACTGTATGCAGAAGCTGGCGTGTTTGCTGATTGAATGTTTGGCGAGGCTTGGTCTCCTTGGGGTTGTGGCTGGACAGGGAGGAATCCAACCCCCCACCCCTCCATCTCCCCTGCAGGGGCCTCAGACTGGTTGCGGCAGAGAGACAGTGGGGCAGTGAAGCTTGAAACGACAGAGAGCGAGTAGTGGGGGGGGGGGGCATGCTTTTAAAGTTGCAGGCTAATTGTAGAATAATTATCCATCAGCAGCACTTCATTTTACAAATAAGCTCTCTAAGTTTGATATATGTGAGAATAGACTTCAGGGCACCACATTCACTCTAAATAAAAACGTTTCTTGTCATTTTATTCTAGGACCTTAAACTCATCAGCTCATGTCAAGATGGTATTCTATCAATGCTCTGACATTATATAGTATTTGTTCACCAGAAAAGACAACTCTTAGAGTGCAGTATACTAAAGAGATGAAACACTTTGCAGAAACACTACATTCATGCTCCCACCTATTTGCCATGCCAGCCGCTCACAACTCGCCTTGGCATTCTTGTTTGTGGGCATAATGTGCCTCAGTAAAGCTAAACCGGCTTTGGCGTGTTCTTCATGCACATGGTTCTCCCATCTTTCCACTGTTCACTGTGTTATTAATTCTGCCAAGAGCACTCTGTTTCTTTGACTGAGAATGAGTCATTGACCATTTTGTTTAACAGCTGAAGAGGTTTTCCTTTCATACAGGACACATTTACTAGCTCGTCCTAGTACTTCACCGCTCCTTGCCGTAGAAGAGTATGAATGAATGGTATGTTAATTGTTTTTACTAACCCTTACTGCACATTATCTATAAATCAAGCTTTGTCTTTATGTGTATTTATGTATTCAGTGTCGCTCTTTGTTCAGATTCAGGTTAAAAGTGCACCATAGCATTATGCCTGCTAATAAGCTCACTTTGGTCATTTGATGGTTTTCTTGCATGCTAACTCTACAAGTCTACAGCCATGCCAGCAAGTGTAGCTGTACTTCAGCACACTATAAGATAAAGGTTAACTTCACCACGCTAACACGTTAACAATGACAATGCTAACATGCTAACACTAAGCATGTTCACAATTTCAGTTTAGCCTGTTAGCCTGTTAGCATGCTATATTTGCAAATTAGCACTAACCAACCGACAGGGAGACATTGTTTGCCATCCCTTGAGCCAATGCCGCTAGCATGGCTAAGAATATTATCTTACACTTGCAAGCCATGCAAACCATCAAGCTAACATATGAATATGTTTATGTTACAATACTAAATTGCTGCTGTTTTGGTTTTTTTCCATCCTTCTACATCCATATTGTCGTCACATGGCACAGTGACTCAGGCTCCTGCTCCTCTCTGATTTAATCTGCAGGTTTTAGTTTTAATGAGAGAGTCGTTTTTTTTTCCTCAGGTGTCCATCTCTCTGACATGGCCCTGCCAAACGATGGCCTATGCTAACTGAGCACTCTTATTATTTGCTTGCTCAAGGTCACTGAACAATCAAGAGATTGACTATGAGCAAGCTCGCTGTTTCTGCCTCGCAGGGATAAACTGGATTAAAGTATTGGGAGGGCCGCGCAGTTAAAGCTTCGGAGATGGCAAACACAATCAGCATGTCTCTACATGCCTTGCCTCTTTCAATCATCCACAGGCAATCACAGCGCGAATGGAAACCCCCGTCCCCTTTGCAAATCAGACGGAGAGGCGACGGCATAAGATATGATCCTTGTAATGCATCTCTTATGGACTTTGTGTGCATCTGCGTGAGGATTCACATCTGTTCTGCTCAGTTTGTATAATGATACTCAGTAGATATGTACATTAAATCTTAAACAAAGCAAAGGCTGTACCTAAAATGTGACATTCGGTAGGTATAGATATCAAAGGTAATATTTTCCAAGTTAGCATTAACCTCAAAACCGTGTTTCTGTATGTAAATGCTGCATGAAGGATAAAACACATCTGACTCTCCTGGGACTGATTTTAGTTCATGCATGGATCATTATATGGTTGGAATATTTTGGGCAACTACAGTTCTTCCAATGAAGATTAATTCACATCTGTTCTTCGGTCTACCTTTTTAAAATGCTTTTTAAAGGAGTTTCTTATTGGTTTTCTTACAGGTTTATTTTCTATCTAAAGATGGATCATGGTTATTGCTCAACAAGACTGAAAACATGTTTTAGCAGATAAAAAATGTGTAAAATTTGATGATTTTATGTGCTCTTGCAATGTTTATGTACAGGCAAACACACTTTCACTTTCATGGTTTGGCACAGCTTTTGCTCGACAAAGCTGTCTGAATGTAATTAGCTTGTAAGTTCCCAAAGGGGGAATCCAGTTGGTTTGCCCACCAAGAATAAACCAGTCATCAAAAGTACAGAGGCATGCTCACACAACCTCAGGATGCCCTTGTGGCTCATTCATCCGTCCTTGTGTGTGTGTGTGCTGGAAAAACATTTTCTTCTCAGCAGTGACCCATTTTTTTCCCTTTGTTGCTCTCAAGTGTCAAAATGCCAGTGTTCATGTCAAACTTGTTTGGACTCACAATAAAGACCAGTCAGACAGTTATTCTGACATACAGAAACATAGAATTCAGAATATAAGACATGATCAAACCGTCATCAAGTACAGTGCCAGAATGTTTGTGACACCTCTCTGTCCACAGCTGCATTAAAGTAGTCTGTATAGCCTGTATATCCTGACTAATTTCTGTACTCATACCACAACAATATGTTTGCCTGATATCAGATAGAATTGTGAACTCGTTACACTAAGTTTCCATCTTCAGTCTGACATTGGCTCCACCCTAACCGATTTCCTTCGGGTTCGATTTGACATAACCAATCATTAGAAACTAATGTAGCCACCTGAGTCAAATGTCATTTTATGTGGACATCGATGCAGGGCCATGGAGCAGTGCAAAGTAAAAACAAACTCTTCTGTTGGGCGAAGAACATCAATGATAGCAGCTTCTATCTTATCTGTAGAGGTTGCCATTGTTGGTTCCAGCACACACCTTTTTTTATAGAGTCCCGCCCTCATACCCTGCTTGCTGTTATTGACTGGGGGCTACACGCCCACAGGCTGATGCCCGGAAACGTCCTGAACACAGCACAATATGAAAATACAGACAGTGGCAGGGTCTCTCAGATACAGACACCATCACACTCTTCTGGTGGGTCATGAGTGATGATTAAGAGGGATTTTTTTTTGTGAGACTATGCATTGCAAATGCAAAATCCTACTCATTCTGCCTTTAAATACAAAGCCATAATGGTGTCAGGGAATTTTAATTTTTCAACATTATCTCGATTAGGTTTCAATAATGTATTAGTCAGGCTAGCAGTGTGGCTCTATGGGTGGCGTTGTAGGGCTGCTGGTTGGCCAGTCCACCACTTTCTTCCATCACTGAAATATCTTAACAACTATTAAATGGATTGCATTGACATGGGCATGGCATTGGCATGGCTCTAGACTCTTTGTCTTGTTATATTGCCCACACATGGACTTGCCACTTTGGGATTTGTACCAGTCTTCCATTTATCCCTCAAATTATTGTGATGATTTCTAGAGCTATTAACTCACCTGAAAGAATTTTATGGGTTGACGTTTCATAATAGTCGGGTGCTTCAGCAGGTTCGACCGCTGTCAGTTTCGATATGGGAATATTGATACGAGTCTTCAGAGACACCAAACCAAAGTAAAGTTTGTAATCTTACTGTAATCCATTTCAAACACCTAGGGTGAAGATAAATATGAAGTATGTACTAGAGAGCCAGAGCGTTTTAATTTTGAGTTTGATTAACTTTATTATCCCTAAAGGAAGCAATTCTAGTAGAATCCCTAGTAGATTTTTCAGTATGTTGAATCATTATGAGATATGACAGTAGCACCATTTTGCTCCACATCGACTTCAAGTTCATAAAATAAAGCTGAAAAAACTTTTTTTTTTCTGTATGGCACAATTTATCCTGCAAATACTTTAAACAGCCTTCTTTTTGGAGTGATGACAGAGGGACCTGTTTGGCTTTCAGAGTCACGCCTTGACCTCTTGGGATGAATGCTGAAGGACATGTTTTGAAGCGTGAGGTTACATCTCTCTGTAAGGCCTTTGCTCTTTTATCCTTGCCTCACTATCCTCCTCAGCCTTGTCTCTCATGCTCTCTCGAGCTGTGGCGATAGCCTCCAGTGTTTACTCGTCATACCGCATGACTTATACATGAAGAGTCTGCTCTTTATTCATCTTTGGAACCCCCGCTGTGTGAGTGCGGCTCTCCACCGTCTGTATCACTTCAGCTACTGTGTCTTCCCTAACCTTTTCATCTTCTCGTACGCACAGACGTTCACGCTGCGTTCATTCAAACCTGGGAGCCTCTGGGAGCCCTGTGGAAGTGAAAAGGACAGATAAAGCAGGGCCTGTGTTTAGCTGCCTCACACTCTCTGCACTTTTCTATTTGTGTAAATGCATTTGGGTGAACCTGTAAGTTAAGGGTAAATAAATCAACTCCATTGTCTAACTGAGTTCTGACTTGGCCATTAAAACCTAAATTTATCTTATTTAACCTGCTTAAATGTTGGCTTTGTTTTAGTGTTTGACTCATGAATCCTTGGTGTTGTTTGAAGCTTGACTTATTAATGAGTCAATTCTGTAGATTGGAGCATCATGATGTTGTAGGGAACTACAGTTATCCAGTTTCCTTTAGTTATCCTTCTTTGTCTTTTTAGCTTTGCTTGTAGTTTTTGGATTGCAAAGTCAATCTGTCAATCTGTCCCCCACTTTGTTCCAAACTCAGATATCACGACACCAATCAGATGCATTGCTATGTAATTTTGTACAGGCATTCATGGTGATCATACTGATTTAGGTGATCCTCAGGGTTTTTTCCTCTTGCTCTACCAACAGGTTAAAGCTGTCATTCTGACAGACATTCATGGTACTCAGACATGTGTACCATAATCACTTTGGTGATCCCCGGACGTTTCACTGAGCTGTGGGTGTAACTGGTGGCTCCCCTCACCTTTTCTTATTGTCCAGATTTAGCTGTCTAAACTATATGAAATAATAACAACCCAGTTTGCCTGCATGCACATAATGCAACTGTCAAGTTTCTTTCTTTGAAAACAAAGCTAAACTGTGAAAATGTTTTAATTTTTTATTCTCGGTGGAAAATGCAATATTCTAAGAAAGTTTCATCATTAAAATGTTCTTTGAGAACATTTCTAGTGAGAAATGTGTGTCTTATTTTCATAATTGTCATTCAGTAAATGTATATGATCTTATGACAAGTTCTTTCAAGTCTTGCCAGAAAATTGTTGGAATATAACATTTTCTATTGCTGCTACGGTGTTGTTACAGAGGGAAATTTGGCAGTCACATGATGTGGATCCAGGCTGATGTAGACCGACGTAGCTATTACACATTTTGATGTGAGGTTGAATAATAACTATCCATTACACTGTAAACAGAGGGGATTTCACTCACCCCAAAGCTTTTCATTCTGAGGACTACTGATGAAGGATGCGTTTAGAAAATGTTGCACCACAAGGACCATAAACACAGACTAGACTTTTATCAATAATTTATTATTGTGATTTCTTTCTAATGTAGTGCTGTGTTACTCTGCAAACTCAATCAAAACTGTGGCATCAAATGTTAAGTCATGAAATTTATCTCACTTATTGTCCTTTCTGAGAGAAAACAGATCAAAACAACAATCAATCCCACTGCATTTGTCTTGTGATTCTTGTTCACACTCATCCATTTTGATAGTAAGATATGAAGAGGAAACTGTTCTTGTTCTGCTGTGAGTAGGCGTATCTTTGGGGAGCTTGCTGGTGTAATGGATTGAAATTGTTTCAACAACTCGAAATGCTGTGTTACAGTTCCACACATAAAAAGCATTTAAATGTTTTCCTTTAAACTTCTCAAACTGCATAAAGTACACTGGTAATAACTTCAATCGGACGTAAAGACTTACATTCAAAACCTGTATAGTCAAGCAGCGGTGAAAGCTTGTCTCATGTGTATCAATACAGATCTATCTCTAGATTGTTCTGTCTCACAAAAGCTCCAAATTAAAAAAAGAATTGTGATCCCTGACACTGTGCATGATTTTCTTCATTTTTTCTCTCTGCTGAAAAACACCCACAGTGTCAACTATAGTAAACTGAAAGAACATACAGTAAAATGTTCCCTCTCAAATTGAAATATAGCTACAGACACTGCTGAGGTTACACATCTCTCTACATCTGTTGACTGCTTCTTTTCCTCTGATTTCATTGTTCTTTATGTCCATATTTACTATAATTAAAAAGTGTCAATACTGGAAATACTGGAACGAGCCACAGGATTTGGTGTCTGCTTTTCGCAGATAAACCATTTCAAGTGGTTTTAAGTGTGAGGAAATGAGGAGAATACAGTGACTGGCTGTATTTTTGGACCATATCTGTTCCATCTGACATGTTTGTTTACCAGAAATACACTGTGATTAACTACAATCCCTCTTCTGATGGAAAAATTAGTAATGCTCTGCAGGAAGCATCATTCTTTAACTCCTGAATGTTATATAATATAATAATTATTATGATAAGCTGTTTGGATGAGTAGCATGTTGCCACAACTCATGTTTATTACAGAGAAGGATTGACACACTTGTCCATGCAGGCTGAAGTTGAGGTAAGAAATTTTCTTATTGATCTAATGAGGAAGTACAAATCCTGATATATATCATCAATGGCAGCTAATTAGACAACCAACAAGTAGCTAGAGTGTGATCACAGGTGGTAAAATAGAATCAGACTCAACTGCCCAGTTCGGCAGCAGAAGCAGCAAAGACTGACTTTCATTTCATGTAGCTTTGAAACTAACGAGCTAGAGCCCACCCAGATAAGTGCAAGAACGGATATTTGCCCCAGCATCTCATTTCCTGAACATCTGCAGTCATTTTTTTTGATAAACTCGCAGCACTCGCACTGTTTTTGTGCTGAGTCCCTTCACAGCTCAGTCTGATAATAGTCTTTGTGGAGGGATTCCATCATGATTGTTAACCTGCCATCTCTGCTCTCCATCCTTTAGTAGTCGAGAGAGAGCAGAGGTTGAGCGGTTGTTTAGTTGAATATGTTAGTCTGACCCATTAATCCTTTATCTGACCGAGGTTTAGATGGCCTCTATCATGGCTCTGAAATATCAGTAGCCTAATGCTGCTGTCACTGTCACGTCACGTTCATTACTACTTGTCCCTATTTGCCTCATGCAAATTGCTTCCACACCTGTGCGTGGAGCTCATGCACAACATGAACCTGCCTATTTTAATCTGCAGGTTTCCTGTCATGAATACCAGATGATATACCTGATGGGGCCACGGCCTGGGCGTACGTGGGGTTATTGAGGTCTTTTAAATCAAAAGTCTGATTCATGCCTTAGGCCAGGAACACTGATGATGATATACAGCAGATTCAGTGAATCATTACTGGAATGTTGCAGGCCACAGAAAGACTTATTTCTGAGCATCCAGCCAGAAGACAATGCAAACTGATTGATATCCTCTGCTTTGTATGCAGATGACTAGATGTTTTTGTCACCTATGTCTCTTTTCTTCACTTTTCGAATGAGAAGAATGGCTGCATTAATGAACAATTTCTTTTACTTGAACAGTGGATGAAAAAGCAACTCTTGCACTTATAAGAGCAGGGGGATCATAGCAAGGAAATAGTGGAACTAAATTCTCAGGGCCCAGAAATTTAGTAGAGCCTTTCAAAAGCCTGGAATTATCATGGAGCAAAGGCATTAAGAGAAACGTAAGCTTGTTTTGTTGTTGACACAGTTCTCTGCAAAGACAGGTGAGTGAATGCAACCTCCAGCAGTGTGTCACAATAGTTTTCTTGGCTAATATAGTAAGGCTGCTGACAAATGAAGCATTATTGATTTTCAGTTTCAGTTTTGTCATTGACTCTGAGTTTCGGAAACAGCCGCAGAGAGTGCGTCAGCTGACAGCATGTTTTTCCCCTTTCATTTTGACACCGTGTGCACCTCAAAATGGCCTGTTCAGGTTCTCTTCTTTGAAAAAAAAAAAAGAAGTGGAAAGATAGAGAGGAACAGAACGTACTATGAGGAGAGGGAATGTGAAGGAGTGGGGAACACAAAAGTCTATTTTTTCCCGTCTATTTTTATGGCTCCGGCTGGATTTTATAACTGTCGCTAAATCAGCCCATGATCTCGGGCTACAGCAGCTTTTTACTCCAATAGACATTTCAATTAATCAGTCAGGCTCCAACACACAGGCGGAGGGAAGAGTGTAGGAAGGTGTTTGCTATTTAAGCGCTTTCTCTGTCACCGTTTCAGAGTATGAAAGACACACCGGGTGCTACCGAGGGGCCACCTGCTGTAGGTTTGCTGTGCCGTTGCAGTGATCACATCAAAGTCAATGCATGATTCATTAGAACCAATGTGGAGGCTGAAGAATTCAATTTCAAATTACACTGGAGACATTCTTGTTACTGTAGGCACTATCTTAAGAAAAGGCCTTGCTGTAATTCACAGACAGCCCTTTCATCTATTCATCCAGCGTTTTCTTCAACCTTGGGCTGAATCCGCCTGTGCAAACGCAGTGCATTACTTGTCATTCAAGGGTATAATGACTCACCATCCACTGTTCCTCCTGGCACCATCAAAGGTCATCCCTTCACAGGCGTCACACTCACTCATCGGAATACAAAGACCGCAGGAAAACTTATCTCATCTGCTCTCCCAGGTGCTTTTAAAGAGATATTTCACTGCGGTAGAGCATTTTATCATTTGCCACACGTGCCCACAGTATGTGGCTATTTAGGAAGACTCAACTACAAAAGCCAGGCAATTTGCAGATCCAAATAGAGCTTAGTGCCTTGCTCAAGGACACTAGCTGGTCTCTAGCCAGGAAGGAGATAAATCCATCAAATGTACTAATGCAAAAACAGAGCAAACCTTAATACATTGCTAAATAAACGGCATCAATTCAGTGAGCATGTTTGCTTTTTTTTATTTAATTCCAGAGTCATTCTTCTCAGGATGCAATTTTTCCAGTTTGCAGTTGTTGATGCAGTGATGGGGGGAAACAAAGCCGGATTGCTGGTGGTAATAGCAGATCCCGGAGGCAGGTAATTTGGAGGCTGACTGCTCTTGAACCCTGATGGAAGTGTGGGTGTTTTTAGCAAAGAGAAATATCGCTGGACTAAACCATCATAAACTCTGGAGCATTATGAAAGCTTTTCTACTTTTATCCAAGATCCTAACTTGTTTTTGCATTCATTGTCTTAAACTCTGATTCAGCCTACTCGCCTACACCAACACGTATCATTTCTGTCATGTAGCGTTGACAGTAAAGGCAACGCTGTGCTGCTGAAGCTGTCGTTCCACCTGCCAGCTTCAAAGACGAGTCTCTGGTCTCAGAGGACCAGTTTTGGAGATGGAGCTGCACAGACTGTGTGCATATATGTTTGGGTGGTTTCAATTCCAAATCACACAATGGGCTTATCTCTCCCAGTCTCAGGCTGCCTTCTGTGCTGTCCTACAAGACAGCCAAACACTCCAAGTACTGCATTCTTTTTGTTCCTTCATACAGACCTGAGATAAGAAACGTAATGATTTCATCCTATTACAAACCAGTGAATCCAGCTCTTGCTGTGCAGCCTCCCACAGAACACCTTCCTCGGCTCACATGTTTATTTGCACTCCTCCAATTCCACCTTTTGTAATGTCTTGTTTCATTCCTGCATCAATCACTCAGCTCTCCCTTTCCTTGGGCATCGCCTACAGATTGATTACCTTTCACGAGTTCAATGTAATGACAGCAGGGCAAGCTAATTTCTGAAGTGATAAATGGTGAGCTAAGTGACTACAATCCACTGGGAGGGAAATGGTCCTGGAGCTGCTGTCTGAAGTGGCCCCAGCCTTTTCTTTAATGACAATGTTAAAGCAAAGGGAAGACAAAGACTGTCACTAAGCTTACATCCAAGAAACAAAGTGATAAAATCAGCCAGAATGAGATTGCTTTTCTTTTAAAAGTTCTCTTTTGATAACGAGCACTTAAGGCCCATTTTGCAATGACAGAGCAGTAAATGCTAATGAAAAAATGTCAGATCAAATAATACTGGAAGGTGTAAAAGGGTCTTACTAATTTAAAATGTTCATCATTGCTGGATTAAACCAGGCCTACAGTTAGAATTAGGATGAAGAGGAGCATCTGTGAAACTCCAGATGAAGCTGTTGAAATTATCCCTGCTGTTTTGGGGTAAACAGACAATCATTCACATTTCTTATTATGATGGCTACACATTTCTGTGAAGCATTTCTATCACAATCCTCTAGGATGTGATCACTCAAAAATGACAATGGCAATGCCCAGATTGTAATTTCAAAGCATCCTACAGAGCCCTGTTATTCAGTTCACAGCAGCAAAGAGCACAAAGTGCTTGTGTCTCGTCATATGGCAGAAGCTTTGTTGTCCTGCCATTGTCCTTTATAGACATGTGGACATCAACAGCCTTGCAGAGCTCTCAGGGAAATAAAAAGAGAACTAGTGCAGCCTCTAATCACCAAATAGCTCACATAACATGGAAGCTGAAATATTAGTCCCCTAAACACATCCAATACTGTATTCTATTGTTTCCTGCCAATGGAAACGTTGGTGGCCACAGTCAGATTTTTCACACAACCCCAGGCTCTGTTGTGTACTAAGCCAGCTTGATCTGTTATTTTTTTAATGATGGTTATTTAAGGGATTTCAGTTCAGGAAGCTTAAGTGATTTCAGTTTTCCCATTATTTCCCTACTTTCTCGAGCTCTGAGAACACAATTTACATTTTTTTCAAAAACACTTTATAACCTCTTCTTAACTGCAGCCAACATATTTCACAGAGGAGATCCTTGTATTTGGCAGTAGTACGATTTCAAGACCTTTTTCGCTGCCAGCCAACGTGTTAATTGCTTGTTTCTTCATGCTTGAACATTTAATGTAAATTTTTTTTTTTGTCACAGACTCGATGTCAGTTAGCAGTGTTTACAGAAATGTGACTGGGTTGTGACACAGCAAACTCAAGTCGTGTTAGGTCCCTGTCATAAGGGGAAAATCACTCAACATCAGATTATGTGTGTATAATTAATTCATTTCTGTTTTACAGTGAAAAACAATTATATTTTTGTTTTTTTCTGATTTCCTTTTTTGCACTGTACAAAACATTGTGTCTCATTTTCCTTGAATTGTGATTACGTGTAGAGCTGTAACAATCCTTTGATTAATCATTTACTTATTACTCAATCACCAAAAATAAAAAATAAAAATCTGCATCTATTTTTGCAATTGATTAATTGTTTTTAGTCATTTTATGAATGAAAATATCAAACATTCTCTTTGTTTTCACTGTAAACTGAATATCTAGGCGGACAATATTTTAAGACATTTTATAGACAAAATGAATCAGTTAATTGATTAATCAAAACAATAGATCATTACATTAGTTGCAGCCCTAATGGAGTTAGATTTTCTGTAGGTCTGAATTTCTTCATTACTCATGCAGAGACAGACTTTGCAGCTCTTTTATTCATTTACAAATCATGAGCATAAAACTGACTGTGCATTAGAGTTTACTCACCAAATGCAATTAAAAGCTTGCAAATGTCAAAGTATATACACTGAATTACATCGACTACACCCCACAGAGGATAGAGACAGTTAGATGACATTTATATGAAAATGTTACAGATATTTTAATAGAAGCAAACAAATGTCTCATATTCATGGACAAAATAGTGGCTTGAATTTTTTTCACATATTGATGGTAAAATCTCTGGCTCTAAATAAATAAATAAATAAATAAATAAAGGCAGTTTCACTACTATCATGGAAGAGGTCCATCAATGTTGCTCAGTGCCAGTGAAAGCATAAGTGCACTGGTCATTATGTGCATTAGTAGCAAATTAAATAGATTAGCTGCAAGTTCCATTCCCTGGATGTGCCGTGCACTCTATCTGCCTCTGCTCCATGATTAGAATCACTAGATACGCTAACAAAAGGGAGCCCAATTTTCGAGCGAGCATTCAATTTCGAAACCTATCCTTTAATGAGGGTTGTTGTTCGACTGAACTAAATGTCAACTAATGGATAGGCTCTCAGACAGCAATCTCCATTGGCCCACAGTCATCCCAGTCTCTTCGCCCGCTCATCAGGGTAAGTAGGCTCTATATGCAAGGCGGTGCAGACACAGAGCTCACTCTCCAAGCCCTCAGCACACAAACTGTATTCTGTTTTAATGTCGTCTTCCACTCGTAAATAACTTCAATGGGTCCCAGGCGGTATTTAATAAAACACATCTGATTACGTGGGAAGGGGAGTTTATTAAAACCGTATTTCTTCCATACGCTTTGTGATTGTGGCACGCTCGTTGATTCAGGGCGTGTGACGGGTGCCATTATTCCTTACCCCGCTCTCTCCCATTCAGCCATTTCCTCTTCTTTAAATAGTACCTCGTAACAGAGGAAGGCGTTTCAGGATGTTTGCTCTCTGTGTTGTCTTGTTAGAGTAGAGGACAAGTACGAGGACAACTTCTACATAATTAGTGTAACCTATGATTATTGTGTCTAATACACTTTCTTATTCGGAGGAGCTGGAGCCTCTGATAAATCTCACAGTAGATCCATTTGACAAGCACACGGTGATAAAAGAAGAGAAAAACACATCTGTGTAAAATCAATAAATTGCTTTGTGACAGTCAATCAAAGGCTGTTTTTGTATGGATGGTGAACACTAACACTTTTCTAACATCTGCAAACTGTGCTTCTGCAAGTAGGACAAGACACAAAATGATGCTCACGGTCATTTTTTCTAGCCACAAGTATTTTTCAGTAAACAAACCCAGTCAGAGATTTTGTATTACAATGTGTCTTTATTATATGAAGAAATAACCTTCAACCCGTATCCCTGTCTGTCATAGTTCATATTTTCATTACTGAGAATACAAAAACGGAAAACTTACAGAAAAGCTTATACACTCCTCTTGCATTGTGTAACACACAAGAATATGATCTTTGTGTGGGCCCATGTTTGCCATTCATTAACTGCTCTGTATCTAAGCAACATTCTCCATTTCTTCCTCCAAGAAATCAATGACAGATATTTTTGCACCATGTGATCAATGTCCCTAATTATATGTGAGAACGCTGCTCCCTCTTTGTTTCTGCTCTTTTGATTTGGTTGCTGGATCAATTTAATCTTGTTAATGTTGCTCCTCTGATTGGTCAGTTTTAATTCAAACAAAAAGACAAATGATTGCCACAGAAATGCTCTGTTTCCAGGGGCAATGTGTCCTAGGAATAGTGCAAGTAAAGCAGCAGCTTTACTCGATCTGTACAGTGTGCATACTGCCAATGAACTGAATGAGTAATACTGTCATTTTTAAAGAAGGGAGAATCCTGACATCATCCCATGTCACTCTATCCTCCAGCTCCACTTTAGTAGGGGCCCCGGCCTTCCCACAGCTGCCCACCTCAGTGGCCCCCCCACCCGCCACAGCTACAACTCTCTACATCTTAGCTGCGTCCTTTAACTCTGCTCTTCTCCCTGTACACCAACAGCTGCACCTCCAGTCATCAGTCCATCGAGCTCCTGAAGTTTGCAGACAACACTATCCTCATTGGATGTGTTGCAACCAGAACAACTTGGAGCTCAGTGCTCTAAAGACAGTTGAGATGGCTGTGGATTAGAGAAAGAACCTAGCCCCACCTGTCCCCATCACGCTGTGTGACTCCCCAGTTGACACTGTGGAGTCCTTCTGCTTCCTGGGCACCAGGTGGATCACAGATTTCCTGTCTGACAGGAGGAGCACATGAAGCTGGGATAACATGTCTCTGGGGAGGATCTGGTGCTGATGGGTCGTCAATAAGCTCCATCACCAAGAAAGCCCAACAGAGGATGTACTTCATGTGACAGCTGAAGAAGTTCAACCTGCCAAAGACTATGATGGTGCACTTCTACACCTGCCATCATAGTCTATCCTCACCTCCTCCATCACCATCTGGTGCACTGCTGCTGCTGCCAAGGACAAGGGAAGACTGCGGCGTATCATTTGCTCCACTGAGAAGGTGATTGGCTGCAATCTGCTGTCCCTCCAGGACCTGTACACCTCCGGGACCCTGGGGCGTGATTCTGATTCTTGTGATCTGCATGATTCAGACTAAAATCTCTTTGTATAAAGGCACTCGAATAGTTACCACAATAGAAAAGATTAACAGCAACTTATTATCTTCATGCCCATGTAAGGACATCTCGCGTACTATAAATGCTATTTTTTTTGTTTTTGTCATATACAATAAGATGTTTAATCTCATGAAATACATCATAATAAAATGTAAAATTCTATTTTAAAAAAGTATATTTATAGGAGAATCCTTGGTGCATTTAGGCTGTACACTATTACATTTACATCATCAAACCAACAGAAGTCTGCTACTGTAGTGTGAGAGCTGACTTTGCTTAATCAGCTAACAATGCATAACTTTCACACTTCTTATCAACCTCAAAAGGATCTGAATCTGTTGCATCAGTCGGTTTCATCGTAAAAACGTGAAATGCTTCCAAATTCCTTGCAATTATGAGAAATTATGACAAGTAGACAGTATTGTGAGTATATGCTTGGTCCATCATCAAATTAATGTTAAAACTAATCAAATTACACTGATGTCCAATAGAATGATGTCCATCTAGCTGCTGGCTGGTTTACAATTCACATGCAGTAATAAAAACTCAGAAGAGTCCAGTCTCTCCTTCCTTTTTAGAACATTTGCTTGTTAAGCTTCCACACTTTTTATGTACTAATTATGTACCTAGACCTCTTGTGATAACATGCTGTCACGCTGCTCGCTGACTGCAATCAGTGGTGCCCTGAAAATGTTCAGTCGAGGTCAGGCAAAATCCTGATGTGGTGCCAAGACAGGTTTTCAGGTTAGGCAGCTTTGAAGTATTAATGTTAGAGGGTTATATGATATAGAGGATATCATTAACGAGCCAATGAAATACCTATTTGAAGAGTAAATTAAGGGTATAGTTGGCCTTAAGTGAGATAAAAATTAGTTATAATCTGAAATCAGTTACACAGTTTATACTGTATTAAACTATTCTCATCATTAATCATCAATCTCCAGTCAGGCCTTAATTTAAAAAGGTGTCATATTCCAGACATTAAGATTCTAGTTGATGAAGAATTCTGAGGTAAGAATCTTTGCTGGATCATAAAACATTAAACCGTGGATCTGAAGATATGATCTAATTAGAAAGAAGTAGAAGTCTAAAGCCACACCAGCAGCTCCTATGGGTTGCAGAGTTCATTACACTGAACAGTATATTGACAATTTTGCCATTTTTAAAGCCGTATTGGAACTGCTTTTTGGTTTTTATTGTCTGTTTTATGTAAAGCACTTTCTGACATTTTTTAGAGGTCTACACATATTAAATAACTTTATTCTGATGGCGGTGCTGGAGGAAAGACTGTGTGGTCAATATAATCAATAGTGCTGTGCTCAGCAAATTTCATGACCATATATCTATGAGACTTTGATATATTCATGTGTAATGGATATCCTGGCCTCATGCATTGGACAGACTGTCTTGATGTTATGACGTCAACTGCGGATTTTATCATCTGGTAAAGATTAGAAATATCCCAAATCTATCGAATTGAGTCAGTCTTACAAATTAAAATAATGCACAAGTCTTACATTACATCATGTGTTTTGAAGGAAATTGACTGTATCAAACTAGTGATTTTGGGCTAATGTGTTTGAAAACCTTTCATGTAATCTTGAATATTGTATGCACATCAAACCATGTCCAACACTTTGTTGACTTGGCTCAATGGACACTGTACATTGTAAAATCATACACTGAATTTTCACATTGGCTTCCCTGGAACTGGAAACAATATAAACCAAACTGCTTCAACATACAGGCTGAAGGACTTCCTGGACCTTTTCTTAACTGTGAAAGAAGGCTGTATCCAAGACTAATGGTTTTAACAGACCCTTGGACTCCGTAAGATGAGAATAGAATATAGAATAGATGAGAATAGAATAGAACATATAGAACAATGTTCTATATGTATCATACAAATTTTGATTTAATTTTGTTGAATTGAAGAATTCTAATGATATTCTTATTATGGTTGTTTTTTCTCTTTTTTTCTTGCTCCTGTTTGGCTCCATAAACTATACGCTTTTAAAAAAAAAACTGAATCATCTTTTTGGGTAGCATGACTGTCTTTAGTTAATTATATTGCACTGTTGTAGATTAGATTTACAAGTGGACATTTTGTTGAGCACAGAAACAGTGTGCGTATTTTAGCATGAGGGCCACGGTCCCTTCTGGTCCTCCACCCTGGGGGCCCCATTGACTGCAGTCTCTCGTGTCTGCTGTTCCTGGCTGTTACCATGTGCCACATTAGCCTGCAGTTTTTCTGTCTGCATATTAAGCAGCAATAATAGAGCTTGGAGGACCTTCTCGTTACAACAGGCCTTTGGGTGTTCCATTCATCTTTGAAGGAGCGCCGATCCCCTTCCCCGCTGTTATTCTGCAGCAGCTCCTCTAAGATCAACTGCTCCGTTGTCACTCGCCTCTCCGGCTGCACAGCTGAGTGTGCGGGCTGATGGAGGCTAACTTCACCCTCTGGCAGCTGTTCAGATTTACAGGCTTTTTTTTTGCTCAAAGGATGACTCCGAGCTGCTCAAAATGACAACAACTCCCTTTTCGCCCCTGTGGGTGCTGTCTGTGCCACTTTGGATAACATCCTTGAAACGGGACGGCTCCTTGGGGTGTTACTTTAAGGATGGCCACTTAGTCTGCAGCCAGCACATTTGCAGGACCGAGGGGAACTACAGTTAGAGCTGCGGCTCTCAAACTTTTGAAGCCATTGCCCCCTTTAAAATGAAACTTTAATCTCTTTCCCAGCTAGAAGACACACTCTAAAAGTCATGACTAATCATTTATTAATTATTATTGTTAATTGCTGTCTAAGGGGAAGATAAAAAAAACAAAAAAACAACTGAATTGCTGAATCAAAACACATTATTTCTGCTTCACCTCAAGCTCTACATTATGAATGAAAAAAACTTATATTGTTTTGGCTTTTTTTTAATCTGCAAGCAGTTCTTGGCTGTGCTCAAATAAAGCATTTGTGGAGTTGTTTATTTGAAACACTTCATCAAGTAGAGATGCCTGAAAATATGAGTCCCAGCTCTTGCAGTACTGCAGTGCAGTTTATAGGGGTGAGAATATAATCTGAACAAATACAAAAGTACAATGTTTTATAGGATAAACAGATAGATAATGACTTTAATGGCCAGCCATTCCTCATGCTTGGAGTGCCAACATGAACCAAGGGCCACTGGGAGTCTGCCCTGATGCTCATAAACATTTATTTACTTGTGTGAGTTTACTTTTATGGCCAAACTAACATGAGTGGTGTTTCAGTAAGCCAGGCTTACTTTGGTAATTCAGGTTTGTTTTCAGAAAATTCTGTTTTATAAAGCAGGTTTAAATGAGTGTGACCCAAGTTACCATGGAAATGTAGACTAACCCCATCCCAGTCAGGGTATTTTTCAGGCTTAGGTTCGCCTCAGGCCGAACAATAAATCTGTCAGACTGAAGCAGTGTTTTTGCCAAGGTTCCTCCCACAATAGTTCCTCTTTGCTGCCCTGTGAACAGCAGAGCATATCAATTTATTGTAAACTTAAAATGTTTTATGATTATCCATCTTGACGTAATAGTTTATCGCTTTAGGGTATTTGAGTACATTCATTCAATTTACGTCAATCAATACGTTTCATAGTGGCATTTTTACCTTTGCTCCCATTTTGAATATATGTTCCCACCATAAAGCTACGAAGCTGCATGAACAACCTAATACGGGCTTTAAGTTACAAGAAAATGCAAAATGTAATGCAATCTTTTAATACTATGGCTGGGGTCCTATTTGATACTATGTTGTTCAAAGTCATGTTGCATTTTAAACATCTTGTACATTCATTTTCTGCACTTATGATACAAAGAAAATGCAGTGTCCTCGCTGTCTTTATTGTGTGTTGATACAACCTGTGCCTCATGTCTCGGGGACAACAGGAACAAGCTGTGAACTGATCTCTTATTATCTTACTTATCACTTTATAAGTTGATATGTTATACATTGAAATGTTAGCATTCATTGGTGTTTTTACTTACTTGATCAATGTAAGTTAAACACTGACTTCATGTCTTCGTCAACTAAAAAGAAATATATCTGCCTCTTTGTCTGCTAAATGATGAGAGCTGAGGGGAACTGCAGATGTCAGATGATAATTCAATATATATTCATCACAACTAGTGATACCTTTCATATATAAGTAGTCACGTGAGCCATTGTTAATATAAAAGTATCAGCAGCTGCTTTTTATGATTGATGAGTACTTCATGAAACAGGCTTGACTTAGTCTGATCACATAAGATCTAAATGGCTTTGTGAAAGAATCCGTTTGTTAGGCTCATTCAAGACAGGCTTCTCAGTGTAAGTCCTGCTTCTCTAAGCATCCTTTATGAAACACCGCTCTGGTTTGCTCGGGGATTTGGAACGTAAACAAACCACATATTGTACAGAAAAGCCACAAGGTGAAAAACTCCTCTATCATTTGGAACAAAAAGCCAAATTGAACCATGCAGATGGTTAAAAGGCTTACCTACCTGCCCCACTGTTTCTCTAACACTACTCAGTAGATGTCTTTATATTGTGGCAATGGCCACTTGATCAAATCTGACCTGCACTGATTGTTGTTTCAAAGTCTAATTGATGTTTTGCATGATTAACTTGTCTAAGATATTTTCTCACACACAGATATAATTCATTTCAGAATGTCACTGCCTCTGCTGTGCACCACTCACTGCTTTGATCTCCTCGCTCATCAGACAAATCACTCATTATAACAGCAGCAGGTGTACTTGATACCTGACATTTCATTTATTGGACTAACTACTAGATTAATCTCTTCAAAGCTGCACTGAACAAACTTTGTTCATCTGCAGCCAGAAACACACAGTGAGGGGAGAAAGCGTTTGAGTGATTTCACTTCATTCATGTGACACAATTCTAATAAACTGCACACAGTGTGTTAATGCAGGTCAGGGTAACAAAGGCACAAAGGCAACATTGATCAGAGTGACTTTCTCTGTACTCACAGCTGTTTTAGAATATAGTCTGTATTTTTCTCTTAAGAGTCAGTATATTGCTGTCTGCACAGAACTAGATGTAGGTGAGATTTTATTTGAGCAAATAAGATGAATCTGTGGCATTTCACCCGGGATGCTCTTCATTTTTCGCAAACATATTTGGTGGCTTAGTCCAACAACAGACGTGTATGTTTACAGTAAAATCTTACTCAGCGCTGACTCAAACATTACTGTATAATCTCTGGCTTATTCCAAAACCCTGTGCAGCTCTGATCCACCAAATCATTTAGGAGCCAAATTGATCATGGATCAAGTTATTCACAAATTCATTCAATATCTTGTTTACACTTTCGTAATTTGACAGGTTTTCCAATACATACTGTTGGCTGTTGACCTTTTTCACACCATCCTGTCTTGTAGTGTTTCAGCTCGCTCCCTTTTTAGACATTTATCAAAGTGTGTGTCACTTTGCTGGCATGAGTTAATGTACTATTTTAAGCCACATGAAGCTTGCAGTGCCTGATAACACAGTAAATTGCCCTTGTCTTAATGAGCCAGTTATGCACTATATTGTCATGAACAATCTATTATCTAGAGAGGTTTCAGCATCATCATTAGTGTGTTGTGCTTTGTGTAGCATTATTCAGACTCAACATACTGACAGGAATTTGTTTACCAGAGGTGATGCAGGCGTTTTCTGTTACTTCACTTTGTCACAGCCCGGCTCTTAGACTGCAACAAACACAGGAGACAAACTAAATAACAAAGTAGTTTATTTACAACACAATGTTCAAAATGAGCAAACAAACAGGTGAGAGGAATCTGTAAAGTCAGTAGTGTTGGGATTGGATGAAACTTGAATTTGTTCTTAAACTTGAAAAGCCTAATTGGGGCCCACCACAGGTCATCAAAGTATATTACTGGTTCAAGACTAAATAAACAGAGTCGCTATCAAAAACTGACCTCTGCACTGTTGTCAATGTTTGCCTTTATTTTGTTCACTTCAGCTTATCAGGGTTATATAGGGATAATTGCCTTTGGTGGCAAATGCACTCCAAGTCTATATGGTGATGTTCCAGCTTTATAATTACACTATCTCACTGCTTAATTGTCAACTAAGGCTGAGCAGAACTATCATGTTGAGCTGTTAGTGTTCAGAGAATTATGGGTGTGTTGAATGTTTGTCAGCCAACATTAGACAACTTGTTTATACACAGTTATAGCAGATATTCTATTTATTTGCATCCTGAAAGAAATGAAAAACAGAATGTACAAGAAAGCAAATTCTTCTTTTTCTTAATGGTGTCCCTCTTATCAATAAAGAATTAAAAAATATATTTTTTTAAAAGTCTAGATTTCAGAAAAGAGGCTTGGTATTTATTTTTTGAACATCCTGGATATTTCTGAAACAGAATCCTCTTTTCAAAGCCTGAAGCTATCCTTTCACTCAGCAATCCATCTGAATTGTCTTTCAGGATCATTGACCAGCAGGCTTACTCGCTCTCAAGAAAACAATTTGACATTTCAATAGAATCAAGCAAGCAAAGCACATTAGTTCTGCAAGCATGTGCACTTTCAAAGGCAATTACAGAACAACGGAGGCGAAAAGTAAAGTGATGAAGCAGGAAATCTTTTCCATTTGAAATGTTAAATATAGTACATTAAGTATTGTTAAAGCTTGACTGCTCACAGACATGAGACAATGTTGCTTTGTTACTAAGTAAAGGTACAATGATTTCAATTGTAATGCACCGTGCACCAAATGATCATTAAAAACAAAAAACAAAGCTAAATTTGAGGCCCCTGAACCGTGTTAGTGCAGTGGTGTAGTTGTGTGGTTGTTGCCATGGACCTTTCTTGCAGCAGACATTTTGAAGGAAAAGCACAGGTATAATTAATAACATTAATAATGGCTCTGTTCCATTTAAATGTCCCAGTAAAGCAGCACACAATACCAGGTTTCTGGAACTGGCACACCTGAATGGAATTCAGCCATTAATCATGTTAACTTGCAGCTGTGTTTGACAGCTGAAGATGTCTGCTGTGAGAAAGCTCTATAAGCAGACCTTCATGATGCATCAAACAGGCAGCTCACACAAACAAACCATATAATATTGTTCAGGCTAGAGAAGGCCAATCGTCAACAGCTTCCAATATAAGTGCACAGAGGAAACACCTGCGCCCCAATAGCCCTTTTTCACAGAAGACACAGACAGTAGAAAAAGCACAGGTGTAAATAATGAAGGATGACTGAATTCCATTTTGTTGCTTCAGTTTCAGAGTTCTGCTATTGTGCAGCTTGGCTCGCTGTTAAGGCTTACTGAGCCATTGTTAATGTTGTTAGTAACACTAATTAGTAACTGCACTGTTCCTACTATGACAAGTCAAAATGTTTGCAGTGAAAAAGGCCTATTATTTAACCGTCTATCAACACAAACACATCAATACTTACAAAAAATATCTAAACCATAGGCCAATTTTTAGTCACTGAAAATAGTTGGAATAAGAATTAGTAGAAGAAAGAAAAAGAGAAGAAGTCTGGAATAAAATAATGCAGTATTGAAATACCACAAGGTCATGGCACAGCTCAGTTAAGATAATATATAGCAAAATAAGTACATACTGTACGCTGAATCTTTGTGCATGGACAATTTGAAGTCGATTCGCCAACCCACACAACTACAGCATTAAATTGCAAATAATTATTTGGATGCTGTGGAAGAAGAGCAAAATTCATTAAGAGAAGGATTGCTAAAAAAAATACTTGATGACGTAACAATATGTATTGAAACTCACCTTGTAGTACAGACCCTTATGGACTGCCTAGTGTTATTTTTATGATTAAGTCTTTTAGGTCCATAGATTATATTGTTTTCTCACACGCATAAAGACAACACCTCTCACAAGCACACAGCAATATTCAAAAAGAACACTTTCAATTTTTACCTGTATGAAGTGACAGTCATATTAGCTCTCATATGCAGGCCTCTTAAATCATTGTGCAGGATTTCCGCACTGATGATTGAGAATGCTGAATGTGATTTGTTAAGAGCCAAATTAAGAGCACTGTTGATCCTGTGTGTGTGTGTGTGTGTGTGTGTTGTATATATAATCCCTTGTAAAAGATAAATTTCATGCTTTTCTGCCTCTTGCCAGAGTTGCCCGAGCAAGAATTTCAAACAGCTCCTATAGATTATTATAATTACATGTCCATACACACCGAATACAGAATTATGTTTGCATATTAAATTCAAGACTGATGGGAAATTGTTATTCCAGCACTACTGTGTCCTGGACAATATTTCATACGGTAAAATATATGTAATAACGAGCCAAACAATGCAGCATAAATACTTGATGAGGCTGTGATTCAGTAAAGCTGAACTATACATGAACAATAACAAGTGAATTTGTCCTCTCTGAAGCAGGTTCAGGTTTTCAGTCTCTGTATCTGCAAGTGAGTGAATTGTGGTTCCATGAATCAGCAATGTAAACATGTGGGGGAAACAGTGTGTGAATGAATTTCTCAAGTGAATAAAGTTTCACATGAAATAGTATGTGATTCATGTATGTTTCAATAATATTTGTCTTTTTGCAGGTGCACATTTTGTGTCTGACATGATGTGCAAATATCTTCTCTTGAATATGTGCAGGCTGTGCAGTGTTATTCAGCTGGTGTTCTATATTCAAATATTTACACTCCTGTATAGGCCTATATGGCTACTAACCATATCTTGCTTCTTCTTACAACACTTTGTTTGTTTGGTTAAGAGAATAAAGTCAGACCTTGTGAAATGAATGGATTTTATGGTGCAGCAGACAGAAAATGTTTACTGTAACAACAGCAGTAAACTATGTATATATATATTATAGAGAGAGAGAGAGAGATCATGTGTTGCCTTCTCGTGTGTTGCTGTCATTTTACCTTTTTTTTGATAAACGAAAGAAAAGATTTTATCCTAAGCTAATCAATGGAGGTGCCATAGGGGGAGAATTATATTTAGTGGTTTACTGTGACTTTTTCTGATATTGTGCTACAGGTACAGTGTATGGTTACAGGTGTCCCTGCTTGTTGTTGTCCTCTGCGGGAACATAACCGCTAGAGGGCGCACATGTCACAACGTTATCTTAACATCGCCTGATCAAAATGAAGGATAATTAACTGCTACACTCGTTTTTGAAGGACGACAAGAATAAACATGTCGTCCATCGTTGTAGTAAACAAGCTGTATCTGGAAGGTAATTTTTAAAATTCACTTATAACTTATAATGCAACTTAAAAACAGTGTTAGCTAGTATTACCTAACCGTGTTAGCTTAAGTGCGTCACTGTACATGTAGCTTGTTAGCTAACGTTAGCACCAAACATTGATAAACTGCAAAATAATTTCTAATGACGCAGTGAGTTATTGTCCCTCAATAGCTTAAAAGAGAAATGGTTTTCCCACTTTTATTTATTTTGCTTTCTTTTTTAAAACATTATTTGCTTACATTAAATTAAATTTGAACGATAAGGTAGAGGACTGCAAATAAATAGATGACTGACTCATTCAAAACATATGTTTTATTAATTTTGAGGATGACCAAAAATGTCACTGACTAGCTGATCAACAGAATCAGCAGAAACCAAAATTAAAGCCAACAGTAGCTTGGTGGTGTTCATGAAACAGGCCATCTATTATTAAGGCATTTTTCATTGTTATCAACGTGGCTTGTCATTTGATTTCATACTGGGTGTAAATTTACATTAGATTATTGAGTTCTCAGATTGCCTCACACAATCATAGATTAATTCCCTGCAGAGGACAGCTCTATGCATGTAAGTCAGAGCTGGACGTTATGATGTTTGGGTTTCATTTTCCTTAACCACACAGTAAATATAAAGCCTGTTTGACTTACCTAACTGAACAAAACTAATCCATCTTCTTATGACAGTTGGGGCTCAATTCTTTACCCTTATCATATTTTCTCCTTCAGTAATTGCCTTTTCTTTCTCTTTCTCGGGCTCAGAAAAGGGAATTGATTAAATTGTGAGTCTCGGCGGCACAGAAGGAAAAAAGAAAACCTCAGTCAAAGAAAAATACAGTAAAGCCCCAGAGGCCAAGTGAGTCTGGCATATAATGTATCTTTATCTATGACTAATGACACAACTTCTTTGGTATTCTCATTACAGCAGAGCCCTTTGCTATCTCTCCCAGAGGACACCAATTTGAATGAGATTGTACAAACGTGGATAAAAATCTTTGTTGCCCTAGAAGACGTCAGCTCAGGTCCAATATTCATTTGACCTCAGGATGTTGAAGTTCAATCAGTGATATTAATTTTCTTTCTTGTGAGTGTGATGAAATGGTTTCAAATTGTTCGAGGGAGCTTATGGACTACAAGTGGCTGTAATTGCTTGGAGAGCCTGTTAAGGGACAAACATGAATTTCAGCTTACACACTGTCCTCAGCATCTCCCTGATGAGGACACCCTTTTCTTCAAACCCTCCTCCTTCTCAGCTCACTCCCCTCTCTTCTGACACTTCCCTGCCACCCTCTACTCTCATAGAGGTTTTATAAACCAATTTCCCTGGAAAAAATCAATCCATTAGAGGTGGATTCCAAGAAGAGGAGAAAATTAAATAATTAAGGGCACAGCAGTGAAAATAGCTCCTGAAATGAGCCTGTCCAATCACTTAACAAGGTGTCGTTTTATATTCCTGAGAGGTGGCCCTGTGTCAGGGTACAGATAACCTTTTAAAAGACCAATTTACTTTTCACAATTATTTAGACCCACTCTATTAACTAAATTACCAACTTTAAGTGATCTAGCCTCTGCGCCCTCCTTAGGTTTTTATGGCTACACAGTATGTCAATGAATTTACCTTAAAGCGGACATATTGAAAAAAAAACAACTTTTTGCTATAAATCAGCCAAACTTTCAATTGCATAAGTAAAACTAACAACTTCCTTGCAAAGATATTCTTGCTTTATCTCCTGCTGTAAATCAAATTGTGTGTGTTGAAATGAAACGAGACAATGAACAAATATAACACATTGTGACATCTGTCAGAGCAAATGATAGTATTTTAGTTAATTGTCTCAAATGAAAGTGCTTCATTGAAAATGTCAGCAACTGACAGCATCTCAAAATCCATTCAATGTGGGCTTGTATTTATTGACCTTTGAGTTAATATGCAGTGGACTGTGGGAAAGGGGAACATAGATGTGTACAAGCTGTCGGTGGGTGAGGTCAGCTTGTGGAATTGAAGTTCTCCTCAGTTTGTTGTATCATTAAGTGCCTTGTGTCTGTAACCTGCTGTGCACATTTATATTTGTTTTTATATACTGTATGTTAAAAACAAAGAAGGAAGAGAAGTAGTGACAGATTTTTTTTTTTAATTAATTGCCTGAACACAATCATGTCTCAATGAGTTCACTTCTCTCATCAAAAGCACTGTTCTTTAAACAGGTGTCAAAGGACAGATCTCAAAATTCCGACTATCCATGGCGCCTGAAACCAAAGAGAGGGAAGTGGCTGTGTCGTTGACATTACCGTTCTGTTCTACCTGGCATCTTGACTAATGATGTTGGCGAGTACCTGGAGAAAATTACATCCATCTTGACATTCTTGAGGTGAGGCAGAAGAAGACTGGAAATCATGTTCTTTTGTGTATTATGTCTACTTGTATGCATCTGTAAACTGAGCGATAATTGTGAGCTTGCTGGCAGTTTTTGCAAACTAACTAAGAACAATACCACTGCTACTAATGTTAATAATAATAATAATGATGATGATGATTATATCATTGTTTGATTGAAGCAGCCCCAACATCACAGGAAATATTAGTATTAGTACTTTAGTATAACAACACATATTTACTGTATGTCAAAACAAAAGCACCACAGACTTTGAAGTCCAGTCAGCAACTCAGCAGCCTCTTTGCACTAAATCTAATTGAAGCCAAGTGAACCGAGCTCAAGCCAACTGGGATATGGACAAATCAAAGACTAATGAACGGAGCACAGGCCAATATGGACAAACCACAGCATGATACCAACACTGGAACATTGTGTCTCAGGTCAGACAAGTGGGGTTTTCCTTTCACCTACTTATTGTTGTGCACTGGGGAAAGTCAGCTCAGTACACATGCGTGTGTTCCAACAACAGCTTGCCTTGCATTTATACACGCTTTCACAAACAGCTTCCACCAGTAGAACCAGTCAGCAGAGAGGAGGGGGGCTTCACAGGCCCTGAAGGTTCAGATATGCAAAGCTCCGAGTGAAATACACTACTCCTACATGCTATTCATGCTATTGTGTTTTCTGATGGCCCCAAGAGTTCAACACACTGTAACTAAAGAAAACACATGCAAATAGACAAAACACAATCCAAAAAGAAAACCTCTTGATCTGTTGGACAACATATATGAGGCATAACAATACATGGAAATATAGAAAGCACAGCCAAATACAGAAACATGCTGCAAATACAGAAAGACAGGGAAACAGAGAAAATAAAAGCAAATACTGAAATGCTGGTAGTGGCACAACATAAAGGACACAAAATATTGAATTATGTTGTCTGTATTTTGGTACATTTCTGTATTTAGATGTATGGATGTGTTATTTGTGTTTTTACCACATTTTGTATGCTGCCTATATGTTTAAATTGGAGAACTTACCTGCTTATTATTTCTGTACAGCATTTTCTTTGAATGCATCATGTATTGTCAAATTGGTGAAGGTGTTTTCTTCATTTGAATGTTTTCTAAAGCTGCAGTGTGTTGAGGTCTGAGGACCACTGTAGTATTGTGTTTGATTACTGAATTCTCCCTCTCGAGCAAATATCACTGTGCCCATTATTACTGACAGCTATGACTAACATTCCTTACACAGCGTATGCAGTTGCAGCTTTTGCTGAGAGGGCTCAACACAGAGATCTAAGGAGTTCTCGTCTGGACGCACACATTTTGAAAGACACCCCAGATGTTTTTCAGACTGTGTTGTTGTCAGATTCTCTCGTTGCATTTATGATGCAGGCTTAATTGGAACAGACTGTCCTCAGAGCTGAATTTGATGAGGAATCAATGGACAAGCTGAAGGCAGCAAACAGAAAGAAGGGGGTAGTGAATGACAATACAAAAAAGTAGTTTACATACTGTATAAAAATACATAGCCAGCACTGAATAAATAGACCAAATATGACTCAAAGTGCTTTCTGTGTGTGCGTGTGTGTGTGATTGTAGACGAACAGTAGCCAGAATAGTAAATGTCATCAAATTTCCCGGCCCCTGGTTATTTCCTGCTGCATATCAGCAGAAGACTGAATAGCTTTTTTCCATCTCAAAGCAGATAAACAACTTGTACCAGCAAATGAAGAGAGCCTGAATAATGAAAAGGCGAAATCAAAGCTAGAAACTACATTAGGGATTGGCTTCACTATTTGAAATTCATAAACGAAAGGCCTCTTCACCTTGACGCTGAATACAGCCCCTCTGATCCCACAGCCAGAACTGCCACCCTCTATTCTCAGCTTATCCCTCTGTGTCTGTAACATCAATGTCAGCCAAGCAAGTTATCCACGGTGGATTGGGAGATGTGTCACCTTTGTGCTCTCCTGCCACAGTCTGCTGAAACTCAGCTGCACACTTGCTGCAATTGTGTTCGAGGCATTGCAGGTCACAAGGCTATCTATTTCTTTATTTTCTCTTCCCACCTTTATTTCCATTTCAAGATGCTGAAGACTGGATAACACTGCTTTTCATCTGTGATTGCTTATAGTGTGTGCTACAGTATTAGCAAGCACAATGGACAGATGATGAAGAGATGATATATGTTCACATGGACATATATAGCTAAAAGTAAACTAACTAAACATTAACTCAAGAATCACTTTGGTCCACACAGGTGATGTGTCATCAAATGGCCTCAAGTTTTGAGCCAGCTGTGGTTAACAGGAGTGAAGTGGTCAGTATGCTTCCTTCAGAACTGCTTGTTGAATGAAAACAGCTTTGGCCCTTTCCCCCACACCTTTCTGATGTCAGATTAGTGGGCTATGTCCTGACATTTCTGTAACTTTTGGAAACTGACAATGCGAGAGTCACACCCTCTGTGCAGTGAGAAAGGAGCCATGTGAACAACTAAGTGCAACTATGAATGCCTACCAGGAGAGACTGACTGAAAATGTGTGTTGTTATCCCCATTTTTAAACAATATTGCATTTCCCCCCTCGATATGCTGGCCAGCCTTTCCCTCTGCCTTTGTGTGTGGCCATTCACAACACTTTTGATTTCCGATGAGGTTGGACAAGATGTTGTATGAACCGATACTGCTTGAGCATAACCTGACTCCAGTAGACAGGAAAATGTAGAGAATGAAACGAATTGGATCCAGGATCAGATCAGCATTTCTCCTGCTGTCTGGGCAGGGATCCTCCTTAACATAATTAGACTGAATGTAAATTTAGATCTTTCAGAAAATAAAGTTTCGACAATGTTCAGTGTGATAGTTGTCAACGGGGCAGATGAGGCTATAGCAGGACCATGAATGAATAGAAACTGTCTGTGGCACTCTCTAGATTGTAGCATAGAGAAGAAGAGGAGCAGTAGACAAGTGAAGAACTGCTGCAGCCTTTTTAAAGAACAGAGGATGTGACTAAATGGTGAGAGTCTAGATTCTCGCACAGACTTGTAACAGACAAGTAAAAGGACACTATTATGTCTATTTCCATAGTGATGGTATGTATGTTGAAAATAATAGTTGCAAATACTCTTGGGTAGCTTTTATGTAACAAATGTTTGTTTGTGTAATTATTAACTTATTTGAACGAACTTAGAATGAGTTTTGTCAGTGTTAAAGAGCGTTGTTTTCCATATAGTGAAACACTATACATTCTATTTTTAACATTACCTACAGCATTGTCTTTTCCTGGCTTTGCATCCAAGTTTTATTTAGCTCATCTGACATGATATGCTCTTGTAGTCCATCCCTGGCAGGAAATTCATATCAAAGATTTTTTGCTTTGTGACAGAAAGAGAATGGCCCATGGAAAATGGGCTACTAATTCAAAGAAATTATATAATTTGTCACCACGGGGATAACGAACACTTAAACCTATGAAACTAAAAAAAGTGAATAATAGGCTGCAATGTTTTCACCTGCCCAGGCATGGTATTGTAACATCAAATAAGCTCTTGGAAACTACCTGTTAAATCTCTACAGGAGATATATTGGTTTGCATTCTTACATAAAGTATGCAGTGTGCATATATTCCTGTATGTTAATAATGATATTGAAATCACCTGTCCAACAGTCAGATCTTTTAGTCTTTTATTTGTTTTTTGCTTGAATTCAAAAGTTTTTTCATACAACCAATTATTTCCAGAACATATGTGGAACTCAGGCCCTCGATGTCTTCACTTGCTCCACATCTAGCAGAGCTCTATTGTCGTGCCTCCATCTAGTGTTCAGTAGTGAAACTGCTTGTAGATCCAATCAGATCAGTAAAACAAGCTGCATCTTGTCTCATTTGTCAAAAGAAAGGGGCAAAGATAACACTTCATGAATGAGTGGGGCAAGAGTTTTTTTTATCTTTAACAAGGTTACAAAGCTGACAAATAATGAAATAAAAGTATTAAACTTGAAAAAAAAGTACAAGAAAATATGAAGAAGTTGCTCCACAGCTGGAGAACCCTGAGCTATGACTCTGATGTAATTATTCACCTGGGTATAGTTGTTTATCCAGAGAATTTTCCAAATCCATTTTTTTTACTTGTAAAATTAACTTTGTTCATGTAAATTTGAAATTCCGCCAAGAAACTCAAAGAAAGTGACTGTGCTCAAGTACCTCGTTTATGTAACATGGTCACTGATCCAGTTGGTTGCTGCTTAAAGTGAATGATTTACATGTGTGGTTAGTTTAATACCTTTATAAAAGTTATCATCCACAGAGGAGAGTCTTTATACTAAACTACTATATCATGATGATGTGATCTTATCCAGGTTTTTTTCTTTGGCCGTTGATAGTTATATGGTATGCACCTCAACCTTTAGGCGACCAAGCATGTTGTCTTGAGCAAGTTTCATTATTTGATGTGTGATTTTTGCATAGATTTGCTATATCATGAGTTTGGTTCAAATTTTAAGTAAATTCTTCAGTGGGTGACTTAGCAGAGGCATATAATATAATTAAATGTCAGACTGTCAGTAATAATTCAGGTATAATGTGTTTGTTTGCACATGTCATGGGAACAAACTAGTCTGTCAGATCATGTCCTCTGGCACCTTTACTTCCTTCACCTTCAGCAATGATGTCATAGAAGCATAGTGTGTTTGTTTGTGCGTGTGTGCTTGGGGAGCAGGGGGTGGGCACAGTATGTAGAGCATCAACATGCATCTCCACTCCGAAGGCTGACTCATCCCCATATATCACGCAAACACACCCTCATGTCTTGGCATCATTTCTCTCATGTTTGCTTGTTTTCGTTTCCATCAGCTTGGCAGCGGAGGGTGTCAAGGAGGCGGAACAGTCTGAAAAAAAGATGCATAGCTGACAGGCTCACATGTCAGAGAAGTGAGGTAAATCCTCAGGTGAGTCACAATTTGACATTAAAGTTGACCTGTTAAAGCATTTTTCTGCACAGAGACTTGACAAAATTGTGGGATTTTATCTCTGCGTTGAATCTCATGACCAAATACTTTCTCACAAACTGATTTTGGTAAATACTTTACGTATGTACTGTTTAATTTAATTATTTAAACATTCGCAGTAGTGTTGCAACTTATAATTACTGTCATTTTCAATAAATCTGCCAATTATTTTCCTTCTTGACAAGTCATAATTTTGTCCACCACAGTTTCTCGGTCAAGAATCCTAACTCCGAAAAGTATTCAGTTTTCTATCATCTTAAAAAATAAAAGAGCAGTAAATCCCCATTTCAAGATTTTTAAAATTACGTGGTACTATTTGCCCACTTTCACTCTTTGCCTTTATTTGATAGTGACAGGTGAAGCGGCAGACAGGAAACAGGGAAAGAGAGGGGTATGACAAACAGCAAAATTCGCCGACTGGAATCGAACCAGCAACAGTTTCTGCATGCGCAGTAACCATTGGGCTACCAAGTCTCTCAGTCTCCGGTGTCTCTTGAGGACCCAGACGAGTAGCTAAAGTGGCACTGTAGCGAATTGAGATCTGTTTTTTTGCCAAAAAGGGAGGAGGAAGAGACATGCCGTCACCGAGCGCTGTCAGCCATACTCGTCTCTCGCTGGTGAGTCAAGATTTTCTAGTGATTCATGTCTGTAAAGAAACTGACTGACGGGCGCGAAGTGTAGTCACTCTCCTCGTTGTTCTCACCACCTATATCCTCCTCTTCCTATTATTCCACTCCTCCTCTCCATTCATGTCTTTGTCCATATTCCCTTTGCTTCCTGCCTGCTAATTGTTGTCGTACCACACCATTTATTTCTCCACCAAACCTGCAGTAGTTCTCCCCGGGCCAACTCTTTTCAGCAGCGTCTTGAGGCCCTTGTTGGGAGACCTCCAGGATGTTCAAAAAACTCTCACACACCCAATTCCACCTGCGGGCCAGTGCAGCCCGACAGGGGATTTCACCGCGTTGATGACGGGGCACAGTCTTCCTTCCTGAGCCCACATAAATCTGTCGGTGGGTTCGTCCTATAGTCTAATATTAAAGCTGTTTTCCATGACATGCTGCTCAGCAGGGGAGGGAAAGCTGTTGTTGACTAACATGAGCTGGGAGGGACAGGAGGAAAAGTGTGGTTAGAATTTAGTCTTCTTGTTCTGCACAAAGGAAGACTGACCTATTACTTGTTTCTAGTAATGATCTCACTACCTGTTATTGCAGAACACTAGTTTTAACTGAACTGTACGTCTGTGCAGAAAGCAAAAAGTCCAGAAAAGCACATTGTGCAAGATGCCCCTCCAATGCTTATCGAGTTTTAGGTTCACATAACAAAAACACTGTCAGGATAGTCCTCCTTGTTGGCCCATACTTTTATTTTGCCTTGTGCTGTGTGTTAACAGCACCTTGACTTTTTTTCCTCCCAGAAAAATGACAAGAATGGACTTGTAAGGACATTTTTCTACTGAGTGAAGGACCTCTGTCATCTCAGACTCAGAATGGTAGAGGCTACCGACCTTAGGCTATAATCAAACACACACATACACACACCCAAAGACATACATTCACACATGGACATGCATGCACAGACTAAGGCACACACCATTTGTGTTGTGATAGCACTCTAATGAAAGTCTTGAGAACCAAGGCAATTACAACTAAACATTTTGTTATGAAAGGAAGCGCAGCAGGAACCACATAATTTTAACATTTAATATTGAAGTTTAGAAAATGATTTACAAATTCTTTACAACTTTACAAACAACCATGATTTTTTATGTAATACAGAGAATAAATACATTAACCATTGTTGGACTTGGGGTTCAAATCTTAGTCACATTTCCTTAAGATGCACTTCCCACTACTTAAAGAAAACATAAGTAAGAATAAGTTACATAACAGTATATCACATATGTAAGCTGTCCCATCTTTGTCGATTAGACTACTTATTGCTCTTTATGGTCTTACTCAGCTGTTTTATATTTCACATTTAGTAATGTAACATCATTTCCAATAATTCAGCTTTTGCAGAAGGCCAAAAGATGACAATTGAATAACTACAACACAGTTCTGTGAGTGAATTGTCTATGACAAACAGTGAAACATTCTTTTGAAATGTGAAATCAATATACATTTGCCAATATATACAACATTCTGCAGTCTCGATTGCCATTGCACTTTTTTATACATCTGTTGATTGCATTATGATGACTGTGCTCAAAGATAAGAGATTTTTTACTGTAATACTGAGTTGATTGTAACAACAGAAACACAAAAACAGTTTTCTTCCTGATCCCTGATCACTGAATAGTCTACTGGTATTATCAGCAGTCTTCAGGGCTCACAGTGGTGGATGTACCCTGTCACAGTATATCAGAGCACAGAGAGAGGCTATGTTCTGGCTCCTGCAGGTAGCTCACCTGCCAGGGAAGCCCCAGGGCTGGAGAAGGCTCCACAAAAGGGTCCATGTATCTCTGAGTGCAGGAGGCCCACATCCCTGGCTGATACCCCAACCCCTCGCCCACCTGAGGGTATCGCAGTGGACTGGGCGGATGGTCATGGGGGCTGCTGCAGTGGCCATGTGAGGCATAAAGCTGTCCCTCAGTGGGATAGCAAGGGTAGTGTGGTGATGGGGGACATGATGTCACAGTGTTGTCCATGTAGACGTGTGGCTCTGTGGGCAGCCTGTGCATATGAGGAGCTTGTTGTGGTTGTATCTGGTGAGAGATGGACGCGTGCCAGGGGATGTAACTCTGGTGCTCCAGACGAGGAACCGCTACCCTGGTCTGCTCAAGACGAGATGTTCCCATCGCAGCTGGCCCCACAGATGACCTGTTACACTCCCGGTGGGTGCAGGGCTTGCTGGGGGGGTTGGAGCTCAGGAACACTGAGAGAGCAGAAATGCGGTTGATGGCCCTCTGCAGTGTGGCAATCTTGGAGAGCCGTTTGCCACTGAGGTCATGGTTCAGAGCAACACGTAGGGCATTGAAGGCCTGGTTGTAGTCCATGATGCGTTTTCGCTCGCGGACATTGGCAGCCATTCTTCGAGCTTTTGAGCGAACAGGTCGATTGCGCTTCTTGGTCTGGCCTTCCTCTGGATCACTGGGGCTGCTGGTTGAGCTCTCACTGTCTTGGAAAGATACCTTGGGACTTCCCTCGTCCTCCCCTTGGTCCAGCATGCCAAGCTCCAGCTCCTCCTCAGAGAACTCTGATCCTGCAACACTGCTGCAGCTCATTGTGTCAATAACGTGGTAAAATCTTCGTCCTTGCTTAGTAGTTGTAGTGAAGAGGCTGTGTTGTTTAAATGTGACCTGCGAGGAACACTGTTTTCAGGCTGCTACTGCTACTGGACACGCTCCCTGAGTGCTCCTTGGCTTGTTTTGTGGGGCTGTCGGTATTTGCTGCTGTGCCGACAGCCCAGGTATTCTCCTCCTCTGACTCCTCTGGTGCCTTGTGATTACTTGTACCTCAACAAGACAGGTTGGCCTGCTTTTTAAAGCTCTTGAAGTCACATGGTACAGTCACCTGTGAGGAATGGTGCACTCTCTCTCCCTCTCCAGGTTTATGGGCACCCTCCAGGCAAATGGCACTGTCACCTCCTCCTCCTACTCTGACTCTCCCTCACATCCCTTACAGGATCTTACAGAAAAGTTTCAACACTTCATGTCAGTGTGAAACGTACACAAAACATACTAATTATTTGGAAATAGCAATTAACTTCACACTTCCTTTAACACCTTTATAGAGGACTTGGCTGTTTTTCACTCCTTAGCACTCTTATAATCCCCAACTCCATGTGTTTTTCCTTGAGACTTTCCATGAAGCTATTAAGTTTTAAAAAGCTGAATTACTGCTAGTCCCCTTTTCCTGTCATTGCAATTAATTTCTTTACATAGAACAATACTATATCATGCCAATTGTGCCTCTTACTTTTTTATTGTCATTAGCAGTGAAGTGATATTCATCTAAATACATTTTCTGTGAACATTAGTCTCAGAGACATTTATGACAAATTGCACATTTATCCAAGTGGTCTAATGTGTTATACACATTTCCCCGTTTCTCAGGTCTGGGAAGATAGGAACCTTCTTATCTCCCGTAGGTTGGATTTGTCCTTGCAATTAGCTGTCTCTAGAGTGGCGATTCTCCCTCTCTCTGTCTCTCTCTGCTCAGGTTTAAGGGCCATGTAATTTAGAGTAGCTTCCCTGGAACCCATCCCCATAAATCAGGCCTGGGCAGCACCTGAGGACAAGAGCAGAGTGAGCCCTAGACTTCAAAGAGAGGGAAAAAACAAGGGCAAATATTTTACAATTAGAACCTGCAATTGCTGCTGGTTAGCCTATTGCTCTTTCATAATCTTTTGCTAGTGAAGATGTAATTACATTTTGATAAAACTTAGACAGTTGCTACACTAATATAGTTTAGAAATTGTTTTTATTAATTACCTTGTAAGGTGATGAGCTATATGTCATTTTCTAAACAAAGACCTACTAGATACAGAATAGAAACGCACTCTCTTTTATTTACACTTCCTCGAATTGAAGAGTGGAAAAGAGGAAAGACCTGCATCCATGTGAAAGATCTATGTGCAAGATATTGTGGTGGCCAGTGAAAGGTGATTCCACTGACCTTTAGCTAGGCTTCTGGCCAAGTGCAAAGGGACAGGTAACTAAAGGGTAGGCCCTCAGACACTGAAGAACTGGGGGTCGTTGAGAAGCATTGCTTCCTTCCTGCCCTCTTCTTTTTATTGTATGTGTTGTGGCTCTGAGACGCCAACCTTTAAAACAATTACAGCCCAGAGTTTCAGCTCTAAAAGCACAACTATTGATCTGAGGTGGGAACGTTTAGTCTAGCCTTTTTAGTGTCGTGCCCAGGAAATTAGTGCGGACTGGACTCGGACTATTCAGTTATTATAAAAAAAATTCTAACATAAAAAGTCTAGAGAAGTGCCATTGTTTGGATGCCTCCTGAGGCACAATTTTCTTTGCTACAGAAATCTGTAGAGTATTTTCTATTATATGTACAGTAAAACCAGGTTCATTTTATTAAGTAAGGAGAGAATGATAATTTATTTGTTCTTTGAAACTTGAAGACCTGGACCCTAAAGCCATTCACAAGTTAACCTTGCATTCCACACTGTGCTCACGTTTTTCAACTCATATCTAAACTACGCAGTTGAATCCACTAGGATCTGCTTCTATTAGTTAAAAAGGCAGAACCTCTATCATTTTGAATGCTTGGAAATTTTTGCAAACTCTAATTCAAATTTTAAGATGACATCTTAACAGTCCATTTTTGTGTATCAAATATATGTCTCTCACTGAAAATGTGTTTTCATACACTTCAGTAGCTTCATATGAAAAAGATTTTTCTTACCTGAATGTAATGAATATATGGATTGCAAACACGATCATTGTGTAGGACAACAAATTGTGCAAAAAGTCAGTGTCCAAACTCTAGCATATCACTATGTATTATCTTATGGCGGTTAAAGCCTCACAAACAGTTTTCTTTTGTGTTCAACTGATAGTCCATTCCTGTCAAGTTGTAAAGTAACCACTTCACCCACTGTACTTACCACACCTTTTAAATAACCCTGCTGATCTTTTGCATACCTTTATACCTAAAACATTTTTAAATGTTAAGGCCGTGCCGCCCAGCTCCAAGTGTGTAGGCTTTATCACAAGCTGTGATTTATGGCTTCACAAACATGTCAGATTTACTGCTGTGGTGTAAAGAGCATGAAGACTACAGCCTCGGACTCTCCCCGTCCATTCATTTTTGACAGGTGACAAGACACCAGTAATTATCAGCCGCCGGGAATAAATCACAAGATTTTATCACGCAGCTCGTCATGCCCTTGATAGAATAACCATTTTCAAGCAAAGGGAACCTGTCCAACACCGCTGAACCTAAGATTTGTAAATCTCCTGCTCAAGCCCCCATAATGACTGGTTGTTAGCCGTTTGTTATTAGAGGTCTGTGTGCCAAACATTATAGATGTATATTTCCAAAGGGGTAGTTAGGGGTAATAAGTGAGTAAGGTCCAGGTTCGCTAACCTTGGCTTTGCAGTGGTATGTTAATGCATGTTTTTGGTGTCTGCCATGGAATTTTCTCACCTCAATAAAAAGCTTCCAGTCAAAAAAAAAGTTGCATTATCACTACCCCTCCACTATTTGTCATACCACAATCCCTTAGGATAGTTAATGTCTGCAGAAATCAGTGTTATCAACTGTACACTACCAATCTGTGGTCTTTTCATGGCAGTTTTATTTGCCATACTGTAATTTCTTTTATTATAAAAACACTGTGTTGCTTCTTGGTCAAGGAAGCAATGTACATTTTGGGAGGAAAACTCAATTGAAGTACAAGCACTTTAAAATTGTACAAGTACAATACTTGATTAAAAGTATTTCATTTTCACCCCTCATCACATGGCAAAATTAGCATGAATTCTCTGTACAAATCTACTTTCTGAGGACTGTAGAAATACAGTCAAATAGGAACTCTGACTGTTGTCTTAGGCGCATTGGACTGTGGCTTGTGTCGTTGCAGGACAGTGAGCTGCCCAGCAGACCTCTGTCCATCTATCATTTATGATCTTTGCTGTCAGCACCAAATGCTCACAGCCAGCTACATTGGAGACCCACAAGTTAAAGAGAAGATCAGACCTCTCTGAGTCACACTTTCCTTTGTGGTGAATCAGCAGAGAGAGGCCTGAAGTCTTTAAGAATCATTTGAACATAAAAAAAACAACCAAAAAACAACTTGTCACTTTGATCTGAGGTATAGTCAGGTTTAGTATGAGCTGTTGTTATCATCTGTCAACATGTACCGCAGAGAAATGCTTGAGTGAAACACACCTCACGTCTCTTTTGGTGACATGATAAGAGAGCATCAGAGATCTTGTCCAACATGTTATAAACAAAACGTGAAAACAGCAAGCTTACTGACACAACGAATGTGAATCATTCTGTCTGAAATTACTGGCAATTACGTGTAGTTGGCTGCTGTAATCCCTTTCAGTACACACACCAGCTATAAAATCTTGTCGGGTTGAAACAATGCCCCAGGTACTTCTGCACGCACAGCTCAACATTGAAAGTGTTATTCACAGAATATCTGTCAGAGTGTTGTTAATCATAGAGGTGTGTTGAAGTTTATTCTGAAACATCAAGAGACGTTTCCAGTGGTGTGCCACTTTGAGAACTTGAATGTGCTGCGATTTATGTGAGAAAATAATAGTAAAATAGGTTGCTTCTAAAGAAAAGGATATTGTGATCAAGGAAAAATAAATGTTTTCATCCATCTTCATCAAGCAGTTAATAGTAAAAAAATTTGCTGGAAAAAGACACAGTTGCACGTCTTACTGATTAATGCAGTGACCTCTTTACTATTTATTAATCAACTTCATATTTATTGTCATGGAAATATGTGATTTAGTTTTAAGTCTACCTGTTTGTTGAATGTTAGCTCTACCTTTATAGCAATAGTAACTGATTGATTAATGAGAAAAAAAAATTTCAGTCAGGTCATAAAGACAAGCTGGTTGCCATGCAGAGAAAAACAGCACGCTTCAGGTTTGGGTCACTAAAAATGCTGCACTCTCTAATTTAGCCATAAGCAGAACATTACTATAACCTCCCTTCTAAGTGATTTATACCTCGTAACAAAACCATGCAAATCTGTCAGTACTGATGTCATGACATGTCTAACAGTTTCCTCCACAGAGGAATGTCAGTATACTTCCTCCCCTGCCCCAAATACTTGAATCATGATATGAATCACTTGTTTTTACAGAATAGTATTTATGGTAGAATCATATGAAATGGAAACAGAAGGCATTGCTGAAAGAGAACACTGGGCAGTGGGTGGGCATGACGCTGTTCACTTAAACCGTATCTCGTTTTGTGCCGTTCTCATAGTGAGGTTAGTGTAACCAATTTTCTGCAGCTTTCTGCACATGACAAAAAAAGGCGTATAGAAACAAAAAAACAAAAAGGCAGCAGTGTATGTTCATAGTGCATTCCTTCCAAAGAGCAGTCAGTCATTACACTGGGTTATCATTACAGGGTCCATTTGGAGTGTTGGAACATGTGGTCAAGGTTAACTGTCTGTAGGCTAGTTCCCACACAACCCACAGCAGTTAAAGTGATACCCTCTGACCACAGAAGTGGTAACAAAGCATCACAGCAATACTGTGGTTAAATGAGTCTAATAAGTTTACAACACTCTCTTAAATGGACGTGTTTGAAATGTCTTCTCCCATGGCTGCAGGTTGATTGACAGTTATCAGCAGTCAGTGGTTTAATTAAATCAATAGGTGATTGGCAGAATGAATTACATAAAAATGTAAGAGAACATACTTCATAGTTTGCTGGTTGAAACTGAATTTGTATTTGTTTAAGAACAAAGGAAAGTTCCCATCAGATTTAGGAGTTTGGTCATTACGTGGTCATTGATAATTATAGCTTTGCTCTGTGGAGTCCTGTGGAGGTCATAACCTTGTCTTGCCTCTGGTTATTAACCCCTCTTTTAATGGAAAGAGATGCTCTATGCGCTACAAGTCTAAAGATGCAATTAGAGTTGATTTGCTCTGTCAAATTTGACTTTGACCTCATTCCAAAAAATTGAGCCGAGAGGGATATGTTAATTACATATTCTCTTTTAACCAAAAGTCCAAATATATTTAGAACAATTCTTCCACCAGTAGTTCACCACAGTTTTTGCTGTTTCTGACTCTAAGTTACAGGCTAGGTGCACAATTTTCTGTGTCCATTTAAAACAATGGATTTAGCTGGCAAGGAAAGAAAACATTTGTAGAAATGTTGCCCCCTAGTGGCAAAAAAAGACACACACACACACACACACACACACACACACACACACACACACACACACACACTGCTGTTTTTGAAGTAAGTTGTCACACCATCACCCCCTATCGCCAGTGTTTAGTGATTTTTTTTTTTAGTATTGGTATGATAGGAAGGTCTGTGATCTCAGTACAATGAAATAAGGTGAGGCTTTGAGACAATTTTGATCAGTTCTAGTGCTGTATGTAATTTATGACCTAAACCATGACATCACAACATAAAAAATGTCATTTTACCAGCACAATTTTATAGTGTTTAATAAGACTAACAAGGCATTTAAAGCAAAGTCTAGTCTTTTCATTCACTTTTGTTCTCCAGAAAGTTGTCTATGACACAGCCCACATGTTGTACAGTTGTTTAACAAGACACTGTTGTTAAGCCATTTAACTGCAGTTATCACCCACATCATTCTCATACATATGAGCCAACTGAACATATTAAGATAAGATAAGATAAGATATTCCTTTATTAGTCCCACAACAGGGAAATTTATGATATTAGTGGGTATACCCATATTACATCAATGATATCAGACCTTGATCCAATGTGGGTGGGACCCAGTCAGTTCAGAGGGCCATGTGCCAATTAACAAAAAGAAGACCGTAGTGGCCCATAGAATAGAATACTATTCTATGGGCCACTTTGGTTAACAGAAATTTTGGATTTTTACAGCTTTATCAGAATTGTTATCATTACCATTATTAGGGTATTGATGATTTGTGTTGTATTTTGCTGTACTTATATTTTTCTCCCCAGCAGTTAACAATCTGCTATTACTTTAAAATTTTCACCTAAAATGGACAACTAGTGTATGTTTTTGTTGACATATGACATAAGGATATGCTTACAGTGGCATTTCTATAGGGTCTCATCGGAGAGATAGTTAAGTTGAAGTGTTTGGTTAGAAACATATGTTGAACCTTGTGGTGTAACAGTAATGTTGCTGGTTTAAATAGCATAAATTATATCTTTGGTTGTCTGTGAGAAAATACATTTTATGCTTTGGTTTAGGTTAGTGATAGATTTAAGGTATGGTTGGTTTTCTGTAATGTCAGGGGAAGGACCTGTGTAGGTGAAGGGTAGTCCCAGTGCAGAGTTTCTCACCTGTGAAGTCAGGATCTCTTGCCAGGGTCACTTGTTATGCAGACAGAATAGAATAGACAGAATAGAATAGAATAAGGCCACAGATTTCCACAGATCTCTAAGGCTTATTCATTGAAATTATAGTACTTTGATATATTTTCATTAAGAATTAAAGATATAGGTTTGAAACTAGAATACAAAATGTCCCATACCCATGCCAAATATAGGTGGCATCTTAAGGAATTAAAAATGGAGTGACAGGCCAGAAAAGGTTGAAAAATCCTGTCCCAGTGTGTAGACAGCTGGTACTGAGAAGAGGCTCTCTCTCCCCTCTAGGTGGTGTGAGTGAGCTGCATTTGCTTTCTGTTAAAGAGATTAAAATTGATTATTAGGGATTCTTTAGCTGCTTAAAGCTTCAATTCCAAATATACTCAAATTGTCCAACTACGTGAAGGAGGTACTTATTGGGTGGCTAAAGGTATAACAAGTAATGGTGCCTTAAATACTTAATGTAATCTACCTGTAGGCACATCAAAAAATCATTGACCGAGTTTAGCAGCCAGTGGTATCCTATACATATACAGCTTATACATGTACGTATATTTCTGGATGTTCACATTTAGTTGTTATTGGTACATTTGAATATGAGGAATTACTTATATCCCAGTTATGACAAATGGGCTGGCCGATCCAATTGCCAAGAGCCTTATGGGGTGGCACTCATTGGTCCTTTGTGAGTGTAATCTGTATTTGGAGGAGGGTTGAGCAAAGAAATGTAATGGGGAGGAGTAGTGCTTGTCTTTGCTAAGTCCCTTAGTCCTGTTAATTTACTGCTGTGGTCTGTTCCATATGTGCACATTGAATTGCTATAAATTGTAATTTTTAACTTGGAGAAAAGAGATAAAATGCAAAACAATGAATACAAGCAATAATCATACAATCATCTGTGCAAAGTTTGTTTCTTGTTGTGCATGAATATGTACACAGTTAAATAGTTTAAACACATACTTTATTCTTTGTAATTGGCAAACAGGATTTTTTTGCCTATTGTTGGTAGACCATGAGTGAGGTCCTCCCAACAGTTTAGTTATGAGTATGATACTCAGTAACTAATAACCAGAATATGGATATCCATATCTGGACCCCATGATATTTTATATGGTGTTAGGTCAGGTCAAACTAAGACTTTTGTACACTATCTGAGAGAACTCAACACACTGCAACTTTAGAAAGCACATGCAAATAGACAAAACACAAATTAAGAAAACATATGATAAGATAAGATGGATAGCAAAGGTTAATATCAGTCATAAACACTAAATCTCCACACGAATCATTAAAATGACTTTCCACTAAAATTCCACTTTCTGCTTCCGCATGCACAGACTAGCAGAAGTCAGAAATCCACAACATACACATAAATGGATGATACACAGACCCGACTTCAATAACTCCTCGAGCTTGTTCAAGCTGTGTTCAGTGCTTTTTAGAAACACACTTGTTGTCATTTTGTGTATTTGCAGCGCGTTTGTGCATTTGATTGTGTTGTGTGTATTTGCAATGTGTTTTCATGTTGTCAAATGAATGATGTTTTCTTGATTAAACTTGTGTTTTGTCTATTGACAGGTGTTTTTGTAAGTTGCAGTGCGTTGAGATTTTTCAGCCACTGTACTTGTGGTCATTGACAAGTTGTCTTGTGGATGGCCATGGTTCTCAATAGAAGAAATTCTTATATTTTTATGACCCTTCCTTGTTTCATGAACTTCCTTTTTTAGACAGCACTTACAATAATCCCTAAAAATGCCCTATTTCTTTGGCTTGTTGTAAATTGCAGCCTCTTGTGGCTATTAGTGGGAACTGTTTGAAGGGTTTTAAAAATCACTATTAGGAAGTTTGTGACAGTAGTTGAAGTAAAGTTACTGATTTTTGGACCATACTTTGAGGACATTGCTCAAAGGAAAATAGATCAAACACTGAGCGGCACAGATCCACACATTTCTCTAAGATGCAGCCATAGAACTAGTGGTGAAGCTGCTTTACTTTGTTGTTAACGGTTTCTGTATATGCAGTAAATGTTTATTTCTCACATTATGGTGGTTTTTGTCAGCCACACTAGCTACCTGATTCTAGGAAAGGCAGTGAGTGCATTTGCTTGATCATTGATATTGATATATGTAATAGAGTATTGAGTCTTAGCTTAGTTTTGATCATACTCAGAATATTTACAAATATATTTATAGAATATTTATTTAAGAGTTTACATGTAATAGATGACCTGGGCCCTGGGCCCTGTTCTTCACATGTTTCTTCACTACTTCAGGCTATCATGCTGTTATCAGACAAAGGTAATCCTGTTTATTCTCATCCAGCTAATTTGGCTCTTGAATGCAGGTTGGGGAGTGATTCGTTAATTTATCTTGAATAACAGTGCGCACTATCTGGAATAGAGGAAACGTGTAGAGGATGGAAATCATGATCAGTGTGCGTATGATTGGCTTGCCCTGCATTGTTCTTGCTGTCTGGCTTATAAATGCTAATCATCAACCTACAATTTCATCGTGTATAAGTATATGTAACTCAATTACACTAACAGATCAAAATGATTTTGTAATAAACTACATGTTCTCACCTAAAATCATAATTATATTATAAATCTACATTATAAATCTAATAATGTGAGCCCTTTGTTCAGGGTTCAAAACATCTTCATCCTGATCCACTAACTGTCAATAAGCCTGCACTTTTTCAGGTTTGGGCTTCAGGACATGTAGCTGTGAAAACAGTTCCACATTCATTTTAAGTCAGCTTTGAAGAACCAAAAAAATCAGATCAAATGCATGTTAAAACATCAACATTCTCTTCTGGATAACTCCATGCTAGAAGAACTAGGCCCTTGTTAATCATATTCCAGTTTATATGATCATAACAGAACATCTGTGTGCACTTCTGTCTTGATTCCTAAAAATCTTAATTACTTATACATGAGTTACCTCAACTGAACAGTTTAGCTTCTGGCTGTCTGAACTCTTCTACATTTCCCACTGTGCTGGATTTAGCTTCTCTACCTGATCACCAGTATTAATATACAAGCTCGATGATACAATTTATGATCTACATTATTGAAATCAGACTTTTTTCAATGTCTTAATTATCATTTACCATTACATTTTACATACATTGTTTGATTTATTGTTTAATTATTATTTAACTTGAGTTGATGAGAATGATCAAAAATCTAGATAAGGTGTTTATAGGGCACAGTACTGCAGCTAGCATGTCCAGGTTTCTGAAACCAGTATATCGTGTTTACATAGCAACAAGACACCAAGGTAAAGGATAAATACATTCATTGTCGACCTATTGGTGAGTTGGTCAACCACTTTGATTCAGACTACTAATTCAGACTATAGATATTGATGGGCCCCAGAGGATAAATCTTACTGACATTGGTGTTCCCCTGGCTGCCTCTAGCACCACCATGAGGTTGACATAAGTGGTTTTGAGTGAACTGTCTTCACAGCTGTTGAATAGAATGCCTTGAAATTTTGCACAGACACTTCTCAGAATGAATTGAATTAAGAGAGCTTGAGATTGAATTGAGAGCCCTTAATTTTTCATCTGATGCCATCATCAGGTTAAAATTTTAATTTGTCCGGTGCTTTGATTTATGCCTGCAAAAACCAATGACATTCACATCAGCCTCACCTGTACATTGTGTTTAATGCTAAATAGCAAATGTTAGAACTACGATGCTTGACATAATAAATATTACATGCAAAATATTAGCATCGTATAACAATGCTAATATGAACCTGCTACAGCCTCACAGAGCCACTACCATGATGGTAAACTCTTAGTCGTTTTCTGCTCAGAGAGTCTCCAATTTTATCAGCATTTTTGACCATTGAATTCCTCATTGAGGTCAGCTTGTGTACTTGTTTGTCCTCATGGTGTTTATGTGACCTAACTACCACCTGGCATTTAAACATTGTTTGGAGATGTGATTCTGAACATTTGATTTCTTTGGATCAGGGTGCATTCACACCCAGTTTGAACTGGCTTTTCATCTTGCCTTCTATGGCTGTATTTTGTCTAAGCTACAATACCTTTTCTCTCTGTCTCACTCACATGTGTCTTGTCCCTGTATTGTATCCAGATCATATAAATTAATAATGCTAGTCTGAGCAATGTAGTAGCTGATTTTGAAGGCTCAATAGATCTTTTTGTGCAAGCAATGGTGAAATCTTAGGTATCCACAGAATGTGTGAAGATTTTAAAACACAGAATTACACTGCAGTCACTCACAAATTGCAGCCTTTAAATACTAAGACAACTCATCTAAATGATTTATGTTTTACAATGCTATAAATGTTAACATGAGTAATGTTTGTAAACCCCTGGGTACCACAGGCCTGTATTTTCAATTATGATCAGATGAGACAAAAAAATCGTGTCAAATTGGGTCTGATGAGGTCTTATTAATGCCTCCTGCTGTTATTGGATGATGAAATTCACATAAAGAATAATAGTGTTGACATACTGTGTAGTTTAATGTTAGAGATCATTTTAAAGAAATAATATCCAACATTTCCACTTTAAGAAACAAATAGACCTCTGTTATGTATTTTTTCAGTTGTTTCCTTACATTATCGCAACATTTCCAGCATTTCATTTGGTCGCCTGCTATAACGTTTGTGAAAAAACAGATGGTTCTTCAGAGAGTGAGGAGGAAAGTCAGTCAACATTACTAAACGTAACGTGAATAAAACTTTAATGCATTTACTCGTCCGTGAATATTTCTGCCTCAAATTTCGCATCTAGACTGCCAGATTTCATCAGCAACGGTGTTTTTTTAACAATAACTATGTCTCCCATGATCTCATACCACTTCACAATGTCATCAAACTACGTCTTTTGTTTTCATTGTTTTGATTAAGAGTCTCCTAGCAGCAGAAATTACATACTTGATTATAAACCAAAGATGTGGGATTTGTTGGTTCAAGAAAATGTAGACAGTCTATTAAATTCTGAACTCAACACAAAAATAGAAAGAAAATACACAACCAGCTTGGACAACAAAACTTGCTGTTTTAGGGTAGTGCTCCACTTCAGCCTCTACTCATGAAACTTTAATCACGTCTGGATGCTATGATGATTCAATTTGACAAAAATTGGTATTTTTAAAGAACAGTATATAAATAAATAAAAAATTCGATGCTGCAGCATAAATGCAGACTGAATATTGGAACTGAACTCAGAACTAATTTTTGATTACATAAAATTGTCTTGCTGATCTATAATTTAGATCTGAGGGAGCGGTATTAGCCAAAGTACACAGTAAAATGTGTGCACCCTCTGTACCCAACTGGCATATTTGCAGCAGGAGAATCACATGCAGTTCCCCTTAAAGAGGGAGAGTGAACAGTGATCCGAATCAGTCAGCTGCACTGTGGACCATGTGTGCAAGCGTCCTCCTTCCCTCTCATTCAGCTGTTTTAAAACGACACCTCCCCCCCTCCTTCCCAAATCCTGCTCCCGCTCTGAGTGCAGTCATTTCTAGTGCAGAGAAATGTCCCTGGTGACACTGAGGGATGACGCAGGCTCTCTCTTCCTTTCTCTGTTTCACTAACCCCCCCACCAACACCATCTTTTCCCTCTTTTGACTTGCTCTCCCCTTCTTTTTTTGCTCTGGCGCTTCCCCTTTCTCCATTTCCTCTCCCTGTCTCCCTCTCCCCCTCTCCTCTTGCTGCCTCCCCCCTCTCTCCCCTCCTTCTCGCTCTCTCTCCCTCTCTCTCTCTCTCTCTCTCTCTCTCTCTCTGCTCCGGCACTGCAGTGCTGATTGTGATTGCACACACACTCACACACACACACACACACACACACGCACACACACAGGAGCGAAGCTGAGAGGCAAGGACTGCAGCAGCATGCACCAACCGCGGCTGAGCTGTTCGGGGACATGAGGAAGGGGAGCTGAGCAGAGAAAATAGTGTGCTATCTCACACCAGCCTGCGTGTGCATCTTTGCAGCGGTGGGAACGATGCATTTCAAGAGCGGATAGCTTATGTTATCCGGCCTCCTCTGCACTGCCTCTGCATCCCATTCACCCTGCTCCTCCCACTCCAACTCTTCCTCCTCCTCCTGTCTACAGCATCATTAGACAGGACTACAGATTGACTGGGACTGGCGAGTGGTGGATGGTCAGGTTTGCCCCGGCTGAAAGATTCTTCTGTAGCTATGCTACATCTACACCTTCACTGAGGGCTGGATTGTAATCGACATTTGGAGGTAGAAGTTAACCCACAGCCTGCAAGGAATCTTGGATGTGTGTGTCATTCTTTACCAGTGTTGTCATTGGCGCATTTCCTCTATTTCACTGGTTGTTTTTGCCTTCTCTGAGACTGGCTAGCAGGCACTGCAGCATCAGGACCGCAAGACCCATGAAGCGGTAGGGCATGAGGACCCAGGGGCGACCCAAAGGAAGGGCTTGCTACCACTGCTGCTGAGGTGCTTATCTTGATTTTTTTTTCTCCAGAAAAGGGTGTCTGGTGGGGGTTGGGGTGGGTGGTGACAGCACAGGTACCCAGGCCCCTGCAGAGCAGAGCGGGTGGCTCTTGCGTCGAGGCAGGCAGGACGTCCTGTGGGAAAGGGGGGAAGAAGGGCTGGCTCGAGCGTTGGGCTCCTGATGGTGGCTATTTTTGTCTCCCCTAGCTGAGTGATTGGGACAGCGGGTGGAAGAGAAGATGCTTATGGCCCGAGACACGGCGCGGGACGAGGCTCAAAAGCTACACAGGAAGTGGCTGAAGCACCAGGCCTTTATGGCGGAGCTGGCCCGCAATAAAGAATGGCTGGCCAAGATAGAACAGGTGAGTGGAGGTGACCAGGGCACGATGATGGAGGGAGGGTTGGATGGGGAGGTCAGATAGGCAGAGCAGGTGATTCCGGGGGAGGGTACCATGCCAAAGAGAGCACATGACTGAGAAACAGTGTTGATGGTGGGTGTGGTGTCAGTAAAATTGAATAGGTGAAAGTGGGAGAGATGTCATCACTCAGCTTTCATGTCATCACTTGGCTTGGGGACATCCTGAATTACATTCTCAAGGTTATAATGCTATAGTGGATGTGTTGTTTTCAGATTCACAGGTGGTGTGATCCCTGTGGTTCTTTGGTCTTTTTGCACAGGGGTTAGACCATCTGAATCTCATTTCTCAGTTATGGAGGTTACAGTGAATCATATAGAGGACACGTAAACCTTTGCAGCAGTGAAGGCCAAACTTACAGAGAATGCATATTTCTTTCATTTTCATCTATTTACAAATGGTGTCTGTTAGGAACACACAGCTGATATAAGGTCAGTTCACATCATGAAAACATTCTTAGGTTCTCTTTTTTTGCCCTGCATTCCCATCATGCTTTGCTACCCTGTCAGAGCAACATCCCATCCACACAGAATGTTCTCCATGCCCTCTGCCTCTGTGAAGCTCAGGTGGGCTCTTGAGATGCAAATTCGTCAATGAGACTCCATTTCTGCTAATGGCACATTGCATTTGGCTGATTTAAGTCACAAATATATTGCTGCTATCAGAAAAATGTGATTTTCAGCTCAGTCACATGTCAGGCTGCTGCTGACGAGGACATGTAGTGAATAAGAGATGTAAGTGCATTTAGCACTTAGTAACGTGTAGTTTGCATGAATCATTGCTTTCAAACGTAGAAATGGGCATTGTGTAAAAGTGTGTAGTTCCTCTGTTTTGTTCAGCATAGTTCCTTTGATAGTTTGATACTTATGCTTTTGAAATATTTAAACAGAATTGCTGGCTTTAGGTATGCACTGTAAATGTCTAATGATGTATAATAATTGATTCAGACTGATGAGATCTTGGGCAAAAAAAACTGATGTGGGCAAACCAGGAAGTGCTCTTTTGCATTCAACCCTCAAGCATTATATGAACATTAGCAAAATGTCAGAGAGAAACCATTTTTACAGACGGAATCCTATAATTCCCCCATTTTAATAAATATTTTAATCTTTATTTTCTCATTAGGAAATTAAGGCAGGTTAATGAGCAGATTGCTAATTTCCTTTCATTCACTTCAGTGGCCAAACACTGCACCAAGGCAGAATCGGTGCATAATGATTTATTGTGCAAAGTGTGCTCCGTCAGCAGTGTTTTTTATTATTTGATACCCAGTTTTCTCACTTAAACTTGATATCGAGAAGAAAATAAGTTGCTCCTATCAGTCCTCTGTCTGTACCAGTGTGGCAAAGGTGCAACTAAAATACACGAGAAGTGGCTCCTAGGCACACATTGAAAAAAAAAAGCTGAATAATGTAGTTGCAGTGTTGGTGAGTTTTATCAGATTTTGACCTTGTTAAAATGTATTTACATCTCTGATAATATCCTGAGAGGTTTTGTTGATATTTCCAAGTGTTTTAATTATTAATTTTTTTATTGAATACATTAAGAAATTCATTAGACTGTATAGATTTTTACACATTATTTTTTGTAGTATATACAGTATTATTAAATATTCATAAGATAGCAGTGTAACTAATTATAACCATGGTCCTTGAAGACAAACCCCACTTCTCTATATTACCTAATGAGGAAATCCTCATTAGCCATCCTGGTTGTCCATGTGTGAAATGTATTTTAAGGTTTATCATGCTATAGTCTAGACCCTCCCATTAAGCCAGCAGACACTTCAGCTTAGTTCAGTCACAAAGCAAAAAAGCTAAAAGATGACTTCTGCATGCCAATCAATGTGTGCAGATAGCTTTGTGCTTTTAGCAGATGACTTCATTTTTTCTTTGCTATAGACAGTTCCCAGTTTTAGCCACTGAATCCGTGCAGCCACATTTATTTGTGTCCTCAACAGTGTTACATCCTATGATTTAGTAGTCCAGGATATTATTTGTTTGTTTGAATATTGCCAGTTAAACAGTACACTACAGTCTTTTTATACATTGTGGGAACACCTGAGATGTTATTTTTACAATGTCAAAAGTACAGAGACTTGTATATGGAAAAGTTGATAATGTACTAACATGGCTCAAATGGAACCTTAAAAGGTCTGGAGTCTATTATGAGTGCATTGTGGTACTTGTTCTGGCATTAATGTTTCATTTATTTGAAATTTAACAATAATGCCAATTTGTTTTAGTATGCTCTCTAAGTTCAATAAAAGGTTACAAGACACTGGGTGACAGGTAAACCAAAAACACCTGAACCAAATATGGTTTGCCAGATCTATTTTAACACTTATGTTTTTTGTTTTGGCCTCTATAAGGTACTGCTGGATTGATTTGTCAATTATGGATTAGTCAATTGATTTTTATTTGATTTTGATAATTAATTATTTAGGCCATTTTTCAGTAATTTAAGTCATTTTTCAAGCAAAACACCAACAATTCTCTGGTCCCAGCTTTTCAAATGCGAGAAGTACTCCTTATAAAATTGTAAAATCTTTGGCTATCCCCTTATAGGGCACTCATTAAAATACTTTGAAATTCAAGACATAATAAAACTTTATTTCTATTTTTTTTTTTTCACAATTTTTCAATATGTTAAAAATAGTCACTTGCCCGATAAAGGGCTATAGGACCATTGGTCAGAAAAAAACAAGCAACTTGATGCTTCACCTTGGGGTTTTAGGAAAAGTAACTGGCATATATCCCTGATATCTGACATTTCATACACCTAACCCTAACCCATAATTGATGATTAATTAATAATGAAAATTGTTAGTATAAGTGTCCTTTGTTATTTTATGTCAGTTTATTAGTTATGGGTTTTTTGGGGGGTTTCTTGGTTTTTAGCTGGCCATCTCAAATCATATCTAGTGATCAACTGGGTACAGGCCTATTGTCAACATCCTGATCATACACATGTTATCTTCAACACTGGTGAAATAAAATGACATGGATGTGTTATCATTGACATAAAGAGTGAAAAACAACATGTCTTAGTGGAGGATACTTGGTACACATGAGTAAGTTCTCACATGATTTTATGAACATAGTTAACTGACATACACTATAGTGACTGAGTATATTTAAAATCCTTTCACCATCTTTAACAGTGTTATAGTCATTTCATTTGGCATCTATGCTGTAGCTAGAAGGAAGACCTGCTTGGACATGTCCTGGGGCCTACCAGCCCTTTTTTTTTTTGGTATTTTGTCTCTATAGGATAGTTTACAGTAGAGACACAGATGAGAAGCATAAGGTATGCATGTTTGACCACCATGGCACCATCTAAGCCATGACCAGTTGCCTTTGATATATGTGCACAATCAAATTTTAATACCTTAAGTTTTCAGAATTCAAAGAATACAGTCAGTGTTCTGCCGATCACGTGACTCTAATCAGAGACATGGAGAGGTCCTCTGCCTAGAATGACATCTCAGCTTGAAATGAAAATGAACTGAAACAGGATACTGCTTTACTTCTGAATCATCAGCGTATTTGTATAACCTTTCATGCCAAATACCAGATAAATCAGCTGAAAGGACTGACACTGAGTGCAGAAGATGGCTGCTCCATGGATGTTGTCTCTTCTTTGCTGACTGGCATTTTCCTGAAGTTCCTGTGTACATAGGCTCATACAGACTGTTACGGAGACCCTCGTGTCTCCATAGCCCTGCTAGCATCACTTAATCTACCCCCATCGCTCTCTCTTTCGTTACCTGAGAGACAGAGAGAAAAGATGACGCCGCGTCCCGCTATGATCGGAGAACTCTGCGTCCTTTTGGAAGGGTTCCCGCCTCGGCCCCTCGCCTCTGTTCTCTCTCAGTACTTACTCAGCACATGAAGCAGGCGCACAGCTCCAGGCCGGCTCCTGTATGTGGAGGATCTGTGGGTGCTTCTCTGTTACAGCGAGAGGACTCACAGCTGACCTTGTGCTAGGCCTTACCATGAGCTCAGGGGTCAATGCTTGGTAAACACTCAGACAAACCCTGTGGAGCTGGAGCACATACAGAAGATCAGTAGTGACAAACTAATGAACACACACCACTTACATATTTAAATATTGACACTATATCAATTGGTTGCCTTTGTCTTACTAGGGGCTGGTACCCAATGCAATTTCCCAGTCATTTTTCAAGATGAATATCTGTTTTTCAGACAAGGGATGATGAAGCTATTACTTTATATTTTATATCCACATTCTCTGAATATCTGAAATATTAGGGGCGTCTTCATTCATTCATCAAGTTGCTTCCCCATTTGAAAAGTCCAAATTTTAAAAACTCAAAAATCATTTAAATCATCTTTCACTCTTTGTCTTAACAAGGGATAATTGCTTCAAATCAATACATACATTCAGTGTATTTGCCGATGTATGTTTGCCTGACAATATTCTATAATCTTATCATTGACAATAACTTCTGTGTTCAAATAATAAATCTCAATAGATCAAAACTAAGAATGCATTAGTCCATCTCTCAGTAGGCCTTTTTCACTGAAGACGCTTACTGGGACACAAAGCCATCGCTAGTAACGCTTGTGTTTTTCCTATTATGACAAGTCAAAATGTCTACTGTGAAAAAGGCCTGTACATTCTGACGTCACTGCTCTGTGACACAAGCCCATCTGTAAAAACAAGTTATGAAATATAGTTTCATTTTTCATACTGTTTTTCAGCAGTAGATTACACGCAGTGCTCTAGAGAGTGTTTAGCAGGTCGTGTATATGGTATTGTCGGATTCACATTAATGAAGGAACATGTAACACATAAGGCGCGTTAATGTGTTTTTAATAGTTTTTGGACAACAGTGGAACTTCAACAAAAATGTGTTCAAACTGCACTAAATCACCGATACTTAATAATGCGTCTATTAAAGGTCACGTTGTTTGCTCATGCTATGTTTTAATATCTGACTTCATTAATTGTCTTGTGTTGTTTTTAATGATATAGGGTGACAGAGACAGTTTCCCACTGTGAACAATAAAATTCCTAATTAGCTAACTTTGGCACAGAGGAATAAGCTGCTGTATATCAGGCTTTGGCTGCTACTTGTTAGAATTATCAATTTGGTCTTTTCATGAAATTTGTTAATGATAAAATACCTATAGAATATCACCAGTCTTATCATTTAGCACATTAAGTAGAGATGTTGCTAAAGCTTGACATTGTCATAGCTTGGAATCAGTTTTGCAATTGACAATTTCCTCAACTATTTTCATCTTTTCTCTCATGAAAGTAATGTTTATCTTCACACATTTTATAATGTCAGGCAGAAATTCCAATACTGAATAAGGATTATAACTCACAGAGCAGGTACAGTTTGACCATTCAGACCATTTCCTGATGTTGTGTACAAATGGAGTTGTGTGGACTTTTTGAAAAATAATTTTTGCTATTTTAGTTTAATCCCATCCAATATATAACAGTAATATCTTCTGAAGGTCCCATGAATTAACATCGATTAAACATGTGATTTCAGGGTAGTTTGGTTGTTTTACACTCTCATTTTTCCGTTAGCAATCAATTTTTACATTATTTTGTCTGTAATTTATCTTACTAATACATGAAGTAGCAGTGCTGGTACATGATTGCTAAAGGCTCATGCTAGTTCTCTGAACAATTTATCCAAGATCAAGCATATAGCAGTATCTCATACTCTGTAATAATCTGTTGGCATCAAAGCTGTACACATTGTTTTTGCATGAGGGTAGCTAATAAAATAATACCAAATGTGTGTATGCACATATGTTTCAACTTATTGTTTAACAGCCCACAACGCCATCAAATAAGCATAATTAGGTTACATCTACTAGAGGATTTTGTAATGCTGTTGGCCAACTTTGATGATATTGGTATCTTGGCAATATGAAGTATTAATAAATCTTTACCTTCTTACCAGCTCTTTAGTAGCCATGGGGCTGTAGGTGTAAGATTTGAGTGTCCTGGGTGCAGTAATGGAACAATGTCCTAGTTGAACTGTTTCTAAAACTATTATACATTACTTATCACAGTAACTGGCATTATGATGTAACAAACCTGGTCAATGAAGTGAAATAAGGAACAAAAGACAATTCGTCTATGACTTCTTTTTCCTAAGTCCATTGGCATGTGAGCTAAAGTTAGTGAAAATGTGAAAGTGGTAAAAGCAACAACTGCGCTTGTTTTTAATTAGGGCATTTTGTTAGACATATATAGCGCTGTTATTTGTGTATACTTGTGTTATACAGTGATCTTCATTTGTTCTTCATTTAAACACTACCAGTTATAAATCCAGCCCAGTCATATCATGCTCCCGCTATAAGACAGCTTCACCCCATATCATTAAAAACAACACAAAGCTGCAGCTGCAGGTAACCATGTTCTCAGCGCTTTTTCAACTTGATGACGCCAAACCTTAGTGTTTTAATACACTTGATGTTGGGATTTAATTAATTATTTTGATATTTAGCATGCCTATGTATTATTTTGTAAGCATTATATTGTCTTGATGTTCTTAAAAAGTCTTGTAGCTCCAAAAACCCTCTTATGCATTAATTAACAAATGTTTGGTTTCACCACACACAACATCCAGCAGTGACTTTCAGTGGGTTAGTTTTATCTTTTAAATTTTCCAGTAAAAAGTGAACTAGCAGTACAATTAAGTTACAGTTTCTCATTTCTTTAATGCACTATAAATTAACTTAGCCATTCCCTCTTTGTTTTTACTTGCAGTTTTTGTTTCTTTAGGGAAACACTCACACATACATATTCCAAGTCACTACAAAACCATTACTTTCTAGATGTTGCTGCTTTCATATTGCATGTACTTTAATTCACTTACTCATAGTTCATTGCATTTTTGTTTTGTTTTTCATTTGTGTTGCATTCATTTTCCTGATCTTTTTCTTTTGAATTGTTATCCCCACCTGCATGTCTGAATTTTTGACTGTTGCACTTTTGACACATTTTCACCAGATGAATAAATAAATAATAAATAAATATTAAAAATCGAAATTAATAATGGTTTCATAGCCTATAGTCCCACAATGTCCATTCTGCTGTGTTAGGACCCTCTTATTTTAAAAATATTACAGTATTTTACAGTGTTAAAACAGCTTTGTTGAATGGTACATTTCTGTTTTGATGGCAATGCTTCTTTTAGAAAGAACATGTTACTAACATTGTATGCCATCCTATTTAGCATATCCCTTATGGAAATAGTGAAATCCATTTGAATTAGAATATGAAAAGTGTTCAATGTTCATAAGTGCATAATGAAAAATCCAGAATTGTAAATAATGATGCGTCCACTCAAAGTTGGCAGTTTGCCAGTTTGACGTTGCTGTAATACATAGTGTTAGTGTTGCATTGTGGGTTGGGCTGTAGGGACTTCATGGCATGAAAGAAGGAATATAGTGATAATTGCAGCATTATGACTCTTTTATTAGATACATTTGAATTTGTTGTGTGCTGAGTATAAGGATGTTTTATATTTTTTGATTCACCCTGTGTGTTATGCAGATAATAGCATAAGTTGCATAGTGTTACTTTTATGCATACAGTAGGTGTGAATACATTGTTGTTCGTGCCAGTAGTATAAAACAAGCCCTTTAATCCCACCCACTATTTCATTATGCTGCATAAGCATTACAAGAAAGCCTGCAGAATTTGGCAATACAATGCTGCCATAATAGCATGATTCATATGTGGTAGCCATTAAAATATCGCACTATGTCGGCCATGACTGCCTCGAAAATTCACTTCACAGATGCCCTTTGGATCCAACTGTGCCCAGGCTGTAGCACAGCCCAGCACACCCGCAGCCTCATTCCTGTTCCATAAACCTTTGATTCTTCCTCCTTTTGCTTCCCTTCTTCCTTTACTCTGCCTTTCTCCTCTCCTCTCTCCACCCCCTCTCTGATTTCTTCTCCCTCTGCCTCACTCTGTGTGTCAGTAAAGCCAAGAGAGGAGAGAGAGAGACCTGCTTTCTGCTGGCTCTGCATTATGAGAGGGAGAGTGAGGCTGAGGAAAGATAGGAGCGAGAGAGAGAGAGAGAGGGATGTGTGAGGGAGTGAGCGCTAGCAGCAGTTAAGCAGAGAGCCTGTGCCAAGAGGAGGAATGCAGCACTGCATTATGAAAACCATAGGATATAGGTCCAGCTCTCTGTGAAAGATAAAGGAGAGAAGCAGAATTTAGAAGATCGAATCCATCATATGCACAGTTTTTATTACAAATTACAAGCTAAGTAAATAATGAATACATCACCTACTGTCATATATATAACAGAGGAATGTTGAGTATAAATGCTTGTTTCTTATATATATGAATATAATCTGCAGCATTATCAGGTGCTTTTAAGTCATGAAGATCTACAATATAAGTGAGCTTTTGTGAACCCAATGCAACAATATCCAAAATCTTGTCACAGAAGGAAAACACCTTCTACTCCCCTAAGTCTAGGTATGGGAGGAGACTGCTAATCTATTTCAGGGAAGAGCTTCATTGACACAAAGGAAAATGCCACAAGCTTTGATCTCACCACATCTCCTCATCCAGATCACATCATGAACAAAGCCCAAGATTTAGGGGAGGGAAGGGGAGCAGAAGAGCACAGGCGAAGGACAGAACAGGGGTTTATTAGACTTGCCATGCATGATTTTTAGGTCAGCCCGAGGCCAAACTTTGCTCTATACACCTGCCTCTCTGTAAGCAGGGGGCTCCAGTCTTGGCATGGAGCTGTGTTTTCCCGAGCTATTTCGGGGACAAAACTGAATTTAGCCACTTACTTTCAGCACTATGAAATGTTATTCTCACAGTGCCTTTTTGAAATAATGTAATACATACAATATATTTAAACAAGGTCCACAGTGTTTAGGTCCTCGTGGTTTAGAATAGCATGATACTGTGAGGTATGGGTGTGGAGAGTCTTAATTGTGCTGTTTAGTACATACAATGGAGCATTTACTTTGACCACCAGTTCCCTTTGGTAAAGACAATTGCTAAAAGGTTACCAGTTATCTAAAAACCATTGTCATGGAAAAGAAAATCAATTTAGGATGAATAAATTTCCATTTCTTTCTTTGTCATAGAACTCTAAAATGGTGGACAGTTCTGTGCAGCAATTGTGTAGTTCACAGATACTAAGTGAAGCAACAATCATCTCAGCCCACGAAAACCATTCCTTGAAGCAAAAGCTGGCATTAAAGTAGTGTACAAGCGAGAGGCAAAAAGTCACTCAGCCAAGAAATGACAGTCCAACACATAATGTCATTTTTAAATAGGATAGGTTTAACACGTGTGAAAATACATAGTGACGTAAACTGATGTTATGATCAATCAGAAATGTGTTATGCAATCAGTTAAACAATTTATCCTTACCAGTTATCACTTTCCATCTCCAGGAGGGTCAGGAGCTGATCCAGGAGAAGCCGGAGCTGCGTTCAGTCGTTCAGCAGAAGCTGGAGGAGATCAGAGAGTGCTGGTCCGACCTGGAGATCACGACCAAGGCCAAGGCCCGTCAGCTCTTTGAAAATAACAAGCCTGAGCCGGCAGTGAAGAGCTACTCGGACCTCGACAACCAGCTCTCCCACCTGGAGCAGCAGCCCCCCCAGCTGGAACAGGCACACCATCTGCCCACTTTCAATGAGCAGCTCCAGAAGTTCCAGGCAAGTATCAAGGCCCTCCAGGGTCTCGCTGAGAAGGTGTGGGCACCGTCTCTTGTAATGAACTAGTGTTACTGAGACCTAAGTGATTCTTTCATGTATGAAACATTTTCACATGTGAAAGGAGTCTGCTTCCCAGCCACAAATGATTATATTGGTGGAGTTACCACTATCAGTTGGTCATGCTCTGAATTCTGCACATCTTCAACCTTGTCTAGCAACTTGCCCTTTGTCCTGCACGTGCATTCCATATTTGCATATTTACATTATTCTTGCACTCTTGTCTTTGAGCACAGCCTCAAGAGTTTGCCACTCAGCAATTCACTACACATATTGTGTGAGCATGTACAAATAATACCTTTAAATCTCGAATCTTAAACCTCATTGGAAAAAGGTTTTGGGAGGTTTTCAGCAACAACAAGCAAATACATGCTGCAAATAACAAGCATAGCTAAGTATTCATTACCTAGTATGATTTTTGTCAATATGGAAGTTCAGGTAGACCAACTTGCTACCATTTTTAATCATTATACTTTTATATCTTTTTCACTTGGCTTCAGCAGTGCTGGAGGAAGTATTGAGATCTTTTACTTAAGAAAAAGTAACGATAACGCAGTATTGAAAATACTGCAGCAAAATGTATTTAAAGTTTAAAGTGTTATATTTATCATATATATATTGTTGAAATATTATTTCTGATGCAATTATATACAAGCCACATATTATCTCTGTGAAGATGGAACTAATTTTAACAATTTTACTTATGTTTGGGCAGTTTAATTTATGACGGCATCATACTTCATAAATTGCGCCAGTAACTAACTAGCTGTAAAACAAATATAGCGGAGTTGAATGTATAAACTTCGCCTCTGAAATGTAACGGAGGAGAAGAAGTATTAAGTAGCATAACATGGAAATACTCGAGTAAATTACAAGTACCTCACTGTGCAGTAGTTGATTACTGTAGTTGATTAAATGTACTTAGATGTACTTGTACTACATTCCTCTGCGCTTCATTTCTGCCAAAAAAAAGCGAAAATCTTTGATTCTTTGACTCCTCCCCGTGACATTTAACCAAAAAGATTATTTCTACCTCCACAGCACCTTTACCCATGAGAAATGTTAGTATGACTAAAACTCTCTAATCTGCCTTGATGTAGCTAATGCTTTTGACAGACTGCATACTTCAGCTCATTGTTGTTTATGTAATTTTCCTCAGCTCAGACATGTTTCCACAGAGGCCGCATTTGTGGCACAACACAAGGTTCAGTGGCATTAAAAAATGCACCATATGCTTTTTTTCTTTGAAGTTAGGCCACCCCTTACGTAAACCTGAACTGTTCCGATAGGAAAACGGCTGATGTGCTCTGTTTGTCCATCCATCATATGGCTGTAACATGACCTTCCCCTTCCCTTCTGTGTAGGCTATGGAGTCCCAGATAGGGGACTTTTACAAGGATGTGGGAGAGCTTGGAAGCTTGCAGGGGGTCTGTCTACCCCAGCGAGGGCTGATGGCAGGTGACAGGGAGGGCGGCGAGCAGTCAGGCGTGGTAGAGACCCGCATCGTCCGCCTCATTGAACCCCTGAAGGAGAGACGCCGCATCCTGCTGGCCTCCAAAGAGATGCACCAAGTCGCCCAAGACCTGGAGGATGAGATAGTGAGTGCACACTTCTTTTCTCCGAGTTCCCCATCCTTTCATTTCATACATTTCCTGTTCTTCATATACTGTCTTTTTAATCCATTTTGTGTTAGAGTAAGTATATTAAGGTATATGGTATTATGGTACGAATATGTGTCTTCTCCATGGTTTCCATGTTTAATACTGTTCATAGTTACATAGGCATTCTGAGGATGTAATGACCTGACTGTGGTTACTTGATAGCTGTGGATTCAGGAAAGGCTTCCCTTGGCCTCCTGTAAGGATTATGGGAATAACCTCCAGAGTGTACAGCAGCATGTAAAAAAGAACCAGGTAAGTGTCAAAGATGACGTATGGCCATGATCAGCTGAAATGTCACCTAACCTCGCTCAGTCTGGGAACTTACCTCTGATTGGTCCTTCAGACACTCCAGAGGGAGCTGACAGGGCGGCGGGCTCGTGTTGAGGAGGTTCTGGACCGGGCGGGGATTATTGCTTCGCTGAGGACTCCTGAAGTGGAGTTTGTGCGTGAAGGTGCGGGGCATGTGCGCCAGCTGTGGGAGGTTTTGCAGCTGGAGACGGAGAGGAGATCTGTGATGCTGGACGCCGCACTGCAATCTCAGCAGTACTACAGTGAGGCAGCTAAAGTGGAGTCCTGGCTGTCAGGTCAGAAGCTCCATCTGGTCAGTGAAGAAAAAGGCACGGTACGGACAGCTCTCATAGTCATATAGCTATTTGTTGGTATAAATCCTAAGTAAACACGTGAAACCTACATCCTGACATTATTCTGATTTTTTTCAGGACGAAGCAAGCACCCTGCAGCTGCTGAAGGCCCATCTGGCTCTAGAACAAACAGTGGAAACATATGCAGAGACAGTAGGCATGCTATCACAGCAATGCCAGCATCTACTGGAACTTGGACACCCAGAAAGGTGTGACATAACCCACCATCACACAAAGCACACATGTATAGAGATAAACAGATAAATGGAGGAAAATTAGGTTTTTGCATTCTGTCTGCCCTGTAGGATAATATAATATATTAATGTCAATGCTCATCTACTTGGTCGCTTTTACATTATGTTTTCTCTCAATTTTCAACAGTGAGCAGATCACCAAGCAGCAGTCCCATATAGACCGACTGTATGTGTCTCTGAAGGACATGGTGGAGCACAGAAAGACCAAGCTGGAGCAGCAGTACTGGCTCTATCAGCTCAACAAGGATGTGGAGGAGTTAGAGAAGTGGATCACCGAGCGTGAGGCAGTGGCCAGTTCCACTGAACTGGGCCAAGACCTCGAGGATGTCACGGTCAGTCCATCAGCACCGTTTTAGTTGCTGCATTACTCTAACCACATATTAAATTTTTACACTCTGAGTAATTTATGAACAGGATGAACCATGGTCATATAATTATATGTATAATCATATATAGTAGTAGTAACTTTAAATTTCACAAAAAGTTGTTTGTTTTCAATCTTTATTAGAGACAATGTGTGAGAGTAGTACACACCATAAAAATAGTCTTATAATGTCAGGACATTGTTCATTCTGTCCATCGGCTAATAGAAAGTTCTGATCTATGTATTTATTTATTGACCTTCTGTATTTCATTGTTATACAAAAGCTGAAAGACATCTGTTTGTTTCAGCAGCACATGTCTAAATGAACTAGCATGTAGAAATTATTTTGGAGACTGTAGACTTAAGAATCCACTACACAGTAAGATTGCAATGAAACTGATCATTTAGCGAGCCATGAAGCAAAAAGGATACAAGAGGATAAAGTGAAAAGACTAATACATTAAATCACCTTATGGCTATCATTTTGTGGGGGGGGTGAAATTTCAGAAAAAAAGAATATTATGCATAGTCATTACTCAGAAGCATCATATACATATACTCGTGATGGGGTTGCCAGTAGTGAGCACATTTGCCCCTCTATTATGAGCCTCACAGTAGTAGTATTCATTGCATCAGGTAATGCACAGTTTTATTTCATTGTATCTGAATGAATTAGTTCATGTTATTGTGTCCAGTCCCTATAGTTTTGTGTGGGTCGTGTGTGTTTCAGGTGCTTCAGGAGAGATTTACCAAGTTTGCCTCAGAAACCAACAGCATTGGCCAGCAGCGCATGGAGCAGGTGAACAAAATGGTGAACGAGATGATCGACTGCGGCCACTCCGATGCAGCCACCATCGCTGAGTGGAAGGACGGACTGAACGAGTCGTGGGCCGACCTCTTGGAGCTGATGGAGACCCGCAGACAGATGCTGGCTGCATCCCACCAGCTGCACAAGTTCTTCACTGACTGCAAAGAGGTACAGTCAAAACAAATATCAGCCTGTGATTCAGGCATACCGTGTTCTTCATCACAGTTTCAAAGGTAGACAGTCTGGCCGTGACATGCGGTTTCTATTTTTAACGCACTCGTGATGATGCTGTCCTGTGTTGTAGGTCTTGGCTCAGATCTCAGGGAAGATGAAGCAGCTGCCAGAGGTGAGGGCGTGCCAAGCCAACATCACCAATCCAGCCACCCTGCAGAGACTCATGCACTCCTTTGAGCATGCCCTTCAACTGCTAGTCGCACAGGCAAGTAAAATCTCTCCTTTCTGAACTCATCAGTTGCACAGTGTACCTGCTGCTCGTGAGGAAAACGATGAGTCACCAAAAGGATTTTTGACAAAAAAACTGTATCGGCAACATCCTTGGCATAACCCAGGTCTTTGGCTAGATAAGTAAATTTAAATACAGTATATGCTGGTTTATTTGTGCTTGTTTGAAATAACTTGTTTTGTTCAACCAACAGTCATAAAACCTAATTTTATCATTACAATTCAATTTATTTTCTACAAACAACCATTCTTAGACACTGACTATATTCTGCTGTGATTCAGCCACTGACTCCCTTCATCCTGTCTTACAGGTGAGGCAGCTGCAGGAGAACGCTGCCCAGTTGAGAACTATCTATGCTGGTGAGAAGGCTGAGGCCATCATGGTCAAAGAGCAGGAAGTGATGGAGGCGTGGAAGGAGCTGCTGAGCTCTTGTGAGGCCAGTCGCGTCCAGGTCACTTCAGTAACCGACAAGGTGCAGTTCTTCTCAGTGGTGCGTGAAAACCTGATGTGGATGGAAGGCATCATGGGCCAGATAGGATGGGATGAGCCCAGGTAAGGCGCCTGCTGTATCCTTGTTTTGCTGTGGACCTTCTTTATTCTTCTGTGTTGAGATGTGCATAAAACCTATTGTATACAGTATATGGTCCAGGTTTAGTAGTTGTGGTTTAGACTGAAAGTCTCTGTGGTCTTACAGTCCCTGTAGACAATATTCCATTACTGTGTAGTGGCAAATTAGGTTGCTGTGCAACCTTGACCTAATTTTACATGACATCTGTTGTTAAATTTTTCATATGATGTAATTGGGGACTATAAATTTTACAGTGTAATCACTGCCATTATTTGTCATTTTACCACGCTAGTTCCACTGTGCAATAAGCTTGCCAAACTTTCACTTTCACTTCAACTTGAAATCTTTTAGCAGGTTTATCAACATATGCATGAACATACAGCACTGTGGTACTGATAAAGAAAACATATGTACATGTCCTGTATGGTGCTGCAACCAATGATTTCTTCCATTTAGAGCTGAAATGTTTGGTCAAGTAATTGATTAGTTGGCCAACAGAAGATGCTAATCTTTTGACTATCTGTTAATCATTTCAGTCATTTTCAAGCAAAAATGTCAGAAATTCTGTTGTTCGAGTTTCTCAGTTGTTGAGAATTTCTGCTTTTCCATGTCTTATGTTATAGTAGTGAATATCTTTAGGTTTTGGACTTGATGATTGAACAAAACAAGTCTTTGGAAGATTTCACCTTGGGCTTTAAAAACCTGTGATTTTTTTTAAACTATTTTCTGTAATTTTGTTGACTAAAGGATTCATTCATCATACACAGTCCTAGGTGATGTCTTCAAATTGCTTGTTATGTCCAATCAACAATCCCAAACCCAAAGATGTTCTATTGATACAAAACAGAGAAAAACAATAAATACCAAGGGTCTCTATACGGAACCCGTAAATATTTGACATTTTTGCTTAATAAATGACTTAAACGATTAATTGAAGAATACAATTCTTACTTTATTAATTTTAAGGCAACAGGCCATCACGGTGGCCTAAAACAGGACATATACCATGTAACTATCATGTCCATGGTTAAAATCCAGCCTTTGTTGCATGTCATCCCCATCTCTCTCCCCGCACATTTCCCATCCATGTCTCTACTGTACAATATCAGAGATGAAGGTCAAAGGCCCCAAAAATAATCTTTGCATCTTAAAAAAACCCCCAGAAATTAATAAACTAATAAGCGAGAAATTCTGAAGAGCAGCTAATTGATTGCCTGATCGTTTTAGCACTAGTACTATATTACAGTATGTAAACTGGTGTACTTGACAACATTTTACACTCTTCTAAAGATTCTCTCATAGTATTTGTTGCTTAATCTATTCTAAATAATGTGATCTATCCCTTCTCAGGGATCTAACAGCTCTGGAGGTGATGATGAAACAACATCAGGAGCTAAAAGCCAAAATAGACGGCCGCAGCAAGACCATACAGCAGTGTGCAGATCTCGGCAAGATCCTGATAGCTGCAGGCAACCCTGCATCAGAGGAGGTCAGGCTAACAAAAACAGTACCACCCATATGCATGACTATGCCACAGAAGAACACACAAAACCAATGCTATCATTGATTAAGATGTGGCAGTGTGTTGTTGTGGTCATGCCTGCAATCTGTATGTCACCACAGATAAAAGAGAAGTTGGACAGCCTTCTGGCTAAGCAGAAGGATCTGGTTGAGAAATGGGACAAACACCAGGAAAGGTTACAGCGCAGTGAGTAACTCATTAGACAACTACATCAGAGCAGAAGCAGCTCTTAACACAACACTATGTTAAATGTCAAATGGGCTCAGACTGTAAATGTTTTTTCCACTTTGTCCTGTTATCATGAATCATTTATGAATCTTATTGTTCTTCATGTTTGAGCTAACGTTGCACACTCAGTCTGAACATGACTGAAATGATACGATATACATCGGAGCTATGATCTAACACATAAATATCACCACAAGCATTTAAACAACAGATTTCTACTGGACTGTGCATTAAAATTTGGTCATGATGGTAACTGTGCTGCTGGTCTGCTTTCACCTCCAGAGCAGGAAAGGTTCCAATTTGCCCAGGAGACGGTAAAGGCGGAAGCCTGGCTGAAGGCCAAGGAGCCGCTGATCACCTCCAAGGAACCAGAGGGAGGAGAGGCCCGGGCCCAAACAGACGAGGTTGAGCAGCTCATCCTTCGCCATGAGGCCTTCCGCAAGGCTGCTGTAACCTGGAAAGAACGCTTCAGCTCTCTCCGCCAGCTTTCCGCAGTAAGCTTGACTGTAGATAAATGTTTAATCAGTTTGGTAGAGTCACAATTTAATGCTGCTACAGGAAAAAATGTGACCTTGGGTTGTTGTGTTTGCTTAGCAGGCATGGGCGCATCCCATGAGTTTGCATCGTTATGGGCTTAAATCTGTCTCATGACGTTTACTGCATGTTGTGTACCCTCACTCACTGCACCCCATCTGCCTTTCATGCGCCTTTGTTTAGTAGCCAATAAAACAGACTGGTTTGAGCAAATCATTCTTGATAACTTGGTGTACCATTTTATTGGACCATCCTGCCTTTGATTTCTTGTTTTAATTGGATTTGTGTAGTGTTATTAGTTATTTAGTAACTCTCTCTTCAGGCTGAGAAGAAAAAAGAGGAGGAGAAAAAGACAACCCCACTCTCCAGCCGAAGGATGTTCCCATTATCTTGTCTGACTCCCAGCGTCCCCTCAACCAGTGCTACCTCATCTTTCTTGAGGCAGACGGTACAGGCGCATATAGAACCCAAACCCTTACAGACCAGTCTGGATCTGGGTGCCACCCCTGCAACCCAGAGATTGTCTTCATCCCTAGCCAGCTACAACCCAGTTATAAATGGATCAGGCTACCACGGACTGGAAACACAGTGCAGTGGGAAGTTGATGAGCTCCTCATACCTTGGGATGAACCACCAGGCAGCCGGAGGTGGAAGTGACTCCGGTTTCTCTGCGATGACCTCCCACAGTGGAGGAGCAGATACTTCTACTTACCTTGGGATAAACCATCAAACTGCTGGCAGTGCAGAGAGCTCTGGGTACTTTGGACTGACTACTGGGTGTGTGGGTGGTATGCAAAACCATCTAGGCAGTGGCAGGTTAGGAAGTTCAGGTAACCTAGCCCAGCAGCCAAGCTGTGGAGGTATGGGAAGCCCTGGCTTTCTGCCTCAGCAAAATATGGGCAGTTCTGGATATTTGGCTCAACCACAAAATATGGGAAGTTCTGGATACTTGGGACAGCAGCCTAATTTAGGGAGTACAGGATATTTGGCACAGCAGCCTAATATGGGGAGCTCTGGGTATTTGGCACAACAGCCTAATATGGGGAGTTCTGGGTATTTGGCACAACAGCCTAATATGGTGGGTTCTGGGTACCTAGCGCAGAATTATCAGAGCAGTGGGGGAATGGGTAGCTCAGGATATCTGGCACAAAATCATTACAGTAGTGGAAGTCTGGGTAGTTCTGGTTACCTGGCTCAGAGTGGTGGCATCATGGACCCTAAAATGGCATATGCATGGCAGCACCTGAAGGCTGACTTCATGCAGCCCAGGATCAACCATATCCACAAGGCTGTAAACCCCCTCCTAGAAGCCAGTAGAGTGCAGCGGGAACAGTTTGGGGACATCCCAATGGCAGACATGATGGGCCCAGAGTCAGGGCTGGAGCTCCTCCACGGCCGTCTCCAAAGGGATCCCCGTGGCAGCCGCTCTGATCCTCAGATGGACCATCTGAGGCGAGAGAGGGAGTACAAGCTGGGTAGACAGACCTCCAGTGAACAGGAGATCCAGGCCAGACTTAACGAACTGCCGCTGATTGTGCGTCAGGAGCGCTACCGGAGGCGCCTGGAGAGGCAGTCATCCAGTGAACAGGAGGGGAGCAGCAAGCAGAGGCTGCAGAGGCAAGACTCGAGTGACCTGGAGGGCTCCGTCAAGGAGGGCTCTGACAAACGCTCAGGGTATGTGAATGAGTTGTGCTGGTGACAGTGAAATTCAAATGATCTTAACAAAATTTGGCTTTAGTCAGCACTGTCCAACGTGATCCTAAAGATTTTTAGGGTCACATGATGATTTTGTTCACTGTTTGAGAGACTCATGTTTGTTGTCATTGCAGGGAGAAGAGATCTACCATGGCAGAGATTGTAGAACAAGTCCAGGAGAGAGAAGCAGCACATGTGAGTTAGATTGCATTCAGTATATCACAACAATGTTGTGTATGTTCATTTATCTTTGTGTCTTGATGTCACATTCTATTTTTCCCTGCTTTCTCAGGCACGAGGAGAGCCGTATCGGCCTCCTAGCAGCCTCTCAGCACCAGTGACTCGTTTTGACGGACGTCCTCGTGCACGAGACCGCCCCAAACCGAGGAGAAGGCCCCGTCCAAAAGAGCCAGAGGAGACGCGACGTTCTCGCTCAGCTCCAGCTACTGGTGCCCCAACAACACCTCAGCCACCTTCACACACTGCCCATAACGAAGGCTTCCTCTACCGCAAAAAGGCCACCACCTCTGACCTTGAAGCTCAGCAGAGAAGCCCAAACAGGTGAAACACGACTGTTAAATCATACAACAGACAAGACGTGCTTTGATCATTCAGTAAACCCCTTATGTCCCAACACGTTGAAGCAGTGTGCATGGGGCTCTGACAAAAGCAGTACTCATAATTTGAAGAGTTTGGAGGGTGGTGTGTTTTCAAAACAAAAAACACAAGAACAAAAATGTGAGGAATGGATTAAACCATGTGTCTTTCAGCCCTAACATAAGAAATGTTAGCATGTCCAGCTAACTGGCTTACAACCTACAGTAGTAACTGATCTTTACCTCCAAGGCCAAGGAGCACATCATGAACTACTTACAGTAATTTGTGGGATTGCATTACACAAAAAAAAGCCCTAGTCACAAGTAGCACATCCACTGTGCTGTGTTTCCCCACTGTGTGGAAGTTGATCATGGAGGCTATCAGATTAGGCTAACATTAGTAGTAAAAGTGAACACAAACTGTTTAAGAATACGTAAAATGGGTTATGTTAGAACGAGTGCTGTCAAACGATCAAAATTTTTAATCAGATTAATCACAGGGTTGCTGTGGATTAATTTCAATTAATCATGATTAAATATCATTCATTTTTAATCTATATTAATCACGTTTCATTTTGCATGAGCAAACAGACTCAAGAAAGAAGGGAACATATATGCACTTAACGTGTTTATTAAACACCTTTAACAGTTAATGTTAACAAAAAAACTTGTCTCTTTTTCAAAACAAACATTTATCCACATTAATGTGGCCCTGTTACTCCTTTTTCAGCCAGCTACTAAGACAAACTAACTTGTTGACATTGTCAGTACCGGATCAACTGCCCATTTGCGCATGCGCAGCAGCATGGGCGATGGTATCTCTACTTGGACAAACTGCCCGAAATGCGTTGCCAGAGACGTTTCAGGGATTTTGAGTCATTCTGCGCTGCAGATGGGTTAATTGCGTTAAAATTTTTGATCAGATTAATCATGATGATGGATTAACACGTTAACTTTGACAGCCCTAGTTAGAACAAATAACAGTCTGATCTTAGACTTACCACACTTGTAATACTTGGACTAACTAACTCATTAGTACTCTACTTCTGTCTGAAATCAGGTTCACCACTGTTTCTAAAATTACAAAGAATTCTAAAGGTAAATCTGCCACCACCATCAGTAAACTGCAAGAGTAACTAAGTGGGGTGGGACTCTGCAAACAATCAATTAAAGCGCTAAATGAATATCTAAATCTTTATTTTGTTGTCTACCTTTGTAATGATTGTATCATATAATGTTAATTTAGGTAGAAGTGAAAAAATGTCTAGATGTCATGTCCAGAAATGTATTTAATCTTTTTCTGTTAAGATCCTCTTAACGTGTCATTTTGATTTTACAGCAAGTCCTGGGTGAACGTATATTGTGTGCTGAAAGAGGGAAAGCTGACCTTCTACAAGGATGCAAGGAACCACACCACAACATACAATGAAGAGCCTCCTGTTGACCTTAGTATCTGCTCATTTGATCCTTCAATGGGATACAAGAAGAAGAAAAATGTCTTCATTCTTCAGTAAGAGCTGTTTTATTCTGGCATTTGTGATTTTAAATTGGGATTTTAAAAAGTGTAACTTACAGCCTATAGCCTATTTCTCCAGACCTCAGAATATTAAACAGGGGCAGTATTGTTACATGTGTTTTTAAAAGGCATTGCAGTGCATGACAAACTGACAATCCCTGTTGATTTTCTCTACAACAGAATGAACGATGGAAACAACTTTGCGTTCCATGCAAAAGATGAGGTAAGAACATTTGTATTTAAGTCATGTTTAAGAGAAGCAGACATTAGGACAATCAACTGTCCTTTACTTTAGACATTCTATGCGCCATAAGAGGTCCAAGAGGGACTTGCACCTCTATAATTTAGGTTTTCCACAGCTACATGTATTCAGTAATGTTAAAGGATAAGTCTGGTGATCTGCTTCATTTATTTTATTATGAAAACATCAAGGCAACTATGAAGTGATCCAACTAACAAATGCTGATTGTGTTTTTCAAGCCTGAAATATTTTATTCCTCTCACTGACATGGCTCCATTATCAGCGAGCCATGCTATCAGCGAGCCATGTCAGTGACATGATCCTTCATTACTAGGAATACGCACACTAGTTTAATTTGATATAATCCCACACACATAATCCTGCTGCCCCCAAAACGGACTATGTGGAATATGGATTCATCCGCAGCTGAAAATAGTCCCCAATCAAACATATTTCCCCTTGTTTCAGTGACCAGCTGTTTTAAGAAATTATTGAGCCTTTTTAAAAAAAAAAAAAAAAATTTGCCTCGCCTGTAGAAACCAATGGGCTAGGGGCTGAGAAACACAGACATGATGGGGACTTTATTGGTTTTGGTCCTTTCCTCAGATTTGCTGACAATAACAAAATTATACAGTAGCGCCAGCCCCATCCTTTGAAAAATAATAAACAAACAAGAACCTGCATACTAAAAAAATGAATAGATTGAGAACATTTTGTTCAGTTTTCACACCTTTTGATCATCACCTTATGCAAATAAATGTCAGACGTTGCATCGGTTTGTCTATTTTTAATTTCCTTTCTTTTTGTATTCCTCTATTGGATTACTAAAATAAGACAAGATATGAGCAGAATATATAGTATACTGCCAGTATTTTCAGATATCTGGACAACTGCAAGGGGAATATTTATTTTTTCTTTGATGCTTCAGGGAATTATCTCAGTGCTATCCCTATATGGAACATGTGCCTTCCTGTGTGTAGGTGTTCAAGGAGACTTATGAAAGACTTTCATTCACCGTAAAAACACACTCAACTGGAAGGACCTAGTCCCAGCTTTTTTAATGCTGCATCAAGCAACTTCACATATTGGCGGCCCCATGTGGCAGTGGGAGATAACTGATGGAACTCTTCAAGTCCAACTGAAATTAAATTGCATTTTTGGTCTGCTACAGCATATATATGTTCTCTGTAAATCACTTGTCCTGTGTTCTCCTTTGAGAAACAAATCAGAAAGCAAAAGGGAGACACTTCTGTTTAATATTTTTTCTTTTAATTGAACGGTGTTAATGGTGTGGTACATAGATGGAGACCTTATTTTGTTACAGCCAGTGAAATCTGCATAAAGCACTAACATCAGCGTTCCATCATAGGCAGAGCAGACACTCACACTGAGCCACACACCAGCCTGTTACACAAAACTGAACAACAATCTCCTTCTTATCCAACATACAAACCTGAACACAGGTCTTGTCCTGCACCTTAGCTTGCTGAATGAACGAACAAGCAAACATTCACCTGAGAAAAGTGCATTTGAGCAGCTGAGCATTTGCATTTGAGCTAATTAGCTGCTCAGCTGCAGCACATTAAACAGCATGTAAACAAACCACAAAAGTCACTTGCAGTTTCTTTACTTTTCAGCAGCACTAACAACACGCTGTCTGCCCATGACGTGTAGGTTACAAAGCAAGTTTGTTTACTTTGTCTCTCGTTCTCTACAGTGTAGCCTGCCACCTGCCGTCTGTCCGACACCGACAACTGTCTTCATCCATTTAATTATAAAAACTATTAACCATACATTTAAACTACAAAGCCTGACTACAAAAAGAGATGACTAAATATGATTTCAGTTGGACTTTAAATGTGTCATGCATTTCATTTACTAGAAACTATTACTTATACTTCTGTTCCACTCCATTTCAGAGAGACTTTTCTACTGCCCTATATTTAGACAGATATAGTTACTAGTTAGTTTTGAGATTAAGATTTTACATTAAAAACATGCTTTGTTTCTGCCCCATTAATCCTCTCATGGCCCCTCAGATTTATCTTGTAACCCATAGAGTTGGGAACCGTTGAGAACTGTTCATGTAAAACCAGTTTTACCTCTGAGCAGCTACAGCAGTAAAATGCTGTTTACACATTGATACATCGGGATTAGCAATCTAATAATGGTATATATTGCATAATGCTATATCAGTCACAGGGGGCATTTTGCTGCAGAATGAGTACTTCTACTTTTGATACTAGTTTGTTGATAACACATACTATGTAAGATTTTGAATGCAGGACTTTTACTTGTAATGGATTACTTTTACATTGTTGTATTGGTACTGTGAGCTAAGTAAAGGATTTGAGTACTTCTTCCACCACTGGTGATGTCATTAAGTTTGAAACCCTGTCATTTTTTAAAGGGGCATGATGGCTGATGTAATATAGGAAAGGTACAACACTCTTTCAAGGTCATGCACCTGAAACCAATTTGCTCAAATTACAGGAATGTGTACACTTTTCAGTTGTTGTAGGCTTAATTTTTGATCTGGAATCTTGAATAAATCACAAAATACAATATGAAAAACAGGTAAATAGAATGATATTACATAAGAAAGAGACTCTTGACTTCCTGTGTCTTTTTCTGATCTCTGCAGGAGGACCTGAAGGCTTGGACTTCAAATATCACCACCTGTATAGCTGAGCATGAGGCCATGGCCAAGTGGGACAAGCCAGGCACCTCGTCCATGGACCCCGACCACTCAGAGAGGAAGGAAAAGTCGGAGGGGGACGCAGATGCCAGGTCAGAGAGGTCTGAGCTCAACGAAGGGGAGGAGAGGTCCGAGAAGGAGAGGTCAGAGAAAGGGGATGGCTCTGAGAAGTTAGACACATCAGAAATTGCCGACAAATTGGAGGGCGGGGCGGGGGGCTCCAGCACGTCTGGAAAGAGCAAATGAGGAGCCCCTTTGTGTTTTAACATTACTCACTGACTAAAGGCGTAGGAGGCAGTGGGTGGGAGGGATGGATGGAGAGCATGTGCAGCTAGGTTTGCAGATCCTCAGTCACAGAGCTGGAACACACTGAGGCCACGGTCCTTGGACTGACTATTGTTACTGTGACAGACTTATCTCTCAGCCCCTCCCCTTCACCCAGGCAATACATCAGTGCTTGCATTGTGCCACCTGCTGGTAGATAGGAGGTTGGCCCAGACAGACAGACATAGACAGACAGACACAGACAGACAGACAGACAGACAAACAGACAGACTCCAACAAGTGGTCCCAGGAATTAGCCACTGTCACGTCCCATCGTTGATCGTTTAATCTCTTGGATTCACAGCATCTTTCTGTATGTATCTTTGACTGATAATGTAATGCTCTGTCTAGCTAGACAAACCCGAGAAGTGGTGAATGAAATGTTTCACAATATTAAAAAAGAAAAAAATGTTTTTTGAAGCAATATACTTTTTTATTTCTTCTCTTTGTTAAAGAGAGAAAAAGGGAAAAGGAAACAAGAAATAATTGCAAATGTGAACTCTATGATTTGTCACATCCACGTAAGCTTACTCCAGGCAGTTGTGCACCTTAGACACTTGACACATCTGTATACTAATCATAATGACATTTAATCCCATCACATGGCTAGCTTTGAATCATCTTAATATAATGGAATGCTGGTGTTATCCACCTGACTTCATTGGTGTCAATGAATACACATGATAACAGTTTCTTTATATTTTTTTATTATTATTATTATTATTATTATTGTTATTATTATTTGTCCACTATGATCCATGTCAAGAAAAGAGCTTTCCATCAAATTCTAATCCATTAACCTAAGGTGTGTTCAAAGTGGCAATGCTCAAAGTGACACTAAGCCTATGTGACACAATGCCTTTGTATACATGACAAAAATCAGAACATTGCATGAAATAGTCTATTAGTGCACCTGTTAAACTTGCCTTTATTTTTATGTTCTTGAGATAATTTGGGCAGTATTGGAATTGCAATAATTTGAGGTGAGTGTGGGGAGAATGGATTTTGCTATCATGGTCCACATTTCAAAATCCAGAGGTAAGTTTGACAAAGTAGGGTTGTCTTCTATCCACAGTAAGCATGAGAAGAAAGAAGTGTTTTTTTGTTTTTTTGGGTGCGGGGGATATATACCAGAGAAGTGACTACTCCTTGATCTGTAACACGAATTAAGAAGCCTAATGGCCCCTCTGCTGTTTGTACTGTATTACTGCGATTTATTTTCCACTGAATGTACTGATTTCAGCTGTGAAATGTTCAATCACCACCGAGTTCGTGGTGCCCAAAATTGTAAAACCCAGAAGCAGTTCACTGAGAGTTAAACCTCTCTGTACCCTGTGTCTTTCATTTGAAGCTCAAACTGATTAGAATCTCTCCATCAAAGGCAAGTTAAATGTAAAACTGTCATGATTCAAGTCATGAATTGTATATACCTATCTTTGTATGTATACCAATAAATCCTGTGCTCTAATAAAACAATACTCTGAACTGAAATGGGTAAAATTAAAACATTTGTATTAATCCACAAATAAAAACAATCATCACTCAAATATATTAATGTTTATTACATTTAAATGAAAAATATGCAAATTAGGAGTCACTATTAAATATCATAGTGTATATACGTACACCAGTATCTAGTTGTATGAAACACCTTTTACCAGGGAAGAGCAGCAGGACATACTGTAGGTATGCTTGTTGTATTTTTATATGCCTATATTTATTCATATCAGATTCAGGAGTTGCCCCGCAGCCCCAATAAGAACTTGTAATAATAGTGGATTGAGTAGTCAGTGTGTCTGTGAGAGGTGTGCTAAATTTATTATTATTTAAACTACAGACAAGAAAAAAACATCCACTAGCCTGGGCAGTTCAGTACATGCTGCTCTGGATAATCTAATTATTGGTGACTAAAGTGAAGTACAGTATGCTGTGATCACAGAGATGAACATCCATTAGTCCACTTATTGTTTGTCATTTATGTCAATTATTTTTACATATAAGTACAAGTAAAGTTTCCTTAATGTCAGTAAAATGTAGCCATTTTGACACATTGTACTACATTAAAGACACAGAAGGAAACAAGCGTGCTGTGTGCAGTAAAACACAGACAGCAGCTGTGATTTTATTCAAATGTACTTACAGTGTTTTTCCATTTTCCACCCTATCAAAATTACATCTCAAATATGTAAAAAATGACTAATTAACAGTCTTCCTTTCTATAAGAACACCAAAAGTATATCTCAGATGCAGCAGTATTTGAATTCACTGACTTGAGGATTGTAGTGACAGTTTGCTGTATGTCTGTATTACTGCAGCCTTCAAATTAGTCGAACGAGAATAGATAAGCTATGTTATGATGTGAATGTTATTTTCATTTGTCAGTCACTGTTTGTTTTTTACATAAGTGCCATGTCATGCAGTTTGCTGAAACAGTGGTTCGGAAGAGAAAACAACTGGTTCTTGAAACATGAATAACGTTTCATTTGACTTGACACTCGTCTGACAGTGAGCCTGTCATTGCAATACACATTTTTATCATTGAAATAGGAGCTATAGTATTTTCATGTGGCTGTAATTGTTCTGATTCATTGCTCATGGCAGATATTTAGCCCGCATCACCATGTGCGTTTTAAGTGTTTGCTTCCCATCACTTTTATGAAACACAGGGGATTTTTTTCCACTATGTTATAACAGTAACAGTCGAAATTAAATAAGCAGCATAACCGTGACTGAAGAAAAAAATATTGTGCAAACTTTGTTTTCTTCATTGATGGTCTTACAAGTGTGTATGTCTTTGTTACTTTACATTACAACTTGCTGCTATGACATTAAATAAACCTCCAAACTTGCTGATGCAAACTTGACGTGGAATTGATGTGGACACACATGCTGGTCGCACACATACACACACCTAATGGAAACAGTTTGTTCCTCACATTGATTTCAACTACAAGCTGACTGGTTCTCTTCTCAATTGCACATTCTTGAGACCAACAACTTTTACTGCAGCTCTCTCAGTATCCATGAATTTGAAGGTGAAGACTCCAGCTGAAAAGACGCAGCATTATCATCATGAGGTGGCAGCATTGATTAGCATTGACTGCACATGATCCGCTCCATATACTCTATGCTAAAGCCTTGGTGCTTCCAGCCTTATGGAACACATTCTGGAGGTCATACATAAGATGTAATAGGGACATAAAGTAAAGTATGTAGGTGTGACATTGATATGTAAACACACTTAACTGATACACTCATTAAAATGATGAAAATGTCCTTTTTTTATAAACATCAGAGTCTGTGTGTGTCCTTCACATAAGTGTTAAGCTGCCCCTGGAGTTAGAGCTGACCTAACTAGCCTTCATACCGACACTACTGCAGGACTGAATCATTGGTGGAAATCAACTGAAGGGCTGGTATTTGTCCAAGCTGTGTCCATGTCAAGGGGTTAACTGAATGCTTCAGATCCGTCCTGCTTGCTTGTGTACAATAACTGGTACAACACAAACATTTTTATGCTGTATTTATGGCTTTCTTATAGCAACCAATGAAAATGGTGAATCTCATCCGAGCTACGTACGTGCACTTTTAAATAAAATGTGAGTGGACATGTGAATAATTTATGTGAGTAAAAATAAAGGTTCATGCGACTTTTGTTTTGCACTAAAGTACAGCCCCATGCACAGTGTGAGACAGTAGTGGTGATGCAGGGTCTATTCTATAAGAAAACACAAAAACATACATACATGTATACAGTATTGCACAAATTCTGCACAACTTGATGTATGTTTTAAGAATGTACATTTTAATTATGATTTGTTTATTGAATTGAATAACATCTGCCAATATCTGTCTGTGGAAATATGAAATATGGTATTGTCTCATAAAATCTGTTCATCCCTTGATTTTGCCATTGTCTTTTTTCTCCTTTGTAGGTTTGTATCATGGCCACTTTATAATGTTACAGTGAGAATTATTCCAAGTAAAATATCCTTTGAAAACTGAGATGAATCTTAACATACTTCAGATGAATTGTGGTTTAATTGTCTGATTTATCACAATTGCAATACATCTCAAACACTGCTGAACAGTTTTTGACCAAGATAAATGTTGATATATCTTGCTAGTGTTCTGACATTTTCTGTACACAGTATTACACAAAGCAGTGCTATAACTATACCCATGTCATGAAATAATTAGAAGACCAAGTACTATGATGTGCAGCTCTCCTAAATCCCAAAAATGATATGATGAATTTTCTGCTAGTTTAAGAGTCAAAAAATTAGACAAAAGTTGCATCTTTGTGAAACTTGGGTTAACAGGACTGATTTCATGCTCTGAAGAAGATAAATGTGGGCCCAGATTTAAAGTAGAATTTACAGTTGCACTTAAAGTGGAGTCATGCTCTGTGACTACAGTAACATCATAATCCTTTCACACTGTCCTCCACCAGATTCTGTCTATATCTGTCGGGTTTACAAGCTACAGTTCAATCCAACCATCAGGGGGGAAAAAAACAGTGTAACCTTGGAAGGGTCTGAAAATAAATTCTACAGAATCAATGTGAATGTAATCATCACACATGGCAGAGAATTGTTTCCAAGGCAGAGTACATGATCTGTTGTGTGACACTGCAGAGAAATGTTTGAGATCTGGGGACAAATTATAGATGACATTCTAACTGCCTATCTAATCTCAAAAGTCAGTCATGGATTAAAATATCTTTTTCTCAATGAAGAATTCAGAAATCTTCCTATTGTAACTGTCTCATTCATCCAATGAGGTATTCTAATAGACTGGAGAACAACCTGGTGCAACCTTTACTGCTCTCCTCCCTCTGCATCATGATTAACGTGGTGGGATTGTCCATCATGTTGCCCATCCTCAGGTGAGAGAGCAGATCCTGACTGACAGTCAGTCTGTTGCAGGAGGAGCAGAGTTCAAAGAGATTGACCTTCAAATGGCAGCTCTCTGGCCTTGGACACTGCACTGAGGGAGAAGTGGCAGTGATGAGACAGTGGAATAACACGTAGAAAAAAGTGGTGGAGGCTGCATGAGTAAGAGCGGTGAGCTCAATGTGTGTCCCAGTTCTGAGGATCTGCCTGTTCAAGACATAATAACATTTTAAAAAAGAGTTATTTAAGATTCTGCACTATTCCAGATCAGCTATCAAATTGAAGCAAATTTGTGTCATTGATCAATTTAACTCCTTTGTACAATAGGTCAGATTTCTTTGAGTTGCATCGCTTCCATTGAAGCATATGTTCAGATGATGGATTTGATCGCCTCTGAACTACTGAACGAATACTTCAGTACTTCAGGATACAGCTCCCTGCTTGTGTGTGGAGTCCTGGACAATAGAATGACCCATGCATCCATCTATCTATCTATCTAACTAATATTATTCCTCAAATGTGTAGTTACAAAAATTCTGAAATTACATTAATCTTTTCTAGTCCAGACACTGGGGGCGTCACGTGACCTGTCCCTCACCTTGTTTCGAGGGGTGTGGCTCTGCGCATGTACAGTACGCAGCTACGGAAGCCTCGGAGTTTACCCAGCTACCGATTAGCTTAGTGAAAATGGCCAACTGGGGGAGAGTAGCCGCTGTCTTGAGGACTGCTTTGAGGAGTCCTCAGTCTCTGAAGAGTGTAGCTGTGCGCCGTGTAGTGGGCCCAGGTCTGTTTGGGTGTGTTATCGGAACCGGGCTCGTCTGTTATCACCAGTACAACACAAACAGGACTGTGCCCTTCGCCGTTCATGCCGAGGAACAAAAAGTGAGTACACACCTAATGAAAGTTTGACAGTCACACACCTGGGACCTCTCTACCTCTCATATGTCTGTGTGAGTCACTATGAAGTCGTTAGCTGCTAAATACAAGTCATAGCGACACACTTATGTTATTATTTACAGGAAGTTAAATACTCAGCGAAGAGTTGGTGTCAACATCTACTGCCCCCCAGCGGTCACTCACTGACACCCCATGCAGAGTGAACTGTTTGTTTCCTCACCAGGCCAACAATGTGTGTTTACATGGCTCAGTTAGTTCACCTGTGCTGTTTCAGGAAGCCGCAGCCCCTCAGAGGTCTGCCAGGAAGATCCGCTTCAACCAGTTCGCCTCAGTGGTCCACGACCAGGAGCCCTACATGACCCCCAGAGACTTCCTGTTCTCCGTGATGCTGGAGAACGTCGACCGTAAGCTCCTGTCTGCTCAGTCTGTAGCCGCCATCTACTGATGTGAGGAGGAACACCATGTGGATCATAAATCATCTCAGCCCAGTTTAACACATCTGGGAGGTCTTGTTGAAATCGATTGCAATTGTGTAAAAACAGGGAGAAACATCCAGGTTGGCAGTGAAGCTTGTGCTAAATGTGTAGTAGCTCAAGGCCTGGACCACAGTGTTAGACCTTGATATGGAGGTGGAGGCACATTTAAGATCTTTGTACATGCAACAATTTTGTTCATTTGAAACGATCATCCAAAATCAATAAAACATAGTTGTGGTCGTTTAAATATGAGGCTGCCTGCAGTATCCTGAAAGTTGTACAATTCTAAAAGAGGTCATGTGAAAATGCTGCATTGCAAAGCATCTTGGTTCATTTTTTCCACCAACAGACTGGCATTACATGATAAAATCATACATAACATGGCTGTGCTGGAGTTACAAATTGATTGTATGTGAATATATTGTTTTATATAGCTGAAATCACAACATTCCTATCAAACCAAAACTGGAGTTGTGGCCTATTGTCCCTGAAATATTTAAGCATGGTAGTTTCTTTTCCTTTGGTCTGTGTCACAAGCTGTTGGTTGCTCATTGTATAGACAGTATAGACTGATCATAGGAAGTGTTAGGTTCATGCATGAACTCTTTGTAGTTGCAAAAAACAGTTTATGTTTAATGCAGCTGTGTTAAACATAGTTTTCACTGAACTGAAAAGGGAAACTGCAGACATTCATATGTATAAAACCAAGATGCATGAAAAACACTTACATGCTGTTATTTATTCTGACTTTATTGTTGTCTTATTAACACGGCTTGTCTGTTTCTTCTGATGTAGGAAAGCTGCAGAAGAGAATTTTAACACCAGAGGTATGTTTAATGTATCATCACATTATGTAAATAAGTTAGTTTCAAACTGCACATGTAGTTATTATGTCATCAGTTTGGACTGTTTTCTGTTTCTTATTGGCATCTTTGCAGGAAGTTGACAAAATGTTGGTGTCTGCCTCTAAAGCTCGGGCTGGTAATGATCTGTTCAGAACCTTAGGAGACAATGGTGAGTCTTCAGTCTGAGTTAACACACAGATTTAGATTCCTGTATTAAGATCTGCTCAGACTGTGTCTTGATCCAGTTGTGACCAACTGTAGTTCATACTTGATATCATAGTGTGTCAGTCAACTCTGGGATGGGTTTTGTTTCCCATTCCCATTTAATTTTACCTGTGTGACCTAAACAGGAATGTCTGTATGTTTGAAGATGATTTTTTTCAACTACAGTCAGTATATGTGTCATCTTATTTCCAAAATATAATTTATTTGCGTCTTGCAGGTTTGATATCCTACACAGAGTATCTGTTCCTGCTGACTATCCTGACCAGTAAGTACATTCTCAAACCTTGTCTGAGCTGCTGGGCCTTACAAGGTCTTCCCCCACTCTCAGTAATATTGTGATGAATGGATTTACCTGTGAGTTTGTGACTTAAGTGGTAGCATTTTCTTCAGGAAGAATACAGTTTGTTCCACAGTTGGTTCTGTCTGAGCTTTGCACACCTGCACATTTCAGTGGAGCTAGACAATTAATCAGCAGCTGTTGACCTGATTTGTGTTTTATTTCTAAGCACTGTTTTCCAGGCTGTTTTGAGAAATGCTACTTTGTCCTACTAACCAAGTGTATTGCTTCATGTGAGGTTTACTTTAATATTCAGATAGAGTTCAGATAACTGACAGAGAGTTGCCGTTGCAGAGCCACGTACAGGATTTCATATAGCTTTCAAAATGCTTGATGTCGACGGCAATGAGCATGTGGACCAAAAGGAATTTCTCAAGGTAAGAAGTCAGACATAACAGGATTTTTCTTTGCCAAGATTTCTATAATGTTTTAGTAATATTTAATGTAACACAGTCTGTTTCCTATGTAATCATGAGGGCACACATTGTACAGATAGAATTATGATTCCATTGGTTCAAATGTCTGTGTGTACATTTAAATGTTAAAATATTGCCACCTTTAATGCTGCGTCAAACACTGATGCTACCACAGTCGTAAGTATGGACCATGGCACCATGTGAAGGTGAGGGAGAGCTGCACTACTAGTGACTCTAGTCTGTTTTTCATCTGTCATGTGTTTGCATCTCTGCAGCCTGAGTCAGCCCCTCAGTGCAGTCCATTTATGTAAAGTCACTTGACATTTTTGTGTCCGTTCCAACCAGACTTGTCCTCTGTGTTGACAGGAGAAGAGTCTGTGTGCTTAGTCTAGATCAGGCCTAGGCTGGTGGACTGCACGTTGGCACGCATGCACCTTGTGTCGTATTTTCATGTTGTGACTTGGTGCACAAGCATAAAGCATTCAGTAGAAGAGTAAAAGTGCATGGATTCTCATCTGCTCCAGTGTCTGTTGTGTGTGAATCAGATAAAGGTCAGATCTCTGGTTTGATCAGTCACTCCATTTTTTTTTTTTTTTTTTTTTGTGTGAGAGATCAGAGAAGAGGGATCTATGTTCACATTTTGACATTCAAAATCTAATGCAGAATGTAATTTTCAATTTCTCTCACTAAATGTTAACATTTTTTTTGGAATTTTTCTTTTTTTGCTCCTGAAGCTGAAGAAAATCATTGGAAAAGGTAAAACGAGATTTCTTAAAGACAGCACAGAGGTGAGTTTTCATATTCCCTTAAAGGACAGCTTGGCATGATTTTATCCCTTTTCAGCATCGCTAATGCAGCATAATGTCTGCCTGTCCAGTTTAAGAGTAGTGTATATCCCCTGAATGTTTACAGAAACCAGTGGATGAAGGGGAAAGTGTGAACACAACACTGCAGGCCTACTTCTTTGGGAAGAAAGGAGAAAACAAGTTGCAGTATCAGGAGTTTCACAGGTAAGAAAATATCCTCTGCATTCACCTGCTGTCAGTGATCATCATTCAGTTGTTGCATTTTAACTTTATTTCTGAATTGTGTTCTGTTCACTAGAATATTTTTAAAATTTTTAAAGATATACAGACCTGTCAGTTGTTGTCATCACTATTATTGTCTAAAGATTTGTATTACAATATTTTACAATTACTTTGGCCCAAATTTCACAAATATTTCATTATGCAAATCTCTTAGTGAACTAAGTTGCTAAAAGCTTGCTCAGTCCTCAGAATAAAAACACCTATCACAACAAGTACAATACTTATTACTGACCATGCAGTCACTACAGTCACATTAAAGTCAAATTAAAGTTCATTTCTGTTTGTATAATGTTGAGACAGACTGTTTTGATGAGAATAAGTTTGACAGTATTTGATCATCATTATTTTATTTTAAAATGCAACAATAATAATGTGATACAGATGTTCTCATTTTGTGTGTTATGTGAGATTTTGAGGACAACATTTTAAAAATCGAGACAAAGCCATTGTAAAATACTCTAACATACGCTGGCAAATCTACAGTTAAGTTTAAGCTGAAGACTCCACATCTTCACTGTGACTCAAATTTTGGACTTCATTGTAAAGAAGGGATTTATGTCAGATTTTCAGATTTGTTAAGTGACTGCATGTTATTGTTGTGACTGTGATGTACTGTTGTGTTGTTGTTGTTTTTTCTCACAAACCTCAGCAGGACTCTTGGTTTTCAAAGCATCAGATTTCCAGTAAACTACTTCTGTTCTTCAGGTTCATGGAGGACCTGCAGGCTGAAGTCCAGGAGATGGAGTTCCTGCAGTTCTCCAAAGGGATGGACACCATGCGAAGAGAAGACTTTGCAGAGTGGCTGCTGCACTACACCAACGAAGAAGACAATGAGGTCTACTGGGAAAACATGAGGAAGAAGATCCCTGCTGGCCAGGTAAAAAAAAAAAAAAAAAAAGACAACAAAAATTCTGTAAATACATCATTTAGTGTGTCATGAAAGTAAATTGACAAATTCTGTCTTGCAGAGTATCACATTTGATGAGTTCAAAGCCTTCTGTCTCTTCACCAACAATCTGGAGGATTTTGCCTTTTCCATGAAACTAGTCACTGGAGCCAACCGTCCTGTTGGAATGGGTAACGCCTCACTGTTGATCAGAATTTTAATAGTTCTATCGAAACACTAGATTCAGTAGATGATTGCTTTTTCCCCTCCTCTCATTGCAGCCCAGTTCAAGCGAGCTGTGAGGATCGCCACAGGCCATGATCTGTCTGAGAATGTGCTGGATACTGTATTTAAACTCTTTGATATGGACGGAGACAACTGTCTGAGCCACAAGGAATTCATTGGCGTGATGAACGACAGAGTACTGCGAGGTCTGAAGGTCAGTCTGTCAATTTTGACCCTTTTTATTTTGTTTTAATAGCTGTAAATATGTCTGAAAAAATGTCCCATCTTAAAGGAATAGGTTGACGTTTTGGGAAAGTTAGATAAGAAGATTTATAGCACTCTGTAAAGTAAATATGAAGCTACAGCCACCAGCTGTTTAGCTTAGCTTAGCATAAAGACTGTTTGTTTAATAGAATAGAATAAACCTTATTGTAAATTTCCCCACTGTGGGACTAATAAAGGTTTATCTTATCTTATCTTGTCCAGCTGAGGCAGAAAAAATGTTGTTGGTCTCTCTAATCTGTATTTGGCAAGAAGCTAAATAAGCGTATTTCTCAAAATGCTGAACATTTCCTCTAACAAATCATCTGATTAAGTCAAGTCATTAAATTGACTGCTGATGAAATTAGAGACAAAAAAACTGGAGGCACTCTTTTAAGATGGACAGTTTGTGGTTTACATGCTTTCCAGTGCCCTAATTTGCATCCCTTTGATTGTACAGACCAGGACTGATTTTTCTTTCATACAGTGAATTGCAGTTAGATGTGATAAATGTGTTCTTGCCCTCAGGTGCAGCATCAGAACGGCTTCTCTGGCTACTGGAAATGTGTGAAGAGAGAGACCCTTCATGGAGCTCGGGAGGCCCTGGGGGACACAGGGTGCCCCATCTGAACCACCTCGAGTTCCAGGACACGTCTGATAGACCATCACTCATACCACTATTCACAATTATATCTTATAATCAATAAGTGGTGTTTACAAGATTATATATGTAACCACATGTAAAGAAACAAAGGATTTACACCACTATCTGTACAAATTATGTTTACAGATCAATAATGTATTTACTATTATCAATTTAAGAACTATGGTTGTGGTGTTTACAATATTGTTTTTTATTGTTTGGTACAGTGTGCTGGCCTTTGCGCTTAATCAAGTCATGTGTTTTATATTAGAATGGCTGATCACTTTTAAATTTATCTTGCACTCCACACACTTTGTTACTCACAAGCAGTGTGTTTACAAAACTGGTTCAAGGGATGGATGCCAATTCTGTGCATATTGATGCATTTCCATGGGCTTTTACAATGCAGTATCTGGTGTGGGTTTTTTCATGTTTTTGTCAAAATATTTATCAATTGATGTTTTATAAAAATGCCAAAGTTTCAACAATTGGCTGCACATTTGAGGTTCACAGAATAAACCAGCTATAACCAATAACTATTTTGTAATTTATTGTAGAATTGACCTGTTAAGATCACATGAGTATGTGGGTTAACCATTGAAGATTGTGGTGCTAATTATCTTACCATACATATAATTCAAAAAGTAAATAGACAAAACAAGCTTACTTCTGTGATAGATGAACAAATTAGTGACTGATGCCAAGGTTATCAGTGAATACAGCATACACAGCTACAATACAATAAAATTACATTGAGCATGAAGCCATCTTTGGTCTTCTTATCACTATAAACAAATACATATAAATTTGTATTGTATCAAAAATAGAAATTACATAGCCATATTGAAAGTAAATTCACATTTTTGACATACAATATAAGGAGATTACCTAAGAGACATATTGTGGGATTACATTTTTTTCAATCCTTGGCTTTAAGGACCCAATGGTTTTGCCACATTTTTGAACATTCATTTGTTTTTCAAAATGATAAATGATTCTGTCAAACCATCTATCAACATCGCTGTCATCCATTTGTGTTGGACAGTATGCAACGTATATAACAAAAACACAAATGAAAGACAAAATAGATTGTCATTCTTAAAACAAATGTGTGCTTTCTATCCTGGGCTTTGAAAATGAGGCCTGATGAGAGGCCTCGGGACAAAGGAGAGAGAGAGAGAGAGAGAGAGAGAGAGAGAACAATCTGGTCAGGACTCAACATTCGGTTGTGATGTAGCAGCCCGGCCTTCACAGGTGAGCCAAGCCCTGACAGACGGACATGTCTCTCTTCTCAAAAGTGAGTCTTGTTGTGTCTTTAGTTAACGGTGTTTGTGTAGCTGTCCTCCTGGGGTTCAGAGTTATTCTGTTCTCAGAGGCACACATGATGAACTGCAGCCAAAGTGGACCTCTGCTTGAGATAATAGGGAAGTGCTTTCAAAGTGTTTGATCCACTGTGGAAAAAGAAGAAAAATGTGTGAGGACATGGAAACATTTAAACAATGAAGTAACAGTGGGCAGCTATCTTTTCTAAATGATCATATTATTTTTAGGGTAAATCCTGCTCTAACTCGTTGCCTGAGGCGCATTTCCTTTAGACATGAAAAGCAGTCCTTGTGCATATCTCGGTCACATTTTACTGTAAAACAGATCTTTTTATTTGGGAGTGGAAAGTGGCCTTGAAAAGTCTGAAATTGTTGAATTCAGTTCCCTTAATAAATGAGGCCTTAGAAGGCATTAAAAAGTCTTTCATTTGATTTACTAAGGTCTTGAATATATTCTGGATGTCAGGAGATGTTCTGCATCTACGAGCTACACAAGCGACTGGTGCAACAGTGGACAGTCAGCACCGTCAGACCCGTAGCAAGCACCGTCACTGCTGCTAACTACAGTAGCTAAAAAGCTCATCAACAGGCAAGTGTTCATTTCAGCCAAAAAAATTCAATTAGTTAATCCATCCATCAATTTTCTGCCACTTATCTGGGTTCAGGTCACATTAATTGGTTAATTCTATTACTAGAAATCATTGTTATATACAGCAGAGAAATACAAAAATATGATGTGTGATCAATAATTCATGTACTGAAGGCCTTATTGTCCCTACTATGACTGGGGAAAACAATCAACTGCATTGTGTGATGTATTAAGAAGGCAAACCCTGCAGAAACCATAGGCCTGATCTCAGAGAAGCATCAGCACAATATCCAGTAGTTTTGTTTTTCATTTTCAATCCAGCCGGTGATGTCAGATTCTGAATTCTCCTGCCAACATCTGATCTCAAAATCACCAGCTCTCTTGACTTAATGAGGGAGTTGTTCACGTGCAAAAATGGATTCTCAATTATAGAACGTGTAACATGTTTGAAGCAGATTTACACGTTGCAGAGGAGAAATGACAGCCTGCGCGTGGCATTGCTGCGGTGTTCCATTGTAACCTGTGTTTTAACACACACCGTGAACCCAACCCGAAGAAAGCATTTCTCACATGTGAGTTACAGCGTGAACATGCTGATGAGCTAAAGTTAGCAGAGATAATGTTTCTTATAATATAAAAGGATTAAACAATTATTTACACAGCCAATTCTCATCTTTCCAGCCATTATGACAATGAGACTCCCTCATCCAACAGTATGCTCCCACTAAAAGGCACATTCAGCCTACAGGAGTCTGTGTAGGTCCCAGTGTGTTTCGTATAATACTTAAACATTGTGATTATGTTATTTCAAGACTTTCTTCACTTTTGTATATTCTGCTGTATAGTTTGGAAGATAGAAGGATGATAACATCACTTCAATTATCAGTGCTGGTTTGATCTTAACAGCAGCAGCATGAGGATTTGAAGATGACCTGAAAACCAAAGACCTGCTTTACAAATCAGCCAAGCTCAGTTCTACTATGTCATTTCAAGCAGAGACACAGCTGTAAAAAGAAATCAGCATTTAAAAAAAAGAAATATTATCACTGCTGATAAAACTGATTGTGTTTCTCATTTGCATCTCTAATTTTCTGAATCCAATCTCATTAGAGATTTTTGTTGGATTGATTTTAGATTCTTGTTTTTTAGTTCAACAGTACAGCATGCTGACATCCTGACCATCCCTCTGAGGACAGCTGTCTTCTTACCATTCACCACAACAGGATGGAGACGTCAAGGGTCGTTCTCCTTCTTTACTGTCACGTCCCCGTCTCCGGCCAGGATGGTGGAGATCTCTCCCTGCATGAAGGCCCAAGGCACGGTGGATCCAGCCAGAGGGCAGCGCTCTCCGCTGGGGCAGTACACCTCCCCGCCTTGGCCCTGGCTGCGGATGAACCCTCGGGTACACGGGAAGCAGAACTTGTGGTGCGGGACAGAGGGACACTGGACGAAGTGAGTGTCCTCCAGGCGCTCTCGGCACAGGGTGCAGCACAGCTGGGCGCCCTGGGCGCTGCTCGTGGACTCCCCGGCGCCGCTGTTGCTGCTCGGCCCCACCGCGCTCAGACCCTGGCCCAAGGCGGCCTGGGAGACGGAGGTGGAGGCGGTGGAGGGGCTGCTGCTGGTGGGGCGCCCGACGGAGGAGTGGCCCGCGGACATGCTGGGGCTATCCCTGGCCATCTGGCTGGAGCTCAGGCTGTCTGCGACCACCATGAGGGCCGAGATGGGTGACGGCTGGCTGTGTAAACGGGGTGGGCCCTCCGGAGGGGCGGCCATGCCGGGAAGAGGCTCCATGCCGGAGTAGGCGCCTCGGGGCCAGGGCTCTCTCGCCGGGTGATCGGGCCTCCCTTCACTCTCTCCGTTCTCGGAGCCCGGGGAAGCCTTGCGGCGCCGGGTCGTGCTCTTGGCCGGCACGGGGCGTCCAGCGGCCGCCACGGGCAACCCTGCATCCGGCTGCGGCAGGACCTCCGGGATCGGGGGCTCTTTGAACATGCGCACACCGTCGTTGAGCAGCTCTGACAGGGCTCTCCAGTCTCCCGTCCCCTGCCGCTTCTCGTACTCCACATAGCGCAGCCCAGAGTTCACCGCCTTGCCCGCGTCTTTGGCCGAGTCACGGAACATCTGCCTGACCAGGTCCGGGACCCCGGAGAAGATCATCCCGGAGCCGGCAGGGTACTCCACGAACACCTTGAGCTCGAACTCCGGGGTCGTGCTGGCGTCGAAAGCCAGGACGCGACCCAGCAGGTTGTGGTCTTTCCTGAAGCGCACGTTGAAGGGGACACAGCTGCTGAGAGACACCAGTACATCCCGGACCGCTTTGGGCCGGTTGGGCCAGCCCTCCACCCGGCTCCGAGCCACCTCGTTCAGCTCGGCCATCACCTCATTGTTCCTCCACACCGCGGGGTCTATGCCCACCAGAGCGGAGGTGCTGGCCCCCACACCCAGGGACACAGCCTGCCTTCTGCTACCATCACCCATGATGGGGCCGGCTGACACCGCGATGGGTGCGTTTCCAGCCCTGGAGCCTGATAGCGGTGCTAGAAGCCCGTGGGGGGCTGCTACCAACCCCTGAGCTATCAGGGCGTGGGATATGGTTCCATGGAGACCGGGGACCGCCCCGACTATGGCCCGGCGGGTGTTGGGGCTCTGCCTGCTGCCCTCTGACAGGGACACATCCTCGGCTCTGTGCAGGCCGTTGGGGAGGCGAGAGGACACCCCATACTCACCCCTCCCCCTCTCGATGCGCTCCCCATGCTGCCGGCCCGCTTCAATGGGCCCGGCCGAGCTGGGCTTGCCCTGCTGCGGACCGGGGGACCGGCCGTCCAGCACCCCGTGCGTGCTCTTCAGCTGCCTGGCGGTCTCGATGAGGAGCTCTATCCTGTCCGCGCCGTCGTAGTTGACACATCCCCGGCACACGGCCTCGCTGAACTCCCACAGCATGGCCCAGGGCATCTTGGGCAGATCGCAGAGGTAGCACCACTGGCGTCTGGAGGAAGACTGCGAGGCGGAGGACATGTTGTTTACAGGCCCTCGACCAAACTTTCTTCGGAGGCCTTCACGTTACGGTCCGCGTTCACAGCTCAGCTTCAGTTCTCGGACGGCAGCCGCCACATGACGCGCATTTTACGACGGAAATCAAACGAAAACCGAGCTCAAAACGCGACTGTTGACGGCAGCATTTAAAAGTTAGCGACGTCTTCTTTCTCGATTTGTTCGTGTCGGTCTGTGTGGAAGGAAGTAAAATGTCATAAGACACCGGAAACACCTACGCGACGGAGGCCGAGGGCACTATGGGAGTTGTAGTTTTAGTCATACACCACCGTCTTTTTCTTTTTCTCCAATATTGTGATCGTTAAAGTTACGACGGAGTATTAGGGCCACGTTAAAAATGAAAAATGAGATTTCCAGAGTAAAGTTGTAAATTAACGAGAAAGAAGTCGTTAATTTACGAGAATACAGTGGTTAATTCTCGCGAGAATAAAGTCGAACGACTTTTTGTCTCGAAATCTAACAAAAAAATACTTCTTTAATGTGGCCCTAAAACTCCGAACATCCTAGGAATAAATGTACTCTGACAGCTAAATGAGGAGGCTTTTAAAATTAGAGTGCTGGCACTATTTTACTAATAGTTTCGAGAACACTAACTAGATGCTGGAATCCGCTTCAAAAATATCATGACCTGTACAGAAATGTTTCAGGGAAATAGGTGCTTCAGCAAATAGCTACATGTAGATGTTTTCAGGAAGGTTGTGATCCCTAACACGATTTATCATCTTACCCTGATTAACATCATACAGCTGGTTGAAGCTTCAACTGAGAAAATGGTTCTTGTCAAATTAATGTCTGTGCTTCATATTCAGGGGAACATTTTCTTTCTAGATACAGAAAAAAGTAGTTTTATAGATGTGCGCCTTTTGTGTGCAACATAGAACTTTAGGAAACTCCTTGTCATTTTGTTCTTGGTTTAGCAGTAAAGACTGTATTGGGAGAATGTGATGTTACAAGGACACCATTAATGTATGCATGCAACCAAAAAATAATACAATAGTGACAACACTAAATATAGTGTGATCAGTGAGTAAAATAAGCATTTCCTCTCCGGTGATGTACTATGGATTTGCTGCTAATCACCCACATGCTTAATACTAAAGAATTCGAATATTAGGATGATTATGGAAGTAAAAAGGTCAATTATCCACTTCTTAAAAAAAAAAAAAAAAAAAAAAACACCTTTAATTAATCTAGCACTTGTGAATACAAATTGTGATACTGAAAATAATGCAGTGTAGGTCTGAGAACATGTAACTATTAAGGATTATGCTTAATGGCTTCTGCCCAGTCCAGGTTAGGGTCTTCTGTCTCCCAATGCAGGTATGTGAGAACTAAAACTGAGAACTTTGAGTTAATTGGATAATTCCAGCCAAAGTAATATTCACAGTATTGTTTACTGACATTGAAATCTTGATAGTAACAGAACAGTACCGTAACCATTTCCTCAACGTCTGCCATCCTTAAATCTTCATAGTGATCATCTTCTATAGTCCAGGTATCAACATATGGAAGGCACCCTCACCACTTCAGTATAAGAGATGTCAGTGTGACTTTTTCGTCCAGAAAATTACAGCTGCTTCCCTCTCGAAGAATGTGTCAATAAATGTATTTTTATTTCCCCATGATAGGACATGAATGTTTCCCTGTCAGGAGTGAAGAAATGATGAAAGGTACAGTACAAACCATGTATGAAGATGTGAACCCTGGTTATATCAATATCAATGTTATTATTATTAATCTTCACACACAAAACCAAAAACTGAGGTCCACACTGAAATATTATTTCAGGGTAGTGGGGGGTTATTCAAAGATAGTGTTGTGAATATACAAAATAATCAACTGATTGAAAAACATGGCATGTAAAATAAATCATACAAAATCTTAGTTTAAGTAACATATTCTAAAGCACATCAATCCTAGTTTTTGTCAATACTGATTGAATGTTTTAATGGGACATGACAACAGAACTACAGTATACGCTATGCAAAGACACAAAACGTTACAAATAGTTTGAGGGGAGAGCATTTAGTTGGCGTGGTGTGTGGTTGAGAAACACAGTTTCAATGTGTAAGGGTAAGGCCCACCTGTAAGAGAAAAGACAGAACAAAGATGATTTTAAAAGATAAAAGACATGGTTTGGGTTTGAAATGTACAGAAAATCATACAAAGTATATGGCCAACTTTTAAAAACTTACTAGGGTTTTTCATCTGGTAATGGTTCATCATAGCTAACGCTTCCATGGCATCATTGATGGATTCCCACTCCAGAAGGCCAGAGGAACTTCGCTCACCTTTTGTGCCACAAAGACAAAGTGATTAGATTAAACATTAAGTATCTCATACTCAACTGTGTGTTAATGCAGTGAACTAAACAGTGATCTGTATGGGTTTTAGATCATTCACTTATATACCCAGGTATATCACAGATGACAGGCATGGAGTGGAGGACAATGACACAACAGCACAGCACAGCATTAACATTGCTGACTGTCAACGTGCCTCTGCTCAACCTCCAGGTGTGTTTAAAGTGATTAATTAGCGCCACCTGCTGGTGTGGAGGGCAAATTACTAAGGGCATTTGTGAGAAAATCCTCTGAACAATCACAGCAGGAAGATTGTGCCAGAAGTTAGGTGATAATTTTATTTTTTTGTCTTTGTGGGATACATTCTGTTGTATTTGTATGACATGTTGTATTTGTTTCTGAAGAATGATATATTTGAAATATGTTGTGTATTTGTTTGATTGGTAAAATTTGTATTTGCAAAACAAAAAACATTCATTTGTTAATGATGTTTTGTATTTGCAAACCACACGGTGCTAGTGAATCATAGGGCATATGTAAAGATGTTTTGTTAAGTTTTGGCAGGAAGTTGGCTCAGTTTGACTGGGACTCAGTTTGAAGACCAAATGCAATGCTTTGTTTGGCAACTTGTAGGGTGTTGCATATTAAATAGGAACTGTAAGGTGTACATGCAGACTGTGCCTTCTGTGTATACTTAGCCAAACAATGTTCCCAAGTGTGTAAAAACATCTCAACAAACCCAGTTACACTATTAGCCAGACTGTAACTCATTACTCACTCTTTCCGCTGAAAAGTTTCACACTTGTGGGGCTCTTAATTCCCAATTCATCACAGACCTGGAAGGTAAGACCAATTTCAGTGAAAATCTGAGGCTGTGGTTTGTGGGAAATCCACACTACAGATGCAATACAGGTGACTTTCTTACCTGGTTGAAGATCTCCACTGAGATGTCGGGCTGTGCATTAAAGAAGTGTAGGACATTGCTGGGGTGCTGGATTCTGTTCTTGGCCGCCTGTTCTGGCGAGGTGAAGCGGTTGTTGCGGGATCCATGGAAATCTTTGAAGCTGCTGGTGTTGTCCTCTAACTGGTAGCACTGCCCTGGCACAATAGCCTGCTGTTTAGACACACTGCCAAGGTAAGAGGGCCAGAGGTCATACATCTGTATATCTAGCTCTGCATTCTGCATCTTCTTTAAAAATAAATAAATAAATAAATAAATTCTATTCTAATGTTTTGTAATAGTTTGGATAGCTGCTCCTACCAAACATTGAGTTTCTGTCCGAAAAGGAAGTTGTTGTTGAGGTGCGTGATCGCCCTGTCCACAGAGTAACAGTCTCCCATCTCCACCATTGCTGCTCCAGGCTTGCTCTTCATGAACTTAATCTGAAGGGAAAAAAAAAAAACATTCAGCTGACACACAACTAGGGCTACAACTAACAATTATTTTCATTATCAATTAAGCTGTCAGTTTCTTGAGTAGCTGATAGTGAAAATCAAATAGTGAAAAAATGGCAACCACAATTTCTCTGAAGCCACAGTGGTGTCTTCAATTTGCCTGTTTTGTTTGACTAATATTCTAAAACATGAAGATATTCAATTTACTGCCATATGCAGTTCGCAAAAGAAAAGTAAATTGTTACATTTGACAAGCTGGAATGTGCTAATATTTTGCATTTTTGCTTGAAAAACTGCTTGCTTGCTGTAATTTGCCATCAGCAGTAATCACTATCAATTAAAAAAATCATTAAATGTGACTTTTTTCAAGGTAAAGGAGGAGTCTAATGACTAATGTTCAGTGTTTGGTTAGCATTTTACTCACCCTCTCTACATTGCCGTAGAGACAGAAGATGTTGAAGACCTTGTCGGCGTTGATCTTAGAGGGCTCAAGGCCATATACCATAAGAACTGGCGAGTCAGCATGTGGACCATACTCAGGGGGTGGTGGTCCATATCCAGGGCCATAGCGCTGGCTACCACGCCCACGCCCACCCATTCCCGGCCCCATGCGGTGGGGAGGAGGGGGACCGTAACTGTCATCATTGTAGCCATGATAACCTCCTTGAGGGCCACCTTAATTAGAGAAAAAAACATCCAAGGTACAGACAGAGTATTGGAATGTGATCCAGTCTTCTAAATGGCAGACCGGTTTCTTTATTGGATATTTACCATAATCAGGTGGGTGGTCTCCCAGAAGGGCAGGCTGTCTCTGGCGTTTGTTGGGATTGGCATTGGGATCTAAAATGGTAAAATAAAGGTTGCCTATCAAACCACTTCCTTGCTAAAGATATCAAACAGGTTCCTTACATGGGCTACTATGTGCTAAGGGACAAGGTTGTGATTGACATGCAACAGAGGGGCCTGACATCTTATGTGGAATAAAAAGACTGCAGGCTCTATTTTCCTAATCTATTACATGACATAATGGAGATTTTTTTAACTGTGATTTTGAAATACAGCTCCTATCCTAGTACAAACCCACACACACCTTGTGAATTGTTCCAATTGCCTTCACCATCAGCATCTGTGCAGGTACACATATACACATGTCAAATCCAAATTAACATTAAAAAAGAAGAAATCTGGCAACACTGTATCAACACATTTCTTCACATCCTAGGCAATTATGTGGAATACAAACATTCAAGTAGAAAACCAGAGAGAAAATATGCATCGGTGCTATGAGCAGCACCCGTACTCTAAGCATGTTTTATTGAGAACTATGAGAACTATACAGTTATTACAGACCAGGATAAGACACAGGTGTAACAACAGAAGTGAATAGACATCAGGACTGACGGATTGAGTAGATTACATTGTGGATGGGAAAAAAATGACACCCAAATTGTAGACTAACATAAATTAATCACCAAAAAATTCTCTGACATTCTCCATCTCCACATTCCTAATGTTCTTATTTAAATGACCTGTAGGCAGTGAGAATTTGTGACCATCACTTGATGTAACCCATTAATGTTTCTCATGATGCACTTTCCAAACAACTCAGCTTATACTACTTTTGGAAGATGCAGTCCTGCCATAATCAAAATAAGCACATTGAGAAATGTAGTGTCAAGACAGACTGATACTGCCACACTCCAGCAGGTCTCTTGCAGACCAACTGTGGCCTGTCAGCAAACAGATTTTCTAATTATCACTTAACAGATCTTATTTCACATCTGTTAAGTGAAACAGAATTGCTATTTTGGTTACAGTTAGCTTATGACATCAAATCTGTTTCACGTATGTTACATAAAATAGATTAACTATCCCAAACATAAACTTAACAGAAACCTAAATAGTTAACTGCAGAATATTGATGCAGGTACAGTGCACTGAATTGCACTGAAACATACCAAATCAGGAGCTCTTACAGGAGCAAACAAAACCTCATGTGGTTATGTCATTATAATGTGTCACCACTAGGTTTGATATCAACCTGAGAACATTACTGAAATCGAATAAAAACAAGCACTAAAACAAAAATTCACATCTGTCAAATACAATCCTACCTTAAAAACTGACAATTTGGAAAATCCATATTAACTAGGACAAAATCCGAATCCCAAACTCCCATACCAGAAGTTTTACCTAGATATCAAAATTAAAAACTGTAAACAAGTGACTGTCCCTGTCATTCTCTTGGATACTAAGGGGCTTGGTAATACAACACGGGGTTGTGTAATCAGACAGCCATAAATGTAGCAGTAGTAGCAGTTGAATAACAAATTATGAACAGAAAGTTGCCAAGACAATTCAGAGCTAGTTTGTTGATTACATTTCTGAACTGACCTATATCATATTGTGGTATTAACATGAAGGCTCAACAATTTAAGACAACAACAGTCATCTTGTTTTACTTCCACTATAACTTTCAATGTTTAACGATCAAGTCAGATTATTTCATTCATTTCTGTCAAGTACTTACAGCACCACACATGGAGCATGGGACACAGTGGGCAGGTAGGGGGCAGTCTTCAGCAAGGATGCTACCTGCCAACCTCTTGACTCCAGCCTCAACTCATTCTCCCTCTTCAGTCTTTTCTTCCTTCTTTCCTTTCTTGCATCCCCACCACCAGAGAGAAAAGTACATCCACACATCCATGCTTGGTTTTGACTTGCTGCCGGTTTGTTTTGAAAGTTGCTATTTGAGGCTCATTTCCAGCTTACCGTGCTCTGACCACAAAGCAGGACATTTGCACCGTTTGAGAGTGGGCTGTCTGTCCACAGACACACTGAGCCAAACCTGCATCACACGGGAGGCGTTAAAGGCATCACTATGGGCCAGTGCAAAAAAGGGAAAATGAAACAACGCAGAAACAACACAAGAACAGCACAGAGAGAAGGAGGGAAATGGGGAGGAAGGTACAGGGAAAAAAACAGAACACCAGAGTCCATAAATGTAGAAAGCTTTAGGAAAGGATTTTTAATCTGTTTTGCGTCTGTGCTTGTATGCTTGATAGGTGTTTGATGCTTGTGTCTTCATAGGCCCCCCCGTGGATATTTCTTCTCATGTAAAAATGGTCGCTCACATGATGCTTGCTTATTTGGTTTAATAGCTGTCGGCCACTTGAAAAGTGAAAAGGCATCTAGTGCTTGACAATAAGTCATCTGGAATATCTGCGTGATGATGTGCTGTCATGGCGGTTCAGCTGTGTGTTGCCGTGGATATTCAGCTCGTTGTGTAGTCATGTTGTGTTCGGCACAGGAAGGTAGAGACGAGCGGTATCTGAGAAAGAGAATGGCCTCTTTCTGTTTACTGCCCCAGTATGTGGTATCGTCTGTTCCCTGGTCGGGCTGAGTGTGTCTGAAAACTCCTCTGTTGCTCCCTGTGGTTGTGTTATGGCAGGCACATCCCAAGGGCTAGGAGGCATGGCCACAACGACCACACACCTGACTCCCGCCCTCATCATCAATGTGTTGTGTCAAAAGTGGTGACTCCTCAGGGCTCTGCAGATGAGATGTGCTGTACTGGTAAAGAGGTGGTGGTGGTAGATGCTTATCAATCTATCAACATCAGTCTGTGGTGGATATGCGAGGTGTCTGTTCGCGTGGCCTTGAAGTATTTCTGTCCCTCAAACTGAAATGGTGGCTAGTGTCCACCACCAAAAGTAAAATGGACTTCCATGTCAGGTGGTGAAGATAGGGGTGATGATGGACTTCGAATAAGGAAGTATTGAGTTGAGGTTGTGTTCCAGTATTTTTGCCCCACTGTGTCCGATGTATGCCACAGAGCAGATTTACATTAGTTGTGGCTGTGGGTGCTGTTACACTGTAGCTGTAGAAGCCGCGGTGTCTGCTTAGAGGTTGAGGTAAGCCTGTATGAGTTTGCACAGTGAGGACATAAGGAGTACCTCTGGTTGGTAAGGCAGCACAAACTTTAGAATATCATGAAAGATGTCAAACACCTGTATGAAACTCGAAATGTACATGTTATGGTCCTGGTTGCGTACAAGAGAAACAACTACATGATTTTACAGTGTTTGCTGAACATAAAAAAAAAATTCCATACAGATACACTAAAGTATTGGTCTGTAATCAGGTTCAAAATCTGAGCAAACTCTATTGCTGACCACACAGAATCTAAGGATAATGTGTAATATTTTGAATTGCATTGTTGTCTTCAGACTCCTAACACATTACATCATTGTGAATGTTCTCTTTCAAGATACCCTGAAATCAGATTACCTAACAGTTTGCCTACTTGCATCTAGCAGTATCCTGTATGTTAACCTGTATTTCTCATTGAAGTGGTAGAGAAGAATATTTGTCACCACAAAGTGCCAAGTGGATGATTAAGTTTGTTTCCTGGAGGTTACAGTCATGCAATGGTCTTGATCTTTAAACGTATTGTCTCAGTATTACGCTAACAAAACACATATGCAATAACAAAATATGCAATTCCTAACTTTAAAAAACTTATGTCCACATTATCGGGTCTTTGGCCTCTGGCCAAAGTTCATAAGTGAGTCTCAAAACAATACAAATTTGTTGACACTACAAATATTGATTTGAAAGCTTAATAGATGACACTATCATGTGTGTTTGTAATAAATGTTTTACATTAAAAGGTCCCATGAAATGCACAATCTTCTTGTGTCCTGGATCTGTTGTTCCGCCATCAATATTTACGTGCAAAACATACCAAAAAATTAACCCATCATTATGCTAAAATTCCATCCTTTTGCTTACTCTTAAATGTCATTTTTTAAAATAAGTCATCATATACAAAATCAACCATCCAATAAAAATGTAATCACAGAATGAGAATGCCATCCAACATCAGCAGCTATTTCTTTGCTAATCTTAATGATTGTTTAATCCTCCTCCTCAGAACACAGTGTCATTGACAGTGTTCATTCTGCTGTTTATGCTCCACCTTCCCTCAAGCGTTAAGTCCAACCCACATGCAGAAAGGCTTATACAGTACATCAAAACCTCTGAAAGGTTTAAGACGTCAAGAGTCATTTCATGGGACCTTGAACCAGAGGTGTGCCTAATGGTCACAAGTCAACTCTGCTGGCTAGTGCAGATCATTGGCTAGTCTGATTTAAGCTATGATAAAATCTCCACTATGTTTGAAAGAACGCTAACAGGTGTGATAGTCTCTGTAGTGTTTCCTGGATTAGAGTAGGCAGGGGTGTGAGGCTGTGCAGCTGTGACATGCTCTGTAGGGAATGTGAACCTATGTGAAGAATGGTGCACCTGCATATGCTACTGTGATGGGTGCGTTGGGCTTTTCACATGCATGAGCCTATAATTGAGGTTGGCTGCCCTCGAGGTTGCTCCTCATGCCCTTACTTTAGCCTGCTGTGTGGTGAGAAAATGCATGAAGACTGTGAAGGCATCACAGGAATACTGCCTCTGAACACTGAGCTGAGCAGCATGGTGAGCAGTGGAAAAAGCATTCATCTGTGATCAAAGGCAATACCCCCGGAGGCAGAGAACCCCAACCATCCCATACAGTGGCATGAGAGGAAAAGAGGAAGAAAAAGGGGGGAAGGAATGATTGGGGACTGCATGTTACCTTGGCCACTGAGGTTGGGGTTTGTATAGTCCCAAGTGTCCTGGTCGTTCTTGAAGACATTAAGGCGTGGTGGCTGTGAATAGCATTGCATTACAAAAATTAACTTTTTTCCCTCTCACTGACATCTGATGTTAATTCAACAGACACAACAACTGATTCAAGACAGCCATAAACTTACCTTGGCATATTCAATCTTTAGCGTGCAGCAGCCAGAATAGATGTCTGCCCCATTCAGAGAGGCTTTGGCCCTCTGGGCACTTTGGACCGAATCAAATGTGGCAGCAATGAGTTAAGGTGAGGTCTGATTATATGAACATTTCTGTGGGCCCAAGTACAATTACACATCCACATATTTTACAATAGCAGTGTGTCAATAAAAAAGGCAATTAATGAAAAGGATATTCCACCATGGCCTGAACACCATTCTTTCTGAAGATGACAATCCTCTGTACAGGACCACAGTTGTTACAAATGGTGTAGAGCACATCCTGCAGAGGCACACAAGTTCATATAGCACTCCTGGTATAGCAAGCACACGTAATGTGCCAGCACACATAGCAAAACAAATACAAAACATACTGCTTCACTGATTGTTACCCAAATTTAAATTGCGAGATTTTTGCCATTTCTTGAAAAATGATTCAGTGACATCATAGTGGAGAATAAATTCACAGTAGTTATAAAAAGTAGATATTAGGAAGGAAAAAGAAATAAACACATGCACATGACTTGCATTCTGCTGATACAGAAGAAAAGATCTGTATGCTTTAATATTTGTTTAGAATCACTTGTCCTAACAAATTAAATGTAGTGGGGGAAAAGGGATAGTGCTTGATGGTCGTATCTCTAATAAAACAGTAGTTTTTCTCTTCATAAACTAATCCCTGTATTTTTCATGAAGTCAGTTTCAATTATTGCTCATACCTTACACTGAAAAATAGGTTTTAACGTACAGTGATCTAATGAATCATTCTGTCTGATATTTGTAATCATACAGTCATGTGCCCAGTTCAACACACTACTACAAAAATTATGATGAGATACCTTCACTGTATGCAAGGTTAATTTTAATAATCACATTACCGTGGTGATAGGATAGATGGGGTTTATGATCGTGAGCAGCAGCACATTGTTGACGCTCCGGGTGTCGTCTGAGTCTCCAGGCCGGGAGATTTTTTGACTAGTGGAGTAATTGATGAAGGCGGGGTGGCCTGCAATGTAAACCTGGTTCTCAGCTGCATATGTAACAGCATTGCAGGAGCCATTCATGTCCTCATACTCCACCAGAGCCTGGCGCTTCTTGGGCATCATAACCACATAACTGTGAATAAATATTTCAAGAAGACACTTATAAGACCCATAGGCTGGATTATTGAACCATGTTTCATTAATAAAACCTTAAGTCACATAAATGTTTAAAATAATTTGGCAACTTGGTTGCATTTGCAGTTACACTGACTTTGCCTGTAAGCAGCTCAATTTAAACCAGCATTATGTTATGTATTTCAGATCAACACTGGGACAAGGGATTCCTCATAATATGAAAGCATTAGGGTTAGGTTACATTTCATCGTTTAGGCTTTCTGGCCTGCTCACAGTCTGCATGGTTTCACTACACTCACTTCTGTCCCCATAGTAAACAACAGGCAGCTGACAAACTCAGACTGCTCAGATGTATATGGTCAGTTTCGAACAGCACAGAGAAGAAGCCAACTAGTGCTTGTTAAAAAATGAAGCATCTAACAGGCTAAAGACTGAAACAGTTTCCAAAGGAATTGGAGAACTAACAGGCAAGTTGGACTCAAGCAGTGCTTTCTCTGCTGGATGTGTGATGTCGAGGATCGGGACTGTGCTGTCTGTGAGTGCCTATATGAGGAGGTTATTATGAACGTCCACACATCAGGACCCATGAAGCCTGCAGCATGAGAACTGGACATAGGTCTCAGCTGCTCTGTTCTTACCTGATGGCTCCGAACTCCTGCAGGGCCTCCACCAGGTCAGCCTCCATGATGCCGTCCACCAAGCCTCTGATGTGCACCACCGGGGAGGGCAGCGGTTTATGAGGGTCATCGTAGCTCTCCTGAAGGGGGAACACACAACATGATGCTTGTAGGATCATAAACTACCTGGTGCAGAGGGGCAGACCGAGGCAGATGAGTAAACAGCAGCTCCTGTCACTGAGCCGTACAAAATAACCGTTATTGCGCTGGAGATTAGCGTCAGTAACGGCGACGGTAAACGCTGGCCTGGCAAAGCGTGTTCATTTACACAGCTTGTGATGAACTAAAACATGTTTTCTATTAGTACACAAAAAGAGATTTCTGTGTCGTTTAATAGCTACGTTATTTAATATTAATTAGACAAACTCGGTGACCGCTATAACGTTATTCTAGCTAACGGTGGACCTGACCACAATCGCGTTAACGTGAAATGGTTTGCTTCGGTTAGCTTCTCCTCTCTTAACAAAGCAAAACCTACCACATTTATAGGAAAATAAAACACAAACTACCAGGGCAGGGTGGAAACCCTCACCGTTGTCATTCCTCCTTCCTCGGTTTTCTGTCTTTTCGTTGCTCTGCCGCCTTCTCCGTAGTATCGGCCCGCAGCAGCAGCCATCTTGTCCTGTCCCCTGTGCCGGGCTACTGTTGCATTCAGGATATGTGGGAAAACGGTATACTGTTTGCACGGCTGAGAGCGATGGCTTAGTTTTCCTTATTAAATCTTCAAGGGACTGCTGTTGTTCCTAAAATCACAATTTATTCTGCATATGAGGCAAAGATTCAAATGATTCTACATTTTCTATGTATGAATGCGTCTCCTCCGATGGTAATCGTCGATAATTAAATGTTGTTAGGACATAATGATTTTATGGATGAACAACGGTTTACTTTGATTATTATTTTAAAATTGCAACATGGCATGACATTGTGAGTTACTTAGACCAGGTACTCAGATGTTTTAGTTCATATGATGACCCATGAACACAGCAGTACAGCGTCACACACTACAGACGTTACTGTTGGTCATTTTACCCTGTCAATCATTAAAATGATTGCGTCATCCAGGAGAGGAGGTGGGTTAAACATTTTGAATAGACCTCGCACAGATGAACACTGCTGACCTGTAACAAACCTCACTATGAAACACTCACCTACACATCACTACTTTCACTTGACTCGTTGCTTCTCAAGCAGAACTTCATGATAAAATCTAGCCTAAGTAACCTGGTAGGATTTTCCAATATGCTGACATGTCCCCTTGTGCAGTACAATATAAGTCAAAAATTACCAGTTTAAGAACAAGAAAGAAATATTTAATGCATGCAAAAGTTACCCCAAAATATTGTTTGTCACTGTATTTTCATCACTAATAGTGTTTTCTGTATTTCTAAAGGACCATTTCAGCAAAAATATCCCTGTGAAATGTTGGTCCAAATGGTCAGGAAAAAAACAAACATTTCTCCTAAAATATATATTCTATTTAACATGATATACAGATTTTAAGAGCTTGAAATATATTGAAGTCAGTGTGCCCCAAGACAGAACAAATGTCCTCAATGACATGTCATATTCCCTCACAAAAAATATTACTTGAAATGCATAGACAGTCTGTCTTCTTCTGCACTAATGAGGAAGTGTTTAGACAACGAGTGTGGGTGATGGATTCAATGGAAACACACTCAGTTAAAATTTCACTGTAATTATGACAACTTACAATAAATTACAATATAATTGTGTTCATATGAGATCAAATACATTCAATTATAAAGACATTAAATTACACCATTGATAAATAAACAGATAAGACTTCAGGGGCGAATGAACCATCAAACAGAAACACTCAATGGCAGATACTAGGTACATTTTTGTGTTCATTTCACAGCTTATTAGAGATCCATTGCCTGTCTAATTCTTTGTCAATTATACATTTCAATTATGGGTCCATGCAGTGCATTTCTGATCATTGCTAATATCAATACTTAAAGTGAGATCAAATTCAGTTTGTGCATTACATCACACTAAACATGTCGTGTCACATAACTCAACAGAGAAACACGATTTATCAGTGAGAGATATTACACAACAGCAGCTTATCTCCCAAACTGTAGATTGAAACCAAACTGTGCACAGTTTTTTATAGGCAAAACACGTGCTTTTGATCGGCTGGCAGTTCCATTCAAAATTGTACACCAAGACAACTCAAACACTTCCAGTCAACAGTATAACTATTGATCTGTGTGCTAAAACGGAAGGTAACCATAGCAACAGTACTTTTGCTTTGCACTACAATACCAATTAATTCTAACTGGTCAAAGAGACCTAATTATGGGTTAATGCTTACTGACAACAAACAAACTTTCAAAAATGGAGGACAGTTTGAACACAGCTTCTACTTTTTCCTGTGACAAGTGGGCATGGTATAAGCGTGATGCAGACGTGTTGTGATATACAAAAACAGCAGACTTGTCTGCTACAACATAAAACAGTGTGGTTTTCTGCAACCATTTTTTCATATATCAGCGCAGCTTGTCATGTATCATCAGTTTGAGCGTTTATCCGAGTAAATCAGCTGTCATTGATTTTCTTATTTAATTACTACTTCAGGCAGTCTAATCTGACCTGGCCTCTATAAGTGTGAGGAGAATCAAGACCAAACTTGAAATCCAGTTTACGAGCCATCAGGCATCAAACCAGTCTCAAGCAAAATCCAGTGAATTCACAGAGTACATGCTGACCATTTATCAAAAACAGTCACTACATGTTATTTAGTCCATTCATTAATCAGTACTGTCACAATCAATTCTACTGACAGGAACTGTGCTGCAGTGGATGTGACATACAAATTTGCATGTGCGTGTATACATTTATTTATGACCCATGGCAGCAGTTGTCTAGTGATGAAAGGTCTTCCCAGTGGTAGTTGGTGTAACAGTACTGTACAGGTAAATGTCCTGGTGATGTGTTTTATTGTGCAGTCATTACGCTCCCCAGCTGTGCTCTCTCAGAAGCCTTGTATATGGCAATAGGCCTCCAAGCTGGAGAAGAGGACGTAGAGGAACCAGAGTCCAAAGAAAAGCAGTGAAGTGAGGACTTTGGGGACCCGTGGGCCTCCCAGTTCGCCGCCTACGGACGGCCTCCGGCGTAGCATCAAAACTCCCATACTGAAGAAGGCAAAAATGGTGAAGAGTGTGACGGAGAAGGCCAGCGAGCCAGGGTCCACACGGAAGACCTTACCCTTGACTTCCCAATATACAGCAGCCACAGACCAGGCCACCCCAATGCCCAAAAACACATTAACAGCGTTGCTTCCTGTCACATTTCCCACACATGCATCTGCATACTGGTCCTGAGTGGCAGCCACTTTACTGGCAAAGGTATCTGGAAAAAAGCATGAGGTTAGAAAATAATTAGTTCAACAATTTAATCCAACACTGCTTGCTTCTTGCCCTGGCTAAGACTTTTGGAATATATTGGACAGACTGCCATTGCTGTGTGTGCCTCCCAGCTGGGGATTTACTGTATATTGCAAAAAAACTGAGACCTACTAACAAAATCACTTACCAGGAAGTGAAGTCCCCAGTGCTACAAAGACCACCGCAGTGACAGTGTCTCTAAGGCCGACGGTGCAGCCAAAATGGGAAGCAAGGTCTCCAATAATGGCTGTTAAGAAACCAATGACCGAGATTGACACTATGAAGCATGCCCAGCCATTCCAGTACTCGGTGGGTGGGATGAAAGCAAACAGAATCTTCCAGAAAATGCACAATATGTGCATGAAATAGTCAAAGCAGTTTGGCATTCGCTGCTCTTGTCCTTCCTCCTCATCTCCATCACCTGTTTAAAGAGGACACAGTAAAGATAAATCAAACAACGCAACAAAAAGCATGTCATCATCCACAAATGATGCAGTCATACTTTGAGCTAATCAAGAACAAGCTTATGGTATCAAATTCAGCTGTAAAGAGGAAAGCTTTAACCAGGTACACTCAAATAATCAATTATTCTGTCTTTATTGTGGAGATCAACTGGTTTTCAGTACATTATCAGTTGGTTGCTTTTATATGGCTCTTTAACTTTCACTCTTAGTTACCAGTATTCTCATTCTACATTTTGCAGCTGTTTTAACGTGGGGTTAGTCTTAGTGCCACTAGGCTACCTAACAAGTGACCAGCAGATCAAATGTCATGTGAAGATCGTGGAGAAAAATACACCTGGGGCAGGTTGTGTCATTTTATGCATGTACATTATGTTTAATGGTTTGTTCTAATGTTAAAAAAAAACATTTTTATAATGGCTCCCTGAGGTAGTAGCCTTATACTTACTGGGCAGACATAGGAGTTGTATTAAAGTTCTCAACTCTTCGCCAGGAAGCACATAAGCATAACATTTTTGGCGTGGCCAAGGCTCCAGCACACAACACACAACTTGGTGTGGTTTAGCCAAATGACATAGAACATGTTAATTCAATGGTTCATTCTCTGTCATGCCCCCCTTCAGAAGTTGAAAGAAATTCATGCCCCTCACCCCACAATTTTTATCAGTCATTAACAATGTTCAGGGAAACGACGAATAAAAATGGATTCGAGTTGAATTTTAGTGAAAAAAGGTCAACATGATAGCATCAGCAAACTATGCTTTTCCCACCATAAATCATATTCAGTCAACTTAGTTTCACTCCATATTTTTTCCAATGGGTAAACAGTGGAACTGATAATGAAAGCTAAGAAGTAGATGAAGTTGAACTTGAAGTAAACTTATGCACGGCCTTGGTCCAGCTTTAGAGAGTCAAAATGCAGTGATCTGACAAAATATCATCCATACACAAAGCTGAAAAAACATGAAACAAGAAAGTAGAGGCTCCAGAAACGTACTTTTAAACAACTATTTTTCTGATCAATACTTTTTTCTTAAGTTATCAGATTCTACACAAAATATCTGATTAAAAATGATCAATATAAGAAATACACAAAAAACAAACATATAATAGCCACTGACCTGCACTGACTGTGACAGCTCCAATGAACTGCTCTCTCCACGAGTGAGTGCCAATCACTGAAGCCAGATTTGTGTCCTTCAGGAGTTTGTCCACTGTGTTCTGTTACAACACATTAAGTAGGTCAGAAATGATATAGAGGCTCTCAATCTTTCCTGACTAAACAAATGGGGGCGAATTTTATATGTGCTATATTTCTGTGCCCTCACCAAGTTAAAGAGGAAAATTAAATAAAAAGTTCATCACAAAAACTAATCCCAAATTTTCATAGGCTAGTTGATGCAGATGCTAGGTCCAGTGTGATATCCAAATCAAATATTGCAAATATTAATAGTGCTCCTACAAAACCGCTGGCTTCACTTTTCTGTTATAGAATCTGAAATAAATTTAGAATTAACTGACCCAAACATTTCAAACACAGCACACATGGATACACACATGGGGTAGAAAGGGTGAATATACAATATTTTTGCAATCAGAAGAGTATAATGAGAGTTAATTGAGATGAGAAAAGTCTTATCAGTCCCATCACACACAGCATGCTGTCAGAAACTGTACCTGGTCTATTACTCCATTGGGAGTCTGATATGTAAGAGGATGTAAGACGGTTAATGAATTAAAACACTGTAAGTTAAGTCATGTGGCACCAAATGTCAGTTCAGACAAACTACTGTTACTAACAGAGATGATAAAGATTCAGCCTTAAAACATGTAGCCATTATAACATGTTTAACTTGCTGCTGCATATGTTTAAACAACAATGAAAATAAAAAAGCTGTAGTTCATATTTTCCATTTGTCAAGAGTACAGAGTTGATTTACTGCTATTGTAACGTCTCCTATCAGCCACTCACACACCTTAAACTCACAGGACTCCTCTATGATGACCTCTAGCCTGCTGTGCTCTCCTAGAATGGGTTTGCCCATCTCAGAGATCCTCCGGGCCTCTTCCTCCTCAGGTGTTGGGTGGCCTGTCAAGGAGCACAGACATTTAATTACAATGTCCATAATTTATCATGCCATGTACAAAACACACAAACATTCTAAACCTCAGCCAAGGGTATAGACCCACACCCAAAGCAAAAAAAAACTGCACACTCCGCACACACTTTCAAAGTATAATATTTTTAAAGGTGCTGTGTGTAGCATTTAGAGAGAATCTTGCTTCCATAATTTGATGTATTTATTGTTGAAACAGGTGAAACAGGTGGCTAATAGGATTTTTTAAAAACCCCAATCATGGTCTTAACCCTGACTTTAACTATTTATAAGCATATGACTGGCAGAGCTTGTGGGTGGTGGTACACAGCTAGCACTGCCTGCCAATTTCTGTTCAGGAAAAAAATGGCCATATTGCCAATTTGCCTAGGCATAATCTGAGAGATCATTCAAAAGTGTAAGCCAGCAGTATATAGGTTAAGAAGAGGGATTTCAATTGACAGGAGAAGCAGAATTATTAAGAGACAGACACTGTATCCATATTACTAGTTGTATTCCTTATGTGTATGCTTCCTGGTAAAAAATGAACTAAGTCCTCATAACCAGCCATAGCTACCCAGTGTGGAAGGATCTACTCTAACCACCTGTGGTGTTGGCCCCAACTCCAAAGGCGCAGTGGATGTGCCAGTCCTGAAGGGTGACAGCAGTTCCTGCCCCCCAGCAGTGTTACTGGCACTGCCCACAGGGCCGCTACCCACCCCCAGTGGACTTTACACTACCATCATTGCTGAGAGCCCCATCCTCAGCATTTTTACTGGCCCCATCCACAGTGGGATCACACCCTGGTCCAGTTTGTGAGTTTCCCTCCAAGTGTTTAAATGACATTAGGTCAGACACCTTTATAAAGAGTCAATTGATACAATTGACAAAAATTTCAACATTTTTCAATTAAGTATATTCCAAGATGATAAGTGAGAGAGGAATTGAATTGAACTGACAACACGCTGTCACACACGTCTGTTTACAAACCAATAAACTGCAAGTATATGGAAACGTAGCTCATGTGGGTGATGACAACAGGACACAGACATGCATAAAAACGGGAACCTTGGTTTGGACTGTCAGTTGAGAACATTCCCTCAGGCTTCCAGCTGTCACATGTATGGCCTTGGCCAATTTGTCAATTATGTTGGCATTTAAAATGGCTGCACATTGCACATTTAACACCCAAACCTACATCCAAACTATCTTACCCTGGTTTAGCAGCAGTGCTGTGAAGACAGACAGACAACATTTCAATACAATGCAACATGTCTATTTCCAGGAATTAGAGTGGAGAGAATGTAAAATGCAATTGCAATAAAACTGCATACACTTTGTTCATGCACAGTGCACCCTCACTGTTAGCCTTTCCAATCTTACTTAATGAATTACACTTCTGTAAATTACAAACTAATGTAATTGATTCTTTTGGCCTGCACTAACAAGCACATATCCAATTCCTGCACCATCCTCTTGACACATTAAGGTTACATGTAGCAGGCAACTAAAGGATACTAAATTCATAATTGGCTGGAGCGCCTGTGCTACAGTGAAACAGAGACAGAGTGAATTGTAGCGTGTAATCTTCGGTTACTGGCTCTGACGCAGGCGCCAGGCATTCAGCCGCCTGTTCTTTCTGTTATTGTTTTGATACTTGATCATGGATATTGCTGACATATACTTGGAGTGTACTATTGTATTTTAATGTAAACTAACAATTTTTCTTTGACTTTCAACTCATACTTCACTACCATAATCTTAAAAAAAACACAGGTCACACATTAATGCTTACACACTTACCAGAGAGTCCTCGCTTCAGCCATTTGGGGTCCTCAAGCACAATGAAGAAGTTTTCCTGCTTCTCGTACTCCTCCACATTTATAATGTGCACTTTTAAGATTTGACTGTAGAATGCAAGCATGCACACACACACAGACACCCACACACACACAGACACACAAACACAAACAATTTTTTTTTTTATTTCTATAACAAAGAATTAAGTACTACGCAATGTAATGACCCCATAAACACAAAATACCTCCACATCCTAAACATTTGCTCTACCCTCTAAATCACATCTCAAATTGAAGTGACATAAATAATTAATCACAATGGACCTTTAAATAATTCAGGCTTAAACATAGTGTGCTCTTGCTCCTCAGTGTGCCAAAGAAATACAGCTAACTAAATGACTTGTAGCACAACAATACCCTGGTTAATCAATGTCTGTATAATTTGTGGAACACTTTGACGACTTCCTGGCAACTTAAAAGGAGAGCATGCATATAAACATGGCATAATGGTCTCAGCAGAAAATTACTAAGGCTACACACCCATTCCCTGCTCCATTGACTATGATATACAAATTGTCATACCTTTACTGTGCAGCATCTGTTGATGGGCCATGTTATGTAACAGAGTCTTTCACTAAGTGTACAATTAGTCCATGTGCAAACACAGCTTATATAACCTGAAAATTTAATGGGAAAATGATCTGTCAGCTTACATGGGGTGACCGGAGGTTCCCAAACCTGATCGGGGATGGGATTATCTTTGGGTGTCAAGTCGTCAGTTAATTCTGTCTAATAGGATCTCCTCCATCTAGAGAGGGTGACCCATAGTAATCTTTCTGTGAGGTTCGGGTGCCCCTTTCCTAAAAGCATTAATGGGCCAAAGTCAAAGCACTAAGAGTACTGTGTGTCAATACTGCTAATTTGAAAAAGAGAACAGAGGCCTTCTTGATCATTGTCTCATGTGTTTGGAGTAATAATGCCTAAGGTTCAGACTGTTAGACCATAATTTAGTTTGTCTATTATTTAACTCCCAAGAAAGCCAAACGTAAAATGCCTGTTCTGAAGACAGGCTTTGCCATCATCTATCTACCGTACTGCAGTACATTGCAGTTACAGTTTCACTGAAAATTTAATCTAACTTTTCTTAAGATCAACCATGCCTATGAAAAGATCAAGTCCCAATTATGGGGCATGTAGTCCAAAAACTATTCTAATTATATAAAACACATCAGAGAGCCATACCATTGCGCTGGGTGACATCTTCCTTACCATGAAAACACATTGTAGTTCATTTTGAGTCAATGCCACATACACTCCTGCCTGAAATACATGCCAAATCCAGGGCTTAACAGAAGTCCCCAACAAATTTACTTCTGTTTGAGTAATGTTTGCTAAAAACTACAGTCAGTTTGATCAATTGAGTTGACCAATTTGTCAAGATGTATGTCCTCGGTAAGAACTATTGAGCTTGGCTCAGAGTGCCAAATGAAGAGTAGGAGGTCAGAAAGTGTTGAGAGACAGACTAACATATTTTTGGTTTTGGTCATTTCACAGGCTTTGTTGATAATTATAGTCATAATCATGTAGACAGTTATATAGTTATAGTTATTCTTTAAAAAAATATTTGTTTGAGGGCTATTGATAATGTAAAATTCTTGTTTTAATCTTTAGCATGCTGAACAGTAGGAAGATGCAACGTCAAGAGTTGCAGTGTCTGGCACTCCTTCCTGGAAAAAGAGCAGGCTGATGTTCGAAATAAATACATCCATCAGACTCTGTGGCTCCTCAAGTCTTATTTCCCAGTCATTACCTCTGGTTGCTGACTGTGCCTTACCTGGTCTGTTCATTGGTGAATTCCAGCTCCCCTCGGGTCTCCTCGTAGTCCACCCCAGCCTTGGCACTACCATCCTCTGTATGGAACGGCACAGCAACGGTGCCCCTGGAGCCCGAGTTCCTCACCACTGTCACTGTCAGAATGCCCGTGCTCTCACTCACCCGCAGCACTTGCTGGCCAAAGGTGAAGATGCCTGCATGGTCATCATCCAAGATAGTGATGGTGGCAACCAGAGGCTCCACGAGTTTACCCTTAGGTGGAGTTCCTGTCCCTTCATTTCCACCTTCTTCTAACCTCAGGTTCTGAAGACGCACAAAGAAATGCTCATCCTCTTCAAAGATGTCATCATCCAAGATGCCCACCTGGAGAGCACAGAGTATTGTATGATCACTCTGCTTATGGATGCATGAACTTGAAACTCACTACAACGCAATTTCCAGAATTATGGGGTCCCACTGTTATCAAACACTGAAATATTAGTGGAATGATCTATGACATAGTGACTATTACATAGTCTGAAATCATTCAAAATTCTGAGCAGCTCACCACACAAAGGGAACTTTGTATTAAGCTAGCTTTACAATGTCACTTGTTTATATTTTACACATTTTTGGCTTATTTTGACAGTGGACAGTGAAGATTAACAGGTAACACAGAAAGTAAAATATAACAGCAGTGAACTTTTTTACACTAACAAAATTTGAAATTGAAATTGAAAAATTCCTTTATGTTTACCAAGATGGCAGTCACTTTTCCACATGCTCACCTTGATCTCTTTGTGGGTTTCTCCTGGTTTAAACACTAGGGTTCCCTCACTGAACTCATAGTCTGCCCCAGCATTGGCTGAGCCATTTTCTGTACAGTAGTCCACGTAAAAAGTGTTCTGGCCTGTGCCTCCCTCAAGGATCACCTGGATGCTCAGAGAGCCACAGTTCTCTGTGCACTGGTACTGGGCACTTTCAAAACAAATGTGCGAGCACGTGGCCAGGTCAGCATCCTGGCCTCCTGAGCGACGTGAGTGCTCAGCAGCATGTTTCTTTAATATGTTGCCGGCACCGATCATCATGCGTGTTGCCTGGACACGATAGAAGGCGCGACTCTTCTTCTGGTGGACTAGTGCAGAGTAGTTGGCCATCTCAATGAGCTGGTCCAAGTCTTTGTCTGGGTGTTTCTCCTTCAGGTCTTTCAGGATGCGGACCACCTATCCAAGAGAGGAAACCAGTTGTACCATACCATATTCATAGAGATGTATGTGTTCCTAAATGTTCTGTAAAAATGCTCTTGAAAACAAACTGGTCCAGAGCTTGCTTTGGTGAGAATCAACAACAAAATGAGAAGACATGAAGACATAGCTTAGTTATAATGACAAAACTATTGATGTGTCTTGGGAAAAAACTTTTATGAAGTTTAATGTGCTGAATGATGCAGGGATCTTTCTTGAGGAAACTTTGGAAACTCCTACTGCTCAGCCTCTTACTGAAAATCTTCCTGCTGGTAAGACTCCTGCCGTCTGCACTCCTTCCATTCCGACTCCTGCTGGAATTGAACCCTACCATCCTCAAGAAACCTGATATTACCCTTAAATTCACATTAAGTAGCTTCAAAGTCAAAAATACATTAGATCTGATAGTGGGCTTGACATGGTAGAAGACATTCCCTTGCGAGTAGCTTTCTTCCTTTCCTCCTGCCTTTTAAAAAATAATTATAAAGTATTCTTTCTTCTTTAAGAAAAAACTTACCCAAGCTTGAGTAAAAAAGCTCTAATTACTTAATACAACATAGACAACAAATCTGTCATTAAAGGAAAAAAAACTATGATTTTACGCCATTCTATCTTCAATCTTGCAATATTGTTAAATTTTTAAATAACAGTATTGTAAATTATTAAATAATAGTGTTTACAACAGCATTTCTCCAAGTCATTTGTCTTACCTCATCTTTGTTCTGGTCTAGTTCATTGCCTGTCTGCACAGAGACTGTCACACTTGAGGAGTTTCCAGGGCACGAACTGCCGTCTGACAACTTTCCATCCATGATCATGTCAATGCCTTTGGGTGCAAGGTCACCTTCCATTTCCACCACAATGCCATGCCTCTTGTCAGCACGGTAACGCTTGTGCATGTATTTGTAGAAGAGTAGGCGACGGTCAGCAATCCAAGCCAAGATCACACACACCGGAAAATAAAGCAGCGTCACTGCAGCCTCCCATACCTGGTGATAATAATAAATAATAATAACTTTATTTATATAGCAGCTTTCAAACATAAGACCCAGAACTTTACCTATTTTACCTTAAACCTTAAACAAGGTAAAATAATAACAACAAATGCCAGTTCAGAAATGCCATATGATAAAAGCAAGTCATACAAGGTTTAAAGGAGGATACTGAGTTTGCTTCCAGGCAGGGACTTCGACAACTTAGGCACCTGGTCACCTTTAGTGACAAGTCAAGATTTTAGAATCATTAGTAGGGCCCTGTCAGAGGATCTCAAGCAGCCATCAGGCTCATAGGGAGTTAGCAAATCACAGGTGCAGGCAGGAGCCAGACCATTCAAGGCTTTAAAAACAAGTAGTGAAATCTTAAAATCAATTCTAAAATTCACAGGTAACCACGGAAGGGCAGCAAAGATTGGTGTAATGTGATCGCCTCTCTCAGCACATGTTAAAAGCCCGGCAGCATTTTTGGATGTTACACCTGCTAATAACAAATACTAATAATAAAGTGCAAGTCTGGATTCAAGTCAAGTCAGGAAGAGATAAAGTCAAGTCAGGAAGTCAAGTCAGGAAGAGATAAAAGGAGTAAAGTCAGAAAGAGATAAAAGTCAAGTCAGGAAGAGATAAAAGGAGTAAAGTCAGAAAGAGATAAAAGTCAAGTCAGGAAGAGATAAAAGGAGTCAAGTCAGAAAGAGATAAAAGTCAAGAGAGGAAAGACCTCATCTTGGTTAGCTGTTTCAGTTGAGCAAAGCAGGACTGGACACCACTTTGTTCACCAGAGCATCGAAGGACAAATCTGAATCAAAAATAACACCTAGGTTACAGGCCTCTTTTTGGACAATATTAGAGAAGGCACCCAGACTACAGGAGAAATGATTAATGTTGCTAGTCCTGGGGCTACAGTGAGTAGTTATGTTAACATGTGATTTGGAGTCTTTAAACTGCCGGAAATTTCTTGAGATTTAATTTTTTATTTCAGTGAGGCAGGACATAAAATAGAAATCATCAGTGGTGCCAGACTTTATCTGGACATACAGTTGGGTGTCATCTGTGTAGCAATGGACATCGATGTCATGTCAGCATATGATTTGGTCCAGGGGTAGCATGTACATGGTAAACAAGAGGGGACCCATAATAGACCCCCTGGGGGACCCCACAAAATAGAGGAGCACAAGAGGAGGAGGCATCTCCAAGTCTTACAGGGAAGGACCTGATCAACAGACAGGAGATTAACCAATTCAGAGCCACATCACTGATGCCAACATAGTTCTTGAAATGGCTGATTATGACATTATGGTCCACCATGTCAAAGGCTGAGCTGAGGTCAATGAGAAATAATGGTAATGCAGGCAATATGAGCATTACATGATTTACACACTTATTTACACATTATTTTACATACAGTCATCAGAAACACACCTCTACAATCCCAGGTGAGATGACAGCCAGTATGAGGTAGAGCCAAATGTAGGCAAAAATACTCCAGAAAGCTGTAATAAAAAACACTCGCAGGTGTTTGATCTTGCGAGACTCTCCTTCAGGGACCACCCCCACACACAGACCGATTATCACAAACATATTGAAGGCAGCGCTGCCCACTATGGTGCCCGGGCCAAGCTCCCCTGCATCAAAGTTGTGCCCACACACCTGTCAACATTTAAGGGACAAAAAAGACAAACGTCACATGGAACAAAATCATAGACCTTTCCTAAGGCAAAATCAAACTAAATTCAAGACTCGTGTGATGATCAAATGACAAAAATCTATTAGAATCTATAAAACATCCTAATATATAAAATTAACTTTGTGAGAGTCAGAATAGAGATTATCGATTATGGACTGAAAAGTGTAAATGTATAAATATGAAGTAACTTTTGTTCACATTGGTTTGTTGTGATGTCCTACAATTAAAATCAAGTGGTTCCTAATTTTCATTTATGTTGTAAAAATATTAATTCATTAGGTAATTTATCAATTCAACATACACAACAGCAGGTCATAGATTTTTTTGTGATGTTCTAAGCAGCACATGCATGTTTTTATAAATGTAAAAATATCAGAAACATTTTGTCATTTTTTGAAGGTACATTCACAGTGAAAAGACGACATTTTTGTATGAGGGTATATGTTAAAAGGATGTGATATGCCTCGTGTACCTCAATCACAGAAAGGAGGATCTCAGGCGCTGAGGAGCCCAGGGCCATTAGTGTAAGGTTGGAAACAGTCTCATTCCAGACTCTTACTGTTGTTATTGTCGTTTCACCGTTTGGTTTGGTGATGGTAACCTCTTTCTCCTACAGACACAGAAGTTTGTGAAAATACCAAAGATGCTACCACCACTGAACTCATCACACACAAGTCCCAGATATTGCATTCAGTGTCAATATCATTAAAAATGAAATAAAAACATCACATATTATGCAGTTTAGAGGATTGCACAGTACATAACTGCAGTTTAATAAATTTTAACTAAGGGCAACAACATATTGGCTGTATTCGAAAGAACATGGCACATGTGGCGAATCCTGGAGTTGTGAGGTATATATGATATTTCTGAAAGGACCCAGAGGCTATCAATCCTGGACAGTTTTATCAGCGTCTGACTTTGTCCAAGGCTTGAACAGAGAGAACCAAATCTGAGTGAGGACTTTGACCAAAACTCTTTTCTCAGCTGCTTCAAACCCAGTGAGCAGGAGGCTGATACTTGGATTACTTGAGTTATGGTAGTGAAATAATGTGAGGAAATGACTTGTAAACTAGCCTTTATGAGAAATCACTGTAGCATTCCTACTATGTTCTTAAAGGGGCTTACTATGCCTGTTATACTTAGCGGGTTTGCATTTTTGAAATTAAAGGTGTGTTTAATGTTGCAGTATTTCACTTCATTATCCAACAACCAGTGTACTCCAATGAGATTGGATAAAGTTTACTTTAATAATTGTTTAAAAATGTCAGTCTTAAAGTGGCCACCATGGGATAATGACACACTTAATTTCCCAAGATTCTCTCATGTCAGTCACAATCTGAGAAAAAAGTTATCACTATTAAATTACAAAGTAAGAATGTAGCAGATAAGTTGTGTTTTAAATTAGGGATGGCTGCATTGTATAAATGTGAAGTTTCAAAATACCTGAGAGGTGATGACTTCGATGGATGCCATGAAGCGATCTGCAATGATGGACACACCCAGGAAGATGTACATGAGGCAGGCGAAGTAGACGACTGCTCTCCCTGCCTGCTCCCCCACTGGAGGGTTGAGTGGCAACCACACTGGCAGTAAGATCCCGGGTTTACACACCACAGTGCCCGAACACGTTCGCTTGCCAGACCCAGTAGTGTTACCAGAGGACTGAGGCTGCTCTGGGCCAGATGCTCGCTCTATAACCTGGGGCCTAAAGGAGGTACAGGGGTGGACCAGGAGGAGGAGGGAGAGAAGGAGGAAGAGGAGTGGGGAAAGGTGAACAGGGAGGGGTCCCATGATGTCCCTGAGTCAGGAGGGGCCTGGGCCTGGGGGTCACTGAGGGAGATGTTGGGTCAGAGGACTCTCCTGAAGAAACAGAGAAAGGCACATTGTTCTCATAAAGAAATACAAAAGGGCCTAACAGATTTACAGTGCATGTTCATCTACTTTCTGTCTAAAGAATCGTTCACTTTTATACAGAGGTCTGTCTACTGGCTGTCTGTCAGCCAGTTGGTCTACCATTTTATTGGGTGGACATTCAAGTCCCCAGAGGATGAAATGTAATCACTTTGGCAAATGTTAAAGATCACGAAGGTTGTAAATATTATACCTCCTTCAGCACGGTAGCATTGTCATTTTAATAAGTTATCATGCATCAGTAGCATTTAGCTCAATTTACCACTGTGGCAAACAGAGCAACTAGTATGGCTGTAGACTCTTCGTCTTGCTAAACTTCACTGTCATAAGAGAGAAGGGAAAGAACAGTTTCATGTGATCAAAAACACCTGTATGATGTAAAAAATAAATAAAAACCTTGACATGCAGTACATAAAAAAGTTTTCACATATAAGGAACATTAATGTTGCTTTCAAGGCATCATCCAATCCTTACAATGTTTTAAGACTAACATTTTCTTTCTTTGCTCATAATGATAAATTGCAGGGACATAACACCTGTTGCAATACAAAACATCCATATATTACACTTTAAATAAGCACTACAAATCTCAGTTTATATCATTATACATACAATATCATTTATACCAAATTGCATATTAATCATACAGTGCAAATCTTTCTAAGTGTTAAATGTTACATTTTATACATAAATACTGCTGTTAGATTACTATCTACATGAGATACAGTATGCTGGTATGTAAACCCATATTTTTAATTGTAATCAAGTATCATGTAATCAAATACATGTTTGGCATATGCAACAAACCAAACCAGTTGAAAATCAGTAGAATGTTTGGTGAGTAATGATGATTTTAATCATTAACAAACATGCATTAGGAGGCACAGCTGTACACTGGATGTATGTACACAGCCAGGGACATAATTTTTTACACACACAATAGACTACAACTACCAAGTACAATGGCAAATCGTCACTGATTCATCTCACACATAAACAAGCAACTTTAGCTCACACAAATGCATTGCAAAGCTACTGTTGTAATTTCATCATGACCGTTTTGGTTGCAGCATGTGCAAGGAGTGAAAAACATGGAAGAAAAAGTGAAAAGTTATTAGTCATCTCTTCATCTTGTTAAACTAAAACCTAAACCTACTGCAGTTTTGTGAGTTGAGTATAATGTGCATTACTAATACTTACTAATACCAAAATTCTCTTTCCCTTCCCGCATGATAATCCTATGTACAACACAGTACCCAGCATGTTATGATCAGCCACATAGTGTTTCAGGGATGTCTTTTGGGACCATGCTGCACAGTTAGCCAGGATGCAGGTTGTTTTGTTTTTGTACCATAGCCACCAACACAAAGGCCTGTTAATAGCAGTTAAAAGTAAACTGACCCGACGGAGTAATCTTAACAGCATATCAAAATGACCTCTGAGAAACTAAAGCCAGGTTGTTAAGCCATGCAGCCCTGTGGTTATCATTCTCTGGCACTAATTACTGAACCCTGGCGGTAAGAATGACTAAGCGCTAATTTACAGCTCAGTGTTTTTCTGCAGCATTATGTCAACCTTTCTGTGTGAATGCAACTTGAAATCAAGTCTTGTGAGAGCCAGTTACTATTGCCAGACTAGCCCAGACAGTTTATTTCAGTCAGCTAATGTTGATATGATGTCTGAAGTTAACAGAGACATTTGGTAAATATTCTAATGCACTAAGTACTCTGACACAATTTGAATCATTAATTATTGGTATTAATTACCTACTTTCTTTATTATCTAAATCATTACCACTTTGGCTAACCTTAATCTGTCACTGTCACTCCTTGACACCCATCGCAAGTTGCATGAGTAACCCTTGTGTGTGCTACCATAACTTATTTATTGGCCATTACCGGTCTTATGACTAATCACTAAGTTGAGATGTTACCAAGCATTCTACTGCTTTCAAATACACATCTTATTGACATTGTTCTCTTTCAAAATTCATACTCTGATACAGTATTCTGACTGGAAAAAACACACAACACCAAACCACTACCTAAGTATCATCATCTTACTTTTGAAAAAGAGTTATTTTAGAGCATTTCTGCTGTGTGTTTTGGATTAAAGGAATGCTTAACAATGTCATCATTGTCACTGTCATCAGCGGAGCAGACACATGGCAAAGTGTAGTGGGTAGACTACAGTATGAACTCGTCTGAGGATGTATGGGTGTGAGCAGTGCAGGGTGGTAGAAAGCTTTCAGTCTCTCTGTGCTCCTCCTGGACCCACCACCTCCACTCCCACTGTATAGGTGACACTGCACTATTGTGCATCGTGAGTTGAAACAGATACTGGGGTGCTGCATCTTTGATGCAGGCTGAGCTCTGCCAGCTCATTATGGAGTTGTGATTCAGAAACACAGCCCAGAGGGCCCGCCGCATCACATTTCACTTTCCACGGCCTGCTATGGTTACCACGACCTCAGACAGAGGGCCACCTTACACCAGCGGGTGCTTGGGGGGGGGGAATTGGCTTGCCAAAAATAACTTACTCAACATTCATTTTTGGACAACAATGGTGCACAAGTAACACCAGAAGGATGTGAGACAAATAATATTAGTATACATCTTTCTAATAAATTCTTACATGTTGGCCTCATAAATGATACATGTCAATAATACAATAAATACATGTAATGAGAGTACCAGTCTTGTTTTTACAATAACATCCAACACACATAAAACCAACGGTATGCACTTAGTACACACAGATATAAACACTGACAACACACCACCTAAACAAAAAGCACAAGTGTTTACACAAGTGCACATGCTTCAACATTTTTGAAGTTACTAGTGCAGTGCCCATTCAAACATGCCTGATTGGAATGGGCCGACTGCTTGGCCTTGATTATTGCTGCTCGCAGCTTTCTCAATATTACCATTGTGCAGAGCTGGAGAGCCCCCACAGTTCAAGATGCAGCATTTCCAGACCCATAGTTTTAAGCATACATGTGTGCCAGCACCTTTTTTATTTCCCTTTTTTGGACTTGATTAACAGCAAACTAATATTACAATATGCCACCAGTTTTAGACAATTTAGACACCTAAATTAATAATAATAATCAATATAGCTAATTCTGCTTCTTTATTAAATGATATCTAATTGACTGAATGTATGCCAAACAATAATCATTCATATATAATAAAATCTATAATCAACAATCATTTTATATATTAAAAATTTCAAAAATAGGCAATTCAAATTGTTTTATCAGTAATTGTGGGAGATAAGAAAAGCCCTGCTACTGAAATCTAACTCTAAGAAGTTTTCCATCCAGATGTAGCAGTGAATGAATGAAATCTATACTGCTATATCATTACTATTGATAAAGTTTGAAGCTCACCAGCTAATCCAAGCTATAGCTGGGTCCCAAGGCATTATAACATACAGGCTGACATTATTCATTGAAGGCAGCTTGCTTAAACAACAGCTTAACCAAAGTGGTGGTATATGGTGCATTTTCCTCACAGATGATCTGTAGAATCCAGCAGAGCCACAGAGCACAGCATTTGAGTGCTAGATAATCAAGAAGCCAGTGCTGGAAGAGCTGGATGCATTATTGATTAATGCATTCACCTAAATATAGCAGGATATCGCTTCCTTTCATGTCACCTACAGGCAGCTTTGTAAACATCATTCAGTGGAGGAGCATGGTGGATTTCCCAGCCAGACATACAGGGAGTACTTCCTAGTCTCTCCAGTTAAGAGACTGAGTAAACACAGAGACAAATGGCCAGATTACTACCACAGATCAGAGCTTTCCTCTGCAGTGACACTGACTCCTGTTAACTCTTTTTTGATTTGGTTCAAAGAACAATGTTCACTGGGCACTTAAATGTCTAACTGATAAGTTGTTGCTTCAAATAGGATGAAAAAGCTTAAAAAGTCTTACATGTTCATGTTCAAAGTTGAGGCTAGTGAACAACATAAAACACATAGCCTTTCTTATGCCAGGGGGAGGGAGGTTGCGGTGGTGTCGACAGGTCTGCGGTCTCCTTGTCCTCTTAGCACACAGGAACAGTGAGCTGGGTGGCAGCTCATCTCCTCTTACTGCCTCTGACACGGCCGCTATCTGTCAGCACCACCGATAAGTGATTGCCTGGGGTTATCTTACACTGATAGGACTGTCCACAAAAAAGGGAGTTAGCACCTTTAACAGTTTAATATTTCCTGCCTGTACCCTGGGTGGGGTACTGTCAGATGAGGGATGCTCCTTCTGACAAGCGGAGCACTCAGGTGTAAGGTTGAGGCAGAGAATAATCATTCAAGCATCAATAATAGGAAATATATGTACTCTGATTTACACTTGACACAAAATACTGCTCTAGATGTTTAAGTGCCAAGAATAGTTGATGATTTACAATTCTTTTTCCACTGTCTTCTTCACTACTGCTAATCCAACTTGAGTGCCAATGAACCAGCGCATGACATCTCTTTCTAATATGACTTTGAGCCTAACTGTCAGATTCAGTGACATGATAGGCAGTTGGACTTTTGCATCAAGTGGTTTTTGCTTTGCTTTGTTTTGTTTTTTAACTGTTACAGTGCAAAGACAGAAAGTATGCAAAAACACAAAAGAGAGGAAGAGGAAAGGGCAAAAAATAAATTTAAAATATGAAAACAAACCAAAGAAAAAACCAGACACTAACAACACAGGTCACAAAGAGTATCACAGGATGATGTATCTTGAAGATTTAACAATAGGGTCTAATAACTAAATATAAGTGGTGTAATATAGGTGCAAAGGGCAGTGCTTGGGTAGACATATGCACGTGTGTGTCGTGATGCTGGCACGTCTGTACTGAGCATATGCTAAGGTGTGTGTGTGTTGTGTCTATGATTGATGTAGGGGGATGCATAACAGCCTCCAACTGGGAGGCCAGCATGTCCAAAGGTGGGTCGTACAGGTTGCCTCATGTAGTTGGGTTTACGTGTTCACCGGTGGTTCATCTATTACTGTTAAACAGCTAACAGGCACCATGCGGTGAATATTTGCACATGTAATGTAATCATCACCTAGAAAATGAGTGTAATCTGTCCATGCAACTGAGTCATTTTGTTATTTAATCCACTTGGCTTAAGCTTTGGTTACATTTGTAAAAAAAACAAAACAAACAAAAAAAATAACGTAAACAAATAAGCACTGTTGTTTGCAACCAGTCCATCACCGACAGGAAGAAACCACATTGCCTGCACGGCTTGAACATTAACCTGTATGCAGATTAACAGAGATCACCTTTCCAGGATGTAAGCTCTATGCATAGGTAAACCAATAACATGCTATGTATACATTTCGCAGACACCCAAAAAGCCTGACTGCGCTTAAGCTTAAACACTCAATCACCCAGCGAAGTCCCATGCTAAAATTCAGAGAGTAGCATTACTGTAGCTGTCCATAAACAAAAAGGTTAATCTACACATCACGAGTGACTCCACTGCCACTCACAAAAGGTTTGATGATTGCTTGATGATGATTTATTCAAGGTTTGCCATAGAGGGCACCTGAGCCTTGCTGGTTGATTACCAAGTAATCGTAATACCAAGTTATAATATGAAAATAGTCTATCTTAAGTTCTTTTTTGTACAATCTGGGCAAACAGAAATCCTGGGAGGACAGTTTACATCTTTACATCATTATTAAAAGCTCTTTGTCCCATTTGACAATGTCTTTCTCATTCTGTGTCATAAGAATCTGATTTAATTGTGGTATTAATAGGATAGAAAGGATTTGCATTAAATTGTTGATCTACTGCTGCTCATCTGCATTGGCATGATGAGCAGAGAATGCTGGGAATACAGTGAAGGATTAAATGGTAATCTTTACATTTTTGGCCACATGTTTGGTGCTAAGCTGTTAATGATGTAATGCTTTTTTGAGTTTTTGTAAGCGGTGCCCTTTGTCTATCTCTCTACATAGGTTATTATCGTTCACGTTAACTAGTACTTCTGTTTCTATCCCTGTCTGTTGTGAGACTGTTTGTTCCCCCCTTTGTTTCTATGCGTCTAAAGTGTTCAGTGTTGTTGGATATTTAAGATGGTACCAGTTGTTTTAGAAGTGTGTAGAAGTGGTCAGACTGAAAGACTTCAGGCTGATTTTAGGTAATGCATGACAACTAAATCTGAGTTTCAAACAAAGGGAATTATTTGTTCTCCTTTTGGTCTCATGAATTGCGGCTCCAGTCAATTTTCCCTATAGATGATTCAGTCTTAGATATGAGCACTATAGTATCAGTTATAGCACAAAAACATCTGTTCAAGTTACACACAAATCAAGGCAGTTAGACCATCTCTGTTTAACTGTCTCTCTGTTTGCAGTTAAAGTAAAGAAAGGAATGAGATCCATCCCTTTAATAAGTAACACAGGGCTTTGGCTTGCTGCTATGGGCCTGTCAATGAACCCGATGAATCAGTGTGTAAGATAATCCACCAGGACACTCAGCCACACAGACAGACAGACAGAGAGACTGGGCAAAAACACTAATGTGGCATTAAAGGTATCTTGTGAAGGTTTCATTGTAAACAAACATGGTTTTGTTTACATTCAACCATTTTACCTCTTAATACTGGATTGTGCTAACATTACCTTATGTAACACAGACGAACCCAAAACGGGTCTTCAGGGGTGTACTGGGCCAAATCTTGAACTTCATATTTTTTCCCATCTCTGTCAATTTGGAGGAAAATCTCTGTGTATTGATAAATAATATGCCTGATCTGTCACCATGAAAAAACAACTTTCTTTCTCAAACTGCTATTATTCTGGATTAGGATTTTAAATATTGGATTTTTACTATATCTGTTTTTTTTTAGGATTATTTGTCATTTAATAATATTGTTTTTGTCAATTCAATTGAGAAAATAAAAAAGTGCTTCTCAGACCTAAAAAACAAAAATATTTGAGATGATTTTATTTGTTTGTGTGAACCAGAGGCTGTATGTGATTAATATCCATCTTTTCAAATTATTTCAGAAAATATTTTGAAGAGTTTTATGTATAAGGGCTTAAATCTTGGTCCCAAAAAGCGATGCTATGCAAAGAGGACCAGGGTTTGTTAAAGAGTTATCTAGTTATGTTGTTTTCATTGCATGAACTTTTCCACAAAGCATAATCTCTGCAAATGTTTAAACAAGTTTAAAACATGTCCCACACACACAGTCACTGGATACACATTTTGACTGACTGAAGAGTCTGTCAGGAGAGTGGGCACATCAGATTCCACCTTAAACAATTAGATCTACACAGAAACCTCTGAGGTATATGGCATTTTTCATGACTATGTTATTCAAAAATCATCAAAACACACAAAAAGGTTGGACTATTAAGGAGCTGGATTATTAACAATTGCCATTGATCAGTGTAACTGTCAGCCTCAGCTACAGTAACCCCATGTCATGTAAACATAAAGCATAAGTAAGGCTGCATATCTAAATCGATGTAATACTGCTAGTTGTTCAGCATTCTGTTCCATTCAAACGTTCTTACTGTGGCTTTCGTAAAATGATCCCTTGCGCTACACTGGTTGGTTAGTCAAAATTCCTATACTGTATAATGTATGGTACTGTGCATAACATATATGTAACATTGATGGCTTAATCTATCTGTTAAAGTGATAGCTTTTTGTAATTCAGATATAGAACACTTTCATGTTAATATTACTTACTGTTTCAGTTCCTGAAATTACAGCACATTTACGTAAAAAGCAGCTCTGAGTTATGCTCATGTGATATCTGGCACCTGGAATGTGAGAGGGTGTGTATTTTCTGCTCTCTCACAGGCCACATCGCTGAAGGATTTAAAAACCTATTTTGCTGTTAAGGACTTCAGGATCATTTTGAGCGTGATGGATGATCACCCCTGCTTCTTGTAGTGAATCCTAGAGTGAGTGATTGAGATAATAAATTAAATCCTGTAATCTAACAAGGTGAAATGAGATGTGCGTTTAATCTCTCTCTGCATGTTTCACCTTGTTCAGGTGAAGCCTTAATCTTAATTTGACGGCACCCAGCTCAAACCGGTGCAGTGTAAAGACAATTGCAAACTTCACTTAATTTTTTCTGTTGTGTGTGTATGTGACCTATAGAGGAAGTTAAACTTCAACGGTAGCAGATCTCAAAGTCTGTCAATTGGTTTACCATATCGCCTCACTGTATGAAGTAACTCAGTCTATAAATTAACTACACTGGCTCAATCAGTACCCCTGTGGAATTAATTGGTTTTTGAGAAGTCCATGCAGCTGCAGCAGGGGAAAGATAACCCAAGTGGTGCCCAGTCTCTGTTCCCTTTGTATCCATGAGGTCAAAATTACCATCAATCTGGACAGCAGCAGTGCAAGCTTGGCTGAGCACAAGGTTTAGTTTACAGCACTGCAGGCACCCTGCCATGCTGTTCAGTTCCTCAGTTCCTCAAGTATGGTGATCTACTTTCAGTCAGTACAGTTCAACTCCATTTCTCTGTTCTGTTTATGTACAGTCCAATGGTGAATTTTCAATGTCTATTACGATAATCGTAGCACGTAACTACAAAGTTCTTGCACAGAATTTTACCTGGTGAAGGTCAGAGGACTGACACATCATTAATAAAGTTAAGTGATTGACAGCTTGCAGAATTAAAAAATAAATATGAGTGCAGTATTCATGTTGACTGAATGAATTGTGGCTTTGATAGACATTTGCATGTTCGAAAATCCTGGCTGACAATGCCTAGCAATAAGAGGTGAAGATGGTAAAAGACCAGTATCTTTGTAAAAACACTTTATAGCCTACTAAGTGGCCCATACCTTTCCATGTGATCTCATTTTAGAACACTAGGTATGGGAAATATGGATAAAATCCCCTATCATGATATATGCAATGTCATATTGTGATATCAATACACTGTACAGTCTATTGTGACTGTGTGTAAATGTGTGTAAATGTTCTTGAAAATAACATATGCTTATAGCTATAACATAACCAGACAGGAATCTCAGTTTTGGCTAATCTAGCAAATTAAATACCTGGCGAGCTAATTCAATACATTACAGTTTTTCTCCATTGGTTTGGCTCATTTCTTGAAACAGAAATTACATTCTCAAAATAACATGGACAAACCTCCAAACCACTCAGCAATTCTTCACAACACAATTGAATTTCTCATTCATTTCGTCAAATTGCAAATGTCTTAGTACATGTCTCAATGTCTCAGTACATCTTTGCAAATGACTGAGTACAGGTAGCCTACAGTTAAAGTTAGTTAGTTAATTAGTTACAGTCTGAACTGATTGTTGATTCTCAGTCTAATGGTCGTTCCCTCCAAAACATGTCAGCATCATTTCATTGTATAAGTCATCACATGCACAAGAGTCTGTTCAATTGTCAAAATTAGTCCAGAACATAATACCATGAATAGGGAGGGTGAGGACAGTGACCAGTGAAGAAGTGTTAGTTGTGAAACTCCAGCTTTATTTACAGCACTGTCGGCTACATATCATTTTCCTTGTCTTTTGTTTCTGTGTTTATATTACAGTATATTATGCTGTATACTTTTTCTTTTTACTCTGATGCATGGAAGTTACTTTATGTGTGTGAATAATAATGGTTACAATTTCCTTGGCAGTAATGTGTGATGTCAAACCTTGGAGGCTACTCTTACTGTAACATCCTATTTTTTTCAGTTTTATACACGATTGTATTCTGTTAGCTAGACAAAAAAAACTAGTACAGTAACCATTGTCAATGAAGTACGCAAAGACTGAGAGGTGGACATGAGGGATATTTCAATGGCCGTCTGCCATAGTGACAAAATATCTAAACATTTTGACTTGCAGTGTTTACACAATGCCAAAGGGACGATGCATTTTGGGGGCACTGACCATTTATATGGGAAAGGAATTTAGTTTTGACACATGAGTGAACTGTTTTGGGGGAGATATGAGCTTTTGCAGGTGAACCATGGTGTTGTGCTGAACCATCCAGGTTATTTTGGCAAGAGCACCAAGAGTGTGAACACTCGATCTGTTTCAAGAAATGAGCCAAAGCAATTGGGAAGGAACTTTGCATTTTGGGGGCATTGACTATTTACATGGTAAAGGAATTTAGTTTTGAAGCATGAGTGAACAGTTTTGGGAGAGATATGAGCTTTTGCAAGTGAGCTATGGTGTTGTGCTGAACTGTAAGACTGTTTTGCCAAATGATCTTAGAGTTTTGAGAATGCAATTTCTGTTTCAAGAAATGAGCCAAACCAATGGAGAAAAACTGTAATGTAAAAATCTTACAGAAATCCATAGTGCCATAAAACAGTTCTGCCGATTGAGCTACAACATTGGCCATGATGCACAAGAGGCATTATAGGTCATTATATTATGGAATATATTCTAATATATAGTCATTTTAATTTTTAGATTAACTTTAACACATAGACACACACACACACACACACTTCCTGGCCATTTTATTAGGTACATCTATACAATCTAATGCAATCCAGTACCACACCTCAGCTACATTTCAGAGAAAGCCCCTTTAGACCTCAGGGCTGGTTAGATCCATGTCTTTCTCTTTTTCTCTAATCAGGTTGACTCTGAGGTAAGCAATCCATTTGACATCTCCGTGCCATTCTCGTCTCTCATTTCTCCCCGTTAAGTCATTCTGCCTCTGCTAAGAACGTTACACACTTCCTTTTTCTAAGATTTCTCCACATGTGCCTGAGGCAGGCTCACTGTAAAGGAAGAGGCAGGTCGACAGTGAGAGGCCGCATGGGGCCGGAGGTGAGGTGGACAGAAAGAGGTTGGTAGACAAACGACTGACAGCCAGCAGACAGCAGCTCCTGAGGTTTCCATTACCTGAGACACCCTGCCCAGCCACTGTCACCTTAGAAGGAACAGCATTCTCAACTTCAGTATGAACCCAGACAGGGACACCAGTTATGTAATATTCAGGATACTGTTAGAAACATCAAGAACTGACAGAATATACAAACACATACAGCTGGCTGTGAAGATATGATGGCAATGTGATGGTGTCATATTTGATACAATCGTATAAACACTTCTGCTTGCACTTTGCAGCAGCTGCACTGTTGCCAGACTGTCACTATGTAAACAATCACTAATCTTTGAAATCAAGGCTTTTTCCGATGTGACTCATTAAAGAGAAAATCTCTACTTATTACCTTGTGGAAGTTATCATATTGTTCATAATGTTCAATAACTAAGTGACACATGTAATGACAGCAAGGAAAAGTCAACAAACCGCTAACCAATATTTCCACTTGAAACATTATTGTGGTGCCTTTAATTATTCCCATTGATCACTTGGATTCAGGACAACAATCTAGTTTAGACCAACAAAATGTTAACAAAATGTGCAGAGGTAGCCAGCAGGCCTAAACACACAATAGACTAGGGAGTCAATGAAAACAAAACAGACCTCCACAGGCACTAACTCTCCTCTCCCCTCATATGCACACGCGCATGCACACACACACACACGCACACACACACACACACACACACACACACACACACACACACACAGAGGCTGGTAAATACTATCCATTATAGCATGTACACTGCTGTAACCTCAAGCTATATAATGAGTGTTAAACAAGGTAACCAGACCTTTAAAAAAACTGTGACTGACAGCTGTGACATAGCACTACATTATCTCTCTGATCCTAATGTATGTGGCAGGGGCTTTTGGCCTTTACCGCTCATTACAGTATCATTATAAATCAATGACAAAATGAGGCACAGTAATATAATCCACTCAGGGTAAAAGATCCATCCACAGGTCTTGACGTTCCAAAATCAAGTGTATGAAAAGGCTTCATTATGAGAGTCTGATCAACTCTACAGTTGTACTGACTGATCGTCGGGGAAATGTGAGAGAAACGTGAGGTGTAGTATAGCCCTTTGTCCCGTGTCACCTGTGATGGCGCGCATATCGGTGCCTGTATACAATGAGGCAGCATTGGTTTACCTGAGCCGTCAGATACGTGGGGGGGAGGTTGCATTTCAGGATAAGTGTCAGTGAGCTTTAGTGGTGGACTGCTTGGATTTTGCTTCTGGATCACAACACATATTGTCTTCCTTGTGCTTAGATGCCACCAGACAAGACGACCCTAAGACAAAAACTGTATACTGCAAAGAACTTGTAAGTAGGGGTGCAACTAACAATTATTTTTTTATATGGATCTTTATTCCTTGATTAATCCTCTTGTCCATGAGATATTAAAGAAATTTGAAGAGTTCAATTTCCCAAAGCACAAGGACACATATTAAACAATGTTAACAGTCCAAAACCTAAAGACATTACATTTACGACGATATAAAAGAGAAAAGCAAGAAGAAAAGAGAAAATAGTCACATTCAAGAAGCTGGTACCAGCTAATGTTTGCCATTTTTGCTTTAAAAGTGAATACAATTTTTTTTTAAATTGTTGCTGATGAATTGCAGACTAATCAGTCAATCCACTAATGATTTCAGCTCAATGTGTAAATCTACTGATAAGTTCTGTATTGGAATAACAAAGACTCTTGATTTATTGTTAACCACAGTGTATTCATTTTGCCATTATTATGATTAATTATCACAGAATACAATTTGCTTAAGTGTTTTGTTATTTACCTGTTCTGTGGTGTTGAAATGACCCAAAGTTCATTATAGTCTATTCTTTAACACCACAGATATCATCAATAAATATAAGTGACATGTTCATACATCAGGAACAGTGTATGCCACAACAGCATGCATGAGTAACAAATTCAAAAACCAAAAGAGTGATCCTAGTGTCTTTTTGGATCCTTATCTGAAAAGTGATAAAAGTATTATCATGTGCGTAATCAAATATAATGGATTGGCACTGTGGGTGTATCTGCAGTCAACGCCTCCTGTCTCACACATCACCAACTCTTAACACGCCTGTGGGCAGCCAGTATCCTTCTTGGACACAAGAGATGGGCAAGTGGGATACTGTATGTGGTGCAGCCAATCTACTAAATGAATGATGCTTTTATGTCAGTTAAATGTCAGCTCTGAAGTTCAGCCCTTATCAGAAAATGTCAGGGAGAAAGCAGAGTGATCTTTCAGAATAAAATCAATGGGACCTTCTAAGTGTCCATCAGGAACTCACAAACATCAATACACACTCCTAAAGACAGCCTTGACTTAAAAGTGGAAATCTAAATTTAAATGTCTCCTTAAAATATATATTTATATATTTCAGCATCCCTTGCACTCTACTCCCTTGCACTCCATTTTGCATGTAATGCTTATGTTTACCTTGTTGTAAGTCTACTTCTGTATAACTACACTGAGAGAAAAGAGAAACCGGAGTCAAATTCCTTGCATGTGTACATATACCTGGCCAGTAAAGCTGATTCTGATTCTTAAACTGACAGTAACAAGCAAGCCGGGCACTGTTAAGTCGGTATGGACTGTCATATACACATGCAGTGCAGCTACAGCAGGATAGATGTGTTTTCATTCAATCAAACATGATGTGCCAATACAACTCTATGTGGTATTCTATTGTTGTATTCTGATTCTGATTTCCGCCATCTGTGCCAGTGTGTATTTTTGTAGTGTGTGTTTTTGACCACAAATGCTCACCACAAACATGCTATGGGGAGGATGGTCCCCAGCAATATTTGAATGTATATTTTGTACAATATTATTCATATTTCATCTCACCTTGATTTTAAAGATCAGATTTTATGTTTGTCACCCGTTTTACTGACATCATACCATCACAATAAGCATTTCCTTGCTAACTAGCTATTCAGTCCCTCCCAGAGAAGATTCAGTGACAGTATGTTTTCAATTAGAGGGTCCTGGTCTAATGAAAAACTTCCATACCTCACTGCTCTGTGTAGGTTAACAGTGTAGTTATTGAAGGAGGGGATAATTCAGTCAGGAGATAATTTCACAGGATAAACAGGACAGGTGATGGATGACCTTTCTAATATCAGTCAGCTGTCAATCAAAACTACAGATGGGGTTCGAGGGCGTAGCCGTTAGCACTCTATCAATAAGCTAGTTTATCCGCCGCAGCTGTTCCTCTATCCTCCCCTTCCCGTCGTCTCTTACCTTTGGCTTTATGGCACAGCTCCACCGCAGGCTGGCATCGCTTCTGAAGGTCTGGAAACACGCGGTACGCCCGGTAAAAACTATCCCCGTCCCGACACACAGCTGAACTCACACAGTGAACTTTCCCGTTAACTCACATCGCCGTTAACTAAGGTGATGCTGCGAGCGCACGCGGCGGATGACGTGCTGCGTTCATGCTCCTCCCAAGCTCCCGGTTCGGACCATGTCACATTGTAAAAGGTGACTTGTTGGCGCTGATTTAAGTATTTGTAGTCGGGAAAAAACTAAAAGGTATGTTCTGTGACCACTGAATATTCTGTGTGTTTAAGCGTCACATAGCTAGCTTTTGTTCTGGCGGCTATTTTGTTTATGTTTGATCATCTCATCAGAGTTGTTTTCGAGAGCACTTGAAAGCAGCACAAGCAGGGAAAAGTGCGCAACTGCAAAGCTGATAGATTTCTATATATGTGGCCACAGACCCACTTCTATTCATCTACTGGACTTTATTTCAACTGAGTTCCGACTGAGTTTTAGGGGGTTTGTTTGTTTGTTTGTGTTTTGTTTTATACAGTTATTACTTTTTCCATCCTTCCATACGTGTTCGTAAATGTGGTGCCACTTTAAGATTAAGTTGTAACTAATGGCTTTCTTAATGGTTATGAATAGGTTGGTAATGCTTTCAAGGGTATTTTAAGCTATCATAACAACATATTTGAGGTTGCCAATTTGATTCCATTGATGTTGTCTTGATCCTTTCGAATTGGTAATATATTGGTATATTGGTATATAATGAATAATAAAGAATAGAAACAAATGTATTTCTTGGACTGATTTTCCCCAAAAAATTTTGTTGGACTAATGCAGACTTTTCAAGTACATTAAACTCCAATCCAAGTCTCAAGTCTAATCCAAACTTGATTTACAATTCATTTGGACAGCAGAGTAGGCAAGAGGAAATTGTATTTGACTCAGAAAGGGATAATAAACTAACAGGCAAAGTTTACACAACCTTACAGAAATCATTTGGCACCTCTAGGCAGCCAATAGTGAAAAATTAAAATTTGCATTTAATCTGATATAAAATAAAGTAATGGATTTATTGATCCATGTTTTTTGTTTCAAAATACTTGGTTTGATATGGAACACTGTTTATACAATTAGTCAATCAGTATATTTCAAGACATATCACAGGATACAGTGCAGTATTAATAGTAATAATAAGTATTATATATGCTATTATATAGTATTAATAGCAGTAATAATATCATGATATTTCAGGTTATTTGTGCAATAATGATATTCTTGATATTCTTCTTCATTTGGTTTTTGGTCATCTTTTTTGAGAAAGAAAGATAGGTGGACAATGATGACACCTAAGATAATAAAGAGGTCAGAATCTCATGGACAGGATGCACAGGATCATCTCCCACAGTAACATTAACTGTCCATACAGTCAAGAACCACGTACGTATACCAAAAAATAGTGAGTGAGAGTTCATGCATAGTGTATATATGGTTCACTGTATGTCGACTTTATGCAGATTAGTGTTTTCAGACAGGTTCCATCAATTGAAAGAAATAGATAAGTGTGAAATAAGAAGATGGTGTTTTATTCTTGTACAAACCAGTGTATAGTCATTTTGAAAATAACTTCAAAGCGAATGCAAAATTTAAACACAAATAAACCAATCTACAATCAGCATAAAAAAGTAAGTAAAAAGACTCATGATTACAACCTTTGTTACTCTCATGTAAATTTGTTAATATCTTCTTTTTAGCCTGTTTATTTGTTCTTTTGACTATTTAACTGCTGCTATCCCCTTTGCTGCTGTGATATGTGAATTTCCCCACTGTGGGACAAATAAAGGTTTATCTTATCTTGTAATGTGCATTAAATCCAACCTATAGTTGGATGGTAATGCAGTAATCAGTAGGATTCAGACTAGGAGCTGGTTTTGGTTGGTTTCACAATCACTGAGCTGCCAGTGAACGACGTGGAGAAGAAATCATTCAAGAACTGGTTTTTCAGTCGGTGCAGGAAGTGGACATGTCTCACCCCAGGTCCATAGCCACAGAACACGTGTGACACCTACAGGCCAACATAGAGATGTACAATGAAAGATTGGAATCCTGGCCCTGCAATACAGGCAGATTACTGTGCCTGTCAGGGGACTCAGTAACTTACCTCCTTCCACCTGTGTGAGTAAGTACGTAGGTCCTCAGTGGGCTTGACAGTGTGCTCTGAGATCACTGTGCTTTTGTCTGCACCCAGTAACTTCACATGCAGCTGGTAGATGGACTCATGCAGCTGACTCTCCTCATACCTGACAAAATGACAGATAATTAGAAGTTTATAAGCTTATGGTGTACCAAGAAATCATAATAAAATGTAGTTTTGCAATTTTATCAGAGGAAGACAGCCTCTAATAATGGAGAAATAACAAACCAAACAAACAGTAAAAAGAATATTTCTACTGGCTATTGCCACACAATACACAAAAATAATTATTGTCCAATTAGATTTCCAGTATACAGCTTCATTGATTATGAACATTTAGCTTAATATACTGTCAAGGAGGTTTTGCACTTTATTGCAAAGCTAAAACAGATCAAAAGAGTTCATTTTACATGCAACTCCAAATCATAATAGTTTTTTCTGCATATTATCTAGACAAACACACACCAGACACCTGCCAATGCCCAGACATTTTATGAGGCACACCTACATGACACATGTACTGTACAATGCACAGAGTGTGAAACATGTCCTGGACATGGTGGCATCTAGAAGTGCACCAGCCAAGCTGATAAGGCCACAATGATATGTAATCACATGTGGTCCACTATAAGGGCTGGAGGTGGGAGGTGGGTGGGGCTGCTCATTAACCCACCAGTCTTGGATAACTATTTCAGGCTGAAAATCGTCCAACAGCTCTTCCCACAGTCCCTCTGCCTTTAGGTCCACAACCTGCTCCATGGAGAACCAGCTGAGGACAAGACAGCAGACAAGAGTCACATTTACTACATGCTCATTATATGGGACAAAGTTTTTTTTTAATTGTACCCTGACTTCATGTGTGCCAGTTTTTACCTAACCTATTGTAGGTGTAAGTATATGCTCACTGGTGATCCCTGTTAGAACCAGCTGTATGGTAAACATCTGATTACCAGTAATACCCACCTGCTCTGAGGCAATGCACAGACCACAACACCTGGTGGGATGCCACTGGTATCATAGGGAAGGACTTCTATGCTCGTGGTCCAGCCGCTGAAGTCACCTATGAATTTATTTTTTTCAGATGATAAAGATTTAAAAGGATTTGCAGCTAAAAAAAAAAAAGCTTAAAAATGACAGCCAACTCAAAAGGCAGACACAACACTACACTGGTAGCGGGTTTATCATGACATTTAACATGAACATCTTGCTGGTTGATCTTGTGTGACTCCGAAGTCGCATATGAATTAAGAGAAACTTTTACCATATCCAAGATTTTACAAAACTTCATTCATTTCCTTTGTTTCCATTTGCTGCCAAATATGCCTGTCAGTCTCTCACCATCAGGTTGAAAACGTGGAGGCCCCTCCATTGGCATGTCAGATAGCTCAGGCTCAGGTGGAGGGATGTCCTTGCTCAAGCCTAAGAGAAGACAAAGGGACAACTGTAAATGGTACCACGCCTACTGACGCCACTGTAACCCCACTGTAAATATCACAAAGACAAAGAATATATCTTTCTGACAGGGTCAATGGGTGTGCCTCTGTGTAAAAAAACATACTTTCAGTATTAGTCAGCAGTTTCTAAAGTTCACATCAGCACCGTGGGACACACAAAACCTCTGTTGCATAATTGTGTCTGGTTTTCATGAAAGAATCCAGCTATTCAATTGGCATGTTTCCCCTCCAAGCAAATACAGTCATCACTTGAGTTTACAAAAATGTATGCAAATGAAATACCTAATTTGACTTACTATTTTTATATTATCCTTTGTTCAATGCTTAAAGTAAATGTAGGTAAGTATAAAATGTTTTCAGGCAACAAGCAACAACAAAACCTCACTTAAAATTGTTTGTTGCTTTTCCTCATTATAAATTAGACTGGACCAATACCTTCTATAATAGTAAGAGATTTAACAAAATAAAGTTTTAAAAATCAACTGAGATTCTAATAATTTGTACACAGATCTGTTAAAGCCTCATGTCACCACATCCAGGTACAGATTTTGTTATCTTGAAAAATATTGTCTACAAAACTTTAAAACACATTGCTGTTGCTTCTGACACCACACATAAATGTCCATTTGCCACAATTGTACTGGATTTTCTACTCAGCCCTAGAGAAGATCTCAGAACCTTGGCAAACAACAGCAAAATGATTTTCGTGGCTCCATGCATCAAGGGGCCAGTGGAAAAATGAATCCGTGGGATCCGTTAAACTGACCCTTTAAAATGAGGAATAGAACTAACCAAGAGTGATATAGTACATTGATGACAAGTGATGCAAACTGTATTGATAAGAGTTCTGTGGTATCCACTTTGCCTATACCTGTGTTAACGGTACTATTTATATTGATAATATCACAGACAGTTAGTTGTGGGTATCTGAGCTCTATGCTTTATTTGAGCAGATGTGTACAGTGTACACCACTGTAGACCCCACAGATTAAACACGTCAAAACAGCACAGAAGACAGAAATGTCCTCAGGATAAATTGAACAACACTAGACTGTGGTCTTGCGTTATACTTCCTTAAACCACTGATCAGACTGTACAAAGCTGCTCAATGATGTTTTACAGAAGTTGAGGAACTGGTTCTATCTCTCCACTTGTTACTGAAGAGAAACAGTATTGACTAGTAGTATCCTACTAGTTAACAAACAAAACAAAACACTGAAACCACTTCAGGATCAGTTCAGGAGTATATTACTTTATGATTAAAATGAGTTAAGAAACTTTAGAATTGAAATAACTTTGAAACATCCATACTCAAGTTCCTGTAAGGCAGCTACACTAACATCTGTGCTGAACTCCAAACCCACTGTTGATCAGTATTATTGATCTCTTCTCTGCACGTGCGCCAGATGTAAACTGTCTCCGGATCAGTGTTGGGCAGGACCACAGCTCAGGACTCCTGCTCCTGTCAGTGCTGTCAGTGTCAGTGTGAGTGTGGTACCGTGAGGTGAAGGGTTCTTCAGCAGGTTTCTCCCCACTGGTCTGGCTTCATACACGCTCTTCCAGTCCAGGCTGTCGGGCATCGGGGCGCCCTGCAGACCCCACTCAGCCTTACACCTCTCCTTCCATTCAGAGGCAGACATGGTGCATGTAAAATTCAGTGTGATCCAACCAGGAAGTGTGGCAGGATTTGTGTAATTCTCTGAACTCTAGGCCACACCCCGTGTTGCAATGTAAACCAGCAGTGTCAGCAGCTCCCGGCTTCTTAAAGTCATAGTGGTTTAATAGTGTTTCCAATGAAGGCTGACGTGTATGATGATAAAAAACAAAAATAAATTAAATCTGAATGTCATTATTGAGCTTTAAATCTGACAAAAGGCAGTACAAGGTTATTAGACCTTTTCTTCTATTATCTACTGATTGGAGGTTACAGAAAAACTGTAAAACTTTATATATCTGCTGATAATCTGTCACAGTCTTTGGGGCTCCACATGTATTAAAGTATCAAAGGAGACAAAATGATCAGTGAGATGGGATGTAATGGGAGGACAAACTAGTACATGGAATAACAAAATGTACAAGTCTTTAATAACTTTTTATTTTACTTTTTAGTTATGCTTTTTTAATAGTATAATTTGAAAATAAGTGTCAACGTGTAAATTGCTTTGAATCTCACCATGACAACCCAAAAAAGTTTCAGTAAAGTTGGGACACTGTGTAGTATAAAAACAGTCCATGTATTAATCTCCTTCCTACAATCATGTGTTTGACAAAGTGTTGAACCTCTCTCCATCCTCGCTTGTGAACGACTGAGTCTTTCCAGGATGAACCTTTCATCCCCAATCATGATCCTATCACCTGTTACCAATCAACCTGTTTACCTGTGGAATGATCCAAACAGGTGTTTTTGGATCAGTCCACAACTTTCACAGTCTTTTGTTGCTCCTGTCCCAACTTGTTTGAAACGTGTTGCTGCCATCAAATTCAGAATAAGCAGATATTTACAATATAATATATATATGATATAATGTCATATATGTATGTCAAAAAGAATGATCAAATGTTCACATTCTGTTTTATTAATGTTTTGCTCAGCATCTCATTTTTTGGAATAGTGATCAGAATTAATTATCATCAATTAGTGATACAGTTTCTAAGTAATTCACAGAATAAATCACTTATATTCCACAGTTTTATGAGTCAGCAGTGGGTACCTGTCTACTAACTTAATGTTTCTTCCCCAAGCACTCCTGGTTACAGGAGTGACCTTTGCACTGCTTAGACAGATACTGTACTACTGTAATACTGTTACCTAGGCAGAGATGAATTATACTGATGATGCACTAATACAGGTCAAAATCTAAGCTTTATGTTTTTAAATGTTGTTTTTAAATGTTATATGTTTTACATTTGCATAATCAATCAAAGGTCTGAGACCTTTTGTATTGCATTTGCATGTGTTTTGTATGTATAATATATTGTTTCAATATTAGTTTAACAGTTTGAGTGAAAAGATTAATCTTGAAAAATGTACATGAGTTTTGGAATATCTATCTAGTATATATCTAGTATTTTGTATGTTCCCTTTTGCTTTAATGACAGCATGCACTCAAGCTGGTATAGACTTTTCTTACATACACCCTTTTGGTACTATCATAAATTTCAAAGTTAGATCATCAGTAAATAGGACTTGTACTGGTCAGCCACTGTGAAATGCAGGTATTTCTTAGCCCCTCACAAGTGTTTAGCCGCATTAGCCCCTCCTGGGAAGAGGTTTAGAAACTGCTACTCCTCCTCTGAGGACACTACAAGACAGCCTTCTTTTGACAGCATTTTTGCTGACTGGAATCTTGCAGAGAGTATTCAGCAAATTCTGTATCTGCAATGAAGTTATTTTTCTGTCTCTCAGTGAACTAATGTTGATGTATTGATCTTCTGATGGTGTGGTCACATTTGGTCTGCCTGATTGTGCTTAGGATACAACTAATCCAGTTTCTGCAAAGCATTTTAGAGTTCCATGCACTGTCCCCTCAGAAACCTTTAGTCTAGCCATGATTTGACACTGAGAAAGCCCCCCTTTGCTTAGAATAACAATTTGACTTCTGACATTTACACTTAGTTCTGATGCAATGTTTCCCTCTATCACAATGCTAATTACTAAGCAATGATCTGCTGGAAACTTGAGGCACAGCCATATTTATAACAGGTGACCAAGGGTGGCGGTCGAGTTACTTGGATGAACTTTTCTCTTATGAGTAGATCAAATCTGAACACAAACAACACATCTAATCTTTTGTACAAAGGAGTACAGTGGGTCAATGCCACAATTTTGCCTAAATTGGATTGCTAATGTAGAAATGTTTTTAAATAAATGTTTCTGAATCCTCAAACTTTCTAAAACTTTCCAGGTTTATGTGAAAGTATTTTAGATTTTCAATGAGGGCTCAGACTTTTGGACCCCAGTGTTAACAGTACTGATTGTTTTTTCTTCTCCAGCAGGTTACCTGTGAACAAAATACAAGTCTTAGTTCAGTATTTCCAGCTTCACCAACAAAAAACAATGTGACATTATTCTGATTCCTTGCAGGGAAGACTCTGAAAAGTCTTTTTTTCCTGTTCTTTAAAAAGTCAAAGGTCAAAGTCAGCTGTAGACAGTAAACAGTTTTTTTTCTAACTGAAATTAACACAACCAGATTTGAGCAATGATACGAGTAAACTTTAACATAGGATGCATTCATGTCAAATGACTGTATTTCTTTTTATGGTTTACAATTTCTTATTTTTCTTATGCTACAAGCATAAGTTTAATACACCTGTCTGGTTATTATACTGTTGCTGGAGAAAATACTGCTGTCACCAGCTGTATCATTGGCTGCCTCACTGTGACCTGACTGACAGACTGTGGAAAGCCCTCGTCTTACTGACCCAGTTAGCCAAAACTTGTCATGTTACACATATTTTTGACCTGCACTGATTTGACTGTTGAGTTGGATATGGGATTTATTCCTACATTTAAAGCAACCTTTCAGTGAAGTAAAGACGACAGAGAAGGTCAGGTCAACACACACAGCAAATACTTTACAATTGTCTCCACCTTGTGGATTCTAGCAGTATGTTCAACACTACAGCCAACAGTGAACTTAGCTTTAAACTACATGCATACAGTACATAAACAGTATTATTGTCTAAGGGTTTGAAGAACAGAACTGATGGATTGCATTTTCTAGAAGTAGCACTAATGTCTTTTGTAATTTCAGTTTTTGCAGCAGCTAGACAAACGCAAGAATATACTTACTATATTTTACACTTTGACAGAGACAGATTTAAAAAGAGTGGTTAAAATCAGAGCAGAGGTTGTGATAGCTCCACTTTTAGTGACTGTGAGTCAAGCTCCAAAAACACTGGATTCTATATTTCCCATAAATTCCCATAATCTTGAAAATATCTTTTAGTAGACCTCCCCTGTCTATTAAATGCCCCATCTTTCAAACTCAATGCTCCCAGTTTCCTGTCAAATATTTGAAGTCTCAGTCCTAACTCAGGGTTTTCCTCCAGACTTTAGAAATGTCCTCCAGAGACTCAGAATACATTATAATACTGTTTTCACAGGCTGTATGTCACTCTCCATCATGACTGATCTTCATGTGTAAAATTGGTGGAGTGCTCCTTTAAAATACTGCCGCATGGACACATAACAGTAAAATCTTAGATGGCATGATTGGGCAACACTTGACTTTAGTTCCCCCTATAATTCATATCTATAAACTTTATCTAAACACACATTAATGTAGATGTAAGCAATTTTTAAAACATTTTAAGTGTTTATTAATGGACAGTATTTGTCAGCAATTATGAAGACATATTTTCAATTATTACAACTTTGTTTCATTGCTGTTCATTATCCATTTATAGCAGCCCCCTTGTATGGGTGCCTACAGTAGGAGTGGAGGTGTTACAAATATAGGTGTGTATATAATAGGTGTGTATGATATCTCAAAGTCAATTCTAACTACAACAATACTAAAAAATGTCAACTGCTGCCTGTCACTGCCAAACTAACTAACATGCAGCAACACAAAAAGGAGAGATTTCTGTACATGTGAAATGTATCTGGCACGGCCGGTGAGAAAACACTGAAACGTACCTGAGCTGACCTTTGGCCTTTTAATGATTGTTTACATTGTTGAAATATGTTTTATAAAATAAACTATAATTTCAGGTTTGTGGTATTTTCAATTGAATGAGCTTTAATGACCTGAAAGAAACCTTTTCAAAACAACTAGATATATTTTACCTCATTTTACCTCACTGAGAAAAGATCTTCTATTATTGTTTGCTTTGCAAGGCACCACGTCAAAAACAAATGTCTGAAATATCTGACACACTCGACATTACGTTGACCACACTTTTACTTGGTTAAATTGAGGACATTAAATATATTATTAATTTTTAAATCACAAAGAAGGCAGCTGGATGTCATTCATCAGTTGAAAACAGATATAGCTTAAACCTTTGTTTTCTTATGTCGTGGAGGTTAATTTATAGTTCAGCTGCCGATGACATAAGAAGGACCCAGAGCCAGTAGGCCTGGCAGAGAGCCAGAAGGGCAACAGGGGGCAGCAGACACTTTGTCTGAAGAGTGAACTGCTGCAGGGCAACACAGTGTGCTGTAGTAACATGGTTCCAAAATCCATACATACTCTGAGAGCAGAAAAAATGTGGGGTTGTAATACATTTAACCACAATGCGTTTGTCCTTTGTCTGAGGCCATAGGAGGTGCTGGAAAAGTAGGACACACGTATACTGTAAATTATGTAACAGACAATCAGTAACGTGATCGCAGCTGCCAATTGTTAGATATGTGTTACTGGATGGACAAATGTTAAAAAACTAAATGTCCACTCATGTGGAGACTGATCAGAATTTGTATTTAGAAAAAAACATAGTGGCACCATTGCTTAGAAAAATGCACTGTTTGAGCTCTGCCATCCTGGCTATGTCCGTATACCGTTGACACCTGTCGTCTACCCTCGCTCCCCTGGGCATTATATGTTTACTGACCACTGTTAGGGGTGAACTCTGGCTGCCTGATAATACGTGAGTTAATCAACTCAAAGCAGTGAAGCAGTTGAACAAACAGTTTTACTCTCACAGGAGGGATGGCACAAACATAAGCTCTGCTCTTAGTGGATGAAGAAGAATCCCCTCTAATAAAACTACTGCTTTGACCCTGGTTAAAGGGCCAGGCCGCCAATTACACACATAAAGGTCAGTTTACTTGTCATGGAGAACACTGCACAGCCTGTGAGTTGTATAATATCTTCTTTGGCTCTGGAGGAGCCAGACTGAGAAAATTACTCTGACCATATCATCGGGGTAATCTTGAGGCATGATCATACCAGAAAAAGGTACAACAAAATTTATCTGTGTGTTTTTGTGAAACATTTGGTTCTAGAAGTTTGGCCAAGTTGTGACTATACTCACAGGGCTGGTTACTGTTATTACTGGTTGGCATAAGTCAGTCAAAATAGCTCCAGAGATTCCCTCTCTTTTTATCTCTCACAAGTCTACCAACTTTATGGAAGTGCAAACTAAATTGCTGGAATACCCCTTTAACAGTTAGGACATCTTAAATGGGCCAATAGAAATCCTGATTATCACTTTAATCAAACCATCCATTCAGTGCGGAATCACTCATGTATATGATAAAAAGAATGAGTAAATGTGAAAGCAACCGTGTGTACCACAAACAAACCTATAGAGGTGAAAATTACAGACTATATATATATATATATATATAAAAAAATTTTCTTTTTTCTCCAGGGTCATGGCACTGAGCCAGGTGTGGATACATATTACATTGCATAGTACACTGTGTCAGTTGCAGTCACATCACATGTGCAGTGATCCATGGTCACATACTGTACTCCAAGCCTCTGGAATGTTGGCCCTTTATTCATTCAGATGCACTGATACATATTTGGTACGCTTAAATAAACATTCTCCAACTAGAGCATATGGTGTTCATGTGTTTTGGTCCACTTAATCCTTCTGAGAGGGCCATGCCTGTTTACTTAGCAGCAGCACCTGCATGACTCACTTGTTAATACTGTGGTAAAGGGATGAGATGGAGGATAAGTGCCACATCCCTAATCTCACTTTACCCATGCTTTATAGAATAGAGTTTACCAGTGTTTTCAGTCTGATACAAAACTTTAAAATGTGTATTCTTAGTCATCTATGGTGGGAAAATAATGCAATTGTTCAACTTTTGATATGTAAAAATTATGTTTTTTTCATCTTAATGGTATTTTAACTTGTTTGACCTCTGACTGCTAATCTAAAATTTCAGGTTGCTGAAAAAACGTATACTTTTCCCAGCTTCCCTTGCAGCACAGCAACACTAGACTGATCACATTAGTCACATGTGCAGCTTCATTTCATCATATTTTTTGAAAGGTTTATTAGTGTAGTAGTTTCCCTTTTGTGGAGAGTTTAGCCAAAGCCAGAAGATGTCTGGTCAAGTCTGAGACGGACAGAGAACTGACTCGATGAAATTGAATCGGGGTCCTGGGTCGGTGGGGGCTCCTGCTTGACAGGGTGCAGATGGACCGGCAAGCCTGGTATAATTATAGCCTCCCCCTGACCACACTATGTACACGTGACCCTGGCAGCTTTAGTTTCAATGGAGTAAGACCAACCACCTACATTCCACCAGGCACTGCAACAAGTAAACCACCTCAGACCTGCAAAAGAAGGTCAGCTTGCATAACATCAGAATCATTTAGCCAATTTATAATCTGCATAATCATCATTCAAAGCTATTTTAAAAAACTTTTTTTTTTTCCAGCCATGAGTCAGTGTTTTAGGCGGTCACTACATAAAGCATATTCCTTTATTTGCACTCAAACACAGATATCTTGAAAGTGAATCTTTAAAAACATACACATTGCCTTAATTTTTATATTTTGGAGCATGATCTGCATCTTGCAGCTAGCTCTCTAGAGACAGGTGTTGAATTTAATGTGGGAGAGAAGCTTTAAATATAGTGTGCCATAAAGTGATATTTATAGAGGTGTGCTATGTCATTGTATTTGGTTGCCAAGCGCATGTTATTTTTCCTGCCATATTTATTTAAAATGGTTTTCATAATAAGACCTCACTACTCACTACTACTAGCAGAGTTATTGAAATGATACATTTTCCCCACTCCTGACCAATGTGATGTAATTTGCTCTCACCTAATACTCAAGAGTGTGGCTCTGCCAGCAGCTGCAGCTTGACACTGTGCTATTCTGACACAGGTCAGTGCAGTTGGCACGGATTCCTTTCCAAGGGTCAAGCTGTATATGTTTCATGAAAGTGTCCTGCAAGGCTACGAACTAATGCTCACTTCCTCTGACACACGCTGTGGGATAAGAAGACAGAAATTGTTCAAGTTCAACACTCTAAGGTTTCAGAAAATTCAGCTCTGTCTAATGAAACTGTACACGCTGTAAACAAATAATTCCTCTACCCTAACTAACTAAAAACCCACTATTTTACGCTAAAGATTGCTTGTACCTGCCCTCAGTTGGAATGATGATGAGTGAATATTTCAGTGGCCTGATGGGGGTTTGAGCATCTTGTGAAGCTTGAGGAACTGCGTGGCTGACATGAGCAGAAGGCACATCATCATATCACCACCCTGTTGCATAACTGTTCCAGACTGGCATTATTCAGTTGCTCCGGGTAAAATGTCAGCAGCTAGACACTCGATCTGGTGTCTCCTTTGGAGGTGATACTACTTCCTTCTGGAGATTAAAAGTTAGCCAGTCCTATTGTGAGTCTTACTCACATATATGCCAGAAATGTAACTAAAATGTCTGAGTCTCTTCTGATTCGAAATCCTTAATTCCACTCATTCCATCTACAGTATGATTCAATACAGGGTCACAGCCATTGAGTTAACATTGGGAAGGACCATTTTGAGCATATTTGAATACCAGGGGATGTATCCCCTGATACATATTATTATTATTATGGTATACATAAGACAAAACAAGTGCTGTATGTTGTGTGGCAGTGATAGTATGGTGCATGAAGGGGCAGTAGAAACTTGCACAGTGACTAATTTGGTGGCCTCCCACTTGGAGGAGGACAGGCAGCAGACAGCTGTGTAACAGGAGACAGGGTTTCAATTCAGGGCAAGGGCACTGTGACCAGCCGAAACTCCACTCACCTACGTCTCCAGACAGTGGCAAAGCCAAAAGCAGAAAGACAAAATATAACGGAAGAAGAGTTAGAGAACATATATGTGTAGATGGCAGAAGGTCTGAGGTGTAGGCTGGAAGTGTGTGGCAGGGTTGGGTTGGATATTTGTACAGACGGGCGTGATGATACGGGAAACTGGAAGAAGCAGGTGTGAGCCGGTCAGCTGCCAGTCAGGGACAGCTGGGACATCCCACAGAGACGTGTTGGGATTGCCCCCCTCTTGAAACAGTGCCTGTGATAATGCTCCTATGGATCCCCATTTCAATTGTGGAAGCACCTTTGGTATTTCATCTCAACACTTGTTTTCTACAAGCAGTATGACATCACCAGCGGTGTCATCACCAACTTTCTCTCCAGCATAGATAGATTAGGACTTGATGAGTATATTTATTGTACTCAACTTTTACTTTGTGTGAAGGCCAACTAGTGTTGGCGGAGGTGTCGTAGTTTGTCTAGAAAATTTGGTAGGTATATGGATCCCTGCGAAACAAACCCAGGTCCCTTCTCTGACTGAGATTCTGACTCACATACATGTAGCAGGCTGTTCTGATTTTATTATTATGGGGCCAATCAGTGTTTTTCTTCCATAAGGGGAAAGTTAGTTTGAATGATGAAAAATAAGTATTTAAAGTATAAGTACTTTTATCAATAAGTATAGACCTACTTTTCTGTATTGTTAACCTAATTACTGTTAACAATCCTAACTTACAATCCATCCATCCATCCATTATCTGTACACCGCTTCATCCTCTGCAGGGTCGCGGGGTAACTTACAATCTAAGTTACTATAACTTAGATTTAGTTATTGTCTTGTGTTTGTCTCTGTAAATAACGTGTCAAATTGAGAGAGATAGCAGGCTCCAAACTTTTAGGTCGTGGGGCCCACTTTTGTTTACATGTGGATCACAGATTGCAGCTTTAGCATGGTAGGCTCAGCTCGACTGGAAGCCACTGACCATGACAAAAACACTCAAGTCACACAAGCCCTGACAATAATAAGATTCACTGGATAAAAATTTCTTTCAATTGTTCTGGACAAAGCTGTATTCAAGCAATGCATGGAGCAGGTGCAGAGCACAAGCATTAATAAAATAGCGTGAGACACTTGAGAGAACATAGTATCAAAGAAGGAAACTAATGAAGCTGATGTCAAAGACGGCATCATCTTTCATCCACAACATTCCCTCGCAAAGTCACTATTCCCATCGAAGATTCAGTGTCTGATAATTGGTGTATCAATTAGAGCTGGACTGACTCTTGGCTGTTTTGAGAGACAGGGGTCAACATAGAGGGGGGTGAACACAGCACCAGTAACTGCACAGTCTAATGCTATTCAACACAAGAGCAGCACAAAAAGGAAATTTGTATTTTTATTTTTGTTAACCCTTTGTTAGAGAGGTGTGGATTCATACAGTATTTTTTGATTTAGCATACTCAGAATTCCTCCTATCCAGATATCAGTCAGATAGATCTCTGACTCCCGTCTAATGAATAAAATGCTTTGTTGGACAGCATGTCTATAAGGTCACCACTTAACAACCCTTTTCAACCATCTGACACAAGGACCCCAATCTCCACTGCATGCTAGGCAAAAGTTATGCTCAGCTTTTTTCTGTTGCTTCAGCTTCCCCCAACACCACCCCTCACCCACCCTTGTGACTCCCCTCCCCATCCAGATACTCCCACTGTGCAACTGGTGCTATGTATGGGTGGTGGGTGAGGGGTGGTGAGGACGGTGAGGGGGGGTGTGGGTACAGCTGCAGCACCCGTCTTGGATGACTGAGATGTAAAAGCGTCCCTTTCATAAACTGTCCAGAGTATCAGTACAGAGAACTGGCCAATGAGGGAGCAGCAGGCACTAAAATGGCCAAGCCAATGGTTGACTGTCTCCCAGTATATAAACTGGGAGCAGAGACCTCCAGAGTTGGGTGACCCCTATTTTGGCTGTGGTGAACAGGATCTGATCCCAAGGACTGTTACCTCTGTTCTTGTCTGGTGTGCAGGTAAAGAAATATCACAGAGATTATTAGATTTATGGAGGTAAAGGAGGAGACGTAGATATTTGGAGGCATGTGTGGATTTGGAAAACCATTCAAACATTTAAATCGTAAAAAATCTTTTTGGCTGCTTCTTTTCTCCAATGAAGGGTTTTGGAGTCCATGATAGCATCAAGACATGAATGCACAAAAAATTCTGAGATGTAAAAAAAAAAAAAAGCAAAATATGATGCATTCTGGGATAAAAGAGACCTACTGGTTATCAGAGGTTATTAAAATGTTTAGCATAAACAAGTGGCAAGTTAATTAATGAAAATATGCATGCACATGATGTTTTAGAGTAGCAGTAGATGCATTGCTGTTGCATTGTTAATTTGTATTGCTATATATGTATATTTATGCTCTCTGCAAATGGTTCTCTCATTTGGACGGTGATTTATGTGGACAGGTGTCTCACAGTTTGAGACTGCCTGAAGGCCCTGGATGTCCAGTAATTGATTTTAGCCATTTAAGAATCACACTTTAAGATGGCTTTTCCGGATTTAAGTAAGCAAGAGAAATGTTTTCAGCAAAGTGATTACTGCATCAAAATTGTTTCATTTCATAAATCAATATGGCCTATTGCCAAAATGCCCCACTGCAGTTCACTACAGATTGCATTTCATGTGATATCACAAGTGCGTCATTGCATGCATCAGTCTTTTATAATTTATGTGATCAGCCTATCAAGGCCAAAACAAATTACTAAAAGGTAACATGTATATACTTATAGATAATTAGACGTAAATAGATCTTGTTGGAGCATGGTTGAGTGGACTGCAGCTTGCCAGCCTTCAGTCAGGAAATCAGCATAGTGACAACTTTATCTGATGCACTCTGTGTTTGAACCTGCAGGATGAGCAAGTGTGATACAAAGAAGGTGCAGAGTGTTTTCAAAGGGAATACATATGTGAGACATGACCAGCAAAGACTTCTTAATGTGTATTTATGTGTCAACATGTAAACTGGAGAACTGGGTTTGTGTGTGTGCCAAGAAAATTAAAATGCCACTTGTTTATGCTAAGGACATTTTAAAGAACGGGTGTACAGTCAGATGGGGTGATGCTAAAAATACCCAGCCAACACATGCTCCTCCCCCTACTCTATTTCAACTGGACATTTGAGCCGTCGAGAATTGAGTGTCACTTGTTACCAGGATTCTTTGGCTGTCGCCAGTTAAACTCTGCAGCTGTCTTGTAGAATATCTCCAAATACTGAAGATTTTTTGTGGATATTCAGGTCACCTTCACAGAGAGTGTCAGATTAGGATGAACTGGTTTTTGGTCATCAGTTTCTGTTTAAGTTTGCTCATCTTGTGCAACTCTCTCTTCGCAGTGTTAGAAAGCAATCATGCCTTTCGGAAACACCCACAACAACTTCAAGCTCAACTACAAAGTTGAGGAGGAGTTCCCTGACCTGTCCAAGCACAACAACCATATGGCCAAGGTCCTGACCAAGGAGCTGTATGGCAAGATGAGGGACAAGCAGACACCCAGTGGCTACACCCTGGATGACGTCATCCAGACTGGTGTTGACAACCCTGGTGAGACCAGAGAGACACTTCAATTTAAACAAAGAAATCCTTTTTTAATCAGAAAATCATTCAGACACATAGGTCTGCGAGATAAAACAAAACCAAAAATTTGAAACATTCTTAAGCTTGTCTGTATGACAGCCATCATCTTCCCGCCCATCTTCTAACTCACACTTTCCTTTTCATTCCCTGCCCTCAGGTCACCCCTTCATCATGACTGTTGGCTGCGTCGCTGGTGATGAGGAGTCCTACGAGGTCTTCAAGGATCTGCTTGACCCCGTCATCTCCGACCGTCATGGTGGATACAAGCCCACTGACAAGCACAAGACCGACCTGAACTTCGAGAACCTGAAGGTGCAGTACCCCAGTTTTGAACAAAGAGCACAATGCACTTTGGTTCATTATGTACACAAATCACTAGAGAAAACACAAGACTATCAAATGTTAAACCAAACACTACACTGGATAACTAGATGGAAACTAAATGGAACTGATCAGATGATGATGCTCCATGTCCTACATTTGTGGTATCTGTTTCACTTTGTAACTTTTTTCATTAGGGTGGTGATGACTTGGACCCCAACTATGTTCTGTCCAGCCGTGTCCGTACTGGCCGCAGCATCAAGGGATTCACTCTGCCCCCCCACAACAGCCGTGGCGAGCGCAGAATTATTGAGAGACTGTCCGTTGAGGGTAAGCTATTCACAGTTTGAATGCAAAAGTATGCACAGGGCAGTAATCTAGGCCATTCCTAAACACTAGGGTGTTATCAAGAAATAGGAAATATGATATGAAGTGGAATACAGTGATGAACCCAAAGAGGAAACACACTCTTGTTTGCTTGTTCACTTAAAGCTAACTCAATGTAAATGATCACGAGAACACTATCCCAGATGAACATACAGTGTCCTAATTGTCCTAATCTGTCTCTCCAGCTCTGACCAGCCTGGATGGCGAGTTCAAGGGAAAGTACTATCCCCTGAAGTCCATGACTGATGCCGAGCAGGAGCAGCTGATCGCTGATCACTTCCTGTTTGACAAGCCCGTCTCTCCCCTGCTGACCTGCGCCGGTATGGCCCGCGACTGGCCCGACGCAAGAGGCATCTGGTGAATGACCAATAATTGTCAGCAGGCCAGCTGGGAAAACTCTCTGTGGATCTGCACTTTCATTATGTTTCTGCATCACCTGTGTGTTTTATGTCGATCCTTTGCATTCATCTCCATCCAGGCACAACGACAACAAGACCTTCCTGGTCTGGGTGAACGAGGAGGATCACCTGCGTGTCATCTCCATGCAGAAGGGCGGCAACATGAGGGAGGTCTTCAGGCGTTTCTGCGTTGGTCTGCAGAAGGTACACACATTAATGTCAGGGCACAAGCCATGATTTGACTGAAAGCAGTGTGGCTCACTGCTGCATGTCCCTCTGATTCTCTTTCTTTCTTACCTGCCAGATTGAGGAGATCTTCAAGAAGCACGACCATGGCTTCATGTGGAACGAGCATCTCGGCTACATCCTGACCTGCCCCTCCAACCTGGGTACCGGCCTGCGTGGTGGCGTCCACGTCAAGCTGCCCAAGCTGAGCACACACGCCAAGTTCGAGGAGATCCTCACCAGGCTGCGTCTGCAGAAGCGTGGCACAGGTACAAATATATCCACTTTTTAGCTTGTACGCATGAATCAATTCATCATTAAGATTCTATGGAGGCTCTGCAAGAGTGATATGTAATCTGTACCTCATCTCTTGTCTTCTTTAGGTGGTGTGGACACTGCCTCCGTGGGTGGTGTTTTTGACATCTCCAACGCAGACCGTCTGGGCTCATCCGAGGTGGAGCAGGTCCAGCTGGTGGTTGATGGTGTCAAGCTGATGGTTGAGATGGAGAAGAAGCTGGAGAAGGGAGAGGCCATCGACAGCATGATCCCCGCCCAGAAGTAAAGAGGGACAATCTTATGTTTTTTTTCGTGACAATTCATGTGCAATGGATCCAGCTGACGCGCAGAGGAAACAGCCGCTCACCTAGAGACTCTTGATTCTGCTCACCTCTTTTTCTTCCTTCCACTTTTTTTTTCTTTTCTCTGCCCTTTTTTTCACGTTCTCGGTCGGTAACATCCTGGGATCAGCCTCCACTGAGCTGGGCTTGCCTGGCAGACGTGGCATCACCTACTTTTTGTTATAAAAAGTAATGATTATTGAAGCTGTTCATACTGTTCAATAAAAAAGTGCCCCATGAAACAACAAAATGAATCTGGTGTTTTGTGTTGCAGCATGAAAAACTGGAAATAAGTTTTAAAAGGGACATTGAGGCAAAGAACAATCAGAGCTTCAAAAGTATAATCTTCAAATCTTAATACTCACCTTGTCAGATGATCAAAAGCTATTAACAAATATTCAGATTGTGGGTCATAACTATAAAAACAAGACACCAAAATGAAGGAAAAAATGCCAACATCAGTGAATTTTATTAATCTTCAGCTCCATGTTCTCCTTATATACCACAACCACTCATTCTCAGTTTACAGTTTGTTTCTGAGGGGAGGAATTAAACAGTAGAGCAGTGTAAAATTACTCATACAGGTCAAACTGTGTGTGTTCTTCAGTCTTTTTTGCATATAACATAAACTGTATCCAAAATCAGTTTTGAAATGACAGTGCATGTTAAATACTGAGCCCCCTAAGGGTCCTAATACTGTACCATCCACCATCTAATCCTGATCAGTGTCTCTGAGCAGGTATACATGTGTTTAATCAACACTCAGGTCAACAAAATTCTTTTCAAGAATTTTTCACAGTAGATTCCATCTCATGACAATGTTCATCCATCTTATACTAAGAGTGAGTTGTTTTACACTAAGTTATTTGCTTTTAGCCCATTTGACTTAGAATTTCCACTGAAATGCTTCTCAAACAACCTGATTCATATTTGCGATCAGGAGACAGTGACGTAACGTATCTATGGCTTGAATGCAACCCAGGGCTTTCAACATGTCAGGGACTTACTGGGATCAGTGTGAATTCAAGTTATAATAGAACCAAATTGCACAATTTGTTCCCAATATAAGTGTCCTAAAACTGAACCTCTTCTCACTGTACTTTGTGACACATTACATAGCATATCTAAATACCTCTAAGAAGTCAGAAGCCCTCTTCAGCATATTCAACCTATCCTCCAGCAAACAAGGTGTACTGAAGTTACTATATTTCACTCGAGGCTTCCTGTTTGTTTTTGTGAAAGGGGGAAGGACCTGGTGCTACATTTAGCACCATTTCTTTGTATCAATTCACGGCTAAAAACAATCGCATCTGCATTTCACAAAGCTTCCAATCCTAGGTGTGCATCATGTTTCATTTTTTTCCCCTAAAACCCAAACTCTGAAGTCATGCAGGATTGCAGGTTGGTTTTGTTCACCATTGTCACTGACAGAATCTGCTTTAAACTAGGATTACTTCCCTTGCTCTAGCTATAAATAAACCTTGAGCTCTAAGATATATACTATATTCATATATTTTATATGCAGCCATCAACTGACTGATATAAATCCTGTTTTTTTAAATGATATTATTCTAAAAAATAAATAAAGTACCTGTGCAAATATCCACAAATTGAAGTGTTTCACATTTAAGACATTGGCGCCCTCCAGTGGCTAGTTCTGGGTATTACCTATACAGGTACACTGGAAGGAGCTGATTCAAGTCAAAGCAAAGTGCATTGAGGTCTATATTACCTAATGCTAATATACACCACAATGAGAAACGTCCAGGGAAAGGACAAAGACTCCTGGTGTCCATATTGGTGTCTGCTTCTCACCTTGAGGAGGAGGACAGGTCAACACCAGTCTTATCTGTTGGGCTCCATGAAACAGCACACACCAAACAGGACTGAGAAGATGTCGTACATGGGTCTACAATGTGAGAATGTGGGTGATGGCTGAGTGTTCCCCCGCGAGAAAACAGGGTGTCAAACAAAGAGCCGAGGAAAGCCGAATGCTCGTTGTGACGATAGAAAAAAATTCGGTGGTAGATACGAAGGTGATGACAGCTAAGGTTGGTGTTCCTGTTAAATGGAGGGAGTTGGGGGGTTTATGATGGGCGGGAATAGAAATGGGGGTGGGTAGGGGGGTGTTTTGGGTCACCATGAGCAAAGCCACAACTGAGAGATAGTATTAACAGTAAATCAGCAGCCAAACAACATGATCTCTGTAGCCTACGTAAATATCACAGTACATTATTCACTAAAAACAGGGAGGGAGAATAGAAAGCTTCCTCAGTTTTTTTCTGTCTCTCTTTTTTTATACATTAAATATGTACTGTATGAAGGCGCTGGGGGTTGTTCACTTTAAAGGCAACTGGACTAACGAAAAGAAAAGACTGTGCACACTGCCTTCATCGTGCCTTTCCAGATTCAGAACACTCCCCCCCGATCCCCGCAGCCCACAGTCATCAATGATGGACAGATCAGTTTATAGACAGTGCCACCAAAAGGAGAGGGTGGACATTTCAAAGTGTGTTTCTCTGTGTGTGTAAAGGTGGGTGTGTAATCCAAGAGGTTTCTCTGCTTGGCTGATCTGCTTTTGGTGTTTCCCATCAACATACTGAAATGATGACTGAGGTGAGATCACATGGCACAGAATAGAACCAAAGAATTGCATTGCACTGAAAATAAACCAGACTTACAGTATCTCTGTTATTTTGTGGCGGGACAACTGGCAGATTTCAAGGGCAAGGTTTGCAAGACAAACCACAATTGTCGCTCACACTTGCTTGAAAGATTTCAACAGTTTAGGGCTTTGAGATAGAAAGATATTCTCAAGTATGTGTCTCTGCTGTCGTGTCTTCAAGACAATGCTTTTGAAGAAAGGTAAAGGGATGAAACGGGGTGGGAGGCTGGAGAATCCAAATGCTTTGAACAAGTGTTACTGACGATGATCAGCGCTGACAGACAATGAATTCAGCCAACCAGAGAGCAGCATGTGTGCATGAAGTCTTTGCAGACCTCTCTATTCATTCCTTTAGAGTGCCAGCATACAAAAATGCATTCAATGACAACAATAGTATTAAAGTTATATATTCTTATAACCAAATCAGCTGTTTTGATTTCATTTTGATATTGGTGTGGACTCTTAAATGGAGCATGACAATATTGCACCAAAATATTCTCTTCTTCCTGTATGGATACAAATTCTACCAACCAAGGGGTTTGTTTATCAAGAAACATTATCTACACTTATAATTTCTGCTAGTCCCATGCAGACAAACTAATGTGACTTGGAGGTGACAAATCTACTAGATCATGAAGTGGAAAATGTTACTGGCTTATTGTATTCCAGGTCCGCCTCTGATTGGCTGCTTCAAAAGCCTGTCAACCCTGCTCCCACTGACCTTAATCCAGAGCAGTCGTCACTGCTGTATGTACACGAATCAAAGCAATGCAACCCTCTGTCGCTGCTTATTTGAGCACTGAGTTGGACCATCTCCACATTTGTGCACATTATTGTCCCCAGGTGATGAAAAGTCAGCAGATTATCACGCCATCAGTCAGGGAAAAAAAAGAATGGTGTGCGTGAAGGTGACATATAAAAGAACGATTCTAAAAAAGGACTGGCTGGTCAATGACGACCGATACACAAGAGATGATGTTCTTCAGTAGTGGTGAAAGTGACAGTGGGGAAAAACAATGATCAGAGCAATAAATAACAAAATAAAGAGTCATTATGGCTAGAGTAGCAATAAAAAATATTCAACTAGATTCCGTCTGATCCAGGTCCAGTGGGTGCAGTTGCTCAGTGAAGAAGTTGGCTGAGCTGGGGTGGGGTGATTGGGTGGAGGGGGTGCTTCAGTCTGTGTGACTTTACGAGTCAGGTGTGTGTGTATCTGTGTGTGTGTGTGTGCAGGGGGGGTTGTCATGAAAGAGACAGAAGGAGTCTTTTCTCTCGGGTCCAGCCCCTCGCCCCTTCTCTGCTATTTTTTTTGTCAATTATTTCCACCCCCCTCCCTTTTGCGCACACACATCAACACTCACTCACACAAAAACACACACTGGTACGCAAACACACCCTCCATTCAAAGTTCAAGATCCTTAGAGATTTGGGTGGCAATGTCCCGAAAAGCTAGCGGTGCCCCCCAGAGTCGCGTGTAGCGCACCCCGTTAGAAGTCTCGGAGGTGCCCGTGGAAAGATGGCACACCTCGGCCTCGAAAGCCACGCGGCCCCCTGCCACGCCATGGGTGCAGGAGAGCAGAAAGGGGCCGGCATGGTGGACCTGGCAGCCACATCCAAGCGCCGCCTCCCGCAGAGCCAGTACCACCTCCGCAGGGTCCCGCCGCCCACCGTTTCTCAGATCCCAGCCACGTCCGACGGCCCGGGGCTCGGACGTTTTTTGATACCCAGGTAGATGGCAACTAGGGGTAGGGGGAAAAATTTTGAAAAATGTTCAGACATTGGACTATGCATACTACTAGTAGTATGAAAACAGAATTGAAAACAGAAATAAACGATCATCTGTTTTCCAAGTGCTGTCAGTGCAGCTGGAACATGTGTACTGACCTTGTGACCGCAAATCTCCTGATTCCCTCAGATTCATTTGTGACCCTGCGGGACAAACAGGCAGGGTAAGAGGTAATCCACTAGAGTACAACAAGCCTCATGACCAACCCACAACTCTCAGATGAGATGGCATTCAGCAGTGGATATCATACAGTGAGACCGAGCAAGCATCAACAACAACAAGCATGTGATGTGGTGTGTCCTCACCTCACAGGAATGCACTTTCCCATTTTCCCACACACAATTTTGAAAGCATGCATATATAAATGCAGTACTTGACTTTCAATCACTTTTGTGCATTGCACTACACATTCCCATTCATTCTCTCCAACAACACACAGATTAAACATTTAATGACTTTCAACCTTTCAATCACAAATACAAAATGAAAACATATAACTCCATTTCTAAGGGTATATTTATGTAGGGGGTCATAAAAGACTAGTTAAACCCAGTCTCTATGGACAACGACACTGATCCTGAAACTGACATTTAAAAACAACAATCAAATGAGTCTTCCTTGATTGCAACCATGCTTGAAACCAAGTGTGTGGGACCTTGACAGTATGAAGATGGTTAACAAGTCATGCAGACAAGCAATAATTCATAGGTAGAGGTATGAAAAAGTCAGGCAAGCATTCATGGACTTCAGTAAATTCCCCTGTGAGCAGGCAGACAGATGGGGCAGCACAGGCAGACAAGAAAGAAGCGAGAGACATGGGAACTTACTAACTGTTTTTGATCCTTGTGGAAGAGTACAACCCGAGACTGATTTGTTTGAGCCCTGGCGCTTGGACGGGTCAAGGTTGACCCTGATGCCATGACAGGGGGAAAGCACAACAAGATAAAGATGGAGAAAAAGAGGGAATATGGGGTAGGAGCAGGGGGTGGGGGGGTAAGAAAGAATATAATTGAATCACAGGAGAGCAAGTGGTGGAAAAGAGCGCAGCGCGGGAGCTGATTGGCAAGGATAAAGCTGAGGTTTGATAAGATTAGACATGTGTGATTATGATGACTGGGAGGGAGAGGGGAGCAGAGGATAATCCAGGGCCACAGAAGGGCTTGCCAAAAGGCCTGGGCGAATAAAATGTTTTGATAAGCATGGATCCATACCCAGGCTGTACTCAAGCTGAAAGGAAGAACTTTCAGTGCTACGTGATTTCATATCACATAACTGATTTTCTTGGTTGGATTTAATGTGAATTATGTCTTCTGAAGACATATTTTACATTTAACATGATGCTCTTTAGAGCAGCTTATAGTCACTGAAGAAATGCAATGACACAAAATTCCTCTCTAAAGAGGTAAAAATAAGTAAAATAAGTTTAAAAAACAAACAAAAACAAACTTATTACCTGAGATATAAGAGAAATAAGTAGCTATAATATTAACATAGTTTGACATTTTGGAAAATATCCTTATTCACTTTCTGGCCAAGTGTTAGATGAGAAGACGTGAGAGTGGTATTGATTTTCATCAATAAACTCAGATCTCGTCTAAATGAAAACAAAATTCCCGGCTATATAAATTGAAAGTGTAAAGAAAAAAATAATATTGCTTAAGTAGTGCAATTATAGCTAGAGTATTACAACTAAAAAACCAAAGTAAAAACAGTCTGATTCCAGTCATGACATTGTTTCTTAAACATCTGCGTTAAAGGAAGAATTTGAGATTTGATCATTTAGTAGTAAGCAAATAAGCACATTTCCCAAAATGTTTAACTATTCCTACAAAATTTTAACCATTTTAAAGCAATAATCACTGAGCTAATGTGATGTTACATTTTTACCATATTTACAATACATTATTCTACATGGATTGTATTATCAGTTACTCAGGGTATACTCAGGGTACTATGAGGGGACTGTTTTTGATCTATCACACCTAATAAAGACATTGACAAAAACCAGTGTTTCTCTTCTCCCCTGGTCATGTGTAAAAGGTTGTGCGCATCTACCTGCGAGTGAGTTTCGAGGTCAGCTTGGTGAAAAGGTTGGAGGTCGCCCTAGTGCGGGCGTGTGGCAGAGGGCTGGCGTCATGGTGGGACAAGGTGGGTGAAGTGGGTGGGGCCGAGTACACAGGGGGCCCACGGTCCCTCAGCTGGCCCCCGTGAAAGGTGCTGCGGATTGTTGAGCCGCGGGTCAGGCGGCATCTGTCCGAAGAGGAAGAGGAGGAGGCAGCTCCAGCCCCAGCGATGCTGAGCGTGGAGGGAGATGCTGCAGGCATGCGGTGGCCCAGAGAGCTGCAGGGAAAAGAGGGGAGTGATTGTGTTTTTCTAAGCATTTTTTTGCTTCCTAAAATGTATGAACTTTGTTCATATAAACTCCCTGTTTCCTTAAGTTTAGTTTAAATAGTACAATTCATAATTGAATTGCATAAAAACCCTGTGAGTAAAAAGTTAGACTGTGTGAAGTATTCATGGATTTACCTTGGTTTTAAGCTTTCACACACATCGACTCTCCCCAGCTAATGGCATCAGCAACAGAATCTGGTACATCGCTGCACGCCAATGTCTATAAGGTATGTTAGCTTCTAGTGCTTTATAGTTGACAAGATGGAAGAAAAGTCTAGTTTTGTCTGATTTTGAAGATTTTTTACAAGTTTTTTTTTTTTACAAGTTTTGGGCATAATCTTAGTAGAACTGTACAAACTGGGTCGGCAAGCTTCCAAGACACAAAATGTACTGGGAAGTTCTATTTCAGATTTTCACACATCCCCCTAACAACAGACCAGCTGAAGGTGACAACTGCTACCTCTTTAAGTAAATATTTTCAGGCAAAATGACTGGAGCATCCATCTTGCGACTTCCTTTTAAAGTTAATGTATGACTGTAGCTTTTATGTTAGTGCTGTTACAACTGATCCATATGATATGATATAATGTGGCTCCATCAAACAGTTGGTACCTGCTTTAACTACCATTTAAAGATCTGTACTGGCAAATATGAAAATTAAAGCCGGCAAGGCAAAGTGGTACCTGTTGTCTTTGCCATTCTGCAGAAGAGAATGTCTGTCAGCGCCCGAGCGGTCTGTGCACACATACGTATTCCGGCGTGTCATGGCGCTTCCAGGGATGTTGTTCTACAGAGAGAGATGAATAAGGTAAGAAGCAGATACTACCTAAGAGCTGCTTTGATATTCAGTGAACCCAAATCCAGTATGCATTGTTATCGTGTGACATTCAGTTAACAAAGTGGCACTGTCACTTTTACTATCTACTAGTGATGCACACAATGCAACTATCTGTGTCTGTTAATTCTACAAAATGATCTGCTTTCCTTGTTAAATTGTTTTCTACTGCCATTTATACTCTCCATGTTTATGTATAGGTAAAGCTGCTCACAAAATATACAAAATAACATATTTTAACCATGTACCTACACTAATCAAATTATAGAGCATGACTTCATTTTTGAACTCATTTTTGAATTCTAAACAAATTGTCTAACTGTTAATGACATGAATAGAGCAAATGAAAAAAGGAACTGGAGGTTGTACGTAATGGGAGGAAGTGCAGATGATTGTAAGGTTGGACTGAAGTGTCTAAGATTAAAACTTGGAAAGTTATTGACAATAATGGCCATAATAGCCCATTGAACCATGCAGCACAATTTTAAAAATGAGGTTGTGCATGCACTTTGCAGAAAGTCCCCAACTTCAGCTTTTCACTTTTTCACGTACTGTGGAGTTTTGCATAGTGGCTGCATATGGTCAACAATCACTGTCAACCGTGAGAGGACATTACCCTCTAACATGATAAGAAGAGTGGGTAAAAACAATATTACAGTGAAATTGAACAGCACAAATATCATGAAAGGAAATCCAGAAACGTATCAGTAAAAAGTGATTCGACAGCTGTTGATGCTCAGATCAGGGGCACTGGTGGAAAAACCCTCTGCCCTTTTAGTCTAACACCTCCAGATTCACAGTCTCCTCCCTACCTGAGGAGGAGATCTGTCATTTACCGTGGTGGCAGTCATGTCTTTGCGGCGGTCTGGGATCTCAGACTTGTTGGGGTTGTTGGCACTGCTGACCATTGGGCTGGAGGGAGGGAGGCTGTGGCTCCCCATCACGCTGCAACTGGCCTTACGTGAAGGCATTCGTCCCTCCCGCAGCTCCCGGTCGCCCGTGCTGGTCGGGCTCCGTTTGGGGTGCATGACGGGCATGGAAGGCCCGCCTTTGTTGTGGAGGACAGCAGAGCACAGAAACACAGAGACTCATATAAGGAATATTCTGCGTATAGAGCAGGGTCTGCGACATGTAATCCATCCATACGACTAGTCACTATGTTAGAAACTATAACCCAAATAAGTTCAAATAAGACTCCAGATGAAGATATTTTTATATCCAGGTTAACAGGGCACATTACCATGTTTTCTTGTTAGTTTAAACTCCATGTTGCACTTAATTATTAATAACATTTTTCATAAGTCTTCCTAATGTTTCTCTTCAGGTACAGTATGATCAGTTATGTAAATAGCTGACAGAAGCACAAGTGCTTTTTATTTAAGATGAAAAAATGTGAGGTTTCAGTAAATGCATGGCTCGGGTGGAGGTAAAGAATCAAGACGTTAGAGAAGAGACTCACAGAAGTCGCTGTGTCGTCGCTGCCTGTGGTAGGTGGAGGCACTGCGCTGGGTCTTGCTATGAGAGGAGGAGGTGGAGGAGGACGAGGAGCCGGTGGCTGAGGAGTGCTTGTTGGTCCCGTTGGTGATGGGGCTGGGTCGTACCCTCGCCAGGGACAGGCTACTAGCTGTGCGAGCCTCACTGCCCTCCTATAAGGTCCAGTGATATTGGATAGTAAGGTGTCAGGAAGTGTGACCCAGTATGGTGAGTATCACAGCGAGAAGGAAGGATGGATTACTGAATATACCAGAAGCTTCAGTCTCACCAAAACAAAACGTGTATTCATCATTACAATAAGAACCTCAATATTTTCTGAGCACTGATTGAGAAGCGATGATTAAATTCAAGTCAGAATAACCATTTAATATGACACAGGGGCATTACCGCAGCATGTGCAGGAAAGTTGTTGAATGATACAAACAAATTACAATTAAGAGATGCTGCAATCTTCATCAAAAACCTTTTCCTTGGGGTTAAGCAAAACCAATGCACACATTTAATATGTAACAGCTCATAATCCAATTCTGTGAAGATGGTGTCATATATTTCCATGTTATTGATATAGATAAATGAGCAAGATCTTTATTCCATGTCTGTAAAATGACAGCCAAAGATATTTGTGAACAATCCAACACTACTATATAAATAAAGGCTAAATGTCTCTTTGGCTTTTTTTGTTATTTGTTAAACATTTTAAAGGATGCATGGTAGGTTGAGTGCCACAGGAGATTCCAGCACTAACACAGAAGAACGTGACGGCAGAAGATGGAGATGGAGATGTTTATATTAGTCAAAGTACAGTAATCAAAAAGTACCATATCTGGCTGTGGTATGGAAAATTAAATTATACCCAGCCTAGCATGTGCAACTGGTGAACAAGGAAAAGGTCAGCCTGGAATTTCATTCATTGGTAATTGCTCTGGTTAATGTGTTAGCTAAATACCTAAATTGCATGAATAAATATTGTGTATCTTTATAGAACTCACATCGCCTTTGCGGCCCAGCAGTAAGTAGGTGGCGGTGACCTCATTGTACTTCTGATTGAGCAGAGAGTCCTTGATTTCCTCTGGAGTGAAACCCATCCCGACCATGACCTCTGAGGAACACAAACAACCAAATATGAAAGGTAAGAACAAAGACTGACTAACATCTTGTATCTTGGCTACATTGGTCAGGTTTGTTATGGTGAAAACCCCTGGATACATGGTGGTCAGCTGACTCACCGATACGAGCTGGATCACTGTAGTCTTCAACAGGTTCTATATGGGGCTTCAGATCGTCCCCCTCATACCCTGTATTTATCCACTTGTCCTTCATGACTTGCTGTAGAAACAAAAATACAGAAAAGCTTCAGTTGTGTTTGAATTTTTGTGACACAAGTTACGCATTAAGTACCATGTGTGGCACTTCTCACCTCTAGGGTGCAGCGTTTGGCGGGGTTGAGCACCAGGAATCGGCGAAGGATCCCCTCACAGTCTGTGGACATATAGAAGGGGACGCGGTACTTTCCCCTCAGCACGCGCTCCCTCAGCTCCTGTTGGCCACAACCGCCGTGTTACACATATGGCACATTTCAAATTCAACGAGCCAAAGACAAACCAGGAGCCAGATGCAAAACCACAGAACTCTAACATGAGTCATTAATTCATATGCTTGTTTTTTTAAATGTTTTTTCCTTTATTTCATAGTAATAGTGGAGACAGAGCAAAACAAAACAGAAAAAAACTTGAACCATGAATGCTACGGTTAAATGGTATGTACCTTAACCACTCAGCTACTGGACACCTGTATTTCATATGCAATTAATGCTCATTTTGAAACACTCAAAATTTGAAAAAACGAGGAAGCTCAGAAGAGTAAATTCGAACTCATCCCTCTAAAAATCATCACTTTGGTTTGTGATGAACTTTTACTTACAACATATCCAACACTATATAAAGTTCTCTGATAAGCCCAGTGTGGTGTAATGGTGAGCATTGCATAAAAACTTGAATCCCCACATCCCTCACTGCAGGCAATATGCTGGGGTGCGGTCAGATATGAGAGGGGTTAAATACACATTTGTCTCCACCCTCTGGTAGAGCTCTAGGGGGCCATTCATTGCCATCTGCTGGATTTTGGATAAAAATACTATTTTTAGGGTTTTTTTAAAGCAGCAGTTCTACTACAGGGTACAAAGCATTCAGCACACAAACAAAGAGAAGACAGAGTATAATGTTTTCACTCTACTATTTATCAGTAAGGGTGAAATTTGGAATAGAAATTAAATGGTCAATATTAGGTATTATGCACATCTGTCATATATCCGAGGCTATTAAAATGGCAAAAATAAGCATATGTAGTGTCAATCTGATTTGGGAAAATTTCAATAGAAAAAAACTTGTCTTCCTTAGTAACTAGACTCTTGTCTTTTTTATTCTTTTTCTGAATAACCTTGTGAACTTTTCAGGGTGAAAGGTCCTTTGATGTCACCAGAGTCAGACACTGAGGCAAAACTGCATGAAAGGATGATGCCACATTAACAGCATCTCCTTCCCTCATGTCAGTATAGATGTACAAGTGGGATCCTTGAAGACCCATTTTCATCAAGACACATACACATGCAGAACATACTGTACGTACACATACACACAGAGGCCAGCTTCTGTGACGATAACTGACTCCTTCTGACACGACAATGACCAGACTCACACAAATGGCTTTAAGAAGTAATGGCAATGGATCTAAAACCCCAGTCTGTGTATATACACAAACTGTAACAGATAATTATTATATACAGTGGACTAAATGACACAAACACTTAAATGTCATGTGTATACTCTTTGGTGACCAGCATTACATTTACATCCATGTCTTGATACTAGTTATACTTTACTCTTTTATGTGTTCATTCAGTGGATTTTTTTAATAATTCACAATGCAGCAATCTACAACTCAGCTACCTTACACTCAGTCTGTGCAATTAATAATTGTTATTAAGTAAAGAAAGATGTGTTTTAGTTGCTTAGTGCTGTTATTAGTTCATCCATCAGAGAGCAATAATACATGTAAAATGTCCTGCTCAGTATATATTTTGTTCATAATTCCTTAAAGCTATAATCAATTTTTTATGTTAACAAATGATCAAATATATGTGTAATGTGAAAGGGGTTGCTTATATTGACCAACCCACAGTTCCCCTTGGTTCTGTGGAACGTTTTAAATTCTTTTAGCTCACTGTTTTGATTTTACGGCCCAAAACTTTACTGCTTCAGTTCACTCCCACAGCTCACATCGACATTTTTTTTCGGCCACAGCAGGCAGCTGTTTTCAGTGAAGACCGAAGCATCAGCCAAGCATCAGGCAAACCCAGTTAGAGACTAGCTGGTGAAAACAGTGGAGCATTTAGTAGCTAAACAGCCAGATTTCCTGCAGGAGTAGATGGAGACCAAATCAGAAATACAATCATCAGATGGCCAGAAGTAGAATTTCAAATGAATGCTAATGTTGTTAGATGTCTACTAAATCGAGTCTACTCAATCAATTAATGCCAGTTTAAAAAACATGTGAGGGATCCTTATAAAAAATGTGTATGTTATGCGCTCATGTATCGGCCAATGCATTGATTTTTTACGCTTAATATTGATAATGGCCTCAAAAGTCAAGTATCAGACCGGCTATAGTTCCTTTCTTTCAAATGTGTATTTTACCCACAATTCACAGCCACTTTGCAAAGGAATATATTTTTTACATAAAAAAGGTTATGTTCAAGCAGTAATTTAAAGGAAAATAAGAATTCAGCGAAGCACGAGGACGTGACTACGTCTCTGGATTTCAGGTTTTCAAACTACCCCAAAGGGCAGAAAAGCCTTTAGGGCCATTCTCTCAAAGTCTATCATCCACTGTTACTGTAAACTGATAAAAGCAAACCACTCAGCCCCTGCCTGCTGCTCATCAAGGCACGTTGTAAACTCCACGAGTTCAATACAGAATACAGTATAGCATACAGCGTGTCATTTTTTGACACAGAGGAAAATTGAAGTTTTCTTTTGAGCACTGACATTACAGACACTGAAAACACATAACACTGTGTATCTGAGGAAAGAGTTTTTCAAGCTTTTAAGAACGGCACTGCATGCCTCAATTCATTTGTCTAAATCAGATGGCTGTTTGAAACTATACATTTCAGTATACATAAACCCATGACTGTTACCATAAACCCCTGAGGGAAACTCTCTGAATGTGCCCAGAGACAGACAGACAGACAGACAGACAGACCATCCACTTGCCTTCAGGTTCTGCCCATCAAAGGGCAGCGAGCCGCTGACCAGTGTGTAGAGGATGACTCCGAGACTCCAGACGTCCACCTCAGGCCCGTCATATTTCTTGCCCTGGAAAAGCTCGGGGGCAGCGTACGGCGGCGAGCCACAGAATGTGTCCAGCTTGTTGCCCAGCGTGAACTCGTTGCTGAAACCAAAGTCGGCGATCTTGATGTTGGCGTCGGCATCCAGCAGAAGGTTCTCCGCCTGAGTCATACATACATTGAGGAGGAGGCAGGGATGGACAGCAGGGGGGGAGAGAGGGCAGATAGGGACGTATACAGAGAACAACACGTTGGGGGAGGGGAGGGTGAGGGTGATTGGATGGGGGAGGAGAGAGAGGAATGAGAAAGTAGGAGGACACAAGAACGGGAGTTGTGACGAAGAAAAAGGAGAGAGCGTGAATGAGAGACAGATGGGGAGGGGGGCGGTGCTTGTGTGTTGTCCAACAGCTTAGATACTGGACATGACTCATACTGTACATACTGTATGCCAGTGTGTGTGTTTAGGAATGTAATAATGTATTAGAACAGGAGCAGGCTGGTAAAAAATCTGTCTCTCCACTCATCAGTGCCTTACCGTGCGATTAAGATGTGAAAGGGCCCTTTTCACAGACACAGATTAAGACTAGTCCCAGATTATAACTTTCTGTTCAGTGTAATCTGTCAGTGAAAGAAATGTCCTAGTCTTGGTCTAGCCTTAATCCGCCGGCTCTGAAAGCTGCGCAAAACATCCTCTGAGTTTTCTCACCTTCAAATCTCTGTGGACAATGTTCTTCGTGTGGCAGTAGTGGACAGCTGAAACAATCTGTCAACGCAAGGAGACAGACCAAGTTGAAGTACTGACGATTGCATGTGAGGATTGGTACAATACAGACATCACAAGGTGGTGTTTTCATACCTGTCGAAATTTGGCTCTGGCTTCAACCTCCTTCATTCTCCCATGAGACACGAGGTAGTCAAACACTTCACCTGTGAGAGTGCGCAGCAGAAACAGATCAGTCAGGTCATAAAGTCAGAAGCATTAAAGTCATATTATCATTTCATTAAATAGTGCTGATATACACAACCACAATTACGTCCATTCAGTTATTAATATTTATAAGGGTGTCAACTTTATTGTCCTCAAGGGAAAAATTGTCTTGGAGCTGCACAAAACATAGAATGTACACAGCCTTAAAGGAATACTTTGACATTCTGGGAAATACACTTATTCACTTTGTGGCCCAGAGTTAGATGAGAAGACTGACACCACTTTCACATCTGTCCCTTCAATATGAAGCTGCAGGCGGTGAGCTTGTCTTAGCGTAAAGACAGGAAACGGGGGAAACAGAGAGCCTGGCTCTGTCCCAAGGTAAAAAAAAAAAAAAAAGGCTACAAACACCTCTAAAGCTTATGAATTAACATGTTATATCTTGTTTTATGTAATTGAGAAAATGTGACATTGGAAGGGAGGAGCTTCTTAAAAATCAAGAAGTTGAATTTGCAAGCAGTAAAATGCACCTTGCTTTAATTCATTCAAAAACATCACACACATCACATATCAGATCACATAACATACCATTACTAGCTTTTCTGAATTAACAAGAATAATTCCTCCTGGACTGCATGTAAATGACTGAGGATGGGGTTAAATTGTATATTTCATTTGTACAAGTCCATCCTCAATGGTATTAATAGTTTCTTTGGCTTCTTCTTGTTGACTGTCTTGGTTAGTCTTTCCACTGGTCCAACAGTCACAAGCTTGAAAATATGAAAGCAGCAGCTCTTACTTGTTCTTCACAGTCAAACCATTAAATTAGCAAAACAGGATGTCAAAAACTGCCTAAAAAAACCCCAAACCCAATAGCCACTATATTTATCCAATTGCCCAATCCAAGTGCTAAATAAGTGGTTATACTTAAATGCTGAGGTGGGGTGGGTGAATAAAGTATATTACACTTAAATACTATACTACAGTTTTTTTTTCTTCCAAAAAATATAAGTCTGGCATAAGAAAGACATTAAGACTCTCTCCTCCAGAGCAAAAACAAAAAATCCATAACCCCACCCCTTTTCTGACCTCCAACCCCTCATAATAATTGTGTACAGTTCCTTCGTTGTTATTTTAACACCATTATGTTTGAGTAGCTGATTTTGGATTAACAGAGCAATGTGTTGTTGGATACCATACTATTCTCACTTATACAATATACTGTATGAAAAAGCACATTTTGGTCTTCACAGGCATCCAGGCACTGCCACAACTCCCTAATGCCTTCTAATGGTGTTTTTTCACCCACCTTAAAGTAACATGGGCTTGAAAGAAAGCCACGTTTGAAACTGTGTCTGTGACATTCTCCAAGGTCACAGCGAGCAAACGATATGGTTCGGGCCAAAACACAGAAACAGACACAAATAGAAACATAAAAGAGACTAAGGGAGAGCAGCATTAGATGCAATGAGCTGGCATTACTTCTGAAATTGTGTTTAAAGTCTGTTTAAACGGCAGCATCATTACTGCTCAGTGGCTGCTCAGTTATTTATGTTGTGGTTCCGTACTCTATTAAGTTGGAACGTAGAACCGTACAACACCTGTTAGGGGAGAGTCCACAGTCGTATTATGGTGACTTTATGTTGCCACTGTCTCGGAGTGTTTGGTAAAGAATAAGTGAACTATCTTCTAGTGAAGGCACAGAAGCATAGAGCTCCAAACATTTGCACAATTAACTGAATTTCCCTTACAACATGTTTGTTTAGGACATTGGAAAAAGTCAATGTAAAGTGTGAAATTGTCCTATTTGCATTCACTTCATTTTGACTTGTATTAATTCATGTTTTGAGTATGTGTGAGGAAAAGAAATATTCTTTCAAGAGAAGAAGACTTATCTCCAGCACACTATTGCAACAAATGGATGTACACTTAGTGACCAGCAGTGGAATCAGATATTAGGTACTATCTCAAGACGGTATACAACACAAGATTAAATCACTTTTTTAAATACACACAATATGTATACATTTATTTATACAGTCTGTGCTGACTATATCCCTAAATTATACATATATATCCTCTAAAATAATCATTTTTTTGGCAAGGAAGTACATAAGCGTAGGTCTTTATTCATTTTAAATGTACTTGGAATGGAAAAAAAACCCTCAAATGTACCAGTGTCTTTGCAGTTTTGCCCTCAGCCACAGTGTTTCACCATGCATCCAAATGGAGGAACTAAACTATAAAATGACCCAAATACTAATCACACACACAGGAATTTCCTGTTGGACCTGAATTTACAAGATGCAGTCCCACCAAATCTGCAACTTTCTCTCACCAACATTTCATGGGCGTGACGGCTGATGTACTCACCTCCACTGGCGTACTCCATGACTAGGTAAAGGGTCTTATCAGTCTCAATCACCTCGAACAGCTGCACTGTAGCCCAAAACAGAATCAGATTAAAATCAAATAGATATAAACAAATCCTGCTCACATTATAAATAACACAGCCGTCTGCCTGTCTATCTTAATACCAAGGAACCCGCTGCTAATACTGTGGAGGGGTTTGATCCATATGGCATTTCAGCTTTAGAAAATCCAACCTCGTGACCTCTGTGTGAGGCCTGCGATGTCGCTCGCTACAATTCGGTCAATGAATGCTCTAAAGCTTATTCAAAGCATTATACTTCCGTCTGGTCACACACATGGAAGCAAAACACACACGCATGGACGCACACTCACACACACAAACATAAAGCCCATTGAGATGTATGTATGTGCCTTACCTATGTTAGGGTGATTTAAGCCTTTCATTATTCGTACCTCCCGAAAGAGCTGGGAAGAAGAAACAGAATTTTAATGTTGTGATAATGTTAGACATTGGGTTAGGGCATAGGGCACAAATATATCTTATGTTGCAGCCACTGCCTTTGAGTGTTTCACACTGACTCTTGACAAATCTGTGCTTCAGAGTTTAGCAATGCATCATGTTCATGGCAAGAAAAACATTTAGACTATAAAGAACACTTTATGTTGTTCAGAGTTCAGGTGAGGGTTCAGAGAGATGTCAAAGTGTCCTGACAATGAAAACGGTAAACTTTTGCATTTTGATGAACAGCTGACGGTTGTCTAGTTTCAAACAGCTGGAATTATCACAGCATTTGTAATGATTCTGATGTTTTTTAAAATTTGAAGTAAAAATGACTTCTTATAAACTTCTTTCACATACAGTTTTATTCTCTTGATCTGCATTATTTTCACAGTTAGAAACAAAAGTCAAAAAATGTTTGAGCACAATCTAACCACTAAATTCACCTGAAATAAGTCATGAGATTTGAAGATGTCCTGCTGACATACAAGCAGCGAGTGATGACCTCCTTGTTAGAGGTACAGAAACAGAACTGGATGGCTTGTGAAGCCTCCAAGTCATTCTCTTTATTGTAAATGAGCCTTAAAATTGGTCAGAAATTTGATTTTGTTGTCTAAATGCAAAGTTGAGCATTCAAAGACCTGCATAAGAATTTCACCTGCAGTACAGAATCTGACATCCATGCAGCTCTTCACTGTGTGTCAAACATGAGGTGGACTTGCTGTACTGCTACTATTGCACCCCTAAATCTCTCTTAGTACCAGGTTTCAACTTGTACCGGATCATATCGACAGTCACTATCTGTTAGATTAACATTGGAAATGATTACACTGCAACCATAGATATTAACATATAAAGGCTGCGCACAATCAGATGAATTTCCTCAAGTGATGTCACTTGGGCTAAAGGCTACGAGCATAACAGGCCTGAATGTCTGACCTGACTGTTGGCCACTGAGTTGTATTGTGGGTAATGTAGGCACCAGATTTTAACTAGGAAGAGGGATTTGACCCTTTTATTAAGCTGTTCATTGTGAGCCTGACAATGTTAAAGGAAATCTGTGGAGGACTCCTTTAATAAACCTCTTCATTTATTGGTGAAGGGGGTGTAAAGGCTACATTAAATGTCTTGCTGCTTGGTTATCATATCATCTTTATAGCACACTAATGTGCAATCAGTTCTGCTGCTGAATTCAAACTAAGAAGCCCAAGGAGACTGGGGTTGGACCAGTACAAGCAGAAAATTTCATACTTTTGTCCTAAAAATAACAGTATCACTTTCGGTCTCTGATATTCATCCAAATGAGAAGTTGTGAAGGTGACAACATCCGACAAAACCTCCTCACCATTAAAAACAACAACAACAAATGGCCCACACACAAATGTGATGAATCTGCAGCCAAAAAACGGAGCAACTTCTACTCTCTGTCCGAGCTCTTCTCACTGTGTGTGATGTGTCTCCTCTGGGGGATGTATTTGTACACTTTGTCAGAGCAGAGCAGGGGATTAAATTTGAGCCAGCTCCCCTGGTTTCATGTATATAACAGTACACTCCCTCAACAAAAGGCCATCGCTGAAAACCAGTGACTCTCCCGCACAACTCCAACTAGAAAAAAAGAAAGATGGTGCGATAAGCTTTTCCATCCTCTTTTCTCAATCCTCCCCCTCTCCTATTTTCCGATGTGTCTCCCTCCATTCCCTCCTCCTTCATTCAATTCCTCCAGCAGTCTTCTCCTCTAGCCGTGCCCCCAACGTCACTGTTGCCATAGCGACCCAGGTATTAAGACCGGGCTCTTTCCCAGCTTCTCCAGCTGTGCTAGAGGGAATCTTGGGATACGTAGTGCTGAAGCGTCTCATCATCCAGGCGTCCCACTAATTCCCTGCTCGTCACAGCAGGGCCGACAGGTCAGATCCGTCAGAACAATAAACAATCCCCCGGCAACGTGTTCGACCCCGGTCATCGTTAATGACCGCAAATAAACAGCAAAGCTATGATAAAGCTGACAGGGATGGACACACATGCTCTGTGGCAACAAGGCTCCTGGCTTTAATCACAAATCTAGCAGATGGAAGCAAATTGTATTAAAATATGTATTTATATAAATTCCAGCTTAAATGTGTTGTGTCCCAAAAACATACTATTAAAAAGTGGCTAAATCTAATTTCTAACTGACACATATTTTGTTTCCAGGTGTTCTCCAACATCAGTGAGGACAGCATAAAAACCTCCTCCTGTAATCTGCTATTTCCCCATATAAGAAATCCTTCTTCACGGATGTTAAGGTTTGATTTTCTCATCTGTGATTTCACTTCCCTCTTCCTTCCTTCCTCCCCCTCTTTTACCCACCCCTGTACAATACATCTGCCTCTTTCCTTCTCCCCTCTACATACATTACCGTCCAGATTATGCTAATATGGGCTCTTTCATGTCTTCAGTACTAAGGATTTTCTCTAGCCCACGGGTATGTAAAGAAGCCCGCTATCATCACCAGCCAATTGTAGAGCATTCTCTCCAATCAGTGGCCAATCCTTCGCCTCTTTCCTCAATCCCGTCCTAAATGTTGCACCATTGTCTCTCACAGCAACCAGTCCGGTCCAAGAAAAGCACCAAGCAGGAAGATGGGATAACATACAAATTGGGATTACAGTTCCTGTAAAGCATTTAATATTCCAGCCAGGTAAGGTAGCCTACATTTTCTGTCATGAAATAAGCACCAGAAATATGATGAGTCAAAGTATCAGGATTACAGAAAGCCAGTGATCAAAAGGGCAACGGACGGCTATGGGAAAAGAAAACAATGAGAACTTGAATTTATGTACTAAAGCCTAGATAATACTGTAACAACTCAAGGTCATTGCTATCCGTGCATTGTAAATACACAGGTTGAAGAAAGGATTATTTAAATGAAAAGAAACTACATATAATCAAAAGGATTATTGTCTTTAATTGCTATTTATTCTGAGTAAATCTTCTAGGACATTTTTATATTGTTGATACCAGTAAAGTGACAGATATTAACAATTCTGGGAGCCCACAACATTTCCAGTAGGATGTATGACATAACTAAGGGGACACAGAAATCCTGCTGCTACTAGAAGCGCTGGTCTTTTTAATGTATGTAGCAGGACATACAGACATCTTCCAGTAAAACTAACATGCACAGACACCACACACATATAAAGAACAATTATTTCATCCCTGATTTGATCCTTCTGCTCTGCTCACTACTTGCCCACAGGCAGAGGAGCTCATGCAGGCCAAGGGAGGTATAAAGAGATAACAGAGAGGGAGGGGCGGGCTAAATGATGGAGACACTTTGGCCTATATGTGCAAATAAGCAGCATTATGGGTGAATGTGGGTTGACTGAATGGCTGTATGCATCTTTTGTGTCTCTGTGCTTTTATTTACATATATTCTTCACCGTGAGATAGTTCTTTACCTGACTGTGTGTGATCCAGCTACATGAGGCACACATACAGAAAAGCTCTTGATTGGCGTGGTTGGGAGGTAAGATGGAGATACGTGAACATGTGATCAATACATGATCAAGGTCTTCATGTAAGCCATGTTGTGTCTCCCAGTCAGGTGTCCACCTCCAGAAGTCTACCGTTCCAGCTCAGTCAAGTATGTGTCTGCACCATGCTGAGGTTGCCCTTGATAGCTGGCGAAACCAAAGTGTCCACTGCTCCGCCTCTGACCTTCATGCACAACAAACCTCGAGTGTCCACTATTCAGGCTCAGCACTCAACGTGCTGACCAGCAGGAAAAAAAAGAGTCCATCAATAGCCGTCCTTGTGTCATACACCTTAGCTTTTCTAAAGACGCCCCTCACAACGAAATGGCCACCAAACCCAACATCACTGACCATGAAACAGCTACAAAAGCATTCCGCTTTTCTTTGTTATCCACAGCAACGTGTGTTCGGAGAAGACAAATTAAGAACACAAACACAAAAAAAGGATGGGTTGGGTGACTGCCGTTTCTGAGATGAGTCACCCCCTCTCAGGGCAGTGATTAGCCCAGAGAGAGACGAGAGATGATCTCTGGAGCAGAGGTCTCCTCTCGCTCCCATCCAGTCCCTAGCACCTGCCAAACAGCATCACATCCCATTCGCCCTCTCTCTATCAGCTGCTCTCTCAGTCCTGCCCCCTCTGAGGAGGAAACAGCTGAGGATAAACCTGAACCTCTCCAAGTCCCCAACGGCATATCGGGATTTCGTTGAATTACACCAACGTGTCCAATTCATCCACATTTCTGATGCCTGATGCTGCTTATGCAGGTAGATAGTATTAGACAGTGTAGCGTGTGTCTCGTTTTTGTACCTGAGGACATATTATACATATTCCTAAATAAACAATGAATCAGGGGAAGGAAGACTCACCTTTTGTAGGCTGGTTGGGTTCAACTGAGTTTTGTCAATGATTTTTATTGCAACCTGGAAGAGACATAAAAGACATATTTGATGAGGAAAAGTAACCACATCACCATAAGATCTAGCCTTTGCTTATAACAGCCTCAGCCTTTGCTTCTGATGTCAGTAACCCTATTTTACAGTGTACAGTCACAGCTCAATATAATACAAATAAGATTTATGTGTGTGCACCACTTTCAATCAAGCCATCTTTTGTAAAGGGTATTTAAATTGTAACTAATGGCTTTCTGACTAATAAATCATGTATTAAACCTTTAGAGACATATAGACTTAAAGTCATAAGCCATTTCGGTTGCCAGGTTGTGAAAGATCTCTTTTGCCAGCGTTCATTGTGTCTTTGGTAATGATGCAGTTACAAACGTTGGTGATCCATTAGGAAGACAGTAAGTGGTCACATGGTCCAATCAGTCAAACAACCTGGCATCGCAAAAGTTGTTCTTAATGGTTTCTGACTGATCTATAAAGCTTTATTAAAAGACTTATTAAACATTTAAAAAGCAATTAGTTACAACATATAAAACCTTTATAAAATGTATCTCATCATAAAGTGGTACCCATTTATGTCATCATTTAGTATTCAGTGCTTAAATCTTGTCATTCTTAAAGTAACTGAACAATGGATTTCTCTTTTAAGTATGTCTTCACAGAATATAAGTCAATCTACCGGTATGATGTTATTTGACTACATGAGTTGAACAGAGAAATGTATATTAGAGGAGATTCAATTAGAAGGTTACAGAAGAGAAGCTTCACTTCTTTAAAACTATTTTGAAAAACATGATGTTGCACACTCAACACCAGCAACATCAGCTGACCGTCGCCTTTCCTCAACCTGCAAATATGAGTTTTCCTCAATCATCCATCATCTACCCATCCATCTCCTTCCTCCCTCCTCCCACCCTGGACCTCGGCTGCCCTGTGTCTCACCTCCTTGCCCGTTAGGATATGGCGGGCCAGCTTGACCTTGGCAAAGTTTCCCTTGCCGATGGTCTTGAGCAGACGGTAGTTGCCAATGTGCGGCTGCTCGTCGGAGCAGGAGGCGATGGAGTTCCTGCACCGGGCGCCCAGCGAGCGGCTGGACTGGCTGGTGGCCTTGTCTGAGCGGCTGGCCCCCAGTGACACATGCTGGAAGAAAAGGGGAGGGGAGGTTACTCATGGTGCCAACACCAATATCACATAGAGCAGCAGCAGCAGCAAGCTGGCAAAGGACCTATGGGACTGCCTGCACCCATGGAGCACTGATGGTCTCCAGAAGCAAAATGATCTAGGTTAGTCCATTCTGTCTCTGCAAGCTGGATGTGAATTCTGCTCACCAAAGAATATGGAGGCAATATGATGCTTTTAGGTGGCAGCTAAACTGTTTTAAGGCAAAGGTCCAAGGAACTCCCTGTCACGCTGTGTCATCGCTCACACTGAGTATCTGCTGTATTCATGGAAGTCTCTGAGTGGCTAATTGTTTTACAGATGAGTGTAGATCGCTGACATAACCTGCACAGGTTAACGTGCTTACAATAAGCAACCCAGCTTTATATATAGTCTACTGATAAACTGACAAGTCTGTGCCACATTACCAGAATCCTTCCACCAGATGTTTGTTGCATAAACACAAAAAGGAGCGATGTTGAGCTGAGTGAATACGTGCCCCTCATTTCTGGGTTAACAGCTGTTGTCCAGCACGTGAACACTTGGACATATTGTTTCCATTTTGGGTTCAGTATCATCTTCTTTAGAGGTCTACTACTTGGACTGCTGGAAGATTAAGAGTATAAAGCTAATACTTTCACTGCAGTCAGAGGCAGCCCTGAAGCTTTCACAGCCCTGTAAACTGCTAGCAGTGCTGCTGCTGCTGCTGCATGTTTCCACCATGATTCTGGACCCCAACGCTTCAGAGCATTGTTGTGCCGCAACGATAGTCTGAAGCTTGAGTCACAGATGATTTTCAGCCAGGAAGCAGAGCAGAAAAGAAAGGGAGGACATCGATGTGCATTTACACAAACAAAAGCTGGATGTATTACAGTGTGAAGCAGCTACTTGTCATGTGACAAACCAATCAAAGATACAGAGGAGGAGAGACGGAGGATAGATGGTGGGGGGAGGAAAACAAAAGGCAATACCGGGAGACAGAGAAACCAGGATAGTATCTGATAGAAATGGGGGCAGAAAAGAAGGAGACAGCCAGAGAAAGGGTAACTAGTGGAGAGAGGAATATAGGAGGAAAGAGTGAAAAGGGAGCAGATGCCGGCACAGTGGTCCCTGGCCAGTCCAGGCCCCGAGGCATCACACTTCCATCCCCCCAGCATGTCATCTTGCTCTCAGCTTCACACAGACACACACACATACAAACACAACCATGCAGCCTTAAGCCCCACCTTCAGACACTTCCCTTCATCCCTTCCCTAGAGCCAATTTGGACCTCCCATCCCTGACTCACACAGACACACACACATACAAACACAACCATGCAGCCTTAAGCCCCACCTTCAGACACTCCTTCCTTCCCGTGCTCCCATCCCTGTTCTCACGCCCCACCTAGAGCCAATTTGGACCTCCTCTCTCCAATCTAGACACAGATGAGACGAGTCCCCACCAAACAGCACGGGAGGCATGCACAGCGAGCGGCCGAGTGCGTTAATCCACCGACTGCAAGGTGAACGCCGAGCCAAGCCTCACCTGTGCCAACATGGCAACACAACATTTCACCCGGTCAACTCACTCATCTGTCCTCATCGCTTAATTGTGGGGAGTGATGACAGCAGATCGAGATCCATTCTGATGGAAGGAACGGATCTGCATTCATAATCAATCATGCACCTCCACTTACACACAGACACACAAACACACACACACACACATCTACTGGCTTAACCATCCCTCTGTGCTGAAAGCTCTGCAAGCAAACAGATGGGGGGGAGGCTCTTGCCAGAAGTGTTTAGGGCAGAGAAATGACATAATGCAACATCAATCAGTCATGTCACCATTTTGATGCACATTCATAAGGAGTGCATATAGATAGATAGATAGATAGATAGATAGATAGATGCATGTGCAGACCCTGCTCCATTCTGGCTGTCTCACATGAATAAATCCCCTCTCTCCACCAGGCCTCTACTGTTGTGCACTGTACTGAATGTATGGCGCTGTCTGACACCCACTGGCTCTGGGGCTGGGCTGAGCTTTGTAGGCTGCGCAGCAATGGACTGCACATCATTTTACGCAGTAATCCCCTCGCTTCATACCAACAACCCAGATAGTCTCTGTACATTTGATTCTGGCCTTGTGTGATCTCGTCCCACCCATCCGATTTCTGGGGATCTCTCTCTCTCTCTCTCTCACACACACACACACACACACACGCAGGCAGCAGCAGCAGCAGCAGGAGTATAATGTGACATCACTATCTCTCCACAGCCTTATAATAAGAGGTGACGGCTGGCTGTCAGGCTTTCTGCGCATATCCGCTGAGTGTGATCGTATGCGGATGGACTCATTCCGGGCTGTTTGCCTGCCATCAGCTCTTTCCCTGCGCACACACTCAAGGTTAGCCCATTTTCAAAAAAAAAAAAACCCATCACCTCCACAGTCCTTTCACCTAATGAGCACAAACAGCCCCGTGCATGACCCCCATCTGTGATCAAGGCCAGCCGATGCACAAGGCCACATCTTTAACAGAGATCTCCTGCATGCACACAAACACAGGCTGCACTTACATGGTCTCCAGTACTCCTGTCGTTTCCAGACGGTAATGCAGATCGAGAAGACATGTTGTTTTCTTTCTTTTTTTTTTATTTTTTTTTATCCCTGAGTGAGAATCACGGTGTGTCGGCTCGGATGCTGTTCACAGGCTCCACCGACTGAAGAACCTCCGCAGATGCGACCCAGCAGCGTCCCGGATCAATCCGCCTCTTGTCCAGCCGGCCGAGCCGCGGTCGACAGGAGACCTCTGCCTATCATGGCAGCGACGGGGATCTGGAGGGGGGGGGTGTCCTCAAACAGGCTGCATCTTCCTGCATGCACTTCGCAAAAAAATAAATAAATGCAGTCGATCAATGCAGCAGATGCAATGAAATGCAAAGCCCGAGCATCGAATAGGTGCTAAAATGCGGAGATGTTTGGCCGGAGCCCAGCGTCTCTGTGGCGGCTCTCCTCCCCCCGCCTCATTTCTCCGTACAAAACAAACAAGGCTGCTCCCGGATCCCTGTCATCTCCCTTTGTCACAACACCGACCGATGCGATCTCTCGCCCCAACCCCGCCACGCTCCGCTCCGCGGCCGCCCGTAGGAAAACACGGCTCCCGGTGCAGCGGTGGAAAAGGCCGAGGTGTTCACAGATCCGTATTCCCGGTCGGTGAGATGCGCACCGCCATCAAGGCAGCGAGGGTGCACGGAGACAGCACTTCCGGTCTCTGCTTTTCAAGTAAAAGCCAACAATAATTCATCTCAACATAAACGAAAAGTTAAAACCAATGTAGTCTAAGACAACAACCCTTTAATAAATGAAGGTTCTAATTTGGTTTTGGTTGAAACTGTATTTGAGAGGTTTTGATTCAACTGTGGGATCATTTTGGAGACCGCAGTTTGTGCTGTTGTTGAACCATGTCACATTATAAGGGATAAGATAATTTATTCCTTTATTAGTCCCACAATGGAGGAAATTTCCAGTGTACAGCAGCAAAGAGGAGAGCAGAACAGAAAGGAGCATCACAGAGTAGCAGTAGATAAATATTAAATAAGCTATATAAGCAAGAGAAGTATAAAAAGTATTAACAATTCAACTAGAGAAATATAAAAAATATGGGAACAATATATACACTATAGACAGGACAGTTGAATTAAAGATTAGACGAAATATTGCACAGTAAATGAAATATTGCACAGTGAATGAAATATTGCACAGTGAAATATGATGATATAAAAATGCAATATTGCACAGTGTAATGACATAATTTTGGTGTGTGGTCTACTGGGAGCAGTGCTGGTTGTACAGTCTGGCTGTAGGAAGGAAGAACCTGTGATTATCCTGACAAGTGTTTCTATTTTTTTGTCCACCCCATTTATATCAATGAGGGTAGACTAAATAACAGAAACACCTCTCGTGATATAATTGAAACAATGAAAAGTCTCCCTTTTCGAATACAGACACATAACTCCGTCAAAAGAAGGTAAAAGTATAGAATAATAACATAAGTCAACAGTAAAGAAAGTCAGACCATCAGTGAAGACACAAATAAAAGACCACCCTGACAATGAGTCTATAAAAGGGAATTCCCCTGATTTCGGCTGTCTGAGCTCCTTAAGAATGACCATATGGCTATTGGGTCACTAAAGGTCATTTAGGACTGGGCTACTTCATAATGAACTCAAAAATATATATTTTTCTTTTGCATATAAACAAAGACAAAAATATATTCCGCAGCACTGACAATAAGAGAAACAGATTAGTATATAATGATATTGTAGGATCAAATTAATCTTAAATTTGACAAATATAATATTCAACACTAAAATGTCAGAGCAATTTGGATAATAATAACTACTTTGATCTAACTATTGAATATTCACTAGAGTGTTCTCGTGTGCTCATTTGTATATTTGTGTATTTATTGTAACCTATAAGTTATAGTTTTCTTCTTTGTTGTATTTCCCCACAGTTTGATTTCAACTATGACCAGATACCACTTATTCTACCTCCTCGTGCATTACAGAAAAGTCCTTTCATTGTCTACAAAAACATAACGCACAATGTCATTCATAGGGCAACCAAAAATACACCAAATACTCCATGTGTTCACTTCTGTGGTTTTTGTTAGCTTGCCTTTCACTAACAAACATTGTGCTTTTATTTTGAAAAACAAATATATTCTCTTCCTGTCTGATCCGTCTAACCACATGCGGCTTGACGCAGCTGAGATGCGCCACATCAGAGATGCTCGCAGGTCCACACAGAACACAAGCCGCTGCCGGTTAGCAGCGTAGATTTGTACGTAAATTAGCATAAACTCTCCAAAGATGGCCGAAGTACAGAGTCCCAGCATCCAGACCCCTCATTCAATGGAGTGTTTTCTGCTCATATGTGGACTGGTGGTCATGGTGGATCTGGTGGTCATGGAGGACCTGGTGGTCATGGTGGATCTGGTGCTCATGGTGTGGAAGTGGGCTGCACAGGCAGAGCAGCATCTCTGCCTCAGTGCCCAGGTTCTTCTGTCAGATAGAGACAATCATTCAACAAAGACAGAGCTATCACTTCACACTCAACCCCTCAAACCCCGTGTCTACAATTCAACAAAATCATATAAAAACTTCACTGTGAGACTGGAAAAAAACTAAAATTAGTATTAGGTGTGTAACAAATTCTGAGAACATCATCAGTTTGGAGCAAATCTTGGCTTTACATGATGACCCCATCCTGTTCTCGGCACACTGAACGCCACATGTACAGCACACACTGTCAGGGGTGCCCCTATAAAACACTGCAGGAGCATTGCTTCTCATTCACTCTTCTTTAGCCCCTGAAATGATAACAGTTCCATACACACTGTAGCTTCACTCTGTTCATGACATGCTGTCTGCTGCACTCTAGACTAACAGCCCTTATTGACCTCCAGAGGTCATCTCTGAGGTCGGCAGAGACAAAAAAGAGGTGGACACATCACATGAGTCGGTGTGTCCTGCTGTGATGGAGTGATTGGTCCCCATTGGCTTTGTGATGGCACATCACACTCCCACCGCTATGGATGTGTGTTCTGTATTAAGGTCATGAGTGGATATCTGCGTGGAGACATTGTGGCTGATGCCCAGTCTGTTCATCAGGACTTAATTGGAGGACACATCAAGGCATTTCCACCACAGGTCAGTGGGACTTGAAGGACAGGTTCGAGTCAGTCTTAAAACAATAGTCAGGTGTCCATATGAACACTGAACAGGTTTTCCAAGCTGTAACCATTCCTTCTGTGGCCAGAAGGAATCAGAAGATCCCTTCTTGTACATACGTCCCCTGTGTTCAAATATTTTTTTAAGTTGATCTGAATCTTTTATGAGACATCAGCAGTCTGAAAGACAAATCAAATGTGTATCTCCTAAAGTTCACCTTCAGCTGGATCAGTGAGATAGAAAAGAGTTTCCTGAACCACAAGCTCATTTCACAACAGCTTCCTCCAACCCATCAGAGGTGTATGACTGATCATTCTTTCATAAATGCCTCTCTATGTTTCTGTCTGCTGCTCAGTTGTCCACTGACTTCCACATAAGTGAGGGGTTATCCTTGTTTTTAAAGAACAGAGGTGACACCCAGACTTTAGATGCTGCCTGTACTTGGCATTAAGTGTCTCATTAGGACACCTACGCTCCCCACCCATTCCTAAGGATCCCTGGTCTCTTATTTCCACTGACCCTCTAATAGCTATCCTGTGATCTTAATAATGGTAGACTATCTTCCAGGCAGATGTCTTCATCCCTCTCTCCTAACTTCCTGTAGCTCAAAAGGCAGCACATCCAGCAGTTTTATTGGTTACAGGGTGTAGCCCAGGTCCAACCGGTGCCTTCTGTCATCTAATCTCAGGTCCAACACCTTGCTCAAGCAGACTATGTCCACAGTAACGTCTGTGCCTCTGCCACCAGATTGTTTCTAAGTGTCCAACTGGCTTCCAGCCACCTCTTTTTCCTGTGGAAAGTAAGACAAGAGGTAGAAATGGAGGTGTCTTCCTCCCTGAGTTTCATTTAACAGGTCTGTTTTGGCACAGCTGCCTAATTTCTTAGTTGTCCAAAATACACAACTTATGGGCACAGAATATTGTTTGTTCAGTGGTGAAAATGTAATGTTTCCTCAAAAACACTGTCGCTCTGGGACAGTGGTGCTCAAACTTTTTCCCTTGGATGGTCAAAATGGATACTTGATGGTGGCCAAAAGCAAACACAATAGGTACTGTATTGTAATGTTAAGCTGCAAAACGGTATGAAGATCCCAAGTTCCCTCAACTGACTGGCTTACTGCACAGTGTCAGTCTGCCTGCCTTATGAAAATTAATGAACAATTAGGGGTCCTACATATTTAAAACACACAAAAGCTAAATAAGCACAAACAGCAATTTTCATACACATAAGGGTTGAATCATGCCTGTGAAGGTTCTCCATCAGGTCATCCAGGTCACTGCAGTCGATTCAACCCTTATTTGAATATCATGACCTGAGAACCTTCACAAATAGCTATTTATATAATTTTAAAAACTTTAAAAAAAAAAAAAAAAATCAAACCTTTTAGCAGGCCAGTTTTGATACCCTCAGGCTACTTATTTTGGACTTTAAAACTTTGACTTTGAAAATTTGTCTCATTCTACTTCTGCTACTTGGGTATCTGTGCACTTGGGTCCACTTTGATTGCCTTTTTGTTAGTGGTAGAAAATAAGGATAAAATCCTCTATCGCTTTATATGCAATCTTACATCACAAAACTGATACATATTGTGACATAGTAGATTTTCTGGAAATACAATTTTGAAACCTTAGAATGAAATTGGAATGTCTGTTTTTGGTTACTCAATTGAATTAAACACCTGTAAAACAAAATGCTAGCAGCTCTGTGAAGCTTTAAGAAGTGCTTTAAGAAAAATGCTAATGTCAATATACCAATGCCCTCACAGTGACAAGGCTAACATGGTGATGCATGATGTCTGTTTGTGCATGTTTGCCATCTTAGTTCAGCATGCTAGCATGCTAACACTTGCCCAGCAGCACTTAACACAAAGTGCAGGTCAGGCTGATGGTGATGTCATTAGTTTTATAGCACTGGAACCTCTGGAACCTATGGTGCAGTTAAATGATTACTGACATTAATACATCCAATAGTTGTTGAGAAATTTCAGTCTCAACAAAATTGGTGAACCAACCTCCTCATAGACAGATATTATCATCCCTCATCACAATAACAAAAACATCCTGTAATTCTAATATTTCCAAGTAGTCTGCTTATTGATTCATATTGTCTGACACTGTCAAATCTCCCAACTCTGCTCAAATTATACCTCGAGCATATGATACAAGCTGAATAGCATAGCCTATATTTGGATCATATGTGATAGAAAATAAAAGGAAACACAGTATCATATTTTGGACTGATATTTATGCACAACAGAATTTCACTTCTTCTTTTGAAGCATCCGTTCCTTGCCAGATCTAAATAGTACCCTTGTAAAAAGGAATGTCCACCCTTCTGAGGTGGATATATAGAGGCATTAGGAGCTTTCAAATGCTCCATCACAAGGGCAGTATAATGTTTCTATATTCTCACTGGAGGAGTAATGAAGGAATATTATTTTTTAACTTGCATGATTTAACAACACTGACAATCAAACAATATAAACTCAGCATGTCAGATGGTATGACATTAGCATCAAAATGTGTTTCATGGAAATTGTCAGTGAGTAACTAAGCCGTGTTGTGCTGCAAAGACAAGTCATTTACAGTAATCTCTACTGTAGGTCCAAGTTCACTTCACTCATATAACATGATGGATTCCTCTTTCTACAGCACCGATGTACATGGACAGGCATTTGGCTTTATAAGCGTTCACATCGTACAACCTAGTTTGCTGCGAGCAAACTAAACCCTTGCATGCTGTAAAAGGGGAGAGCCATCAGGTTTATGAATGATGAACACAAGTAAGTACAATCAAGTTGAGAAGATAAGTGAGATATTAAAATAGGAGCAACTTGCAACATATTGCTGCACTGTAACTATTGATTTATTTTTATTTTGATTGTGTTTTTAAATGCTGTTCTAATGTATTTCTTGGCCACATTACAGGACTTCAAATTGCCTCTGGTCTCAAAATATGCTTTCCAAATAGAGAGTTGCCCTTTTACTTCAGTTTAAGGTCTGAGGACCTTGGCCTTGTAATGCACACTAAAGCCACCTGAGGGCGGCAATGTCTAACTGTTTTGTTTAACCCAAAAAAGGAGCAATACACTTCAAAAATATACAACATGCATACAACAATTATATGGTAAAAAAAAAAATTTTAAAAAAATCAGACATACTCTGATTAATCAAGAGCTGGATACACACACACACACACACACACACACACATAGACATTTAAGAAATGATACAGTACACAAAGTGCACACACAGACAATACGGTTGCTACCCTGATATGTCATACCTCTACTGCCCTGTAGGCTTCACCACTGAGCTTCCATATAACACGAAATACCTCCTGAGTTTGGTTGAACCAGGCATGTGCCCCACTGCCCCTCAGTTTATTTCATGATTGACACAGATCAATGTTTATGACCTGTTGTGTAACACAGGCAGGAGAAAGCATGGGGTGCACATGCAGACGCACTGAGGGGTGTGAAAAAGATGAGTAGGTTCATGTGTCAAAGGTCAAACAGACCAATTGTTACGTGTGAGAGGGCAAGTTTGTGGCGCACCGTCAGCAGGAGGGCAGAGAGGATGTGGAGTCATTAGGCTCAAACTTCTTCCAACTCTCTGCTGATGAAAGATGGATGGGAGTTCATGAAAGGGTGAGAGCTGCTTGGACCTCATGTTGCATCCACAAGCAATTTTGGTTGGTGGTGTTTAGAGCTTTTAATTAATTTGAACTAATCTGGACTGGAAGAAGAATGCTGATGTCTCTATAGAGTGGTGATACTTATTCTTTTTTATTCTCTTCACAAATGAATTAAAAAAAGAAATTGAATGTCTATTAAATATCATATTTAATATTACTCACTATATTGTAAATTAATTGAGCTGAGATGGAAGAAGTAGCTTTAATTCATCTCTCCTGGCACATCCCAGCTTTTTTGCCTCACACTAATACAGTGAACTGTACTTTAAGTCCACTTGAGCTGAGTGAGCAACAGGGTTTCTATTGTACTGACAGCCATGAAGAAATCCTATTTATCATATTTCATCATATTTTTATTGGAACTCAAGAAGTTGCTGATAATCTGGGCCCATATTTATCAAACTTCTTCTTCTTCTCAAAGTTCTTCACCAAAAGTGAAAAATACGGCACATTCATCAAGTGACTTACTCAGACTCACAGAAAGCATCTCTCAAGTGATCACATGATTCATCACAGGTATGTTCAGAGCAGCCAATCAGACACAAGGATTTAGCCCATTGCTCATTCCTTTAAAAGTATCTTTACATTTTGATTGATAATGATTTAAAAAAATTTTTAAAGCTCTATCTCTGTGAAATCTTTCATATCTGTGGTAGCAGTTAGACGTGAAATCAACAACAATTTAATATATTTATAATGCATTCATATAGATATGGGTGAGCAATAACAGGAAGCAGTCTGATATATAAACCAAAAGAGAACTAAACTGGAGCAGAGAAACATCAGAGAAAGCAGATAAGGACAATTTAGTACCACAGTGACAAAGAAGAGAAATGCAAAGTGATTGCAAACAATCTCAGCTCCAGCTTTGCTTTTATTGTTTGCACCTGAGGAATAAAAAAAAGACACTGCTGCAGCTCTCTGGAATTCAGCATTTAAGCAGTGGTGGAATATAACAAAGCACATTTGCTTAAGTACAATTTTGACATACTTGTACATTACTTGAGTATTTAAATTTTCTGCTACTTCATACTTCTACTCCATCAAATTTCAGGTAGAAAATTGGACTTTTTACTGTACAATTATTACTTTTACAAGTAAAGAGGCTGTACTTAGCAGATTAAGGTTTAACACATAAAATGTATATCAGTTTGATTCCTTTTTTTATTTTTATTTTTTTTACTTTGCACAGTGGACAGTTTTTCTATCAATTTGGCAACCACTCAGCATCACGGAGGGAGTGTCCTCATACACTTTTAATGTTCTATATCCTGTATGTATACTGTACGCAGAATGCTGAAAGGTGGTGATGACAGACTGGTTACCTTCAGTGTATTGTTGTTTGGGGCATGACCAGGGGCGATATGGAAAATCACAGCACAGACTGTGACATGTTCAAAGGCTCTGAATACACCACTGGGATTAAGTCAAAAGAAATATGGAATGATGAATGGCTTTATTTCTTAAATTTCTGAGTAGGAGTGAGAGTAAAGGATTTTTTCTTTAATCTAAAAGTAATCTAAAAATCTAAAAATGTCTAAAAATTGAAAATGGCAGGCTACAGTCCTAATGTAGTCTTCAGTCTATTAAGGTTATACACTATGTTCAAATGTTGTTAATCATGTCCTAAGCCATGCTGCTAAAACATTTATGTGCATCAAAAAGCGGCTTAGTATCATTGATATTGTTGGAATTTAACATAATAGACAGGTTATGCTATAGGTCAGCGCAACCTCCCGGCAATGTGGAAACAACAAGGCCTCCAATCAAATCCAGTAATGTGAATATTTGGCTCCCTGTGGCTTCTGGTGCACAGGTCACAATTGTGTTTACCCTTTCTTTCACCTCCCTGGGAGATCAGATAAGCTCTCTTTTGGGGTCTAATGTTGTAAGTTTACTCTAAATCCTACCTCAGATTTGGGTTTCCTGCAACACCTCTTCCTGATGGGGTACAGAACACAACCTGCTTACGTAAATAAGCCGGGGGAGAAGGCACAAGGAGCCAAAGGTGAGACCCTGTTGCCATATTTCACAAGAGGAACCATTGTTTAGCTCCAGACTTACTCCTTGCCATGCAAAGTAGTTTCCGTTCTTGCAAATGGTCTGAGCCAATAAATTTGTTGTTAACGGTATGAACAGACAACTTACTGGGGGGATTGTGACAAAAGAGCATGGGGGAGGCTTCTTCGCTAACACTAGAGCTGATTTTAGTCGGACAAACAGTGCATCACCTTTGTTTACTGGCAGAAACACTGGCAGACACAAAGAAGTTGTCATCAGGAAAATATTCAGGGACATTTTTGAATGTGAGCAACACGACGTCCTTGACTGGTATTTTGATTCACTGATTCATGCATTTATTCATTTATTTTTAAACATTTCCTAATGGAGTGAGTGGTGACTGTAATACAGAACAGCACAACAAGACAGACTTTATAATCCAAATGTTTTCATTTTTCACAAGTGACAGGCCAAGCACATCAGACATCATCTCCTGCCACTGTTTCTGTTGGAGGCTGCTATGGCCATGTTTGTTTTTGGGGTGACAACAGAAATTCCTCCCAGAGGGTAAAAGTGAGGCCTCTAGGACAGGCCATGGACTTCCCTCACAAATACACAGCCTTTAAGGATGTCCGTTTGTCCACCCTGTTTTCCATGAAATGATCTGACAGCACAGTCACTCACTGTCATCCCCACTCTCTCCTCTTTCGTTTCCCTCTCATCTATTTTTAACCCCTTGTTTTTGTGAAGTTATTGTGGGAGCTGCAGAGAACGGAGCCCTCTGTCACCAACAAGAAAAAAGAGGCAAAGTTATTCTAATCAGGGTGTCACTCGACGAGAGGTCTTTTATCACTCTGTAAAAGATGGAAAATCACTGTTGCATGTCCCTTCAACTCATGCAAGCTCAGCACAGGAGGAAAACTAACACGTTATAACAGTTATAATAATAATAATATATATACACTAACAGCTATAATTGCACTATGATGATGCATATATGCAAATGTTTGAATGGGGAACTGTCTGAGATGTGCAGATTTGAGGAACAAAGCTGGCAAACACAGCTGGAAAGTCACCAAATGACACTGAAGGAATACAGGTAAACATTGACTGCAAACATAAACTTAACAAAATGTTTTGGGCTAATATGAATCTTTGAGGGCTAAAATTCATTATTATTCATTGAGCCTGTTAGCATTCTAAAAAACTTTTAAAAAGTAAATTGAAGATTTTCTAAGATGATAATTCACTTGGTTTGCTTTTCTTATGATGATCACCACCTGGAGGTCAGAGGTCTTTCCATCCTCTTATTTATCACTGTATCATTGGTCGATTGGTGTTGATGCTGAGCGTCCTGCTGTAATAAGGCCAGGTCTGTGAGGCCAGGGGATGTTCACGCATAAATACAGACATTCAGGACCAACAAAGCCTCACCCTGTTTTTTTCTCACCATTATATAGACGTCAAAATAGTTTAAACAAAGGAAAACAAATAACTCCACAGGTTGGGATGTTTACAGTGTAAGTGGCATCAGGCCAGCGCCGACCTGAGCAAAATATTTATATCCATGTATCCACCCAAGATAACTTTTAGCACAAATCAAATAAATCAACATTTAAAGAAATAAAGGTTGATGCATGCACGTTTTCTGATGAATTTCAAGAAAGACAAATGATTTTGTCCAAGTTTATTTTGGACTGTAGTCTCTGTTTTGAACAAAGGCGAACTTCCTCCGCTCCATCTGTGACTACGGTCTGAGAATGATGATTTAATGTGACTGCTAATAATGAAACAAACAGGTTGGCGTGTCTGTTCGGTCTTATTTGGAGATGAGTGGGCACCGGCAGCCAGGGCCATGCGGCTCCTCATCGCTAAATAAAGATCCACTTGATGGATACACTCAGATAACATAAATCAGGATATCCCATCAGGAGTGACGAAGTGCACCATTGTTTTGGTTCAAGTGGGCAGCCATCCTGACAGACAGTGTATACTGGACATGGGAGAGGACAGGAGGTTCTCTCTATTGAATCTTGCCCTGATGGGTCATGTCAGAACAGGTCATTCATACGTGGTTATGCAATGTGTTGGCTGACGGGGCCAAAGCACAAACCACCTGGACCAAGACAATGTGACACGTCTGATGAAGCTGCCACTTTTTTGGCCGACGCCAATTTGATAATATGATTCAATAACTCCCACTGAATTCTTTGGATGCAGTCATTTTAAACCAAGAAACGTACAAAAAAATGTCATGGGTTGAGGGTTCACCTGAATTAGGGTTGTTAAGAGACACTAAAATGTATTTGAATACCATCAGAATGAGAATGTGTTCTGTAGGTTAACAGGTGCATAACATATCCTGGCCATTTTTCACTGGACCATTGATTGGTATAATGAAAAAGATGAGGATAAAAATCTAAAAAAAATGTAATCAAAAAGCTCTTAAAACAAAATCATGCTTGCTCTGACAAGGACAACTGTAAACAAATGTCATTTAATTTGAATTGTTCTTGCTTGTTGATAGAGGTCCATGGAAACATCAAATATTAGAATCTCTCTCTGATTTGCTCAGGCCTGATGCATATGATTGACAATGATGGTAAAACAGTATTCAGATATAAAATAAAACATATCATCAATACCTATTTCCACATCTATACACTAAATATGGCCATTAACTTAGCTTAGCATAAGGACTGGAAGCAGTGGAGACTGACTGTGTGGAAATCTAATGTGTTAATTATTGAGTTTTATAGATGCTTGTTTTTTGTTTTTTTTTATTACCTGAACCTGTCTCCAGTTTTTATACTAAGCTTACCATCTCCTGGCTGTAACTACAGGCATACTTCCCAAATGTCAAAAGATTCCTTTAAAGAAGAAAGTGTTAGAATTAGATCTTTGTGGTTTTTGTATTATGCCAATAATCACATTTAAATGATTATACTGAAGCTTACAGAAGCTGTGACATCTCTTAAATCACATCTCAAAAGCTTTTACTCCATTACTTTTGATTACTATTATTATTATTATTTCATGTTTTTGTTCTTTCTTATCTTATTGTTGTGTTTATTATTTCATTTTATTTGTGGACTTTTTAAATTGTCATTAATTTCATTTGCCTCAGTCAGAAATGTTTTCAACCATGTAAAGCAGTTTGTAACTTTGCTTTGAAAAGTGCTGTGTAAATAAAGTTCATTGATGTTTACTATTAGTAGTAGCTACTGCAATTCATACCTTTCTGAAAGGTGGTTTGGCTTCATGAAAATTAGAAATCTAAAATCTTTGGTATAGTGTGTGAAGTTGCTGGCAGTAATAAAAGGGAATCATGCACAACTACTGAAATTATCCTTCAAAGGAGCGTGAATCAAGGTGAACCAGGTTTTACTGTTTTTTACAGATTGACACTAATGATACACCTTCCTATTGGAGGTAGACAACACAAACTGGCTGATATCTGATTTAAAATGTTCAACATCAGCCCAACATTTCAGTGAGCTGGTATATTAATCCCACAGCCTGAGTTATGGGCATAAGTGTTTTGACTGAGGGAAGAAAACTGCAGTGGCCTCATCTAGACTAAACAAGCTCTAGTGCTCAGTATGGACATGAAACAAGTGCCTCTCTCAGCTACAACACTAATGCTTCACATGAGAAGCAAACAACAGAAAAGAGGGGAACCATGAAAAGTGCATCTCAGTGTGAACAAAGACAGGGCACGGCTTGCTTCCGAAAACAAACAGCAAATTCAGCCAGATGGATTTTCCATTGCAGAGCTGTGTTAATGAGAGGAAGCAGGGGAGTGCTTCCCAGGGATTGCATTGTGATACTGCCGACTGTTCCACCTTCAGCAGCTTGATCGAGGGAAACCTCCAAGAGTTTGGCCCTCATTCCTACCTGCCCTTCTCAGTCAGAGATGGTAATCCCCGCCTGGGATACCTGGAAAACGGCGGCCCAACATCCGCCTTCAGCCTGCTATATGAAAGGATGTCTGATAATGCTCTTAGACATACATATTACTCAGAAGCCACTCTGCCAAACTTAACATTCAGTCGATGCCAACTTCACTTAATGTTCTTCCTGTTCTGTCCCGTAAATTCGTGGAACATATTAAAAATAAAAACAAGTGCATGGTGCAGTCCAAGGTCAGAGACATCTGAGCTCTATTGTTGGTAACAGGTAAACAGCTTGAAGAAGTGTGTAAGGATGTTTGAAACTTTTTTTAGACATATATGAGTCTTCACAAGTTTGCTCACAGATTATTTTTAGCCATATATCAAACACATGTCAATAAGAGGAAGTTGCTGCAGGACTAAATATATTGCATTTAGGAAACATTTCATCTGTGAATGCAACAAAGCAGTGAGAGGCATTGTTCTTACATGAGTAATTAACTCTAAGGAACTGAGGATCACGAATGTCATTAAAAAAACAAATAAACAGACAGACCACTCACACACACCTGCAATTGAGCCTCTTATCTAATGACAACATGTGCACAAAGGAAATTTAAATGCATATACTGAAATTACTTAAACAGTTTAAATCTTGTATTGTCCTTTATGATGTATTCCAAGAAAAAAAAATCCATTAAAAGCACAGGTATATTTTTCTTACACATTTTTTTGCAACGTAATCATGAAGCCAAACATCAGTAAAGTGCATTTAGTCTAATTTCTTCCTAATAAATATTCAATGAATTTAATTCAATAAACATTCAGTTTTCATATCATTAATCCAGCATCTCTTATATGCTCATAATGCACCACTACTGGCCCAATATGTAACTTATAAAATCGATGCAACTTGCAAGATACTTCAACATCATGTACGCTGTAAATTGCATTTCAGGTCTGACAGATTAATCATATGATAAGTGATTATTGGACAGAAAACCCCAACCACAGAACATATAGTCAAGGCAATATATAAATCGCATCACCAAGATCAGCCCATCATGTCCTCTGGGGGACCTGTGGCCAAACGTTCCTACATGAGTCTCACTGCTGTGTGGGGACGATGAGATGACCAAAAACCAAGCCAGATTTCATAATTCCATGATTTTCAGGAGTGTCAGTGTGTCCAACCACCAGATGCAAAAATCCAACAACTTTACAGGAATTATTTCTATATTTCAAAGCAGCCAGCTGCTCATTCAAATTCAGATATAGCGACAGTGACTCGCAGAGGTCAGCGTGCAGAACGACCCCTGCTGAGGCTGGCTGCACTTTGTTTTGAGAAGCCCACGAGCAGCTCAGACATGAAAAAGCTCCGTGGCTGCTGCACCTTCACTCTGGACTGCGGAGGGGAAGTTCCCTCCTCACGCATAACGTAAACTTGGCTCCAATAAAAGCATCCGTTGGCACCTCGGTGGACAACAGGAAATCTTTGTTTATCGAAAAACATCCCGTTGTTGGCCTCGGGGTGTATGACCCCTCTTGTTGTACTGCAGCAGAGGGTCATGTAGTAGCCGTGGTGGAGCCCCATATTTCAAGCTCTCGGTTTGCTGAACAAAGCTGCCATATCCTTAAGATAAACAACAAAGGCATAAAGTATGTATGTATATGTACTGGCAGCACTGGTTCTGCGTCAGACCCTCAGGGGTCTGTCAGACCCCACGTCTCTGTTTGTCAAAGTGCCTTCTGGTACGTATTGTTTAATATGAGCTGTAGACTTTGTGTCTGACACTCCCATGTTCAGGGGGCCACAGCACCTAAAGTTAAAAGTAACAAGAATAACACAATTGCACAATCACTCATCCATAATCGTGATGCCATAATTGTGACAGTAAGCAGACAGAAATGATGCCTTTATGTTTTTCACCTGATAAACAGAATATTGTATTTATACTCACAATGACAGCAGCTGAATCTGCTTAGTCTACCCAGTCAATGGGTTTTTATTACGTTTCCAGCAACAGATCCATTTCATTCACAGTGAGAGTTCAACACATTTATATTTCCATACACTATATCCTCACATACATTTGGACTATATACCAGAGAATGGGTATAAATGGTTGGTTAAATACATGTTAAGGAGCAAAACATCAAATTGCATTGCATGTGGTGGCAGTTGTTTCTGCCACAATAGGGGGGAATAAAAGACTACTGAAGAAATTACGTTTTGAGGATATTTGATACCACTTGTTTACTTCTGTAGATGTGTAGATCAACATACAAATACTGCAAATCATGGTGAGCCATTAAGATACACAGTCTGTTTCACATTTCCATTAAAAATGCACATCTGGAGATGGAGAAATGTCAATTAGCCTGTGAGCGTGTACAGTACGAGAAGTACCTGAAGTCAAGTTTCTTTAAGTGGCTGGTAATAATCTTTGGTACAATCAGTTTTTGGTCAAGGTGCATGTACATCTCATCAGTATCTTCACAGTATGTCTGTGACTGCTCTCCTAACACAAACACCAACAGCTAGTCTTCTCTGTGAAGTTTGTTCACGTCTTCCATATTCTGGCTCTCCACATGTTGAGGTGATGCATTTCTGGCACTTGCCCTGAGGTTTCGCCTCGGACGGTGCTCTGAGAACCAGTTGGAGACGGTCATGGCGAGGCGGAGGAAACCCAGGCTGATGCAGTGCACCTCTGAGGTGATGGGGATGTCAGAAAAGAGGGCGTGGTCCCGGCACATGAGGACATTACTGCATTCAAAGTCTTTGACGATGTTGAGGATCTCCTGGCGCTCTGCCTGCCGCATCATCCCCCGTATGTTCAGCAGGGTGGAGACGTGCTTCTTCCTGTGGGGAGGAAGGATACAGGGCAGAAGGGGGGTAGACCAGAGTTAATGGGAATTGGGTCTGTTTGGTGTCGCCAAAGGTTGTCATGACTTTGAGTAACAGTCACATCTCTCTGAGTCATAGCATCTGTTTCAGGGAAGGAAATGAAATTTGGTGCCTCTTTCTAAAAAGGGACATTTCATAAGGGATTTATATATATTTTTATAAAACTATATTAATAGTTTAGAAATCATTGCTAATTCTGTATAGATTGGCTCTAAGCCAATAATAAGAACATCGTGTGTTTGTACTTGTACATACAATTTATGTGTTTACATATAAGTAATTTTTTTTATCTTTAATTCCATGTTTTGCATTTCTTTTTTCTAATCCTCCAAGTCTTTTGACACAGCTTTAGGACCATGCCACATTTCACTGCATGTATTACTCATTTAGCCAGGTTGTGAAAAATGACTGGTGTTAATAATTTCTATTTGGCAATAGAGCAGTTCTAAATGTTGATAATACTTATGTATTTCTTACTTTCTAAAAAGCAGGTAGAAATTTTATGAATAGGGTTTTTACAATAATCCGTTAAATTTCCAGTGTTGAAATGATGAAGTGCTAACTAAGAAGTCTTTTTCACAGTCTGGGGACCTAAATGTTATTCTCATTGATGGCTCCTAACTAATGAGTAAAGCATTAGTACATTGTTATTTATGGGAAAGTCAACAGTTGGCATTTCCGTACAGTTCTGAATAAGGAGGAAAGATCTGTGTTTGAATGATTGATGCGTATGCCCAAAGGTCACAGCCACGTGTGCATGAATGGACTGGTTAAATGAAGCACCCAGAAAACTCAAGGAAGGCCGGCAGCCTTTGATCTCCTAAAATACCAGCAGGGGATGCCATACAGTAAACAAAAGGGTTGAGTCAAGCGGTGAGTTAGCATGTCTCCAGGTCTGAACTACTATGTTTTGCTCTGCTCTTCCACACCTCTCCCTCTTTGATTCCAAGTGTGGCACCAGTCTGTCTCCTGCAGGGTGGCAGGAACAGGAAGTACTCGGCAGCAGCTTCCTGTCTGCTCCGCGGTGGGTTATGCGTCACATGCGGTCGTAGGTTGCCAACCGTCACCTGAGTCTTAATCTGTGCACAAACAGCCTCAGCGGCTGGGACTCCCCCCCTGAGGCCTCTCAGCCTCATCCATTCTCAAAACAGACCCGCGCTCCTCTCCAAAAATAGCAAAGTTAATGTAGATATGTTTCCGCGCTTCTTTTCCTTGTTTTGATCCATTGTGACAAAAAAACAACAGAAAACCCATACATAGTCTTACATTTTTCTTGCTTGGGCTAAGTGCCAAAAACAGCACTGTGAATGTGTAGCAGTAAGCATAAAAAAATATAGGACCTTCGGGGGCACAGTACAGAGAGTATCTGTTTTTATAGACGCTTCCTGGTTGCAACAGAAACGTTCCAACACTGTTAATTCGTTAAACTACCAACTCACCGTATATCTGGGAACTCTTTAACCAGGACAGCAACCTCCATCTGGATGGAGGGAGTGTCCTCCAGAAGAATGATGTCAGCTAGGTGGCAGATGATGCTGTCCAACCAGGATGAACTCGATTCCTGAAGTAGAGAGGAGACAAAGAGGGAGGCAACAGTATTAATCATGCAATTATTCATTGCCATAAAAAAATGTAAAATTCATGTTTTAATTGAAATTTGATTTGGAAATTTGTTCAACTAAATATGAAGTTCACAGCACTTGTATCACTTTTCATCCAAACTTATCCTTCCGATTAAAAGCCTGCTTTTAGAATGACCAGCAGTGAACAGTCTAACCATCAGAGGAAACGCAGATTAATACCTCTAAAGGCCAGAGGCCAAACATTTAGGTCATTTACTAAGAGAATAACAGAACTCCACCTCTGTTTTTCTAGGCCCTGTTTTTCCTTCAAACACTCAGGAAAAAGAAAGCAGAATTCTTTGGCTTGGCATTCACTAAAAATAACGCCATTTTTTTTAGACAGCCATTAAACTCCCCCCCCCAAGTTCCCAGTTTCCACAGACACTTCATCCCGCTCCTCGGCGAAAAAGGCCATCAAGGCCATCCCAGAGCCACATCAAAGCCGGCCAGCTGACAGGAACAGGAAGTTCCTTCTGAACACAGCAGCTTCCTGTTGTCAGCCGAGGTGACGGACACTTGTTTGAACTCGCGCACAGAAAGGGCGCAAATGCCACGCTGTCAGGCCAGTTGTTTTACACCTTCTTCCCCCCTCTGGCAAGTGCTAACGTAAGCCTGGTTCATCCATCTCCATCTCACTGACGGCAGCCATTTTTCAGAGCTCTCTGTATCAACACTGTCTGAGTTATTTCTGACCTAGGAAGTTCGAGGGTCAGGCTCCATTCACAGCCACCAGACTCTGCATTCCTTGCGCCAGCTCTGCTCCGTGTTTTTAAGAATCAGCAGTTTACAATTATTTATAATACTCGGTGTCTCCTGAAAAGCAATTATTCATTCTTTTTTGAAAGCTTTGGATTTCATTCTCCTTCTAGGGGTCCACATAGTTCGCCATCACACTAAAGCGTATACATCCATTGCAGGCTAAATGTGTCCTCTTTAATGACATTGCCTGATTCAAGTACAGACTTACCAGATCCTTAAAGAGTCCTTTCAGCTGTTTGGCCTCGTCTTGCAGTCGGAAAGCCATCCTCTTCCTCATCTTGGAGGATGTGCAGATGACCCGTCCCCGCATGATGGCTCGGACATACTCCACCAGGACGCGTCGGTGCACTTCACCAACCAATGTCTATCGGTCATTCATAAAATGAATCACTAACTGATTACATATAACCTTCAAGCAAATGCTGTAGAGTACTTATGTGAGTACCTATGTACCTATGTTAAACACTACCTGTTTGATCAAACAAGTGTTACCTGATAAGGTGGAGCATCCATCCTTCTGAACTTCTTGAAGTGTTGTTTAATGTTGGCTTCAATGGCCTCAAAGGCCTCGGTGTTGTTCAACCATTTTCTCTTTATCAGTTTGTCAAAGAAAGGCTGCAACAGCAACAGACCAAGTTTTGATTAATAGAGTCCACAAACAAATGACATTTACTCAAGTACTGTAAGTGTGATGTTGAGGTACTTGTACTTTCCTTGGGTATCTAAATTTTTTGCCACTTTATACTTGACGTTTCAGAGTTGCATATATATTTTGCACTTTTTTACTGTACTACATTTATGTGATGACTGTCTTTACTAGTTACTGATTTTACACCCAAACATATTAATATTAATAAAGTAGTTAGAATTAGCTCAATCTCATGCTAAAGCAATAAAATACTGCTTACACATTTCTGCATCAGTAACATCAATGGAATAATGAATAACGTAACATTAAATCACTGGGGTCATTATAGGTTATATTATAGGTTGCATAATATTTGCTTTTAACTACAGTAAATTTAACTGATAATACTTCTTTATTTGTACTTGAGTAAAATTCTAAATGCAGGAATTTTTTCAATGCCTCTGTCATTTTTTGGAATGACTCAGATCTTACTTGTAATTAAACATTGTTGGTTCACTATTTGTGCTTAGTAAAGGATTTAAATACGTTTTTCACCAATAAACAACTGACATACATCATGGATGTTTCAGGGCAGTGCATTTAAGGTTTTTTTTTCAACATGTCAACTTATTGGAATATGAAGGATTCTCCAACTTCTTTTACAATTACAATTTTGAACTAAGAGACAGGAAGAAATGTTCATAGGTGACGGAAGTCCTCCAGCTTGGCCATGTACAGTCATACAAAAACTCACTAAATCATATATTCTGTGCATTGTGGGAAAGGGAAACTTTAAGATGGGATCTGATATGGGACTTGCTCGTGACTTACCCTGATGTGCTCAAACAGTCTGTCGGTCAGCACCCTCACTGACTGGTTGATGATCCTGTCCAGGGAGGAGTTGGCTCTCTGCGCAGACTCCTCGCTGCTCTGTGGGTCACACTGCCTGCAGCGCTCCACAAAGGATCTACAGGGTACAGGAGGAGAGGATATAGGTGATATGAAGCTGAACTGTCATCAAATCACTGCAACCCTCTCAAAAATGTACATTGAAAATGTTTGTCGTTTATCTACCTGAGAGGAGGGCAGCAGTTGACCAGAGCTATGGTCCTGGAAACATAACCATCCCCTCGGTCTCCAAATTCTGCCTGTGTCTCATGAAACATCTCCACCTTCCTCTGGAAACTGAACACATAGAGGTTTTATAAGAACCTACTGAATGCTAATACAATCTGCAAATTAACAATCTTGTCCTGTCCTGTAAAAACAATGGGCCTTTCACAAAAAATTGCTCTGTATTCGAGACATCCTTAAATAAATAAAAAATACCAGCACGCTTAATAAAGGCCTGAATTTAAAAAAAAAATAAAGACCACACCAAAATCAGCACTACTCTACTTTGCACCTGTTGGAAGTAAATTTTGTTTTTACTTCCTGTAAATCATACAATTTGTTTTATAGGTTATAATTTTGAGTGCATTTTTTACATGTTCGGATAAAACCTTGACCTCTGATAACATATACTCACTTGTACAGAAAGTCAGCCAGTCCAATTACACTACACCGAGCCACTCTTGCCCCAAGAAACTGGTTCACAGATGTAGATCTGTCCAAGTCCACCTTCAGCCTCTGGAATTGTGAAAGACATGTGAGATAAGACAGCTGTATCTTAGGCTAAAAAACTGTACTAAAATCATTTTTAAAAGTCTGCTTCCAACAGGTTCCAGGTTTTTGACAGTGAAAATGGCCTGTGATGATGTACCTGGATGACAGAGCGTGCCAGATGGGACTGATACTCTTCTATGTGCAGAGTCTGGGCCCATCGCCTCTCCTCTTCATCCAGAACCTGAAACAGCTCTATTGTCACCTTCTCCTGAAAAACACAGCATAAAATTAAAATGTGTCTACTACCCAGATTTTTTAAGGAACAGCCATGGGAAGATAAGATTTCTTACCCTGACAATACTGATGCAGTCTTGTTCCAGCCTGTCCACTGTGTTTTGGGGCAGAATAGGTTCCAGAGAAGCATAGCTGATTGGTGTGGTTGTGCCAATAGTCCCTAGGACATCCCTGATAGAAAATTATAAATCATTAGCAAAGATGTTTTCTGATTTGTAATACAAGTTTGGTATATCACTACTGCACAGGGGCATCCAGGTTTGCTGTCTTATACGGTACCCTACCTGTTGTAGATGTTGTAGAACCAGTCCAGTAGTGAGTAGACATCTGTGACCTGCAGTGGGCCACTGGTGATGGTTCGAAGCCGTTTGGCCACGGCTCGATGGTAACTTTCCACATACACCTGGAAGGCAGCAAACTCCTCTGGGTAAATGGATACAGCATTCCTCCGTGCTGCATCCAGGTCATCCACCATCCGACTTCTCAGGCGCTCGAGGTATGAGGCCAGCTGACCCGCCTGGGTGTCTACCTGATGTGGCAGGCTCCAATCTGCGGCCTCTGCCACAGCCTGCCTCCACTTCATCTTCAGTCGCCGGGGACGCTGGCTGGGATGGATCTGGGAGCCCACTGGCTCTGGCTTGGTTTCCTCTCTCAAGGCCCAGGCAGCATCAGCATGCTCCTCCTGTTGGATCACCAGCACCACCAGCCCAAGGTTGGGACCAGCGCTGGGCTGGCGGAGGGACTCCCGCACTACATCCCACATCTCCCTCTGCAGGGCCTCATACAGGAGTTCCACGTCCTTAGCCTTCCGCCGACTCGAGTCCAATGTTGCATTGGAGCTGAGGGAGTCATCTAAGGATGAGGATGATAAGGGGATCACACCAGAAGGCGTGCTGGGACAATGGGTAGGAGTTAGGGTGGGACTAGTTGTAGTCGGCAGGAGAGACAGCAGCTCACACTCTCGCTCCAGCTCCTGAATGTGTGTGTCGGCCAGGAGAAGGTCCCTGTGGTTGACCAGCTGTAGGATCTCCAGTACTGTGGGGAGCAAGGAGAGGAAAAGGAGGCTATGTTTATTTGCAACAGTTACAAAACAGAGGGTTGACCAACAAATGGGGAAAGGGTATATCTATTTTTATGGTTATTGAGTAGTTGTTCGTGTGCCTGACTGACGAACTGGCATATTTGTTGCTCATTTAGCACACTCTTCTATTCCTAGCAAGGTTCCCTGCAGAGTCTGTGAACAGTAGCTTGGTTGAACTTCTATCTAGAGGAACCTGGGGTAGGAGGAAGTGCGGTCATTTCCTGATTTCACAGTCTGGTGGTGATTGAACCCAGTGACTCAGGGATCTGGGGACCTCTCAGCCTCATCAGAGAGTTGTCTAGGATTGGGAGGAAGTACTGCTGAAGCTTGACCAGGAAGAGCAAAGTTCTCTAATATGAGGGAAACTCCTTGCAAGACAGTTCCTTCTGGATCATTTGATACGTAAATATAGCTTTTGATCAGGACCTGGACTTTTAACACCTGATGTTTCCTTTGTTGTTACCTGAGAGAGGTTCTCTGGTTTTCACCACCAGCTCCTCCTCCACTGTTTCCTCCTCAGCCTCTTGGGACGCCTTGTCTGACATGGATTCTCTCTTCAGTTTGCCCAGACTGACCATCCTGAGGAAGGAGGGCCGCCTGGAAGCCTCCGCCTCGCTGTCTGTGCTCAGGTTTCCGCAGGGCAGGCTTTCTCTGCGCTCCTCCTTACGCCGACCTGTAAAGCTGCATGGTACCCACAGCAGCAACAAAGAACATGAATGACAGTCACCAAAGGTACATTAGATACAGTACACTGTCAGGCTGCAGGATTTGCACATACGGGGATGTATGAATAGGAATGACAATTATGAGACTTAAGGTTTGTATTGTACGGTACAGAAGGAGCTATGTTTGGAATGCCACATATTCACACATCCGTTAAACTGTACCGCCATAAGCATGACTGCCTCGGTTAAAAATAGTTCCATTCAGTGAGCACAGCAAGTACACAACATGTCACTGAAAAACAAAAGAGGTTTCCGTAGATCAACAAGTTGCTATGGCATATTACATAACTCCACAGGAAATAAGCACACTATATGCTATTCTATTACTGCCCAGCAACCATAACAGCATCTCCTCTGGGACTCTAATTCGACACACTCCTGAAACTCAGCTGTTCAAGAAGGCCTCGACTCTCTTATTTCTATAACTGTTTTTCTGCAATAAATAAATGACTGTATTGTCTGGCATTTTTGTAGGGATCCCTGTGATTTCAAGTGATTTGAGTTGGTGTTATGTGCTGTTTATTTTTTAGATATTCTCTTGCAGTTCCTGAAAATGGTTTTGTACGTAGGGAAGATTTATTTTTATCTTTATTAAAAGCTTTTTCCACCATTTTATTTTAGCTCATCTGATGGATGGATTGATGGTAGTAGAGCCCTTAAGAAAGGCATTCTAGCGCCAGGGTTCCATAAAAATGTGAAAATTGATTACATTTTTTCCTTTTCTTCCCTTTTGATCTTACAGGATCATGTCATACTTTGAGTGTATATGGTACTGTCTAATAATATTCTTAATCAAAGATATATATTTGAAGATTTTCGCTCCACAAGAATGTCACCCACAACTGCTGAAGCATTTAAAATGTTTTACTCTTTATATCAGAGAGACAAATTCTTCACAGTTCAATGATACACGACAACTCAAATGTTCTATTTCTTCCTCCCCACCCCTCCTCACCGAAGCAGGGTCATAATTCCTTCAGAGCTCCTGCGTAGTCCTTTCCTTTTCTCCCTCTCTGGTGGGAGACTGTTTGAGTCTCCAGGGCTGTAGTGGGGAGAGTTGTTTCCCCAGACATTGCGTCCTGAAATGCGGAGCCCTTTCCCCAGTTTTCCAAGGGTTTTGAGGGGCGACACTCCACAGATCCGCTCCAGGGTCCCCCTGAGGGGCTTCCCTTTAGGATTCCCTGCCCCATGTCTCTCTGCGTTTACCTCATTTTCCTCCTCTTCACCATCATGGGAGGACCTGAGCTGGAGGTTACCCCTTACCTCCCCCATGATGAGGCCCATGTCACCTCCATTCCTCTCATCCTCATCAAGGTCCACATCCTCAAAGGGATTCAGGCTCTTGTTCAGATCTTTCAGGTCGTTCAGGTCCTTCAGATCATTGAGATGATTCAAGTCCCTGAGGTCCAAGTCCAGCCGGGGCAGGATCAGTTCACCGTTCACTCTGGGGAACTCGTGGCAGCTCTTGGACCTTCCCGGGAGCTTCTTCAGAATGGGCATGATTGCACTTGAGATTTTAACAAACTGCAAAACAAGACCAGTGTCAGGTTTAGTCAAAATGTTAGATTAAACAACAGTTATAAAAAGGTCAACTATATGAGCATCTGATTATTGAATCAACATCAGAATGAATTACTTTTTTTGATATTCACAACACTATCTGGTGCTGGGGATAGGGGAAAAAACATAAGCCATAGGAGTCTGGTATGACAATATTGATATCTTAGAGAATGAATCACCAGGATATCTTGCAGAATGCCTGATAAATCCCTATACAAAAAACATGACTCTGTCCTATCAGTGTATAGGTCGGCAGCGTGTGACTGAAAATTGAACTTATGAAATGTGGAAAACTATTTTTCTGGTGGTACATCAGCCGTCAGAGAGTTTATATAACAGGAATCAAAAACATCCTTTCACATGCTGGTTATGCAACGCACTTCACTAAGCAAATAGGAAATATGCATTCAAAATATTGCTGCACTTACACGTGCTGAACTACAACCCTATATAAATATTTAACAATCCAACAACAAATACTAATGTTAACTGTGTTGATAAAGGTTGATCTGCAGCAAAAAAGTGACAAAATAATCTGCTTCCTTGATCTAAATTTTAAGATTACTAATTCTGTAAAGTCCATAATCTTTGGTTTATTTTTTTTCCTCGTGTTAATTTGGGGAATATGTCTTTTTTTTTTTTCATACAGAGCCCAACTTTAAGGGGTGATTTTAACATTTTTTTCAGAACTATTTTGTTGTTTTGTCAGTTTTTCAATTCTGTCCAAAACAACATTCACATGCCCATATGTACATTAAAACACTTTTTATTTGCTATAAGCTCTTCACCGGCAGTCTGAGTTAGACAAATCAAGTCACCCTTTTTACTATGAAATTCCCTCTTTGTGTTTCTATTCACTGTAACTCAGCAATGAAACACTGTTCAGAGAAACACAAAGAGGGAATTTCACACTAAAAAGCCTGAAACTTTTGACAACAACCAACTCAGACTACGAAAATCTCACATCAGTTCCAAAGAAACGTAAAATGCATTTTGCATTATTAATGTAAAAGGGATCTCTTCACAGCGAGTATGGACAGGAGGAATGATTACAGCCACGAAGAGTTGTTTCAAAGTATATATGGGCATATGAGTATTCTTTCAAGATAGACTTGAGAAATGTGAACCTATCCTTTTAACAATGGTGTTTGACATTTGTGGTTTCAGTCATAACCAACTGCAGAATTAAAGCAGAAATACTGTGTTTAAAACAGCCATACCTGTATCATCATCCAAATATCTAAGACTACAGTTTTACTGTTTAATATCTTCTCAACTTCTCAATACATTTATTCCAAAATGTAAATTAAGGGTGTGGGTAAGTAAGACTTTACTAACTCGAGTGCCTTAGGGTAAACACATCTGGGGGCATCTTGAAAGTAACATTTTATCATTTGCACAACAGATCCTCTGAAATAATGACCACATCCATTTTTGTCCACAGCAGGGTTGTGTTCTTCTCTCAGCGCTGTAGTTATTATGCACACCTGGAAGCTTCCTTCTCTAACCACAGTCCTCAGCCGCTGCCCACTGAGCAGCTCCAGTTTGGGTAGTGGAGATAACTGATTCAAAATAAGGACTGCGGTAACAAGGTAGCTTCTATACTGAAATCATGAAGGCCATTAATGTCTTGGCATTTGAATCCTTTAGCTGCCACATGGAGGGGCAGGTAAATATCCATGACAAAATGGTAATCATCAGTGCACACAGTCAAACAGTATTTTTCATAAAAGATCATCTCCTTTAACCTCTTAAGGCCTGGCATCCACATGTGTGGACATCACATCACACACCTAGTTTTTTTACATAACCAATGCAAAATGCTTTGAATGTTTTATATTTTGTTACAAGCATATGATGTCTTCCTGCAACTGTTTGCAGCATTTCAAATGAGCCATGTCGTTGGAAATAAAGAGTTTTGCATTCTATTACACAAAGGTAACTTTATCGTGTTTTATTTAGTTTTTATACTTATCAGGTTCCAATAAGCCCAAATAGCAAAGAGAATTAAAAAATGCATATCAAACAAGAGCTCGGGTCTTAAGAGGTTAAAAGAAGTCTAATGTGCACCAGACCAGAGGTTTATAGTCCATGTCCATATACTTCTGGTTTGAATAGTCTGGTCAACTTTCTACTTATTTATGGTTTCTCTGTTAATACTCATGTTTGTTTGTAGTAGTTTTAAGAACATATTGGACATCAACAGTGTAGCATTATATTTCGAAAACGATCAAACATGAAGCATTTATGAAATGAAGCCAATGGATCTTCTACATTATGCAGTGCTCACTCTATGCTTTCCATTCTTTTCTCAGCTTTCATGCATGTCTTCATGGCAATGCATGTCTAATTTTACTTCTTTTCTTTTTCTGTTTGAAAATGGTCTTCAAACATTGTGTGTAGTGTTGAAACTACTTGACAGGAAAAGGAGGACAGGAAAACATTTGCCATTGGCTGCAAAGGAGTTAACGACCAATACAACGAGCTATAGGTGACATGAAAACAGTAGGCATCATTAAGTGGTCCTATACAATGGGTCAAATAATTCAATCCACATTAAATTCAAATATAATCTTGTGAACTAAAGTCAAATTAGGATGGTGAGAATTACCTTAAAATGTTTGAGAGTTTTCTCACTATGAGATGACAAAAACAATAAGTGTGATTCCCTCATTTACAAGATCACTGAATGACACAAACAAATAATATAGCTGACAGCTGGATAAAAAAAAAGTCTTCTACAGAGAAAAAGAACATTGATGTTAATCATCAGGGTACCAATGAACAAAAGTTCTTTCTATGAACCCAAATGAAAATTCACTCAAACACTGTCTGTGAATGCGGAGAATGAGACTTACCTGATGAGATTGCCTTGCTGTGTTTCAGTACAATGTCATCCTGGAGTGTGCTGGCTGTGCGGACTGCCAGGCAGTGTGTGCATGTGTGTGTGTGACAGATGAGTGTGAGAGCGTGTCCGAAAGTACTCGGTGACTCAAGAGAGCAATGTGGCTGCCTGTGGTTTCCTGACGGGCTCTATTGTGGTAGAAGGTGATATGTTTTCCTGAGGAAAGGCCCGTCCCGTCCTTTCTCCCCCTCCTACACCACAGACCTTCTACCCCCTCACACCCGCACCCTGGGGACCCTTCTAATTACACTAATTGCATTAACTGTACAGTGCAGGAGGACAGAGTAGGACAGAGCATTCCACTGCAGTGTTTCATGGTTTTATCAGCTCTACACACCCTGTGTGTTTGCATGCGTGTGCGTGAGCATCGTGCCCTCTATGATTTCTGCTGGAAGTAGAAAATAAACTATGGGGGTGATTCAGTGTCTGTGTCCTTGAGTCCAAATTCCGTTCATACACCATCAGCAGTGTACTTTTCCTCTGCAGAAGATTTGAAGTTTACTGACCTGAGCTAAATTGACAGTCAACACTGGTGCTGCTGCTATATGCTTTTGCGGTAGAGGAAAGCTTCAAGGTCACTGTAGTCATGACAGGGCTCAAATGTCACACAAAGCACAGAGCTGTAAGATAAAACATCTGAGGGATATATGGATGGAGTGTATGTGCAAATAGCTCAGTGTTGTATTGTGCAATTTTAGAAAATAACCAAGGAAAGCAACATGTCAGCAAGGTAAGAAAACAAATGTTTCTAACGTTTCCAGAAAATTCCTGAATTCACTATAGCTCTCTCCTACCACCTAGTGTACAGTCTGTTGCAGGACAAGAGGTAGTGTGACACTCAAGTACACCTGACTGTTGAGACATGACTACAGTGGAATGAATGGACTTGCACCAATAAGTCAGTTATCATGGGGAGGTATGTGTGGGATGACGCATCATTAGTGTGACTATATACATAACAGCTTCAGGAGGAATGACCAAAGAGCTATCACTAGTCAGGGTAAACACAACTGAGGAGTAGCAATGACAAAGACTGATTTTTGTCTGAGCTATTATGCTGGATGACATGAACTTGTACAGGAGTACCTAATAATTTAGTATTTCAGTGTTCATTTCAAAACATTTCAAAGAGTCCATAGAACAACGATCCACTGAGAAAGTAATAGTTTTATTAGCAAATCCTGCAAAGGACCAGTGTCTCTTTGCAGAATCAAAATAGAAAATGTAGTAACAATAATCTCAAAAACAGTGGGGACGGATGACAGTGAAATATTAAAAAGCTACAGCGTGTAAGCAATGCAACAGGATTATTTCCAGCGTTACATCATACTGCTATGTTGCATCTATCTCCATTTCCTGTAATCATGACAATAAATAACATTCATGACTGTCATAATTTCACAGATGTTAAATAAGTGCTTCTAATCTAGCAGTGTTATCTAAAAAGTGGTGCAGTTAAAATGCTCATGTGTTCAGTGGAAGGTTGAATGTACTGGAATTATGTCACAGTAGAGTTCAGGGTTAAACTCGTGCTCGTGAGGTTTTCAGTATAAAATCCACCATTGGATGACCAGTCTGTGATGTTGAATGCATACCAGACTGTTATTGTAAAATTAAGAGCTGTGTATTCTATTTTTTGCTGATTCTACTTTCCGTCATCTACATCAGATACTTCATCAGTTAGTGCCAGAGTGCATCCAACTATGTGCACATGGAGAGTAATAATAATTTTAAGAGCAAGGTAGTGACACAGTTTTCCAGTCAAGTAAACGTGAGAGTCACATGTTTAGGAGCTGAAAATAAAAGGTGTTTTGGGGATACTGTAGGTGGAAAAATGACATTTCTATGATATGATTTATTTCCTCCTGTTTAATTAATTACTGACTATTTGTGCTAAATGGGATCTTGAGAGTGAAGCCCTTGCTCTTAGATAAGACTTGAGTTAATTTTTTTTTTCTATTTCATGTCTTGGCCAATTATCAACTCATGAGATATATCGCAAATAGGTGTTTTTTAGTAAGTGACTCAAACAATAGTTCCAGATTTGGGGAATGTTTATTTGCTGTCTTACAGAGCGTTAGATGAGAAGATTGTTTTCACTCTCATCTGTCCATTAAATAAAAAGCTATCATCAACAGCTGTGACCTTTGGATAAAGACTGGAAGCAGGGGGAAAGAGCCAGCCCGAGTCTGTTCAAAGGTGATCAAATCTGCCTACCAGCACCTCTGAAGCTCATTTATTAACATCTTGTTTGTTTAATCATTACAAAAACCAAAGTGTAAAAATTACTGGTGATTGTATTGCGGGCTATGTGCTGGCCTGGATGGAGCCAGACTGGCTGTTTTCAAATGTTTCCCGTCTGGATGTTAAGCTGGGAAAATTTCCCCCTGGCTATAACTTCATTACAGACAAAAGAGTGGTATGGATCTACTCATCTAGCTTTCTGAAAAAAATCTGGCAAAATTCCATTTAAAGTTTTAGGGTACATTTTTACTACTTGACATTTTTGTTTTCATGCCATGACGTGTATGTGTGTGTGTGTGTGTGTGTGTGTGTGTCAGAGGGTCTGGTTGTGGCCTCGGGTGTGGTGCAAGTGGGGATGTTGGTGTGGGTTGTTAAAATGGTAGGGCTCGTGGCGGTAGTGGCTGTGGCAGATGACCGGATGCTCGATGCCTTCGCTCTGCAGCTCTTCCTGCTTGTGAACTCCCTCAAGCTTTGCCACCAGCTCCCTAATGAAGGTCTGAGGAAGAGCAGAGCAGGTGTCACATGGAGCAGTGATGATGATGTTCCAATAAGACTTGTACATTTGTCAGTACAACAACAATCTGTTATTTGAAGTCGCTTATGTTCTGTCACTCATGTATATTTTCAATGTTATTCATGATTCCCAAAAGCTTGTCAAATATCCATAAAATTTAATGTACATGTACAACCAGCACTGCTCCCAATAGACCATACACTGCTTATCAGTACATTTGTGCAATACTCTTTTTTATGTCAGTTCCATTCACTGTGCAATACTTCACTCAATTCAATGTGCAATATTCTGTACTTAGTATTTAATATTCCATATTTAATCCTATAGGTCAAGCTCTCATTTCCTATTTCCTATTTCAATTCAGGCCCATATGTATATACTGTGTATATACTGGTCATATATTTTTTATTTCATATTTCATATCCATATTTACAAATGTAAATAAGTCATGTAAATTTGTTAATATATTCTTTTTAGCCTGTTTATTTGTTCTTTTGACTATTTAACTGCTGCTATCCCCTTTGCTGCTGTGATACGTGAAATTCCCCACTGTGGGACAAATAAAGGGTTCATTATAGGAGAAGTCTGCAATTTCATTATTACTGTCAGGAAATCCCATCAAAGACCAAAACCGACAATTAATGTATCCTTTTAACAAGTATTGCTGCCATTAAATTTAAGGTAAAACATGAATTATATGTTCTGTGTCCTGTTTTCAATTGAATATATGTCAAAAAGGATTTGCAAATCATTGCATTCTGTTTTTGTTTTTACCTTTTAAATCGTGTCACAACTTTTTATGAATCACTATTCCCAGCTGTTTTAGAAAATTATTTAGCCTTATAAAGGTATAGAGTATATTTGTAACTTGCCATGGGATTTGTTTATAATCAGAAAAATATAGGACATCACAAAACCTTTTTCTTTAACTTTTAGTCGTTATGGCTGATGAGGATTTCTTTTTTGTGCTTGTCTCTCTGCTACACTAAATACAACAACATCCTCCTCTTCAGCACTGGCCCCAAACATTGTTGATTTCGGCTAAGACAGTTTACGTTGACTCAGCACTGTGAAATATACAACTCACATGTACTTTCATAGACTTGGCTAAATAGTGAAGATTGCCATTTTGTGAGGGGTGCTGACTCAATTCTAGCATATATAATGGAAAGTGTGTGAAAGATGGAGGCATGTTTCAAAACTTGTTTAGCTGTTAGGTTAAAGTTAAACTGTTAAAGGTGTAATACAACTTTACTATAAAGTATATTCTCCACATTTTATGGCCAATACATGAAGGGGAAGCAATAGAGATATTGTGCTGCAATAGAGACACTTTATCAAAATCACTGGTCACTGACAGTAAGCCTCTTGTTTTCACTGTTAATAAAACCACTATTACAATAAAAACAGCAAGATAAGAATTCTGCCATTTTGTTCCAAGACCAGGGCTAAATGACTAAAACAATATCCAAAGAGTCCTTATCAGAACATTAAATAAACAGCAATTAGGAGTCAAGTATCAAAAATGGTGCCAAATAAATGTAATGTTTATCCATTTTCCATCCCCTTTTGTTGAGTGTTTTGAGTGTTCGTATGTCCATAGATGGAAAAGGCCCTGGAGAAGTCCTGGGAGGACTGGGACCCAGAACCTCTGAGGAGGGAGTTTCCACTCTGTCTACTGTTTTCTGCTGTGTTGAGCTGCCCCTGACTTACTGTTGAAAACTGTACATAAGTTGCTAAAAATGCTAAATAAGACACCAGACTATGATCTGAGAACACCTTTCAGACAATAACACTTTTTGGAGGATTACATTTTTTTCACCTCTTCTACTGCTTGCTTTGCATAATGGTGGATCTGAGTTTCTATAGCCCGATGAAAAACACAGTATCCAGATATGGTGTGTTATGACAACAGTACATGTAGAGGTGGGCAAAACAACAAGGATCAACCATTATTAAATACTCACGATAAGCATGAGTTAAACTCTGGATTCATGTGGGTTTGTTTTCCTTTTTTTAAAGACATTACTCAGCTATAGTAAAGTTAATTCACACAAGCAATAAAGGTTTCAGACAGACAGCTCCCTGGTCTCTGTTATATTTGATTTGGTTCTTTAGGTAAAAACTAGCATGTTGTGGTACTTTTTCGGAAACCTATTTATTCGCAAACAGCAAAGAATATGAAAGAATATGCTCACAGTTTTTCACTCAGTTTTTCATTTGTGCATATGAACACGTAAGTATTGTTTTAAGACAGACTTGAAAAAAATGTGAACCTATCCTTTAACAACACTCCACATTAGAAAGAAAGAAAAGCAGCATCTATATCGACCCTCCTGGCTCTTTTGCCTGTGTGTGCATCTCTGACCAGGCCACGGCGAGGCCAACATTTGGGTCCAGAAGGACTCATTGTTTCAGGCTTAAAATGGAAAGAAAGGGCAAGAGAGCACAGAAAGCCATTGTTAGGGCATGCGGAGTGACTATGGGACGAGATGTTAGAAGCTGCAGCTTCAGATCAGCAACATGTGACCAGTGTGTGTGTGTGTGTGTGTGAGTATGCAAGCAGGTAGACTGTAGGTGTGCATCTGGAATGTGTGCTTCATCATCAATAACTTTGGGTTCAAAAATGTAATTTCAAAGTTAAAACATACCTCTGTGTTGTTACTGCACTTTTGAAGAAGCTCCTGTTAACGAAAGGGAATTAATTTATGACAACCAGCCACATAATCATATATTAATCTTCAATATGCCATGAACATTACAATATTTCACCTTTAAATCTTTTTGTCATTATCAGTAATAAGTACTGTACATGATATTAACTCTTTCAAACCTGTATTTAATTGACTCCCTGAGCAAAATCCATCTAGGTGCAAAAACTTGAGGGGGAAATGGATTGATGGTAAAATCTTTAACAATGCTGTATAATTTGGAAAAGTCCCTCTTCCCATTTTATAATCAGCTCCCTCTCACGCAGTATGGTAGGTGCTCACAAAGGTTGTGTTACCTGTAACTTTTTGACTCGCTCCTCATCATTAGGCAGGTCAATCAAGTCATCAATGTTTACCTCCTCTGGCATATCACCTTCCTGAAATAAATATGGACACACACAAGGAAAAAACACACAATCTTAATGACTCATTATATACACACTGAACACAGAATGCTATCTGCTTCAATCACCTGAACCTTGTTCTTCCTCATAAAACTCGCCTTAAGTCTTCAAGTATTTCCAATACAGTTTTCCTTGTACGGTCCCATATTAATTCATTGAGGCATACACTATATCATACTTATAGTAACTAAAAAATATTCAAACCCACAGGGTTAATTTCATATCTGCATCATTACTTAAAATGAAAAATAATGTGTGTTACATTTTGTGTGCAAAATATTTATGAACAAAACCATTTCAGAATGATGCAAAAAAAGTTCTCGTCTCAGCTCAACTCAAGCCGGCATAAACCAAAGTACATGACAAATTGAAATTTTGACCAGATGATGGTGCTAGGTGATAAGTTTGGGGATCAATTTCTTTTTTCTTTTTCATTTTACACATGCAGTTAATTCCAGGGAACATTAAAGTACTTGTGAAGGCTACTTTTATCTAGGGCAAGAAGATATTCTGCATGTGTGAACCATCTGTAACATTCATCATAATGACAAGCCAAGTTAGAAGAGGAAATAAAATCTCACATTTACCCAATATCTCCACAATTTTTTTTTTTCTGTTTTAGGAGCAACTGAAGACTTTGGATTCAGCCTGCACACACTGCATGTCCATCATTTGTAAGTTTGGGCTCTGGGGGCTGAATAGTAACAATGCTCATGTAATACTGTAACAGTGGCTTGTTCTGTTTGAACAAACGGCCATTGTACCAGCTGAGTGAAGGAACAGTCCCAACCGCCCATCCACAGCACAGCACTGCACTGCACTGCCTGTGCAATTAGGCCCTTGACACATGCAGGACTCTGCAGCCCACCAGCTTCATCTGCACACACTAAAACGCTCACCAGACAAAATGACAAACTAATAAAAGTTTGTCTGTTATGTGTTTGACATGACTTAGTTCAATTACGACAACAAAACAAATTCAAACCATTTAAATCATATTCAGAATTTTCAAAACGACCTTTTTCTCCTTTAATGTTACGTAAAAGTAAAGTGGCAAAATCTGTCTGAAAAAGCTGGGCCCTGTTTGCTCCTCTTGCTTTATCGAGCCTCCATATCACTGCGATGATCTGATCTTGTGATCAGCGTACTTGGATTTCACACACAGCCCTGCCCTCCTCTCCCCCTGCCTCCTCATGAGAGAGCCTGACCTCCTGTCAGCTGCCTCAGCAGCCAGATGCTCAGTGTTTACTTCCTCCTGGGACCTACAGCAGCACTTTCCCTCCTTCGTAACCTTCTTCCTTTTCCTCATCATTCATCCTTCTCTCAGTTCAGTGCCCATGTAAGGCAGAAAGACCCCGGGACAGATGCAGATATGTGAGCAGGGGACAGCAGTGGACCTAACATGTGCAGGATGCTTGGCCTTGTAAGGAGAGGCAGGCTACCCCACCTCTTTTCTACATATATCACACTCCTGTTCAAATCTAATAACGTGAATTTGAAATTTGAAGCTTTCTGCCTCATTTTGCATGTTTTACTGTAGAGAGGGACATCTTTTAAAAAAAGTCTACACAAGCTTTTTTTTTTTTAAATCTTTTAATAGGCTGTTGTTTAATAATAAAACAAAGGTCAGATCAGTGTGTTCCTGGGCTGCCTGCTCTGGGACACATCCACCCACCTGACCCGAGTAGAGCCGGTCCAGGCTGTCGTCGATCCACTTCTCCACGTCCAGCCGCTTCTGCAGCTCCTTCCTGTTGTACTTCACCGTCACCCGCGCGTGTCTCTTGGGGATATTACACCCGTGATCCGGAGACAACCCCGACTCTGGTGACTGAACGTCGGCATCTTCCTCGAGCGTCGTCCCGGTCCGGTCTTCTGCCATTTCTGGTGTGGACTGGTCTGACTGGTTCGTCGTCTTTTTCTGAGCAGGGAGGAGAGATGAGCGGTGGGAGGCGACGACGGCTCAGACTGCAGGCCACGAGTGTTTATACACACCCTGTCAGTCTGTTCAACACTCATCAACTAGTCCCAGGTCTCAAGACATGTCCTGTTGTCAAAGACAGCCCACAGCTGGAGACCTGCAGCTGGATCAAACAGACAAACAAAGTTTGTGTGTTGATTGACAACTTTCCAACTTTATATTTACAGACTTGCAAAAGTGCTTTTAAATCAAATGTCTTATTTCTGCCAATTCTGAAAACCAACTTACAGAGATCTCCAAAATTGTATAAATCACTAAATAAATAAATACGTGGATGGACAACTTACAGAATAGTTGGCTCTTACTCCATAAATGGACACAAGCATATATTGACAGTCTCCAGAGGTCAGGACAGGAAACACCAGCTAATTAAGTAGGTGCGTCAGCTGACTTCTCACTTGCATCAACTAGGCTGATGATGTCACAGGTCCAGACTGTTTCCAAGTTCAACACATGTTGACACCCAATGTTCTGTACATCATGTAAACAGCTTCAGCTGGTCAGAGGCTTTTCACCCACTCAATGAAACTTTACATCTGCTCATGACAAAGACTTCTTAAAGAAGAAAGCTTCATAATGACACTTGTGCTGTATGTTTAAAATTCACTGATGATGTTAAATGTCATTACAGCACTCCTCTTGAGTGTTCACTAACTCTGGGAATGAAGCAGTGTTCGGTTTTGTCAATGCAAGCAGCATTACAACCAGGACATATGAATTAATATGAACATTTTGCATGCAGTGCATATGAAATATGTAGTTGTCTTTATGGTCCCATAACAATAGACCTCTTTGATTCAATTTCTTGTAGCTTTTGAGAGAAATCTTACAACAAATACAAGATCTATTTAACATAAACTGGTGCACCGGCTGTGATAAATTAATCCATAATTGTAGTGTGACTATCAAAACTAGGTTAGTCACTGAGAGGAGAAAGCAGGGCTCTGTCTGACACGCTGAGTCCAAGGAGGAAACATGAAGCCATTACTGCAGTTTGAGTGGGTTTATTTTAACCCTCTTGATAAAAACATACATTTGGACATTTATGCTGTGATGGACTTGTAGGACTAAACTATGATGGGAAATAGCTTTAGCGGTCAACAGAAATATGGGCACCCTACCTCTCCCTCTCTCTGTACCAAGCAAACAAATTCACAGGTAGGTGCAGGTGATATCTGTTAGGCAATCATTCAGCCACAGTGACACACCCACAGACACACAGCTCTGCCCACACACACATCCAAACACACCCACTACCCCTAGTGACCAGTGAGAAAACATATCCTTGCCTCTACATTCTTGCCCCTAATTATTATAATATAATAATTACTGAACAACAAGAGCAGCAGGGAAAAAAAACAATGAAAATACAAGTTGAACAATTAGATCTTTTTTTCTTTTTTCTTTACACAAATATGAGAATAGTTCATTTTCAATGTCCTTGAATGAGCAAGTTCTTCACGTGTCTTCAAGTGTCTCTAGGACAGAGGTTCCAGAACCTTCGGAGCCTAGCTATTGTGGTCTATGCCACAAGTCGTATATTCAAAATCAAGTCATGTCAAAACAAGTCAAAACAAGTCATGTCAACAAGCAGTCCCATCAGGTGTCCTCGGCTTCCTGAAGCAGACAAATCTTGGTGACACGCCTGTCCAGACAACTTGTCCTGGTCTCGATCTTGACTTGTCGAACGAGTTCTCTTTTATCTTGAACAACCTTGACAACTCTCCCCATAATCCAAGAGTTGCAGGGTGCAGAGTCAACCACAACAAGCACAGTGTTTCCTGGAATGAAGTTGCACTTGATCCTATTCCATTTTTGGCACTCCTGAAGCTGTGGTAGGTATTCCCTTGTCCATCTTTTCCAAAACAGGTTGGACATATACTGTATTTGTTTCCATCTACGTACAGCATACAAGTCGTCCTTTTCGAAAACACCAGGTGGAAAAGATGGCTGACCCTTGAGGAGGAGAAGATGGTTGGGAGTCAGAGCCTCTAGGTCGTTAGGATCTGTGGAGGCCTTTGTCATTGGTCCACTATTGAGAATAGCTTCAATTTCACACAACACAGTGTGGAGTTTGTCTTCATCCAGAGTTTGTACTCTTAAAGTAGAGTTGAGGACTTTCCTGATTGAGCACATTAGTCTCTCCCAGACTCCCCCATGATGGGAACCACTCGGAGGGTTAAGCTTCCACTTTATTCCTTTTTGTAGGAGTTCATCATGAATCTGAGTCTGATTCCACTGTTCCAAAGATTGTTTCAACTCTCTATCAGTGCCGACAAAGTTGGTTCCGTTGTTTGAGCAGAGTTCTTTGACTCAGCCTCGTCTTGCTATGAAGCTACATAGGGTGTTGGTGAAGGAATCTCCAGTCTCCAATGATGCAGCTACTTCGATATGCACAGCTCTTAGAGCTAAAAAGGTGCATATCACTCCATATGTTTTCACTTTAGATCTTCCATGTTTCACTTCAAATGGACCAAAGCAGTCAACTCCCACTGAGGTGAATGGTGGTTCATCCAGAGAAACCCTGTGTCGGGACCACTGGAAGTCCACAGATGAGTTTGTTCATTTGTGTGACGTAAAAGACAAGATGATTTAAAAAAAGACATTCAGTCAGGGTCTGTCTCATGAGGAGGGCAAAGGAGGGACCTATCTCCAAGCCCCCTCCTCAACTCATTCTCTTCACTTCAGCCCTGCAAGGAGGCAGGAGCTACCCTCTCTTCTCTCCAGCTCTGCCAAGGAGGCAGCAGCTTCTCCTCTCAGCTGCAACAAGGGAGCAGAAACCAGCTCTCAGTGTGGCCTGCTCACAGCAGTCACACCTAACCAAGAACTAAGAAAGAACCTACAAAGAAGGTTCTCCCACCAGCAGCTGCAACACAAGCCTGCTTGCTGATTCCAACAAAGGAGCAACACAACCAGTTAGCACAGAGCTGCTAACTGTTAACCAAAGAGCAACCAGCTTCCTCTGACCTGGACAACCAATGACTACAACCTTCTCAGCGCGGATCCCCTACAACCACAGGATCCCCAACAAGCTTCCTCTTTCTCAAAGGACTGGTAACTACACTGGGCATAGATAGTTAGACAAGCTAAGCTAAACACAGCTAAGCACAGGACTGTTTGACTTTCATGAACATGTGGTGATTCAATTTGTGATTGAGCTTCATTGCTGTGATGATGCTAGGATTAGTTAGCCAAACTGTAAATTGATGTTGGTTGTGCTTCACACCGACACAGGGTTTGCATACTAAACTTCTCTTTACTAACCTGGCACCCTCTATCCTATACACATCACACCTAGACACATAGGCTGTAACAAAGAACACACTCTCCCTCCCCTGGCAACAATGCTTGGGGTTGGCCATCTTGTGTGTAGCCTGCCTTTAGTCTAGGCCATGCGGCCTGACACCTTCTGAACCAGCCATCTTGTTTTACTCACTCACACACTCACACACACACACACACACACACACACACACACTTGTATAAAGTACATGTTAGACTAGTATGTGTTTCGCTTTTATTATCTTTAATAAATGCTTGTGAATATACATGCGGTGTCTTTAATGTGGTACAAGAGTGAATAATGCCAACCTCTACTCTCCCAAGAACTCCAAAATCCTTCATTTAATGAAACTGTAACAACAAAGTGGCTATCATTTTTCCAACATAACGGTGCCCTGTACTGCACTGATGAGGGTGGTGCCCCGAGGTGATCTGATGTATATCAGATCCTGTTATTGAATATAATTAATAACTATTTCTGATAACTATTAATTATTATTGATAGCCAAACTACCCATTAAGTTGATCCCCAACACCTGTTAAGTGGCAAATCCGTCATCTGTTGGCTGGCTGCCACTGCCAGAACCCGTTGGCAAACAACACATTTGGCCAAGATTTTCTGTATAGCCACACTGGCCCCAGTAATCCAGTATTTCTTTGACGCTCTGCAGCTCTTTGCTCAAAACATCCTTCTGCTCCCTGTCATCTGTCTTTGAGTATGACAGCAGCGCTGTGACCTCCTTCTTCTTCCAGTAGCTCAACAGTCTATGTTTGAATCTTAAAACCCAACCCATCACTCTTTTCAGAGGGTTCCAGGATGAGATATGGTCAATCAATTGAGACACTGAGTCAACTTCTTCTTTGGCTGTAATGGCATGAGCAACAATGCTCATTTTGACCTCAGGATCATCTTGTTCCAATGGTTCTTGTGAGCTGTCTGGGTTTGTAGGCCATTGCTCCTATGATAGTAGCAGAAACTGTGGGCCACACATCTACAGCTCATCCTTGAGGAACGACCTCACTCCAAGTCCCCTCACACATCCTGTACTCCTCCATAGGTTGAGAGAAATCCCCACTAGGCCACCAGAGAAACCGCAGGTTACAATCTTCAGCTGGCACATGTACCTGGCGATACATGGCCTCAATATCTGCCATTAAAACGATGGGTTCTTTCCTGAATCTGGTTATGACTCCGATCAATGAGCTGGTAAGATCGGGTCCTTGCAGTAACTGTGTGTTCAGTGATGTACCTTGGAATGATGCAGCACAATCAAACACCACTCTTATCTTCTTTTGTGGATGGTATACACCGTGATGTGGAATATACCAGGTTCTGCCAGGGTTACATGTCAGATCTTGAGCAGGCACCTTTTCCGCATAACCACAGGAAATGATATTGTGCATAAAGGCGGTGTAATATGCATGAAACAAGGAATCTTTTTGGAACCTTCTTTTCAAACTCAAGGCACATTGCTCTGCCAACTTGCGGTTATCAGGCACGCACACATCTTCTTTCTTTAAAGGCAAGCCAATGACGTAGTGACCATCCACCAGCTTAACAGAGCTTTTCACCTTTTCCATAAACTGGCCATCTTCTCTTGATGGACCCAGTAGCTTTTCATGGCTGCATTCCGGGAAGTCTAGTTGAAACTGCTGCTTCCATAGTTCATCCAATTTCACCACAGAGATGCAGTTAGCAGTGATACTGGATTGTTCCAAGTCTGCTCCACCAAACATTGGTCCATTAACAGTCCATCCCAACGTATGGCCCTCCACCTTCACTTGGAATCACCTTTGCAGGTTCTAGAGCTCTAGGTGCATTTAAGCCGATCAAAAGCTTGATGTCTGCATCAATTTCAGGCAGGTGCAAATGCAAATATGGCCATCTGACCAGAACCTGCTCCTGTGGTATGTTGCTCCTGCACACAGGCATTTTTTTCTGTGTAGAGACATCTGGCAAGTCACAGTAGAGATCACTTTCCAGTCCAGCTACCTCCAGATCTGCTACAACACGACATCCCACAAGCTTTTCTCGGCCCATAGTGCGTAAGAGGATTTTAGTTCCTCTTCCTGAAACATTCAGCTTGTTCATCAGACTTGACGTACAAAAGGAGTCAGAACCGCCTTGGTCCAGAGAGGCATAAGTTTCCACAATTTTGTGACCTTTTTTAGACTTGACCTTGACTAGCACGATGGAGAGCTTACAGTCATGGTCACCTGCCCCAGTGAGACCACTACTTTGCACCACCACCACAGAGCTGCCCACTGCTGTGTTTGTATCAGCTGCCGCTGCTCGATCTTTCTCTTGCTCCTTGTTCTTTGGATGAATGTGAAGCATGCTAGGGTGTTTAGCTCCACATGTCTTACATGACAGTAGCTTCCTGCAGTCCTTACTTATGTGCCCTATGCACAGACAGCCAAAGCAGACTACATGTTCTTTCAAAAATGTGATCTTGTCGTTATGTGTCCTCTTTCCCAGTAGAGAGCACAGCTCCAATGCATGTTCACCCTTGCAGTATAGGCAGGCCAACTTATCCAGTGGGGCTCTTTCCTTTTTCACATGGGCCTTTCCAGCAACTGCTACTACTGTAGTTGCAAAACTTCCTTAATTTCGTGTGTGACGCTGATAGACATCTTTGCTGCCATTTTTGATTTACATTGTCTTTGGAGTGTCCTTTATATTGCCAAATACAGGATCTGCTGCAATTTTTCCCTGGCGTTCAATGAAGCTTACAATTTCAGGGAAAGTAGCTCTTCAATGACAGGTCTCTTGAATATCAAAGCTACTGTCCTCTATTTGTCTCTCAGCTTGTACGGTAACTTCTTGATCACTGTCAGCATGTTTGCAGGCATGTCAAGCTCAAACATATACTGTATGTCACTGAATGTCATCCATCACATTGCAGAATCCTCTTAAGAAGAGACCATAAGCTTGGAGAGATTTGGCATCCTCTGCTTTAACCACAGGCCATGAGAGTGCTTTGTCCAAATAAGCTGAAGCAATCTTTTGCTCATTCCCAAAATTTTCTTCCAACAAAGCCTTAGCCTTTTGATATGCTCTATCTGGAGGCATTTGTTGACAGCTTTGAACAAGCTCTTGTGGTTGTCCCCTTGTGTATTGTGCCAGGAAGTGCAAACAGTCTCCAGCATCATCTGTCCTTCCTTCTACATTGTGCTCAAAGGCTCTCATAAAGGCTTGATAGTGAAGAGGATCGCCATCAAACACCTGGATCTCTCTCCTTGGCAAATGAGATGTTCTGTTGTTTCACCAGCATAGCAGAAATTTTATTTTGTCTTGCCATTATGGATAGCAAATTGTTACTGTCCTCAATGACTGGCATCTGAGCACGTGAACTGGCTGCAAACTGAGAAGATGAAACATCATTGTTCACATTGGGAGCCATCAGGACCAGGCGGCCTCTGCTGGACTATTTGAGATCCAACATCAACAGTAGTTTTCATTTCATTTGGCTTTGTTAAATGAGATGTAGACGTGATTTGATTGTCCTACACTCCATGGCCACCAGGCACAAATGAATCAGCCTCAGCATTAAAGAACTGCATGAGCCAATCTGGCCATATAAGACTCCATACCATCTGATCCGTCATCTGATGCCTTTCACACTGCTTCCTGAGACTCTTAGGACCTCCATCTTAGCCTGAGTTGCTGCTATCTCCACTTCAAGCTCAAATCTCTCTTTTCTTTTCCTTATTTCCTCCTCTTGCTGGTCCAGCTCTTGTTTTTGTTTGAGTAATCTTTGACGAGTGAGAAGAGCAGCCATTTCAGCTTCTGCTTTGACACAAGAAAAGGAAGTAGAGGAGCTTGAAGTCCCAGTTTTTGATCCATGTTTTCTGCTTCCAACATTTGAGATGCTATCATTTGGCTGAATGTCATCATGCACTACTCCAAATATGGCATTATCCTCCATGTTATGTGTGTTTTGAGGATTTTCACATTCCTTGCTCTTTAATTGTTTCCTGTTGCATATCCTGAGACTGCTCTCCTAGTTTCAGAGAGCCACTGTTCCACATCCTCACCCCCCTTTGTTGTATTTATTGATACTTGCAAACCACACTTTTTGTTTATCCTTTTCCATCTCAGGTAATATTTCCATCACTGACTCATGCAAGGAAATTGTCTCCTCGTGTAAGTGCATCAAAATGTCCAGTTGAGTTCGCACTTGTGAAACATTACCATCATTCTTCATGAGCTCATTTAAAGCAATGATGACATCTTTCATTTTATTCACTCTTACTTGGCGTTCTTTTTGAAGCTTCTCCATTTTACACCACAAGGCCTTTTCAGTGAGAGTGGGTTTCCTTTTGACAATTTCATTCGCATTTGAACCAGCTTTTGATCCACTCATATTGACATCCAGAAATTTGTGCACCACAAAGATTCAGAGAGCATATGTCACAATTCACTTTTGCATCATTTGTCCACATCCAACTTTGTTGCTTTGTTTTGGCACAAATCTGACCCCATACATGAACAATCCAATATTGCTTCCAAATCCACATTTTTATTCAGGCTTGAGCATCAGCAGTAAATGCAACAACATCCACATCCAACCTCACTCCTTTAATGTGCACATGACAAGTGATCCACCTTTTCCACAAGTTAATTCAATCTTGAACAATATGGGAAAATGACAGACGACAGCCACAGAATCCATGTGCATTCAATATCCAACAGTAACCAGCATCAACTGTGTCCAGGCAAGTATAAACTTAACAGTATGAATGAACTGAATTTCACATACCATGGGTTGTGCTGCACTCCTTCCTTTCATTCAAACAACTCCAGCGAAGCATCAGAAGGTCAGTGTCGGATCTGTAACCTTTCTGAGGACAATGTAGTGTGACTATCAAAACTAGGTTAGTCACTGAGAGGAGAAAGCAGGGCTCTGTCTGACACGCTGAGTCCAAGGAGGAAACATGAAGCCATTACTGCAGTTTGAGGGGGTTTATTTTAACCCTCTCGATAAAAACATACATTTGGACATTTATGCAATGATGAACTTGTAGGACTAAACTATGATAGGAAATAGCTTTAGCGGTCAACAGAAATATGGGCACCCTACCTCTCCCTCTCTCTGTACCAAGCAAACAATTTCACAGGTAGGCGCAGGTGATATCTGTTAGGCAATCATTCAGCCACAGTGACACACCCACAGACACACAGCTCTGCCCACACACACATCCAAACACACCCACTACCTCTAGTGACCAGTGAGAAAACATATCCTATCCTCTACAATAATAATTGTTACAAGTATGTTTCAAGTCAATTTCTACTTGCTATGTTTGTATTTATAGCTTATGTTTTACAATCAACCCCGACCCCCAAAAAGTTGGGACACTGGGTAAACATTAATGAAATTGAATGTAATGATTTGCTAATCCTTTTTGACCTATACACAATTGTAAGACAGTACAAACACAATATATTCAATGTTTTATCTCATCAGCTTCATTGAATTTCGTAAATATCTGCTTATTCTGAGTTTGATGGCAGCAGCATGTTTCAAACAAGTTGGACAGGAGCAACAAAAGGCTGTGAAAGTTGTGGTAAACAGGTAAACAGGTTCATTGGTAACAGGTGATAGTATCATGATTGGGTATGAAAGGTTATTCCTGGAAAGACTCAGTCGTTCACAATCGAGGAGGGAGAGAGGTTCAACACTTTGTCAAACATATGATTGGATATATATTACTACATGGACTTGAGAGGAATTTGTAAAAGCATTAAATAGTTTGTTTGCAAATGACTGCATTGTTTTTATTTACTTTTTACACAGCGTAGGTAGGTAAGCAACTTGAATGCAATTTTCACTAGTTTCTATTTTTCTGGACTAAGCGATCAGTGAGAAAACCATAAAGCACTTGAGTACCCAGACTGTAGACCACCTATGCCATGCAAAATGTGACGCTTTTCTAATCTAATCTTAGTTTCCTCTAACTACAGTTTTCTGTCCATGAATAAATGTGCAGGATTCAGGCCTGCAGAGACTTCAATCCAGCATCGCATCAAAGCAAATCTTTTATTCCACATCACAAACACAACATGATGAAATTAAATAATATGAATGAAAACATGTAACGTAACACAAACTTTGGCATGAACACAAAATGGCACATGAAGGAGCAATGTGATCAGTAGTATATAAACTATATATATATAAATTACAGCAATGGCTGACTTCGTGTTATAAAACACATTTTCTTTATATCCCTGCACTGGATATCTTTGGGATATTTCACACAGCCTTCACAGCATGCAACACATCCAGGTACAACATCAAACGTCGGTCTTCATTCAGCATCATATAAATATATATATCTACATCTGTGACAATCAAAGTGAAGCCATAAACATAAGTTTTCAAATAAATAAATAATATAAAGAATAAAAATGATGGTACATACAATAAGGAAATAATGATCAAAGGAAGATTGAAAAGCAAAACAAATTTTTTTGTGTTTAAAAAATGAGAAACAATTAAACAAAGTGAACTTATTAAAAACAAAAACCCAATAAAACATATTTTTGGGCAGGTTTTCCAAAGGTGTTCAGAGTATTGTGACTTCCTGTATTTGGTTTGTGTTGTAGGTCCTATGAAAAGTGAATCTTATTTGTTTCTTTGGGTCTTAAACATGGAAGAGCTTTGCCCCATATACCTTTTCAATAATCTTTGTAAATCATCTTCATCAGAATAGTTCATTTGTCAATTTTTAACGGTATATTATCTTCAGCGTGAGCAGAGCAATTTTCAACTCATGGATTCACTCCTCTCTTCACTGTGCATGAAGAGAGAGGAGCAACAAGTGCTAATATTCTTTTCTTTCATTCTTCTACACCTGTGTGAATGTCCATGTTTACTTTCTGTTTCATCTCAGCCCTGCTCCAGAGCCCAGGCCACTCTCGTCCCTCCACATAAAGTCCTGACGCTCTCCTCTGGCCAGGCTGCTCTCCACAGGATTGTGCCTGTATCCAGATCTTCCATCGGGGCAGAGGGAGAGGCTGAGGCGAGCCGTGCTGTTGCTGATCTTGAACAGGCCATTTGGACCGAGGAAAGCTTCTCTTTCACTTCCTCCCAGGTTGTTGACTGTCTCCAAGTCATTGTAGACTGCAATGTCACTCAGCTGCTTTCTTCCCTGCAGTCTCCTCCTCCTCCTCAAGAAGATAATGCCTGCCACCAGAACCAGCACCAGGACAGCCAGAACGCAGGAGACAGTGAGAGTGGCAGAGGAAGGCTGAGAGGTTTGGCGCAAAGCAGGCTTGAAACTGGGCTGGAGGGTGAACTCACAGCTTGGACCCATGAAGCCCTTAGGGCACTGGCATACCGGCCCGGTGAAGTGGGTGAAGCAAGTGCCACCATTCTGGCATGGACGGGCGCCACAAGCATCTGAGCGCACACTGCAGTTCTTGCCGGTGTACCCCAGGGTGCAAGAGCAGGTGTAGTCATTCACACCGTCTTGGCAGGTTCCAGCATTCTGGCAGGGAGTTGATGCGCAGTCATCAATGTTGACCTGGCAGTTGGCACCGGTGAAGCCTGTCTGACAGCGGCACAGGACGCTCTGGCCTAGGTCCAGACACTCACCACCTGCAGAAGGGAGAAATACTCTGTTCAGCATCCAAGAGATCAGGGATGACCTTTCGTTTACAGTAAGAGTGTTAATGGGATTACATTTAACACTTTCTCTGTTGTAAATTGCTACAAGTGCATTGATGCAAGAGTGTTGACACTAATATTTATTCACTGAAACAATTTCATATTCAGCCAAGAAACTGTTGATCTGCACTTCAGCCACAAGGTGTCGCCAGATGGAAGGCCTCCCCTGCTCACTCACCGTTCAAACAGGGCCTGTTGCTGCAGCGGTCCAGCTTCTTCTCACAGTTGGAGCCGGTGTAACTGGGAGGGCAGCGGCAGGTGTAGCCTCCGGTCATCGTCTCCACGCAGGTGCCGCCGTTGAAGCAGGGACCGTCTGCGCATGTCATGGCAATGATCTCGCAGTTCTTTCCGTAAAAACCCTGCGGGCAGGTGCATGAGTAGTCGTTCTCCAGGTCCTGTGGACAGAGGACAAAAAAAGCTTCACGTTAAGGAAGAAATATTTAAACAAAATTGGTTTAAGTGTGAAGTGCGGCAGGGATTCGGTGTTAGTAAGAAAGTGGTTCCATTTGTTTTGAAGGGTACGAAAAGGATGGGACCTGATAAAAGCTCTTCATTTTCAATATGCAGTAAACATTTTCAATGTATACTCACATTGCAGCTGCCTCCGTTCTTGCAGGGGTTGCTGTCACACTCGTTGGTTTCCAGCTCACAGTTGGTGCCTCCGAAGCCGGGTCGGCAGGTACAGGTGTAGCTGCCCTGGCCTGTGTTGGTGCAGGTTGCACCGTTGGCACAGGGCTTGTGGTTGGTGCAGTAGTTGAGGTCCTGGTCGCAGAAGAGGCCCCCCCAGCCCTCCTGACAGTTACACTGCCACGGCTGGCTGCACGTCCCATGGAGGCAGCCTGGGTAGCGGACGCATTCATTGCAGGAGGGGCCCTGCCAGCCCATGCGACATGTACAGCCCCCTGGGGCCTCGCAGTAGCCGTGCCTTTCACTGCAGTCCGCCGAGCAGATGGCTGGAGAGGAGAGGGGGGGAGGGTGTGTGATTACAATGGGCACACCTTCTCACACACACATACAGGGCCCCATGTCTGACCCCAGCCCTGTTCCAGACTTCACTGTTGGTTAAGTATTAAGCCAAGCAGCTGGTAGGCACGCTGCCGGAGAAAAAATGGTTTCTTTTATCTCCTCTCCCTCACACACACACACACACACACACACACACACACACAGATCACCTTGAAAAATGTGTGTGTCTAATGGGGGCCACAGCTCTTTCTTTCATTGTAACAGAGAACAAAAGGCAGATGGAGCACCACTAGATCTTGCAAAGAGTAAAACACAACACTACGGGACATCACTCTGATAAAGGAAATACTTTATATACTCTCAGTGTGTCTGTGTAGGAGATCAAAAATCAACCACATACTGAGGAGTAAGATCAAATTACTTTTTATCCATGCCTTGACAAAACTTCTCTAGACGAAAGATCTAATTTTTGATCTAATTTTTTCAGTTCATGGGAGGAGAAAAGGTTTTTCTTACATTGCAAATATTCAGTGCCTTGATGATCTGTTTTTGAATGCCTTTGTTTGTTTGCACTGTCTGAATTCTCTCAATTTCTTTACTTACTCAGGTGTATGTCTATATGATGTTTTGTAAAATCTTGTCTGTTTTGTACAGTGAAAGAGAATTAAGGATTGGAAACTACTAATTATCCTCTTTTTGCCATCCTTTGTTCTATATAAATAAAGTTTAGTTATAAACTAAATTTGTTGTAATTAGAGATATTATGTGGCCTATTTACTAAATAAATATTCATATACATTTATATTTTGTGATCATACAAGAATACAAAATAACATGATGACAGGTTTAATTCCACTATAGATATTAGTACCAATGAATGTACTTTAAGCCCAAATATGATATGTGTGGTTGAATCCAGTGTTTTTCTACAACCAGTACAGGATTGCTCAAGTCTTGCTCAAGGTCACACAGGTCATTCTGAATGCACACTCACGTTCAGAGCAGTAGTTTCCCTTCCAGCCTTCCAGGCAGATGCGGTTGCCCTCCTCGTCGCAGGTGTAGTGGCCCAGCGTGTCGTCCCTGGGCCTGCAGTAGTCAGCACAGCCGTCTCCGAAGTAGTACTCGTCGCAGAAGACATGGTAGGAGTAGCGCAGCTCACTCTGCTCGCCAAAGTGCACGTCCTGGGACCAGTCCTCGCCGATGGCCAGTCTCCTCCGGGTGGCCAGGCGGCTCACCAGGTTGTTCTGGTTGTCTGCAGAGTGGAGGGAAATTTTTTAATCATCTTGCAAGGAAGCTGCGTGGGTCAGATGGATCAAGTTTTATTGGCATGAGTCCAAAGATGGAAAAAGAAGTAACAACCCACCTGTGTATTCAGTGGGAGATTCAGCATTCCAGGCTTCAATGATCAACGAGAAGGTTCCCTAAAACAGACAGAAACAAGTTTAGTGGTGCTCAGGTGCAACAACAGTGACAAGATAAGAAATTCCTTTATTAGTCCCACAATCATTTCCACTGTACAGCAGCAAAAAGGATAGCAGAATAGAAAGGAGCATCAGTAGATAAAGAGTAAATAAGCAATATAAACATGAGAAGTATAAAAAGTATTAGTTGAATAAAAGATGGGATGAAATGAAATATTGCACAGTGAATGCATGTAGTTCATCATCTGACATGGCAATTTAATGGTAATAAACTACGGTTTTCAGCAACTACAGTCAGAATTGAAAAGGCAAAAAAATCCCCATCTGTCTGTTTGTGTCACTGTGATCTTCCACTCACCGGCCACTTGAAGTGAAAGGGCACCCTGATGGGGGCGCTGCTGGAGATGGAGGTGTGATCGGCCCTGATGACGTTGGTGTGCCCGGTGCCGAAGGTGCAGGGCGGCTCTGCGGAGATCACATCCTCCGGGTGTTTGAGGCAGATCCTGAAGAAGATGTGACAGTCCCGGTGTCTTCTGCACATGCGCTGCGCCGTGTGGAACGAGTGGATCTTCAGCTCGAACACACCTGAGGACCAAACCTGCAAGGACGGAAAACAGGGATCATGAGACGCGCTGTGCGTAAAGACATGATGTGATTGTTACTGCGGCACAAACAGAAGCCAACTTACCACATGAACTAAGGCCAAAGCCAGGAGATATCTCAGGTGTAGGTGTGCCATTTCTTCTCACAGTTGTCCACGTCTAAATGAATGTCCGCATCCGTTGTGTGCAAAAATATTCCCAAAAGATGGACTCAAAGAAGTTTCATCACTTTGAGCTCTGTGATCCTGTCTCTTAAATCCTCGTCTTCTCCTGATGGTCTTCTCTTCCAGACTCCTCTTGTTTTGGTTCTGGTGCGGATAAGCACGCGTGGGTTTTATACCCGCTGAGGAGCGCGTCACAGGCCGGGAGGCGGAGCCGGAGCAGACCTCAGGGGAGCAGGCTGACACAGGGCGGGCTGCCCGGGCCTTCAGACACCCACACCACACCTGGAGCTCTGCATAGGAATATGCATAAGAAGCTACATATGCTTAGTATTAGTGCATGAATCTTAACCAGCCAGGGAAGAGGAAACGAATGTGACTGATGGAACTGAATCACCACAAAAGTGTGTAGAAGTGATTCATCTGAAATCTTTTAACAACAAACTCTTAAAGTTTGAGTGATGGCAAATTCAACCATTTGTAAATACTTTATAACGAGCAATGTGATTGTGATTGATTTAGAAAACTGGTGAATATCACTGCTCCCAGTAGACCACACATCAAAATATGTCATTATACTGTGCAATAGTTCCTTTCATCTCATTTCTAATTCAACTGTCCTGTCTATATTGTTCCCATATTTCTTATATTTCTCTTGTTAATTTGTTCACACTTTTTAGCCTTGTTTAAATTGTTAATACTTTTTATACTTCTCTTGTTTATGTTACTTATTTACTATTTATCTACTGCTACTTTACTGATGCTGCTTTCTGTTCTGCTCTCCTCTTTACTGCTGTACACTGGAAATTTACCCGTTGTGGGACTAATAAAGGAATAAATTATAAATCTTATTAAAACATGTCATCCAAGAGTGTAAACAAATAGTGCCAGGACATTTTCTGATGCATTTCATCAAACACGCACTTCAGCAATTAACTTTAACACTTGAACAATGTCTGGCCCACGGATCATTGTTTGGACTTTGTTTTTCTCTTTCTGAATCTTGCCTACACTCAGAGATCAGAAGGAAGCTGGGAAGAATAGCTTGTCTTTCTGTATATCCATTATAATGGCTCAGACGCGTGTGAGGTGACAAAGAGTGGGCGGGTCCCGGATAGGAGCGCATTCAGGCCTCCTCTGCCGGGGCTCCTGAGCCTGGAGGAGAGCGCGCGCGTGTGTGTGTGTGTGTGAGGAGGGGGGGGTCCTGCAGAGTTTGAACTATCATGTTGCCTTTGTCTGGATCTCATGCGAACAGCTGTATGGTAATCAACGGCACATGGTCGACCGTGTGGGGCTCCAGACCCCGGCTATTGTCTCCCCATAGCGTCCCCCCTCCCTCCCCTCTCTCTCACTCACACACACACACACACACACACGCACAAGCCGCTACCCCCTTATTGATTTAGGGAGGCCTGTGGTCGGGTGCAGCACCTGTCGCCTGCAGGGATGTGGTGGAGGGTAAATACAGCTAAACTCTTTATTTACACACTGGAGCTGGTCCAAACTTCAGCACTGATATAAACCTGTATGGTCAAATTTAACAGAACAACGATCAGCCTCAAAGTTAATGTTACATGAGGGATTTTAAGAGGCGGAAAAAGTAATAAATTAACTTACAATTCTGATATATGTTCTCGTGTTTGTTTTTTCTTCCTAATGTTGATCGTCTCCTGGAGGTGAGTTTAGACACTTTCATATTCCTACACTGATGCTCATTGACATCCATAATCATCATCAACACATAAATAATCACTATGTAAACGTGAGTGTATGAAATGTCAGCTGTTTTTATGCACTGCACAAGCATGTGTGTCTGTGTGATAGTGGGTGGGGGTGGGGTCTTATTGATATTCTAATGAGAAAAGAGGACGCGTGCCTGAAGTGGCCCCCTGTACATCCTGGCACGCTTCCCTGCAGGACAACAAGGACAAACCAGGCAGGAAACAAGCACAGTAAAATGTCTGGAGTGTTGTTAGCTTTCTGAGTGACCTTGCAGTTCTTGTGTGTATTCATGGTCAGCTCACAAACTCTGGACCTCCACGGAATTAGAAGAGGAATTTCCTAAAATTTCTGCTTCCAAAATCTTCCAAATTAGAAAATGCACTAGAATGACAACAGTAATCTAAGTTTACATTCTATTTTTACTCATAGTACAATTAAAAGTGAATCAACCTCATGTTCCCTAAATATGTACCTTTGAGTGTGAAAAAGTATTTTGTATCTGCCAATACTTCACTTGATCATCTTAATTATTTGAGTGTTTTTACTTGAGGTTGAAATTTTATCCTTTTTTACCAACACAAGAGAAAAGACAAGCACAAAGGAGATCACTCTGCATTGACTTCTTTTAGTAAACACAAAGCATTGTCTAATTTATTGGGGTAAGGAGGAGGGCTGAAACTTCTGCCTCAATTTATATAAAGTGAGACCCTTCACTCTGTTGTTGCTGTTTTCTTTGGACACTTTCTTGACTTAGGAAAAATTGTAATACCCCCTACAACACCTGAAGATAATATATTGATGGAACACATGGCAATATAGTGAAACTACAGCCTCTGTATAATCTGAAAGAGCTGGTGAATAAATCAAAGTGTCTAGCTGATGCACACCTGTTTTTTCAAATTTCATGTCATTTTTTGTTTTATATGTGGCTAACACCCTTTCGACACTTGTAACTATGAATTATAATGTGTGTTTGTGGCACATGTTCCTATACATCATATCTCTTACATCCTACACCCCTCAGGTCACACATGGCTCATACATCATCTTCTATTTCCTTAGGAGAGACAGAAACATTCATCTTAAATGTATGTGTCCATCTACAGTACCTGCTGCATCTCTCCATGGAGGAGGATGTGTGTCTTTGAGTCAGGAGAGCAGATGGACAGTGCACCCTCTCTGCTGTTGTCATCTGTATTACTTGCAGGAGTGTGACACGAGCGTGCCACGGGGCATGGGAACCAAAGAGGAGTCATGTCATCCCCCCGGACCTCCCATTAGTTTGAGTGGCCGGCATCTGCCTCATCTCCAGCCCACAGCAGCTTGGAGATCCTTCTCCCTAAGGACACTGGAGAAAGAGACGGGGGGAGCTGCTGCAAATCTGACTCAGGCAGGCCCTCGGGGGAGAAGTCGGCCTGTTGTGGGCACTTCTGCAGCCCCAGCTTGCTGTCTGACTGTGAGACAATAGGAGGTGTGGAATGGGTGTCTGGTGGACTGTGATGTTCTGTGTGTGTATCTGAGTGTGTAGATGTGTGTGCCTCAAATTTATGCATGTCATTTGGCTGATCTCATTAAAATGCTGGATGCTGTTGGGTTCCAAAAATGTACACAGCCCTGACACATCCCCACTGAGCAAATGTATGGGTTGAGACAAAGAGGCTTGAGGTGTTATTAGGCAAATCAGTGGGTAACAATAACAGAGACAGAAATACTGTACTGTATCTCAACTTATCCCTACTGTTCATGCCTGGTCACAGGTTATAAAATCAGTAGTTTGAAACATTTAGGTTATCCTCGTTTCCTCAGGCCATCTGTGCCTACTTAGGCAATCCACCTTTGCTTTAGCCCTCCTCCAGACTCCTGCAGGACAGCTGGTCTGAAGTAATGTAGCCAGAACATTTCCTTAGTGTCCCTTGTCCCAGATTGAAGGGGTTTTTAATAATGATGCACTTCTTATTTTGCAAATAACAAATGTTGACCAAAGCGCTTTACAGGGAGATTAAAAATACATTTCTATAATACAAATAAGTGTAACAGGCAAATTCAAAAATGAAAACTCAAAAAGCAGATTCAAGAAAATAGGCCTTATGATGTAAAAAACAACCAACATTGTGTTACATTAAATATTACATTTTTTAACGGAAGGCATCTCCTTCATAATCATTGTTTTTCATTATTATTTAGATTCATTATATCCATACCAGTGAGTGCCATTCATCGTGGATTATCAACTCATTAGCATCATTATCACTATTCCAATGGTACACCAGCAAGATATAATTCCGTTACCACCATTTACTTAAAGTCAGTGCCTTTCCTTTTTCCTTTGCTGCAGGTTGATAGTTCTCTTATATTGTCCATTTTAGTGTTTATGCTGTTGGTATGTTATGTTAGATATTGGAGACATGCAGGCCAAATCATTTGTGAGCTTTTGAGCTTTCCAGTGTTGTGACCAAAGGCATCATTCCCTGTGGTAAACGGATCCTGTGCTGCTATTAATTGCCTCATTGTCTCCTTTTTGGCTTGATTATCCTGTTTCTCTGCAGCCTGAATCCCCTGAGCTGCAAAGAGTGCAGCTGTAATGTCTTTGAGCCCTTATGAATTGATAGACATCAATGTTTGTTTGTTAGTTAGTTAGTTAGTTGACTTGAATATCACAGTACAATAGTGGTGGGAGAAATGTTCAGTCTCCTTGACAATTTTAGTCCAAGTAAAAGTAAAGAGCATAAATATTAAAAAAGTAGCATAAAATGTAAATATTCCAGGAAAGTACAAGTACTTGAAAATTGTACAGTAGTTTGGTAAACTTGCTTGGTTACTTTCCACTACTGCAATACAAATACATAATTTAATTTTATGTACATATTCAAATTAAAACATAAGGCCCAAACAATATTCCATACTGTAAAAAAATTTTGCTTTAAATTTACAGTAAATTACTGGCTACTAGTTGGATTACTTTCACAGTAATTTACTGTAAATATTTCACAGTAATTTACAATAAAACTACAACTATATACTGTAATTTCACAGCTGCCATGCCCATGGAATTACTGTGATATAGTCGGATTTAGGAATTACAGTATTTTACTGTACATAAATCACAGTAATTGCCTGTATTTTTACACTTTTACTGTGAAAGTAATGCACCTCAGTAGCCAGTAATTTACTGTAAATTTACACTGTAATACTGTAAAATATTTTAAATTTGACTTTTCAACTGTAATTTTACCACACCTTCACAAACATGCTTTGTATCTGCTCAATAAAAACTAAAAGAAAACAAAGACAATAGCCATTTTAACTTTTTAATTTAACAGATCAAGTGCCAAGTATGACTGGATTTCAAATGGACAAAGAACCACAGCAGTCTCTCTTAAAGACCTATACTCAACGGATCAATAAAAGCCTCATCATATTCAAGAATGGTGTTAAAAGGTTCATTTACAAATTTCTACTGGTGCTGAATATATTGTCCAGTTATGAATTTTATTAGTCAAGTCTTTAAAGGAACAGTTCATCCAAAAATGAAAATTCAGTCATTATCTGAAGTTTGAAGTTTTAGTCTACAAAACACTCACAGGAAAACAGTGTTGCAACTTCCTCCCAAACAACTGAAGTAAACAGTTTTGAACCGTCAAAAAAACAACAGAAAAACAAAACCATATAAACCTCGTATGAGGTAGTATCCACAATTTGGCCAAAAGCCTACTGAGGTATAGTAAGGGTTGTCTATCCCTTTTTACACTAAATGTTCACTGGTAGTGAACCTGAACATGGCTCTGAGCTACCAAGCTACAGTGAAAACAAAAGTGAAAATTCTACCCACCCAATCTACCCACCCTCATGCCAGTTGGAACAGAGGTGAAGTTTGTCCATATAACACACAGGGAGGTTGCCTGCACAACTCAGGAGAAAATGGTGACTGGTTTTCTCTGGCAACCTCCTTGTGTTATATGGACAAACTTCACCTGTGCTCCAGCTGGCATGAAGGTAAGTAGATGACAGAATTTTCAGTTTTGGCTGAACTGTTTCTTTAATGGGGGGAAAAAATACAATACAAAACAAACAAAAAAAACACCTTCCCACCATTATTGCTGAAGATACAGACACTGCAGGACTTCCCTTTCCCCACAATACAGAAATTTGGCCAGAGAAGATCGAATAAAAATACGATATTTGTATCCAGAAATATCACAGTATGAGGTAGTATCCACAATTTGGCCAAAAGCCTACTGAGGTATAGTAAGGGATAGACAACTTTTGCACTGCACATTTTATGGTTATCTAATTTTAGCACTATCAATCAAAACTGGCAATGTGGAATTTTCACACATTGCACAGCAGAACACTTTCAATGGACTGTATGAGTGTGTCTCATATTAGAGTCCCGACATCCATTCAAAAAAGAATCCCTTTCCCTTTAAGTAAACCCTACACCACAGAAAGAAAGTAGTACTGAAAGACAAGCAAGATTGATACAAGCAAGCAAATCAAGCGTGTAGAAATTGAGATATACATGCAAGCATTGAAAAACAAACACTCGTTTAAAAAAGTAAGAATTAAGCAAGCATGCTATCAAGTCACCCACTCGACATCCGAGTCAGAACGGTGGATGGGGTGACAGTGGTGCTAAATATTAACGGGGAACAAAGTGCTACCGGAAAATTCCTGACACAATGATGCGCCAAAATTGATGAGGTTGTGTTACCAAAAAGGAGCACATGTCCGCAGCTCAGGCAGTATGCTCTCTTTGCCATGCTATCAAAAGGAGAAAGCTGAAGAATTTTGGACGACTGAATTTGTTTTGGATTGACCAAATGCAGAGAGGGCCAATCAGAGACTGCTGAACCACAGTGCTCATTCCCACCGTGCTGACATTTACATTGCAAGAGAATCACATGAAGGCTTATCTCATTTTGGAAATAGCAGACTTTGACTGAAAGCATTGAGTATGTAGCAGTGATAAAAATCAAAGCATAGGAGGCAGGCAAGCTTGTATGCCAAATGAACAAGCATACTGTATGCTATGCAAGCAAGATGAGAAAGCCAGATGGTTTATGAAGCAAGAGGGCAAACAATCCAGTACAATGTTAATATGAGTGTTACAATACCTTTGGGCGAACTCCAGAGTGCATGAGCCATCCTCAGGATACTGCAGATTGAAGTTGTAGTAGCTCGCGAAAACTGCAGATGCCATTGATGAAACTGTGGTGTGGTCCCATCACCACGTGCCCTGCAATGCACAGCATCCAAGGCATAGGCTTCATTGTGTCACCTGAAATGAACAGATATTCATCATATGATATTGTAAAGAAGTGGAATTTAAGATTTAAGATGGAATAAAACTGCTATTTTCCAGTTGAACTACACTGTAATGTTATTAGTTAGTGACTCGCATGCGCAGTTTATTTTTTAAGAGTTAATCTGCTTACAGCTCCAATGCAAACACAGCGGGCTTTTCATCACACAACACAGCCTGACTGACTGAAGTGGTTTGACGAGGTGCGAGGCTACTAGCTAGTAAGCTAGCCAGCTAATGTGCCACGAACAGCCTCACAAACACAAACATTAGCTAGCACTAGCAGCACACATTAACTTGCTGGAGCAAAGCCTGAACGACAGCACAACTAACGTTACTTATCATTAAGGTAGAGGAGAAAAGAAAGGTGACTTATCAGAGTAACGTTAGTAAGTATCACTCTTTGTAGTAAAACTTCTTCACTGCTGGGGCTTCAGCTCAAATCGCGCTAGATCCCACAATGCAGCGCGGTTCAAGCGCGCTTCAAATTTTGCAGTAATTTGTTGCGTTATCACAGAGGATGGTCCAGCGTACACTGATTTCACAATAAAATTCTGAATACAGTATTTTACTGTCAAATAATACTGTAAAATAATGATTTCACAATAAAAAAATTTAATACAATATTTTACTGTGAAATAAATAAATAAATAATAAATAATACTGTAAAATGTGAAATCCTGGTAACAATTTACAGTGTATACAACACAATTCTGTCAACACAAAGAAGTATTAAACAACATGGTCATGTTGTGGTCATGGTCAACGATATTAAGACTGCTCTGTGTCTATATGTCGACAGTCAAGTAAGATCATGTAAGCTACATTCTGATCTTGTGAGTTTGATGACATGGTGGTACATGTCTTTCATTATGTATGAAGACTATGCCACATGAGCACGTGCATAGTTCAGGTGGTGTATGATTGAACCTGTGTGATGACAGACAACACCTTGTATATGTAATTCTCAAAATGATGTAAAACAACTTCATTTGCTCAACCTTGAAAGACTATAGATATTTGAGTTTTCCAGATGGTTTTGAATGGGTTTCATCATCCATACAAATTGTTGAATTTCCTCATCCAATAGAAGAGTGTGGCCCACTGAAGTTACAAAATGCAAAATACAGCATGTGTGTTAAAGATGCAGTGACACTATCTGTGTATTTATTTGGTTTGAAAATTGCATTATATCAATATATCAGCCAGGAGAATTCTGTGCCTTCAGAATTCTTTTGCCTGTCTTCAAGATCCAGTCAGAAAGGGACTACAGTGAAATGGACCACAAAAATCTTACAACCTGTAGACCATTTCTCTGCAGTGGCTGTGTAAAGGCCACCATAAAAAGCTGCACTCATAAACATTTTATACAGTGGTCTTCTCAGGCACAATCTGATTATTGCCTGAACATATGGAACAAACACATCTTTCTCTGTGAGTCACTAATCATGTGGCAAATCCTCCCCAAAACAACACATAAGATGAGGTAAATAAAACAGGACTATTTGACTTGGCAGCAGATGTATAACTAATCTTTTGTTGGGGCACAATAGAATGCATGATAATTATTTAATCCTGGCTGAGCTGAGCAACAGATCTACCTTCCTCCAATCCTGCCTTTCCCCTCCGACCCAGACTCTGTCCTGCAGCAGCTTCAGTGACAGATGGGAGATGAAAGAGGGAGCTGGGAGGAACGAGGGAATGAGAACAGGTGGGGGTGAAAACTGAAGAAAAGAAAAGGGTACAGGGGTCAACTAGGGCAATAGAAAGGGGGAGGAAACTTACATATAGACTTGCAGAGGGACAGATCGATGGAAAGATTTTTTCCGTTTCATTGTGCCTCTCTAAATCTGTGTCTCTTTTTGCCAGATGTCGACCAACTCTGTAGCAACGTGAAAAAAGATGAAGATTGGAGCAATGTATAATGATGGTATTGGCATTTTTGAAAATACAATTACTTAACATTTGTTCTGCTGATGTAGCACTGAATTCATCCACATGAATGCAACGTCTCATGTAGAATAGTACATAGAAATGCAGCCTATAAAGGAATTTAATAATTGAATTTAATCAGGTACGGGTTTAGTGTAAATATTCACTTTCTTCATGAAATTGAAAGTTATATTTTATTCTGAAGAGAGGAGAGGGGTGTTAGAACTAAGTAGAATACAGTTTTATAGGTATTCAAAGTGAATAATGCCCTTTCAGGGAAGCTTAGTCTCAGGTTTACGGGCTTCATAAAGAACTGAAGGTAAAAGACCAGCTCACAATGTGAATACAGCTGCCTATTCAGGACCCCAGCCCCCAGCCAGACACTAATGCTGCCCCCTGCCTTCCTGCAAAAGAGGAAGCCCCAGCAGACTGTTGAACTCCTGCTGCATCCCGCCCTCCTCCCCTCCCTGCTGCGGCACGCTGGGCCGGCCCTGGCAGCTGTTTAGCCAACTGAGGCAGAAGGAGCTGCAGGGGAACAATGCAATTTAACTTAACTCAACCTCTTTCTGTGTGTGTGCTTGTGTGTGCTTGCATCAGTATTTTTCACGAGTATTTAATTAAGAATAGAGCCATAGATCTGGCAACCCCCATCCTAAAATCCTAACATCCTTGACTATTGCACCAAAGATCAATTGTGAATATAAGATCATTTTTACCAGTAGTAAAATTGGAAGCGTTTGAAAGAAATCTCTCTGTTAAGTGTCTAAAATGCATTTAACAGTATCATTCTATCCTAAATAAAGACTGAAATATTGACACTGCTCACAGCACAATAAGGCAGGTGCTTGTAATATGTTGCAATGAAAGCAGTCAGACACCTATTATGTTATATTACTACAAATGAAATATTACAACATGATGCATATATGGTGATGTAAGTGCCTTTAGCAGTAAAGGTGTACAAACTATGAAAAAAATGCTTCATCTCCTTTCACTACTTCAGTTCTAACTAAATCAGATTCCTGTCTCTAAGCTCAGCTTTAACTTTTCCTGGTTGTTTTTACTTTCATCACCAGTGTCAGATACTTTTAAGAAGTGTCACTGTCTTTCCATTTTACTGAGTTGGCTCTTTTACCAGTCCTGTTTGGTCATGTTATATGTCTGCTAAAAGCATACTCTGAAATGAAGCTCTAAGCACAAGTTCAAGCATGATCAATGCATGATTCATGCCACTTATCGACTCAAGTGTCTTTCCTGATAGAACTGATTCACAGGAAAACTGAAAGTATGCCTTCTTTAAAAAGTTGCAAAATGTGCTACAGGCAGCTGATATTCAAAAGTTATTGTGCCACCTTTAAAAAACTACTTTGATTGTATGTAGCTACATCTTGTGGATCAGCTCCCCATCAACAGTCTGGCCTCTCAACAGACTGTGCAACGGAGCCCCCTACTGAAATTGACATGAACCTGCAAAACTGGTCTCTTGGACCTTTGTCCGCATGTGGCAACAGTGTCAGATGTGCTTCATTCTAATTCTTCATTTTTTCATTGTCAACACATCCCATAAAAAGACAAACTTACAATGTGTTAGTCTGTCTCTCAGTGCTTTCTGGCTTCCCTATCTTGTCTGTGGCACTCAGCCCCAAGCCCATTCCTACCAACTGAAGATAGAAATCTTTATAAACGGATGACAGTTTCATTTTTAAAAGGCTCAGCAAAACAGCTAGGCATTGTAGGTTTTAGAAAGTGTTTCAGCAGCAGTACATTTGGTGCTCTAGTATTTACAGCAGCAGTACGGTTATGAAGGAGCACCAGTGTTGCTCACTGATGTAAAGATTTTGGGCAATAATGGATATTTCTATGGCATAGAGGTGAAAAAAACATCAGGATTTGGCTACACAGATAATAGGGTCACTCCACTGTTGGCTTTGGTCTTTTCATGGTTTTATTGACAAATAACATACTGAATATCTCCAGCTTTATCCTTTAAGGTCTATGCATAATGTTTATTGTGTTTCCGTTAAGGAACAACCCTGCATCAGAAAACCTGCCAACACAGCTGAAGTCAGTTTAAGCCAAAAGTGCTGCCCCTGAATCCAGATAGACTTACACATTCTGATCACTGGATTTCTGGGTGTCCGATAGAGCACTTTGCAGACTCACAGCTAGGAAAATGACTTGTGTTCTGTTTAAATACATGAGGGGTTTATTCCATTTTTAAAAGAAATTATTGAAACTGTCATATTCAAGTGTTCATGTTTGCAATGTAAAAAACAAAATCTGACAATCACAAACTATTCAGTTACAGGTATTTTCAAAGTATCTAACTTAGCTTTCAGACATATAGACCATATAATGGTCAGGTGCGGAAATCCACTCACCATTACAGTACATGTGATAACCTCCAGACACTGATGCAAGCACACCATTTACAAGGACACACAAATGGATTTGACAGACGGACTTTTTGCATGTCAACATTAAAAGAATGTAAAGGCTTCAAATGTGGTGTATGCTTAATAAAAAATGCATTAAAACGCAAGTGGTAGGAATCTAAAAAAAAAAACCCTCCACATGTTCTTTCTTTATGGCTAACATTGGTTATTTTCTCAATCCACTTTCATGTAACCTCACAGACAGTGATTCAATCAATACATTTCTACGAATACAGTTTTAAAATATAACCACAGAAAATCTCTTGAGTACTATCAAAAAGTACAGTAACCAGCGGTGGAGTCCAAAGGAACTTAAAAGGTTCCTACACCTGAAGGCCATGTATGTAGTCAGTGATACAACTTACTTAACAACATCTCTGTCTGACACTTTGTTGCTATAATGCTGGCCGTCCATTCAGTTTGTCATGCATGAGTGCAATGGCTCCACCCGTGAAGTCTCTGAGAACCTGCACCGTCTCCCGTTGGAGCTGCAGCGACTCGCGCACAAATTCCTGCTGAGTTTCTGCCAGTTGCTGCACCGACTCAGACAGAAGCTCCAGGGAACGTGAAACTGTCTCCAATAGGATGTTGGTGGCGTGCTGCTCTTGAAGGCTCAGTGAAGCATTATGTAGCATGCTGTCTCTCATATTCTGTGAGGGCTGACCTGGCATTGGAAGCGTGGCTGTCGACGTTGAAGGTACAGAGGACGTCTGAGGTTGTGATTGTTTCTGAATGCCATTGTTTCCTTGGTGATCTTCTGTTGGTTTTGCTGCCTGAGTGGAAGGAAGCACGTCATCTCTCTGGTCATCATCTGAGTCTCCAAACGCAGCTTCAGCATCTTAAGTCAAAGAAAAAAGTGTTTATTATTAAACACAAAAATCCAAGTTTTTTTTTCTTAGTTTATAACCAAATCTTGACAGCAACTCACCTTCTGTCGTAGGTACTTCATACTGCACATCGAAGGCAGACTGTGATGAGTCCCCTGCAATATTCAAACATACTTTGTGAGGAAGGTGACATGGATTTGTTCAAAAACACTCGATGTGTGTTCTTTAGACACATAAACTTTAATGATGTTTAGACTGAAATGTAGGTGAGCAAACAGTTACAATTTTTATGAACTATTCCTTTAAGCACTCACTCGTGGTATAGGAGGTTGATGGGGGCATAGATGTCATGTCCACCCCGCCATTTGGTGAGCTCTGCATTCCGATCATATCCTCCTCTTCCATTTCTTCTTCCTCCTCCGGCACATCGTCGTCATCTCCTAGTGGGCCAAAGTCACCTGTGCTCTGGTCTTCCTCGTCCATCTCCAGAATCTGGAGCACTATTTTTTCTGTCTGATTAAGGTCACGGGAAAGACGTGAGTTGAGACCCCTGTTGGGCACTGTCCCTGACCGCATGGCAGCCACTTTCCGCTTGGTGTCACACTTTAGGTCAGACCATTTCTTAATGACCTCGATGACCTCGCGTTGGCACTCCCCAATCTCATTGACACGTGCAGTAATCTCTGCCCATGTGCGCTTCTTTATGTCTGTTGGCACACCACGATTAAATTTTCCTTTGGGGAAAAAAACAAAACGACCGTAAGCACTTGTCCTTAAATGTCATTGTGTCATTGATCAGGTGACATTTTAGCATTCAGATATAGATTTACTGTCATTTCTAGTACAACCTTGTTTCCCAAACCATTTTGTTTTCTCTGCTTAGCTATGTTTATTTTGGTTTTGATTAACTGGCTACTGTCAATCACTCAGCTGTCATTCATTTTCCGGGAACCCAGACATAAAACCTGAAACCACAATCTCTTCATTTAAAAGGTAGATGAAACCATTCTGAAAGGGATAAGCAGTTAAAGACACATACCCACAACAACCATACGATGCTTTCTCACTTCATCCAACAGTATGTGGACTTCACTGAAAGAGAAACGAGCTTTTCTTTTCTTGAATCGAGTGACACTGTCTTGGTTGTAGTACATTGGTGAAGACATCCTCCACACACAGTGTGAATAGGTATCCAGCTGCTGCAGTCTCTGCTGTTCTTCAAATTCTCCAGTCAGTTGTGTCAAGACTGATTAACAACAAAGTTAAGAGTATTAATGGTAAATATGCTCGCGTGTCACAAATGAAATGGTTCATAAACTAAACTTAGCAATTGATATTTGAGACTAAGATTAGACTCTATACACAAAAAGTTGACTTGATGTAAACTAAATAAGTAGTATTGCTACATATAACGTTACACTCAACAGCTGAGTAATGACGATGTGTGCAGCTCTAGTTAGCGTTAGTTTATTGGCTAACCTTAGATAGTGAATGCATATTATTGAGATAATGTAGTTACATGCATGTGTCTAACTGTTCCTACATTAGTAAGAAGTGAAATAGAGCAGGTTTGGCTTGATGATAACAATGTCACAGCAAAGAGTGAATGAACAATGGACGATGCTGTAGTTGCTTTACACACGCGACAGTCTAGTTAGCTAGCTATACCAAGAGCCCAGTGCTAGCTAACTTACAATCAAATGATACCTGCACCCACATAACCCTGAATATTTTAAAAAGCAACAGCTATTTCATTTTCCTCACACAGTGTAACATGTAGTTAACTTAGCTAACGTTAGCTTTAGTCGAATGTTACACAACAGTACACAGTATGTTAACGCTAGCTCTTTGCAGCAACGTTAGCTAACGCTACGTTAGAGTCAGAAATGGCTAACGGTAATGAAGCACTTAGTCCACGTAAGCTCACTTCTCGAGGTGTACCTTAATGACAAAAATATCCAATGAGATGGTGAACATACCCACTAGTCAAAGAAGTTGGGCTTTGGTCCAGAAACGTAATGATAAACTTCCTTATCGACAAGATAGCTATTGTCAAGCTAGCCAATATGAAGCTAACGCTACAGAAAAGATGTCCGGTTAACGATAAGTAGCTAACTAAAGCCGCCGGCTAAAGAATTAAGTTATCGACGAACATAATGATATTAGTGTAAAAAAGCACATGACATTTAATCATTGGTTTCACGTGTAACTTATAACAATAACCACGATAAATCTGGTGATTTGGCCAATTACGTTGCTTAGTTTTATTTTCCCATTGCAACAATGCGCCTTTATTTTGAAGGAGTACACCTATTTCCTGGTGTCGTCGGCTGACTTGACGCAACAACCAACACACACTCACATGCGGAGGAAGTGTGTCAAGCTCAGGAACTCAGTGTGGTCTGAAGTCTCTTATTTCTTGGTGAAGGGGACGTTGGATTGACAAATAATCTGATGTTTCCTGTCAGTGGAGATCACTGTTATCTCAGTTTGTTTTTATTTGTAATCTTTGTAATTTGTAAAAATAGTGTATTGAAAATTATGTAAAAAAAAATCAATACATCAAATGCCTAGTGTCTCTCATTCATATTAGGGAGGTTGTGATTTAGTAGTTTCGAAGCATCATAACCATGTTTTAAACATCACCTGGAGCTGCAATCATTTGCATTTCTAGGTAGAGAAGTCAGAAAGCACTGAGAGAGGGACTCACATATTGTAAGGTTTGTCTTTTTTATGGCATGTGTTGACAAAAAAAAAAAAAGAATAAAGACCAGATTTATTCTTTAAGTAGCATTTTATGATGTGAGGACATGCATTGATATATCTTTGATCATCCTTCACACATAGTAAGTATATAGATTTCAAGTAACATTTTGTGAGAATCGATTAGTCACTGACTAATGACAAGTGCCCAGCGACAGCTATTAGCAGTGCATCAAGAATAAGACTGACACATTTCACATACCCCTTTTATTCCAAATATGGCATAGGTATTTATTTTACCAAGCATTTTCAGTTAAATGACTGTGGCTATAACTACATGGTTAAACACCCTTAATAATGGCAACATGCATTAGTGGCATACACATAGGCTGTATAATATCAATTTACATTTTGTGCTGACATTATCTGGTGCAGGCATTTTGAAATAGTACACAGTGATAGGAAAAGTGATCAGTAAGCTGAGACACACGGTAGATAACGCTATGGCCAAGTTGCACTAGCAACAAGAGACAGCAAATGGAAAAAATATTGGCCTGCCCAACCAAAACTATTACAGAGGAGCTATAGAGCTGTATATATTGAATATATACATTACATGAAAAAACTCAGTAACATTAGGGCAGTTAAAAGGTTTGGTAATTTAGGTATTTATTGTCTAGACCTTCTGGCTGCTGCAGAAAGGACTGGGATTCCAGACATGCGTATATGTATTATATATGCATTGTGCAACATTGCAACTCTGACACAAAACAATGGAGTGTACTAATCATTAAACCATGTTCTGCTTGCAATAGGCTGTGATTCAAACATCTACCTTAGTTTTCTTTAAATTCAAAATAAGACATCCAGTCAGTGGACTTGGGGCTGGTTTCACAAAGACAATTCTATGACTGGAGTATACCAAATAATAAACTTTCAGATATGTGTAAAGCTCTTGTCTATTGGCAAAGACATGGTCCGCCCACAAGTTTACCCAAATTAGACCTCAGGGCTGAATGGCCATGTACAGACTGCCATTTCCCCAACACTCTTGTTAGTTTTGTTGTACCTGTTCAGGTGGGACAACTTACACACTTAAGATTCTTGTGAGCTCACAGCTGTCTTCACTTAGTGTGAACACTGGTTAGTCCACCTCTGCTCAGGTTAAGGTTTGGCAAAGCTTTTCTGAGAATCTACAAGGTCACTAAATTCCATGTGCACTGTCCCATCCAAACAAGTTTAACAAAATAAAGAGGCATAAGACAGAGATGTCAATCTGGCAATCAACAAAGCCACACAGTTCTGAGAAGGGTATCATTGGGGAAAATAGGTGAAAACAACTGTGTGAGTGGCCTTTAAAGGAAAAAAAAAAAGGTCGACCAAGCTACAGCTTTATACTGTCAACCTCTGTTCACTCCAACAGAAAATTTGTATCTCAAAGGAGATTTTTTTACAGTGATGAATGAAGTAGGCTTTTCGGATTCCTGCAGGTGACACTGAGTTGTCACAAAGTGGAAACAAAAGTCTTTGTTTTTGTTTTGTTTAACTGTCCTACGTCATTTTAGCATTAAAACAGTCAAAGAAACCTATTTCCACAGAATCCTCTAAGATACAATCTTTGTGAAACCAGCCCCAGCCATGCAGGAATGGAAGCTTTCACATTAGGTTCTTCACAAATTTCATCGTGTAAAGCATCTTAATGCTGGCCTGCCTCCTCTCGTGCCATTTTGACTTGAGGGCATGAGGCAGATCAAAAGCAAATGCCAAACAAGCTACATCCTTGATCCTCAGCTGTGGGTACCATTGTGAGTGCAGGTTTGGGCTGTTCTAGGTGGGTAATACAGTATCAATTCATTCTTGCACATATTATAGAACAGTGAACGATCCCCCAAAACACTTGCATTACATTAACATTTTAAACAAACCTGCACACACAAGGGATTTGCTGAATAACAGGAAGTTATAGGGATAGTTGAGAAAATATTTTGTACTGTGTAAACAAAGTGGTTCTGTATAACAAGCAGGAGAGACCTCATCTGGACTCAAGAGTACATGGTCAACTGAAGCCACTGAAAAGAGACAAGAGCAGAGAAGATGACTTGATGTAAACAGTGAACTGTTCCTCTCAACTCAATCAAATCCTTTTAAAAATCTGAATTCCAGTCAGGCCCCACTGATATTTGAAATAACTGAGATCACTTTACCTCCTGAACATTGACTTTGATAGTCCCATTGTTATCCTTATCCAGGGTTTTGAAGGCACCTAAATCAGAAACGAGATTAAGACTCCTTAACACCTTCAGTTTATGAGTCAATCATTCTTATGACACAGATACAAGCTGCTAAAACAAAAAGAATGTTTATTTTAGGACTGGTTTTTCAAACTTACGGCACATGGCATCCAGCCTCACAAGGCAGCCGATGTAGTTGTCAAAATCCATGTTCCCATTTTCATCGCTGTATCTACGAATAATCATCTGGAACAGCTGGTCATTGAGAGGGAAGCCTGAGGAAGAGATGAAACCACTGTGCACTATTAAACCATATTTATACAAAGGGTGCACATATATAGAGCAGTAAGTACCTAGTATCATATTGTAATCATTAAGCCATTACACAGCAGCTCAAAGATGAGGCTTTCTATAGAGTTCAGAAACATTTGACTTATATTTGACTGGCCATATCTATCAAGGTGGTGGAATACTGATCAAACAGTTCATTTATTTAAATAGTCTTCACTGGCCATGACGAGATAGTAAAATTATGCCGGCATGAGCTAAGTCAAACCTGCACTCACAAATTCCACATTTGCTAGAATAATAATAATGATAAAATGATCATGTTAACATGTAGGCTTCTGGCTTATGAAACAACTATCCAGATCCAATCTCTATGTGTAAACATGCACAGCCACATGACTGTTGACGGTTTATCAAAAACCCTTTTGTTAGTTTTTACTACATCCATGACTATCACCTAAACTCTGGCTGTTACTAATGTTATCAATAAGGCTTCGTTTTCCCTTTTCGGTGGCTGTGCAAACATTTGAACAACAGTTGGAGAAATTAAAAATAAAACAACTCACCAGCAGCTTGGAAAGCGCTGGGCAATTCATCTGCACTAATGACACCGGAGCCATCCCTATCATGGGATTTGTACACTCCCTAAATAACAACAAAGTATATAAAGCATTATGCCATTTGAAAGTTTCGCAGTAAGCTGATTCACAACTTAGAAAGAGTAAAAGACAACCTACAGATGTCAATATGGTTGTAACAACAATTCTTCTCGTTATTTTAAGGTATTTGACAATTGATTATTAATGTTTTTCTTGTATACTGTATGCTTGATTCAACAAGCACCAAATACATGTGTCATATCACTGACAGAGTATGTTGCTACTAAGATTCATTTGAGAGGAAATCAAATGATCTGTTCCACATGTAGCCAATTTTATAATGTGTGCCCTTCAGTAATTACAGTATACAGATTTATGTCTGTGTAAAACAAGGTAATTAATCAAAATAAGGACACGTTTGGTACACTGTACATTCAAATCAAAGTCATTCCTAAAATGAATAAACAGCTAATACCGTACATGCTTTAAGCTAGTTTCTTCTGTGTTCACTGTTACTGGAGATGATTAACATTGGCCACAGGAATGTAAGTGTGCAGCACAGAAACAGATGTGTTGGACAAATGAAACAGGCCTGCTGTACTTGCCTGCCACTTCTTTATATTGTTCCAGAGGTGTTTGAATTCGTGAAAGCCAAGTTTTCCAGTGCTGTCACTCTGAAACAGCATTAAGGACACCAAATATCAAGTCATTGAGACTCCAGCTTAGACAAACAGTTGCTTTACTTGTGGGCATGCTGTATTTGCCCAAGGCGTATTTTTCATGTCTTCCTCATTCGTATAGTATGACTTGTTCACAGAACTACCATTGGGGTTCACACTACAAATGACAAGAATCACATAACTCACATTTAGCCACCTTTACACTCTTTTCTAGTTAGTCTAGAGATATAAAGCTATGAAATTTGACAGTTTGTCCAAATTTTTGAGTTGGAGCAATGTGTCCGAGGAAATCTGATCGCATCTGTTCAGTGCTTATCCCTCACACATTTCCAGATCATTTGTCCTCACCATCCAATGCTGCAGGTCAAGGGAGTGCAGGCTTAGCTCAACTGTGGAAATCTGTTTTCTGTTTTTGAGTCATAGCAGCAACTAGCCTCAATGTTTAAATGTATGTCTGCAGCCTTAATGAGCTCTGGGCGTGATGGAGTCTGGTGAGCTGACACATCCCTTTTCACAGTCAACTGTTGATGTATTTCTTGTGTTCTGTATCTCTACTGTGCTGTCACTGCCAGCTTCATACTATCACCTGGATTACAAAACACATGAAGTTTTCTAATGATAGAAAGGATACATCCATGACTGCCACCATGCTCCTGCAAGACTCAATGCTGAAGCCGTCTGTCTTCAGGTCAGCATCTGAAAAACAAGAAAAGAGTCATTCACCTGTTGTATATCTCTTTTAAAGATACATAAAAATGTGCAAATAATGTCAAGGAATGAATTACAACAGAGTAAGGTAGACTACAAGTACTACAAGAAATACACAGGGATGTGTAAGAGAGTGAAGAGACATGTCTTACGCTTTCCAATGATTCTGTTTAGGATGTTCATCAGCTCGGATGGGCTCACTTCCATGTCCTATATGACATAAACTCAACATTATAAACGTCACAAAGCCAATATAAACCTGTATAGACACCCAACTGCATGGTGTTACAAAATGGATGGAGAGACATTCTTTGAACAGTTAAAACACCCTTTAGACGAATATGTTTAATATTTGAGATTCTTCAAAAGAGCCACCATTTACCATGATGACAGCTTTGCATACTGTTGGCATTATCTTCACCAGCTTCATGAGGCAGTCACCTGGAATTGTTTTCAGGGTGGAAATAGGTGGAATAGGTAGAATTTCTTTTCTTTTCATTTGAGACCATCAGATGTGTTGTGCTGAGGTAGTGTTAGTATAGAGTAAATAGCCCTATGCAACTGCTGTAGTAATTGATATTATAATGGCAAGAACCACTCAACTAAGTAAAGAGAAACAAGCATAACAAACTAATAATAACTTCAAGGCATGTTGGTCAGTCAACCCGGAAAATTTCAAGAACTCTATATGTGTGCAGTCGCAAAAAACATCAAACACTATGATGAAACTGGTCATGAGCACCAATCCAGGAAGGGAACACCAAGAGTTACCTCTGCTGCAGAGGATAAGTTCATTAGTTCACCAGCCACAGAAATCACAAACTAATGGCACCTCAGATTAGAGCCCACAAAAATGCTTCACAGGGTACAAGTTTGAGTTACAGACACATGTCAAGGAAATGGACATTAGACCAGAGGAAATCTGTACTTTGGTGTGATGAGTCAAACTTTGAGATTTTTGGTTTTATCCTCTGTGTCTTTGTGAGATGCGGAGAAGGTGAATGGATGCTATCTGCATGTGTGGTTCCAAACGTGAAGCATGGAGAAAAAGGTGTCAGGGTGTGAGGTGCTTTGTTGATGACAATGTTGGGGATTTATTCAGAATTCAAAGCACATCTAACCAGCATGGCTACCACAGCATTCTGCAGCGACATGCCATCCCATTTAGTTTGTGCTTGGTGGGACCATCATTTGTTTTCAATGTCCAAAGGAGGGCTGCATCAGATGACATGGCCTTCACAATCACCTAACCTGAACCCATGGTTTAGGATGAATAGGGCCGCAAAGTGAAGGAAAATCAGATAACAAGTCCTTGGCATATGTGGGAACTCCTTCATGACTGGAAAAACATTTCAGGCAAATACCTCATCAAGGTGGTTCAGAGAATGCCAAAAGTCTACAAGTTGTCATCAAAGCAAAAGGCGGCTACTTTGAAGAATCTTAAATATAAAAATTACTTATTATAAAATTCCACAAGTGTTCTTTTAAAGTTCTGATGTCTCTGGTATTTATCTACAATTTGGAAAATAATAAAAAATAAAGACAAGAAAAACATTGATATATATATATATATATACACTGTACACATAGATAGTGTTACTCCACAAAACAAGAGATATTCAAAAAGTAGTACAGGTAGACATAGCACTCACTTCTCCTGCGAGTTGCTGGAAGACTCTGCGAAACTGTTTCTCTTCATCGCTCTCATGCTGCTCTGCATATACAGCTGGCCTTCGTGGTGGAGGCTGCGGGACAAAGTAACAGCAGACATTAGAATCCAAAGTTGGCAAAAGAGTGATGGGCAGAGAGAGCTCGTAATGTACTGACTGTGACTCACAGGTTCATTAGGCACAAACTGGGCTGGGTCAATGTTGCTACAAAGAGAGGATCAAAAATAAGGAAAGAAGTTAAGCCAAAAAACACCTATTTTGACTTAGACAGGTACTTTGTGTAGATTCTCACCTGATAACATTAATGAGGCCACCCATGAACTGCTTGGCATAAAACATCTTGTCAACTGTGAATGCAGAACGCAACAAAAAATTAAGCAAAAATCAAACACCACCTGGGTCCAGATTTCTTAAAACACTCCTTGACTAAAGATCTAACACTTTGGGACCATGATAAGTTTTCTGCATCTATGGAGTTGGGGGAATGAAACAATTTGAAATTATGGCAGCAGTGATCACTGCTGCACTCACAATGATTTCAGTCAAAACAAAACGGTATCAATTAACAAGATCTTAATATCAACCTGCTGCACCTTAGTTTCCTCAAAAGAAAGTGTGTTTCAATTATTACAATACAATAATGGAACAATAAGAATCAGTAAACAGGAGTGGATGGCATATAAAACGTTAACATGACACACAACATAATGCGAATGCCAATGATTACAAATAAATGGTGGTTGGTTTTAACGTTGTCCACTATTCGGGTCTGCCACGTTTAAGCTATTTTAACCGTTTTGTTGTTTGAGTAGGCCCTGGTTGAGCTTGTTATCTGTCGAGCAATGGCATGTCCTGTGTTGTCTTGGATTACACTGTTTGATTAGCGGCACACCCACTGGCCCCCTCTTAATATTTTTTCCTGTTATGGAAAAATATGCAATGCCCCACCCAGAAAGCGAAAAATAGATCCTAGTGCATCGTTTGTTTATAATGACGTGTTTGAACTTTAAAAAGCCCACTAGTAAGAAAAATGTGAGCTTTTTAAAACTGGGTAAATTAACGTTAATCCCGCACAAGACAGAGCTACAGCACATTAACATCAACCTTACGGTGGAAGATTAGCGTTTAACAGGTTAGCTGTTAATGGCATAATCAGTTACGGCGGATTAAAACAGATAAAACTTTATCAACAAACCGTGCAACCTCTGAACAGTGCGGATTTTAACCAGGGCGTACTGACGATAGCCTGCAGCTAACTAACTTTAGCTTTGGCTAAGCTAATTTACACGGCTAACGTTACCGTTAGTTACGGTGTCTCACTAACTCAACAAAACTCAAAATTGCTATGTTTAACAATTATCTACTCCAACACTGTTTTTAAGAGAAAAATACTTTGGTCAACTAAAACTCGGTGCTTGTATTTACCGTGAAGCAGCAGCTGTGTGTGAAGTTGTTAGCCGAGTTGGTGAGTTTCACTACTGTCCTCAGCTGACAGGAGGGTCAGTCAAACACGCCCCGACTGAAGCTGCAGAGAGGAAGTTGACACGAGAGGAGCTCCCACAGTTGTTTCCGTCTTTGCTTCGGGTTTCAGTGAAGAAGATTCCTGGTTGGCTATGATGCGACACACCTCAGTTATTCTGTAAAAACTATCTGGAGTTTGTTTGTTCTAACAGTTATTGAAGAAGTACTTTGAAGTCGATTGAAAGTAAATGTCAAGTGTGTGCAAGTGTTTATTTTGGACATGCGCAGTGCAACGTAAACGCTGGTAAGATACACCAGTTTACGAGTTTAAATGTCACAATTATACATTTTATTGTTGTTAAAGCTATGAACATTATTTGTCATTCTTATGTCTCATCAAATGACGCTGGAAATCATTTCTGACGGACATTTCATGTGCGGTACAGAGATTCATGTACCGTCTTAACACGACACTTCCGGGACAGACCATTAACGTCGTCACGGGTCTAAATCTTTGTTTTATTTCTCCTTTCGTCTTTAAATTTCTCTATATAATAATTTATTTTTGCGCGGTGTGTGAACTCAGTTAAAGCCCGTCCCTGCCACCATCTGGTGTGGAGGATGAACCGCGGATGCTATTTAATAAAATATACAGTTCTAGTCTACGGTTCTGCTATTCTACTTATATGTTTTCTCTATACAAACAGACCTCCCGGCGATTCTAGTACTTTGAGTTTGTTGCCTTTCCCCCCTGAGGAAAAACAAGTCATTGACTTGTTCTGTACTGGCTTCCAGACCAAAATTAAATTGTCAATAAAGGTTTGGTTGTTTTTATTTATAGTGTCTTTATCTTTTATGGTATCACTGTAATATGCAGTATTCATAGGATTAATGGAAGCAATATAGTGTTGATGTTATATTTATAAAGTCTTCTCTTTTAGAAACTCTTTTAGTTTCCTCTATACTGATAACAGACACACAAAGAATGATTACTACTAACTGTGCCAAAGTAAAGTGTGTTAAGGAAAAAAACTGCCGTATACCATCATTTAAAAAACAAACAAACAAACAAACAAACAAAAGCATAGGTTCAGTTGGCCCTTGAGGAGAAAATCGAGGCTCATTTTCATCACTTAATAATGGTCTTTGTTCTTTCATCTGATTGTTGCTGACTATACATTTTTCATACAGAAAACAAACATTCAGACGTACACAAAAGTGTTTATCCTTTTACAGCAACAACAACAACAACAGGATGCAGTATATGAACAACATTTAACAAGGCTGTTGTTTTATGCAATGATAACATCTTCTGATAGTTTGGGTTCAAAGTTGATCAGTCATAAAATCAATCAAGCTTATAATGATCAGAGCTGTAAATAAAACACAGCAATGAAGAGATCAACAAACAAAAAAACCCTAGAATATCATAATATAAAATACATAAAGATATCTGTGTGTATCTGTATGTGCAATACCTTTATTAGCAAATATTTTGGTGTGTATGTTCTGGTGTTTATAGAGCTGTGTGTGATACTGCTTGTTAAGAAGAGTTTGCACGTGTGCTGCTACGTCAGTTGTGTTCTTATGAGTGAAGACAAATTTCTCCTAAGGGAGACAATAAATACAAATCTAATCTAATCTAAACAGAATATCACAATTTAGGTTCATATATGGGCATTACACAGATAGTGAATTGCATTATGTTTTCTGTTCGTAGAAAATATAGATTTACTGTATGTAATGTATGCTGTGCTTCTCTCACTGAGCCTGATTTTATAATAGTTTTGTCCCAGGCATTCGTATTGTCCGTCTCTATTGCAGGTTTATAACAGAGAAAGAGCCCTCTGATCAGGAAGGTCAGTCACTTTCTCATTCTGCTAACTACTACTGTATGCTACAGTAAGTAAATGACACTGATCTTCCTTTAACTGGGGACTCACGGAGCTCCTTCATTGACCCAGGTTGGTCCCTGGACCCTAGTCTGAGAACCATTGTATTATAGTGACAGCTAAGGCCCCAGTGGAGCTTCAGCAGGATGTGTTTCCTGTCATATAGCTGTTTTCCCTGCCATAAATCATTCAGTATGACATTGCTATATCTATAAATGAAAGATTTCTTTGGAGAAGAATATTTTATGGCAGTTAAACAGTTTCACAGAGGAGCTGGAATGCTGTTAAAAAGCCCTAACATTCCCTCTGAAGATTTGCCAATGGACTTGGGGCATGTTTAAAAATGATTGCATACCACATTGAATAATTAAACACAGCTTAATGAGAACGGAGAGAAAATTGTGTTTTCATTTATTTTGACAAAATCCTATTCTCTGATAATTGGATCATATAAGCAGTGATTACCCCATACTTGTAATGGATTGTGTCAAACTGCCAAGGGAAGTTTTTTTGTTCTCAGATCAGGACTATGTAGAATAATATCAAGGAAAACTGCTTTTGTTTCTGCAGATGGGGAAGAGCCTGAAGTAGTCACAACACCCCTAATCAGGGGACTATCAAGCGCTACCGGGGGATCTCTGTCCCATCATTTACTGTCATTTCTTTATTGTCCATCCACTAATAAGACACAAAAATGCCAATATATTATTTAGAAACTAAATCAAATGCTACAGTTTATTCATTCTAGTTTCAAGTTTCACTTTGCAAGAAGATACATCAGTGTTTACAGTTGATCAGTTTGCAATCTTTATCGGCTTACATATCAGAATCCAAAGCTAGCAAGCCGTCTTCTGTCTTTTAGCTTTAAAGAAGATTTTTCTGAAATTCCTGGCCAACTGGCATAGTTGAATATGAAAAATGTGAATATTGGCACAAAGATAAAATGTCCACTTTAATGATCTGCCTTTCCTACCACAGCTCCACACAGGCCGGGAGGGTCAGCCACAGAACAGCACCTCCTTCTGGTTTAACTGGCACAACATGGGATTGAAAACCAGCTGAAGGGCAGAAGCTGTTTGTTCACCATGCTGCCAATGTGGCACCAAAGGCATTCAGAAATGACAGTTGATGGTCTTTCGACATGTGTGTGTGCCTCACAGACTGTGTGTGCCTATAAATGCAGTACAAAACCAGCAGGTGGAGTCAGAGAGCACTTTATAGAGCTGAATTGTAGCCAACACATGACTGTATATTCTGCATTCAGCATGTAAATACTTCAGGTCCAAGTCATTTGCATAAAGGTTGATCTGTCTACAGTTTGCTGAATGATGCCATGCCGGATGTCACTGTTTCCTTTACTGAGGTGAACCTCTCTGAACTGCTTTATTTTAATCAGGTCTATACTGTCTGTCTGTATCATCATCATTATTATTATTATTACTATTATTTTGTTATAGTGATATGGAGGTTGGCATCCAAAATTGACATTTTAAGCGTGACAGTTCCTGATAGATTACAATATTTTTTTCACAAATCACTTTGCAAGAGGACCCTCCACACACACCATTCAGCAACAAACTAACCAGGTATACTGACGTCAATCAGATGTTTGTGCTTATAACCTTTAGAATCTTCTGAAAATCTCTCCTTGCAAACATTGCAGAAAGAAATTGTCCTGGCTCCATTCATCACTGTCTATTTTCACTTTCACTGATTTTCTATAAAATGGAATGGCTGTATAAAATGTGTATTTATCCAGGCAAGTGTTCTGAGTCTCTGCACTTTGACTTCCAAGAAACTGGCAGAGTTTGTCTCAGAGCTGCTCTGTTTTTATCATAGCTTCATCTCCTCTTAATCCCTCGTGGCCAGCACTATCATGGTTGCCTTGACAGTGCAGACACTTCGCCTGCTCTCTCCTCAACTGATAAGTCTCAGTACTACTACCCTCTACTCTCACCCCAGACAGAAATAGGATTCATAAATACGGCAACATGTCCACGAACAGTGTATCGATTCATGGCTGCTGCTGCTGCTGCTGCTGCTACTGTTTGCAATAATGCTCAATTTAAAAAAAAAAAAAAAATCTGCCACTCAAAACTTCATGTGTAAGTGTTTCTGAGGAAAGTTACAGCTGTGACAGAACTGCATATAATCTGCCAAACAACATGCTCGAGTTTCACAACTACCTTTTATTAGGTTGATAAATTATATATCAGTTCAGGCATTGCATCACTGACACCTGCCTTGATTCTGTCAATGCACTATTGTTGCTGCAAACAAAACATCCCATATGCCAGTGACTCGCTGTGCAGTGCATTATACTGAGGGATGCATCTTCACATGACATATACTGCATATGAAAAATAAGTCATTGTGAAAATGCATGTGTTTCAATATATCTGGAGGGTAACCTGTTATTTAAGATGTGATAATATATGATGTGCAGTGCAGAAACAGTGATATCTATCCTTCAGATCCCACTCCAGCTAAAATTACTCCATCCATGAAATAGAGGTATCCATGGTTACATCAGGAGCCATGTTAAAGGGTGCCTCAGTGTATCTCTATTCTTTAGCAGTTCCCACCTTTTCCCTCATTCATCATTTGAAAGAAATCACTGTGCCACCCCAAGGTTTCCGACAGCTATGATTTGGTTTTGCAAATGAGATTTTGCAGTGAATCATTTCAATAACATTGATGAAGATAGACTGGCTATTAAATGTCTCTAAATTATGAATGCAAACCATATTACACCTGCAGTTACCTGCTTGACTTTGAGGGAGTGAAATGCCGAGCTTATGTAGTTCAGCACTACAGAGGCTGCAGACTGAAATATTGTATAGGAGCATCCCCAATACGACGTATTTGCAGTCTTCAGAACAACCTGTTACCTTGACAACGCAATTTTATCATTCAAGCCCATTGCTACCTTCTCTCAGGAATCAAATGTGCCTTAAATGTATACTGCTGCAGGGTTTTACACCTCAATTCAAGGTAGAAACGAGACATCGGATGGTTGAGAAGTGCAGAAAATTTTGAATTATGATTTCACAATGTAAGATGATTTTCTTGCCTTTACAATAGTAGGAGGGTGCTTTTGGTTTAAAATGCTCAACAAAAAGCAGGTTGAACAGCGAGATTAACGCAGATACTGGAAGGTAAGGTTTTAAAATAACTCAATTAAGACTGAAAATACTGTTGTTTTTCATTGCAAATGACATAAAAGATATTTCGATCATTCCAAATATTTCTGGAATGGCATGGCATTAGGTTGGACACACTGATTAGAGATGAGTTCATAAATTCAAACTGGCAACATATAATTCCCAAAATACCAGTGACCTCAGGGTGGTTACTATTTCCAGTGACTTACTCATGCAGTTATATGCCTAATTGTCAGGCCATATTTGCAAGCAAGTTAGTCATTCTGACAATTGTTATGCAAACTACATGCAAGCTTTCCACAATTCAATCCATCTGCTGCTGTGTCTCTTTCACTAAGTTCCACAAGCATCCTGGAAGGAATTCAAATGGTCTTCCAAAGGTACCTAAATCAAATTAATAATTTTGTCTCTGCAAATCCAGAACATTTAGCAAAAGTGGACGCTAAGATGTGACTGAATGTTCTCCTTTTCCAAAAATTTCAAAACATTTTCTTTAGCAGAACATTTTTCTCCAGCAGATAATTTTGACCACGTGTCAAAACCAGCACATTAATTAGATTTTATTTCTATTTGTTTACCTGTATAATAATAATAATTTCAGTTGTGAAATTTTCATTTATTGGCATCAGTTCGCTATATGAATTGATGGTCTACATGCTGTAATCTTACAGCTTTCTTCACACTGCAACACTGCCAGGACTAACAGTTTTGTGGAGAAAACATACGAAGGCTAAAACATATTGGGACCAACCTTTAAAAAACCACCATTGTATATTATGTTTCAGTTCAGTTTTCAGTTCAATGTAAAGGTCACTAAAACAACAAGTTTGCAGTGGACATGACCTCAGTATAGCTACAGTCCTGCATATGTGTGATGTCACCTTCCTCGCTTGTGTGGCTGAGCTCAGAAGATTAGGGATGTATTTGCTGGATAGCGAACAAGGTCGAACAGTGTAGGAGGAATGGCTGTGTGCTGGATGGCTCATGGACGTCATTACATAAAAGTCATGGCAGTCTGACATGTAGCAGAAGTTTGAATTGTTTTCACTAACTTAACTGTGGTTCTATGTAGAAGTGAGAGACTGGAGACTGCGAGAGAGCTCATTTAGAGTGTTGCATTCAATGATATAAAATATAGTATATGACTTATGAGTGCTTTTTTATTGGGTTGTGCACCAATAATCTAGTGTCAGCCTGATTTAAGTTGTGTTCTAACTAAAGTGATGGCATGTACTGATCATCTCATTAACATTAAATGAATAATTACTGTTTGTACAGCCCAGCTATACATGGCTTAGAGTGACGTACGGTACCATTACTGGCTCACATCAAATATCAGATGTTAGTCAGTCATATTATCCACCTCTGGTTGGAGGTTCCTCTCTAACCACAGCTACAGAGAATTCTCAAATTAAATCTTATTTATTAAACTTGATTAAACAATAAAAGTCTAATCAGTCTCAGAGTTGCTGTGCTATGAATAGTGTAGTGTGTCACCCTGCCATAAGGAGTCTGTAACACTGGAAGGTTTTCATTACCCTGCAGGGGTTCAGTGGAGAGTTTGAATGTCCTGCAGTGGTCTGAATGTTCACTAAAGGGAACAATAATCCTGCTTTTTTTAGCCATGCTAACAGCAAGGTTGTATGGATAGTTCACCACTTCTGTCCAGACTGAAATATCTTAACAAATATGGGATGGATTACCATTAAAATTTAAACAGACATTCATGATACCCAGAGGATGAAGCCACGGTGATACCCTGACCTTTCCTCTATTGCCACCATGTGGTTGACAAGTGTGGTCTTGAGTGAAACGTCGCAACAGCTATTGGATGGACGCCATGAAATTTGATTCAGACATTCATGTCCTCTCCATGGTGAATTGAAATAACTTTGGCGATCACTTAACTTTTCATCCAGCAGTATCATCAGGTCAAAAATATAATTTGTCAAATACTTTGGTCAAATACCTGTTAAACTATTTAGCACAGACACAGCCCCAAAACATTGTGTTTGGTGCTAATCGACAATTCTCAGTATGCTGACACACTAAACTAAGATGGTGAACATAGTAAACATCATACCTGTTAAACATGAGCATGTCGGGGTGTTGACATTCTAGCGGCCTCAAAAGAATAAATAAAAATACCTGTGTGGGTGTGCTGGGCATATACTGTAGTTGTAAAAATAGTGGATTTCCCTTGCTCCCGTAATCTTTCAATTTATTTTGTAGTGAAACCGCCTGTGTTTAAAGTGCGAGCACAGAGAAGACAAACATTTAAGGCTGTGTCTTGGATGCTTAACTAAATGAAACAAAATGTTCCTGTTTGTAGATGGGCTCTGACCAAAGTCACTACAAGTCTGAAGTAACAAAATAGGCTTTTAAAGCTAAACAACATAATGAGGTACTACATGCAGTACCCATGATCTAACACCCTACCCTCAGTAAACAAACCAACCATCAAATAAATTCAATTAAATCAGGTGTGAAATTTATGCTGCTTTTCACCACATAATTGTTGCTTATTCTGATTCGTCATTGAAAGACCATTGTGTCCATGTAAACACAGCCACTGTTCACATTTGATATGTGCTCAGATTCAGCACTCCAGAAATCGATCTATTCATAGAACATGTTGGTTGCAATTATATAAACACTCGACCTTTCACTCAAGAGAGACAGAGTAGAGGGACAAGGTGGAGAATAAAGGGAACAGAAGACAAGTGATGTTAAAATGAACATTTATAATGACTCTTTGTTGCCGTCGCAAAAATAATCTTTAAAAAACAATTCAATTATTAACACTGAAATGCTGACTTCACTGGTAGTCCACGAGTCATAAAACACAACTCACTGAATTTCTTTTACAAACACAGTACTACAGTTACATTAAATAGTCATTACCGTTAAATCTATTAATGAATAATGCTCAAATAAACTAATAATAAAAACAATGACACTTTTAAAATCCTCTCATTCCCTCACCATAGTAGCTGTTGTCGTTTTATCAACAGTGTATCATTTAGAAAATATACTGCTTCTGAGATGTTTCTCTGACAAAAGCAGAAAACAGACTGGCAGCATAACAATAATGGTGCATGAGCTCAAACGTCGTACAATTAGGGTGATGTTTTTCAAGGGGAGTGGAAATGGGACGTAACCATTCCAGTGATCTAACATTTAGTTATGTAGGCTGGCTGCCTTTTGGCTCAGTATGGAATTATTTGGCACACTTGCTGACAATATTTGCCATAAAAAGCTTTCACACTTTTTCTAAAATGGCACAAGAAGACATTTTCCTCTCATTTCTGAATATATTCAGAGGACTTTTTCATTTTAAAAGACATAGAAATGCTGTCCTAGAAAGCCCTTTAGGTAGTTAACACTGTGGACTTTCACAGATTCTCCTCGTCACAAACGAAAGACAGAGCTGCTGTCATCAATATCAAAGAGAAATGTACCCAATCAACATCACTTTTCTTAGGTTGGAATATTTGATCTTATGCTGTCAGTCCATTTTTTTCTGAGATGGAAAGAACAGAGGTCAAACGAAGTAAAAACCAAACCCCGAAAGAAAATTTACAATGACGTGAAAATGGTTGCAAGGTACCGGCATGCTTTCTTCAGTTTACACTTAAGCAAGCGTTCAACCCTGCAGAATAGTCCAGATAACCAGAAAACAAAAGAACAGTCTCGCAGAGTTTGACAGTAAAATTGATGTAAAATATCCAACACATACATGAGTTCTTGGGGATGGAGAAGGTCAACCAAGTTCATGGGAGGTTCAGAGGGTCAAAGACAAAAATGGCCTCATATCTGGTTGGCAAAGAATCCTGTATTTTCTCAGACGTAAGGGCTCAGAAATACCTTAATCCGTTTAAAGGGCGGACACAGTAGCAGGTGCTCAGTGGGATGAAACACAAATCGTGATATCGTGTCGGCTGAGAGAGTGACATCCAGGGAGAAGAGGTTGTAAGAGAGGAGCAAGCAGCCTTAGCCAGTTTGTAGCTTTTTAAAACCAGTCCTAGCCTTCTTGTGAAAGGGCTCCATGGGGGCGGATGAACGTCCAGGACACATTTGGAGTGGAAATAAAAACAAACATAACAGCTTTTGGAATGATACGGTAATTAGTTTGGCATTCAGATGTGAGCAATAAATGCAATGACAGGGATTTGTCGCACAAAATAATGAGAGAAATATCATTCATGTAACTAGGCCACTCAAAGTCTAATAGGTTTCCTCTGTGACTTTTATCATGTTGAGGTGGCAGAGGCAATCTTCATTTTGCTGGTGCCGATTATGTCTCTTTATGATCCGACTGTTAAATCAGCCAGACCTTGAGCTTGCATCCCTCAGTAGCTTCAGCCCAGTGCTTCAATCCCAATTTGCTGAAGAAACGAAAACCATTTTCTAATTTTGTAATTTAAAGCAAAAAGAGGATGCAAAAGGGCAAAAGTGTACACATCGCTCCTGGTTTCACGTTAGTTAAAAACAAAGCACTCAGTGGTTGACACAAACCTCTGCTGAAGGGAATGTGAAGGAGAAGCCTTCAAGTGAGGAAACAGGTGCTACTTTTCTATTTTGTCTGAGACTCCAGCCCTTTCCATCATTCATGAGACCCAACAGGATCAGGGAATAAATAAATAAAAGTAACATCAGAGCAACAGCAAAGAATGGCAAAAAAAATCAAATAAACCATTGAAAGCCAACATGGTTTGCTTCATTTCACACCCAATATGACCCACTGATCAGTAAAGTGCATTTATGCAACACCAAACAAACAAGATAATGTTGACAGCGAATCGGAAGTTGTGTTAAAACATATCTGGTTCATGACTGTGGCCGTGTGAGGCCTACCTGACTATAGCTGAAATCTGTTATTGACATAGATATTAACTCTACATGTATTTGACATTCCTGCCCTGAATTTACATTAAAGACTGAAACATTCGACAGAAAAAAAAGAGTAAATGGGTACATTCATAGATTAGATCTGGGCTTTCAAGCTGTGACATAAAAAAAAACCTAAACAGGTTATGGGACAGGTTATATGAGGTTCAACCTGTTTGTAAAAAAAATGCATGCTTGATATCCTAAAAAAGCAAAACACAAGGAGCCAATGCACTGAATAACATTTTCACGTTTGCTTGTTTCACATTTTAATACTCCTCACTGTACCTAAAAATCAAAATATCTTCTCTGATGATATGTAGAGAGATGAACTTCATTGATGAGAATTGGATCTGAGATGTATGTGTGTGCGTGTGTGTCTTTTTTTTTTTTTTGGGCCAACATGACAATAATGAGCTCCCTCCCAACTCACGACATAAAAAACAACTTTTTTTTTTTAACATGAGGCGAGTAAACTTAAGTGCTTTACATTTGACTGCATGCAGCGTTATGTCTTTGAATGTTGCGAGACACCTCGCAAATTTTTGTAATTTTTTTTCCTCCATAATTTACTTTGATACCATGCAATAGAAGACGTGCAAAAAGATAACACCTAACTCCACAAACACATTTTTGATTGTTAATGGTATGTTATGAATGCTTATAACATGTTATGCTTAGTCCATGCTGGCCTATAGAGACATTTGTGAGACAGCAGTACTTAAGCCACAGGTCAAACAAACACACAAGGGATGCATGGAGTGTAAAACAACATGGATCCATAAAAATCACAATCTTTAACTCTTACTCTATGTACCTATGGGATAAAACAATGCACAAAAAGTTCTTTGTCCTTTGTTTTCTTAAGTAATGTATTTGATTATCTTTTCTTAACTTAAGAGACAGTGTTTGATTGGCACTTGATCAGCACTTCTAAACAAGTTATTGATATCTAACATTTGATCGCACATCTACAATTTCAGAAGCTGCGGAGGTCTAGTTTGGCACAGGTTGTACTATGGAGTCTATTATTACTTTTACTATCTTACCAATACTGTATAGTATTCTATACACCTCGTTTTATGCTCCAGCCTTTTAGAGCATGTTTCTAATCAACAGACCAGACATCTTTTCAACTAAAATATTTTGTATAGTTTACTTATCAAATAGCAGCATTTTCATAACTTACAAAAAGTACATGTAAACCTATTCATTCAAAATCTTAGTAATTTCAAAGGTTCATACAACAGACATAAAACACAAAACAGGACAACATGCTACTATATTGCTTCCAATATTCTTTACATTTTCTTACTGTCAAACTAAATCTTCAATGACAGAAATATGGACACCACCGGTTGATGATGAGTCATCATAATGCACAAACAAATCGCGAAGCTAATCTTAATCAGGCTTAGTTGGCACTCTCATCATCCACACAAATATAACATAGTTCACATTGTATCGACAACGCTGGACTGCATTTGGACTACAAACTAGAATAGCTACAATAAAGTACATATAGATCATATGACATGACATATTGTATTCCACAGAAATGAATTCTAGTCATTTTCAGATAAGAGGATATGCATAAAGGATGTCATTGTTTCGGCTTGAGGTCACGAACAAGTTCCCACCTTACTCTCGCTATCTTATGCATTCTGTCTTTACTATGCTTTGTTTAGAGGCTGAAACTCGAGCTCAGTTTGTTCAGCCAACGTGTGAATATTTATTCAACCAAGATTTGCCTTCTTTTGGAAGAAAAAAACAACACTTTCTCTTCCCTTAAAAGGCCATAGTTCACGGTCTAAGCTTTTCTAAATCCTACTTGTTCTTCTTATAGAGGGAATTTGATACTTTGAGCTAACGTTGCTGGTTGGTCTTGTGGGTGTCACAGTTTTGGAGGCAGGTGTTTTCTGTGCATTTTAGCCTTGTGAACTCTACGGCCTGGGAAAATATTTTCATACCCTTATGACCTATAGTGCATAACTCCCACCAGCAGCACACCCAACACACCGCCCATGAGAAGACAAGACAGGAGGAAGGAGAAAGAGGGGGAGAGCACGGTGAAGGAAGAAGCACAGACGGGGATTGGGACACAGGAGGAATCTCAGAAGGGTGAGAAACAGCAACATGCAGGGGAATAAAATGTTGAGAGAAAGAGGAAAGTTAATGAGGGGCAGAGAGAAATAGTATTTGGCACAATGTATAGACCAGAGAGCTTAGAAGGAGAGCTCTCTGCAGTCAAGCAGTCCAGTTGCATTGATAAAACATCCCCTTGTTTTGTGCTTGTATCTTATTATATGCTAAAACCTTGGGCAGTAAAAGGTTATCTTATGCTATGATTTCATTAGTGGCCAGATTGTAGTTATGGATGACTGTGAAGCCTTCCAGACACGTAGTGAAAGGAAAGATTTCAGTTAGGAAGAAAGGCTCACTGTTGCAAATTGCGACACATAATGTTCCGACACAAAGAGTTGTTTCAAACACTTTCAAATCCATTTTCTTTCAAACATGAATTATGAAAATGAAAAAGAGAAAAGGCTATTCATTAGATTTCCCAAAAAACGGGAGTGGTTCTTCTGATTTTCTTGGACACTACTCAGCACCAACCCTCACAGCCGTGCATTCAGGAAGCTGATCATAGAGCTTGGGTTGATGGGGACACTTGAAAGATGTCTTTAAAGCGGGGGAAGTGGACGTAATAGGACTGGAGAATACAGTGCAGGAAAATGTAGTGGGAATAATTTGTGGTTCGCTGATCAGAAAATGTCCGCTAATTTAAGTGCAGTGCATTGGTACTGGTAAACAGAAACATCACAAGACGCTGGAGTATAAATGCTCTTGTGGAGATATCCCTTCTGTCAGTATTGGTAGGTCTTGTGTATGTTACATAGATGTGCACATTAAAATATACTCACGTCCCAGCAGGGACAGACACACTTTACATTGTGTTCTTAATGTCTCACAGTGCAGTCTTCAGAGACCCAGTGTACTCAGGATGAACACCATGGATAGCAGCACAGAAGGAAGCCAAGGTAATCTTCGAGTGCTTGGAAATGCTCTAGACAATTAGCCTCCCTGCATTAGACAAACAATTGCCCATAAAAGACAACGATGCCAAAACATTTCATGTTTTTATTATATGCTCCACCCGAAGTTAGTGAGCGTTAACGTGTTTTGGGAACGATAACAGGCTGCCTGGATGAACTGCAGGATCGTTTTTCTTGTCTTGATGCAAATTGGGAAGGATGGCTCACAGAAAAAGCGAGTCCAAACCTTCTTTTCAAGTGTCATTCTACTTCCCTTTCATTAGTGTATGTCTCTTGACTATTTGGTACCCTTAATGTAAAGGCAATAGTTTCTTTGTTCACAGATATTGGTTCATACAGCTTTTCTTATCAAAATGCTTTTGTAGTGCTTTGTTCTCTTTCCGAACTGAACTAGTTAGACACTGCTTCAAGGTAGTCTGAGCTTTAAAGTTAATTCTCGGGAGTTACAAATGTGTGACTAAGGCAAAAATATCGTCAGGTAAGATCTAGAGTATGGCCAATTTTTAGAAAAAAAAAAGACCTGCATTGGGAGCGATGATGGACTAGAAATATTAAGACTGGATTGCTTTTCATCATGAACTGCTGAAATCAATCCTTTTTCATTAGGTGAGAGGGTGGGTCAGATTTAATGGGCTACTAATGACTGGACGACACATCAGCTTTTTTTAACATCAAGTAAAGTGACTAGTCGCCAGAGAAATTCTGATTTCATGGTAAAGGAGATATAAACCTAATCTTATAGCACCAAGAACGGGTTAAAGAACAACATATTTCTGTGTGTTTGTAGCTGTGACTGAATATGCAAATATGTTTCAGTGTTTGTGGGTTTGTGGGAGCATTATCTATGTGTGTTCATGTAAAATATATTTATACATTCCTGTGTGTCTCCTCTATCCTCTCACATTGATTATTTAACCCCTGAACTATACTTGCAGACAGCAACAGTGAAGTTCAGACTGGGTTTGAGTTATACATTTCTTTCACTGCAACACAATATTTGATCCCTGTAAATAAAAAATAGCGATAGGCTAATATTGTTTTTACATTCAGATCAACCTGTATTCACAGGTTTAAATAATCTATTTGTGTTTGAATGAGACCATGTCAATAAATAAAGGATGAAAATATAAAATACCCAAATTTAGAAACTTCAATTATGATATGAGCCAGAATTCAACATATGTCAACATAGATATGATTTCTTTAAAGAAATTATACTCAGATTGCTTCCCCACAGACTGAGATTACCTCAGGTGCTCGTCATAAAACCTCTCCCCTGTTAACAATGCCTTCTGCATTGTATACAAAGAGCAAGGTTTGTAAAACAGCTCTATCAGCTGGCTGGAACTTCATCTGACACACTCAACTCACCGGGAGCTGAGTTTTGCAACTGAAATTAAAACCAACAAAACCCAGAAAAACAGAAAAAGGAAAATAAAACAGCTATGAGGTTTTGGAGGAGGGTGAAACCCTGCGGCCTCACCCATGAATCTGCAGCTTGGCAGTGGACCAGTTCAGCTTACTCTGATCACCATCGTCAAAAGGACTCGACACAAACTTTTAAAAAACATCAGGACATCAGTCCTAAAAACACATTCACATATCACACACACTTATCTTGGTTGTCTCCCCCACCTCCTCCTTTGTGATTCTCTCATTTGATACTGAAATATTGAACAGATATTTGGACGTTTCTTTTTTCTATTCATCGTGACCCTCTCAATTCCCTTCTATCTCTGTCTTCATCCTTTCCTTCTTTCCTCTTCTTTATCCTTTTAGCCCACCTTTTGCGGGTTGGTAGCGCGCACGCCCTGCTCGTAAGTGATCCGCTGGCTGATCAGATACTGCGCTGCTTGCGTAGCGGCTGGCGACCCTGTTATGGTAACTTTACGGTTCCGAGTACCAGGAATGAACTCTCCCTTTTTGGAGATCTGGATGCGGGCTCCTGTTAACTCCTGGTACTCTACCAGCGTTTTCCCTCCTTTCCCCAAAATGGCACCGACCAGATTCTCGGGCACAGCAATCTCAACCACGTCCTTGGCCCCATCTGCCAACTTCTCTGTTGCCAGTAGGGAGGAGGCCATCAGTGGGGATGAAGCATTTAGATAACCATTGGAAGCCCCTGTAGCAGCTGCTAGAGAACCCAGGGAGAACCCCCCGAGGCCTGTAGCAGGGTGGCCAGCGCTGCTGGAGGCATCGCTAGCGTATGAGGCCAGTAGGTTAGCTGCAGCAGCAGCAGCCGGGTTAGCGCTAGCTGCTACCGCAGCGAGGACCCCAGAAGCAGCTGCAGGGTTGAGGCCCAGGCCCAGGGTGTTGGTGTTGTAGCCATAGCTGGCCAGCGTGTTGAGGGCTGAGGTGATGGCCAGCAGATCATTGCCAGAGAAGCTGGACATGGCGGCAGGGAAGGCACCCATTCCCGTCAAGCCAGCCTGGCCCAGAAGGCTGGAGGCAGTGGCAGCTGCTGCGGCGGCATTGGGCAGCACCTCGGCCGTATTAGCGTAGGGGGAGCCGGTGGGGTTGGAGTTGGCCACTGGGCCAGAGACGTTGGAGTAGCTGATGTTGAGGCAGCTGCTGCTCTGAGGGTCCTCCTGGATCTTCTGTACTATGATTTCCACAGCCTTGCGGTTCTGTTCAGGCTCCCCACTGATGGTTACCACTCGCTCCTGCAGGTTGATGCCCTCTGGCTTCTGGGAGAGCTGCACCCAAGCCCCTGACTGCTCCATCACTGCCTTCACTGTGGCTCCACCCTTGCCAATGATCAGCCCAGCTGTGCTATTGGGCACTATCAATTTGGCCTGTAGAGAAACAGAAAGATTGAAGTAGCAATAAAAGGTAACAAGAGAAAGATTTAAAAGCACAAATGGCTGACAGAAAGAGGGATATCTCTCACTGAGTCAGAGTACTACACCAGCCCCCGCTTTACTCAGCGATTTGTTAATCCCAGGGGTTTAGGCTGCAGCTGCCACACGGCTCTGTCTAGCTATGAAAGACCGTAGGTAAAAATAAACACATACCCTCACATTTTCCTGACCCTACCAGACTGTGGGTCGTGGCCCAAAGAACAAGTAAGACTGGCGACTAATAAACACAGTGTCCTAGAAGTGAACTGTTCCTACCACAGAGTGACCACACATCCTCATGACCCCATTGACTGTACGGTATCTCACCTGTTTGACACGGTCGGGGTTGACAGTGGTCTGTGGCTGCAGTATGCTGACTGGCTCGGGTTTCTGGGCGCTCTGGGGCATCTCGCGGACTTTCTCCGCAATGAAGTTGTGGACACCATTGAGGGCTTCGACTGTACCCTGTATCAGACAGACACGTTCTGTTGTTCCTGTGATGAGAGAGGAGGAAGAGGACAAACAAAAGTGATCAGTAACTGTAATGTGCTCTGAGTGGGTACTTGGCAAGGAGATTTGAGGGATTTGCTTGGGGCCGGACAAAAATCTACATTTATATTAAGATGTCTTGGCAATGAAAAAATGTTCCTTGACATTTCACAAAGAGACCCAATTACTAAGCTATTCCCCGCTTCCTCCATTTACACAATCAACAGAGAAACAGCTGAAAGAAAGAACCGTGCTTGGTTAGCGAGCCGGGGGGGGGGTTGGAGGATTCCTCTTCAATGATGTAACTCTTTCAGTGCTGTAACACTGAGCCTGTCCTTGCCTTGCAGCTCTCATAGACTAAACACACACTTGTTCCTCCTCTAGGCTTCTTTCTACACCCACATTGACGACCCAACCGGCATTCCGTTGCCATGGTAAAGGGGCCGAGCCGTGAAAACAGGTGATGCAACAGCGAGTCCTTTATGCTCGCTTGCACGATTTTTAAAACACTCTCCCTTTTGTATTAACCTTTCTGCCTTGCTCTCTTGAACATTTTACTGTTCTTTGGTTAAAGTGAAATGCCTTGATGATTTTCTTAACTGAACGTAACTGACGGCATGTGAATAAGTCAAATATTTTAGTGAGGGGAAAGTGTCACATTCTCCCCAATGATTGAGTAAAATTTGTAAATGGGAGAGATCAGCTGATAAGGTGATCTTGTGTCTGAGAAGCACTGCTCTACTTCATTGTTGACATTTTCATCTCTAATGCAACTGAAATTAAAAGACTGGGTGACACACACAACAATCTGTCCTCCTAGTCATTTATCAGCACTCAGGACGTGCTAAAATGAATTCAGGAAAATTAGTCAAAGTCAGACCTGATTGGCTTTATGCCATAGACATGTCTAATGGATTTAAATAGTCAATAGGTCAGTTCAAGTGTATGAGGAAAAGCTGTAGTAGGAAACTCTAATTGGCCAAAATGGGGAGAAGAGCGCCTGACCTGCAATTGACCTCATTTCCTTAGTTTGCTAGGTAAGTGGTTAATAATAGACATACAGTATTACATAACACACAAAGAACACTAAATAAAACTGTTGGAGGTACAGGTCATGCACATTTGACCCTATTTCTCACTTATTTTTACTAAATGTGACCAAAATAAACCAAAGTACACCAAAATACAAAATCTACTGAAAGACAAATAAGCAGGCTATAAATGAAATCTCATAGAGCTTCGGACAGAAGCACAGTTGGCGCCTCTTGTGTTGCACCTGCCTGTCATTCTTGAAGTGACAAAGTGACAGACTGAAGCCTGCAAGTACAGCCACTTGACCTGTTGTAGCTTTTAATGTCGGCACTGGTGGAATACTATTACGAACATTTTCAAAAATGATTACACACACAATTCATTATATTAATCAAATGCACAAAGCTTACTTGGCATCAACTGCAGTGGACATTTTCAAAAATGTCAAAAATTCAGGGTCAGTTGTTTGAAAATGAATCAGACAAGATAAACAGTATTATTTCCTATTCAGCCTATTTCCTGTTATTTCCAGTGGTTTCTATTAATGGCGAGTGTGCTGGAGGAAATGGTGAAAGGATATTAATTTGTGTGTGTGAAATGCTGGTGTATATGCAGCCAGGATACAAATAACACACACAAAATATAAAATATGAGGAGGTTGGAACTAATATGTGTGCAAAAGCTAATTACGTTGGAAGTAAACATAAAACTAGGGCTTTCAGACAGTGATTTCACCTTAGTCTGACTTATTGGAATTTATTTCAACTGAGTAATTTCTTTGCTTACCCTACCCCAATGCAACAAATTATAAACTAGGCCACTGAGTGATGCAACAAGTCCTTAGAAGACATATTGCCTCGAGTAATCATTGCCTTTGCTTCACTTTTCCAATATTCATCGCTGGGTGAGGAGGCCCTTCTACTTGCTTGGTACAGCAACCTCTAGTTAAACATCTCTATATCTGGAAAGGACTTCAAGGAGTGACAATGCTGTTTCCAGATCAGTTTCTCAACATTTGTCTCACATGAGACAACTTAAAGAGGACATATAACTATCTGAATGTAACATTTTTATTCTCTGCTCTTCTCACTTCCTAAATTGCTTGCATCAGCCATTTGCCTTATGTCTCTCTTTGAGGGTGACAAATGTCATAATAAAAAGCTCTGGGGTTTGAGTTGCAGTAAGAGTTAGCTTGTCCTCTTGTTGGCAGGAGGGGAGAGAAATGTGTCAGTGCCCCTGAGAGCACACATCTCAGCCTTCAGCTTTCTCCAGAGAGCAAAGACTCTCTTCTATCTTGTTCCTGAAGTAAGAAAGTTTCAATACTTCTGTTTTCTCGCTTTTCTGTGATGAGAATCTGCCTGTAACTTGGCTCGTCCAAATCTTTTGTCTGATTTATTCAAACTGTGAGCATGCCACACATAAAGTATCACCCATAATTACTGTCATCACATCAGCAGATTTTTAAAGTAATTATTCACACTACAAATTGAGCTGGAATGTTTTTGTTGGAGATCCCAGTGCTGAATATATTCATGATGTCACGTTGTTGCCATATGGCATGGTTTTCTAACATGTAAACACTGAAATGTGGAGATCTTTTGTAGCATGCCATCTATGTCCAGTAAATCAGAAACAGCCTCTTGGACAACTTACAACATTACATCACACCCTGACCAGCAGTTCTCAACAATCGCTATTGTCGTCTTTGGAAAAAAAGAAAGTAAACACACCACGCTCGTCAAAGATGTTTTCTGGTCTTTAGTACAAATAAGCCATTAAGTTACTGGTTTGCTTCATGCACCTGGTTATAATAAGCTGTAAGACAGACAAGTAATGCTTGTTACCAATAAACTGTAAATGTCGGCAGAAACAGGATACAGTGGGACCTTTTGGATAAGAGATAGCATCATTTAGGGCTGCACTGATGTAGGATCTGAAGTCTGTGTCGCACTAAAATACACCAAGGATTTTACTATTAGAAGAAATACTGCCTCAAAGTGTAGTCCTCCAGGGTAGGACTCTCATCAGAACGTAAAGACTGCAACTGTCTGAATTACATATCTTTGGTCACATATCCTACATTTTTGTTATTATATGTATATTAATCTCAACAGTCCATCACTCACTATTTCCCAACTTCACCAGCCTGTCCAAATCTTAACCAAATCTTTAAAAATTGCTCACAAACATATAGTTTCTTTTTTTACGGGAGGAAATCTGAATTAGTCCAGGGCTTTTTTCAGTAGTGGATTAATACACTAAAAAATATATCAGAAATACAAAATCAAATACATCAAATAAATCAAATGGATGAGAGGATTAAGTGTTATGATGAGAAGCAGACACAACTAAAACAAGAACTGGAAAACAACTGGTGGTCGCACAACACCGTTCACCAATTTCATGAGGGCATCTTGCTTCATATTGCTTCATATGAGGCTGTTCAATCATCAGCGAGTTGAGCTCAATGCTAATTTTAACTGTGACAAATGACAAAATTTGCAGACTAAAACTGTTATGTTGTAATGTGATGCAATGTACAACATAAATAGAGGAGCTATACAGAGCTAATAAAATGAATACTACATGTGGAGGGAGGTGTGATGAGTCCAGGGACATTTTGTGAAACAAAGAAACCGCTGAAAAAAATCTCAAACGTGACATTGACTGTAATGTTCACAAGTCACAGCTATTCATGCAAAGTGGTGTACATCTTGTATTCTTTCCTGTTAGCAAAAAATGGTGAAGCACATTAAGTCTTTGTTGACTCGCCGCCAAAACTGGGCACTGTTAACATTAGTGATATACCTGCTGGCATCAGTCTCTTATGGAACTAAATAAAACAAAGCAGGCATTTTGTTTGGTGGCAATGATTTCATTTGCCTGATACCGCATTACAAAATATTCAACTAACATCTGCAAAAGAGGCCTACAAAGAAAATGTCTGGCAACATAATAACTCTGTTTTATTAATGGGCAAGAGAAGAGAAGCAGAAAACAGTTCATCTCTACCTGTTGACTCCTCATAACTGCCTCTTGGTGAATTTTTCTTATTAAATCGTTATATTTGCAAAGGGCTAGCTAGGCTAATTGTGGTTAGCATAACTGCTAATGGTGACAAGTTGGCAGCTATGCTAGCCACTAGTTTGGAGAGACTGGATTTCATTACTTAAAATGGTATTTCATTGATTTAGTATTGCACTTCCATAACAACTGGGGACCCATAAGAGAGAGAGACGTTCAAAATTTTAGGCGCAGAGGTTGAGACTCCTGACCTTTTTTGACCCCATACTTCTCGTATGGGCACGAGATCTAAAAACACTGGATCCTGACTTTCCCATCATGCAACTTGATAATGTCTTTCATTAGAACAAATGCCCATCCAGTTTGTAATGCAGGCTTTCAGTTAAAAATTTGTCAACTCTAAGCCCAAACTCAGATAAGCCTCATTATATCATAGTACTACTCCTTGTGACGAGTAAACTCACCTCTGTGTGTAAAATTGGTCGAGAGCCAATCACAAAAAAACTGCAGCAGCTGTTTGCTTGTTGTGTATTGCAATGACACATTTAATATTGTGCTTGTAGATGGAGAGGCCTGCTCTCAAACACAACAGTAGCACCATAAAACAAAGCAATACTTCAGATTACTACAGCGGATAGTGTCGCGTAACAACAACACTTCATGGTGACTGACTTCCACCAGGAAGAATTGTTATTCACTGGAGGAACGGACAAGAATCCAGAGAAAGAAAAGGCTGCAGTTGCCATTAGTTTGAAATCCCCGCCCATGATGTCATCCCAGACAGTGATACTGTCCTATAGGGAGCGTTAGTGAGTATATACTGCATATGGAGATACAGTTGAAAAAGTGTATGTTTGCTGTAGTTTCTTTGTCTGCTCCTTTCTGACTCTATGGGAGAGTGGTGCTTTCCAGTATGAGGTCACATATTGTGACTGATATTTTAATGATCAGATAATGAAAAACATAGACCCAGTGTTTCTATGACATCACAACAGTCTCATCTGTTCGTGCTGTACAAAGTAACTCAATACATGTACTTGGTCGGAGGCCAGCTGCACAAAGCAAAGGGTCTGAAGTTTTGTTTCTAAGTTTATGTTCAAATCGTGAACTCCCACGGCTCTCTCTGCAGCTGCTTTAATATGCGGATGTGTGTAAGTAGGTGTGAGTAGGTGTGTGTGTATGTACTGAATGCACAGTGCGAGTGGGCGAATGCATAGCGTGCTGCGTTTATGGGGGCTCGAGTAATCCAGCCATGCAACAGTTCAAATGGGTTCAAACCAAATAATAAAAATGAAAACGGTCAGTGCTGATGTGCAGGGAGGCAGGCATACAAACAAAATTTTAAAGAGAAGTATGATGTCATCTTATCTGGCCTTAACTCTCCCAACTACCAGGAACCAAATCTGAGAGAAACAGTTAGTGGGGAGGAGGAAAGAGGAAACTTGGCGTGTGTTGGGGCAGCTTGAGTACAGCTGGGAGAGGGGTCATGTCCACAGAGAGAGATTGAAACAGGCTATTTCTGGGCCTGCCCCCCTGTCCCCTCGCTCACATACAATCATGCATCATCCACACCCTTCACTATCTCTGCTCATCCATCTCCGTCCACCATAGCAGGGCCCACTTGTACAGTTCCCATCAGGACCTTTGAATTCATGGTCTCATGTCTTACACTGACTGATGGGAGATGTGAGGTGGGTGGGAGTCTCAGACTGAGCTATCACAGAGGATTGCAGAAGAAAATGGCTGCATCGGTTGTTGTCCCTTGATTTCTCCAGTGTGCAATTGTGCTGTAGTTGGAGTGTGCTCAGGCTGCCGCAGGATGAGAAATGAGGGCGTGAACTGTGTGTAATGGCATTAGCATGCTATATTAGCCCAAATCGCAGCTGATTCAACAATGGAGGAAGGTAAACCAGATGTCGCTGATAAGTTTGACATGTTCAAATGCTTGCCACTAAAATTCAGGGCAGGATTTTTACGAACATCTATATATTGCTGTTTCAAACTTCACCTAGCTGCCCGTACAACTCAATACAACTTGTTTTTTAAAGGTTTAACCTGTACTGACTTCTCAGAAAGTGTCACTCTCAGCTATTGTGCAGTGTACAGTAGCAGTCGTTTCATTTTACTTGTGTGGGCCAGAACAACCATCCAATCAAATTCTTGCCAGCACCCTCTCCCTGAACTCCTCTTCTCACTCATCACGATAATGAGTAGGGGGATGGGCAGAGCAGGTGGTGGCCTACGAACACATCCACAATCCAAAAAGAAAAATAAGGATACACATCACTCTTTCAATTGTTCCTATTCCAATGAAGTAGCCATAAATCACTGCCTTAAACATAGTTGGCCTTGTGTGTACAGAAGTTCGAGCTGTGCTTTCATCATGGCTAACAGGAACACGGGGGAAGAAAAAGTACAGGAAAAATATTTGCTAGCATATCTTCTTTTCCTCTCCCCCAGTGCTCAGTAATTCTCTGCCACGGTTCAGTCAGTCCAATATATCACATGCAACTCCCAACAGAACAGGTCAAATTCAAACCATGTTGTGCATAATTCGGTGGTGCAATATTTTGTGCTCTAAATAATCTAAAAACTTCTTTTCAGCTGAAATTGTAGAGGTCACAGGACACATTCAATATTCTCGATAAACATCATGATAGGAAATTGAGTTTGAGTCCCTGTCTTTCCTATTTCATGGTGGTAGATGCTTAAGGCAATCAGAGAACTGACTGTGAACCCTATACTTTTAAAACATGTGAAGTATTTCTCACATGCATATTTTGCGCTACTCATATTTCATAGGTTATGTGCACTGCTACCAATTTCCTATATAAAGAGGCAATTACATGTTCTAAATATACATACAGTAAAAAGTATACTACTACACAGGGATTATTTGCTTGCATCAGTTATCACAGAAAACATCTGGACCTAATAAGCAGTGAGACGCTCAGCACCTGTTATTTTTCAGCAGGTTGAAGCCTCCTCTGAGGCATGAAGGACAAACACCCAGACTCCTCTGCGACTCAGGCGTTTGTGTTTCGAGGATAAGACGGTTCAGCTTTGACCTCCATGTGGTAAGGGTCACCGAGCTGCACAAGCGTCCTTCTCCTGTTGCCATTTTTCGAGTGAGACTCTCTGGCACAATTAATGCTTTCGATGTATGCTATGCGTCCGCTGCGGCACAGAATTTGTGCTCATGTTTGGGGTGAAGAAAATGGCAGCCCCACTCAATATTTCCAGACAAGTCAGACAGTGCTTGTCATGCACGAACATGAACGCGTAAATACTGTAAAAAACAAACAAACTGCAACCTGCTCACCAAGCAACTGAATTAAAGCTGAAATTGCCTGCAGACTTGAATGCTGTGCCTGAGATCTATAACATCTACATGCATGTTTAGTCCCTCAAGGACATAAGGATAATCAAGTTCAAAGTGTTTACGATTGGTGTGTGATTAAAATGGACTGCAATTACTCAAGGGAAGCCAAATGAAGAGGACATATCAAATGCTCTCTTGCACCAAAGCATCACTCCTTCGGCTGGGTAATGAGTCAGACGACTCCTCTCATATACAGTATATAATCCTTTATGCTCATCGATTTTAATTACTGAGTGTCCATTCTTACCTGGGTAGAAGTCTTTGGATTTGGACAGCTTAATGGTGGCACCCGTCTCTTTCTGCAGTTGTACGATGGTCTGGCCGCCCTTGCCAATTATAGAGCCGGCTGCATAGCTGGGGATCAGCACCTTCAGGAAGTACTCACCCTCCTCTGGGGGAGAGACACACAAAGTGGGAAGGGGTCACATCTCGTAAAGAAGCTCTGCACATCATCATATACACCCTAATGGTACCTAACCCCCAATACCCTGAACAAGCAAAACTTCACAATGGGAATACATAGCTTTGACATATATGGGGAAAGGCAATACCACAATCATGTGTCTGTATTCCCCTGGTGAAGGGAAGGTATCTGGAAAATTTTGCCTTTTGAGTTCTTTGTAGCTTTCAGTGCATTCACATTTTATCAGAGATTGGTGACATGTTCTGTGTCCTGTCCCAGATTTCTTGTAGAGTAAATGATGACCTCCTTTCCAGTTTGCAGAGGTCTAATTTTAACTGTTTTCAAGGAGTTTTAGCAACCTCTGACTAAATACAAAGCCAGGTCCAGTGTTACTAATCATTCCTCACACATGAATAAAAGGAATGGTGAATTAACATTTCAATCTGAATGCAAAACGTAGCCTGTTTTTTCTGAGGAAGAAAGTTACACACAGAGGACTAAATGCAAACACATGAAGTCATTATCCATGCAGTTCATGAATGCCACTACAGTGTGATCCTTCTTAATTAACAGACGTGAGAAGAACATATGGGAACCAATCCCACAGATTTGTTCAAAGGCTATACTGCCAAGATGGTCTAAATCTCCTCCATTTTGGAATGGGCTTCTGTGGCTTACAGTGGCTTGTAGCAGTCAGTGATTGACAGTCCGTCAGTTTGAAGACTTTGCAGCCAAACATGTTTCTCCCTTTCAGCTGGGAAAGTTCCTTTTCCTACAATGCTAATTAAGAATTAATCAGTGGGCAAAGTGTCTGTCCAAGAAAACCCTGATCACAGTGAGTGCGCTAATCTAGTAAAAAGCAATCAACCACATATTGAGCATGGACCCGAATATAATTAAAGAATCTGCCAACAATACATCAAAAGTATTATATTTATAGATGTGGAGCGGCTGTGGTTCCCCACTGAATTCCAAATATTATATCAATGATATTATGGTAAACACTTGGTACAGGTGTGTTTTTTAGTACTGATACAAATAATCCCCTCTGCATGCTGATTTCGATGCAATGACGTCATGTTCGATCCTTTTCAGCTGCCTCAAGGGTGACGTCACTCGAGCTGGGAGAGATGTAAAAAGGCACTGTCCATCTTTGTAAAACGAGATTTCGAATACGTTTTCAAGTGTAATATGATACAAATTTTCGATTGCAGATGCCGAAGCGACACAGTCCGTCACCGTGTCACTGCATCCTATGTTTTGTGGAGGGTATCAAATGTGGGGGCTTGACCGGCATGGTGTGGAGGGAAGACGGATGGATGGAGGTGGACTGCCCTGCACTGAGATCAACCTGTTGCCTCAGTAATGCACTCATTAGATTCAGATGTGAATGAACATGGCACTGTGACATTAAGGAATTTCACAGCCTAGATGTTAGCTCTTCTCCTTATTGCATTAATATGCCCCTCATGTTCCATTCAGACACAGGCTTGTTTTTGTGCACATCACCCATAACCAATGGCTCTGACAAATGTACAGACAATGACATGATTGTTTATGGAATTCACTTTTGATTTAGTTTAATTAGCCATGGTTGCGGAGGAAATCCCAAATTCCGGAACATTATTATAACCACATTTACCTGAGAGCACAGACATGAAATGAAAATTTACACCACCATCGAAAGCTAGTAAATACGCCAGGTGCTGGTCAATATGTCATTTTTCTGGGAGCATCCTGAAACATGGAATAGGAGATAAACCTTTACATAGACAGCACATAACCAGCTATGTTCATCTCTGTCCAGTGTCTGATCTTTAGATTTTCATGCTATATTGCAGTCAGCTCCCCGCTTTTCACCTTTTCAACGAATAACAATAAAATGACCTTGGTGGAAAAATAAAGATCATGCATGTCTGACACGGTCACCGCAAATCTTTTGAGCCCTCACTCCAATCACAAGATATCTGATATCGTAGCCACACAAAGAATTTAAATTGAATGATGCTGACTGCAAACATCCAAAGACCTGTTGTTGACAGACAAGCCAAAACCCACTGCGTAACTTTCTGCTCATCTTCAACCAGAGTAACCCCAGCAGGGGAGGAAGCCACTAAGATTCCCTCCATCGCCCTCACAGCCACGTTTGCTGTCATTAGTCAATAATTAATTCTGTCCTAGTGTCTGAGATCACAGTAACAGGTTTTAATGGCGTCATGTGGTAGAGTAAACATGGCAATCTGTTGCTGCAATCCGCCAGGGAACGGGAGCAGTGGGGCACATTGGGAAGCTGAGCCAGTGGGGTGTTAGTTCAAACCCCTGCTTCCAATACTGGAAGATGGCTTGGAGGAGAGACACGGACGCTGAGCCAAATGTGTTTAGTTAAGTCACTCAAGGGGGGTGGGTCAGGAGGAAATGCCTTGTGACCGTCCTCCCTCCTTCTCACTACCCCTCCAAGTACCCATTCTGCATTTCAATGGACTAACCTGCTGCTGACAGGCAGCAAGGACGATGGAACAAATATGAGCAATAATGGCCAAAAGAGATTTCGGTGTATGAAATTGCACGTAGTCTAGCATGATGGATAAATTCAACAAGTCAGACAAAAAGAGTTTGAGGCTTACCCATTCTGAGATCTGCTGCTTCTCAAGTCCTCTGTCAGATCGCCATCAATGCCGGGGCACAATCTCTAAAGGGGATCTTAACATTAGCCTAGGCATAGGTGCAATGGTAGTGTTGAGGAATGCGGCCAGTCGACTTTTTCACGAGGTCTAATTCATCAGTGGGTGCAGAAAAAGAGATTTCACCGCAGCATCCGAGCCATGCCTGCAGCTGGCCAGAGCCTCAATTGTCTGAGAAAATGCTAATGCAGGCTCTCAGTGTTTTCAGTGAAAGACGGCACGCATTGTTCAAGCCTGCATCGGTTTGAAGGGGGGGGGTCTTCCCTGCCGCATCACCCTTTTCACTGCTCTCATCCATATTCATCGAGTGGCCTGTCCGTCTGCAGCAGCACGCAGGACTGACACCTCGCTCGGCCAATGGGTAGCCTCCTCCCTCCAGCACGTCATGTCCCCACCCCCCGATGCTGGTCCCAAAAAATTGAATTTTCTCCCCTACTCCGCCTCTTTTGACGCAGCACTATAAAGTATGGCAGTCCATTCACTCACTTTTTTAGTGGAAAGTGACAAAGGTGAAGTGGCTGGGGGAGCGGGCTTCAGCGGTGAATGGGGAAGCATGTAGAGTGACCTTCAACAGTGGCTGAAGAGGTGTATGGATAACATAAGCAGATGATGAAGGAGGTGGAGGAGGAGTGATCTGAGACAGCGTGCCTTACGCCACCCACCCTCCTTTCCTCCTTTCCCCCACCCCCAATCCCTTAGACGGCCATGTTTGAGAGGGCGGAGGGGCTCATCAACCATTGCAAATGGCAGTGCCGCAGAATGGTGGAGGGGGGTGATGAAGCCAATCACTACGCCTATAAATCTTACACCGAGAGGTATCTTAAGTGACTGAATGTGTGTAAAAGCTGCAATGTGCATGTGTCTAGGTGTCTGTGTGTGGACACGGAGGGTCCAGCTTCATTTAATGGTGCTTTCCAGGGAACCTGTAAAAAGGGAACATTTTTTTTTTTCCTGGCTGCTGATTAGTTTCATCCACAAATCAAACCCTAACATTGTGGCCCGTTTGGTTTTGGAACAAATGCCTTCCAGAAAATTCTACCAGTCTCATTCACTGAGAGATGCTCTAGTATATAGACACAGCCTCCCTGTAGACTCCACTCCCTCTCACAGTCTATCTATCTCTCCTTTTCTCTCCGCTTTGCTCTGTCTTCATTTCTATCGCTCTCTCTCATTCTCTCTTTCACTGCCACCTGGCAAATTCACAGTCCGCTCACGTCACATCGCTCTGCAAGGGCACCTGTGTCCTTCCCACCAAAAATAAAAAAATACAGCTCACATTCCTGTGCCAACCTTTCCATTAGCAACATTACGAGATCATACCTAATCCCTCAGCCACACAACCTTTTGGAAGGCACATGCTTGCCAGCAACATGGGCTCAGAGTATGGGTAATTAGAGAGAGAAATGAATGAAAGATGTTCATTTTGAGGAGAGAAGGGCAAAGCTGATAAAAGAGGAGTAATTTCCCTCATTCAGTGTCCACAGCTCTTAATGCACAATGAGGGGCTCAGCTTTGAAAGAGCACGGGCTTTCTTCTCTTTGTTGTAACTGCCAGTCATGTTAATGATCAGTTCGGTAGGAATAACGTGATCAATATCAGACGTAGTCAAGGGGTTGGTGATTACAGGGGTGGCTGAGGATTATCAGGCTGTCTACCACTGCTGCCAGACAGATTGTGAATTTGCAATGTTCCATATAATACATGTAGACAGCATCAAATGGGAGGTGATGCTAAAACACATTACATGAAACAGAGGGTGACGAGATATTTATGAAACATCTGTTTTGTGGTCTAAATGTGTATTTCATTTGAACATATACAAGTAGCATCTGTTCCTGAGCTCAGCCTGTGGTGCTGTGCTTCAAATTAGCCTTAAAGATCTGCCCTTTTTTTTCCCCAATTAGATACTTATCAGAATGACCGGACGATTGGCTGCCATTTCACCTCTGTAAATCTAATTTTGGTGAGCTACTGCATATGCGAACAGCTCAGAGACAATCTTAAACCAACCTGTATCATAGAAACGGCAATTATTTTAGAATAAGATGCCTCATATACATATATAGTGATTGTGAAGAGCAATAACAGGCACGTGTAGGTCAGGTCAAACTATACATTAAAGTTGTACATAGAGAAATACTGCTTTTAATAATTGCATTAACCAGTGGTTCTTAAGGCAGTTTAGCCCCAGTTATCATTAGTATGTAGAGCCACTACAGCACTGAGATTTTATAGGGAAGCAGTTTCATTTATTTTTCATTATTCAACATTAAAATACTAAGCACAAACCAAATGACCCATTACAAATTATGAACATGTATGTTAAAAATAAAGCATAAATCTTCTCTTAAAGGCCCTATAAAACTAGTTATACTGGTACACTCACTGGGCACTTCATTCAGAACACTTTTACAATCTAATGTAATCCAATACAGCAGCTCTGCTATAAATTCTGCTTTTACAAACATGATAATGTTCAGTTTTGACTGACACTGTCAGAGAGGTATTAATCTAACTACATTCTTATTATTGAGGGTGCTGTATGCAGTGCTGCATTGTATTGAGAGGTACTTCTAATACATCAGACATCCCCAGGAGAGGGGCAGAATATTATGACCTCAATAATAAACATAAAGTAGAATTTTTATCTGTACTACCTTTCTTTTGTGACAGTGTCAACAAACACTGCTTTACATTGTACAGGTGTACTTAATGAAGTGGCCATCTGGAACAAGTTCTTTGGAGTTAGACCATCAACAGCACACGATTAATTGCGCAGCTCTGTATTCTAGAAGTACAGTGAAGCTGTAACACAGAGATGCATTAATATGGAGTCAGGCTGGTAAAATGACAGCAGCAAAAGGCGGAGCTGTCTGTGTGAATTATGAGTATTTATTAAGATTTTCCTAATACAATTTCACACTGTCTAGTCATTCATATCACCTGGATTCCGGACGGAAAGATCATGATGAAGTCCTGTGCTACAGCTGAATGATGAAAACTCTCCCAGAAGAAGGAACACCATGTGACTTCTCTGTTCTACACTGATTTTAGGGGTGCTAATGGAGGACATATGGGGGCTGAATCGGCACTAAAATACTGTCTGGTGGCACAAGGGTCCTTATGCGCCTTGCTGAAATTACATTTCTAAGGTGCAGTGAGGTGCAGCAAAGACGCACTCATGCTGTTAGAAATAGGATATAATGCTGCTATCACCGAATGGCGGGGTGTCTGGGACACAAAGACAGACAAAGCAAATTTCAGTAACATATGGTGAAGAAACTGCCTGTTCTCCACGGACATCTAATTAACACAGAGTTCTTGAATAAGTGGTAAGTCCCTGTGAGCTGCAGACCATAACACTGAAATAAGATGTACAGTAGTTGGCATACTGAATCAGCCGTCATCTTCACTGCTGCACTCCGACATCTTACTGATGACTAATAAAGCAAGTGTGCACTCCTCCTTGTTGTTTCTATATTGGCCACCACTATTTCTCCTCCACAAAACGCAATCAGGATCAGTTTGCTAAAATTGAGCTGCAGTGTTTCTGTATCAAGTAGTTCTCACTGCTCCCTGATTTTCTGTGAGGTGCTTCTAACATGTCCAATCTGTTATCATCCTTCAATTTCAATGTAACTCAAACATTGAAAAAATAGACTTTAATGCAGGGATGGATGGGAACCAACCACCTTTTCCCAAAAAAGGGTCCTTATTAGTCAAAATGCACACCACCCAGCTCTGCTTGTCGACCACTTACATGTTTTTATTTAGCATTTTAGCAGTTTCAGAATTGTAATGTGTCCATCATGCAGTGTGTTAACAGTTCAAACATGCCTAAAAGCCGGTATGGCAAACATCATGACGAGCTAACAAAAATACCAAACAGATGCTGAGATTTGGCTTACCCTTCAGCCTATAAATAACCTGACTTTGATAGGAATCTAGGCTACAAGTGGTGATGTGTGCACCCTGCAAGTTATACAGGGTTGTATGATTTTCACAGCATGGTTGCCCTGCTTACCTCACCTCAACATTTGTTCTTGAAAACGGAAGCTTAAATCCTAGCCATGTTAATTTGACAGCTCCAAATCAGTATTACTTTAGCACCGAACTAACACATCAATCATACACCTCATGTAGGTACAGGAGTCCTGTTATTTCTTGTCCATTTGTCAGTGTTCACAAATCAACAATGAACTGTCCAGTATCAAAGAGTAGCTCCATTTTAGGCCACTGTCCACCTTGTGGTCATGGTTAATCGACCATTAAGGTATTTGATACTGTTTCATACGGAGGCATATTTGTACTGCACCAAGGCTTATAAGTGAGTGTTTCCCAAACTGCAGGATCTAGTTATTGAGGGAGCCCCGTGCAGCAAGATGTTTGACTTCACTACCAAATCACAGCATGTTAACGCTCTAAGAAAACTGCAAGAACATATCTGTCATATGGTCTCTCCTCATCTCTTTTTACTCCTGCTATCTGTCAACAAAGCCTTCCTCACATGGTGGAAAAATGCTCATTCATCTTTGGCCTCTGCACAAGAAAGCGTGAGGGAATCCCTGCTCCACCACACCACTGATAAACACACTGTTATTGTGCATACTTTGTAATATCAAAGCCTGCACTCACAAATCATCACTCCTCCACTGAATGAAAGCCTAAAGCATGCCTCCAGATGTGGAGGTGATTGGGTTCAGATTCAAAGCTGACCCGAGCTGAGGAGGCCACTCTCTCAGTCAGTTAGGCTGCCTGCCTGCTGGGATGTGCAGCATATGAAGCCGTGAGCACAGTTTGAGCTGCACAGGTGCTACAGGGTCTGCATGTAGTTTCATGCAGTGTGGTCTCATATGCACGCAAAGGCTTGTGTACCAACAGATCTGACTTGATGTGGAGGTGGATGCCTCTCTCTTACCTCCAGTGTTGGTGCGCTTGGTACAGCCGGCCTCCTCCGCCGGAGTTTCCAGCGGCCGTTTGCGGGAGTCCGGGTTCTCCGCCTCCATGAGGGGCTGCTGCAGGCTGTGGAGGTTCGGGTTGGAGTAGATCCCGTTATGGTCCACGGCTGCTCCGCCACCACCGGCCATCATCATCTTCTCCCTCACCGGAGCTGTGGATAAATTTGCGCACACGCAGCGCCCTCACTAACACATAGCCTGAGAACCGCGGTATGAACGACAAGTTTTTGGGGTCTCAAAGGGATCAAAATGTCAGACAGACAGCAGCGGGATCGGGGGGTCTCCTCTTTCCGCGTCCCTCACAGAGCTAAATATAAAAATCCCATTGAGTGAGACGCGCTCATTGAACGTCGCTCCGGCAGCATGCTGCTTATTGTTGACGCGCAAAAAAAACAGAGCTCAAAATGAAGCAGCACAGCGGAACGAGGGACGATCGGCCATTAGAACAAGTGCAACAGCTCCTGAAGTCATCCTCACGTCATGTTTCCCCCCTGAAGTCCTCGATAAGTGCAGCTGTTGTTATTGTTGCCTTTGTAGTGCGAGAGGGGAGCAGCAGAGTTTGGGAGCTCCACGGAGGACTACAGTGCCACTGACCGGCCGAAACACGAGGCCAGGGAAGCCAGGATCCATCCGAGGGGAGCTTTTCCAGATCATCTCACATGTCTGTAAAAATAGCTTTGATCACCTCAATGTTTCTTGCATTGTTTTTTTTTTCTACTTTTACTTTTTCTGAACAGAACACCTCAGCTTAAATGATAACAGCTGTGGGATCTTCACTATTATGTAACACTGAAAACATGTCAGAGTTAAAGTTCTCTAATAAAATCTATTTCTATTTCATGTTTTAATACAAAATAAAACAAATAAAAAAAGTGCAGATGGTGAACTTGGTCCTCTGCTACCATCCTACTCCACTGGCATCTGTTGTTAAGAGTAACATCCTGAAAGTCAATATGAAGGCAAATCCACAAAATAACAACACAGGTGATAAATACTCAAAAAACAATGACAGTGAGCATGTACTGACCTAAATGTGTCATTTATTATCTGCAAATTATTGTACACTATCTACAGCACACCATAGATTAATGTGAGCTCTTTAATCACTTTTATGACCTACATTCACAAAGCACAGTGTTTTAGTTGTTTAGTTGGCAAAGTGTCTGTCATCACATGCAACTGTTCAGGAGCACACACCTCTATATAAGACCAACACTTCAGTCTGAACCACTGGGACATCCACATGCAAACAAAAGGCACTGCTTTTCTTAATTTGATTGTGTCGAGGGTGTACACCCCTCTTTCTTAGCTCGATCCTTTTCCTCAGCGTCTTGAGCTTTGGCTGAGTCCAGCTCATGGCCAGCTGTCAGCGCTGACACTCTCTGGGCGAGACGCTCAAGGACCAAATCAGCAGTGCTGGTGAGAGTGTGCTGGAAAGACAGGGAGCAAAAGAACACATCAAATGAGATGTACAGTATGTAAGACAGGTTTGAGGAAGTCATTGAGTTCATTTGCGCAGAAGAAACACTACAGCAGGTGTCTTGCTAGGGTTTGTGTTGAAAAGGTGTATGAAGGGAGGTATTAACTGTTCAATAGAAGATCATTGTAATAATGATTCTTTTGGCAGTTTACTGTGAAGTGATGGAGCTGCTACAAGAGGCATCACTTGATGAAGAACTCTTTTTAATAGAGAGAATCAAATGAAACGCATTTTATGGAAGTTTTTGGTCATTGTGTCTTTATTAGATTGTGTTGGATCTCTTTTAGTTCTCAAGCTTATGGTTCTTATGTGAAAATGGATTGTTTCTGACACTTACAGCCCACTGCAGATCAAGGGAAGAGAGGAGACAAAGCAGGCAAAGAGACTGTAGAATCAGTTTGAGCAATTCTGACGCAATTTCTTCTGATGGCCAGTAGAGGCCAGCATTAACTTGATGCTTGTTGCGATTCACTTCTTTACATATATCCTTTCTCAGTTCAAGAGCCTGCTTTTGTGTTGACTTGGTAAGCAAGTGAGCTGTCTATTATGCTGATATGCAGAACAACAGTAGGTTTTAGAGAAGAGAGACACTGACTCTGAGAGGAAGCTACAACGTAGCTTTTATTCATATCAAAATCACTGTAACACAGCTTTCTGCTACATCCATACCTGTAAGACATGCAGTCCCTTTAGTGTGAGGACAGCCAGCTCTCTCAAACCATCCCCAGTCAAGTCTAAATAGATGATGGACAGCAGAGGACTCTTGAAGCTCCGCCTCCACTGCAGCTGAAACTGTCCATCTTGTCCGCTCCCTGCCTGCTGGAATTTGTAACAAAGAAGTTCCTGCACGGCAGAAAGGCAGATAACATTGTCATCATCAAGAAGTCACCACATCAGTCAGTCGTTTTAATCAGATGCCTGAAAAGTGACAACAAACATGTCCTATTATGTCATGTTCCTGCATATTTAATTGCTCTGGACCTGCTGTATATGTCATTTTAATTCAAGGAGAAGTGATAGAGGTGATCCTATATTTTTCTTAATGTCAACAAATCCCATGAAAAGACCAAAGCCAACAATAAATCCAAAGCCTGATATACCCTTTTCCTTTTTGCTATAGAGCTGCACTGTTTCAAAAACTATTAAAACACACCAATGAACCACATAATTGCACTGGGTTACAGGTTCCATGTTTTAAGTCAATTAAACATCATTGTCCAGCACCATATACTCACTAGAGCACCAAGTGTAGATTAATCCACTGCTGAAAATAATCCCCAAGAAATGCACTATTTCTGACTGATGTAATTGGTTGTGATTAATTGATAATGTTTGATAAGAACTACAGTTCTCAGCAGTTTTCATTTATAAATGAACATTTTAAAAAATAACTATTTTATAATGTCTGCAGTAGGAACCAATGGGCTCTGAGCTGAGAACCACAGATTGAGGCTGAGGAAGTCAGAAAGTATTGAGAGATGGACCAACACATTGCTGGTTTTAATCAATTCATGGAGTTTCTTGAAAATAAAAAATTTAGAGTATCACCAGCTTTATCCTTTAAAGTACTATTGATAAGATCTATCAGTAAAGAGGAGCTCTGACCTGTCCATATGTTCCCAACAGCACCTCCTTCTGCCCGTCAAAATCCAGGTCAATGACCAGAGCACAAAGCACTGCATCCCATTGGTCACTCTCCGACAGGCACACCGAGCAAGACAAGCCTCGCTCCTGGACATCTCTGAGAAAACACAGACACATATATACACTTTTGAACTCATCAAACCAAGTGATTACTCCACTGAAATCTTTATAAAAGTTATCTGACTCTGACCTATAGACAACTGCCATCTCTATAGTACTAGTTACCAGAAGGTTGTAGCCTTCCATTTCTACACCTGAAAAAGAGAAGACACAGACAATCAGTAAAAAAACAAACGTTAATTTTACCAAACTCATTAGACATAAGTTAGAAGTTGCACTGCATATGCAAAAAGAGCAACATGACTAAGAGACTGACAGGGATAAAGTGTTAAGACATGAAATTAAAACAGACCACGAAACATACTTTTCTCTCCTCTGGACTGGCTGGGCTCGGTTTGGCAGCTCAGAGGGAACAGCAGCACTGTAGAGATTGGACTGTCAAACTGGAACCGCCAGCTCTCCAAAACCTCTGATAAAAAAAAGACACAATATCCTTCAAACACAAATTGATGTAAGAATATATTTGCTTCCAAATTTATTTCTCAACACTGTCCACTATGACATGTCACACTATTATTTACTGTATCTGAAATGTTCATACAGCACAGATGCAATATTGCAATCTCAATGTATTCCCTTGATGAGCACACAGATGATGCCCGATAGTGATCTTAATAAGATGAATGTAGCTCGGTGATACACACTGACCCCAACTATACTGTTACATGTAGTGTAATTAAGAATTAACTTCTTCACTACTTCACTACTAAAGTCCCTGCACACCCAAACAGATTTACACACCCACACAGACTTTAATTATTTTGTCTGATTAAACCTTGGCTCGGTCTGAAATCACTCCTTGTGTACTACGCACTCTTTTTAATGTTCGCCAGAGCCTGAATTATGAGTGTGAAATTTCTGTACTATGTATTGCCCTAAATACATTTTTAAAATTGAATGAAACCACTAGTGTCCATAGCATATACACCACACGGCAAAAGCAATGTGTCACATTTGATAGAAGCTAAATTCACAGCCATGATAATGGTCTAAAAATTACATTTAATAATAAACTGAATGACGGCTGACTTCCATTAACTGCTTCAGTTTTAGGGTCCTGGAATTACACATTCTGGCTCACTGTCACACTGTCATGACTTTGTGGGGATTCAGAGAGAAAGCAGCTGTATGTTAACACAGTGCAGGGGGTTGCCTTAGTGACGGCATGTGTTTTAGGGTGCTGGTGAGACATGGAATACAATCCAGGAATGCAGACAGAAACAGAAATGCTTTAAAAGCTTATCAGATGCCAAAACACTGTACAACAGTTTGTGACACTCACAGACAGAATTTTACAGCTCTTGAAAGTTGGCAACTATTTCATATTTTGTCACAACCATCACAAGGTAAACACCAGAAATACAAACTCATCCACCAGCAAAGCAATCCAACGATAAATCGTGATTAGCTCCTTTCACATTAGCTGAATTGTTTGGATTACTATTAATATTGAATTTTGTTTACATGTTGTTACTGTCAGAAATTTCCAATATCTCTGACTACAACGAGGAGGCTGAGCATTTTTTCAGGCTAGTAATTACAGTGTGAGCTATATGAGCCCTCCTCTCAGGACTGTATCAGTGTGTACGGGCAGTGTTTGATTGACATCGCTATGACTCTTCTGTTATTTTTGCACCTGTAAAGACGGGACAAATTACACCTTTATCTTAATAGTATAGGAGTGATCACACATTATTCCTGCCTTCAACCTTAGCAGAGGTCTAATGAGCCTCAATAAGTGAAAACACCTGTGTGGGTGTGCAGTGTCTTCAAGGTATACAGTCTGCTTATGGGTCACATGAATAATGCAACACAGGAGTCTGGCCAAAGGCGCAGCTGTGTTCAGCTGCCCCGGAGGAAGGAAGAGGTGAATCCACTGTATTCCTCAATCACACTCTGGAGGGAAATTGTGTGAAAAGGTCAAATGACAGAGTTCAACCTCCATTATTCTGAGTTTGTTCTCCCTCACCTGGTCCTGTCTGGTTGACTAGAGCAAGTCCAACACAGCCGTTCTGACAGCCAAACGCTGAGAGTCGCCGGCCACCAGCTATACTCAGCACATCCAGCCATAGCACACTGCATGGAGGGAGGGGAGACACAAGCATTAAACACAGAGGATTATGGATCATACCTACATGTAGCTCAGCAAATGTGTTGACAGACAGTATTTGCTTACTGACAGGACAGTAGTGAAACACCACGTTTTGCCTTCATCTTATAGACAATACTGATGCCGGCTCCCAATCTTTTTATATTGCTGCTGTCCTCTTTTGTTAATTTTATTTTTCTATTTGTAATGAAATTGTTGCTGTCTTGATTCTTGTTTTTATGCTTTCTCTTTTACAGTATGCCTTTGTAAATGAGACATGGGGGGAGGTTAACTTTAGTACTTTCATATATATCAGTCCCACAGGCTGAACATAAACAGAACAGTTTTTAGAGTCAAGATTTGAGAATAAAGTAAATTGGGTTCTGCAGGAAAATCATGAGCTGATTAGCACACAGAAATTAAGAGTGACTTACAAGTTGCTCATTGTCTCACCCAATTATTGACTACACACAATCAAACAATAACAGAGAGCAAACACAGCCAAAGGGATTCAGACTAACTTGCTGGGTAGTTGTTGTAGTTCAGGGAAGAGTCTCTCCACTGGCTGTTCTTCAAACTGGTGGAGGGAGGCATTCTGTTGGAAACAGGAGAGTCAGGTTGAATGGTGCTCTGGTGTTACATGATGAATGTCTCCTACAAATATGCAAAACTCATTACCATCTTATTTTATCTCTCTTGCCTTCCTGTAGCTTTCATCCCTTTAAGTCTAAAGTCTTCTATTTGACAGAACAATGAATCCTGTTGTTGTCAACTACTGTTACAATGCCAAGGATGAACTTTGAACTCAACTTTTAAGCCAACGTTTCACCTACAAGGAATTTGCCTTGGTGTTTTAGTGCATAACGATAATAAAGTGATCATCTAACATTTCCATAACAACTGGACAAACTCTATCTACTGAAGAAGATGATGTGATGTGATGGAAAGCTCCAGAGCAGCTTCTAAATATGGGGTAAGAAACTTAAAACTTGACATGAAAGTCTTTAAACACACACCTCCTTATACAGGTGGATCCTCTGGTCATGACCACTGAGCAGAAACACTGTCTCTCTGCCTCCATCTTCACACTGCACTCTGACAGAGAGAAAAGGCTGCTGACATTTTCTATCCAGACACACTCTACTGTTAACAAAGACTGTAAAAGCCATTCAAAAATTCTATTTAGTAGAAAGTCTTAAAATTGCAGAATTAAAAGTCAGAAGCAGTATTATTAATACAAGCCAATCATGACATCTTCCCACTGTAAAATGTATTCATTGCAGTGATAAAAGTAATATTTTATAAGGTAGAAGTTAAGCACACCACTAGAAGACAAAAAGTGAAAATAATACAGTTATGAAATACTGAAAGCAGTATATTATAAATTGGTGTGAATATATTTTATGGGATTCAATACTCAGTTCACATTTTAACTTGATAAGTAGTTGGAACTGGGATGTCGTTGGTCTGCTATTGTGGGTGTATTTTTTTTTTTTTTTAAATCAGTTCTATTCAATAATCACTATTTGCTGTTGATGTAGAGTCAAGAAGAAGCCAAGGCTTGATGAAGGTCTTATTGGGTCACATTGAACTTTTTATTTACTTCTTAGTCATATAAGTGAGTCTCTAAAAACATTTTCTATTCATAAAGTCACAAATATTTAATTGAACATTTCATTTATCATTGAGAGATAAAATGATCTACCTGCAATGTTTTATAACCTTAGTGGGACACTGATAGGACTGTAATATTTACTATGTCCAATATAACAGGTTGTCATGCAAAGCACAGTCTGCCTCTGCATTTAGCATGTACTGTTCATTCACAGTGTATCACAGCTCAGCAGCAGGTAACTTACTCTGTGTGGTAAAGCTGGAAGGGCGTGAACTGCAACTCCAGATTCAGGCAACTCTCTGTTCAGACAAACACAATAACATCAGCATGTGAAACATCCGCTATCAGGAATCCACTCTGATTGTAAGGAGGACACCGCTTCACTCACGTGCAATAGACTCGAGGTTGAACTCTGAGCCAGGCTCATAGTCACAGTAGATATTCAGGAACGGTGTGGCTTTGTCACCAGAGTCCTGCAGGAGCCATAATTAACAATGCTTCTATAACTGTAGAAAGGATTTACAACCCTTGTCCTAAAACACACCAATGCAATGACTTGTGAACTTGAATATGAAAATACCTTTACGAATGTGATGCCCACCACCAGGCCTCTTTTGGGTGGAGACTTGTTGAAGGCATCGATTGATACGATCTCTGCATCAACTAGAAGAAGAAGGCATCATTAAATCTTTGCAGCACTGAACAACAACATACATGGAGGTTTCAGGAATTAATTACTCTGAGTTACAAAAACTGCATCACTGAAAGAAAATTCTATTAGTACAATTTACGCATCAAATACTAATCAGTTATCACCTTATTAAAAGACTTAAAAAATGATAATTGCCGTAGGAAATAACAGCAGATAAAGCTAAATAATGGTTGTGTAACAATTATGAAGTAATTGTTTCAATCATCATAATCAGATGAATTTGTTACCCCAATACCTGAATACACTTATCCAAACAGGCTGGAGAGTTCAATACACATTATTGCTTGTCTATTTAATTGACAAGTGCCTGCTGCAGTTGTGAAGAGTCTTAATCTGTAACAGCCACAGTGCATATTAGAATTCATATTCCATGACAACCTTGAAGTTCAGGTCATACACTACGTGGAATCTATGAACAGGAAATTTTAAATTGAATCTATGAAGCTTTAACAGCTTTATATTTTGGAAATTTTTATTTTAGCATGCAACAGTTCAGGAAGTTGTTGGCACATCTGAAAAAGACTTTAACATTTGTTTTATATTCATATGGAATATTTTCTATTGATTTTTTTACAAGATCTGAATGTGAATATGACACCATATGTACCAGAAACAATACATCATTGATATCATTACAAACAACAGCAAACCAGTCAGAGATATTCATCTGACCTGTGTCCAATTTGATCAAAGTTTAAAAACACTAAAAAATTACCAGGAAATAAATCACCATAATATTCCTGCAGGAGGATGGATGTGTCTTATCCTGCTCTGATTGGGATTTTTATAGGGATTTTGTGAACCTAAACCTTTTTATGTACTATAAGTATATGTGAGTGTCTCCAGGTTTTCTGTTATGTACCTGGTATGTAGGTGAACTGAACCTCCTTAGCCACAGGTCGGATTTTCTGCTGCAGCTCCTGGTACCTGAAACACACCACCTTCCCTTTGAGGGTGGCCGCCAGCAGCTCCTGCTCCCCGGCCTGACACAGCCCGTAAATGTTGCTCTGCGACGGGAAGCGGCTGAAGCTGTCCTCCACGAAGGGATACGACTCCGGAAGCATCCTGCTGGACCAAACTGAGCTCACGAATTGTTATCAGAAATGTCAAGAATGAAGACTGTTCATGTTGTGCCTGCTCTGTCCCCCAACTCCAAGTTAGCCCCAATAAGATAATTTTCAATCAGAACATCTGATTTAGATTTAAAGCTCGATTCAGAGAATTTTATTTTACTTTAAAGACAGATACAAATTCTCCGTTATTTCTATGGCTGATGCTGAATAGCGTGAGCAATAGCAACAATAGCTTAAACTATCATGAAGCAAAACATCCGGGTTTGGGAGGAGCTGCGTTCATGGTTGTCGGACATACAAGCTTTAGTGTTCAAAAACGATCCAGTGAAGAGACAAATAAAGCTTATTGTGACTAAATGCGTTCAAATTCAGACCTATATGTCCAATTTCGTCATATTTGTATTTGGGACTTTCTGTTACTGTTTATTTGTTTGTTTTGTGTTTGTTTGAGTTTGGTGGCCTGGTTGAGATGTCACTGAACGTCGCTCCGTGCTGATTGGTCTTAAATAAACAGCCGTCCAGCACCTGACTGATGAGTTATTATTACCCTAAAAGTTATTCAACTAATGAGGTTCCAGTTTGTCGCCCACCCACAGAACGCATCAGCTGTCCGTGGATAAAGCATAGACAGTATGGGGTAAAGCAATGACAGGCAGCGGGTGGCTTTTCTACTTCATGTTGTAAATTGATGACAGATTCGATGCATCACATGCGCAATCCTGCCATCTACTGGTCGTGTCTGTTACATCCCAAATTACAACACTGCCTTTTTTTTTTCTTTAAAGGTGATTCTGTTATAAGTAACTCGTTGCTGGTGATCTCCTCTTACCCTCTGTTTACATCTCTTGCTGCTCACTTATTCTCTTCTCTCATGCTTCTTATTTACAGATAGACAATTATGACCCAGTCTCACTATATCTGTAATGAACAACATTATGTCCACTGTGATGAAAATGAATTACACACTCAACATAAACAGCAGACCTTTCAGATAGAAGAATTATGATGGTGCAGATGATCCTACTAAACTACAGTACTGAAGGTGGTGAAATGATTGTCTGTATTTAAATGAATGCAAACATACTATTGTATGTGTTCATTATGGACTTATTACACCACACACACTCTACATACATAAAGGAATAAAATAAGAAAATAAAGATCTTCACTGGGACTGCCTGTTCAGCAACATCTATACAAGTACTTCTAAAACCCAGTCAGTCATATTAAAGACAGTAAGTGATGTTTGTCCAGCAGATGTCAGTGAAAACTCACTCATCAAGTTGTTGAAGTGATTGTAGAAGAAAGATGGAGTTTCCCTCCTGCTACTCAGCAATACTCCTGGCAAGATGCAGGTTGGCCCAAAAAGAAAAAGACTACACAGCAGCCCAAGTGAAAGAATGCTGGCTTTATAAATGATGAAAAGCAAATTTACATGTCCAGTCTTAAAAAGATTAAACCTTTAAAATAAAATTCATATCTGACTAATAAATGCTGTGGTGCTTTTTCAGGAAAGCAGAATACTGTGCTATGACCCGACAAACTACCAGCTTGTATTTGTACAAAGGCTATATTGAGAGTAAAAAATCCTCCCCATTTTTTGAGAGGCAGAAAAGGTATTTTTGCACAGTTTGAGCTCATCTATTAGGCCTTCTCTTATCCAGTGTTAAGTAATTAAATAAACAAAACCGTGTCACAGAAGATTCATCAGTTATCTTGGCTCAGCCTAAACTGGACCTAATGCCTGTCTTACCAGCCAGTGCTCTTCCCTTCTGTGCTGAATATCAGTCAATATCAGACACACTTTGAAATCATGTGAATCCGAGGTGCAAAAGGTTTTGTTCCCACCTGATCTGTCATCACTAACTTTTAATGGAATTAGCTGGCTGAGATACCAAAAAACAAACAAAAAAAAACCTTGTTGAGATTCAGAAGCCAGACCTCGCTCTCTGAGAAAAGACATGAGCGTCTCTTCTATCAAAAATATTTGATTCATTATGAAAAGCTCAGCTGTAACTCCTTTGAATTTGTAATTTTGTCAGTTTGATTGCTTCTACTTCTAAACTTTACCATTACAAAGCATCAAACTTCAAAAAGTCTGGCAAGTCTGGACTTTCTTTTAGTATACTTCACTAGTATATTTCACAACAGCATCAGTAACAGGACCAGGAAACCCTTTCACATTTACATGTGATGTGAAATTTTTGAATGAATGAATACATTTTTTACAGTCTTTAAGTAATCAAACAGAATTGTTTGTTGATTGATTGTTGTGCAATATTAAGTAAAATACCTTGATTTTCAGTTTCAATAAAGAGAAAAAGTTCCCAATAGTGGATCAACAACTGATGTCCCAATAGGTTCTAAGTTTGGTTTTAAAAATGACTTAAGAAGGACAGTTACTGTCATTAGGTCAATTTTAAGCATGGGGCAGTAAAAACTGTAAAAGTGAAAGCATGAGTGAAAGAGCACAACATCATCATTGCACATGGAAAAACTGCTGACATTCTTTTGATTTTTATGTTTGATCACTGGCTTTTCAAGAAATTTTCAAAACCAAGTGGATAACTCAAAAAAGCCTGATAATGGTCAAACTAAACAAAACAAAACACTTCCTCTGTGGAGAGTTTCTCCCTGTAATAACAACAGCAGCCTTATTGCAGTATCAACGCTATTGGCCTGATAACCCATTCATCAGTTCAGTGGCCCTTGTCAGTTGCTCTTGTCAGACCATTCCCCAGTGTGTGTTACAAAGTCCAGTGTGTGTTGCAGGGGTGAAGCAGACGGAGCTGCTGCTCCATATTGTGACAGTTCAGAGGTGGCAGTGTGCTACACCCCCACTTCTCCTAATACCACCTGCTAATCCATCTGCAGGATTACTGTCCACTGTAATCACTCATCCTCCATACTGACACACCTCACCTCGCACTGCAACTCCTGACTCATTACACACACACACACAGAAATAAATGTAACCTTGCATAAGAAGTTATTGGTGCTGTCGTTTTATTTGAAATGTTAAACATGTGAATCAGGTTTACCAGCATTGTGCAGTTTTTACAGTTATAAGCTTTTTTGAGACTTTATCCGTATAGCACCTTCAGAGCTCTCCTGTCCTGGGCCATGCACATTTCATGCTAATTTGTGTGTATTGTATGTATATAATAGTTATGTTTATTTTACTGATCATCGTTTGTCTCTAGTTCTATTGGAACTGTGTGCAACATTGAGAGCAACTTAAAACCAGAGTGAAATTCCTCGTATGTGTAGACATACTTGACTGATAAAGCTGATTCTGATTCTACCCCATATTTCAAGCCAGATTCAAAGGATACCATGCTAGTTTGCCAGTGCTGGAATGAAAGTACTGTTATTAGTATAATTTTAATGTACTTGTACCTTACCAGAGTACTTACATTTTATGCTACAGAACTTTTTACTTCTACTAAAGGGAAATGTGTATTTATTACTCTGGTACATTTATTTAAAGGCTATAGTAGAGGCAGAGTGCAGTAGAAGCAGTGAGCTTGAGAAAAAAGGGGTTTAAAGTTAGTGTAAAGCAGATAGAAAGGCTGTAATGCTTTCATTTCATGTCTTTTTAGGCTGATTATTTTATCTAAATAATCATTCTCATCCAAGAAGCTTCTTCAGCTCTTCTTCAGTTCAGAACTGAAGAGAAGTGAAACGTCTTTAAGCATCTACGGTCAAATCCAGTTGCCGTTGATTGAACCCTTTATTTGAAGAACTAAGCTTAGCTTTTTTTTTTATAGCTAAGGCTACGTGCGACTGTCCCATCTCACACTTCACTCGATACAACCCTCTTACTTGGGCTATCAAGTTAGCTGTCTTTCTGTGGCATGGAGTAACTAAAAGAGAGTACAGAGAGGTGCAGTGATGAACCTGACAGCACACAGATTACCAAGACAGATTACAGTAGCTACACAACCATAGTGCACATAATGAGTCTTGACTTGGTTTTCATTTCAGCATTTTTTTTTTCATTTGCAGAAATGACACATTTCTATGGCATAATATATTTTATATAGTAACAGATAAAACAGATTATATACTGGTTACTTTTCAGATTAAGAGTTTTCATAAAGAAACATGATGAACTTATAAAATACCCTACAAAACTAGCAGTATCTTTGTCGTATTACTTGATTGTATATGAAATAGTTGAAACTTCCTCCACCTCAACCAGCTACAGCAGTAAAATTGTGACGGTTTCAGTTCTCAATTGGACCCAGGAGCAGGACACAGACGAGGGTGATGGTAAAATGGACTTATTGAACAAAAGAACTCCAGGACTTACATGAAAAACCAAGAGGGTGACCAAAACCAAGAAGTCCAGGTGGTGTGGAGTTGCTTCAGTGGCTGAAGGCTGGGCGGGCGGTGGGTGCTGAGGCTGGATGGCAGGGAACACAGGGAAACACTGGAAACACTAGAGAGACAGAGGCAAAGACTGGGAGCATGGAAAGGGGACATCAAAGGGGCGTACAAAGGGGCCAATCTGGCAGCTTGCAGGTGGAATCAGAAGTCTTTTAAAGCTGCCAGTCGTTAGGTGAAATTGGGGACAGCTGAGAGAATGAGAGCCCCAGGACCTGAGGACCACACCTCCAGCCACTGAAGCAAGGCCTGAACAAAAACAATAGAAAAACAATCCTAAACCAAAAACACTGGAGTATATAACTAAACATGCACAGAAAACAAACCAGAAAAACACCAAATCAACCAAGAGACCAAAAACATGACAAAAATACTTTTTAAACACAGATGCATCAATCTGATCATGGGATACTGGAGTGGAGTTTACTGTTGTAAGATCCAGGGAGAACATTCCACAGGTTCGGGGCATAAAAACAGAAAGCAGTCACTTTATTGTGGGAAACATTAAGAACATGTTAAAGAAAGGCTGTGGAAGATCTAAGAGTTGAAAGGCAGTCACTGATACATAAAGGTGCATGATTATATTAGGCTACCTGAAAAGATAGGTTCTTTCTTAAAGGTTGCAGAAACCAGTGCAGTGCCAGAGCAAAGTTGTGGCTCATTCTGAATTAGCAGCATTTTTCTTCTGGGCTTTTGAGATAGTTTAATATAAAGAGAACTGCAGCCATTTAGGCACCAGTAAAGGAAACATGTACCAACATTACAGCATTGTTCTGAGTAGCAGAATATTCCTAAGATGAATAAATGATGTTTTCACCACCTTGACACATAGGGTCTAAAATCACTCCCAGATCTGGGTATTAATCTGTTTGGAGAGATGACCAAACAAGTACAGCTTCTGTCTTTTAACTTTCAATCCCACAGGTACTGTTGTCTATGCATTGAGTTTCAGAAAATTTGCTCATCCAAATACTGATGTCGGTGAGACAGGAATCAAGAGTACTCAAAGAACTGGGGTGCCTGGCAAAACAGTGATATACAGTAGTGTATCATCTGCATTGTGTGGTATCTGACATTATGAAGACTAATAATAGTGGCCGGAGGCAGCACGCAGAAGGAAATATGTGTGTGATCTAAAATTGTCATATAGGATCATATAAACAAGCCAGTGTTTTTGTGTCTACATGCTAGTCTTATCAATAACTTTCACTCTCTAAAGCTGCACTACATATTTTCAATTTCCAACATGGTCTGTGAAGTTATATGATATTATCTTATGAGAGACATTGAAAAGACACATTGCATATACAGTCTTATATCACAAGCTATTTATATGTGCTAAAAATAAATAAAACATCTACAGTTAGCAAAAAGTGATTTCTTTTCAAAATATATACCAGGAAAATATGTCTCAAATACTGATCTGATATTGATCTAAAAGCAATAGTATAATCATTTGTTTTTGGTAGGGTTGAATATAGAAAGAGGCTTAATGAATGTGTGTTTTGGATTATACAATGCAGTGCCTCAAGACTCACAATAGAATCCACAATATCTTACATATGTTAACTTAGTATAGCACAAAATGAGGTGTCAGAAACGACACATTATGGTTTTGTGGGCAGATTCACTTGGACAGAGCCAGGATAGCTATATGTATATAGAACTATGCATGTCCTCACTTCTCTTGTCTCATAAGTATATTTTCCAAAATGTCAAACTAATTTATTATATATTGTAGGCTACAAATGAGTGTCAAAAAATCTGGTGAGTTACAGAGGCCTCGAGTTACCTTATTATCAGAATGTTCATATCATTATTAGTATGCAATCATTAATTCATCATATCATTCCTTTAGATATGACATATACTGTTGTGAAGTGATACAGCCGGCGTGACAGCAGTTAAAAGGCATTAATTACTGCATATCAAATCAATAATTAGTTCACTTTAAGATGGGATCTGTTCACAGCTAGTATGAATATGAGGAACAGTTAGAACTGTGAGTAATGTTTCAAAGTTGACTTGAAAAAATTTGAGCCTATCCTTCATGAGCGTTCAGTTGGACCTTCCTCCCTCAGCGGGTCAGAAGCATTGACACAGGACATGTTAAATCTGCAGGTCATATTGAGCCTCATAGTGACTCAGCAGGTTGAAGGTGTCACAGGTCTGAATCTCAGGGTGAACGAATGTCACATCTTCTAGCTGTCTATCTCCCGTGTGGACCAGAAGGGCATGGAAGTGACTTTGAAACCACAGTATAACTGAGTGTTGAATATGGTGCTTGGTGGTGTAATTCACGTCTGTGTGTGTGTGTGGCATGGAGCAGTATGAAGCTCCAACTGGACTGGAGGAGGGGCTGGTGGGGTGGTTAGTGGCAGTCTGTGCTGAGCTGCTGGTGGCACCTGGTTTGCACAGAGGAGATTATTACAGTGTGTATGTGTGTGTGAGTGTGTGAGTGTGTGTGCGTGTGTGTGTGTGTGTGTGTGTGCAGGGTGAGTGATTGGGGCTGACAGCAGCCTCTGTATTGCTGGCTGGCCTGCAGATTTAGCCGACCTGTTTTAGACACTCTAATCTGGATTAACTGCAGCAGTGTGTCAGTGGGGACGAGAACCGGAGCCTCCCCCACCCTCTGCCCCTTCACCTGCTTCTCCTCCATCCCTCTCACTTCCCCTCCCCTCCCTGTGTACCTGCTCCCCCTCCGTCCACCTGACGCACATTTACCTGTTCTCTTATTTTCGTCTTCCGGGGCTTTCAGGCCAGCTTTCAGTAGAACACAAACGCTGTTCGGTCTTAAAATTAAAACGCATGCTTGCATCATTCAGAGTGTGTCTCTGTGAGTCCAGCTTTAGGGGGGAAGGGCAGTCGGGCAGGGATTATACCAGCTCAGTCCTCTTCCCCATTTCCCTATTTGCTGTTGCAGCTGCAAGACGAGCTGTTCCACTATTGGGTGAAGATTGCGGTGCCATCATCAACATCATCTGGACAGTGTTCATATGACAAATACGATCTTTTTTATCAGATGAAAAAAGTCACAAAAAAGACTGAAGAAGTCCCACATCAAAATCAACATTTTGGCCACTGTTTGCAATGTCTCATACTGATAATTCTACAATATTTCAATATAAATTGTAAATTTCCCCACTGTGGGACAAATAAAGGTTTATCTTATCTTATCTTATCTTATAATAGATTGTCCTGATGTCATAAATGTAAATAAGTATAAAGTAGGTTGCAAATTGCAAAGTCAACAATAGAAGCCCAAAAGTAAAGAAACAAAGTTTGAATAAATTAAAATCAGCCATAATTTAAAAATAAAGTAGTGATGAACAAAATAGTTCAGAGCATGGTGTAAACTTAATAATAATGTGCACAACAATGCTTGCACATATCCAGAGTTCCATTTAAGTCACAATACCCATGCACATGTTTGCATCTCAGACTCCTGAGCAATATTCTCTCAGCACTGTAGTCCACAAAAACAAGTGGGACTCCAGGAATCCCCTGTTTTCTTTAGCCATGTCTATGTAAAACTGATGTGTCTATTTGTAGGTTTCCATTAGGTGCTGCAGCTCTGAATCCTCTGTCCACGCTGCTCTCGCTCCTTCCTCCCTCCACCTTCGATGACTCCCACAGACAGCAACCTTCTCTATCTTCTGCTGTTTTCTTGTCTTCCTTTTTTCCCAGTCTACACACCAGCTCGTCCATTTCCCCATTTGTGCAGCAATAGTTCCCTCCAGCCTCCTTTCCTGCTCCACCACTGAACGGATTGCTCTGTCTTTCCTCCCTTTATCTGGAGATAAGATACTTACTTTTCAGATAAAGCATATTATGATAAATCAAATGAGCTTTGTCGGTTTTGTGCATCTGGGTGTTTGTGTGTGTGTGTTTGTGTGAACGCAGCATGTGTGTGTATGCAGCTGTTTTGGAGATAAATGTAATCTGTCAATTATGTGCGAACGTATGAACAGATGCCCAGCAGGTTAATTGATCAGCAGGAGGACAAGGAGAAGGGAAAGAGAACAAAATGAGAATTGAAGGGAAACTGACATTTTCACAAATATAATAATTTCTGATAAAGAAATTCCTCTCCACTCAAAGAGCGACATAAGAAAGCTGAAATATTTCTAAAAATGATTGCTGGTGCAGGGTATACAATATTCATTTAAAATATGGCTGTCATACAGATTCACATTCAACATCCCAAACTATTTTTGGTCATGTAACAGCTATGTCTGTACAACTCGGCAGCTCAGTCTGACAGAGGAAAGTCAGGACTCTCAGTCTATGATCTGTTTGCACTGTATTTGGGTTCTTTTGCACATACACTTTGCACTCATTTTGCACAGCCACTACTTTTACTCATAGAGTCAGTGAATTTTTTAGTTCTCTTTTCTGTAGTACTTGTTCATTTGCACAATATGGTGTTTCCTGTTATGTTGTTACACTATTATTTAATGTGATATGTGTTGTGTTCAATTGTAGCTGAATTTCCCAGTTTGGGACAAGAAAGTCTATCTATCTATCTATCTATCTATCTATCATGTAGAACTTATCTGGACTAATGTTCATGAAAATATAAGCTATGCATTATAATCACTTTCTATGTAAACTTTTATATACATTTAATCCCAATGAGTAATACTAAATATGAAAGATTAGAATCAGACAAATAATTTACATAACTATAAAAATAAAGTTTGTGTAAGAATTATTTACACAGAATTTATTGTGCAGCCTGTTGCTGTGGATAGTTCACTTTTGTGTGTGCGTGTGTGTGTGTGTGTGTGTGTGCGGCGCGCGCGCGGTGGGAGGGGTTTGCTGGAGCCGCTTGCTCCCTCTAATTAGCAGCGTGTGCCGGTGAGGAGCCTCAGAGGAGCAGGCTGGTCTGGACTCACATCCATCCGGGGGCCACTTCTTCACCTGTGTGATGACTTGACTGTGTGAACTCTTGCAGAAGCTCCTCGGATGCTCGGTGCCGCTGCGGTGTGCTCTGGCTCTAAGCTGACACACAGTCAGAGCTGAGAGTGCAGACAGGAGGACACACTCTCTGTGGTCGTCAGTGGTTGTCTGTGGTGACCCCCGGCTCGTCCTGCCTGTCTGTGCCGCTGAGCTGTGAGGGGCCCCCGGCTGCTGTGTCAGGACTTAAGAGGCTGCTGTCAGGATGATGTCCTACATTAAACAACCTCACTACACCATGAACGGGTTAAATCTGCCTGGTCCCGGGATGGATGTGCTCCACACCACCGTCGCTTATCCATGTAAGTACTAACTTATTTTATCTTTTAAAACTTTTTCTGTTTGACTTCCACATAGTCGTCACCTGCTGTTTTAGTGATTTAGAGTCAACATTCAGCAAATGACGCACAAAGACGCGCAGCCTGTGCGTAAATGCGCAAATACACGCCAGAGGAGAAACCTGTTCGTTTTATAAGAGCGCATGCATTGAAAAAAAAGTTTGCATAATAATCATTAGATGGTAAAATATATTATAGGTTTATCATTATCTCCCTGATTTGAGCTAAAGAAACTGTTGATATTTAACAGTAACTTTCATTATGAGAGACTAATGATTTAATGAAAAATTATTTTTTCATTTCTACATGACCCAGATTTTAATAGATATAATATATTGGTGCAGATGCATTTGTTATTGAGCGGATACACTGAACCCTTTATGAAACTGAAGCGCAGATAATCTGTGCTCACTTCACTGTCTGTCAGGACAAATGAGATTTTTTGTTTTGATTTTCTCATTGTTTCCCTCAAAGCATCTCACGTGTTCTCTCTGGGATCAATGTAGATTGACAGTGCTAAATGCTAAATTCTGGTGTAATTCCTCACTATACTTGTTTTAGATAGATGTGACTTTGTCTCTACAAACTATAGTTAAATGAGTAGAATCTAATCTCCTTCTTCTCTGGGAACACTGAAACTCTCCGAAGAGCCAGTGACCACTATAATAATTTGATATAATGACTTTGTGTCCAGATTGGTCACAAGCTGCAGAATGAAAGAGTCAGGACCATGGACAGTATCACAATGTACTGAGAGGCTTCCATTAATATTTTATTTGTTGTCGTCCTTGCACACACACAGCTGGAAAACAACAAATCTACCCAAACAATCTCATAAATGACGGCCATGTTCTGTCCGAGTTCTAATTCCTGTCATCTCTGTGTTGCTGCCAGTATAATAATCCCCTCTCTGTGTCTCTGTGGGTTTGCAGCCACTCCCCGGAAGCAGCGTAGAGAGCGCACCACCTTCACCCGGACACAGCTGGACATCTTGGAGGCTCTGTTCTCTAAGACCCGCTACCCAGACATCTTCATGAGGGAGGAGGTGGCCCTCAAGATCAACCTGCCCGAGTCACGTGTCCAGGTAATGGAGAAGTAGGCTACAGCCAGGATGTTTGTGGGTTAGTTATGGTGAGACTAGACATCCTAACTTTAAAGGCAACATGTGACTTCTACAGAAGAAGAACAGCAGATTTATGCCATTTCCTGCATATTCATTAATGCTTAACACTTCAGTTACCTAAGCCACCCTTGTCCTTTTTCACTGCTGTATCCCCCACCTCTAATTATTTACAACTCAAGACACATGCCTCCATCTCTGACACATATTTCCTATACAAACATGTTGTGTCTTTTTCATTGCGTCCTTAGGTTTGGTTTAAAAACCGTCGAGCCAAGTGCCGACAGCAGCAGCAGCAGAGCAGTGGGCAGTCCAAGCCCCGCCCTCCCAAAAAGAAGGCTTCTCCAGTGCAGGAACCCAGCGCCCCTGATCCTGTTCCTAACCCATCTGGCTCCTACAGCCCCTCCTCTGCCCAATCAGGCCCCAGTCTGGCCCCGAGCTCCAGCACTGGAAACACTGCTGTGTCCATCTGGAGCCCGGCCATCTCGCCCTTGCCAGACCCCCTGGCCTCCTCCTCGGCCCCGTGCATGCAACGGCCCTCACCTTACCCCATGAGCTATGGCCAGCCCTCGGCCTACACCCAGGGCTATGCCAGCACCACCTCCTACTTCACCGGCCTGGACTGCAGCGCCTACCTGTCCCCCATGCACTCGCAGCTGTCAGGCACTGTGGGCGCCCTCAGCCCCATCACCGTGCCCTCGATGGGGGGCTCCCTAAGCCAGTCCCCGGCCTCGCTGTCCTCGCAGGGCTACAGCACCGCCTCCTCCCTGGGCTTCACCTCTGTTGACTGCCTGGACTACAAGGACCAGCAGGCCTGGAAACTGGGCTTCACCACAATGGACTGCCTGGACCACAAGGACCAAAACTCCTGGAAGTTCCAGGTCCTCTAGAAAGCGTGAAAGGGTGACATTCATGTGTGTCAGCGAGTCCAGTGCGAGATAGTGTGAAGCAGTTCAGCCAGAGGACTTGTTGTCTTTGATTTTCAGTTTCTTGTTTGTAAGATTTTGTTTCGTTTTCTAAAGGTGACCTCTGTAGCAACGCATTTTATTTGAATGACTCTGGAGATGAAGGGACCAGTGACTGTCATCGATGCTGCCTGACAATCGTATCTGTTGTCTTCTTCATGCTGTGTTAAATAAGAGAACAAAAGCCTTTAAAGCGTTTGTAGGAAAATACTTGAGTTGTATGTATGGAAACACACTGAGCCATCTCTTCTTTTATCATGACTGTCTGACTCAGACACATGCACACTACACGTGTTTCATTTTGTTTTAATCTTGCTTTGTCATAGAGTGGAAGGAGAGCTGCTTTGACAAGAAGGAGCTCTGAAGTCCTATAGGTCACTTCCTCCTTCAGGGTTTAATTATTTTAAGCTATTGTATTTATTATTATTTGATGCTACGTTTAAATATTTCATTTGTTTGGGTTTAGATATTTTTTGAGCATTTGTGTTGCGTATAACAGTGTTAGCCTTTAGTGTTATCGTCCCAATTTGTTTGATGGAAAAATTAGATGTTTTTAGTTGTGTGACACATTAAAGTGATTTATTCTTTACACTTTTGTGCACTGATAATCATTGAGATTCTGTGATTTGAACGGAATTATAGCTTGTGTTTGCAGGTTTATGGCCTGTTAAGAATTGGGCTGATTCTGATACAGTTAGAGCTACTAATTGATCCTCAGTTAGGTATGAAGACTTGGACACGGTGTGGATATAAAGTGGCCATGTTGAGGTCAGGTCTGGACCCGTCATGTTTGTCATATGGCCTGCATGGCTCTCACTGGTCCATCTTGGTTATTTTAGCTTATCTGATTCTGGGAGTGTCCCAATCCTCTTAGCCTCCCTTCAGCAATGCCCTAAGTGAATTAGTTAGGATTATTGCCCTATCCCCCTCTGTCTCTCTCTGTCTCTCACCCATCTCACCCACTTCAGCCATCTCTTCCTCCCCGTCCTTTCCTGGCTCTCTCCTGGTGTTTTTCCTCCATCTTTTCTATCTTCGTCATCTTTCTTCATTCTCTCTCCAACTCTGCAGCTTCTCTTTTCTTGGCCTCCATCTGTTTTCTCTCACGTTGTCTAACTTTTGTTTCACTTCTCGTGCATCCCACTCGCCCTGTGCGACCCAAAGAATAACTTAAATTCCAAAACATCCGAATCACTGGCAACAATGCAGTTTAATAATGTGTTTTCACTACAGTTGTTTTTAATATTTGTTCCGGCTGTATCCGCTCAGTGGGTCCCCTTCTTTCAACCCCTTGTGGAGCCCACCCCCACCACTCCACCAATCTCCCCAACTCCTCTGACAACTTGGTAATCCCCCCATGACCTGATTACTGCCATGCAAATTTAACTATAACATCAAATATTTTACATTATTTCACAGACGTGTGTTGTTTGTGTGATGTGGGAGTTTGTGTTGACAGTAAGAGAGGACTGATTCTCTGTTACCTTTGACTACCCTCGCATTGATTTCCTTGACATATTTTGCCATCTTTTTGTTAGTTAACTAGCAGTTACAACTATCAATAAATCTAACCTAAGGTTTTAAGGTATTGTTGTTTAGCATCAGATTAAATTTGTGATTAAAGTGACATGATAAATGTTTCATGTCAGCTCAATCATTATTTAAGGCTTTTACTTCTGAGAGATTTGTAATGTAATTCTCATACAAATAATAATAATAATAAAATATACTTTTGTTGCTATGTAAATCATATCTGATCTCTGTCCTCAACCATGTAAAATGTCACAACACTTTGATTATAAATTCAGATCTACTGCAGTGAGACAAGTGGACGGGTAGCGAGAGACATTTCAAAGCATTTTTCTGCACTCAACACTGACCTAATCCCACTCTGTGCTCAGTTTAATCCCTGTGCCCTCCCTCTCTGTGGTGTGATTGGTTAATCCCTGTGTCTGCGCACCCTGATTGGTTAACCTCTCTTGGAGGGTGCAGTGCGCTTGTAATCTTCCCCCTCAGCACTGAGAGTTTCAGACAGACATTTGTGCTGTAATCCCAGGGAGGAGCAGATGTGATGGGGGATGGACAGCACCGAGCAGACCTTGAGAAAGGTGAACACCGGAAAACAAAAACATGGCACGCGGTCTGGGGAGGAAACAGAGTGTTGAAAAAATCCAACCATTGATTGAAAGTAATTATTTCAGGTCAAAAACACATACAGCTTTGACAATACTTTTATTCCAAATCAGTGGTAAAACCCCAATAGACATGCAGCAGTTTAGATCACTAAGGGGCTGGTACAGAGAAGAGAAACAGATGCTTTATATTTGCCCTATTTATCCAAATAAAATGTAGCACCAGGAATGTAAAGGCAACTTCTCCACCTATACAGGAAGGGATGAATAACTAGAATGAAATATATACTGATATTTTGGACACACAGTTGTGGGAAGTTTCACTTGGAAGATCAGCATAATATTAAACTAACTTAACAAATAAGCAGAACTGGCCCATCAAGCAGCTCTTGATGTGATCAGTATTGTCAATGCTGAGATCAGTGTTTCTTTCTGCTCCTCCGGTGTCGATACAAATACCAGATAAGTACTCTTCTTAATTTACTGTATTTAAAAATTGAAAAGGCTACATTGCAAAAATACAATATATATCAATTATGACATAAAGGCTTCAAAATCATAGTTTAATAATACCAGTGCCTGTTGAATGTGCTCCTTGCTCTTTCTCTTTTGATTTTTTCCTGATATCTTTTAGCAGCACAAAACAGTCTGGATTCAACCTTTAATGATAGTGAATTGTTGCAGTCAATGGTGGAATAGTAAGTAAAACTGCGTATATCAAAATGTAAAAATACTTCATTACAGACAAAAATGTCTAAATAATAATAAAAAAATAGATATTACTTTACTTTTTGAACGCTGCTGCTGGAGAACAGGAGAGTAGATCACGTCACTCCACTTCTCACATCTTTACGCTGGCTTCAGAAGTGTCAAAGGACTAATGTTAAATACCACCAGTGGTTTGTAAATCAGCACCCAGCCCTCTGAGATGGTCAGGGACAGGTCTGCTTACTGTCCCCACAGTCAAAACCAAACATTCACTTTTTATGCTCCACACATCTGAAACAAACTCAATGTTCTTTTAAAACAGGGTTTAAAACTTTACTGTTTGCAACTGCATTTTATGAAGTTAAACTTAGAGCTTATTTTAGAGCTATTTTATCTCCTATTTTATTGTTTTATTCTAAAATGATATGTGTCCTTCAATATTATCTTGCTTTTTTAATTATCTTGTCTTAATGCCATTCTGTTTATGGCACTATACAAATTAAACTTGCCTTGCCTACACTGCAGGTACTTAACCGACCTTTCTTATGAATAGCCACTGAGGAATATCAGTGCCTCAGTAAAACACTGTGAAGCAGATAAATCACAACAAGCAGCAGTTTGTTTTAACACCTATTTATTACCACCATAATATGAGAAATTTGGAAAATACAAAGATCAGCTTATTTATACGTCTGAAAATCTTGAGGAATAAGAAAAATATAAAAGAAAACAAATATGAGGTTATATTGTGTATCACAAATTTTGAGAGGGACAGATTATATGTTCAGATCTACAGAGAGTGAAAGAGACGCACAGACCCTCAACATGCAGAGTGTTACTTTCACTATAATGTCAATTCATACTGTTGTGACAAGTCTAAAGCCTATCTGTGGAGATGAAGAGAGAGAGAGAGAGACAGGAGCATGATGTGTTATGACTGATCTACAGTGAGCAATTAAATAGATGAGGGGACGGTAAACCATCGCCCCCATGTGGCTGCCATTAGAATAGAAGTTGCCTTGGAAAACAGAGAAGCCCTTCCTGATTTTCTATAGCGAATCAGATCACTGTAACAAAAACCTCTAACCACATTGACAATATTAATTGCTTTTTTTCTCTTAATGTGATGATTTTGGAAGTGGTAAAGGGAAGAGATGCTCATCATGAATTATATGTGTAAAAAAAAAATAAACACCATATCCACAACGATAATCAATATTTTTAAGCAACCAAAAGATTCTTGTTTGTTGAGTACAAGCTGTTTTATAGATCAGAGCTCACACATCCACACAAACAGACCAACAGACCGCCATCCCCTCCCAGTGCAGATTACAGAGGTGAAGGAGGTGGTTTGAAAAGGTACAGTGAGCTGTCTGGCTGCAGCTGCAGAGCAAGGGGGGAGTCGGGTTGTAGAGGGACGGACTGGATAGGAGAGGAGGAGGGTGTTCAGATGGGGCAGAGGCTTCAGGACTAGTTTTAATAGCACCCTGCTGTGGAAGTTGCAGCTCCCCTTAAGCAGACTAGCCCCTCGGCCACATCCCTCTGCTTCAGCTTTGTTTGCCACACAAAGCACACATGCTGGCCTCTCACCCTGGAAGAATCCAGGTGAGCTCGAGGGTGGGCTACATGTTTTGAGGCACCACCCAAATCCAGTGACACATGTCAGTGTATTTGTGCACATGTGTGTCTGATCTGCAAAACCTTTGACATGCACAAAAATGGTACCCTAAAAACATTTGGTGAAGACAAAAAACCTATGAGACCAGACTTCAACATATTTCTATCTCTTCATAATCAGGATTACTCTAAAGTCTACGAGAAGCTGGGCAGGCTGGGGAGGGTGACAGGGATGGGCAGAGGTGGGTTGGGTGGGGTAGAATGAAGGAGTGAGGGCAGGGACAGGTAAAGAAAAACAGGACAGAAGTGAAACATTAGGCCGTCTAAGCGCGCTCTCCACGGATGCGGCGTGCCAGCTGGATGTCTTTGGGCATGATGGTGACACGCTTGGCATGGATGGCACACAGGTTAGTGTCCTCAAACAGACCCACCAGGTACGCCTCACTGGCCTCCTGCAGGGGGAGGGCCAGACAACACATATTAGTAGGAGAAGATAGTTTTGAAGATATGCTGATGTCACTTTAATACATTTTGCGTGCACACTCACCTGCAGGGCTCCAATGGCGGCGCTCTGGAAACGCAGGTCGGTCTTAAAGTCCTGAGCAATCTCCCTCACCAGGCGCTGGAAGGGCAGCTTACGGATCAGCAGCTCAGTGGACTTCTGGTACCGACGGATCTCTCTCAAAGCCACGGTACCAGGCCTGAAACACGCAACAATACACCATCTCAATGTTTAGGTCCTAGCAGGTCAATTAAACTTCCTACAGGCTTATCAAAAATTATCATCTAATAGTTTTTATTAACTCTAATCAGTACAGTTTACCTCCTGTTGTCTTGCTACATATCAAACACTCAAACTGCCATGAACAGTTCTGCAAATAGCAATGTGTTCAACATGATGTATTTGACTGGAAGCCCAACACACAACCTAAGAATTGGACAGAGCGGTGTGAATATTTACATGCTGCTAATATACAATTTTGTGCAGCCAGGTGGTTTTAGTAAATAAAAGACAAAATAATACATCTGAATTAAATTTTTTTACATCAAAGTTAAAAATGAAATGGTATATAAAACATGCAACCAAAACATCCACTTTTCAGTATGTTTGCCTCCAACTATTCAAAGCTTACAGTTTGCTACATCAGCTAAGAGGATTTTCCAATCAACATATCATCTTGATAAAGGTAGTTTCAATGATGTTATGATTTGTCAAAAATGGCTGTGTAGAGTGAAATACAGGTTTTACCTGTAACGATGTGGCTTCTTGACACCACCGGTAGAGGGAGCACTCTTACGGGCAGCCTTGGTGGCCAGCTGCTTACGAGGAGCCTTTCCTCCAGTGGACTTACGAGCTGTCTGCTTGGTACGAGCCATGACGACAAAGTATTACCTGAAGGGAATATCGAAAATGTAAAAGCATACTTTGCATTGTTCATACTATAGTTCATAATTTTTGTCTCTGGCCTTAACATGTTTTAGAGTTGCTGTTTTGTACACACACATTAAACGAATAACAGTTTATTCTGTAATAACTGTTCATTCATACATTTCTACTCCATTGTGGGGTTTAATTATCAGTGTTATCGTGGATACTCTGAACGAATGACTCTTCTAAACAATTTGGCGGATCAGTCAAAATTTATAACACAATAATAATTTTGTGCAAAACATTTAGCCTCAATCTGAATCTTTATATGTTTGGAGCCCTGAAATGGAAAAAAAAACAGTAGAAGATTATCAGACAAGTCAAAATTTATAACTGAATACATCAGTTATAATGTAAATAGTTAAAATTGAGTATCAGCCCCTGATACACCTTTTGGTGATCATTATATTAAATGAAAGGTTGAGAGAATTTTGTTTATTATTATCATTATTTGCTCTCAAACATCTACATGAGGGTCAGTAAACTATCATCTTATTTTTAAGTTTTTGTTCACAAACATGAAAACTTTTGCGTCCATCCAGCTCAAAGTCTCAGACGATCAGTCATGTTGGACCGCCTGGGAAAACTTTTCCTCCGGTCTGGCAGCTGCACAGACACACCGCGCCGAGCCAATCAGGACACAGTGTGCTCCAAACCGCACCAATCACACTGTCTTCGGCCTGAAATACACCAATCCTCCGCGTATGTTTTACACTTCAGGGCCAATGGCGTTTCACTCTGCAGGGCTTTAGGGCGGGACCACCAGCCGTAGCCCCACCTCATACCGCAAGATTATGGCCGCAGACCCAGATGAAGCTCCCAACATAGAGGCGACGAGCGGGACGTAAACTTTAACATTTTCCCTCAAAAGCAAACAACGTGTGCGCACAAGACAAGCAGCAAAACGTAGGAGACAAGTGTAGCTATCAAATAAGCTTCACGGCGGTTGAAGCGATGCTGTATTAAAACGACACAGCCAAGTAGAAATGGCCTGTGAAAGTGGAGCAGATCTCCGGCAGTGGAAGTACTGAGCCGTTCTTCTGTCTGGGCATCGGGGCAGCTGCTGTTTCTCCTCCACAGCGTCGAAATAATGCCACATTTCAACACAAAAACAACTTTATCTGACTCATTTTCAACACAAAACCGTGACTAGTGTCCTGTGTTTTTAAAAGTGAGACAAAAATGTAACTTACCGAGGCTGAATTTCACGCTTTTTTCTTCGCACGGACACAAGTGTGTTGTGGTTGTCTGGCAGTGTCAGATATTTACTATCTCTCACACAATGGAAGCAGGGAGAGCTCGAGCAAAATGGCGGCCGTGTCAATCATCTGTCTCCCATAATGCAACTGCCAACGTTTGTAAACACTGAAACTTCATTTCTTCAGCTGTAACTTTTTGTTCCGAACGGTGTTGGTTTTAAATACAATGTGACAATTTACCGTAATAACCTATTATTATCTTATTGTTTTATGTAAACAGTCGCTATTTTTGGCTGTATTTATTCTATTGACTATTCTATTTTGATTTATTGAACAAGATACAAATAACAGAAAAAGAAAGCGACCACAAAATAATAAGAAATTAGTACAAAATATGAGCATATGGTCTAGAAAAAAATAAAAATGATCAGAAGAAATGGAAAAATAAATAAAAAACCAAAATACCTACAAGAGACAGTGACAATACAGTATATTTTGACTGAGTGGTGGAAAGCAACATGTATTTAAAGTACATTTACTCAAGTACTTTGAGTAATTCCATTTTAGGCTACTTTATACTTCCGCGTTACTACTTAGTTTGTTACTTTGCAGATTCAGATCATTAAAACAAAATACAGTCATCAGTGTACATTAAACTACCCAGCAGTGCATTAAGTAAATTAGCTCCACCTTTATCAGCTGCAATATTAAGCTGATAAGTACATCAGTGCATCAATAATAATCAGACATTAATATGATATATATTATTGTGAAATTTGCCATTCTGCATAATAAGTGCTTTTAATTTTGGCACTTTAAGTGTCTTTGATGCTGATATTTTTCTACTTTAGTAAAATATTGAATGCGGGACTTTTACTTCTAACATTAGTTACTATTTATACACTGTGGTATTACTACTTTTATTTAAGTAAAGGATCTTCTTCCACCACTGATTTTGACATATCAATACACTTTTTTAGTTTAATGTTAGATATGAATTTAAGGCAGACTGAAATAGTAAAATGTAATTGTAAAATAGTATCCAAATTATTTTTGGAAACAGACTATGTTAAAACATCTAAACAGAGGGGACATTTCCAAAAGTAAAAGTATTTCCAAAATGCATGTGTCTGTACACACTGAACGATGCACAATTTTCTGTGAAAGACCATCATACAATAATGATCCATGCCAAATGTTTGATGTAAAACAGGACTCGCTGTAGAAAAATACATAAACTATGATAGTGGGTCACCTTTACCTTTAGAGCAACTATTTTTACATTCTAATAATATGAATAATAATAATGCCTCACTTTTCTGTATTGTGTTGTAGAAATTAATGAGATAACTGATTTACAACAGGCTTATATATTCATGTGTCAAATTCATGTGATACTTTTAAAATGATCCTAGAATTAATCAAGTGGTGCAGAGTTTTATCTCCCTGATCACTGAATTGGCTGTGATATGAAACAGGAAGAAAACATATTTAGCTGCTAAGTAAGAGTTCAGGCCTGCATGGCAAACCCATATTCAAAGGTTATGTTCTTGTGATGGCATCATTTCTACATATACTCCAGTACATGTGAGAGTTGAGCTTACATGCTGTCATGAGTCATTCTGACATGAAGGTTATGCCGAGGTCCACACTGATGCTGCAAACCGACTCTGATTCATGTTTTGATGGATGTCTAGCCCTGGAGCAGTCAAATAATTTGATCTAATCTGTTGTAGTGCCCCCTATTGACCTCATGTAAAAAGTCCTAACCATACAGAACTCTGGTGCAGTGATGTGATGATATGAGCACTAACACATGATCAGAGTAGTTAAAACTCAGGTATAGTGAAGTGTCTGAACCAGTTCATTTAGTTCTAAATTGTGCTTCAGCTGCAGGCTTTAGATTCTACAGACAACAAATTTCAAATCTAGCCAATAAAAATAGGCAGGAATGAAATATAAGCATTAACATCCTAAACCCAATGGTTTGCGCTTCACTTCATCCCTAAAATCAAGGCTGGAGATGTTTTTACTAGTGACTTGAAAACCTTTAGCATGCTTGCTCTTGAGCATATGCCATTATACTGTATTTGTCAGATGTAGGATGAAAGATTTTCATTTCAGTTACTTAGAGATTGAGTTCTTTGATTTGAGTTCCCTTGCTTCTGCTCCTCATGAAGAGTGAACATGAATCATTTATTTGCAATGTGAAGTGAAAGTCTTAGGCACTGAATGTCAGACTATCCTCTAACCCATGGATAATGATATACATAAGTTAAACAGCTCTTCTATCTCTCAAAACCTTTAGCTCAACAGGATGTCAATCAAACAGATTACCCTAATATGTCGTACATCATTTATTGCCTTAAAGGAAAATTCCACCAAAATGCAGTTAGATAAATTAATAAAGAATGTTTTGCTCTCTGCAGAGAATTTTCCTCTAACTTTCCTTACAGGGAGGTCAAAGTCAACAGCTCTGGTGCAGGTAAGAATTCAGTGCCCTGCTCAAGGACTTCTCTCTTATCTGTAGGTCAAAATGCTGTATCTACTCCTGTAATAACATCTGTGCTTGCAGATGTTTTTCTGTACATGTAGTTAGGCAGGGAAAGCAAGTCGGGACAGGTGGATTTTGGAGATCAGGCAGGAGAGAGTTAAGTAATTGTAGGCAGTGAAGAGGATTTTACAGAGGATTTAGAACTTGGCTGGGGGCCTGTGGAGGTCATAGAGGTCTCTGGAGTGGGTGTGGATGAGCAGAGTTCTGTACATTTTGAAGTTTATTGAGGACTTTGGTTCCATGGAGGATACCGTTGCAGTAATTGAGCAGGTGATGAAATCATGAATGAATTTCTGGAGCAGCTAGTGACAGTTTAGAGGAGGACCTAGTTGGGGTGGTGAAGGAGTTAGGGCAAAAAATTCTGATTTCACATTCATTGCAGTTGGGTTTTATGCATCCAGATTCTAACATGTGTAAGGCTGGTGATAAGCATGAAGCAGGTGGTGACAGACAGGGTCTTTAAGAAGAGGTAGAACTGGGTGTCACTGGCATAGATTGAATTAAATTAGGCTGTGATGATGAAGGAACCGACCAAGCTGTAGGATGCATAAGGATGGAGAGAAGGGACCAAGCACCAAACCTTTTCTAAAAGCAACATGTTTGGATCATGCCAGTCTACTGTGATGAGTCACAAATGTTTTAATATATACTCACTAAATTATCTTTAAATTGAAGACAAAGAAATTACTTAAATGATTCTCTTACAGCTGATTGTGACATAAGGAAATGAGTCCTACATGCAGCTTAGCACAGACACAGCATGTTCTACCTTCAACTTAATGACAATTACTTGCAATGCTTTGTGCTCCTGTCTCCTAAATTTTGTTGTCAATTTTTAATTTTGTCCTTCTTCAAGGAGTTGTCAGACTGAACCAAGCAGAGGTGTATTAGAACATCATGCACATATTAAAAGACATGGATTATAGCTATTCCTGAACAGTTTTATTTATTTCATATCTAACTTTAGATACCTCTAGTTTGAGACAAGAGTGTTTTCACATTCAAGTACACGGTGCCTTACTTCAATGCCCCATCTGAAAAGGTAGAGGCTTTAGATAAGGCAAGAGGAGCAAAACCTGCAAGCGATATAGAAGTCAAACAGTTACAGAGTACAACCTGGATTTAGACATATTTGAAACATATTGTAATCCATACATTATGGTTAACCAAAAGGGCACGTAGTATAATACCAGATGAATGTACTATACATCAATTTCCAGCCTGAAAATAAATGGCCCAAGATATCTTTAAAAAAACATTTCCCTCCCTCATTGTTTTAAATTGTCATACAAAACTAAATAATCCCAGTACGTCACCTGTCAACCCTGAACTGTCAAGAAGCATCAAAAGTGATCTTTAATCTAGATATCACAATGTTTGTGCATTATGACAATGACAGTAAACAAAATATGATCTGTAGGAACAAAATTTAAGGCTCATCACCAAGGTGTTTTTCCCACCAAGCAGCGGCAACATGTTTTTCACCACGCTGTTTGAGAGTACAATGTTTTCAGCTTTATTCAGTAAGTCCAGTTCATGAAATGTGATGAAAAAAGGAAATAAAAATAACCTCTTACACATCTGCTTACACATTTAAAAAGGTACAACAGGCATTCATCCATTTTCACCTCTTTATCCCATATGTGCAACAACTGCGCCAACTCGTTTGGTCCCTCTTCCAATGAAGAACAAAGAAGTACCAAAACATTCCATTAGAAGTCACTGAAATCTGTTTATAGCAAAGTTACATAAAATGGCACAGTCACAGAGAAAATTAGACACTGAGAACCACTACATTAACTGAAAGTAACCCATTTCAGCTCGTTGTCAAACCTCACAGCCAGTTGGATTCTTCAAGACAAACATGGACACACCAACCGCCTACTTGTGTACATATTAGCAGAGGGAGGGTGTGATGACCTACATGTATCCTCCTTAAATAACTTGTGCTGTAACATCCAGAAAAAATGCAATGGATAGTGAAGTACACAGAACTGTTCTGTAAGAGATAGAGAGTGCATGCATTTCTAAAATGCAAACCTTAATCCCCTTTGATGCTCATACCCAGCGCCACACCTAAAAAGAAAAGCAAAATACAACTAAAAATCCCTTTTTACTATTGATTCTATTCATATACATATATATATAGATATATATATAGTATATATATTTTACATTTATCTGGTTCCTGTAAAAGTACCTTACGTCTTTCATATCATATACATTTATGACTGGCTACTGTCTCAATCAATCACAATAATATGACTTCTTGGACAATAATTTCAGGTACATTCAGGACTTTGTGTAAAAAGTCTTACAATTTTCTTTACAATTCATTAAAAATACAGAGGAGCAAAAACATTGGCAATACGACAGTCCACTGTCCTGCAGAGGCTGCTCAACCATAGCTCAACAGAGTCTTTCTTCTACATAACTATAGATAATTTCACACATTTCCCCCCCTAAATGCTTCATTCTGTACGTATTTCTGTCTCTGGTCTCTGCATGGCCAGGTCAGTCTGGATAAAGGCTCCCTGGCCCAGTGCTGTGGAGTACGCTCTGTTGTTTTGGCTCGCTGTGAATCCTGGGGCAGGATACGAGCTGGAGCCTCCACGTTTTTGAACAGGGGCCTGAGGCTGAGGTACTGGGTGGTAATCGTCCAAATTATCATAGTGGGACTGCGCCGTTTTAGTGCTGTGTTTCTGATATGAGTAGTCTCTGTCCAGTTCAGGCTTCCCCTGGCTGTAGTGTTGCTGCTCTCTGACGCTGTGTGATCGCTCCGGTTTGGAGCGGGCAAGATGTTCCCTGGGGGCTGATGACTGGTCGTCTGTATTGTGGTAGCCGCTTGATGTTTTCACTTTATTCTGGTGGTGGTCAGAATCAGGACACTCGTAACGTGGTTGGAAGTTCCTCTTGTTAGGATACTCCTGCTGCCAGTGTTTAGACCTGCTGCCGTCTCCACCCTGCTTGTCGTCTCCAGTCTCATATTTGGCCTCGTGTCGGCCACTCTCCTGCTGATGGGGGAGACTATGGCTCAGAGTAGCTGGAAGGGAGTGAGATGATTGGCATTTCTTGGAACTGCTTTGCTTGGCCAGCCCATCTGACTTGTCGACCACTGCGCTGTTCTGAACATGCTTGTCAGTCTCCATGTACATGAGGACGTCAGGGTCTGACACCATATGTCTGGGGAGGTAGCGTCCATCTTTGCTCTCGGCCGCAACCAGCACAGCTTTACCTGGGTCAGATTTACTGCGTAGGTGCAGAGTTTCATAACCTGATATATCTGGTGGTGCAAACAAGCCGACATTGTCATACTGAGAGAGGACAGGGCCTTTAATCTTCTGTCTTGCCCTGCTCTCCCTGCGGATGGAGTGCATGCGGAGTCTTTCTGACTCCTCTGGGTCCCAAGCAAGATAAGCAGCAGCTTCCTTGGTTCCATGACCGGGGGGCATGTCCCTGCTCACAAAGCTGTGCTCCTTCCCAGGTGGGAGAACATGGCGAGCGAGGTAGTGGTATCCAGTTGCCTTCCCACCCGGTCGGCCAGCAGCGGTTCCTGGATCTCGGCCAAAGGAGTGGAAGTGCCGGACTCGGATGGTGCCATAAGGGTCAATGTCATAGTAAGGCGCCTCCAAAGGGCTTGAACCAGAGTATGGACTGTAGCGATACTGAACCCGTCCATTCTCAAAGTAAGGCTGCAGCTGGGTGACGTGGTAGTCGGCTTGTGAGGACTGCTGCGAGGGCTGCTGGTAGGCTTTGCACTGATACACGGGCCGGTGGTAGAAGAACATATCGTCATCTGGAGGAACTTCAGTCCTTTGGATGGGCACTGAGCGGATCGTGGAAGGAACGTGGAGTGAGTGCACCCTGCGGATGGTGGGATAGCCATGGGTTCTGTCATGGCTGTAACCCGGATGCCCTGGCCCCGGAGACACGTACACACTGCGGGTATTTCCTCTGGACTTTATAGAGTGGTGGTAGGACCTGGGGCCTAAAGTGCTGTATCTGTTGTCTACTCTGGCACTGTAAGGTATCTGAGGCTCAGATTTAGACACGAAGGAAAGGTGTGGGGGGACGCTGTCTGGCCGGTAGTGGTGTGGCATGGTCTGCGGGCCTAAAGGAACAGGCCTCTGGTGGTAGTATGCAGCTCCTGGATGCTCAATTAAGACTGGCTCTCCTTTAGCGTGGTACAGATAGGCTTGCTGGTGTGTGGAAGATTTACGAGGAGAAAGAGGAAGGTGAGGCAGTGCATCCTCCAGATACGCAGGTGCAGGACCTTCACCTGGGATATGATAAGAGGCTTCACTTTGGCTGAGTGCTGCTGTGGCCAGTTTACTCTCTATGGTGCGGACAGGAGGGGTTGGAGGTGCAGGTCCATACGCATCGTGGTACTTTGCAGACTCTGTACAGGGCTGTACAGGCTTTATGGCCTCCCAAGGCTTCTCAACAGGCTCAGCAGAGGTGGGGGCCACTCTTGCGCTGGCCTTCGAGAGAGGTTGAGGTGGGGTTTGGGGTTGGGATTGGATCTGTGTCTGAGGAGGCTGTGATGGTGGATGAGACTGTGGATGAGGCTGTGTTTGAGGTTGAAGCTGTGCTGGAAGATGAGACTGTATCTGAGCTTGGCTCTGCTGCTGAGTTTGTGTTTGATGCTGGGGCAGTGAGACAGCCTGCCTTTTGGGCTTTTGAGCTGTCGGAGGTGGCTGTTCTGATGGTTTTGGAAGGATTGGGGGTGGTGCAGTCTCCTGTAGTTTGACCTGAGAAAAAAAACACAACAAAACAGACTCTTATTCCCTGAGGAAAGATTCCAAAAAACAAGCTGAGCGTAGCCAAGGTGGGAAAAGAGGTTACTAAAGCACCTGACCCCACACACACCTCAGCTAGGTGCCGTCCAGTGTCACCAGAGAAGTTACTAGGCAGTTTCACCACAGCAGCAGTTTGCCATTGATTCTTAATGTTGGTTTGATTTGTTAATTTTGTATTTCTTCTCTTCCTCTTTTTCCTACTGGCAGTGGTATAGGCAGATTTGGCTTCTCTTAGCTTTAAAATACAAGAAAGCTGTGAATTTTAAAAAGCTCTGAAGACATCAAATGAACTATACATTAGACAACCTCCAAACCAAATGTATTGGTGCATTTGATATTCTTACTGTATGGCACAAACATGTTGCATGTCACAGAGTACAGTTTGCAGGACTTGCAAGACTTATCATACGATACAGCACTATGATAAGTGGCCAAAACACTGCCAGTGTTATTTCCTTTGGTGTAAGAGCACAGGTCTTAGTTAGTTAGTTAATCCAAAGACATACAAGCTAAAGGAAAAGTTTGATATTTTGGCAAAATACATCCTTAACTCTCACCTTGTTGCTGAGAGTTAAGATGAGAATATTGACACCACTCTCATATCTGCACACTAATTATGGAGCTGCAACCAAGAGACACTTAGCATAAAGATGGAAATAGGGGAAACAGCTGGCCCGGCTCTTTCCAAAGGAATAATAAATAAAAAAAAAACACCTGCCAGCACCTTACATGATATCTTTGTTTAATCCGTACAAAAACCACAGTGTAAAAATGGCCATGTGAAGTGACTTCATGGAGTCCCCTCTGGTCATCTGGCAACCTCACTGTGATGACAAGACTTCAGGTGGACATACAGGATATAACATATTAATAAGCGAGCTCTTGAGGTGCTGGTACTATAAGAGGATTTTTTTAAACCTTTGAACAGAGCCAAACTAGCTGTTTCCCCCTGTCTCCAGTTTGTGCTAAGCTATACTAACTGTCTGTTGGCGGTAGCTTCATATCTGATTGGCAGAGATGAGAGTGGTATCTATCTTCTCACTTGACTCTTGCCCAGAAAGCAAAAGCTTATTTCTCAAAATGCTGAACTATTCCTTTATGGCTACTCACTCGTGATATACTGCATATGAATTACTAATCAATTGGGATTATGCTTACTGCAGCTCAATGTCACAATGTAATGACCCTTAATAATTTAAAAGTACCAATCTACATATGAAATTGATATGACACTTACCTCAGGAACAGGCTGTGGTAAGATCCCAGTGTCTTTGCAGCTGCCAATGGGGGTGGTGGCTGGTGTGCTACTAGACAAGCTTGTTCGAACTGGGATCTGTACTGTGGCAGGCTGCTGCCTTTCTGGGCTTTTCCTGGTTGGAGAAGTCAGGCTGGTTGAACTGGGGAGTGGGGCACATTTGTAAAGAGGAGTGTCTGGTGGAGTGGAGTCTGTTCGTGGTTGTGTACCAGGTGGAGTTGTAGAGGACTTAGCACTGTCTGATTGCTTGGTAATCGTGCTGGTTAACTCTAGTGGCTGCTGGTTGATTGTAGGATTGGAAGTGGAGGGATAAGACGAGGCCAGCGTGACAGTCGGAGCAGTGCTGTTAGGTGGTGGGGAACTTCCTCTCCCTGCTTCCTCCTCAGAGGAAGTCTGGAAATGTGGGACCAATGGATGTGGCGAGTCCTGGAAGTTAGAGGCCTCCTGTGGCTGCAGAGGGGACACTGGTGTGGGGGGCTCAGAGGACCAGGACTGAGACTGAATAGAGACCTGCTGGGCAGATTCAGCGAGGGCCAGGGCCAACATGCGGGCAGCATTTTTAGGAGGGGGAGGAGGAGGTGGGGCAGTGGTGGGAACTGTAGAGCTGAGGGAACGAGGGGTGAGGTCCTGTGAAGAGTCCGGAGCTACAGCTCCTAGCAGGGACACAAAAACACAAAGGATCTATAGTTGAAGAACGAATGAGCAAGAGAGAAATAAGTGACCTGAAATGACAGCAGGCAGGCTGGTTGTAAGGTTCTTTAAGAGTGGGAAAGAGGGGAAATGTTAAGTGTGGTGCTCAGGCATCATATGAAAAGACTTATTTAAGACGGAATCCATGCAAACCTGGGAGGAAACTAAACCTAGAAAAAAAAATTCATAAAATTAATGGCATGATTTATCACCTTATGTTTAATCTACAGAGTGTAAACAAAACAGTCACAAGTCAAAAACATGCCAAAAACCACATTTAAAAAGGTCATTCTCTGCTCCCTACCTTGGTGCTCTTGGCCGCTGGCAGCTGGCGCCTGCTGTAGGCTGCCCTCTCCTTTTAGCTCTTGACTGTCCACACTGTCAAAGGCTGCCAGCTTCGAGTGCAGCTCCATTTGGAAAGCTTCACTTAGCAACGGCTCGGCTGCCCTCAGCAGCACACTGCCCATCAGGGGAGGAGAGTCCTTGGCTACTGAAGGAGGAGATAATGGTTGTGGAGAGACAGCTGTACTCTTGTCAGGCATCTCTGTAGAGAAAAGCTCTGAAGTGGCAAATGGTGTCAAACTAGTGGTCTTTCCACATTTAATAGGTGACACAGCTTGTGTGGGTTTATCAGTGTAAGAAAAGGATGTGGTCAATTTCTTGCTTTCCACCTTCTCTCCAGCAGCCCGGCTGAAGTCTGTGGACAATAAGGGGGAGGTCAAACTGCCCAGGAAGGTGGCAGAGATGAGGTCAGAGCCGTTGGTCTTGCCACAGACGCTGCCAGGGCTTCTCTTTAACGTAGAACCCTCGGCTCCAGCTGGTGAGTCATCTAGGGGGAAGGCGTAGGAGGTGTCGGGGAGACTGCACTGGAAAGACATGGGGTCAAAGTCCAAGGAGGCCATGCCAATATCTGGTGGGCTGAGGTCCACATCTTCACCAGCTGAGCGGGGAGGTGAGATGAGGGCAGGCACACAGATGGGCCCGTCGTCTCCGTCGCTGTCCTCTGTAGCGTCCAGGTTGTCGTAGGAGTTGCAGTGCTGCCGGCTGTCCAGCAGCTCACCATTGAAGGAGGCTGACAGGGCATCACTACTGGAGCGTGGCCGCCGAGGACGGTACACCTTGGACTCTCCTGGAGGAGGAAAAGAATATAATCAGAAAAAGTTTCTTTAAAAGGCTTCATATATAACACTAGGCTACATTGTAGGAAAAGCATTTGAAATATGCTTTGGGCAGCACTGACTGATTAAACTTGTTAATCTAAGTCAAACTGAACTGGAAGACACAAATAATTACCTTCAACATTGTGCAGGGAACTCAGTGACTCTTCACTTTTGGCTGATCTTAATGTTGCTGTGTCTCCTCTACCTCCTGAAATGTAACAAATAAAAGGTATTAACATTTTGCCATGTTCAGTCAAATAAGCTTGTTTCATTACACAATTGTAAGGTGATTGAAAAACTGACTGTTTTAATTCGACCTATGGAGGAATGACTCACCAGCGAGGGCCATGGCCTTTAGTTCATTGGGCTCACTGGGGTTGCGGTGCAGCTTGCGCTTGGACATGGAAGAAGACTTGCCCAGGTTGAAGAAAGAACGCCAACTACCCACAGGAGACTTCTTCGATTTAATAGGAGGTCTCTTCCTATCATTAAAAATGTTGGTGGACAAGCAGGCAGGGAAAAGAGTTTCACTAACTTATACAGAAATCTCAATGAGAGATCTTTAGATTTTAACTTTAAGATTTTTTTGCCATATGTTTTACATTATTGGATAGAGACAATAAAGAGCCAGACAAGAAACAGGGGGAAGGAGAGGGTATGACATGGCCGACGATGTATTACATGAATCTGTTTTTAACTGTTTTTAAGGACTGTTTAAACTCTACATGTAAAAAATCAAATCATCTTCATTTTTAAGATATCTGCCCACTTCTCAAACTGGAGACAGTCAGGGTCCAGCCTGTGAGATACTGGCCGCCCAGTGCAGGAGAAATATGACTGCCTGCAGTCTTACCAGCTACCAGCAGAGGGAGACACATTCCAGCATTGCTATTTGAGACAACTGACTTGGACATTACAATATGTGTACAGTAAGCTGCACTGTACAAAAAATGTCTCTGTCAATCGTCATCATAAGAAGAAAAGAGAGTTAACAAACCTCTCAGTCGGAAACTCGATGACCGTGTGAAACTTGCCCTGCAGGGCAGCCGGACCTTCGCCCACCTCGATGTACTTGCTGTCTTCAGTGACTGGAGAGTTGATCTGAGCCTGGGTCCTAGCCTGGGCCTCCTCCAGACTCAGAAGTTTAGTGGAGGGTGATGATACCAGCAGGGATTTGGGCCGTGACAGTGAGTTGTGACCTGGTGATGTGGAACAGTGTTTAATGCTCATGTAGAACCAGCAGCAGGTACTGGAATGACAATTTGAGCAGGGGGTCTTGTCTAACTTATGCCTGTATGTACCTGCTCCCTCTCTTATTAGTGAGCTGAGTTTAGTGCTGAAGAGAACGTCCACATGGTTGAGGATAAACTCCACCACTACCGACTGGATTCGGACTTCCATGAAGGCTGCTGTACCACTGAAGCACGCAGATTCAATCTGTTTAGACCTGAGGAAACCATAGACAAACAACAGTGAAAAGGGAAGAATGACATTTGATTTAGAAAAGAGCTCCACTTTAAACAAGTGTAAAATTTCAAGAGAGTGAATCAAAGATTCCACCTGATTATGTTAAGGTGGTTTGATTTAAGGTTACATAATTTGTGTAAAATAATTTTGAAATGCATTTCCAGCATTTGATGTTGATCAGCACCCTCCCACAAACAGCTGCTTAAAATTCCTCCATTCAGCCAGAATGACTCATTTGAAGCAGGAGACGGGATGCTTTCTGCTGCACAGAACCCATTATCACGGGTGATTCAAGTCTGAGAAATTGTTAATGTGAGTCAAAATAAATTAAGAAGCCCACATAAGCTCAACTACATATAGGCAGGTCAGATCATTAGAATTATCTTCAGATGTATGTTGTCACAAAAAGTCACTCAAATGACAGGGAACTTTTAGGTGATGATTAACAATGTATTCACTGCAATAAAAAACATGCATAAAAAGAAAATTCTGTGGAGCAGGGTGGCATCTCACCTCAGCAGGTTGGGTGCCCAGACGATGGCCAGGTTCTTGCTGTGCATGTTGGTGATGTAGCTGAATGCTGCCAGGCGGGAAAGGTGCCTCATGAGGAACTCCAGGGTCCTACGAATCACATATTCATTTATTCAGATTTAATTGGCTCCCACTAGTGATGTGCAGACTAATGGCCATGATAGAGCTACTTCTTCAGAGCATCAATATTTCACTATGTGCTCAAATCTCAGAGGAATGTCATTTAGAAATTAGCATTTGTATGCTTTCACAAAGGACAGGAAATTCAATTCATCATCACCAACGTAAAGTCCCATTGGGACCTGTTAAATGATTCCATTCAATGCAGTGTGGTACTAGAAAAACCCTTGATTTTAACATTAACAGACACGCACAACTGATGTGAATGTACAACGTGAGTGCGCAGCTGTAATCTGGCAGTTCCTGAGTCTGCCAAAGGGGGGCAGTGTGCTTCTACACTGACCTGTAATGCGGAGGAGGAAGCTGCTGGATGACATCATGGATTTTGATGAGTCGCTCCTCGTCCGTTGCTGCTGATACAGCATCCTTCAGAGTGAAAACAAAGGGAGAGATGGGGAGATAGGGAGAGGGAGATAAATAGTGTGATGTGTGAGTGTATCAACATTAAACTCATTCACTTGTCATCCCAGATTCACACCGCTACATGGAGCACAGAGGGGACATCAGTCTGTAAGCACCCCCCCCTCTGCAGCTGCCATAACAACCAGCAAACATTTACTTCATCTTCAGGGACAGCTCTGTTGTGCTTGGACACAGTTTTAATTCCAAGTCACACAGAGAGCGGTTGGCTGCATTTGTAATGATAGGGTGTGTCCAGTACAATGCTATGATTTTAGGGGTGTCTGTGACTCATAACTGTGAGATAAATTTGAGAAAATCCAAAAAGATCAATCTGAGGAATTTCCTTTCTTTCCTATAGAGATCAAGCACAAATTTGAAATCAGTACTGTAAGTCACACCCTATCAGTGTACTTTGTTGCATTGCTGAGTACAGAAACTCAAACCTAAAAAGTCAGGCGCTATAACAGTGAGCAGACTTGTATCCACACACTAGTGGTAGAAACTAGTGCGTGAGAAGTATTTAGTCCTGCACCGGCTTTGCTTACAGAGAATTTCTCGTAGAGCTGGTAGGTGAGCAGGGGGTTGGGCAGCTCTCTGAAGTAGAGCTTACACAGCGAGCCAACGCAGTGGATGTCCTGGATGTAAACATCTTTGGTCAGGTCGGGGATCTGCTCAGAGTCAAACTCGTGCCTGATGAAAGAGAAAGCGGGCAAAGGCAGAGTCAACAAACTGACTTCCTCTGAAGAAAAATGCATCAATGAATGACTGCTGTAAATTGATGGATGGATACAAGACATGACAAAAGTCAAGCTGCATTTCAGTATTGTTTTAGGAGGGAAAAAGATTGACATGTGCCTACATAACTTTTCTAAAAAATCCTTCCCAAGTTGAGGTTTTCAACCAAGACACCTCTGCAAATGCAACTTATTTACATTCATTTATACTAAACTAGAAAATAACTCATTATAATGAAACTGGTCTTCGTGCCTTCCATAAGTCTAACAAAAGACCTACATTTCTGTATGCTCTAACTCTGTCAATTACATTTACTTTCACTGAACTGAGACTGTAATTTGGCTGTACTTACATCTCTAATCACGAAAACCAAATATATGTACAATATTTATATACAATTCTGACTTAGTTCTGATGCAATGTTTCCCACTATCACAATGCTACTTAGTAAGCAGTGATCTGCTGGAAACATGAAGCAAAACCATATTTTTAACAGGTGAACACTGGCTGCACATTGAGTTACTTGAACAAGCCTCTGATGAGTCAGTCAAATCCACCTGAGTGCCATCTGAACACATGCTTCAACAGAAGGGATACAACTAAATTAAATCTGAGCTTTTGTACAAAGGAGTTGGTCCCTTGCTTAAATTTGATTGCTATGTTCTCCAATTACCTGCACAACCTGGTTTCTCTGAGTAACCTGGTTACTTCAGTACATGTACAGTAAGTAAGTGAAAAAATGTTCTATACACACTTGATGCTGCTCAAAAAGCTTAATATTGCTGTGAGTGTACACTAATAATTGAAGGTGACTGAGATTGTCTCAACATTTCTGTCTCCTCTCTCACATCTGGATTTTGGCAGCAGGACAATCAGGAGTTAACATTGTTGACTCAAACTGTAAAAGTAGAAATTACACCCTTGCATGTTGTCGTCCCTACACAAGCACGCATAATCCTATCCTATCCTATGTATTTGCATGTAAACACAGCATTACTCTTACACATCTCACAGCATAGCAGAACAAAAACAACATCGACCATGTCCACAACACACATGCTGCCTTTTACAAACCACAAACTGTTCTGACTGCGAAAAGTACAAGTTCTTCTCCTGGTACGAAAACATTAGATAGTAAAAACTGTTGATGAGGAACAACTGTTCACTGCACGTCATCCTGTTTTTTTCTTTTACAGATGCAATAGTCCTTGCCTTTAGATGAGGGGGCTTTTGTGCGATCAGATTTGTGAGCTCCTCCTATGACAAAGGACATTTCTGTGAAGGAGCCTGCACAGAGTGGATATCACATACTGTAATAAATGAGAAGTATGTGTCTCCTACCGCAATTTCTGGATATTTGAGGCAATTCCAGAGAGGCGGTAGATGCCGTCCACCACACCATGCTTCTCGATGAACTCGGTGCAGCTCTTGAGGACCTGGGGCACTGCAAAGAGAAAAACAGAATGCCATCACATAACACATCAGTCAATATTTGTCCAGTCTTCACTGGATACTACAAGGTCAAGAATAGGCTGACTTTCCTTTTTGATGTGTCAGTAAGGAGTGTGAATAACTAAATTTCAAGTGCTTTCTGACAGAAAAGCAATTTTTCGAGCAGAGGGTGGAAACACTTGAACCTTGTAAAGTAAAAAAAATGCATCCTGAAGAGCTTCAAAAAATATTTCATTTCTTGCTTTGGTGCTGTTGGTTGGCCTTTAACCTATTTTCTACGTCAATGCAGTTTTCTGGATGAAGCAAATAGTGAGATAACATGTTGTTGTCTGCGAGTGAGACAGGCAATCACATATGCTCGGCTTCAAACCACAATGCCAGTGATTGTGTGTTAGAGATGCACGGACAAAAAAAGAAAAACCTCAGAAAAACACGGAGCTTCTTCGTTCTCCTTCACCAAACCATGAATCATAAAGACATGTTATTTATCTGCGTGTGTATGTGTATGGGAGATAAGAATTGTGTGTTTGTGTATAAGGAGGCTCCCAGGCCTCCCACAGCTCACACATCATTCAGAGGATGACAGAGAGTGGGACACTCGCTGAAGCAGCTGTTCACATGAATTCCACACATAGCGAAAGAGAAAACAAGGCGAGATTTGAGGAAACTAGTTGGCAGTCTGCAACAGAGGAGAGGACAATGAGGGTGGATAAATCCTCTCCAAGTCCTTCATGTTGAAAGATTTTGTTATGAAGTCCTCTTATTGCAAAGATGCACAACATGTGTTTGAATGTGCAGTCACACAACAAGAATACATCCACTTAAATTTTAGTTAAACAATCAAAGCAATAGCTTTCAACTGGTTTCAGTGATGATTTTGATCCCTTAAAGAACGCTTTTAAAAGCTCAAACTGACTTAAGTGCAGCAACAAGTGAAAACCTTTCGGCATTGACTACAGATGAATCCTGCCATTGATTCATGTGCTGCACTCTCGAGTGCTGCTGCCATTACCACGGTGGCAGAGTAGAAGTGAACACATTCACACTGACAGTGGAAGCAGAGATGTCTGGGCTAATGACATGGCAAATTAACATACCGCCTAAACCTCTGCAGTTTGGATGTGAAAGTGCTGTGTAGAGAAGCTATAGTAGGAATATAGCAGGCATTACTTACTGACTTAAGATTTTAATCTTCAAAGTGAAGTGCCACCACAGTAATAGTGGCTTGTCTACTTCTGTCCACACCCCAGATTCATCTATATAGCAGCAAAGTTTCAGAGCCCTACTTATAAACTACAAATCATAATCATTTACTGAGTTTCTCTCACTCCATAAGCTCATGGTTATCTTTCATTTCTTACAAGCAGTCGGGACACATTGACCATTTGACCCAGCAAAGTGTGACAGAGTGGCTTATCTCTTCATGTCAAGGTAAGGCAGGATTTACACAGGTCAACGATTGACTCCTTCACCCATGAATGTCTCTGTGATGCAGAACGCCCAACATCTTCGACCAGAAGCTTGTTAAATGGACAGGACTCACTACACTACAGCGCGATCACTGTATGCTAATGTGCTGGTAAGAGGAGAACCATTAATGTCAAAACACAGAATATGATCCATTAACATGAATAAATGGGTTTTCAAGTTGGTGTCGACATGAACTGAAATGAAGTTATTGATCAATCACCAACAGCAGAGTAGCGTCATTATGCTGGATGGAGCTGATGTTACATTGTAATCAGGACACCATTATCCTCCCACTCTGTCATTGAGACCATCACATGGTCACACTTGCCAGACACCACGCTGCTGAGAGCTCAGAAAATCAATGTGGCGGCAGCAGATAAATGTAGGTATGGACTTTAGCCCTGCAAATATCTTAATTACAACCAGAAAGGGCAGGCAGAGCTGGTGTTGACATACAGAGTGTGCTGTGTGTTTGTTCTGAGAAGATACATATGACTTTCATCTAAAAACCATTAGCCCATAAGTTGGAATGGAGGAAGAAGCAGGTGTGTTTGGGGTGGTAAAATGTTCTCCAACAAAATAAATAAAAAATGAATAAACACTAAGCTCTAGTAGTCATGATGTCACTGATATGTGTAATATTAATTAGTAAATCATTACATTTCATAATTTGAGTTTAATAGAGCATGATGGCAAAGAATCTGACAAACATTACATTACAAAGGTCTCTCTCCTGTATATAAAGGTCCTGGCCACTATTTGTGAACATTTTCAAACAAAGAAATGGATCCAGGACATACTATTACTGTCAGGCGTCTGCACGTTTCTCACCATCATGTCCTGAGTTGAGGAGGTGTTCTCCCAAGTCGCAGCCAAACACCCTCTCCCGGAGGATGCCTCTCTGCTTCAGTTTCTGCTTGGTGGGCCTGGACTTCATGAAGGAACGCAAGAAGGTGATCAGCTTCCCGTGCTTCTTAGACACTGAGGAAGGAGGGAAGGAAGAAAGGACACATCTTAGATTTCTTACACAACTGTTTACTACTCTACAGTAAGTGTGGGTTTGACGCTGGATCGTCTTTCACACACGGTCTATCTGTGCAGTAGACTGAAACCCCATACAAGCTGCTCAGGGTTGTCCCATTGTGCATTTGAGCTGCATTCTAATGCAAACCCTTCCTTTATGCATGTGTAGTTTCCTTGAGGCGAAAGCTTCGTCCTTAAATACCACCTCCCAGGCAACTACAAAGGAATCCTCCACATCCAATACCAGTATCCTCCGCTCCCCTTCAAAACAAGACAGAAAAAGGGAGCAGACCTACTTAAAAACCCAAACCGCATTAATCAGATACTATGTCTGGGAAAGGGTAGTAAGCTTCTTAAACTACACACCAGTTGTTTTCTCTGCTTTAGAGAGATGTGGAGAGGCTATCAAGTGAATCAAACAATCTGCATTTTTTGGAGGGGGAACAATGGAGCTGGCCTCGTCTCCAGACATTTGTTCAAAAAATCTTCACTGAAAATCACACACTGTCTGCCAGTGGTGAGATGACAGTGTTTTTCCACTCTTAGGTCAGGTACTTGACTCAGCTATGCAGAAGAAATGAACTTGTCTGATGAAAGCATCAATTTCCCTTTAACTGCAAATTCAGTTCAATTTAAGTCTCAGTTTAGTCTCAGTCTTAGTTCACTTTTAAACAGACACACAAATCTGAAACAAATGAATATACACCTGCCCTGCTAAAACAGTTCTCAATCCTACCAATCCTGATATTTGCAAAATCTTTCTCAGCATCAATTCTCCTCTCTGTTTTCCTACCTTGTCTGCACTGTAATGTTTTTGACTTAGACCTAAGACATCTCAGACAATACAATGACAGACAATGTCTCCTAGTCCTCTTTCATCTGTTTTGTCTCTCTGTTCTCTCTGTCGGTGATCTGCCCCTGGTCTGCCCCTGTCACTGCTTCAGGTAAAACATCATCATCATCATCTTGGATCTCATCCTTTTCTCGTCCCTCTCTGATCCTCTGTGGACACTTGTATTGTGCTGCCTTCCACACTGACTTTGACTCTCACTCTTCTTATTATTCCTTAATTCTGCAGCCTTCCACAGCACAATTATACTTTCTGAATCCTGGAGACCAATAAAAGATAGTGGAGCACTTAGCAGCCACATGTTCCAATCTCCTGAAATCTGACACATTTAAACTGACAGTGCACACAGACTCACTCAGGAAAAACACCCAGGAACAACTGGTGAAAGTTTAGTACTGATGACAGCATTATAAACATCCATTAGCTATCTGATCGATGATCACTGTGTTCCTTTAGCCACACCATCAGGAACTTCAGAAAAATCTTTGAAAATAGAATGATCACAATGACATCTACACTCTGAGTTGCTCTGGTGAAAAAACTGCTGTGTCGCATCAGTTTTTTATTTATATTCCAGAGCACATTCCTTTAACTGATTATAAGCACAGTCAAGATCACAACCCTTCCACATCTCTCGTGTTTCACAGTCTTGACATCAGACCAGTACAAATACACAATTTGTTGCAATTAAAAGAAGACGGCATTTAGATTTCAATCAAATAAATAACTAGTCATTGGAGAGACAGTTTCTATTTGCTGTGCCTCTGCTTTGACTGCAATATAACTGAAAGTAGGCCAGTGCTTACCAAACTCTATCTCCAGACGCAAAACAAGCTGAGTTAAAGACAGCAAAGGCTGAATTGTGTTTGGAAGGTAACAAGAACACAATAAAAGTGTCAAGGCAGCGTCTTTACTTACAGCTCTTTTAGCAATGATTTGTCAGAAGTGATGATACTATGATTAACTTATAGAGACTTACGCAGCATCATGAAGTACACACATGTATTGTTGTGAATATAATTATTAGAAAGAACCATCCAAAAACATCTGCCGTATTAGACCTGCTTGGCCAGAGACCATTAGGTAAAAATTACTGAGAGTCTGTCTGTTTTGCATGCTAAATGTACACTATGGAGGTAAATTGCGTGCAGCAGACTTAATTGACAGTCCATCGAGTACATTTAGAATGCAAACATCAAGACCAGAGTAAAAGTAATGAGCTGATGGGAATGAAAAGTTGCTTTGTAGCTGAATTAATTCAACAATGTCTCATTGTGTTGGCCAAAATAGTTAGAAAAAAATGCATGCACGCGGTGACAGTGCATGAAGAAATGTCTCAGAAAGACTGTAGGTGGGCAGGTATGCTCAGTGACACTCATTTCTTTTCACTCACATTTACTCTTTTAATCAAACACTTGTCAAATACAAGTGAATGTAAAGGGGAACTCCAATGAGTTTACACATCATAGTTTCAGAGTTTGAAAAAGAAAAACATCTGGGGGTGTGGGGATAAAGGAACTGAGCTAATCAGACCTCTGTAGCAGACATCTCTGCTAGAGGCTCCAGGACTACATCAGCCGCTACGAGGATAACACCCCTGACTCTTGAGTTGCATTGTGGCTAATGTTTGTGATGCCTGGTATTGGCAAAGAGGAAAATGCATGGAATAAAAATTTGCCACATCAACCTTGGTCCTTTTAAAAAAAAAAAAAAAAAAAAAAAAACCCCAACAAAACAAAAATCAAACTGTCCATCATGAGTCCAACAATGTTACAAAAGCGCAATGCTATATCAATGGAAAACAAACAAACAAACAAAAAAAAGGGCATATGATTGTTAAAAATTACTGAACTGGTGGTGGCATTTTTTCTGAAATGAGATTCAAACTTGGTCTCAATTTTTTGCATGTCACGCAAAAAACTCTTTGCAAGACAATTTACTCACACTGTGTGATATGTTTTCTAATTTCAAAGAGTTTTTTTACTCTTTTGTAAATGATGATCAAATCTATTCTGCTAGTTAGGGTTCTCTACAGTTGAATTCTTTTGGACTATGTTCAAAACACACATGGACACCAGTATCTCAAAATAAACAAACCCTTGCCAAGACAGATTTATAACCACCTCACTCCTCTAAGCAAATAAATAATGTTTGAATCACACTTTTAAGTCCTGAGTATCTATTGTGTGCCACTTTAATGAAGCAGTACAATCGATACTGAATCAACAGCCAGCCTCTGCACCAACATCTGCAAACAAGACCCATCGGCCCATTTCAGGGAAAACTGTGGCTACAATTCACCCCTGAGGGAAAAATTCCTTCTGTGCTGCTGTACCCGCAGACAAAACCGCTGAGGCAGCTTTGTTTACTCACTGTTGAGGCATCAGAAAGGCCTTCAGTATCATGTTGAGGAAGAGGGGGGCTGACTGTGCAAATGTGTTGGCTTACACCGACACGTCACTTTTATTTAGGAAGCCAGAATGACTGTAAGACATGAGGAAGAGGAGAGCAATGACAAGCATGACTCTCTTGAGGACGGACAGAGACTCCCATCTGCTTACTGTCAAGGCAGATGACAGCCTGAGGGCCAGCAGCTCTTCCAGCATGCTCAGCACCTCCGACAAACTCACTGCTGAAATTCAGCAGGGTAAAGGCATTTAATTTAACAGATAACAGGACAGATAAAACCTTAAATAAATCCTTTTGTATCAAATTATATGGTTCATGGCTGGGGGCACTTAAAGGGGTATTCCAGCAATTCAATATTGCATTAACAGGAAATAGGGAGTCTTGCGGTCAAACTCAAAAGAAAAAGAATCCCTCATTTCCCATGATGCAACTAGAACCTCCTTAACAGGAAAACACCCATGTCTTTCAAACTCCACATCTCCAGTTCATATTGCAGACTTTCAATTATAAATTTGTCATCTCAAGTCCAAATAATATAATAACACTGGTGACGTCACTAATTTCCCTAGCTAGCCTTTGCATCTGTAACAGATAAAATCCAGATAGGACAAAGCTAAACACAGCGCAGGATGATTATAATGTTTCATTTGCAGCCCTTAACTCACTGTGTGACTATGATGAGGTTTTTCCCCTTGAGAGCCTAGTGAGAGCATATGATGAACCAGGAGTGAGGAGAAAAGAAGCCAAGCATTACAGCAAGAACAATTACAGACGTAATAGCAAAACATCATGCTCTCTTTCCTCGCTCCAACCCAAAACCCGCCGTCTCATTCCACTCAGTTAGCAAGGAGCTTTTCAAAGGATACTGATTTGAGGAAAATTCCAACTTCACTGCAACACAATAGAGTTCAGCTGCTTCCTGAAGTAGAGCAGTGACACCATAGAGCCAATCAGCAGACTCTAGCCCGAGATATTTGATACAACTACTGTGCGTGTCAGTGTTCCCTGAACACACAGCCACCAGTAGGCGTGACCGCGGCTTCTTGGGGCTTAAGAATATTCTCATCACAGCTCAACTCAGTCCTTTCACTTCAGGCAGCTGAGCGGGAAATTCAAACGGCCCCCTCCTCACTGTTGTACTTTCAGAAAAATCACTATGTGAATAAATTGGATATGATTACATCATCCATCTCAAAAATCTACATGCTGTGAGAACAGGGGTTTTGCCTGGAATCTGATTTGTGGATGCGCCAAAAGAATTTCTAAATGGGTCCCTCAAATTAAAGTTGGGTCTTTCTGGGATCCAGTAATGTGGAGGAGTTTGGCATGATGTCAGTGAATACAGTTGAGTCTGAATATGTATGCAATTTTGTCCGCCAACTTGTCAATATGATTGCATTCACTTGTAAAGACATGCTTGATGATAAAAGTCTCCAAGTACAAAATCCTTTCAATATATTTCTTTTACCACTTTTAATCATGACAGACAACAATGAGGGAGTTTTTCCAGAGTAGTTTATCTTTTACAGCCACTTAACAGGAACTCAGCAGGCAAAGGTACTGACTCTTATAACTATCACTTCCTGATCGCTGTCATTGAAAAAGGACATTTGTCCAGTGAGAGCTGACTACCACAGAGATAATCACTGCATTATTCATTCAACTAGAAAACAGAACATCACACTGGAACACACTGTTTTTACACCCATTAACACATCCTGACCATCTCCTGTTGGTGTTTCTGGACGGCTGTTTAGTGTTTAAACAGCAGAGCAGTGTCTGCCCGTTAAAAGGCAGTCATGACTGACTGTGACCTCTGTTTGGTCACGAGAGCCAAAGTGTGTGGTGATAGTAGGAGCAAAGTGTCTTATTGTTCCGACTCTCAATGCACCACTGAACATAACTTCAGTAGAGGGAAGAAAGGACAGAGGGACAGGCTGGGCTCACCCAGAAATTAGGCCAAATGGTAAAAAGTGTACATCATATCAGAGAAATCAGAAGTCATACTAAAGAAAATGACAAGATAGATCAACTAATACCAGCATCAGGACCAGGACAGTGACTCCTCCAAAGCCAGTTTTAAAAAAAATTAATCATGAAATCAAAAACAATAGAACTACTACTATACTATACAATGCTATACTAAATTGTACTATACTATACAGTCACATTTATAACGTTTATTCAGATGCTGAACAGCTAGACGTATTGAAAACTTTTCAAAATGTTTAACTAAAACAGAGAAACAAAACCCAAGGTATTCCAAAACTACATTTTAAAAGTTTTCTTCATTACTTAGTTTTTAGTCTTTGTTAAGAGTCTGCGACATTGTGATATTAGTGGGAAGAAGCAAATATTATTCGTGAGTGAGTGAATACGTGTTAGGAGAGAGAAAGTGGAAATGTGGAGTCATGTGAGGAAGGAGCAATATTTTCCACACTTCTGTAAGACCTAGAAAAACCTTCCATCATTTAAAGTGCCATCTCTTCACATTGACTATATAATAAAACGGGACACATGTGGCATAGGGTTAACTGTTAACGGTGTCTAAATAATGCATAGAGCCTCATATCATATGCATCACTGTGGCGAATCTATAAGGTTTAACTGGACACGGTTCAAAAGTCTTTTCTTACCTTTGCTCCATAACGCTGGAATTGACTTGAGGTTTTATGACAGGATTTCAAAAAAAGTCCAAAGTACAACTACCCACTTATCTTTTTGTTTTTTCTTTATAACCGTACACCTGTAACAAAACACCGATGAGATGTGAGACTAGCAGACACGGTGAAGTCTCCCTAATCGAGAGAGCCAGATGGTTTAAAGTTGAGAGTTTGGACACGGACAGAGAAGCGCCGCTGCCTGTCCTCTGCTCCGTCAGCTATAGTCCACACACACAGCTCCGCGCCACCCGATTGGTTCACAGCCCCGCTGGTGCTGCGTTCACATGCTCAAGGAAATAAGACAATTAATCCCAGTCTGTGAAGCTGTGAATTTGACTAAAGTAATTCGTATGTGGAGTCAACATGACGCAGTGGGCTGGCCTAAACACCAGATTTTAGTTGATATATTAAACTAAACACTTGATGCCATGCCTGCAGTCGCAAGTTCCCATGTATAAATTCAAAGCATGATTTTTACAGCCATGTAAGGTGAAACAGCTTGGAACTACTTTGTGCTGCAGTGTTACAAGAAGGTGATATGATGTGTAGTAAGAATGTTACTACATTCCTGTTATCCCGCTTCTATTTAGTACACTACACCTCTGACACTAGTGAGTTGCACATGTGCTTGATTCTAATATTTCCGACACCATTTGAAGGCAACAAGGGAGTCAGGCAGCCAAGAGGCAAACTGGTGGTTTAAACAGTGGAAAACACTCCTTCACACTCGCGCACACACACACACACTCCTAACAAGCACAATCCCTGCTTTTATTCTCTGCAAAAAAGCTCCAAAATGTGTCAATTACTTAATTACAATACTTATATGAATAGACTAATTGTGTAATTCTAGGCCTGTATACTCGGTTCAAGGAGACTTCCTATTATTCGCATTTTCTTTCCCCCTTGACCTAATCTCCCATTGGCTGCTGCCAGGTTTACAGTTCCAACGTCCTCCCAGACTGACAAAATCAATCACATTCAAAAAAACGTATCAGGCTCCAACTAGTCTGCTGTCAGTCGGGAGGAGAGACCCTCACAAACGTGTACACTGCTGACTGACCGACCCCCAGCTGACGCTAGCAGACTGACTGATTCAGTCCGGCTTGAAAAACATACTGGATGGCCTTTCCTTGACTTTAAATCAGCTCTTCCCTCTGAGGGACCCGCTGACCCCCTGAAAGCATTATCTTATTAATTCTTTAACTAGCTTAGTCCCTAAGCAGACACGCTGAGTCAAAATAAAGTCAAACTAATTTGTTGTTGGTCCAGAATCACAAGACTGCAGTCAGACATTCCCACTGCATGTGATCGCTTCAACTTGACATGCGTTTAACAAGATACACAAAGACAAACCTTTCTTTGGGCTGATTCTAAAATTTCTCTTTGAAAAAGCAGAGCCAGAAAAAGTACTTTTACTTTGATACTTTAAGTACATTTGCTGATAATATTTCATTACTTTTACAAAAGTAGGATTGTGAATTTAGGACCTTAACTTGTAACTACTCAAGTAAAGGATGTGACTACTTCCACCACTGTCCCTCCTCCATGTGTATGTAATGTGCTCTATAAAACTGTTTTGTTTTGGGTTTTTTTTAAATCATCCGGCATTTATTTAACACATTGAAGAAAATTACTAAGAAAGTCAAACTAAGTTCAAGTCGAACAAGTTTATTCTGTGTAGCATGGATTGTAGTCTTACTGGTGAAATGGTAACTTCTGAAAGTACAGGGTGAAACCTATTAGCATTTCTCCCTGAACTGATCATGAGGAACAGCTGTAACAGATGGAATGGGGATGAATAAGCAAGATACAGCGAGTTTCCTCTCCTCTAATTCATTTGTCCACTTTGTATAAAAGAGAGTACTCTTTACTGTTATAAGTTTGTGATAGCTTTGAAATAAAATCATATGAATTCAACATTTGTGGCATTATTAGAGCAGTAGGAGGCAGTTTGTTTGTCAGTGATATGGTAGAAGCAGCAGGTGGAGTTTGCCTTCAGGAATGAAGACTATTAGCAACCAGCTGAAAAACACCAGTCACCTGTACAGGAAGTACTGAGCTCCTGCTTGATGTCATATAACAGAATGAGAGAGCTTTGTGTTATCATACAGCTGCTAATTTGCATGGATCTGAAAAATCTATTTCATGTGGAAAGAACAAGGAAGTGTATTTTGCAGTTGCATGCCAAGTTCAATGTACAGCAGCAGAACGCCATGCTGTCTGAAACATAAACATGGCTGTAAATCTCAACTCCAACCTGCTGGTTAAATTCCTGTAAGCTTTGAAGCTTTGCTACAACACAGAACGTAATAATTTGTTGTGGTAATGACACCAACGCAACAGATCACAATAATGATGCAATACAACTCTGTGTAATGTAACTACAGATATTCATTAGCAAACGTTTCAGTTAGTCCACTGAAGGGAGCAAAGGTGTAAAAAAAAAAAAAAGATCTTTGCGCTTTACACACTCACTCGGTTTACAACACAGCCTGAGTTGTTCGTATGCAGTGACGAGCAGCCTCCCCCAAACAAAGTTGCAGTCCACAACAACAGTCTCTTATTGAAGCTGCAGAGCAACATGCTACACAAGGGACCACGAATAGTTTCTCAGCTCAGAACTGGAGCGCCAGGAAATGATCTGTGATCCTCTGGAACAGGAGGACAAATCTTACTCTGTCTCACACATTCTCTCCCCATTTCCCTTCCTCTCTCCCTCACTTAACCAGCTGTCTTGGCTCACGTATGCTCACAGCTGCCCAAATCACTGGTCCCCAGACATGACGAAGGCCTGCACTGAGGAGGGGAACAGAAGGGGTTCTGCATCTGGGTCAGTAACTGGTAGGTCTATTGGGCTGTCTGGGGAGGAAAGAAGGCTGACTGTCATTATTTTATCCAAAGCTCAGAACTCTTTGTTTTCACACTGATGTGAACTAAAGAGTCTATTTTTACTGTGAAGAGAGTCGTCTGTTATCAGATTCCACTGCAACACAACACAAGCACGTGGACCGAAGGACTACTAATAGCTTCATCTCCATTTTAACTGGAGCAGTGCAACACGTTAACAATTTCCATGGTTCTACTGGGACACAGCAAAGGTTAGTGGTGAGCAGAGTGGATCTAGGCAGAGCAAGCATATTTTTCCAATGCTGTGTGGCTCCCTGCAGGAATGTGCTCTTTCAGTCACCATGGAGAGGGAGACAGAGATTCTTACTGTTGCAGGACAAAGCTTACCGCTCAATGGATGGGTTTACAGGCCCCCTCATTGTAAAAGGATTAAATAAATCAAGGCTGGTCGAGACCTAGCACCACTGCACCCCTGCCGTGCCCTTTCAGCTTCAACCAAACAGACACACACAAACACAGCTGGCCCCCGTCCAGACACAGGGTACATTCAGCAGCTTTAAGAAATGCTGTAGTAACCTGGCTCACCCCTGAAGTTACACAATTTGCATACACCTTGAGGGGCGAAAACAGAAAAAGGACAGGGAGGTGGAGGGATAAAATTGTTCTCTTTTGAGACGAACATTTGAAAATTGGGGTTGCATTTTTACACCACTACATCTAATACCAGATGCCATGCAAAGTACTCATTCTGACAAAACCTGAAAAATAGATAATTATAAGAAGAATAATCATACAATATAGAAAAAAATGTACAGGACTTTAAGTAAAAAACATGAATTATGGCCTTTATTTGCATCACACAGACCTTTTCTTATAAGAGCTTCTATCAATTCCAGTGAAAAAAAGTGCACACATGCGCGCGCACACGCACACACACACACACACACACACACACACACACACACACACACACTTTGACATTACTGTGCCATACATGCTCTACTATTATTGCACAAAAGGCTTATTGGTAGAGATAATGTGGATAAGTGTGTTAAAGGTCACAGACAGGACAGTTTATCAAGTTGTGAAAGGACCTCCTCTTGTAATGAAACATCAACAAGCACACTAGTTTTTACTGTGTGAATAGTGAAGCTATAACCACTGCTATATCCCCCAGCTACTGTAACAGCATACTAGTCATTCAGTGCAAACACATCACTCAGGGTTGTGGAGTTAGTTTTTGGTTAGGGGGTGGCAGTGCAGCACACCAAAAGTTTCTTGTCTACCTGAACTTAGGCTGTAGTGGTTTAGCGGGTCGGCCACCCATGCACTGTCCTGTATTACACTCTCCATCTCCAAGTCTGCATGCAGCCCGATGGACAGATGGACCAACAGACAGATGGATGGATGGATGATGGAGACATGAGAGAATCAGCAGAGGGAGAGAAGCACTTCAAGTTAGAGAACAGAGCAACTGTGTACTTTGGGACTGTGAGGTCAGTAGCTTTGCATAGAAATGATACTTTGATGCTATAAACTGTTTAGTGAGACACTGAACAGATAAAAAAAAAGTTTGTAATAAAGTACACTCAATTAAATAAACTTGCATTCAGCAATAAAACATGTCTTCTTACATGAGAGAACTCAAATTTAACATTAAAATTATAATCCTTATGATTCTGATGAAATCAAAACCTGTTTTTAACACCATTTATGGTCTGCATTTTTCAGCATCAGCCATTCAGTGTATTTATGCTATGTAATTACTTCTCTATATAGTTGTTTTTATTGTTGGTGGTGGGGTCTGCATAACATTCAAATTGCCAGCGTTACCTATGTACAAGTGATTCACAGGAATCAATGTAATCTAGTATTACTGTTTGTAATTTGAACTGATTGATATTAGTCTCACTGTTTACTGTTGACTTTTTTAACACTGTATCAGGGTTGTATTAAGTTACTGGCAATGTTAACCCAACATTTCCTAATGTTGCTGCTTCAGATTAAAAGCATGTAACTGGTGAAATGTTTTTTGACCAAGGCTAGCACTGACCACATTCATTCGTTCTATAATGCATATACAAAACAAGAAAATGGTCATTTATTGCATCTTTTAGATCATTATCACTGCTGTTTTTGGAAAACTACTTGCACTGTGTGCAGAATGGAATCACTTGGCATTTGCTCACAGCATGATGGAAAAATGCCAATTATTGACCTAATTCTTTGGAAAAACAATGCAAGTTTGTTCAAGTAGGTCTATCTGTGGATGCACAGTATTACAGGACACACCTTCTACATGACACACCCTCAAAACAGTAACAGCTCGGTTAGGTTTGGGTACAAAAACTACTTGGTTAGGTTTAGGAAAAAATCTCAGGGGCAGTGCCATCTTGTGAAATGGGTGTGTCATGCACTAAAGTGGGTGTGTTGTGTTGTCTGTGAGACTGCAGATAAGACCATTCTCAATTTGTTTGGCTGTGCTATAAACAAATACACCAGTTGCTCATCTGTTGTAGCTGCTCAAGGACTGTTTGCTGCGCCCAGAATTCTGGGACCTGTATATATTTAAATGCACTTGCTGCCACTAACAGTAACCATTGTCAAATCAACCAGGAATGAAATCTTAAGGATTATAACTTTAACTACATCCAAACTCTGACGAACAAAATGCCATACAAGTCCAAATGTGCAAATGCATTTTGTGTGTGTGTGAGTAAAGGTGAAGTGAGTGGACAGGTGATGTATACCAACACGCACAGGGAGGGAAGAGACTCCAAGAAGCAGGCTGCAGGCCAGAGCAGGGGGAGGCTGAGGCAGAGGAGTGACAGTCAAATGCAACAAATCAAGACACATGCCAATACTGTACATCCCTATGCAGTGAGACAACAGTATTAATGATGCATTGCAGTGAAGAACAAGCAGAGCAGTTTTGACACATAAACAGGCAGCTTAAACATTACATGTAGTTATCTGTTCTGCTACTGATAATGAACTTGATCCAGGATCTTCTCATTCAAAGTCATGTTAATATTACTGAAAACAGGGCATCTGCAGGTTTTAGAAAACCAAATATTACGCTACAGTTATTACTATGTAGAATTACAGTGTAATTATTCTGAAAATGATATATTAAAAAGAGCCATTCAATAGAAAAAGAAAGTTTGTTCAGAATATCTTAGGAATATACTTAGCCTGCGGATACTCTGTAAAGGGAAAAATACATGATTGACACATAAGGACACATGCAAAAAACAAACAAAAAAACAGCAACAAGCATTGAAACATTGCACAAAAGCAGGGGAGTGAGCAGGCAGATTAAGTCATGGACTGTGGAGTATACTGAGTGCACCGCAACAGTTAAAACTACACTGTGGTCACACACTATGGAAGGCTTGAAAACTGGGGTTTGAAACTTGAAAGGGACATCACATAACATGGGCATCCAACAGCACCCAAAACTCTGTGCCTATAATGACACAAGCCTTCATAATTGTGGATCTTGTGGTGTTGGTGTATTTTCTTAGCTGTGTCATCACTTAATCCAGACCCCAGAGGCTTTCGATGGTTAGAAACCCCGACTCCACTCGCCCACCCCAAAGCCAGCCGGGTGATTGGGACAGTGAGTCATATTGTTTGAATCAGTCTTTGGATTTGGAAGATGTGACGTGGATTCATGCGAGACGCTGAGGTCTGATCAAAAGGGGTTGGTCAAAGCAAAATGACAAGTGAGAGCAAAGTTGAACTTAAGTCTAAATCATAGCCACCAAATGTTGTTAAGTGTTCTCTTTGATTCCAAGAGGGTTATGTTATGTTATACATTTGTCTCTGACACTCTCAGGAGTGTGCTAAAGAGCTTATCTGTTTCCCCTGGACAGCAATAGATTAGCACAGTTATTTGCAGTGGATTTGAATAATGCTGAGTCAATATAACATGATTAGTGGGCTATTTCAGGGGATGACATGGAAGAATTATGGGTTTCCTTTGACTGTAAGATGCTCATAAATTTAAGGTATATTACCTTTATACTGATGATATGAATGATTATGTACTGTTGCTCTGTTGTTCAATTTCATTTTCAGGCTAGGCAATATCTGTACCTCCATTGCATTTCACTCATTTAAAATCATGAAATGGTTGTGTGAAGACATTATACTAGAAATCCACTACAGATACACACATGCACGCACACCTCCCAAGCCACATCACCCATTGCAGACCTAACCACTTCCTGAAAATGCAGCCATATTAGTGAGACATTAAGTGCCATCCGTGAAAACTTCTTTCCAACACATTTCCTGTGAATGGTTGCAGAGGAGGAGGAGTACCTGGTTTTGGCACCGTGTTGGTCATGGACTGCGGCACTTTATCATTTATGAGCTCCACACACTCGCTGGGAAAGAAGCCAACCTGGAGACAGCACAGGAATGAGAGAGAGACGGAGTGAGGGGGGAGGAAGTACAATCACATTTAGATAATAAAATGAAGGCTGAGAGAGAGACAACACAGTACCTACACTGAGGTGTGGTTGTCACCTTTGCCACCTGATTTTGGTATTAGGAACAATATGACTTGGTTTGGACATACCGTATACTGATCAGGTGGTGTGAAGATGACCATATCAGACATCAGGTAAATATATATCCCGTGTGCTACTTACTCTTCTGAATAGCACTTTGGTACAGTTGCGTTTTGATTTTAAAGAGCAATATAAAAAATGAACTCTACATTGTACAAGACTGCCAGATGAAGCAAATGGCATAAACACACACAACTACTAAAATCAATTACTGGCTGACTGACTGACTACCCCCTCATGGGTCTAGGTGGTACTGCAGGTGTCCATGTGTTCAGAGGGAGACGCTCTCTAATCCAGAGGATGACAGTAGTCTCCAGTAACTCACAACTCATCTGAAATATAAGTCCCTGCTGGCTGCCACTCTGCCAGTGAGCCTGACTGGCAGGACTATTTCATGCATTCAGAGAGCCAAAACACACAAGAGGAGAGAGGGCAGCAGGTCATAGAAGGTTCAGCCAGACTAGAGCCTCAAAACCAGGCTCTGTTGCAGCACTGAAAAGATTCTGATACTAACTAATATAATCTCTATAGTATGGACAGTATTAATAATAATATAAATGTTATTTATAAAGCAACTTTCAAAACACATGTTAAAGCATTTCTGACATAATTGGACCACAATTCAGAGACTTGTTTTTAAAATTGCTTTAATATCTACCTAATTGCTTCATGCCTCAATACACACAGGGCTGGATTTACTGAAAAAAAAATGATGCAACACGAATTTGCGTTGCAATTTGTGCAGTCTGTTCATTTATTTGAATGGAATAAGTGAGGGCTCTGCGTGAAGGCCCACTTAGTATGTATGTCTGGGTGTAGCATACCAGGTCAAAATAACTTTACACAACTAACTAATACACAACAGGCTGTTGATTTTACAGTTTGCTCAAAAAATTACTGTATGTCTTTTTTTTAAAGTACAGCACAAGTTTCAGTGTGTTATAGGAGTATACTGAAGACTGCGTAGGAATATGAATCAGTCCAGTGTTACAGGGGGAGGCACACATCCTGTAATCTGCTCAAAATAAAAGAGGATTTGTATCTTGCTTGGTCTTTTAACAAACTCTGAATATTTGAAATGTATTTTACAGAGCAACATTCTCTCCTTGTCCTTGAAATACCTCGAATACAAATCTAATCAAATATTTACAGCCAGAGAAAAACAAATGTGTTTTTGCCCACAGCCTGTAAAGTGTTTTGAGAGTTACATACCTGAAAGCCATGCTTGCCCCTCCACCATGTGGTGTCTTCTTTAGGGGGCATGTCAATCACTGACACAATGTCACCAACCTGCAGAAAACAACAGCGAAGAGACAGAAGATTAAAGACTGTTTGATATGTCCCTTTACCTCTGTCCATATATGTAATCAGTGACTGCTAAAAATGAAGGCATTACATAGCGAGGTTTGAACTTTCAATTACTTACATTTTTGAAAAGATTGTTCTTGGCAATGTGATTTGTCCAGATTTGATGTCTACAAGCTTACCTATTCAGCTGCTGAGTTTGCTCACAGAGAACATTTGTTTTGGAAAGACAGCTTTTTTGCTCCTGCAGTTATTTTTCTCTTTTTCTTTCTCACTATCTGTCAAGTTCAATGTTACAAAATCCTTATGGAGCGAGTAACAACAGATCGGGAAGTATCAGCGAGGAATTCTAATGGAATGTTAGCGTATAGAGAGGGACAGAGAGAGAGAGAAGTGTGCGCGTGTGTGTGAACTGCTGTTGTTGTTGTCACCTCGAAAGACAGCTCGTCTGAGGCTTGGGCGATGTAGCGCTTGATGACGTGGGCAGCAGCAATAGCTGGCACATTGATGGATGACTCTTCATGAACCAACAGATGATTTCCCTTATTGTCGACCTAGAACGCACACACATGCACACGTTCAGAAGAATGAATAACTAGCTAGGAAGGACTTGCTGCCGATATCTACTACAAGATTCTTGTAGTTCGACAGCAATACTACGCTATTTAAATATTAATGCTGTCACGATTATTCTTTTATAACAAAATAGAAGACAGTCAGGCTCCAGGTCCTTGTTTTAGTTGGCAATTAATCTTTCGATCGCTGATATTTGTTAAAATCAGTTTTGCTGTTTTCAATATGCCATTGTGATTTCTTAGGTATTTCGCTTTGCTGCATTCAATAACTGCAGTAATTGAGACTAAAGCTCCAGCAATTCAGACACTATGGCTATTATATTGTGTTCAATGGATGTGACATCAATGGATGTCCTGCAGTTTTGTAACTGGGAAAGAATGAGACAATGATTTTCCATATGCACAATATGCAACTGTATTCCTGAATTTCTTGGATGACAATTGCATGAGCAGGTAAGACCAAACCAAAGCCTCAATCTTTTGACACTGAAAATAGTCTAAGTTTTTTCTATCACAAGTCAGTGTACTCCTTAAAGACAGAGGACAGTGCAGCCTTACCTCCATCCATGTAAGGGCAGGCCCACAGTTGATCTTGTTGTCAGCGATGGCTGAGAGCCGGGAGAGGTAAGCTAACAACATCTGGGAAACTGACTAACATGGAAGAAAACACACAGACCAGTTAGGGTCATTACATTTACTTCAGACAGTACCATTTACTACTGTAACAATCCACTACTAATACACATATATAGAGCATTAAACTTAGCTGTTACAATGGGTGTCAATAATTACCATTAAAAGTAATCGCCTCCTTTTGTTTTGTGTTTCTTGAGTGACATAGGTGGCTAATTACGATATAAAATGTTGTATGGTAGTAAAACACTCGATACAATGACATTGGCAGCTTTAACTTAATATTTTTTCCATAGTCTACTATATGCACATTTGAGCTAATGATGACACTAAAGGAGAGTTTTAGCTCTTGTAGCTGACATCTTCTTGTCTAAACCTGCAGTTACATCCCTGTCCACTACTAGGACCTTATGACCCTATGACTCCTATAAACACAGCTACTGGTGAAAGTATAGTGAACTGCTGGCAGCTTTGTGAAGCTATTATTTTGAAAGCGTCTGCACACACAATACCCCTCAGTGATAAACTGGTTTTACCGGTTGGTTTGATACCCAATCTCTGCATTCCTTTTAAAGCCTCAATCTGGCCATAAAGGTTTCGTCTGGCTCAGAAGGCATTTCACAGGTGGGTTGAAGAAGGAATAACTGGCAAAACATCAACTTTTGCATTCCCATGAAAAAAAAAACATGTAGATCACACTGGATTTCAAAGCACAAGAACTGGAATAGGTATTTGTATTTTGGAAGTATATGGGCAGCAAAAGCATCCATTCATTTAATTTAAACATGGATGGTTCAATGAGAGCATAAACAAAGCTGTGTGAGATTCAAGAAAGGCAAGATTCTCTCAAATAATAATTCTGCATATTGTATATGAGGAAAAAAATGTCATAAGTATTTACCTAGTAGTAGTAGTAAGTATTTAGAAAATGGGCTCTAAAACTGATTAAATTCCTGTGTATTTTTAGGTACAAAATAAAGCATTCAGGGTTGTAAGCAAAATAATCTCCAAAGTGAGTGTGCAGATGTGTGTTTTCAATGCTTACCTCTGACTGATCAGTCAGACTGTCCAATCGAGGCAACTCAGGCAGCTGGGAGAAGCGTCGGTCATAGATGCAAAGGTGCAGGTGCTTATCCAGGACACGGAAATCCTCATAGCTGCGCTTCACAATCCAACTTCGACCCTTCAGAACAACAAATACATGAATATAACCAGCAAAGAAACAGAAACAGAGAACACATTGACTGATTGAAAAGCTACATTTGAGCAATGTTTCCATTCAACTGCAGGTAGGATGAAGTAAATAGTTGTTCACTAATTAACACAAGGAATTAAATGCAGTCTAATGAAAATTAGGAACATTAAATCACACACCGGAATGTTTGATTAAAAAAAAACCAAAAAAGCCATCCCTTAAATTGAACAAACAAAAAGCAGTATTACACAATCACCATATAATGACAGTAGGCACCTTACAATTTCAAACATTTGGTCATTTTTATCTGCCAAGAACTTAGAGACAGTAATTCATGCATTTATTTCATCCCAGTTAGAAAACCTTAATGAATTTCAGCTGATACATAATGCTGTAGCCAGACTCATAAATAGGTCCAACATGACAGAACACATCACACCGGTTTTAAATCACTTCATTGGCTCCCAATCCCTTTTAGGATTTTAATGATCACTTTAAAGGCTCATAGAGGGTTAGTTCTAGAATATATAGCTGACCTTTTACAAGCCTAAATGCAACCTGAGATGCTCTGGTAGGCCATTCCTCGGTCAAGCCTTAAAACTAAAGGTGGCCTTTTCTGTTCGACACCCCTCAGATGTGGAACGACCTGCATGAGGAGATCGCGTAAGCTAACACATTGTCTTCTTTTAAATTACTTTTAAAATTTCAGACTTGCTTTTTAATGATTTTACTGTTTGTTTTATTATCTTTAATTGTACTTTAACTGTTGCTATTATTAATTTGTATTTGTTTTGAAAAGTGTTCTAGACATGAAAGTATATTATTATTACTATTATTATTAATTTGTAGCGACCCATAGCACAAACTGTTTGTACTTAGTAGTAGTTTGTAGTGTTTCTAAAGAACATGATGAATGTATTTTCCCAACTTCATGCAGTAAATGGTTTCCATTCATTTCTGTACAAGGTGATAATTAGCAAGCTGAATCTGTGTGGGATTGTTTTGAAGACTATTGTGGGTTGGTGCATTCAGGTCCTGGTGGGAGAATTCAATATTTTAATATCTTAGTGCAGGCTGCACAACATTTATATGTGTTTGTCTTTTGGCTGATATTTTCCAAAATTCTTCCTGCTTGGAAGGTCAGAAAAAGTGATTAATGAATTTAAAAAAATTATAGCATGCTTTTATCTGCAGTAGTGTAAATGTTGCATTACACTACTGCAACTATGTGATCTGTAATAAAAGGAATGAAACATGCAAAACCACTGTTGTGGTCCTTGAGTTTTCAGGTGGTCTGTATTTTAAGGAATCCATTACTTTAGGAATGTGAATAAAAATGTGTAAAAGCAATAAAAGTTTGTAAAGCAAAGGAAAAAAATGATTAAACTGAAAGATTTTTTTTAATTTTAGGTATCACATAAAAGACCATCCATCTAACATAACTTTTACTGTAAAAGCAGACTCCTGTTCCTCTGTGAGTCAGATTGGCTGCGGTGCTCCCCAGGGTCCATTCTTAGTCCACTGTTGTTTTTTCATTTACATGCTTCCCCTCATTCAGGCGAAACAAAGCCACCTGACAGGATCAGTTCTACACAGTATTTTATAAATGAATGTATCTTTTAGCTCATTGTTTTGGTTTTACGGCCCGCAAGTTAACTGTTTGGGTTCACTCTCAGCACTCACATCTGCATTGTTTTCGGCCACGGCAGGCAGCTGTTTTCAGTGAAAAAGCCCTAACAAACCCACTACACACTACCTACTCAGCACAAAACAGCAGACAAACATGGCAACTGGCTAGGTCAGATGTTCTGTTAGGAGTTGGTGGAGAGCTAAAAAGAGAGTAAGTACTGGACTTACATTCATCAGGTGCACACAAACATGACTCAAAATACAAACCAATGCTAATGTTGCTCCATAACTGCTGGATGTGTGAATAGGCAACTGCTCGCTAACAAGTTCACCATATAAATTTAAAAAGGTGACAATAAGTCAGTGTTATGTTTGCAGCTTGTTTCTGCCACCCTCGAATGGCCAAATAAACTCTTTAGTGACATTTTATGCTGGATGTCCCTATGTTTCATACAATTTATGACAAATCTGAGGTCAGTCTGACCGAAGCAGACATTCCTATCTGCCAATTCGACACAAAGCTAGGCAGCCTTGTTTTATGATATTAATTCTTGTTTTTCCTTGCATTTGCTTTTTATTCTTGCTTTTTTTCTTTTTCTTGGAAACCACTTAACTCTGTTAAGAAAGGTGGAATACAAATAATGTTGTTATTACTATCATTATAAAAATATCTTGTATTTTAATGTATTACCTGCTGTTATATAATTATCTGGTACAGCCCCTTAAACAAATCACAGCAGGTTTCTTGGGTTGCCTGGTTTGGTTGAAAACACAAGGTCAACATGGACACCAACTATTTTGTTTCCAGTAGTCAACCTTTGCAGAAAACATTTCAGGAAGAGCCACCAGCCTCTGTGTCAGCATAGACAGGCCCACTAAAACCTTCAATCAATCTATCAACAAAACTACTGTGACACTCTTATGTTTTCTGTTTTTTCTGTTGGATTGTCTCATCTGTTTTTGTCTCCACAGACAGTCTTCTTCTCATGCCTCTGATACAATGGCAGTGTCTCAAAACATCAGAATGGGAATCACATCTCCAATTGACATGTATACTTTGATATTGGAAATGTCTTCATAAACAAAGAAAATCAACAGCTTACTCAGCCCTTCCTGGTCTAATGCAATGATTAAATGCCAACAGTGCAAGTGCAAACCAAGAGAATTTTGCCCTCAATCCACCACATAAAACGTAACTTTTCTTTTCTTTTTTTTTTTAACAGAAAAAAAATCTAAGAGTTCTTCCAAGGATTTGTTGTTTCTTTTTCATCCAGTAAAACAGGGCTCCAAACCTCAAAACCCCACTGAGAGAAACTAGTGGTGGAAAAAGTATTTTGCTTTGATTTGGCCTAGAAAGCTCTGTCTGTACGGAGGCCAGGGCCTATGTGACTGGGACTGCAGTGCACCATTCAGCCCACAGATTCTAGTGCTGTCTTAAAAGTGCTGGCTGGTAGAGACACGCAGGGAGGGCTCTGTGGGCTTGGGGAATGCTTCATGCTTTCCTGCCCCACTTTCAGATGGTGCTTCTAGTTACCCCCTTTCTGGGTCTATGGAACTGAACCAATCTCACTGTGCTGTGCTACTTTCTCTGTTGAGAAATCTGAGTACAGATCTCGTGGCCAACTCTTTTTTATTTCCCCCCCTTTTTCAAATAGAACTAGTGTAGATTTAGCAGTTTTCCGATGGCTGTCAGAAATTAAAACTTGCAAGTCCACAGCCACATACTTGTGTGGCATTGCCAAGGTCGTGCAAATGGAATATGATGTGTAGCGGAAAATGCATGAAACCAGAATCAAAAATGTCACTGGAGGAGGCTGGGGCAAAGCTTCTGAGCAGCTGGTGTGCATGTGTGTGTTCTACTTTAAGGCTATTGGACTAATCAAATTTCTTGCAAAACTTTGTATATGATGTAATCATAAATAATTTGGCAGTTACTTTACTCTGACATCTCTCCTTAAAAAGGAATTTATAGATGACTAAGCCAACTTTTTTTCTGCTTTGACAAGACCTCTGCAATGAAACTAAGCAAGGGTTGCACAACTATCTGTAAGAAGAAGACGGCCATCAACACAGCAGTGCCAAATGAAGGGAACACTCCATAATACTCTGCCATCGATAATATAAACTTGGATAACTTAGATGACTGATACTTGGTGGAACCTGCCACCAGTAACCGTTGCAATGAATGATTGAACGTTTCAATAATGACACACACACATCTAAAGAGAAAACATATGCAACATATCCTCCAAAAGATCAACAAAAGCAATTAAATCCAAAAAATTCAGCCAAGGTAATTTAAAATATGCAGAAACATGTGTACAGTACGTTGTAAAAGCTCAGGGTTTTATGAACTCTCTGAAGGCCTTTCCATCTGACATTCTTCAGAATTGCTCACCCATTTTGGCATTCATCCACAGCTTTTCTTAGTTCAGTTCCAAATTCCCACATAAATTGGGTTTTTGAAACAACTTAGGTGTTTCAGAAATGTCTGAATTTGAGCCAGCTCTCTGCTCACTGGGAGGACTGCACTGGATATCTAAACAGATTCAACTGAACCATTATTTGTGGGTTGAAAATCACTTCTGACAAGTTTTTAGAGGAAAGCTGAGAGCATGGGTAAATTTTTACAAATGTCTGGGTGTGTGGTGTCTGTATGAGAGTTTGCATATAATTACAGTACATCTAAGTGTATTCATGCTGTGGGAGGTTAGGCATGTATCTGTATATGCTGACTGTACCATCTAACTCAATAGAGGCCGCTGTCTTACCTGGCAGTAAATATGAACCAAGTACACCAGCTCCTTAGACTCATAGCCGTTCCGCGTCACCTCACACTGTTCATCCCCAAGGGACAACTGAAAGACACAGAGAAAGAGAGGTGTTGGAGCATTATACAAGCATTTTTCATTTTGAGAAAAGAGATAAAGTCCAAAAGTGATGATTCAGAAAACTGTCTTCTTTAACTTTACAAATCCTTTGACAGATCCATTATTACAAAGACATGGGTGGACAGCACTACCAGTATGCACATAACCCACAAAAAATTTAGATTCTAGTCATGATCCTAAGGTTTGCCAAACATGTCAGGCAGGGAAATGTGCATAAAATGAGCCAAGAGAAGACAAGTTTTTTTCACCTAAACCTAAAATAAATATGAGCCACTGTCAAACAAGTCTTTTATTTAAATTTTTTAAATTCAAGGCAATATTAGGAATATTAGGTTTCATTTCCCTAACAGTGCCTTTACTTCAGGTGTCCAAGATATTATTACTCAAAGAAAACATCTCTAAGATCTACATTTTTTCTTTCCGACATCCCTTTCAAGCCCATACAGACAAAGCAAGGATGAAAGGCACAGTGAATCACAGTATGGACCAATATCACATGGAAAAAAACAGGGGCAACACAAAACAACTGAAAGAAAAAGGGGACACATGCAAACATGGTTCACTGACAGGAAGCTTCTGATAAATGGATATTGTATAGGATGATTAAACTCATGAGATCCAAGTGGAACTGCGCTGAGTGGCCACACCAATGAAATATAGATGAGGAAACAACAGCTAGCATCTGCTTAGCAGAAAGCAGAATTATGGACAGCTGTGTTAAAAAGCTGCTGATGAGTGTCTTCTTTGACAGTCTCAATGTCATTATCTTTTGTGTTTTAAGAAGCAGTTCTCAATTAGATGTTTCTCCATTAGAAAGAAAAGTTAAACTCAAAATCAAATTCTGGCTCACATTCCTCCCAATGACTTGTAATTAGGAAGGGTAGCATTTTTTCCCATTTATTATCATTAATAATTAAATACAAAACCAAAACCATATGTCATAGTTACATTACACCTACATACAATGAAACAAACAAACCACACCCTATTGCTGAGAATGAATCTAAAACATACTAATCTGCATTAAGCCATTACTCTTATAAATAATGATACTGCATATGGACTGTTCCATTCTCTAACAAGCAGCCTGATCAATGCCGCAAAGCCCATACTCACAGTACTATACAGTATTTACCTTTTTTGGTGAAACACAGGAACATGACAAAATACACACAATAAACTGAACCAAGGGCACTTCAAGAAACAAATCCCCACACCTTCTTCCATGTAATTCTGCAAATGTTCCTATAAAGAGCATTCCCAGAAAGCATGGAGAGTCCCTTGTGTTTTCTTATGCCACCAACACCTACTGTCCTCAGTTACTCCCATTCTTTTAAATTTTACAAGTGTACAGTAAACCTTGCACAAATATCAAGTAATGTAAATTTTAATCTTCTCCAAATGTCCAACGGTACTAGGTTTCATCTGCTTAAAAGATAAATATAGGTCAGTGCCAAGTTTTCCCACTCACTCTTTGAAAACTCTTTCCTTAATGCATTCCTGGTTATCTCTACATCATCCCACATGGATGAACACTTTTGCTTAATAGGGTGTACTTGTAATTAACCCATGAATCCCTGACTGTACAGTTCTAGAGTGGTCAAGGATGGGGTTTTTATCTGATGCATGAAATTGTATCCTTTCTTTTTTGAGACAGCACTTGTAGAGGTCTAGATGGGGCTACCATTTGGCTCTTAGGTTCAATACAACCTAAATTACTGCTACCCTGCTTAGCTAACTTGACAATTTCAAAGGCCATATTCTACATTTCTAGATTTAGGAGTCCCCAACAATAGCTGCATGACATTATTTGTATTTGAGTATTTGAGGTGATTTGTTTCATTGAATTGACAAATAAACAAGATTTTTGGAAGCAAGTTCCGGTTTGGCACTGCTCAGGATGTGGTACAGGTATTGTTGGTGGAAATGCTTATTTGCAACACATCAAACACTACAATAATGAAGCAGTTCATGTGTATAGACAGGGTTGCACATAACTGGCATGCAGGTATGCCTGTGCAACAATCAGAAATAGGTAACGTCAGTTGTTTCATCAATGTCCTAAAAACAACAGACCTTAAGCGGCTACTTTGTTGTTCCGCCACCTACAAAAAAAAAAAAAATGTCAAACTGAACCCAAACATTAGAAAAGCTTTTCTCTGAAAAGAGGCTCCAAGATGTGCATTGGCTTGAAACAAACAATGTCCGGAATGAAATGTAACCACAACCACATGTAAGGAGTAAGGAGGAGAGTAAGAAGCATGTGAATATGGCACAAACTATTGCTAACAAACAAGCTAGTGAAGCTGAAAAGTACAGTCGCCCACTTGATAAAACAAGTTGAGTGAAGAACAACGGCAAGCTCTGTGTAATTTTTGTAGTTTTTCTCCTAGCATTTCATAAGGCTGAACACGCAGGTCCTATGTCTTCCTATGCAGAGGATTTTGCTTTATTTAAGCAGCTATGAGTGAATGTCGAAAGACACGTACAATGCAGAGCACAGAACAAACTCAGTGAGGTATCAGTGGGGAGTTAAGCTCTTACATGATGCAGACTTGGGCTGTCAACATTGGTATGTACAATGACATTTTACCAAAACTGTGGCACTGGTTGTGGTAGGGGATTCCCTTGTGCACGTTCTGTGAACTGAACACATCCTCGAGAACTGTGCAAAATCAGGTGATTGCGAGGCTCCTGACTGTGAGACATTTACTTGCTCCATTGTCAAGCTACTACAGTCATATGTAATTTGGTATTATTTTTCTCCTGAGACCACCCATTGGTGTAATGAGTAAAACCTCCTGTGGCAGAGTTTTATCTGTTAAGCTTTTAACACCAAAAGACTACACCAAGACATGATGTAGCACATCACCTAGCCAGGTGTGGTGAGGTTTTTGCACATATGCAATTAGTTCCAGGCTGGAGGGAGACTCCATCAGAAAACAATGGTTATATTGTTCTAAGCCACTGAAACTCGGCCTGGCAGTACCTGCTGTTCAGGATTGGCTATCTCTTTTTCTATTAAATTTGCTTCAGCTTTTTAGGTTAAATCTGCATTGTTTGTTCAAACAAAAGAAACTTTTTCTGCTTTTACAACAGCAAAGCATAAAAACTGAGACCTAAGGTATTTATGTGCTCTGAAGGTCCACTAAACAGATATTGTCGAAGCAATGTCATGGTGCCAGTGAGGGGAGAAAAACACATGGAAGTGTTTTTGTTCCCATTAAAGAGGCCTTGATTTAAAGACAGTTGTTAATGGAGGGGCAGCAGTAAATAGAGCCTTCACAGAACAACAATGTCCTTTTCTGGGGCTGTGTCTCTTTTCAGGGACACAAAGTAGTATGACAGCAAATGACCTAATTAACTCTCTGTTGTTCAGTATCAGCACTGAGCAACCCAGAAATGTTGTGCACACTATGCACAAGCAAAAGCTTTTCTCTTGACAGAGGAGCCAGCAACAGCAATAAAAACAAACTTTAGAAGTGAGCCCAGGCAGACATTCAAGCAGAGTGCAAAAAGGCTTTTTCCTATTTCATTGGAAGGGTTTAAGGGTTTGACCCGTACTTTAGAGAAAAGGACAGCTGTCCAAAGACCAACTGTGAGGAGACATGTTGTTTTGATTGACTGGGATCACTGCTGTCGCAACAAACTAAGACATCATGCAGCAAGACAGACCAAGCATTACTGTTTTAATATAGAGTGTAGAAAAACTCAATGCTTTTCTGAAAAAACAGATGAGAGCAGCATTCTAAAACCATGGCATGTTCATTTTCTGGAATATTTCTGCAATGCTGCTTTATACCTCTTCAGGTTCTCTTCGGCTTTAAATGTATTCAGCCCTACATCCTTGCACATCGGCAGCTGTCAGTCGGTCCACTACAGACTAAAACGTTTCAACAAATACTGGATGGATTGCCATGATTCACATATCCTGAGAAATATCTGAACATCTACTAGATGGAGTGGCATAAAAGTTTGTGAAATCTGGCACAGACATTCTTATCTTGTGAAGCAGCTGAATTTGCAAGATCATGCGGGCTGAGAATCTAACCTGCCAGGCTTCAAGTTATGTGCTTGTGGTCAAACAACAGTCATTGGGACCAATCTGCATCCTACGAGGAACTACTAGCAGCTACAGGTGTGGTTTAGATGTGACGGTGACGACAGTATGAAGCGACCATTCCTTCAAAAACAACAATGGCACTCCTGAAGAGGTTAGCATAGATGCTGCTATAGTGTCATTTATATCAGAACTACAGAGTGTTTCTTCACTGAATGAAGAGCAAAGAATGGCACTGAAAGCTTTTCTCAATGTAAAATATGTTTTCGCTTTTCTCCTGACTGGCTTCAACAACTCTTGTACTACATTTTGTTGATGGTTTGTTAATCCTGTGATAGACAGATGCTTAATTCAATCACCTGCCAAGTATTTTTTAAAAGTACCTGCCATTTCCAATAGGTTTCCAAGAATGATTTTCCAGATGGTTCTGTGTAACAAACCATCAGGTCAGGTTACAGACATTAAAGTTTCCTTCAGGATGAATTGTTTATAACTTTTCATCTAGCATCATCAACAGGTCAGAATGTTATTTGTCCAATACTTTGGCTTATTACCTGCATAAAAATAATGACAATCATACCTTTGTGTTTAGTGCTAATCAGCAAATATTACCATGCTAACATGATAAACTAGTGGTAACAATAGTAAACATTATACCTGTTAAATGTCTGGATGTTACCACTGTGAACATGTTGGCATGCTAGCCTTACTGTGCCGAAGTACAGTCGCTAGCATGGCTGCAGGCTCTTATTCTTGCTTGGCACTGACCAGAGATTTTGTATGAATACTTCACTGTCTTGTAAACTCATCTTCAAAAGGGTATTATCAGGGCTGCATCCTTCCTCTGCTATTATTTGTCTTGTACACAAACAACTCTCTGAGTAATCATAAAGATAGGTACTCTTTCCAGTTCAGTAATTGTAAGCTTTTTGCTCGATGAGACCTACCATCATTAAGTAGCATCCAGTGCACTTCAGCAGTGCAAATATTTGGGAACCATTCTGGATAAGTTTACTTTTGTTGCCAACAGTGACTTTATACATAAAAAGTCAAACCAAAGACTGTTCTTCTTAAGGATGCTTAGAAGTTTCAATGTTTACAAGTCTCTGTTAAAGGTGTTATACACATTGTTTGATGCATCAACTCTTAAATTTGCTAAACCGAAAGATAGTTAGGTAATCTCAAACTGAAAAACAAAACCCTACTGAGAAAACTTATGAATGCACGCTGTAAAGTCACTGCTGTAAATTCAAATTATCTTTGCAAATTCTATCAAGTCAGGGACACACAGACTGCTCCGATCATCTAAGTGGACTCCCAGCAGCCTTCACACATTGAGTTTAATTTGCCTCCATCAGAATGAATGTTTTACCTCCCTGGAGGTGGCACTAACAGATGAGGTCACGCTTCATCCTATGTAGCCCTACAATACTTGCCAGATCCAGCCTTTTGTCATAGTGAATAATGTTATATATATATGTTATTTCTCAACGATAGAAAAAGAAAGGATTTGAGGTCATTTATTCAATCAGATATTGGCTTTTAAAACAAAATGCAATTTGGCTGGTTACTTGCTTCTTTCTCTCTGCTGCTCTCTAGATGGTTTTTGTGATTAAGTGAGAAAGGGAACAGTGATGTTGGAGTTAAGCTATGTACTTTCTTGTATTTATTATTACTGACTATTGAATTTGTGGCTAAAACATTTTGTTGGAGGCAGTGTTTCAGACATCAGTCATCACAGAGTGATATTTCATCAAGACGCTCTGAGACCTAATACAACTTCCAGTGAACAACAAATATCAAAAGATTTAAATTTCTTTGACAACTTGGCTACTCTATAGTCAGTTCCCTCTGCATTTCCACCTACAGGACTCCATAATAATCCTTCAAGACAGCCACCAGAGGGTGACATGACATTCATTTTTTTTCTGCAGATAAACAAAGTCTACACCAGGGCTTTAAATTGATTAACTGTTTACCTCAGTAATCTACACCTCATAAAATTCACACAGTATCCGAATGAACAGAGTGCCTACATATGCAGCTCCACTCTTCTGAGGGATTTTGCAGGAAGACCCTTATTGTGACAAATAAAAATATGTTTAGACAGAATGTATAGACATAGACATACTGTATTCAGCCACAAGTCTTAAGTCCTAAACTGTCTATTGTACATCTGCTGACAGAGCCTTTACAAATTAAAGATGGCATTCACTGAGTATGCAAGCTAGTAAAGAAACATACTATAATTGGCTTCCAGCGGCATAATAACAGAACTGCACAACAAACATAAAACCATTCTAAGGTTAGTACTTGCAGAAACATTATTTTAAAAGGAGTCTAAGACACTAGATAAAAAAGACTAGTGCCTGCTTGACATGATAATTTCATCATTTCCGTAAGCACTTCTGCTTTTAGCCAGTAGTTTAACCAAATTACAACTTATGATGAGATCCAGTGCCAGATCCTGTGCACCCAAACTGAGTGGCTTGCTAGACAGGTTGTCTACCAGTCTAGCCCTGTTTTCTGCAATGCATGCACCACACCACATTATAATTTGATTTCAATCCAACCTGCACTGCACTCGCACATATTGTCACTGCAGCCTCAGCAAAGCTTAACAGCAAAGGGGGCTGCAACCTTGCCAGTCCTGGGCAAACTGGATTTTCATAACAATAGGCACTAGAATAATAAAGTGAGAATCTGCTTGTCTTTCACAAAATATAATACTAAATAGTAAAGAAGTAGCTTTTCTGGATGTACTGGGTTCAAGTTCAACCTCTACATTATGGCAACAATGGAAAGATGGAGATGAAGGCAAAACAACTACCCCCAAAAATGATCACTGTGAAAACCAGAAAAATGATTGGAATTATAAAGTTATAGCATTCTCCCTGTCCACTAACTGTATATGGTCATATTGGACAAAAATACACACAGATGGGAAGTCTGTGCTTTCTTTTTGTTTATATAGTATGCACAGGCTCATTAAACTCCCCAGAACAAAAGCAATCTCAGCCATGGTGGTCATTTTCCAAAGAAAGCAAGTTAGAGACAGAGGTGAAGTTGCACTGTCCCTCAAACAAAGGTTTCTGCAGAGGAAAAAAAGCTGAACCCAACAGCCATATTTTGGACACAAGCAATCTTGATGAGTCCTCCAGGCACACAAGGACAAGGGGGAAGCATTGCTCTGCAAACTGAAGAGCAGCAGCAGAAAAGTGAAAGAAAAGAACCAAATGGCACAATCAAAAAAACAGAAAGACACTTTGTACTCACTCAACAGTTACAGTCTGGTTTTCTGTCCTTGGTTTAGTTCCTACACTTTGCTTTGCTTCATGCGGTGCAGCTTCATGCACAGAGTTTGCCCTTCCTTAACACTCCAACACCTGTCCCCAGTCTCTATTTCTCTGTGCAAGTGTATGTTTCTCGAGTGAGTACGTACATCCCGTCTCGGAGAGTCCTGCCGGTCTGGAAGACAATTCCCCTCGGCAAGATATAAATGTCAACCCCTCCACTTTCTTTCACATGCAGCGTAAGCTCTCCCAGTGTAGGATTCAGAGATAGAGGGCGGGAGGAAACAATATTAGCAGCAGCGCTGGTGTTGTTGGAGGATGAGAGGAAGCAGTGATTTGGTGGATTCCTCACCAGGACAGCTTTCATCTCCTCCATTTTGCCCCCTCTTCCATCCTACCATTGTGATGCCCCATCCTGATTTTCTCACCTTTTTTCTCTTCTTGGCTTCCTTCCTCTGACAACTGGCACCCAACAGAACTTTAACACCCAATTTGATTAGCAGCAGTTAATAATGGGAGTGAGCTAACAGATGAAAAAAAGACATTTTCTTTCAGTCTTCTGCCGACCTCACAGTCTGCTTTCTCGGTCCCTCCAACACATGCTTTTCTCTCCCTTTTCCCTCCTCTCCCCTGTCTGACATGCTGGCTCACCCCTCCCCCTTCTCTCCTCCTCTTCCCCCTCTCTGGTTGGTACGTTCCCAGGACAAAGAGCAGGGATGGAGAGAGAGAGAGAGAGAGAGAGAGAGAGACAAGCATGAGGAGAGGGAGAGGACAGGAAAAAAAGGGGAGGGGGTGCACTTGTGGGAAGGCATTTTTTTTCCTTACACATGTGCAGTCCTCTCTGAGCTGTCCTCTTGCACAGTGGCATTTTATTGAAAGTGTGAAAGTGCTCAACTGAGGAAATCTGCAGTTCTTGCAAGTAGAAAATTAATAGAGAGTCAAGACACATCTAGGCATTCCACCTCAAAGCACATTTAATTAAGTATGTCAAGAACTGATGTTTGCAAGTGCAGGAAATAATGTGAAGCTACTTCAACTCCAGTCAACTAAACCATGCATCTAAAAATTCATTCCACAATAAATAACCACAGTGTGGTAGTTCGCAGTCTACTTGCAAAGTAGAAATAGAGTCACCAAAAATATAACCTAAAAAATAAACGCCTGCTCTCAGGTTGCAGCCAAATACCTCAAACAAAAAAAGAAAGGAAAGAAAAGTGTAGGTTGCATCAGCTGTGATGACTTCATATGTGCCATCCACACATGAGATGGATTAAAAAGACCTATTGCTGGAGAGGAGAGCGGAAATCCAAGCAAACAGCCAGCCTCACGAAGGAGGACATGTGGGAGCCAAGAGAGGCCACAAGGACACAGAGCTGCATGGGACCTGCAGTACTCACAAAACCCCTCCCTGGGCTGCTTGAAAAACATGTATAGTGTGTGTGTGTGTGTGTGTGTGTGTGTGTGTGTGTGTGTTTCTCTGAGCAAGGAAAAGAAACCTAGCAACAAGAAGAAGGCAAGTTCAAACATCCACATAGTTCAAATAAACTTCAGGTTTAAACAATTAAAATAATTTACTTAATTTGATTGCTGAAACCTTCATTCCTGAAATGACTCTGTGATCAAAACTTCAAAAAACCACACCTACTACCAAAACATTTACAGCGGAAGTACGGTAGTGTGTCAATTTGCTCAGTCACCACTGAGCCAAAATTCCCAGCTTTCTTGAAAAAGCAGTGTTTAAGATGAGCCGTGGGTCGCTCTCTCAGTAAACTGGGATGTCTGGTTGGACTGGCTTCCAGAGCAGAACATCAAATCATTCTCTACTACAAGTCTGCTTATGAATATCAAATGACAATCCAATGATGACCCAGTTAATTCAGCTTTCTGCTCTGCTGTGCCAGTGACAGGTTGGACCGATATGTCACAAATCACATGTGGGGAGGTCACATGTTGTCCAGGAAATGATGAAAAGTCTGGGAATCCCCAAACATTACCTTTCCTGAGGGGAACCTAAACGTCTGAAACAAATTTCAAGGCAATCCATAATTCCAATTCCATAAATTGTTGAGACATTTCACCTTATGGTGGCGCTAATGAATAAGTCGGGGAACTCAGTAGGATACATTGTCTAGGAAACATGAATGTATGTGTAAAATAGTGTGCCAAACTATCAAACAGATACTGAGATATTTTAGTCCAAAATAAAGTGGTGGACCAACAGACTGGCAGACAGACCGACATTACCATCATTTGAGCAATCTCTATTATCTGTCGGCAACGGACAAGACTTTGGTATCGGAAGCGTTCTGGCTTCCATTTGTGGTCCAAATAGAATTGACAAATCACATTTGAGAGGGTGATGGTTGTCCAAAGTCCAAAAGTCCATGAGAGGGATCAAAAGGGGCAGAACACATTGGTCGAAATACAATCTCGGAACCCATCCCAGCTTTTTATTAGCCACTTTAAAATTTATCTGCATTGATATGCAGATACCTGTTTCTAGAGATCCAAAATGTTGTCCTGGTGTCTCACTTGCTAATCAACTGTAAACAGTGACTGGCTCAAGGAAGAGGAAATCTTGGTCTGGATATCTGTTATCCAAATATCTGCTGGCCACACCAGAGTCCCTGAAACATCGGTCATTGGTCCCAGAGGCTAAATAGTCGTCAGATGATAGCCCATGGTCTACAAGATTGTCCCTTGTGCCACATTGCTAGCCTGGCCAATAAAACACAACCCCAGTACTATACAGGCTGAACTGCTTGAGGAACTAGCAGGGACTAATGCCCGTTATATTTTTCAACTAATCCCCCATTTTCATAAATTTATGGGCATTTGTGGGATTTGTCAGTAAATGATACATTTATGATATTTTGATAAATTATCACGTATGACTCTTTAAATAAAATACCTACATTATCTGAAACACTTAAAAAGAGCAGCAGTGCTTGTTGGCCCACAGTGTTGCTCTGTGCTTTTAATACATCTTCTCTCAGTCTCCCCCTTCTCTGCTGCAACTGTGACCCAAGAGAGCCAGTCAGGCCAACTCAGCTCCACACCGAAGACTTAGTAGTATGCTAGCTTTTCAAATCGAAAACTAACTATTGGGCACTATAAATCTAGATGACTTTGTGCAATTTAATCAGGGTTGGTGGATGAGACACCACAACAAAACAACAAATCCACCAAAAATCCTTTTGCTATTCCTCTCAGAACCATGACACAAAACCATGACAGGCTCTGGGAGTAAAACCACTCAGTTTAATGAACTGTGATATAAATTTGTGTTTGTGTTTCTAATTTAATCTATGACAGAAAACCTCTCCTTAATCCATTAGCCAGACCAAAGAATGTGAGGACTTTGACTCATATTGTTGTTTGTGATTCATCATTCATTAATAGGCACTACACAGGTTGAAGTGCACATGGAAGCTTGCTGTAACACTACGATTAAAAATAATGGCTGGTCTCCCATGACGCTATTTTCACTGGTGGTTTCACTGTGGTATTTTTGTCAGATTGCAGAACTAGAGGGGTTTTGAGTGCAAGTCTGCCTGCGGGGCTTTGCTGCAGTACTTCAGAGCTAAAGAAGGAAGTGTGAAGGAGCTACATCTAAAATCATTGCTAAAGCTATAAAAATGGATCTAGTCAGGGACTGAGGAGTGCAATGGGATTTAAACACAGAGACAGATTGCTGCAAGGGGATGAGATCATGACTTGGAGCAGGTTCACAAAACAAATCCCTTTATGAGAAAGATTTGATTGCTGGAGTGTATATGCACTCACACACTGACTCTACATACACACAGACGTACAAGTTGAAGGGCAGGGACCTAGCACAGAATAAGCCTCAGAGGAAAGGACACTGATTAGGGCTAAAAATGGATTTCCACCTTAGTGCAGAGAGTATATTGTCAATATGTGCACCCTACTAATTCAGGCCACTTTGCACACAACAGTCATCTCACCTCACTGCTATCTGTTGGCCCATTACAATCACACACCGTTGTGCAGGATAATGTAGAGAAAACGTTAAGATAAGATAAACCTTTATTCGTTCCACAGTGGGGAAATTTACTATTCACAAATACAGTTCTGATGTATGAAATAATTCCATAATATTTAAGTTCATATGGAAGAATAAAACTCACTATCTACACAGGTCACAGCTAGTTAGGGATTATGAAAATGGGGGTTTGAGGGCCATGGAATTTGAATCTATCATTGCAGCCTTCAGAATCAAATGGTTAAGAGACTGTATCTCTCAACTTCACTCTGTCTGGTACCATATACCAAACCAAATATTTAATAAGATGGGAAGAAATGACTTTCTGCTCAAATGTGATTTTGAAGTCTGTAATATTCCTGCAAACTTATCCAACTTCACAAGCAAGCACTAAATTACAGTAAAATGGTATTTACCCACAATTTTTCACCACACAACTCCATATTGTGGAATAACAGGGTTATCACTGTTAACAGAAAATCTATTTTTAAAGCTGACTGGTTTAACAAAGGTTTGTTATTTGTCTATGATTTATTAGACTCAGATGGACACTTGCTATCATTTGAAGATTTTTCCAGAAAGTATGACATGACAGCTTCAAGAAAAGAGTTTGACCAAATCTGTAAGGCAATTCCCATCCCCTTACTTAGACTGATACGAAGCAGCATGTAGTGTTCTCTGACTACACCTTCCTTAATCTCCTTAAAAGTTGGTGATGCCAACCTGATGGCCAAAAATGTGACAACAAAACAATTGCTATGACCTTCAAAAAATATATATATTTTGGTGACTTTAATGTGTGCTCCGTACGGGATAATATTGAGGTCTCCCTAAAGAGACAATCCTTTTCTTTTTATCTTTCATGTCCTATTGCTCCTAAAGTCAAAGAAACCCACTACAAAATAGTTTCTGCAATTTATCCTGTTAGCGACTTTCTACACAAAAGATTTACATTTGAAGTAGATCCTTGCGTTTTTTGTTCATCAGAGGCTGAAACCATCGACCATCTCTTTTTTAAATGTCAATATAATAACCTGTTTTGGTCTGATATTCACAACTGGTTGTCCTTAAAAATTGATAACATGCCTTCTTTTAGTATCATTGACATAATCTATTTTATGGATAACCTGAATGTAAATGTTTCTGATACTGTAAACCTTGTAATTCTTTTGGGTAAATACCGCATACATACCTGTAAGTGGAACGGTAATACTCCCTCCTTCGCTGCATTTTTACACACTTTTGCCAACTAATACAAGTCGCTGAAATACATGGGAAAAAAGAACAAGAAGTCTGGAAAACTATACACATTTATATTTAGATCCCTGTTCTTTTGATGGACCTCCTTGCTCCTTTGTGCTCTTCTGTTTGTTCATTTTGTTCACTTTTTTGGTTCTTTTTTTCCATTTTTTTATATAGACTTTTACCCTATCTTGCACTGATTTAAATTATGTAAAGAGCATCTCTTCTAATAAAAAAAAAAAAACATTTTAAAAAAAGGTTCTGATGTATGAAACTAAATTCACTGCAGCCTTTCAAGACACCCCAACATTCTACTTTTACAGAATGACCAGAATGCAATGTCAAGAGGATATTGCAATTTTGTCTTTTCTATCTCAACTTCATTTTCAGGAGGCCAGAAAGGGGTAAGATGTTCCAAACATGCTTTCAGTGCTCCTGGAGTGAAGCTGTTACTCCAGCAGCCAGCTCAGCAGTTAAAATGTTCCCACGTCCCAGGCATTTCCCTGCTGGAGGCCCCCCAGATCAGGTAGGAGAGGAGAGGATGGCTTGTCAAGTGTGACGGAGGAAAGAAAAATAAATCTGTCTAGTCACGCTGCAAATGCCTCAACAAGAGAGAGTATATGGAACAGAATTTGGGCAGGTAATGTTTCTTGCTCAATGGATGGATGTTATTTTAGTCACAAACACACCTAGACACGTGTATAGAGCCTTGACGCATTTGTTTTGTACGAGAATCCATACACAGACAGTTTTCACACTGCGGTCCTAAACAGTAGGTGCTTTCCCTGGAAACAGGAAGAAGGTCCTGGGTTTGAACCTGCCGGCCATTTCTGTGTGGAGTTTTTCTCCCCATCCCTGCATGGGTTTTCTGCTCTGGTTTCTTCCCTATCAAAGCCTGTGACTGACTCTCACCCAGTGTCAGCTGACTCATGTCCCCCCAATGACCCTTCAAAGGATAAGCGGGTAGAGCTAATGGCTTTTAGCTTTGATTGTTTTGTGAAATACTGGATTTTTAGCTCAACTGCCCTTAACAATTCAAACGAAACAATCTAGAAAGAGACATCACTTTTTGGTTGTAACTCATATGCAGCCTGAGACAGCAGGGTTTTGCTTTGTTTTAAAGGCTCACATGCCAGAAATGTTGGCAAAGGATGCAGGTTTTAGGCATACAGTTTTACATAATAAGACACTTATTTTGACAGAGAAGGCTAAATAAGTGTCTTGTTATGTATAACAAGTACGTATGTAATTTGGGATTGGTCTCACAACCTAATGCTAGGTTAATCTCACAGTCCAGTTCATTTCTCAGTCTACTGGATTTAATTCATCAATGTTTAGAACAAATTGGAGCATTGTGTGTGGCAATTAAACTCAAAAATACAAAACTAGTGGAATTAGAAGTATTGACAAAATATGCAAACACAATATAATGTACATTCTGACATTCAGGACAACCTCATTTTCAACCCCTCTTGTTGTCCTCGAATAACAACCATGAGAGACACAGAAAGAGAGGTTATGTGGATTGATTTTGTGTGTGTGTGTGTGTGTGTGTTTGTGTGTGTGTGTGTGTGTGTGTGTGTGTGTTTGTTTGTGCACGCTCACTCTGGCTGGTCTTTTGTTTCCTCCAACAAGGGCAGAATGAGTCTAACCGTTACATCATCCTCTGCTCACAAGGGCTGGAGAGAGGTCCTCTGAATAACCATGTGAGAGAGGGTTTGACATCATATCTGTGCAGGCCATGGCTCTGAGTTTGCTTTGTCCAGACTAACAATTACACAGTTAAAAACAGCCTCATGTTGATCTTTGGTTTCTTTTTTGATAGCAAACTCTTTCTGTAAGAATGCAGAATTTTGTCATGAATATTCTGTGGATCTGGCTGTTAATCGACCCTGTGCCTTTAAAGGCTTGCCTGGGTGTGTGCTGCCCAGTGCTATCTTCAGTGTTGTGTTGCAGTTGATGGATTGGGTCCCACTGGGGGAGGGAATTCATCTCTATGCATCTCTCTTGGTCCTTTGTGAGTGAAGGGGCGAGTGGGCAGTAGGAGCATATTGTGTCACGATGCTCAACTTGCAGGGCAGATGCAGACAGGCAAGTGACAGAGGCATGGATGGAGAGGAAGTTGGATGGATAGAGGGATGGATGGGTAAGAGCACAGACAAAATGCCAAGCAGATCCCCTCCCCCTCCAGACTGTTTCTGTCATGTTACAGTCTGAAGGTAGAAGCAGCTGAGACACATCAGTGGCAGAGACCCATCAGCGGTACGGCGAGCTGACCTAAGGAATGGCTGAGAGGGGCGTCGATATTTATCACACGCATGACCGCATGCATAGATACAGCCTACTGCTCTCATTGTAATGCACACTAAAATCACAGCCTTTATAACTGCATGCACTGTTGTCGAAATGAAAGAGGGGGCACCCCTTCACAGCTCTTAAACTCAGATTGATTGGCCATGACTATTGTCCAAGGAGGGATAGAACACCAGTCTTTCACCAGTCTTTCTCCCTCTCTCTTTCTTTCTATCTCACACACACAAGCACACATACACACTATGCTATGCTATCTATATCTATGAACACCTGTATCTGAAAAAAAAATGCATAATGCATTTTGTGCAGTAGTAAGTTTCTTGTCTCACAAATTCTATTCATATCAATTTCTTTAGTACATATTATTTTTCTGCGTACACAGCAATTACATGTCTGCCTCTGGCTCTGTGTATGAGGAGAGATAGCTTTTGTATTGAAGGGCTGTCTACAGTATCCGGCTGTGACTTCAGTACCACAGTTGAAGCACTGAAAACAAACAAATGGCAGTAAAATGAAAGATAGTGGCAATCAGGTTGATGATACACTGGGATGCTGACTCTGCATGAAATCTTATGAAACCCAAATATTCCACTTAGTGATGTAAAACAGGGAAAAGCAGCAAATCGTTAAAATGAAAGAGCAGGAATTAGTGAATGCTGACAAATGACTGAAGTGATCAATCGATTATCACCATGTTTGCCAATTAATTTTCTGTCAATTTTAAATCGATTCATCTACTAATCAAAGGCACTGATTAGAGGCTGAAGTAATGTAGTTAATATATTGCATTTTTAGATCCCTACCAGACATATTTCAAGATACTTTGCTTAGAAAAATAATTAGTGTCTCAAAAGAGTTACTGAAAAGAGAATTACCTTGTTAAAAATTCTTCTCTCTAAAATTACATCTCCTCCTTCCCCATGATTGAAAAATCCAGAATCAATGAATATACAAATATTGTTCGTTTTAAGTTTAACGGCTGAACACAAGATGTCCACTACTTCCCTAAAAAATGTCCACTCTCAGTGTTCGTGTACCGGAGGTTTCCAGATTGAAAATGGTCACAGTTTTTGGATAGCACTAGCTTGTGTGGTTTTCAACTCTCCATTAATAGTAAAATGTGTAAGAGCAAAAACCTCAGTGTGCGACAAAGCAGGACAAAATGCTAGGTTGTAGATAAACCATATGGAAGAGCAGGGCCCAGTGGCACAGTGGGATAGTAGTGTTGAAGTCAATAAAGTTGTTTTCCTGATGTCTGGATGCAGACTGTATCATGTAGTCACTGGCCTGCAGGACGAGGACAGGACTGAGGGGAACAGAGTAAAAAAGAGGGAAGCTGGAGGCCATTCAAGAGAGACATCAAGTAGGGCAGAAGCCATGGACAGTGACATGTCAAACTGTTTGGAGGATAATAGTAGTTATACAGCATGTAATGAAAAATATTCCTGTTAAAAGTAAGAATAAATGAGGTTTTAAGAAAGTGGCTTCTATATTAGATACACATGCTTGTTAAGGCAAACAGCCATCTCCTTTCAATAACAAAATGTGCTGCCGCAGCTCAATATAAACAGCATGTGAACAGGGTCAACAAGCCCTTTAACTGTTAAAGTTGACATTAGAATATGTAACTTTGACTGTTATATTGTTTGATTTTTGGTTGCCAGACACAATGGTTCTATCATAGTATAAATACATACCCTCTGGCAATTTTTATACACTGCAGAGAACGATCGAGTAAAGCAAAACATAAGACACATTAATAAAACATGCAGTCCACAGCACTTCCATGAGCCAAAACAGCATGTCAATGTGCCAGGTCAGAGGAGAAAGGCCAGAGGCATTCCAGTTAGCAGGAGTCCCACAAATAACAGCTCAGTACAACAGTGTTTCTTGGTGCATGTACTGGTCCCCATGGTGTACCTGAGCTTTGTTGATGACTGTTTGTGTCACTTCATGATCAGTCTATCTACCTTTGGATAGATAGGATTACCTTTGGAATGGGGTGGACTAGACAACATGTAGACCTAAACACAATCCCTAAGGAGTGTTTCCTTGAGAGAGAGAGGGAGGAAGAGAGATAGTCATATATATAGATAGATGTCTGCTAAGACTATTACCACCATCAACAGAAGAAATTTCTGAAGGGGTGGATGAGATTTCAGAGTTACAGAATCAGAGTGGTGGAGGTGGAGGATGGAAACTACAGGCCCATTAGCTATTGTCATGCAAGAGGCCTCAAATACTCTTCATGATTATAAACTTGATATAGAAATACACAATAGCAAGAGAGTGTCTCTAATGTCAAAGCAAGTACATATGTAAAAAGTTAAATTCCAGCTTTATATTTTGGAATCAGCAAGTTGACCACCAGATGTTGTTGGTCTCCAAACTCCTTTCCAGACGGCCCTCTACTCTCACTGACATGTTAACAGAGTTCTGTGAAGGTTCTTTGTTTCACTATAACAACTTCACTCCATGCTAGCCTCTGTGGGGTTGTACTTAGGCACATTGGTGCTTTGAGCTAAATGCCAACACTCAAAATGACAATGCTAACATGCTGCTTTTTAGCAGGAATAATGTCACTATCTTAGTTAAACATGTGAGCATGCTAATATTTACTAATTAGCACTAAACACAGAGTACAGCTGAGGCTAAAGGGATTGTCAGCTGTGATGCAGATATCTGATCATAAAAGTATTAAATTGAGCTAGTGATGGAACCAGAGGAAAAGTCACTGGATTATCAAAGCCAGTAGGATTCATTTTCTGGGCACCAATAGTTGTTGAGATAGTTCAGTCTGGACGAGGGTGGTGACATAGGAAGGACATTGCCATGCATGGAGCCACACTCTAACATGGCTAACAATGTTCAGCTGTAAGAAAGATGGACACAGCGCATCAAAAGCAATATCCAGGGTTGTGTGTGCATTTGTGAAATGAGGAGATTTCATTTGAAAAGACGGAGATCATTAAATCATTCAAAGCTGAGTCTGATTCTGAGCCTGGCATCATGTGGCAAGACCAAAGCCAGACTGAACTATGTTTCTAGAGGTCTGAATCTGACCTTACTGAGACACAGCGCCCAATGACATGTAATACTACCTCTCTCTATTCCTCTTAAGTGACCATGCATTATACTGTGTAGTCACACACCTACAGAAAAACACAATACACACAGTGACGCAAATGGCTGTGCTGACTCATTTACAGCAAGTGTACGTAGGCCATTCAACGTTTAATTTGTAGACACTTTACCTCAAATTACCATAAAATAACATGTCTGCATCGTCAGTACTGGGAGCTGAACTCTAGTCAGATTTAGTAGCATCCTTTGCTGAGCTCAAAGGATCACAGTATGTTATTTGTCACAAGTATACAGCTACCGGTAAACCTACAAATGATACTGTAAATGTTAAGAGTGGAGACCAATCCCTTTCAGTGGTGCCAGTTACCTCTCGACATCAACAAAACATTTAGATGTGATAGTTACACATCACACAGCCTTGATGTTATCCAGACCGAGCTCAGAGGCCTCATCTCAGCCAAGGTGTGATAGTCTGCTTGTCAGATTACATTAACATTTCATCGTTTGTTAGTGAAAGCTTGGTTGCAAAACTATGTGAAAACGAAATAAATGACAGTGACTGAGCTAATGAAATGCAAACAAAATATTAAAATTTAACAAATTAACTTCTTTCTCACCAACAATTGTGCAAAACAATGGCTGAGAAAAAAAATCCCCCTTCGCTAAAACTGGCAGGCTAGCAGACAAATATTATGTGAAATACCAGGATCTTAAGGAAAAAAAAGTGCCACGCAAGTGCTGCTCTGACTGCTGGCACACTCCTCTTTGGCCTTCAGTGACTATGAGATCCTAATGTTTCCACAACAAAACCTCGCCTGACTCAAATTCTGCTTTGGCAAGGTTTTTTATTATGGAAATGAAAGAATATGTCTTCCAGCAGAAGGCCTAACGCCAGCCTGAGCCCAAACCCTAACCCTGCCTCAGTCCAGTGCACTGCACACAAAATCTGTGAGACTTGACGTAGAATGTAGAAATACTGGTGGGTTTTTAACACAAACATATTCCTAAACTTAACCTGGTCAATCTAGGTGACACAACTTCAATGATAACCAGTACAGATATAACAGAACATAATGAACGTAAAAACTGTATTTGAGGAAACACTCTCTGAATGCTTAACTGTGCAGCAATGTTTTCATTCATCAAAAATATTTAGGCATTTGTATCATGTCAGAATCATTAGGGAAAAATAAACAGAATTCATTTGTGACCAATTCATTAAACAAGCAAATGTGTTTGGTTGAGGCAAGATTATACATAAAATATACGGATTGGCACGGGAAACAAAAACAGATTAATTAATCCCTTAACAAACAAAGAAGATGTGAGTTTTCACTTGGGGTTGTGTTCACTCAAGAAGAGGCAGGAGCCGTGCTGAATACTGAAACCATGGAGGAGCAAACACCCAAGCAAAACAAAAAGACAGGGATACTTGAAAGCAATATGAAAACCACAAAGTTGAAGACAGTCATGCCGCTCTGTGCCAGTATGGCCAGCCAGCACACACAGCTGGGATAACAAAAGGAGAACCAATCTACTGACTACAGACAGTATTAGCTGAAGAGTTTCCTTTATTCAGTGAATGAATAGATGGATTCTGTGGTGTAACCTGAGTTACATCAACAAATATTCTGCAGGTGAAGTAGATGTAAGCTTTATAGCAAACTCTCTCTCTCTGCCCTCCCGGCACCAATGTGCAATAAATATGGCTCACTGCTGACCCCTACTGGTTTCTGAACATAATGACAAAGTTGTCTGAGTGAGAAAGGTAGGAATCTTACTGTATGTATAATCTCGTGATGCCAAAATTCAGCAGGACAATTCTCATTCAAACTCTCATATGCATTTTCCAAAAGTGAAAATACCCATATTTACATTGAACAGTCATGATAACCAAAAATGACTTTCATTCTCTACACCAGTTATTCCTGTGCATCCTCTGCATGCATTTGGTGAAAGCTAAATAGTAACAGCGAATTTCAAACAATTAACCATTCTACTTATACACCCATTATGTGAATAGAGCATAGTCAACAGGAGTGTGAATCCTAAAATCAATTTTGTCCCTTTTTAAGAGTACTCCAACAATTAAGCATTGCACTCACAGAAAGCTAGGGGACTCACAAGGGACATATTAGGAAAAAATAATGGTCAAAATCAGCAGATGTCCTGCCTTTTAGTCCCTATTATGCCTTAAATACCAAAAACACTGGATTCTACATCTCCCATAATACAACTCTGAACTCTACACCTTCAGATTGTAATAAATCATTAAGGTTATTATTTCAAACTTTCAAGAGTTCCTGACAGAGCCAAAGAAGACATCATACAACTGTTTTCACAGACTGTATATTGTAGTTCTCAAACAAACTCAACTACGTCCAAGTAAAATCAGCAGAATGTCCCTTTAATTGTTCTAATCCTTGCTGATTCCAAGTTGTGAAACTTTTGAGTCTTTCTTTCAAAAATATCAAATAATTAATTACTATACTTAGCTTTATACTCAGAGTGCAGACAAACTATGATATTGTAGACACACATTTTAGACATGAAAATCCTACCAGTTTTGGATTTGAGTTCCTAGCAGCTGATAGTGGTATTTTGATAGAAAGGAAAAAAGATAAAGAGATACAAAACACATCTATGGGAAAGGAACTGATGCAAAAAGGATGTGTGAGGAATTCGCACCAAAGTGCTGCTGGCATAATGTGGTGTGAACAAGATAAAGTCAGAGGGGGAAAATCTGTAAGGTTCCCTGTAATGAGCTTGTAACTCCTCAGCTCGATGGCCACTGACAGTTAAAGCCAAAGAGATGTTTTGACATCACAATGCAATTTTAACAATATTAATCACCTCAATATCAAAAAAGGTGATAGTAGTTACTTGTTTAATTGGCAGGCAGACAAGTAGTAGTTCTACTAATAGATCTACCAGTAACTTCAACCAATTCTACACACAAAACCTCAGTCAGCTAAGACATGTGAAGTTGGAGTGAATGAGGTCATACTGGATTCCCTATTCAAGAAGATATCAAAGAAATGCAAATCAGCAACCATCATCATGATATCAACAGCGAAAAGGATGAATTCTGCTTGGATAATTGGAAGAGACATGTGAGTCATACTTCTGTCTTTATGAACATCAGCTTTCCATTTCTTACCCAACACTGCAGGGGAATAACTAGAGAGAACATAAGTCTATGAAAAACAGTGAAATTCAGAGCTTCATCTACACTATCACTGACATCCATGGTGCTGTAATCTTGTACAGCCAGTTCCATCAACTTTTTAAAACCACACTGGTAAAGCAAACACAATGCTCTGATGGCAATCAGTCCAACCTCAGTGTGAGTTATTCATCATTTGATATATATGTGTGTGATTAGACTTGGCATTAATGTGGTGAAGTCATTAAGGTGAAAGCTTTAGGGTCTTTACCTGAATTGTGCCAAAGTCCACGTTTTCATAGTGGAAGTGAGCGCACTCTGCCATTTTTGGGAAGTGGCCCTTGGTGAAGCAAAGTCTGAAAACATAACACACACACAGTTTGGTTCGCACTTCATCCTCTGCTCATAATAACACCTCGGAGTGTGTGTGTGACTAGTTTATGAAGGAGAGTGCAGTGCAAACAGAAGGAGTGAAAGGAGAGGAAGACACAGAAATAGACTCAGGGAATGGAAGGAACTCAAGCAGGAAACAGAGGCGATAAACAGCCAGTTAAGGGCAATAGAGATGAACAGAGAGAAGGAGAGATGTGAGAGAGGTGGAGGAGACAGGCAGAGGCAGGTGTGTGTGTGTACATGCAAGTGTGTGTATCTACTCACTTCTTGACATTCTTGACCTTCATGCTGGCCGTGCTGCTGCTGCAGGACCGCATGAGGGGCTCCGTCCTCAGCTCAGGGATCTCTGCACTCCTTGCCTAGACACACAAACACACACTAACCTCAGCAATCCAGCTGGCACATACAAATAAAACCTCTGTCACTGTTATATCGTTGGACAGTTTTCCATTTAGGTTTTGCTTCGCAGCACTATTGGAATAGTCAACAGGCTTTTAACTTTAAATAGATTCAAGTCTGTTGGTTATAAACATCACTGATTGCTCGATGTAAGATGAAATGTCTTGGTCTTTGTGGTGCTTAGTGAAATGGCTTGTGAACAGAGTGATAACCCGAGTAGATGAGATGGTGAAGTGGTGCAGCCTAACTCATTTATATCAACTCCAACTATATTTGGAACTAAGCTTTATTCAGGCAAGCCAACAAGTAAATTTAATAGCAAATCTGTATGAAATATAATCAATGGCAAACAAGTGCAAGTTGGTTTACAAATGTAGACCAAGCAACTGGGTGAAGTTAGGTCAAATGGTAAACTGTGAAAGCTATATAATAGCTATTCTTTTTGAAATTCTAATCCTGTGTACCCGTTTGCTTCTTTTGATATTTATCAAATATATGGCAAAAGAATCATTTTCCAGAACTTTTATAGCATAATCCCTCTCTTTCTCTTCCCTCACAATAGTGCTATACATTTGATGACTCATCTGGACCTTGAGGCATTTAAATAAATTCATTAAATCTTTTTGGGGCAACTTGGTAACACATTCATCATATTAAAACTGCCTTGACCATTTCCAAAGAATGTGGTTGAGGTCTGAGGATCCTCATAATATTATAACCCTCTGTGCAGTGCTTTGGCATCTGATAAGCCTTCAAACTCATAGATCTCCTACTAGTCCTCCTCGACATTATTCATGCCGGTACCTGAAGCGAAAATAAACAGATTTCACCTTGCTCTGTGAACTGCATAGATCTTTTCTGGCAGCAGATTTAACGTCCTTTTTGTTTGTAGAATATTTCTGCATTGCTGGAGCACAAGTCTTGTTTGTTAGTTGGCATCATGTCAAGAGTGTCCTTGCTAATTTCAGTTATGTCATACATCAAATTAGAAAGCTCTAGTCACATGGAGGAGTCTTAGCATCAAGAATGGCACAAGATTTGCTTTCAATTACATTTCCTAATTATATTGGCGGGATGAACAGGCATCCACACAGACAACACTGCAGAAACTTTTTGCTTGACATGATATACACTGTTCATTTGTTACAGCACTATGCCATAACATCCACTCCACACAGGGCTTCATGAACAATCAGCCACTCTCCTTGGTTGTTTAAGTATTCCTTAACAAAGCCACTCACATGCTTCATTTAGCTTAAATTAGAGTGAAAATCAAATGCAGCTGTGGCCAACAAAACATCTACAGAGCCTGGGGAATCTATTGTGGTGCATGCAGACTTTATCAGTGGATATACTCATTGTGGAATTGTCATCTCAGTTATCTGACAGCAGGTTGTTGGAAGACACCTGGGAGACAAAAATAACTTAAAATGAAGGTGAGGAAAAAAAATAAAGAGATACAAAACACATCGATGGGAAAGTAATTGAAAAACTCTATGAAGCAAAGAGATCTGTAGGAAAACTGCATCAAAGAGCAGCTGGCTAAGTGAGATGTGAATAAGATTAAGTCAAGGTGGACCAGAGCTGTGAAAGTTTCTTGTATTTTGCTTGTGACTCAACAGCCAGACGGTCAGTGACAGTTAAGGTGGAATGCAAATGAGCTTGTGGTTTTAAGGCAGCTGAGACTGTCTACACCGTCTCTATGCAAGGTGTTAACTGGATGATGCTAGCAGAGGTGGACAAGGGACAGCAGTTGTTTAAAAAAAACAAAAAACAGTCATTTTAATGGCTGTTCATACTGTTCATAGTCATTTAACAAAAAAAACCAATGCTTAGCACATTTTTCAAATAAAGATGTTTTCTCTGGTTCCAGCTCCTCATGTGAGTGAATTTGCTGCCTGATTCTGTTTTACGTTATAATAAATTCAATATCTCTGGGTACTGGACTGTTGATCAGACAAAACATTTTGAATACATCACCTTGGACTCTGAAAAAATGTGATGGGTATTTTGCACTAATTTCTGACAATTAAAAGAGAGTTCGAAGGGCTGTTTTGAGGGTTCAGACTTGGACTTGGTGTTTGTGTAACCAAAAACAGCCACAGCCACAGGCACATTCCAAATGCTTCAAAGACTGTGTGACTCCGATGTTGTAAATTAACATGAAAACTTGGAACTTGTTAAGGCCTATTCATAGTCCATGAATACTGATACTAATAATTGAAACAGACTGTTCACCTGATCGTGGTGTTGCAGGGATTATGGCAATGTTTTGTTCCTTTATGTCTTGCTCTGCTGTCGACGCAGAACATGATCTATCCTACACAGTGCAACAGGGCGTTTGTGTGACAGCTTACACTAAGTTGCTTAGCGCCTCTCATCACCTCCTCGAACCACCGGAGACATACATAATGCATGCCACTCCAGTACAGAGTCCCTCTCGTATCAAATATTGAACAAAGAATAGCAGACATGCAGTATTAAAGCCCCGCCTCTGTGCCTGGTGAGATTGTTGTTTCTCTTCTCTCTGTTGCCCGATCGAAGTGAGCACTTGCGATAGGGCTCCAACCACGCGCCGACCACGGGTCGCTCTGCATGTTACCATGGAGACGGCCTCATTTTCACCGTGCTGTTGATGCGAGAAGCAAGACCCGTACCAAAGATGGGAGAAAAGGAAATAATGAATGATGCTGTCTGGTGAATGGAATCCAGCATGGAGAGATGGGCTGAAATAAAAAGATGACACAGGAGTACACAGGTGGCAGGTAGATGACTATCTATGCACAGAGTTTGGAGTAGGGTAGCTTTACGATGCCAACAGTCACCTGCATGAATCATGAATGTGTGATAGAGTTTCAGGAACAAAGGAGATGCAGTTTTGATAGGAGAGAAAGACACAACTAATCAACCTGCTGGGTTGAAAACAGATGCTGATAAGAATGTGACAGCAAAACAGGCAACAAACAGTTGAACAAGTTATCACTGGATCTGACATGTCAGGAATTTTGACCCCAGATGAAAGACCATCACAATGACTATGTTTGTGTGTGTCTCACCATGGCACTGATGGTCTCCTCCCAGTCAGGTCTCTCTCTGGGATGGATGTGAGCCAGCTCAGGCACAATATCGTCGTCCTCCAGGTGACGTCCAGGCCTCAGGCCCCTACAACCAACACACATACAAACTTAGAAATAAATCAATTTCATTTGGATAATACTTGGCTTTAGAGCTGCAGGGAATGATTATGTTTATTACTGGTTTATCTGGTGATCATTTGGTTGATTAATCAATTAATGTTAAAGTGTAGAAAATGTAAAAAAAAAAATTTTTACTTCATATATAATGACTCAAACAGTGATCTCAATAATCAAAATAGTCGCCAATTAATTTTCTATGATCAACTAATCGATTAACTGTTTCAACTCACCTTGATGCCAAAGCAAGTTCAAATTTGTGTGTCAAATTTAAAATTTACACTTGAAAGTCAGTATTGCAAGTACCATAGTAAAGAATGTAAATTAAAAAAAGAAAACTCAAGGGAGAAAAAAAATATTTGCACACTGCAAACATATCTTCTTCAAACAGCAATATAATTAAGCATTGAGCATTTAGCAACTAAAATTATACATCTTTCACATTTTATGGATATATATCACATAGGGCTTCAGGAAGCTGCATATTTTGGACATCTTTTAAACTAAATGATGAATCAATTAATCAAGCAGATAAATCTAAAAGAATGAAAACATAAGAAAAATATATGAAGTGAGTCTGCCATTCTGCCTGGTGAGGGACCTTGTTGAACCTAAACACAAGAGTTGTAGCCTCGATGAATAAATGACCAAGGAAGTTGTCCAGAGCAGGGCCAGGCTCAGAACACTTTGAATATAATGTGGTCAGCATCCAGAGACCAACAAATGGAATGAGATGAAACAGGACAGGACATTTGATGACGGTAAATAGGACTTAGAATTGCCTTCTTAGAACAACTTGAAGTTGATGAGACATCTCTCTACACAGACTTCTCATCAACTTCAAAGACTGTCCTTGTTTCCAGAGAGGCTGAGAGAAGCGGAGGAAAGGGATAAAAATGAAACAGACTCGCACAGCAGCATTTCTCAAATTGACTTGTGATGCATACCCAGTGTACATATTCTCAGCACACACACCACAAACACACAATCTCAACAATGATTTTTAACTATCATCCTGACTGCAGCAGTGATGCTTCATCTACATGAGTATAATAAACTAGAGCAGACAACAGAGGAAATTGAAAAAGGAAAAGACCTCTGTTTTGGGGAGGACGGAACAGTATGTAGCAGCTGCAAGATGACAGTGTCCTGCCAACACTGAAACGATGCCTCTCCATTGAGATAATTGGAATTAAGGGCCGGGTACTCTGAGTCAAGATGCAGGGAAATAAAGTTCAGTAATAAGCAATTCTCTGTCCTCCCTCCTCTTCCAAACGCTCCTCCACTACCACTTACTGATCTTACTTCATCATTCAGTCACATTATGCCACTCTTTCTCAGCAAAACTATTTCAAGCCCTTATACCCACGTATTCAGAAAGCAGGACTTACAGATACATAAAGGATGTTTTCCCAGCAGTTCTGCCAGTAGACCTTACTGACAGTTTCAGGGGTCTTGTTTAAAATGGTTCAAGTTTAAGTTCAAATTAAAAAGAAAAAAAGGAAATTAACTTGAAAAAAATACACAAGACAAAACATAATTATTCTTATAATTATAGATTGTGAAAGGCAGATACTAAATCAATGACCCTTTAATCAAATGCCACCTTGACTTTTGGCAAAAAACCCTAATTAAGAATGACTCTTAGACAATAAACACATACAGTTATACATTGGAGGCCCATCAAAAGGTAACACACTGCTGGTAACAAATCCAATAACATAATTATGGAAAATAAAAATAAAAGCAATTACATAGTCTGAATGTACTGTATACCTTCGAGCTGCTTCGAATCCTGAAAAAGGCACTGAACACATACATACACAGACACAGCCTGAATCCCAATGGACCTTGTTAAAGCCAGTGAGGCTAAAAAAGATGACTGAATTTCTTGAAAAATGGTGCAGACACTTCACAGCTTTGGGACCCAGCAGGTCAGTAACATAACCATGATTAGGAATTACTCAGCAAGAGGTCAGGGAAAAAATAAGGGAGAACAAAGAAAGTGCTACAGCAGGAATATACTGGGAGATGAACATTCATTAATAGTCAGAAAAAAACCTGAATCTCGACTTGGAAAACTGTGTCAAAGTGATGCTCCAATCAAATGAGTATCAAACACTCATCCCTGTAGGCTTGAACAGTGGCTTTAAAAAGTTTGCAGTTTTAGTCTAAAGTTCAGTCGAAAAATGAGCTCATTCACTCATCTTTAGACTCACGGTGTGTACAATGTGTTCTAATAGTCTTCCAGTATAAGTTAAAAAGCAAGCTATCATCTACATTTGTATTCACAATTCAAAGTGTGAGATCTGAATCAACACCACTGCAGCAGTGTCAAAGGTAGTACTTATTGGAGGCTTATTGTATTGGATTACTTAAATAAGGGTGTTGCATTTGTAACGTTCACTCACTGCGTATTATACAGGGGGTGGTGATGAATATTTAGCAGATGGACTCAACATAAGGGTGATACATTATTACAAATATGTCTGTAAACATCAAGTTTCCTTTAATTCTCACCTTTAATCAAAGACTATTTTCACAATCATATGCAGCTGTAACGGTTGTTTATGGAGTTATATTTGTGCCTCCATTCTGTGTGGACAATGGGGCATTTCAAGCACAGAAAACAATTCAATTTCTCCAAATTCCAATGTATTTTGCAGACAAATTATAATCGTGCAAAGAGCAATTTAATTTGAGCAAACAAAACCATTCTCCAATTCTCCAGGAGAATTAGGTAATTTCTGATTGGCTGTTTTGTCTTCAACTAGTGACAGGACTGGAGACACATTGGCACAAGAGGGGTGTTTTCAACATGTTTTTATGTGCCCTTTCAATTTGCGCATAAAAAACTGGAAACACAGAAAATTCAGGGGGAAAAAAAAACCCTCTAAATATCAAATAGAGCAGGTCAAATATATATTTATTTTTTATACTTGGCTGACATAAAACAAGTGGCACAACAGTAGTAGTGTTTAGTCCATAAAATTTGTGCTACATTTGGTTGGAAACCTGACTCGTGTAACACGGTCACATTGAGTAAGAGTCAGGAGAACTTGTGAGTGCACAGATCAGTGACGCTGAAAGCACAAGAGAGAGACTGTGACCAAGTGTCCCAGGGTTTGGCAGAGGGCAAACATGTAACTGAATGAGAAAGGTTATTAGTATGCACTTATGTGGATTATAGCAAACAGGGTAATATATTTACATATAAAATTATTTTTTCTTACAAAATATAAGCTCTGTGCTTGCACTTTTATGTGCTTTAAATGTCTCACCATGTGTGCAACAGAATTGAGGCACAAATATAATATATAGATACATAAAGTATATATTTATGTTTTTTTTATCCAGGATTTCTGGGCCACTGACTGACATCCCAAAGCCATAATGACTCTCATGACATGCTTTGAGCACCACTTACAGGGAAGGCTTGAGAACTACTGACACAGTGTGAAGCACTTTCAGATGCCAGAAATAAAGGCCAAGCTTCAACGGTGCATTTCACTCTCCAAGTATCACCTTCTCTGTTCAGAACTGCTGTGCACTCCCAGCATTCCCAGCATTCCTTGGTGAGGAGGCACGTAAGGAGAAAGGAACTGCTGCACCTGCTCATAACACTCTTAACACCGCAGCCAGAAAACCTTGCTTTAACCTTGTGTTGAGCTGCACTCTCGCCTGCTTTCCACCTACTCTCTCTCGTTCCAGATAAGGAGAAAATGACGGAGGAGGCAGAAGGAAGACTTCCCTCAGACTACCTAAGCTCCTAGCCTGCTGAGTCAAATGCTTCTCTCTCCAAATCTGTCAGAAACGAGAGAGAACATTCCATTTAAAACAAATAACTCAAACTTGATTATTTTCCAAACATTTCCTACACCCTCTCAATTTTGTTGCATAAAAGCAACAGCAGGTTCATTTTGCTCAGAAAATGAAAGACACAAATCTCTTCCTGCGTTTATCCTCAGCCACCACTTTCTTGTGTCTCTGCTATTAGGCTGCCTCACCACTGAATGTCCAACTCAACATATGCTCAACCTCAAAGAGAAATCATGTGGGTTTTATGCACTAATATTTCAACAGTTGACACAGCCCATTGAGCACAGGACTTTTTCCTCACAGAGACCAACAGGTTTGAAGGTGGAGGAGATATACACTAGAAAGCTACCACAGGAAGTACCACTGTCCCAGAACATCTGCTGTGACATCCTGGTGACTCTGGTCCAAAGCATTGCAACAAAAGATTTTTAAACATAAGCACTGTGCACAGGTAAGTCCTGTCTATGGAGAGGTTCATCACAACAGAACCAAAAGCACAAACGAGGCAGACTTATTTCCAGCTATTAAAATTGCCACTTACAGCACACCCAATAACTTTCTAGCAGGTTATTTTATTACTAACTTAGTATACGCTAATTGTTGTAGTAGTTTAAACCTTTGCCAAATTGTCAGAAACAGTTGGGTTGTGCAGATACAGACATATGTACACATTGTTGCTCATCACCAAGCCTTAAGTGAAATCATATCATGATGATATGATAATATTGTGTCATCATCTTACAAGATTTTTCTAAAGTAATGATTCCAGTGTTGACTGGTGTAATATCAATGAATTTCTCACAGATTAGTATCTTTAAAAAATAGTTCTACAGTTTGGAAAAACATCAATAATACCTGATACCGGATATTGATAACATTCTCTTGTCTGTAGCTTCAGCTGGCAGTTGGTTAGTTTAGCTTAACACAAAGACTGGAAACAGGGGGAAGCAGCTAGCCTGGCTTTGTCCAAAGGTAAGAAAACAGCTTAGCAGGACTTCTATAGCACCTCAATGAACATGTTTTTATATATATATATATATATATATGTGTGTGTGTGTGTGTGTGTGTGTCGGCAGAAAGAGGTTGTGTGTCGGCAGAAAGAGGTTGTTTTAGCTTAGGATGGAGACAGACTAGCTCTTTCACCCAGTTTCTGCTGTTTGATTGCTTGGCCCTTTGGAAGCACAGTTTAACAGACTTTATTACACTGAAAAATAATTGGACTATCATTTACCTCATATAATATATAAGTGTGTGTGTGTGTGTGCATGTTACTGGTGACAGATCAAAGAATGAGTTCAGGTGAAGCTTTTATTCACAAGTGACAATCAGTTGAACCAAATAAACAAATTTGCAAATTTCCCCACTGTGGGACGAATAAAGGTTTATCTTATCTTATCTTATCTTATAAACATCTGTGAAGGTTCTCAGTCATCCAGGTCATGGTACACAAATGCAAGTTGAGTCGAAGGCAACTGGACTTCTCTACACCAAGTCCAGTTGCCTTCGACTCAACTCGCATTTGTGAACCAAATAAACCAGCACAAGTCTATTCAGGAGGCAAGAAATGAGTAAAACCAGCCAAACCCAGGCAACAAGTGCTGCCAGTTTGCGTGGCTGTGATCAATGTTTATAAGAGCAACTCTTAAGAGCATTGCATGTTTTCTGTACTGGACTGAACACACATGGATACATGCCACTTTTAGAACTGCCAATAATACCCTCCAGAGAATATTATGGCACTGGTCTGATGAAAGAGATATCCAGTGAGTGGTGACTAAAGGCTGAGGGGAGTGCAATGCCTCATGTTCCGCTCTACAAGAATTAAACACTGTTTCATTTTAGTTAAAATTGTTTTTTGTAGTCAATAATTTATCCACAAGGAATAAACTACTGAATGACTATGAATTGGCCAACTTGAGAATGAAGCTACTCAAATTTTCAACTGTGATTCTGCTAAAATAAAGCATCTGTCATGAATCATCATCAGTTTTGTTCGTTGTATGAAGCAGTGATTGTTTCTCACATACTTGTCACAGAAGATGTTTACCCTTTTCCTTTTTGTTTTTTTGTTGTTGTTTTTTTCAAACCAAGCTGCAAAGTATTGTAAGATAAGTTTAGTTGTTCGTTTTGACAGTTTGACTTTGACATAAATGATCTGGTATTGGTTGATCAGTAAAGGAGTGGTGTTTTCTCTCATTTTTGTCTTCGAGAGAATATGTTCTAGGCTTCACACAGCTGGTCACCTGTGTTGATTTTGTATACCAATTTAATAACTGAACATGAATCACGAATGTTCATTGTTTATATCACTGACTTGGTAGCCTCTACGAATATTTGAGCTTTAACCCAGATATAAGATTTTCTGTAGAAGAACGGTGCATGTTGCTGATGGTCTAACGGTTTCAACTTGCTGCCTCTGGCCAAAGCAATGACAGCAGAATTTGTGTGAGTGAAATTCAAGCTTGGTTTTGGGGTCGCTAAAGACATTCAATCGATGACAAGGAATGTCATTGTTAACCGACAGAACAGCAGGTACTTGGAAATAAATCAAGCACAGGGTTTCTGGAGGGTTCACCAAGTTACATTCAAGACCTTTAAAGACCTTTTTAATATTACATAGAACGCTATTTAATACCTGTTTCACAATCGTACCAGACGTATTAAGTATGAAACTATGATGGAAAACCAGTTGGAACAATGTGGTCTAGAATTCTCTATTATTTTAACATTCTTTATTACTTCTAAGTCATGTAATAATCATTCCTAATGATAATCATAATTAATTAAACCGATGCGACCAGGACCCAGATAAGCTGCAGAAAATGATGGATTAACCAATTAAAAAATGATTAATTCATTCAAGATTAAGTTTTTGCTAAAATGAACAATTGCCTATTATGAGTCGATTGACTTCCTAGCTACTGCAGCAAGCAGTACTTCAGGTCTGATGGTGCTGATTGAAACTCTGCAGTCACAATAATCGCACTTTCAGATTATAGGCGTATAATGTCTCAGTCTGCAATCATACAAAAACATTAACCTAATGTTAATCCTAAGATAACAAACCTCATTGCCTACGGCAGGCAAGGAAAATATTTAAGACACAGCCATAAAAACATGTAGTTATGGGTATAAGTGAAAATTAAAAAAAGACTTTAAGCACAAAAAGATGCATCAGATTGCAGTTATACACAGGAAGCACAAACCCATATGTGGCAGGGGTCTCTTCTTTAAAACACTGACATATTCTCACCGCATTGTAACATCTTCCATTTTCAGCCATAGTACAAAGATAAAAAATATATAAATAAATAAATTTTTAAAAAGTGCAATTTTCAAATGGCAAGAAATGCAGTCAAATTAAACAGCAAGTGTACTGTAGCTAATTAACATTAATTCTGTGACTTGGAGAGAAACACAAAAAAAGAAACCTTGGCTGTTGCCTATTTATTATTCTCACTCTTTGCATGTTGGGGTCTGTAAACATTCGTCACAAGTTTTTTGGAAGCAGAGATGCCACACTGTACCCACCAATGCCAGATCCAGATTTGTGGCTCTGCAGTTGATAGTCATTAATGACAGACAGCTGGTCAACAAGTTGTCAGAAGCTGCCCATTAAACTTTAAAGTGCATCATATCATTTTTTTAAATGCTATCACCTAAAAGCTGATACTGAACTGAGACCACCAGGATTCAGGGTTGTGAAGCATACTGTCCCATCAGCCAGTGAAGCTAACTTTAACTTTAGCAGCTACAGAGCAGAGCTGTCAACAGTAAGCACTTGGTTCTGTGAGTCTTATATCAAAACACTGTCAGATGTAACTTATACTACTCAAGTACAAGCAACTGCATTATTTTATCTGATTCTGCTTATGCTGAAATGAGGTTTGCAATAATGCTTGGTAAGATCATATCTTGTATAGAAAATGATCGAACTTGAAATCACAATTGCTTAGAAAAATGGCCATTAGATATTTTCCTCAAGTAGTTCAGCCTTACTACAAACCTAAGAGTGAACAGGCTGAGACAGTAAACAAGATATGACTCATAACAGTATTTCTAAGGATAGATGAGTTCATTACAGCCTGTCCTGAGTAAATAATTGAAAGTCAAATCTATTGTAGACTCTGCACGTTTCATTTCCACTGCAAAGTAAAAGCAACAAGCAGAAAAAAAACTGGGAGGAAGCCATTAGTAGGCAGTGCACAGGATTTCAACCTTATGCATGTTCTGGATCTCATCCACTGGCTGGAAGTCTCTCCAGTCAGCCAGCAGTTTAAGCTCCTATCCCACTGAGGCAGTTTATCTGTCCTGCATATGGCATAGTAGCCTAGACAAGAGCCAACTGTCTATCTGTTCTTGTTTCTGTTGCTGCCGTACAGATATTTATACCAGTAACTTCAATAACTAGCATCATCCTACAGGGGGAATCTCTGCCCAAGCAATCTGATCTGGCGTACTGTGGTGTTCCAGTTGTACTAAAAATCAGAACTACAGCTCAGCCAGCCATCCATGCTGAAATATGCCACGATGTCTCCATAAATATCACTCTGCTGTTGAACAAATTTATAGAAACGACTGCACACTTCCATGGTCACTGACTATAACGGTTATTTTTCCCTCGGCAGAACTCAGGCATGGATTTAATGGACAGTTGTGTTAACCTTTCATTGAATAGCAGCATGGCTGTTGTGCAGCACTGATTACTAGAAAACCAAAACATGGAAAGAGTTGTATTGTGTATTGCGTTGTGAATTTCCCACTGTGGGACGAATAAAGGTTTATCTTATCTTATCTTATCTTATGAGAGCAACCCAATATCTCTCAGGGTTACTATGTTAACTTTACATGTCTGAAAGAAACATCCATTTGGCAAAGCTCAGTCACAAATTTAAATGATCAGCTCAATACAGGATCTTGAGAATACAATGACCTGCACTTGCCATATGGAGTGAAAATGGGGAAAATGTGTAAAATCCTCGTGTCACTTCATAATAAACACAAAATGAAATTATGAAGTTATCTACAGGTGATACTTCAAAAACTATTATATAATTAGCCTCTTTAAATGCTTTGACATTCAAAGTGGTGACTTTCAAAATTAATTGAACCTTTAATTTTTTCACTATGTACTTGCAAAAACTGAAGAGCTCAAGGAGACAATGAGCAACAAAATCCATCCAGAGTATTACTGAGAGGATTTTTCACCAACGGTATCGTTCATTAGACCCTCCCTGCCTGGTAAACGCCAACATCTTTCGAACTCCATACTACAAGTTTGTAATGCAGGAATTTCTGTTAGTTGTAATCTTCAAACTGAATGTGAAAAACATAGTGATGACATCACGATGACAGGGTTATTTTCTCAGACTTAACAAAGCTCCTTCAGAGTCACATTATTCAACACACATGCTGAGTAGGACTAACCATGACAAAAGTGGTAGAGCTGCCCCTTAAAAAAAAAATCCAAATGGCTGGAAAAGATAACCAATGTAAACTGATAAAAATATTAAAAATATAGACATTATTCAGCTTGTAGTCCTAAGCCTCTAACCTAAATTTTAAGAAAAAGCATAACTTGCTAAGATTAGTGCCAATTACTACAAATTCCTTATGTTCGGTCAACTGCTTGTACAAGCACATGGAATACTACACCCACTGCAGCCTCTGCGTACCTTAAATTAGCAGCTACGTGATCTGTTTAGTTACAGATTCAGGAGAGCTTGGTTGCTGGCGAGGGCCTCCTCTGCACAGTGCCGCTCTGTTGTCCATTTTTCTGTCTGAATGGATTAGGGAATCACAAACAGCATACAGTTTTACAGCATTTTCAGTCTCTTTCTCTAAGTCACCTCCTGGAGGCCTTATGTCCCCAATCCTCCCTCCTCAGTCCTGGCTCCTGATGCTCTGATCCACCCCTGCCCACCAGGATTCACCGGACAACTTTTATACCGCACGAGCCCCGGCCAAACACCCTCCCTGTCATCTCTGATAAAAGAAATGATCTGGTGCAATGTGCAACACACTGAGCACACACACACCCTTGTATATATACTGTACATGACATCATCTACAAGCTATTTAGTAGAAGAGAAACATCTTTTTTCATTTGGTTTTCCGCTTCTCTTCTTTATCTATCTCTTCACCCTGTCTTTTTCCTCCTTTCTCTTCTTTTCACTCACTCACTCTCAGTAGTAATGTTGGACTGCTGTCTAATGTATGCTAAGCTGCTGCTGCCATGGTAACCTCAGTGCAGGATTTAGACCTAGTTCAGGACTGGAGGGGCGGTGTGCGAGGGGCAGGTGGAGGGGTTGAACAGCCGTAGCGGTAATCCCCCCCTCCACCACCAAAAAAAAAAAAGATATCGCACAGCAGCACTCATTTGCAAAAACACAGACAGATGTACAAAAGTGTATAGCCAGTCACACACACACACAACTAATCCAGCAGTGGGAATAAACCCACATCATGCTGCCTTAGCAAAAACTGTAGGGGAGGGAATCCATTGGCTACCTGGCTGGATGGCATGGGAACAGATGTATGTAGATGTATATCTCAGTGTATTTCAGAGAGGGCTGGTGAAGTCAGAACTTGAGTGGTGACTAACAGAAATAGTAAGGAAATGACAGCCAATTGAGTCATAGACTTAATTTCCATCTCTGATTGTACAATGTGTCAAAGGAGATCCCCAGGAGGTGTTGGAGATTAGTTATCCCTCATTGGCAGAAAGAGTAACAACTGTAATGTAGAGGAGATAAGTGATATCCCAACAGCACCTGATAGATGATGAGAGAGCTCGCCATGCATGGGGAAACATGCCGAGAAGCCCCTAACAACAAAGATTAATGGCTGTTTGTTATGTGTGCGTTTATCGCCTGCATGTGTGACAGCAATGTTTGTCCTAAAACATCCCTGTGATGTATGTGTACTGGATACAAGTCCATGTTTTTGTGAATGTACATGCTTGAGGGTGTGTGTGTGTGTGTGTGTGTGTGTGTGTGTGTGATGACAGTGCACAGGCATGTGGGTGTACAGCTGTAGCAATGACGTAACTAGCTGAAAGCTGATACACTCGGCGCAGGCAGTGGTCGTTGGAGCTGGGAGTTGACTGGCTCCGTCAATAAAGGAAATCTGAATGAGGGGTTTCCAGTGGTGACGGTTAGTGATGGCTGTCTCGCAGTTGCTAAGGGCTGATGGGGTGAGGATGGGGGTTAACTAGGGGGTGGGGTGGTGACTGTGCAAACTCACCCTATCGGCTCAGCTACTGCACTCAGGCACGTCTACTGATGCCCCCCCTCCTTCTGCATGCGCATACCCTCCTGTCATTTCTCCTTGAGGCACAGAGGAAGCCAAGTAACACCCCCCTTCTATCATCAACACACACTCCAGCACATGCACACACACATGCACATTTTACACTGGCACTGCTACAAGCACAAACCAGATTCTCTAGCTGTCAAAACCTTAGCATTTGTCTCACATATAGTAAGAGCAATGATGCAGAGGAAGACACACACATGCACAGAGAGCATAGGAATTTAAGGACACACACACATACACACACACACACACACATTCATACACTCATAGACACACGCTCTCCATGCCCCCTTTTCTGACTACAAACAAACTAACATGCTCACCAAACCACAACCCAAGGTGTGGTCCTTCACCACGCACACACACAGACAAACACACTCTTCCCCCCCTCTTCACTCTGATGGAAAACGGGGCAGTCCATTCCTGGAGGTGTGCACCAGCCTTGTCCTGTGCTCTTACCTGTCCAAGATGTCATGGCTGGACGTGGCTGTGGCTCCCAGCAGTCCTAGTGCTGCACTCCCCACTGCTGCGGCAGCCCCGCTGCCTGCCTCCATGATACTGACTCACTGCAATGAGCAGCCTGCCAGAGAAGCAGAGAGGGAGGGGAGGGGGAGGGAGGGAGGGAGGATGTGAAGAGGTAAGATCAGGAGGGAGAAAGATGAATGAGATAAAAGAAATCACATGTAGAGGCAAGAGGGAGGATGACAGGGGGAAAAAGCAGAGGAAGAGATGAATGTGGGGAATAATGAGAGAGGAGACAAGACTGTGAAAAAGATGAGGAGAAAAAGGAAAAGAGGAAAATGAGCGGGAAGATTGGCATGGGAGCAGAATGAGAGAGCAGGGTGGGGGGAGAGAGAAAAAAATCATTAATTGTGTGCGTAGTCTGTAGATCAAATAAGTCAGGCTGATGGAGCTGTGCAAAGCAGGATTTCACATCGATGTTAACACATGGAGATTCTGGCACACACATTCCAGTGTGAATCAACAGTCAAACACCAGCATTGGCTGCCCTGCTATCCTGTGGTGGCTGTGCTCTCTGAGATCTCTATCCTCAATCCAGAATATCTGTGGTGAATTTTTTTCAGCTAATTTTCCAGCCAATTTTTTTAAATGCCAGTTTTTTCTCATCTACAACAGTACACTGTCCACTGACATTCATCATCTTATCAATAACTTTCATACAAAAAAGAACTCATTGCTGGATTGAGTGGAATTCATGTACATATACTGTCCAATCTATTCAATCAAGCCAGCAATTAATTTACCCGAGTAAGATTAATAAATGCAACACTATCACACACATCCTAAAAATAGACACACTGGTCATGCAATAGAAAAGTTACTTGAAGATTTCTGCAAATATAACAAGACATGATGCAAGTATTGAGAACATCAAAAGTATTGTATTTTAGTGTTGTGCGGTTTTATGCTTTGACACAGGAAAGAGACAACATAGCAGGCAAAGGCAGCGCTTTCTATCTCAGACAACCAGATGTTGGAAATGAAGAATGTTTGCATCCGCATGTACTGTAATCAATCATTCCATTGACGGGTGTGTAAAATCGTCAGAAAATAGTGAAATCTCACAAATCTCAATTTTCTGAATCCCAAAAGGACAAGCTCACATTGGAGAAGCTGCAACAATGGAATGGGTGGCATTTTGCTTGAAAAAATTGAAAAACACTTCAAATTAATTATCAAAATTGCAGATTAATCCGAGATTTTTCTGTCCACAAACTACACAATTAATCAACTAATAGTTTCAGCTATAAAGTGTTTAACTACATTAAAAGGACAGTTCTGCTGCCATTTAAAATAGACTTTTCACACAGACTCTGGTGTAAATCAGTTAATACAAGAGGTTTCTTCCAACTAGAAACCACCTAGCATCCGTTTTTGTGTTATAATTTATCATTGTTCTAATGTATGCACTCTACTTTTCACACAGTACATGCATTGCTATCTGTTGTTTAAAAACGCACTTTTACTGTGAGGACAGTGCTCATTTCTTATCCACTGAATCATCAGTGTACCCATAATCACAGCAGAGAACACCCTCTCGGGTATTATTGCTATAATACGACCCACCACATGACAACCTCCCAATGAAATCCAAATGTGACGTTGTCTGCAGACGAAAATAGATGACAGAAACACAGCAGGAATGACCCAATAAAACAGGGGAAGAGAGAAAAGGCCAGTCTGATTTTCTGTGGCAGTCAATGGCTATGCGCTTTAATCCCAGGAGGATGATGCCAAGAGTAGGGAGATGGAGGGAAGGTAGGAGGGGAGTGCAGGAGGAGAAAGCGTGGGAGGAGAGGATCCTCACAGGCCACACTGAAGCAGCTGGTTCTACATCTGAGGAAGACTTGCTAGGCATACATAATCCCCAGGGCTCACTGTGGTGTACTTTTAGTCAAAAAAGGATTTGTAATATACACACTATCTATAAAGATAACATGGACATAAACAGATAACAGATACAGTGACTAAAATGCATCATTCTAAAATACAGATTTTTTTCTTCTTTCTGTAACAGGAATTCCTCTAAAATGCTTAAAAATTAATGTTAAGAAAGTTTCATTCAAAGTGACTCAGGGATCTTTGTTCTAAAAATAACAAGGCAACAGTATGAATCATAAGTGATTAAGCCTCCCTCAGGACCAATCAGAAACTATTGCATCACCTTGTTTTGACCTGTGATCGTCCATGGCATTAGAACATCCAGACAGATTATCAACGTCTATCGCTCTATACATGCTCAGTGGCTCAGTACAAGAGCTCATCTATTTAAACCAACACAGTATTGACCAGGCAACCACAGTGTATGGTAATATTGACTGCTATGAAAAGTGAGTGGTGTGACATGAGCATGAAGGCAGGGTGAGTTGTGGACACAAGCTACATGTTGAAATTCATCTCATGTCCTGGGCTACAGTAAACTCCTGCTCTTAAATCACCCACAAACAGCTGTCACACAGGAAGACATGGGCTCAACCCATCTGACATTAAGTGTGTTTTTGAGTGGCAGCGCCTGAATGCATATGCTGTGGGCATGAAAATATACATCTGTTCTGTTATTGTGTGTAGAGGGAATCGAGTGTGTGCATTAGTCAAAAGAGGAAGTGAGTTTGTGTATGCCAGGCAGGCAGGCAGGCAGGCAGGCAGGCAGGCAGGGCAAAGCAGGCTGAGCTTCCCACAAATACCTGATGCAGCACAAAACCCATAAAATGGCCGACCTTGAAAGAGGACAGAGCCTCGGCTATGAGGAGATTAAAAATCAAGACTGAATAGTCTCCACACAGTAAACACCCTTCATTCTCATCAGGACGGCAGCATAACTGATGACAAAGTTGTTCTTATTAGAATTCAAGATTGTGGCTTACCACAGGTTTGAGTCAGGGAATGTTAAACTTCTCTGTCACAGTGTATGCCACAGCCATTATGAGTTTATTAAGGTCACAAACTTAAATACACAGGAATGCACAAGCAAAGCTTGTTTCTTCCAAATGAATGAATGTGAATGTATGAATGACATATCTGTTAGCTGTTAGTTGCCCTTTAAGATTTGTACCAGTGTATTTTAGTCATGTCAGTGATTACAATCCACAACAGACATCAGACATCACCAGACATCAGACTGATACTTGTAACTACTAGATCTATGACATATATATTTGGTGACGACATTTCCTACGACTAAAACTAAATACGAGGCAGTTTTTGAAAATAAAAAGGATGATGAAAAGTATGAAATCTTTTAACAACAAATTAAAACTAAATGACAATGTAAAGAGCAGACGAATGGACAAATTTGATAATTATTGTTTTAATGAATAGTCATATTGATTGACCAGCAGACATCTGTGGAATCACACTTTGTATCCTCTGATAACTGTTTCCTCCGCTACCAAAAAATATGTTTATCTTGTTCAGAAGGTGATTAAGCTTTCCTCTAGTATTTCAGTAATGTTATGTCTCGGCTAGATTTATTATCAATTTAACAACTACATTAATTTGCAATACCCCAGAAAATTTGGAACAGAAGCAACAACAAAAACAGCTAGGACAACTGAAGAAAACATGCAGGCAGCTCACCGACATCTATAAAAACGTATGCCAATGTTAAGGCAAGAGCCGTACTGTATGTGGGTGTAACTTTAATGTTGGTAACTTTCAGATGCCAGATGAGCAAGATAGACAGTGAGGGAGTGGCTCTGCTCACACAGCAGAGTTTGGGAATGACAACTGGATTTATGGAGGTGAGTCAGTCTGTTGTATTACTGCAAAGCAGAGTCACATGGACACTGTGTGAACAAACCTTAGTCTGGTATAAACTAGTAAACAGATCCCTTTTCCACTAAACTCACAACAGATGAGAACAACCCCCGTAGCCATGGTAAGCTTACACATCAAAGATGGTGACAGCTGTAGCCTCAGAATAAAAATGTAAAATGCATGACTAAAATGACACTAAAAATTATAAACAATCTTTTCAAATGACTAATACTAATGCAAAACCACGTGCCAAAATTAACACTGTATATGAGACTATCAACATAAAAGATGAGTTCATACCCCATGAAGTATTTGTATATTTTCACATGTCTGTATGACATCTTGCTGATATTACTGCATTTTCTCTCCTAGCAGATTCAATCTCGTGCAAAGCTTCCTTGGAAACAGAGCAGCTCTGAAGTACACGAATGAGTCATGTACTAAATGCACACAAATCCCTGCACATGAAATCAATACTAGGAAGGCCAAGTTGACTTACGTGACCTTGTTCAACGTGAGACACTGCAGCTACAATTTAAAAAGAAGATGCATAAATGCTATAACAACCTCCTAATATATGCAATGGATTTTTTCATTAACTTTTTTTACAGTGTTAATTCCCTGGCTGAAGCAAAAGCAGTCTGAGATCGAGACATGTCACTCGACTAAAACAACAGATGGTGTGTGACCAGGGTTAGTGACCTTTCTTAATTCTTGCCATTGTTACCATCAGTCTTAATGTAGGCTTACACTGAATGTTCAGCCTTCTATTGGCCCTGGACAAACGTGAACAAATTATCACTATTCGTGATCAGCCAGTGGCATGAAAATGATCAAAGTTTACAATTAATTTGTTATATAATTGTATGTTATATGCATTTACTCATTAAATTTGGTGTACTAATACAATACCCCAGAGAACAAATGAAATGTGCTATGTTTCCTGTTCCTACTTCACTGTCAATATTGTCAGTTTGGGGACTTTTCTGCTTTCTGCTCTAGATTAGCAAGGGATTTAATTCCCAAAAGTGATAAGCAAAATAATCAAGTGGCCAATAAGTTTATGTGTTGTATAAACTGTACAGCTATTAGCAATTCGTACTACTTGCTTATCAAATACAAAGCAGTATGTCCACTACATTCAGCCAGTTGTGGCAGCCTGCCAAGCCTAAACTGACACAGCACCAATCCTCTGTGCATAATACTGCCTTATTTATCACTAGATTCCAGCAGTCATTCAGTTTCTTGTCTTATTCAATTTCATTTGCTTCAGTAAGGTAATGCTGGGTAAAGCTACTGACACTAAATCAACACTTCCTGCTTGTGCTTCACAATAAATATGTTTTCATGTTAGGAGACCACATGAAAGGCCACCTAAGTACGTGCTGACAAGGGCAGCAAGGTCAGGCAACATTTAGAGAAACATGGAGCAATGCACTTCTTTGCACGGCAATTATACCGAGCATGCACTAAAGAGAAGGTGCCAGATTCTACATTACAATAAGTGTTGATTTTTTTCCTTTAAAAAAATAAAATAAAAACTCAGTCTCATGTTGTAACAACACTGTCCACCTCCAGCTCAAACAGGCAAGAAATAAGGTGTGAGAATTCTGGTGATCTCTCAATTCGATTTGATTGCGATTCTTGGTGTCATAATTTCATTATAAAATGATTCTTGACTCAATAAAAATAAGAGGGACAGTGTATGGATACCATATTTTGTCTCTTATTCCATTGCCTGCCAAACCACTGATGCCACTGACTCCTGTCCTTTCCCCACTGAGCTGCAAATGAAACATAACAGACAGTTAAGCTAACTGGACTTGATTGGGGTATTTGTCTGACTAACAGAAACATGAGCTGAAAGGTGTGTGAGAGTATGCAGCTTTTTGATTCAATCATTTTTAACGTTATTCTTGCATTAACTTGGAAGCATCTTATAGGCTTCTTCCTGAATGACAGTAATGAAATGAAATGAAATGCTGTGTTGCTGTCAACTTTCTATCTCCAGCAGTGGAGAACAGTGTTAGAAGAGCATTAGTACAGAGGTAAAGCCATCATTACCCAAAAAGCTGCATGGGTACAGGGCTTTTGTAATGAAACAGACTAAGGGTAGAGTTATTTTCTTCGCCCAACCACAGTTGGTTGAAGTCTCTGAAAGCGTTGAGTGTAGGTCGACTGCTCTTGTTAGTTAGTGCCCGCTGTGGGTCTAGTACAGTCTGTAGGTGGTCAGGTACCATGTTATGCTCACAAAATACTACAGATTTGTCTGGCAAAGCTAAATATTTAAGTCATTAAACCCAAGCTGCATCCAATCATTTGCCTTTTTTGAAGATGAACTTTGAAAGATTACTCCAGTATGTGTGTGCTGTACTCTGTCCGGGTACAGCACTGCACCCTCACAATTGAGTTCTGTCGTTTTTATTCCATCAATATAACATTATTACCTTATTATACAATATTAACTCCATTTTGAGCATTTGTGAATTGATTAAGAATTGAGAAGAGAGAATCACAATTCTTAAGTGAATTGAAGTTTTTTACTTTCCCCAACAAAGAGTGCCTGATGACCACAGCCCATCCAGTAAAGCTCCTCTCCCTCAATTGAAAGTGCCACTATTCAAACATATTGATATGTAAATGAGGTAATGACGTCTTTTGAGCACTTCAGGGCCAGTTCCTGGAGCTCCCAGCAACAGCATTACACTTTTCATGGAGTTTGCTTCACTTTTCTGCAGTGTGTCTGACTGCATGTAGCCATTTAATGGTTTCTGATATGGGCAGCAGAGGAGAGCAACTTGTAAAGTTTGTTCTGTTGAAATATCAAGAGGGAATTAAATCACCACAGAGCTTCTCCACTACAAACTTACAAAAAAATCAAACAAAATTTACCACCTACATGCAGACTCCATGTGTGGCAACAATATTTGAGGGTGGTTTTTCATAGACCCTTCTCTTTCTATTACATTCACACTACCAACGATGATTGAAGTTCAACTTTTCAACACAGTAAGACAACGCAATCTTTAAAAAATATGTGTAATGCAAACCAAACAACTTTCATTCCTTCACTCCTCATTCCTTTATTTTGCTTATGGGCTTTCTTTGTCCCAGTTAATTTGTAATGTGTTTTGCTAATTGGAACTCCCATTATACTCCCACTATATGTATTGTATGTATATTTGCAATCAGCTTGACACAAACTGCACATATTTCCTGCAGCATATAAATCTATACGTAATACCATTAAATGTTGTTTAATTTTATTTTTCTATGACACATTTGTGATTTAAAGCGACAGATATTACAACAGTACAGTATTTTCCAGTTGAACCACTATATTCCACTAGCAAGCTGCTATAATTATTTTGCAGGTCAACAGCTTATATTGACTTATGCTCATTGGATATTGAACTTTGCAGCAATCATAGTACTTAGGAGGTGAAGCTAATGCTACTTAAAGTAACATATTACAGCATTATATATTAAAGTTTAAAGCAAATAATCAGAAACAGAGAGAGTTATTGTATGGAAAGGCTAACTAAAGTTAACTGTGATGAAAGACTCAGGCTACACCCTCCTACGTTTTCACTTTAGACAAATAAAGTATACCTTTAACCAGTGTCAATAAACACGCTATAGGATGTGGAGAAATGTCTTCAGTGAGTAGGGTCCTCACATAACCACTTGGAAAGATAGGATGTGATCGACATTTGACAGCAATCACGTTGATGTTTAGCAGCTGCATTTTGCAAATAGCTGATTAATGTACTGCCGGGTCTTCCTAGGTCTTATCCATGCTGCATCTAGTCTTTATTCTCTATTCAAGCAGTCTGATGTGCAGCAATAGAGCAAGTAACACAGCTGCCTGCTGATTAAAGAGAGGCTGTTCTGAAAGGTCAGTCGACACACCTCAAAGGTTACAGGTTAGGTCCCTGAAAAACTCAACCAAAGACTTACTCACTAAAAAAAGCCTTTCAAGCCTTCACAAATTATTCAGACTGTACCAGAATCAGAACTTGCTAGTTGACTCTTGAATATTTGTTTTACTTGTAAGACTCACATTTTTATGCCTTTGTCCACATCTGTCATGTGAAAACAGTCAGTAAAAAGGACCAGTAAATTAAAAAAATCCACCAACCAAGCATATTTTTTTATTGGCCAAACGAACTTATTTTAATATATTGATCAATGGTTAATCAATTCAAGTCTGAATACTACTAAGGGAGTCTTGATTTCAGAATTCTACTAAAGTATTTGTTATTAAACATACCCAAGGATTAAACATAAAAGTAAATTTAAACATTTTGTAAACCTAACAGATGCTTAATCATTTTAATCACCTTAAACCTCCCTGGCTTGGCTACACATGATGAGTAAGAGTCTACTGTGCCACAGACAGGCTGCTCCGGTAAGTAAGCAGAGCTGTGTGTCAAAGGGAATGCAGCAGATATTGCCGAAGCTGTAACAAACATCACAATTTAAGGATTATTTCTATAATGACAAGCATGCCCAGTTTCCCAGTTACACCACTGGAAATGTCTAACGTCACAGCCTACAGGATTTTACTCACTGGAGGAAAAAGGGACAGCTTTTAAATCTGTCGCTCTTCCCCAACCCAATCATTGTGCTTCAGCCTAAGACACAGCACGTGTCTGTCTTGTCTGTTGTTACTGCAACTGTAGATCAAGACTTATGGAACTTTAAAAAGTAACAGCAGCAGTAAAACTGTGTGTGTGTGTGTGTGTATATATATGTGTATGAAACTCTGACACAGACAGTAGAGGACAGGTACAGGTACACTTACCCACCCATGTAGCAGACAGCCTTCTGAGATTTACTTGAAAACCTACCCACATTTGTTGCTTGGTGTGTATTATTTCTGGACACACTGGACACAGTCAAAGAAATAAAAAGTGTGCATTCTGGTGGAGACTGTCGGTAATGGCAGCATACTGAACAGCCATGTTTTTCCTGGCTCCACTGCAAATTAGTCCAGATCCTCTCCAAATCACCATAAATCTACCCAACTTGAACAACTATAATAACAACCAACAACTATAACTGAAAAAATAATTTGCCAACAATGTGATCTCTTCTTAACAACTATCTCAAAAGATCAGAACTATGGACCTTGTCTCTTCATTCATTGTATCAGACTGCTTCACCTACCTTGGCATCCATATCATACCTGAGGGTGATAAGATTGTTGGAAACCAACTACAATTCCATCCTACAGTCAGTTACCACTGCAGTAGACAGATGGTCAAATTTACCACAATTGCTTGAATCTACATATTGAAAGCGAATGTCTTTCCAAAATTACTTCTCTCTACCTCAAAACATACCCTTTCCTCTACCTCCATGAATATTTATGAAGTTAAAGAAAATTTGGACAAACTTCATTTGGAAAAACAGAGCCCACAGACTTTGTTTAATTTTACCATACCTGCCTAATGATGGAGGGGACTTGAGGCTCCAAATCTTTACTGGTACTATTGGACTGCTCAACTATGAAATATTGTATTTCTCCTCAGATCCATCCCCTGCATGGGCAGATATTAAATCATTCTCAACTCCATCTAAATTGCTACTTAATTTCTATATGTACTGCACCAGTATCCTAGAAAACAAACCAGCAACCCCTTGCTCTCAAATATGACTATCTGGTACTTCCGTCCTGTCTCTACTCGTCGTTATTCATAACATGCAGTCAAATTGCATTCTAATAATACTAAAAATGCTTTTATTAGTTATTTCTTCATGAGCTCTTTGTGACACCAAAATACATAAATATACGTATCAGGGTGACAATCGACAAAACTGTGTAATAAATAAGTTACCTGTCAGTCTGTACAACTTTATGATTCCTCCTCTTGTTTCCTCAGTCAGTGTGAACAGGAACCAAACCAGAACTAAAACGCAACAACATATAATTTTCCCCTTAGTCCGAACCAAATGAACCAAACTACAGCTGTGAATATAGCCTGACACCAATTCAACAACAGTCTCGGTAAGTCTCCAGATTCCAGGTAATGTTGACCTCAGACTTTAAGTGAAGACAGGATTTTGAGACCCTGATCCTTTACACATGGTCCTTCTACCAGTCATTGTTGTGTTCTTACAAACATCCACAAGCAAGCAAACAAAGCAGCTAGTTTGCATGAGATAGCCTTGAATTTAGTTAACTATGTGCACAGAACCAGGTGGAAAATCAAGGCTGTCATTTGTACAGATGTTCACAAATGCTTATCTTGGAAGTTGCTTTGAAAACAATGGCCTTCCTCTGTGCAATGCCATGCTTGTGTGTTTGGTTTGGAAGCCCTGTTAGTCACAGAAGCCGGTTTAATACACTGGCATGTGGTCGGGTCCCGGGAGATGAAGCAGAGGATTTGACGAACTAGACTACATTTGGGTTAGCATCAGGACAGCTAATCTCACAGGCAGCAGAATATGTGAGGCTGCCAGCAAAAGACGGACCAAACCCGCTCTATCATGAACATGACAATACTGGTGTATAGGATGGAGCCTGAATTAATTTGGCTTTGACTATTGATACACTGTGCATAGTTAAAAATACAAGAAAAAGATGCAGTTATGGAGAAAAAAGGCTATGAAAGAGAACTACCAATGTGAGAGTAGAATATATTCATTCAGACTTGGCCAAATATTCACACTCTGAAAGTGAAATACATCACTTTAGCATAAGTTGCACATTGCTACTGTAGATTTTGGATGATCAAAACCACCAACAGGACAAACTGGGGGGAATTTGATCAACGTGTGAATAATGTCTGCTTGAGTGTCATAAACAGATGAAAAGCTATTTTTGCTTCATGACTAGAAAGCTTCGGTGACTGCCATGTGACATCATGAGGCCAAGTTTTGCTGCTGATGAGACTGACCTCATCTGAGTGACTTTTAAGGTGACTGAAGACTTTATCACTGACAATGAGTTCATTAAAATATACAGTGATTGTGTGCGCAGTAGAAATCATTTATCCCTCAACCCACCCCCAAAAATATGCAGTGGGAGCCCGAAGACAGACAATATCCCTTTTTCAAGTTTTAATTGATTATTTTGGCCCCAGTGAATGTAAGACTGGCAGGAGAGACAATTCAAAGAAAATTAAAATATGAGTCAGTTGGCCTTTACAGAATTTATCAAAGTAAAGAGACAAACGACCTTGAAGCATACTTGGAAGCTCTTGAGTAGAGCTGGGTAATAAAACTTGTCTCGATAATTAGCAGGCTAAAATCTGATAAGGTACCCTCTCATAACAGCTTACTATGGGGCAAGCAAGCTTAGTGAATTACCAGGGAAGATAATGCAATAGAAGGTAAGATGTGATTCTAAATTACCATACTGAAAATGAGCTGACTGGAGAAGAAAAAATGACAATATGTGCATTCACATGCACTCTACTGATGCAACTAGAATCGTAACGTAACAGTGGTTATTTCAATTGTCATGCAAACCTCTTCATCTAATCACAATAAGCACAGTTCAACTGACAAAGCTTCAATTATTACTCACCATGTACACTCCTTTGTCAGGCTGCTTCCACAGTTTCAAATCTTCACACACACAAGTCACACAATGAAGTGGTTATAAATGGTGTGTTTGAAAAAGCAGTTTGGCAAGTAGCAGTAGAAAAAAGAAACATTTTAGGCAACAGTAAAACCTTCTTCATATTGAAAACAAGCATCAGGACATTAATTGTAATGGTCCGTGAATCCATCAGCACAAAAAAAAAAAACAAAGCTCAACAAAATCCATCAATTTTCTCTCCGAGTCTGTAGTCTCTGAAGAATCACATATTCTTCAACATATTGACTCAAGCACCTATTATACAACTATACAGTAAAATCAGGTTACTGGGGGCGTAATATTACAGCAGACTATGGACTTAACTGAGCTATTACCCTCACCCCAGTACTGCAGTATGTCAGGTTTCCAAAAAACACAAAAAAAGGTCACACAACCTCTTTTATATGATGAACAGTTTGGTCTTCTCAGGCGTGACAAATCAAAGAGCAGCACTACATGCAAAATATGATGACAGTCTGTGTTTGTCAGGTGACACAAGTGCAATAACTAGAGACTACACTTTGTTTATGTCAAAAAATTGTGAAAAATGCTCATCCCAATTTCCCAGAGCCCAAAGTGGGTCTTCAAATTGCTTGTTGTCCAACCATCAGTCCAAAACCAAGACACTTCATTCACGACAAAGTAAAGCAGCAAATTCTTACTTTTAAGAATTTATGCTTGAAAAATGACTGAAACTGAAAGCATCAAAACAGTATAACTATAATTTTCTTTGGATTGACTAATCATTGCAGTTCTATTAGAGAGAGTGTACAGTGATACACCACCTCGCTACTTTTAATTGGTGAACACGTGTCAAACATGTAGAGTCAGCAAAGATTGGTTGTTGGACTTTCAATTTCACAATATCAACTCTCTCGGAGTTTGTCTTGACAACTCAACATGGCACTCATAGGCTCTTCATGAGAGCCTCTTAAATATATATATAACTGAAAGAGGCATTGAGGTGACCAAGTTGAAGTCCAGAGAGTCAGAGGTAAGTTTAAATCTAAACTGAGCTACAGTCAATGTTAGGCTACCGTGAATCCAGCAGCTCCAAAACTAAACCCACTGGCAAAGATTAATATAGCTCACCAAGGTCAGCTAACATAAAAAGGCACTTGTGGCACACCTAATGAAGTTTGTCCTCTGCAAGCTAATACAAAAATACACCACGGCCCACCATGATTGGCTAGCGTTGGCTATTGTGTAAAACAGTGGTTTTTTCATCTGTAGTAGTAGGATGAGCTGGAAAATATCCATCCAGCAATGGGAAACTTGTGTCAGCAAATCAATGAAGATTTCAACTGTATTGTAACATGAAATAGTGCAAAATCCCTAATGATCCCTGAAAATATTTGAGACTTTCAAGTTGGGAAACAATGCTGGTTCATGTGAACACATCAGAACCCTCACCGAGGTCTTGAGGGTGGAAAATCAAGATTAAATCTCTATAGCTAACAGAGCACAGATCAAATAGCATAATTTAGAGTTATGACTAATTTAAAGCTAAACCCTGTAAGAATAAACAAAAAGCTGTATCAAAACAGTTCTATATGTCTGACATGGCATACCATCAATAAAGGGGGGAGAGAAATTACCACATGCAAAACAAAGTCTACAAATTATAACTCCATGTTAACAAATCATTCAGTTCTTTAAAATGCCTGTTAATGGTTGTAAGCCTAATTGAGTGGAAGAGTAAATAAACCTGAGCTGCTCCTGTGTCTGCACTTTTAATTATTCAGACAGACTTATCATCCTACATCCACTTGATGTCTTTACTGGAAACTATTACTTTAATTGCAATGTTGACTTGGCATCAGCTGTACATTGTAATCACTTGGCACTCCAGAAACAAAGAAGATGGTGAGAGTAGAGTGCTAACTTCATTGAGGCTGGGGCCTCATATTTGCTCTCTTTATGGCCTCTGCAGTGCATCTGTGCAATGGCCTGCCATGGAATAATTCTGCCTGAGCGAGAAGGGTTTTGCTGAGCCGTGTCACCACTGTGTAGAGAGAAGAAGGACACGTCCCCCTGCCCCCAACGTGGCATGCTGACTCACTGTGACAAACACTAATAAATAAGTGATTTATCAGGGTTCCTTTGACATAAATCTCCTGGAAAGCTGTGCTGAAAATGCTGGTGGGTTCAGTTGAAACTAATCCTCTGTCCAAGTGTGGTATCTCTTCTGTCAATTATCTTTGACAGCGTTTGCAACAACAGAAAGACATGCTAGCACAAACCCATGGCTCACTGATTGGATGCTTCCCTGCATGTCTTGTCTTCATTACCTTCCCTTCTGCTCTGATTAATGAGGCAAGGATGGTTTGCCAGTGCGACTCTCTGTCAGCAGAAGTGCATCACTGACCAGGCTTTCACACCAGAAACGATAAAATGCATAGTTTGCGCCAGGTGCATGCTTTAGTCCATTAATCTCAGATGGTTCATTTGTACAGATTTATTCATGACATGAACAGTGCATATCATACAAAGTAGCTCAATCAGTCCACTACAAGTTTCCAACTAAGGCCTTATTCACACTTAAAATGACTCACATACAAATAAAATCCAGACACTATCCAAGACACGTTAGCCACATACTGTAAATTTGTCCATGTTTGTCTGAACACAAATCTGATTGTCTTGGTTTTCTCGGGCTACATGCCAATCAGGGTTGGTACTACTCTAGTCCAGAAGGTGGTGCTAGTGCACCTGAAGCTGTTTGGTAGCAGAGAAAAACACCAGAAGAAGAACTTGCGCACTGTGACAGTTTAATCACTACAATAACAGTTTAGCTAGCTATCAACTATCCATAAACTAGCACAAACACAAAGAGGACTTGCTTGAATGAACTACGAACAAGGCAAATGTTGCATTGTCTTCACAGGTCCCGTATACCCCACTCCCTTGTCCATGATGCTCTCTCACCCACAGAATAGCTCTATACCTGTTGTTTTATGTGTGACAAGGAGACAGATGGCTAATTTCAGCATAGCCCAATTTCAGAATGGTCACAGCTGCCACTATCAAAAGGTACAGAGACAGACCCAGTAAGTGGCAATTTCCACAGATCACTTAAAGGCTTGCCTACACAGGAGACATTTCTCAGTTATCTGTCTCACGCACATCTAATGTCACAGATGTGCTTATATTTTAATCGATACAGCTGCCAACAAGGCTGCGTAACGGCTCACATTTTACTTGTTTTTTACACATATAACCACAAGATGAAGTGTATTTTCACACTTCAAGTCTATTTTCTCTAATATATTGCTTGTGGAACTACAGTGGCGCAGCCAAAACATGTGCAATCTACACTCAATTACTGTGTCTGACTGCATCCCGTGTACACACAGACGGAGCACCGAAGCTGCTGCTGCTCTGCTGGGCTGCTGCTTTTACTATGCAGCCTGTGTAGACATTATGTAAGACTCAGATATAGTCCTGAAACAATCACAGATATGCACCCGGTTCTGTTTATACTACATGAGCTGTCTGCATAGGCGAATATGTTGATACATGTTTATTCATGTGCATTTGTGTATGCCACATGGATACATTTTGGGCTGCAAATGGATGGTCTGCACGGAGGCATATGAACTTGATCACAAATATACAGATGTGAAAACGATAAACTGACCTTGGATTTACACCTTTTAAGCATCCAGTGATTTCAATCCACCATGGAAGCTTCTTCTTTTTTGATATCAGATAGCTAACCAATTTGCCCAAGACATATGAAGCATGTCTTTTTTGCCAGTAAAGCCAGAGTATGATCGTAGCATAAAGATATAATAGTCTGCGTTCCCAGTCTTCAGTCCAATAAAATTTTGCAAAAAATGGTCCAGCCCCTGTGTGCCAGAATGCCATTGGACATGCCCCATAGAAATCAGCTTTCTTTGATGTCAAAGATCAACGGTGGCTATAAAATCTGGCAGGTGGTGCGTGTGGTTTCACTTGCATGGCTCTTTAGAGTGTTGTTTTCTCCGGTGAAAACAAAGCCTTCCTTTACATAATGCCCACCAATGCTACATCCTCATTTAAGAGACTGGAAACAGAGACTGTTCTATGTTTAACCAAAGCTTCTTCTCCACAGCCAATAATTTCTGTAACACAGCTGTTTAGTCATACATTTCCTTTCAAGCCATATCATTTTCATGACACTTAGCAAGTTAAAGTGGAAGCAAAATAAAAACAGTTAGCCGTTTGCTGCCATAAAACTATGTGTTAATAAGAGGTGAATATTTTCTCAAGTTTGCACTCTTCTTCTCAAGTCTTGTGAACATAGCAAACACTGGGTGTGTTAATTGTGTGAGACAGATGTGAGATATTTAGAAAGCTATTGTCTGTAACAAGTCAAGAAAAGGTTTATTTAATTGAATAGGACAATACTTGTATTTGAATGACCAGCCAGTTTAAAAAACTCCTCCTAACAGCTCCTATCTGGTAGATAAGAGAACAGTTCTGAATCAAACCAGCTGCTCTAAGCCAAGCTAAAACTATATTCTCTTGTTTTTTCTATTGTTCTCTAAACCTGCAACCTTTTGAATTACTGTTTGTTCAGGTGGCATCCCTCAAAGGGGCAAATGAAAACTTGATAAACTGGGTGACTTTTAACAACAATATGATTTTGTTCTGTTATTTTTCCAGAATAATTGCTGTTTGGGGACATCCGTCAGCTTCTGTGCATAAATAAATGTATTTCTAATAAATGCCCTCTTTGGTAGGCAGGAAGGACAAGCTCCATTAACAGTTCTTTCTACATTGTTTCTACATGAATAATTTATCCAAGTGCTGAGTGTGGCCACCCACAGCTTAGACCTTTAGAAAAAGAAAAAAAAAAGTCCTCTCATAAAGACATAGAGCTCTTCCTTAGCAAACACACAAAATAATGTGAAAAGCTAAGAAGAGTTTGAATAGTCAAAAAGACTTCTTTTTCACAAGAATCAAACCGAGAGGAATGTTTTAATGTTGTGTGGAAACAGTAGGTGATACAGTGCCCGGTTGAACTTACTATACCAGTATATATGTCGTCTTTCCGTCTTGTTAACTTAAAGCTGCAATAACTGATTTTTTGGCCACCTGGCAGCAGCAGAAGCAAGCTGTAAACACAATACATACTATCACCTTTTAATTTCATATGGTGAACAGCAGCCAGTGGCCTATTTACTCTTCAAGCAGACACAGAGCAACATTAGCATTAGCATTGTCAAGAATTTCTAGAATCTATCCATCTGGAGCTGTGTTTGCAATTGCCAGATGCATCCACGTCCAGTACTCATTTTAGTTGTTTTGGTTCTCACCAACTCCTGAGGGAAATATTTGGCTCCATGCCTGCTTAATGCTCTTGTTGCACTATGTAAAAAAAAAAAAAAAAAAAAAAAGTCAAAATCAAAATGCAGCAGAGGCTAACATATTCTGACTTTTAGTCCCCACGGTCAAGACATTGGATCCTACATTTCCCATAATGCAACCCATTAGCACATTTAACTAGATCGTCCTCACTTCCTCAATGCCTGATTACATTATCAAGGCTGTTTTTTCAAACTTTAGAAAGTTCCTTCACAGTCACACATGACATTATACAACTCCTCGTGACAAGTTAACTAAATTTCATGTGTAAAATTGGTGTGAGTGCCCATTTAAAATGTTTCACATTTAGTGATTACTGGACTTTGGGACTGAAACATCTTATTATTGAATGCTTATAGTTGGTGATAAAGAACTGGTGGTTCATCATCTGGATCAACATATGCATGGTGAGACATGCTGGATAAGACCATCACCTAAAATACAGAGAAACCCTGCAGTGTTGTTCTGAAGATTTCCTACTGTTGCTGTGCTCATACCCCACCCAAACCAGTAGGATACTGACCGTAGTGACAGGCACTGACCCTAATTCTGTCAGTGGTGCATATTCATGAGGTAATATAGAGCTTTACAAGAATTAGGCCATGACAAGGCAGTCTGTTCAGCATCCTTGAGTGACATTAGCACCTTGTGCTGTTCCCTTGTACCTGCAGCTGAAGGCGAGCTCCACATTTTGCATTAAGGTTTTAAAATGCTGCCAAATGCAAAGGAAAGGAAAAATTATTGTAGATATTGTTATCGACATTAACTGGAATGACAGACTGAAAACTCATGGTTTACCCTCTCAAATGATTTCTCAGCTGTTAAGTCATCTGGTAAGTGAAGCAAGTAGTAAGGCAATCCAGATCTGGTCATTAAGCCACAGTCTCATATTGATGTCCAGCCCACAGCACTGGAGTCACCCAGTCGGCAGTTTGCTGTCCCAGGACAAACTCAAGACAAAAATCAATGTGTGACACAGCCTTTGCAATTCTTTTTCAACACTGCATTTTCATCTCCCTCCTTATGCTTGTCATCTGATACCTTCTCTAAAGTCTACTGTCTTCAGTCTCTGGAGACTGGATGTCAGTAGAGTGACCTTGTTAATTCAATTCACCTTCGTAACATGAATACAAAGTCTGTCTGCCAAGGGACGGTGTTGGGTATCAGAGTCAGGTACTTTATAGACAACTTAACAGTACTACACCCCGGGATCTGAGTACGAAACACAAACTGGGTTTTCTGTGTGTGAGTCAGTCATTAAAGCTCCCTAAAGCAATTTTTCTATTAACATTGAATCATTGATGGAACTTTGAAATGACTCCCTGTAATTAGGGCTGTACCAAATAGCTTTGAAACTTCAGAGCTTCATTTGACATTCAAATTCTAAATCAGCATTGGAAAGATTGCAAGACTGTTGCATTTTTGCAACTTCAGCTATAAACAACAGAAACACAGCTCTGGTTACTCACTGGAGCAGCTCCAGTCTGCGCATGTGTTCTTCTTTGCTTGCCTGTAGCACACTAGCCCTCAGTGATGATAAGCTATTACACGTGACATGTAACCAATCAGATGCTTTGGGTGGGACAATGAGCAAGACTACAGACGCAGAGAGGCAGCTGTATAAGAGCTCCAAATACAGACACATACATACATACATACAAGTATATTTATGTGTATTTTTGTTGAAGAAACTGACAAGTTATATTTATTAAAGAAATTTGATTTCATTAAAAAAAAACTATGAATCACTTTATTTAAATTGAGGATTTCTTTTGGGGTGATGTCATAAAATAAGACAATCGAAGCCATTTCAAAAACAACAGAAGCTTTGAATGGGGAAAAATGACATTCAGTACAGCCCTTCCTGTAATGTGAAAGGCTGAGTCTTACAGTCAATCCCACTGAGAGCCAACACCTCAGTCTACAGCTCCATTCAGCTTTCAACCAATTCCAACTCATTGTTTTGACACACACACACACACACACACACACACACACACACACACACACACACACACACACACACACACACACACACACACACTCAGCAATTTGATACGCTGGGCAGCCATTTCAGGTCACTAGCTCACATGGATAATTAGTATACTGATTATATGCCAAGTGCCCAGGACAAAATGGCAGAGAGCCAATGTAAACGACTTTTACTAGCTAGTGGGGAGAGTCAGGAGTTGGTATAGCCTGATAATCAGACTATATTGCCAATTCATATCATTTCATGAATTCAGCATGTTAGCTGAGGTTTGTTTTGTTTTTATTAACCAATGAGGAGCATGTGATGCATCTGTCCAGTCAATGTCATTTTCAGCTGACGCGGTAGCGGTTGCTAGGAGCAGTTCACATTTTCCACAGTGATCAGAGAAATGTTATGATTTCTGAGTTTCTGGAAGTCACCTTACCAAAACTTCTACAGCTGTACCAATCACATCCTCGTTTGTTGTCATTTTTGTGGCCTTTTTTCAGGAATGTAGCAACATTTTGTTGCTGTATTTGTGGACAAAATGAACCCTGATTGTAGCTTTAAGTGCAAAAGAGTACATAAGCTGCTCTGTGTTATCATTCAGAAAAGTGTTCAGGGCCAATAACCAGGCCTCAAGTTGTATTCACAAAATAGACCATCTGTCACAGCCTTGTTCATCTACAATGTACAAAAAACGATTCCAGGGTGACTGTCTTTCTTAAGGAAAAAAAAGCTAATTTCACAATGCAATGGCCTTGCTTGCAAATGCTGAGATGATCAAGCTTTTGTTCATGTTGCGTACTAAAATTACGGCTTCAACACAATACAATACATTTGGAGTGTCCATTCATTTCTAGCTATCATTGATGACTGGCAAGTCTCTCTGTAACCGTGAACACAATTATCCCCCATTCTTACTCACAGACATAGAGTGAACTGTAACTATCTATCATAGCTTTCTCAGCCTCTTGTCCTTAAATTGCACTGGCCAAATCTCAGACTTCCTTTGCAAATAAACATCTTTTTAGCCTTGCAGGTATCACTGAAGAAAGAGCAGAGCTTTTCTTTTAGCCGCTCAGTACATACAATATCAAGGGCAAGCCCATTCAGACATGCTTGGAATTCAAAACTGTTTCTCTGTTCTGAAGAGTACCTGAATCAGCATTGACAGAAAGTGTACTGTGTTTACGAGACAACAATTTACATTTAGTTGTACTTATATACAGCATATATTTATCTATCCTAGGCCATTACAATCCAATAACACATTGATAATTGGTAATTGACAATACACTATTTTATACTTGGGGATACACATCTGCCAGCCTCCGTGTTGGTGTTCTTTAGTTTTACTTTAATGTTCTTTAAACACACAGTGAACATTCTAATAGAGGTGAGCACTGGATTAATATGTTAGGAAGTAAAAGAAGCAGAAGATGTCGACTGAACTAGTATCAGCATGCACACCAAGACGATACAACTTAATCAGACTAGAATACATTGTCTTGAAAAAGCATAATATAAAAACGTCTTTGAGTTCAAGGCCTGTAATACAATAGATGCATTAGGGTGTTTTCAATAGGAACGATAGACAAAAAGAATGGGAGGGAGACACAATGTGCTTCATTGACCAGACAGTTTAATGCTGTCTGCCACATCATAAGGGAGTGAATAGCTCTGACTACTGCCTGTCAGAACAACTGTTCTGTTCTGTTACTATGAAATCAACTGCTGTTCAACCAGAACTACTAACTACTAGGCTTTAAAGTTTACATGGTAATTTGGACACAGATCAAGCACAGGAAACTGTAGGGATCTAGGTATCATGAAGTTGAAAACTCTGAGGTAAAATAAGTGACAAGATAATAACAAGATTCAATGTAACTTGGTTAGAAAACCTTTTCAATAAATAAAAAGGATGAAAAAGGGACACTGAAGGTCGAAGTATTCTTCACATGAACTTTGTACTTGCCTTTGTACAAAAAAGGGCAGAAGGCAAGACAAAAGGCCTACCATCAACAAGGAGAAAGAAGTGCGCAAAAGGGCTAACTTTTGGACAATGTCTTCTCAAAATGTATTCACTGTGATGCTCAGTTCTATTCACAAAAGGTGATGGAAATAGTTGTGTAAAAAACTCTAAGTGCTAGAGAGATTTTCAGACCCTGCCAAGTTTCACATCACTGTACACCTGACAAATCATTGTGTAAAGAGGGCGTGGTCCAGAAATTGTCTGTTTAAGAAAATAACAGTAAGCTGTTTTAGAGCCAGACTTGTTTGAACTGCTAGCATAGTGAGGTGTCTGCAGATGCAGCACACTAGGACATTAGGAAGACAGCAGGAAGAGTACGGGTGTAAATGACAAAATGAATGGTGGCTGAATTCCTTGTAGCTGCATCAGTTTGAAGGTGCTGTTATTGTACATGCTACATATACAAGATATACACAACTACAGTATATAAAGGACATCAAACCTCCCGGGGAATCAGGATTTTGAAGGGGACATTTCTGATGGGAAGCAGGAAAATGTTCTTGATTTCTACTGAAATCAGATCACTTCAAAATGATTCCACAGAAGCAGGCAGAATTATAAATGGAACAAAAATCTAATCAAACATTAAATAATGATTACACTCTTCAAATTCTTAGAAATCTCATCAGATCTAAGAACAATTGTACAAAACAAGAGGACGCAAATGAAAAACAGAGAGACCCTGACATAACTGTTTCATTTCAACCAGTTTTTACTTGTTTTTATTCTATTTTCCTTTACTTGCTGCTGCGTAAAACTGGAGTTTTATTTCATGTTTTCTCAGTAATTATTACTGCAAAAAAGACTTTTCACTCCACATTGACTAAGAAGACATGGTGATCGCTTGCTTGTACAAATAAGGTATTGACAGGCATCCTGTTGTGACACGATAGGTGAATTTGACCTTAATGCACCCTGACAACAATGACACCCATCAACCTAATTAGCGGAATGGGAAAGGGGGAATTGGGGGTGTTGGAAAGTGTGTGTCCAATGAATGGTCTCAGTGAATGCACAAGTGTGACCCACTAGACAACTCCGCTTTAGGGGAAGTTTTGCCTCACTGGGCCTTTGGTGTCGGAAGCCCTCGGGGTTTAGAGCGTCGTGGAGCTCAGGAGCTCAGCCCGGAAAAAGAATAATCAGGCTACAGTATGAGCAAAACAAGAAGATCTAAACGCAGCCACAAGGGTAGATGGCATGAATGGTGTGAGAAAAGTAATGACATCAAACTATTACATATACATTGAAAAATGTCATACATTATCTCCTTAATGAAGTGGATCTAGACCTCATTCTTAAAAGATCACCACTAACTTTGGATTTGATGGCAAAAGCCTTTGTGATAAAAACAGAAAAACTCACTCCAGTGGAGGACATATATCTCTCTCACTTAACATGTGACCACACTAACCCATAAAGGAATATACCAAACACGTAGGGTTTAAAGTTTAACCCAGGAGCTTTTTTGCTCACCTTTGTCTTAGTCACTCAAAAAAATCTGCAGAAGAGGTGTAGTCACTTAAAAGATCAAACATCAATCATTCGTTAAATTAAATAAATGAATTTATAAAAATGTAGTGTGGCGTAGATGAACAGATTGGTTTTTATGTTTTCAAACGAACAAGCCACTTCTCACACTGACTGACACTGAGAATGACCAGTAGTTTCTAGTAGTTTGGTAGAGATTTATGGATTAAACTGCTGGCGTAGATCATTTATTTTAAACAATGCACCTAGCGATGCAGCAGTGAGTGGTACACAGATAGGGCACTATGTCATGATTTAAAGCTTGGCATGACTTTAAAAATGCATTTCAGTCTACATTTTTATTATATTTTATGTCGTTATGTCTTTCTTCCTTCATAAAGGCAAATAAATATAGGAAGGCAAATCAATATCGCTCAGATAGCTTTGGATAGAGAGACAGAAAATACACTGGAGACAGACGAGAGGTGTGAAATGTGACAAAGGTCACTCACAGGACCTGAACCCAGGACATTGTGGCTGCTCACATACCCAAGTGTAATAATAATTGACAACTGTGATGTTATCACCACGTGAAGTCTGAATCCCAAACTCTGAAAGATGCTGAAGGGACATAAACATTTAACCAAATACAAGACAATGATAACAGTGGCAGATTTACCATCAAAATTCACAGTAATTTTTTTAAAGAAACGGGTCCCCAATTTCACACAGAAGTAAACAAAAGAAGACTTCTGACATATTACCTTCAATGTTGTCATATTAAATATCAACTCTTGCTTACAGATGTTAACTGTAAAGACGTGTTAAATAGGGCTGAACGACAATAAAAAAACAAACAAAAAAAAAAACATATAGCAATTATTTCGCAATTGCAATAAGAGTCACAATTTTAATAGAAATGGTAATTTTTGCATTTCATTTTCACTGAAAATAACATAAAGATGCTGTGATTTTTGCTGGGGTCTGCATCAACAAGCATGTTTCCTTACATCTGGGGAATATGATTTGGATCCCAGGGCATATCTGTAGCACCACAATGCTCCATTTATAATGATATGTCGTGACACATTTCACCGTTATCAAAAAAACACAGCTCCTGCGATTTCGGTATTGTACTTGGCCGTATTGCGATTTCAAAAATATTTCAAGTAATTGTTCTGCCCTAGTCTTAAATATGCATATAATGCCTACTGTGCATACATGGTATTATGCTAACAGACTGAAGCTAAAGCTACATGTACCAGGCAGCCAGTGCAGCATCCTCACTGGCTGATGAAGACATGTGGAGCAGCATTGGTCTTGCTTTGCAGGATGGAGCTAGTCAGGCCTAGTATTATGATACAGTATTATAAATAAGTGTAAGTAAACTGTCATTTGCGCTAACAAAACCCTGTATAGATACTTGCTATATAGTAGATAAACACACTAAAACTTGACTTGATTGTTCCTATTTAGAAACAATATGTTTCAGTTATACAAGCACATGGGATTTGAGGACGAGAACTAGTTAACCAATAAGTTTGGGGTACTGTAACACTGTCTCACTTAATGAGCTTGGAGGTGAATGAAAACTTCCCCAAACCCAACAGAGATCAGGAGACAGAGTTGCTAACTTTACCCCAAACTCTGACAAATTTCATCCAGGACATCCAGGACTGTTGAACCTGGTTACAGTGAGATAAGCCGTCATTGGAAAATCACTGTTTGAGGGAGGGGGTTTAACAAATTGTGAATTAGGAACATTTTGAAGGTGTACTTCAAGCTGATAGTGTAGAATTTCAAAATAAACTTGACCATAAAGAGCCACATCCCCTCAGCTACCTCTTCATAGCAATCATTGCCAAATACATTTCTCTTTTAACTCAGTCAAAACTCTTGAATATGAAGGTTGCTTTATTTTAATATTTCACCATTATATTTTATTTATGTCCTGTACTGCCTTTTTACTTTTGCTTTTTAGTCATATACTTTTTTCCCCTCTGGCTCTGTTCTTTGCTGCAATGACCCAATTTCCCCCTCAAGGATCAATAAACTTCATTACCCTGTAAAAAAGTAGTAAGACTGGAAACTGAGGCAAAACATATATTTGCTGTACCACCGTTTCAACATCACCTTACTCCTATAACTGCAGGAAAAAAAAGAGTCAAAGTGCTGACCGAAAACATAAGAGACAAATCTCTGAATTCAGCTGCCAGTAGCTCTGACAGCTTTCAGTGCATGCTTGATGCTTTCAGCACCTTGTTAGAACACACTGTTGAATGTCGACACTTTTGGTAAGACCGTAAACTAAACTTTCAGCTACGTGGGTTCCCTAAACGCTTGTAGTTTCATACAACTTGTTGCCAACAAAGTCCTGAATGAGAACTCAAGCTGGTCTCATTATCTTCTGCTGCGCCATTGTGGGAATACCCTGGCAACTCACTAATCAGTGCCTATGTCAATGCCAGGATTGTTTACGGGGGAATGGAATCTCCTTTGGGAATGTCACGGCATCCTCAGAGGCCTGCCTGTGACTGTGCACCGAGCTTGGAGCGAGATGCTTTTTCACACTAAGAATGAGAGTCTGCGGCTCTGTGTTTGTGTGGGACAAGGTCTGAGGATAGCAGCGTATGCATTATGCATAATTAATGAACATGCGGAAAGGAATCACAATGGATGCTCAACCCTGCACAATGCGTCAGTATCTAAGGCTGGGGTCAGAGGTCGTGTCTGGCTTTGCGCATGGCCGCCGAGGACAAAGACAAACAACGAGACCTTTGAGAGTGCAGGAGGTTTCATGTACATAACAAAAAACCAAAACAAAGTGGTTGGTCGCATAACAGAAATGGGACAGTCAGTTGTTTCATATAAACACGTACTACTGATTTATTTATTATGTCATAACCTGACACTCCTTTATCATTGCATCTCGTAAGTTAAAAAAAATAAAAATAAACCAAAATTTAGTTTCAAGTTTCAATACATAATCTAACATGACTACAAGTTGACATAAAAGGTATTAAGTTATCCCTGAAGACATCAAGCTATTTAGCAAAAGCAACATCCCCATTGCAAAAGATGACAATTTACTGGTTGGAACTCTTGACACACCTGTAGGAAAACCTGGAGAACAGCAGATATCTATCTTCAGTTTTCCTTAAAAAACCATAACAGAAACAAGACCACTAACAATTCTGTTTTTGCAAGCAAAGCCACCAGCGTTCATCCAGGAAACCAAGCTGGTTGATCACAACAAAATCACAGATAAGAGTATTAGTGTAAAATCTAAAAGAAAAGCTTAACATGCGTGCTTTTAAATATGCTCATCCCTATGTGCTTCTTGCTGAACTTTGAACAAAACAGTCCATGTTCACCATCTTAATTTAGACCATTAGCATGCAAACATTTACCAACTAGCACTAAACACACAGTACTGCTGAGACTTATGGGAATATCAATCATTTTGTAGGTATTTAATTAAAGAAAGTATGGGATCAATTCAAATTTTGACCTGATGATGGAGCTTGAAGAAAAGTTACAAGGTAACCAAAGTTATTACAGTTCATCCTGAGGGGACATGAACTAACTTTTGTGGCGGTCTTTCCAATAGTTGTTGAGACTTAAATCACAAAGGACAACTCCATGGTGTCGCAAGAGGGGGCACCAGAGGATCACCAAAGTCAGTAAGTTATCCTCTGGTGAACATGAATATCTGTAAGGAATTTCATGACAATCCACTTAATAGATAGTTAGATATTTCAGCCTAGACCAAAGTGGTGGACACTGACATTGCCAGCCGTGCTGAAAGCTTGGCTACAATCTACTGTAGATGGTGTATTTGAATAGGCTTACAATAGTAATTACTACCCTACTACTGGGCAGCTTCAGGCCACTTAAGCACCAATGTATGCAGTCTGCTTCTCTGCATATGTCTTTACTACTGCTTCACCATTGGAACCTGAACTGCTGTATTTTGCCTGCCCCCCCCCCCTCCTTTTTTTAATATTAGGTATTAGTTTTACTTGTTCACTGATACAAACCCTTAGCTCAGACTCCAGTACAACAGCTTAACTTGTGTGACAAATGTGCTGCAGTCTCCAAGATTTGCATCAGCAATAAGCAGCTACAGCTACTTGTACCCTCTGTCTGTCAAGATATGGCTAATCCTGAAGTTACAACAGCAGTAAATGTGGAATCGTTTGAGTCTTATCTATTGCACCACAGAGTGTGGTGTTATTTCAGCTGCAGCTGACTGTCCAAACTTGCAACCGTGGCATTAGCGTTGCTCATTTGCTTCCATCTAGTACCTTTCGTTGGTAATGTGAACAGTCTTGTTAGGAAAAATTAGTTTAATCTCAGACTTACAGTGGCAACAAATGAAACTATTTTTCATATATTCTGGCATCTCACTATTTTATTAAGGACTAAACTGCCCCCTCCTCATCCCATATGGACCTGATTTAAAGCAAAGGAATGCTGAACTCCACAACAAAAAGTGATCAAACAACTGTCTGTCATGTATTTATTATGCAATGAGACAGAGTAATTTTAATGCCAAATAAATCAGCATTTATGCTCAGGCCTGTATTCACTAAGAAAGCTGTTACATTAAGAGACTGTGGGTAAATGAGTTGTTGAGATGAGGCCAAATAACTCCTTCTCATTCCTTCTATGCCTCTATGTCATTTAAACAGTCACATTCATCTGCTGCATCAAATTGAATACAGATCGAGAAAAGAGCCAGTTTGCTGGCAGTAACCACCTTGTACAATGACCTTTAGAGTTTGAAGACATGGCAGCTTGAAAGTACCTTCATGTATTTTTCAAGTGGTTTGAAGATAAATGTTGCTGTGGTATATATCAGATGAAAAAAGGTAGTGTTTAGTCAGACAAAATAATTCACTATGAGTCATTTCAGGAGTAATTTATGCTTAAAAACATGTATGTTATATTTATGTAGCTGTAAAATTCCTCCTCAGCTAGAAAAAAAATCTAAGAACAATAAAAATGAATCATCTGGCTTTTAATGCTCTGTCAGCTAAGAACAGAATATGTATCACAATTCCAGCATCACTGAATCATAGTCTGAATCTCCAAATAAAAGCCATTATTCTATTCAAGTCTCAGACAAAAAAACTACCTCTATTGTTGAAGTCTACAAAACTCAGTTGAAAAGAAATTAAGTTATGATTGACATGAAAATGGATCGTTATGATAATCATGTCTAGCTATGTATATAAGCAACTAAATGACAAATGGCCTGAATTTTATATGGTCAACACTAACTGGTGTAACTCATGCCACTCATTCACCCATTTTGGTATCACCGGCGTAATATCAGATTTCATTAATAACCATTTATTTCATTAATAAAAGAACCAAATTTCTACCTGGAAATTCACAGCACCTTTTTGAACAGTGGCTGTACATTTTTGACAGAAATGACAGATTTTGTGACAAAGTGTATAGTGGTGTAGCCTTTTAATCCCAACATTCAGAGCAAGGGTTGTAAAAATAAAGCTGGTACAGTAAAATACAAATCAGAGACAAACTAGGTTATTTCTTCTATGAAGAAGAACGTGCTGGATCAAAACAACATCAAGCACCAACATGCAGAATACTAGCACAGTTGCACAAACGCATAAGTGTTTGTTTTCACAAATATACGTGCATGCACGTAGACACACACGCTAGCCAACTGACACAGGTATGTTTCCTCCTGCTCCAGTGAAGACATACTGCACTGAATGGAGACCCTTAACAGTAACATACATAATGAACCATGGCTTGTAAACTGTTCCACAACAGTCAAGGTGGAGGCAGAAATGTAATAGGTTTTTAGAGGCGTGTTGCTAGAACTAATTAGTCATGCAGACTGGAAAATGATGCACAAGGGAGATGATTGGAAACAACAAGTTGTCCTGAGAAAACTATACTCAAAGTGCCATTGAGCAAGGCATTTACTATCCACATGTAACACTGGAGATGATGCTCAATAGGCTGTAACAGTGCTGTAGCCGTACTGAGCAGCACGGATATGAATGATGTGTATGTGCATATCCCTCCTTGTCTGTAGTTGGCTTGCCTAGTTAAAGAAGGATTAAAGGCCTCCATGCATATCTGATCAAATCATAGTCTAATACAGGAAGTGAAGCATCAGAAGACGACTGGAAATATGGATCAAATAACATATGAGGGAGTGGGTAGCTTTTCAGACAGCCCCTCATGGATCACACCTAATTTAGGATTCAACATGTCAAATTAAATCATTTTAAAAGAGAATGTCAAATAGGAAAATCCTTGGTGGAAGCACTACAGTATCTTCACTGAAACAAGTGTCACCCTTTCAGTGAAGTGGCTCATGTTAGGATGTTTTAAAATGCAGTAAGGTTACAACACTCGGCAAATGAAGGGTTTGCAGGCAGGCTGAGGCAGAACTAGACTTCATCATAGCAGCTCATCATACCTCTCACAGTGAGGTGAACCCAATAACCCACACTCCCTGAAAGATCTAGCAGTTTAATGTTGTCTTCGTTTGATGTCCAGTGTATGAAGTTTATATAAAACTTCCAATATCAGTCAAAGGGGCTCGTTTAGTTTGGTGAAAATTGGTTGTACAGGCGAACAAGACAATTATTTTTACTGAAATACTGTTATGTGTGTCTTGTAAGAGAGGCGCTGAACTCAAAGCAGCGTTAAATTGCCCTTTTTTTGAATGGGGTTCTGCATTCAATTCACTCTGGCTGGGGAGACGTTATTTTAGCTTTGGCCAATACCCCCTTCACTTCCACTCTCTCTCTCTCACACACACACACACACACACAATACACACATGCTCGCCGTCTAACATTAGCAGATTTCACTGTCTGGCCGCTAAACACCAGCTACAACTCTCCATAACATCATCCAGCAAAGTACCGTGAAAGGAGGCGAGCATGTAGCATCCGCGTGCTAAGTTAAAGTACCTGTGTGTTGTGGTCGAGGCTGCGGTCGTCGGTCGGTCGGTGGGTCGGTGGGAGAGATGAGCTTAGCTTTCGCTGTCTCCGTCTGGCGCCTCGCCGCTCTCAAATTCCCTCCTCATTACAGCTGAAGCCAGCAGGACTCAAACACGTCAGGCACAAAGTATTTGAGGATGTTTTTCAATTCCTCTTCCGAGCTGGGAGAAAAGCGCGCGGCCGGTATTCACGCTGTGGTTAACCGATAAAACAAAAAGGCTCCCCCGGGACAACAGCGTTCACAGCCAGCCTTCATTCACTCCGGCTCGGCTGGTCTGGGGACTGCCGTCGTCCTCCAAAAACCTCCTCCCTTTCGATACAAAAGTCCGAATAAACGGGCCTTTCTCTGGACGATAGTTCCAGGTTAAAACTTGTCGACAGACTCTCTCCTCCGTGTGCAACTCGGCGGAGAGCACACCTCGAAGTGGACACGGACCAGAGCGGAGGAGCGGCGCTATCTCTGTGCTGCTTTCACGTGCTGTCGGATACATTCAACTCCAACGAATCCAACGGCTGTGAATATAGGACGAGGAAAAATGCCACTTGCTGTCATACCCAGTTAACAAGGCGTCGATGTTTAGAGACCTTGTTTGGCTTTAAATTAAAATGATTGAGACTATGAAAGTCGCAAAATTAGTTGATTTAATTTTGCTTAGATAGCCCAGCTCAAGAGCAACATAACACGTCCTACAAGAATTTAACTTCTCAAACAAACCAATATTCACGTTCACAATTTTTTTGGGTTTCGTTATTGCCAACTAAAACCAAGATAAGCGAAAGGTTTTGCAGATCTAAAATATGGAAACAGCTAGCCACGTTAGCAGTCTAATGCTAGGCTATATGCAATGTCTCGCCACTCATTTATATGTTGTCAATAAACTAATCTTTGAAATTGTCTTTGATGTAAATGAAATTACCAATACTATGATAGCACAATTAGGTGTTTCTGTGTTTATTGGGGTAAATACATGAGAGATGGTCAATATCCAGCCACATTCAGCACAGACATAAACCATGTGTAGTCATAGTTTAAGTCATTCAAAGGCCATGTTGCACAAGCATGAATGCTGCTGGCCAAGAGTTTTTAACCTCTAATTTGGTTACCAGACATCACATTATATCATCTAATAGTCCTTTAACAGAGGCAAGTCATATGTATTAGTCCTGAAGTTAGAGGCAGGAACAGAGGAGGTGCACCTGAAGGCAGCACAGAAGTAGTAAAGAGCCCAGTTTGGTTACAGGATGCTGATCCAACACTACAACAAAGTTCCCATCTGCAGCTAAAGCGAGGGACACCTAAACAAACGTTCAAAGACGGCTGGGGCATAATTGTTTCCCCAAAAAGGCTAGTAAGGGGTCCTTGAATAAAGATTATTATTATTTTTCAAGAAAGAACTTTCACGTTTTCTTTGCAAACCTAATGTAAAGACATTTCAGAGTCCTTCCTTGGGATTACCCAGTAGAGTATTAGCATATAGTGTTATAGAGCGATGTGAGTCCTATGGAACGACCTGGATGTATGAAAGACACCTCAGCACTTTCTCTCAGTGCTTACATGGACCGGCAGCTTGACTGCATTAACACATTACTTAGTTTTCCCAACAGCTTAGTGTTTGCACTGTGTAGCTTCTTTGGCCATGGTGTAAAAACAGCTGGCCTACATGAACAATTTAACTCCATAATTCCAACAAGTTAGCACATCATTTTAACACATGCACTTCACAAGACAAGTGTCAATTCCCCCAGAGACAGCATATTCAACATTGTTAGTGTTATGAAATGTGAGAGATGTTACAATCACAGAATAAAGAAGTGAGAGGATTTTGGGCTGTTTCAGTCACATGCACATATACATACTGTTCGAAGTCAACGTGATCTTCTGAAAGCCACACGCTTCCCTTCAGAAGGGCATTCAAAGAGAGAAGTGAGTCCAGCATATACGGCAAGTACATGAATTGCCCTGATATCACCTCACCAGTGTCACTCACTCACTGTCACTGTTTTTCAGTGTCAATGCTCTCAACTACAAACCTCACCTCCTCCTGTGTCTTCATTACAGTTTACCCCCGGCATCCTCTAGGATGTCTTTTTTTAGCCAGCATCACTAAACTGAAGTCGATCCTGGATCATACTGTTATTTGAAACAAGCTGTGTTCATAGAGAAGCAGAAATAGTCATCTGAAACTGAACAGAGGCTGCATCACACACCAAAAATGAGTTCAGGCATTGATTTAAATCTCCAACAGTGGGGCCTGAAATGATCGTAATTCATATTTTGGAATGTCCAATGACTTGAAGCAAGCCATTCATGCAAGATGTTCCCAATTATCAATGGTCTGAAACTGTGCTGTACAGAGGAAAGGTCTGAAACACGTCAACTTTTATGTGGGTCTGGTCAACAACTACATGTTATTTGTCATCTTTAGGTATGTCCATGAAAGATTAAACCCTCATTTTGGGACCAATTACTGGCAGCATTGTACTTGTGAAATGCAGTGAGGTGGACAGGCTGGCAAGAAAATCTACTTGGTTGGTAAACTAGTTCAAATGGCTGGTGGAGGATCACAAAAATCCATCAAAGTTCCAGGAAGGTACTAGAAGAGAATCTAAGGAAGTGAGGAAGAGGAGGAAATTTAAACCTGGTCAGCCAATCTCACCTTCCTGCTCCTGCTGATACTCTTCCAAGAAAGATGATCGCAGACCTGTTTTAGTTCACTTTCCACCTTGAGGGCTGTGGTACAGAATACCTCAGCCTGAGGATAAAAATGAAGAACCTTACTGTCAGCCAGAAGAAACATCCACCAGTGACAGAAATGACCTGCAGCCATTAGTCAAATACTGATGAGTAAAGGATTTCTGCATCTCTATGCTTGGCTCCAGTCTCTAGCACAAGGCGTGAACCTTGAATCATTATCTGCATGTATGATTCATACGTTTTCTTACTTTACATTTTCCTTCCACACTGTTCTTACATACATACACTTTGTTTCATTAACTGCACCACAAACACAATACACATCAATTGTTATAAAGACAACACAGATACAGCACAGAATCACACTTATATGTGTATATTAAGGCTTCTCTCAATCTCATGCCATAATGGTATGAGTCACTCCTTTCATTTCAATAAGCTATATGATGTACTTAATTGTTAGAGAACTATATATTAATCGGTAAGAATATCTAATAATAACTATATTACTCACTTGCTTTAGAAGACATTCCATTTTCATTTCTCCTCTGGCAACTTGAAGCAGGCTGTCATTACATTTGTTCCACTTTCACAGCAAAGATGACATCTGAGAATGGACAAGCAAAGAAGCTGCTGCCCTCAGCTGTCTGACCTAATTTGGACAGGTGTAACAGTGTGGACATTTGTGTGGAAATACTATTATGATCCATGTGAGGATGAAAAATGAAATGTAGTTTAGTATAGAGAAAAGATCCTTCTTCAACTGCTTTCCTTGGTGCCAAAGTGAATCTGTTTCAGCTTTGGCAGTTGTTGCTTCTGCCTGGTGAACATGGCTGAGCATTTTGATGATGTCCGTCCTTCTCTTGTCCTTCTGTCGAACATAAAGAATTTGAGAAGCTCACTGTGACAAATGTGCCACTACATAATGGAACCTTCACATGGTAGTCATTCAGGAACATTTTTTCTTTGGCAGCAAGGTTTTCTTTTACATAGTAGACATTTTTTCTAGATATCAAAAAAGTCTATTCATCACATAATACCATGCCATAATAGAATTCCTATGGAAACTATTCAATTGCTACAGTTTCTCTCCCCTGTTGAACATGATGAATGAGTCACAGGAAACAGTTTTAGCTCTCTGTACAGTACATAAAAGCAGAAGATTTGCCCCAGGAGTGACACATTTCTGTTTTATTTCTGGAACAAAATAGCTTTGTTTACCCTCCTTGTAGGGATGTAGACTTTAAGTCACACATTTAACAGATAATTGCAGGCTATCACTTGCTACCTGTGTCTAAACAGCCCCTCTGTACTGTACCCTTTAAGTAATGCAGATTAACAATGGCCTTTACTTACACAAATTATTTCATTCTTTGCCCAGAAAAATCTAGTTCATAATGAAATTTGATCCAAAGCTGCCCTCTAGTGACAACATTAACACCACACATTGAGAATTCCTGGGGCTATACGGTATGGCCATCAATGGGGGCATTTACTGAGGACAATCATAATGCTTTTAAATTCACTAAAATGAAACAAAGTTGTTATCAACAAAATTCCAACAAAAGAACAGAGTTTGAGAATATCCCCATCATGAACAGAAAGACGAAACATGCAGTGATCCTACAGCTCTTTGCAAATGCATTTGAAACCACAGCTGATGTACAAGCGCAATTAATTAGAGTAAAAATGTAAGAAGAGAAGTCTCAACAGTCACAGATCCAGGAAACGCACACTTACTTTGTACAAATCAATGTTACGCAATTAACACAGAGGCGATAGGCTTTTCAGTTACTCCCTTTTAATTCAAAGTAAAACAGGAATATAAAATGATTAAAATCATCATTCAGAGACAGGAAGATAAAATGTGACATGAACATAAACAAAAGAGGCGGGATGCATTTACATTGTGCATTTACACTGTACATTTAATCCTATTTTAATCTGTTTACTCTCCATTACAAACTGGGTTAGTTTAGCTGCTGTGTATCAGTACCAGTACTGGCAAAATAATTAAATCACAGCCACATAAAAGAAACTACCAAAAAACAACCTCTATATACTGCAAAATTGCTTTGGGTTACTTGAATGGTGCTTTTTTGTTCAACAGATTTCAGTGAAGTGTTACCAAAGGAGGCAACTGCCAAAACAAAGGACACCGAGTTAGGCAGCGAAATAATGCAGAATACATTCTATACAACTTAGGGAATGTAAGAAAATTATCAGGAGGGGACAAGAAGGGGCAGGGTTATTGAAAAGATGTTTATTTTTCTATGGCCCAGATTTATATTTTCATTTCATCTTTTTCTTGTGCAGTTTACAGTAAGAAAAAGGTTACATCAGATTTTTGTGTGCACCATAAAGGTGCATTTTGCCATAGGCAGAGGACAACAAGCACGTCTCCGTCCCAAGGCTATATTTTCTAGGAGCTAGTAGGACAGATGTCAGCGTTGAGAACTGTAGATGTGTATGTTTATATTTAATAGAGAACCATCTCTCTCTAAAGGTGTGGTAAAGCAACCAGGATATGAACAAATGTTTACAGGTTGAAGCATTTTTAACTAGCGCAGCCACGTCTTTGCATCAAATTTGAGCCTCCCCAGGCAAATTTATGTCTGATGTTTTTTCATAGAAACTGTGCAATTGCACCATCTGTAAAATTCACTTAGTGCTGTCTACATTTTTCACATTCTATCCTCTTCATTTCAAACACTGCTCTTTTCAAACAGATATTTGTTCATATGTTTATTGTACATATTTTCTATTTATGTTTTTTAACTTTTACAGAACTTGTATATTTTTCTTTTACTCCACTATATTTTTTGTTATTCACCAAAATGCCAAGGCAAATTTCTTGTTTAATTAATTCTGACTCTGAACACAGAGTAAAGAGTATGCCATTTTTTCATTAGCCAATGGTCACTTTTATTTTATGCTGCACCTTAAAAGAACTACAGAACAGCACAACCCAACCTGTTCTACCAATAGGTGAAGTAAAAATATCACAATGCTGAGGCCTTCAGTAGCCACAGAGTTTCAGTGACAATGGTAATAGCTGTTAATTTTGTCACTCCCGGTGCAAAAATATAAAGCAGCTAGAATGCTTGGTAAACAGACTGTACTATTTATGTTTACCATAAATTAGGGAATTACAAATCCTACTCCGAATGTGCGATTTAGACTATGTAAACATTATTGAGCCATTAACATATTAAACTTAGTGGTGGTGAACAGGGCTGAGTTAAGAAATTAGGGGAGAGTGTTATAATTTTTTGTAAGGGGATGGGAGGGTCCAAAATAAATATCAATAGCCCTGGGGAAGGTTTAAAGGTGAAGTCAAACTTAAGGTTCACCCCCCTTCCCCACCCAAATAATTTTATTACAGTCCCTTAAAACAAATTACATTTTAGTTTACATGGACAGTGATTCCTACCACCATCAATAGCATGTCAAAGGGAGAATCTCTGAAGAGGGAAAACTCTGTCAACCCTCAAGCCAAGCAAGCAAGTCAAGCTACCTGAATCCAAATAATGTAGTCATGTAGTAAAGTGTCTTGTCAGCTCAAGTCAACATTTTAGGCCAACGTATCCTGTATTTTAGCAATTACCTGAACAGCACTCTGGCGAAAGTGGACATGTTGCTTTAGCACAACAACAGCATACTAAAAACTGACCTCACTGCCAGGAAAAGTACAAAATATAAAATTGTCTAAAACTTTAATACATACACAGTGATACATTGTGCAAATATGCACAATGTAAGCTTGTCAAGCAAATAGATGTAGGCAATGTAAGGACAACAGGCTGAGTGCTGGGGTTCAGTTTCAGTGCTTCGTACTTTGTACTCACTCGTGTGCTCTTTTTCAGGATGGCGATAATACAGGTATATTTTAGAAAAGGAAAGAAATTTTAAAAAGCAATGGCACAGAACTCAATTAGCTACTCTGCCTGACCAGAAGCAACAAAAAGCCTTTTTGCTTTTTTTTGTTTATTTAGAAAATATGCAGAGTTTTGGACTCTTCTGTTTCTGAATTTTAATTAAGTGCTTAATATAACTGAGGATACTAACCATTCATTTTTTTCATTTCACCTTTACACTAAGCCCCTTTTTAACTTATGAAAAGTGACTGTGGTGGATAAACTGATGAGCACAGTCTAAACAGAAAGAAAGGTCTTAGCAGGACACTAGAAATTGTTCTCTAGTATTGCACTGAAACATTTGGCAATAAATCCTTAGGCACAAAGCTAACTAACCAAACAGGGCAGTCAGTCCCTGCAGCCCATTAAGAGGCAGGACTCACAAGCATCTATGTTGGCTTTGTCACTAAACACAGTTGTAATACTGTCTATATAAGATTTGAAGTGATGCTCAGGGATATTTTCACTCTACTACTGAACCCCGCCACAAGTCTAGTGAGTTCATAAACAGCATTGAGAGCAGAAAAAAGCAGAATGAGATCATAGTGCAAATAAGAAAGAAGGGCGTCAAACTATCAGACACTGGAACAATGATGTATGTAAAATCTCACAGCTCTCACACGTGCCACGTTTGTTTTAGCAGCAGTGGCAACACCTGACAGCAAGTCACAACCGACTGATGCATCAAACATGTAAGATGCTGGTTAAAAATGGAATTTTCTTAAAAAATAAATACTCTACAATCAAGCCTATTTCTGATGAGAGCCTTGGAATGTATGAAAATATTTTCAGCATTGTCTTATACAAATATGTAAACGCATTTCCTTTCATTTAGAGCATTTTTTTAGTCTTATACTTCTGTTTATTATCTTTTTTTAAATGAAGTGGCAAAAATATTTAAACAAATTTTTAAATTAAAAAAAATGAAAGGAGCTGTCACTCAGCAGAGGGCATGGCAGCAAAATCATAAATGATAATGAATCAATGTCACATTCCTTTGAAGAGGCATACAGAAATGTGCTGCAAGGTCTATTGTTCACCCACTTTTTAGAAACCTACGGTATGACTACAGCTTCTGCGCATCGCAATCTTCCAGCCAAGTGAGTAGTTTGAAGGAAAGGTCATGTTAGAAATACACCCGAGGTCTCTGCCATATACTGTACATTCATACACACACGTGAATTCACGATATTGGTATTTGCAAATGATATTTAAGTGCATCTAACAGGTGAAGTTTGCCACACTGTACAATAAAAGTTGCCAAAAAAATTAAGTCAAGCACTTGAAAGTCAATTTTGTGCAGTTTCTTCGTGAAAGAGAAATTTGCTGACACTGTCTAATCAGTCTTAATGTGGTAAACTCCACCCAGCTGGTACTTCAAGGTGGTTAAAACACACAAACACTCAGAATTACTTGCAATTACAGCCTGAGACTGCTCTGACTGTTTGTCCTCCTGACACACACGCGCGCACACACTGTCACATGTCAAAGCCTCTCTCACTCACTCACACACACACACCCTGAAAAACACTGCAGCGCATTCTATCTCGATGCAATCAAATGATATTCACGTTCAGAATTTGCTGACAATTTCTGCACTGTGTTCGCTCAGACACTCACTACATGAGGGTGAAGTGCGAGCTGGGCTTTAGCTGCCGTCTTCTTCATTGCTCTGGGTCTGGGACTTCTCTGGATTGGAGGAGCCTTCAAAGCGCTGGGAGGCAATGGCAGCTTGGTGAGACATGCTTTTCCTCACTATGTCACCTTTCCTCCAAAGGGTGATCTCCTGCAACAATACAATACATGACTAATGATATACAAGATGGTATAGGGGATTAGGCCATTGCTGATTTTTCTACTCTGCTGGGAATTATGACTGACAGTCAAAAATTTATATGAATATCTAATTTTCTTATGCTAGAATAAAAGAGATTCTTGGACAAGTTACACCCATGAGAGCTGCTGAAAATAATTCATGTTCTTGTGATTTTGTTTCAGCATGGGCATCTTCTTGTGAAATTTAACTACAGAAAATCTCTGACCGTCGATAGAATTACCCTGTTTTAGATACTTAGCTATGTGCTGATGTCAGTCATGTTCACCTATACATGAATGAATGATTGTTTTTATTGGTCAACAGTATGTATGGTTAATAATGAGGTATAACCAAGCCAGCATGAAGCCATAGGGCGTACCTGCTGTTTGAAATAGCGTCTTTCCTCCTCGTCAATGAGGACCAGGTTGAGGTAGTACCGCACTGAGAACTTCTTGTTAATGTCCCTCATGGTGGGCGTCATCTCATAGCCTGCTAGAAACAGTCTGATAGGAATAGACTCTCCTGTAGCACAAGAGGTCAGAATCAGATTTAGTATGCAACAGACATACATTCACAATAGAAACACAGTTCATTACCCAAGACAGTAAAAAGGCTCATCATTACCTCTGACTGGTGCACCATCCATGATTTCGTACTTTGCCATGGTGTCGTTGTCATGGTAGACGTTGGGCCCTGTGCCAGTAGTCTCCCGCTTGATGATGTCAATCTCCATATGTTTGATCTTAATCCTCACCAGCAGAAAGTAAATCTTCCCTACAATCACATCTTTTAGGTGATACCTGCAAGCAAACAGTAAGATCTGTCAAAAATCAAACACTTTTTCCCACTCTCTCTTACTTTTATGAAGAAAACAGGTAAAACTAAGAGGTACAACTCTGAACAAAAAAGGAAGAACTCATAAATTCTGAGTTATCTTAATAAATTATTGTACAAAGAAAATCATACTTGGATTTATTGTACTCAAACTCTATGTGTAGACAGTCCTCGATCCCCACTTCCATCTTGATGGAGGAGTTGAGCTCAGGATAGGTGCTGAGTGTGTGAACCACAATGTCCAGCTCTTTGCTGATGTCATTCAGTCTTCGGCTGATTGTTGCCCTCAGAAAGTAGCTAGAAAAAAAAAAAAAAAAGATCACATGGCTATGAAGCCAGACTATAAGACTGTCACACCATAACCTGTGTGTGGTCCTGTCAGGCTGTACTGCTCAATACACAACTAACACAGTAACAGGTTGCTGGGTGAATGAAAAATGTAAAGACAAACTTAATGACAGAAAAACGCCTACCAGCACCTCTAAAGTTCACTAGTTAACACATTATATCTAATTTGCCTAATCCTTAACAAAACCACAATTAAAAAAACAACAAGATGTGGTTTTATGGATGGTAGCTATGAGATAGCTCTGCACATAACCCCACATAACAGACAAACATGAAAGTGTACTGATCTTCCCATCTAACTCTCGGCAAAAAAGCATATTTCCCAAAACGTCAAACTATTGCTTTAACATGTTACAGTTAGTGTTTTAGCATGTTACAAGCTAATTTTACCACTAGTATGTGAATGTGCTATTAATAACACAAGGCTGTTACCATGTGTATAGACAGCACTATGAACAAGTATTCAGTCATTACTGTTTGATCTATGCTGTCATGATCTGGACAAGTAGAAAACAAAGAAACTACTATAGCTTCTAAAACATCACACTGGTTTTACATAAGATAGATTTGCTGCCGTTTCCCTCACCACATGGCATTGTATCAATTAAACTGAACATGCTGTCAGCTGATTGAAGGTATCTATATTGGACTGAATTGAGATTGGAGCTAGTGGAACTGCTTTGCCTGCCAACATGAATGTTGCTATGAACCATTATGTACTGTGCTATTAAATAAATGTGTATGTGAGAAATTCCTACCAAATCCACATTGCTAATGATTCATGCACGCAAGGCAAAGAGCACACAGTAGTACTTACCGTAACTTGACGTTCTGACCGGTGTAAGACTCGTAGGGTTTCTCCACATGTGTGAACTCAAAGTCAAACGTCTGTGACTGTGTGAGCTCCCCTGGCCGAGCCAAGTCTTTCACAAGAGACACAAACTCATGGTGGTTCCCTCTGTCATAGTACAGCTCTGGAAAACAAATACTGACAGCATTAGACAGCCCTTGTGCCCCTCATTGAAAGTGCTTCTTCTTTTTTCATTTGGAAACAAATGGTGGTGAACAGAAAAAGGGGAAGGGGTGGGGGAGCAGCCGTAATGAAAAATATCAAGATGCATTTATGCTTTAAGGATCCAGAAAGGACAAAGTCAGAGGAACTTCCTACTCTTCGGAGTCATCTTAACTAGGCAGAGTGCAGTATGTACCTTTGACAGAATGCAAACAATCTGTAGCTGGACTGAATGAGGGGTTATTTTTTCCCTAAACAAGCGGGCCCTGTTTTTACACAACTCCAACATGACTAAAACTTCAACATGTAAAGCTGATCTTGTCTCTAAGTTGTGGAGCTAATTTTAACTTCTTAATGTACTATTTGGTAATTTCATTTGTAACATTTATTCATATTTTAAAAACTCATAATATGTTTTGTATGTAAAATTATAATTTGCATTAGTCAGAAAAAGTAGTGAAGTAAAAAACATATATATATCCCAAATATCAAATATTAAGATAACGTAAATACTCTGGCAAAGTACAAGTGCCTTAAAATTGAACTTAAATACAGTGATTCAGTAATTGTATTAGTTTTTGTGGGAATTATCCAGCAATAGTCAAGATCCGTTAGCTAAAAGTGCAACAGCAACTCTTATTTGCAACCTGCTGTTAACTTCATCGCGTGTAACGTCCCCTCTGGACTTTTATCCTCAAACTACTTGTTGGTCTGAAGTTCTAATGTGACAGAACGGCTCAGCGTTTGAAAGCGGAAGGTTCAAAGGTCAAAGAAACAGCGGGCCAATGGCAGATGAGTCAGCTGACGTTAGCCTGCACGCGCATCTGTCACGAGACCCGACCCTTCAAACTGACACTTGTTACAGTCTAGTGAAGTTTAACCGGTTCTCTCGGTACTTGTGGGGATAAATGTGATGACCTCCGGGCTGTGGGGGTTCAGCAGCTGTAGCTAGCTCCCTAACATCTCCTGCCAGACTTTGGCCACTTCTCGGCGGGCTCGGTGCGGCAGGCCCCACCACCGCTCACCTATCTGCCCGATGAACTCCACCTTGATCCCGTTGTGCTCCAGCCTCTTCCCCGGGTACTTGAGCGTGACGTTGACTTTACCGGACACCGTCTCTCCGTCGTAGAAGAGGAAATACTTGTCCTTCCTGCCGTCTTCGCTTTTGTGCTCTGCTTTCTTCCTCGTCTCGGCGTCATTCAGGACTATGTCAATGTCCGCACTTTGACCGAACCCGAAGAAGCTCATGGCTGCCGGTCAGTGTGAGGCTGTGTGGCCGGGTCCTGGTGAGAAAGACGGCCCCTGCTCCAGAGTCCAGCTCGCACTAGTTTCTCTCCGCTCGGTCCGCCGTGAGACGTTTCAGAGCCAGCAGCTTCCCGGATTATTGAACGCTTCGACTTACTACCGGGGGGACTGCGCATGCGCTCATAGTCACATGACAGTCATTTTCATGGAGTTTCACATTATGGTTTGAAAAAGGACACTCACACAAGCACGGTAGTTTGAATCATGCGAAATTATGTTGGACCATTTCAAAGCTAAGTCCTCTAAAGTTGTTCTTTGCTCTTCTTCTATTTTGAATTGGTCTAGATTTTAAAGGGAGGTTCCTCCGGCTACTTTCACAATTATTTTGACATTAACACCAGAGCCAGTGTAGCAAACTTAATCCTTCATAGATTTAGGTCCAAGATATGTAACAATAAACTACCTCCTTTCATTAAGGAGGAACCAAATCCTCCTGCATTGAAAGCAAAGCCTAAACCATGGCACCTAGTCTTCATGAACAGAATGTGGATATCAAAATATGTTTTTATAATCTACCTTCTACTTGATTGATGTTTACATCCTGAACTGTTGTCTTTTGTAAAATTAGCACCTTTCTGTCTCTGATACTTTCAATCTTATCTGCATTCCAGTTCTGTATCTCTTATTTTCTATTATGTCAGGCGAATGAAAAAAAAAAAAGTAAAAATAAAGTCCAGAATTTCATACTTTTCTTCCTGAGAAAATGATGATGAAAACACTTCAGTTAGACTCATTTTGGTGTGTGGAATTGTCAAAGTAACAATAAATGCATCTGTGTACAAATATTAACAGTTATAGTCAATGTATTGTTTTCCCTTTGCTTCCACTTTAGCTGCAGCTTTCACTCATAGTCTCACAGTGGGTAATAAATGGGAGACATTTTGGATGCACGTCTGTGGTAGCAGTGCTGGACCACTAGAGGGCAGAGTTAAATAACAGCAGGAGTCAGATCCACCCCAGTGTCCTCCTCAGGTCAGCTTCAGTTAAGAAGATTTTTGTGTTCCTGATATTTTGTGCCATTATTCAGTATTTTAACATGTCCGTGCCAAAATAAATCCTCCCCCATATTATAAGCATGGTATTTTTCTATTTTTGTATTTTTTACCCCAGATTTTATTAGAAAAGCTTCTGAGGCTTTAAAAAGGTTTCCGCTGACATCCAGTGCAGTGTTGGCATTTTATACAACAGTGACTGGTCAATAACACATTCTTAATAAAAAAAGCAAATATTATTCAGATATGTCAGTAAGCTGTCAGTCAAGAAACTGACACATATATGACAGCAATTTTATGAAACATTAGCTGGAAAGAACAAACAGTTCCAAATGATATATGTGTTTTGTGTGCATTTGTGTGTCTGCTGTGTGTGTATGTGTGTGAGGGAGAGAGACTCATTACGAGGCTCCTCTGGGAACAGATTCTTTTAACTGTGTAATTAGTTCTGGTGACTTATGAAAAAATATCATAGTGATCCTTCTTTTGTGAATAGTTTTATGATCAGACTTGACAACATTTAAACGACTCCCCTGAGGCCTTAACGCTGCATGAACTGAGTAGTAACAAGGTCCTTTATAACAATGGCTCACTTTGAAGACTGTAATGAAAAAGTACAATTGTCCCTCAACAGCCTGCTGGGACATCTGAGTGTCATATGATGAAATTCTACAACTCCTTCTCACGTTTGCACAAATGTCTTCAAACTTTTAACGAGCAGAGCCCTTCTAGCTGTCCTGAAATGGCTGAAACCAATTATTTATGTACGGTTGAGAGCGGTGGGTGCAGCTGTTGCTCCGCTCTGATATAGACAAATATCTTGTCAATGTGTCAGTTCATCACATCATCCTGTGATATTTTCAAAATAGGCTACATCCCTCTGTCAAGTTTGATATTCTCCATCTGCCCACACTTCTGTTCTGCTCTCTGTTCTGTCTGCATTTATCCACTGCAGCAAAAATAAAGAGAAAAAACAGAATGTATCTGTAATGTCTGTTGATATTAGAAATAGAGTGAAAAATCAGATGTTGTAGATTTTACAGTTTACAATCTCATTTATCAGATGCTTTTATCCAAAGTGACATACATTCACATGCTGATGGAACAGGCATCAGGGGCAGTTTGGGGTTCAATATCTTGCCCAGGGCACATAGTCTGCAGGAGCCAGGGATCGAGCCACCACCCTTCCAACTGGGGGACAACTGCTCTACCTCCTGAGCTACAGACACCCACGTTGTAGAGGTTCATTACTACTCAAAATTGCACCTTGCAAGTCCTTAAAAAGACCATCCTGTATCAAAATGAACAGTTTCAGTCCCATGATGTAATGTCAGTAAAATAAGTGAAACTCCCTGTAAGTTTCTAGAATATCTTGAGCAGGAAACAGTTCAACAATTTTAGTGTCAGAATAAATTAACCCAAGTCAAATTTCATGTAGGACATGGTGATGTTTTTAGAAGTAATCTGTAACACATTTATTTGCTTTCATTTAATACTATATTTAATTATTATAGCACTGAAATATTTTACTTTGAAAACAAGCATTTTAAAATCTGGATTATCTGATTTGAATTTCCATTTTTTCAAATTTCCTGGAGGTCATTTCAAGTGGTGCAGTTTCAAAACAATTATTTTAAGTGTGTTTTAGGGTTCACAAAATTAGAAAATGTGTGCCTTGGTGACCTGACATTAAAGTGGCAGCAAGGAAACACAGCATCCCAGCTTCAAGTCTTTAATCCTAAACCCTCTCCCTGCTCATTACCTATCATTTCTAATAAAGTCATTAATGGATAAAGCACAGAAAGAAAAAAAAATGTGTCCAGTGACAAAAAGAATATTCATGCGACTTAAATTCAGCTGGTGAAAATGTGATATAAAATTCAAGTCAAATCAAATTGGATTTGTTAAAATTCTAAATTAAGTTGAACATCAACAAGTCCAATCAGCTGAGGCTTAATAGAACTGATCAGGTTCTGTTAATCAGCATTTAGTTTGACTAAAATACGTAATAAGTATTCCTGGTAGCCCCCAGATATTGAATTTAGGCTCGTGAATTCCTCCAATCCAATACAATTTGAGCAGTGTTTACTGGAATTTATGTAAACTAGTAATAAAGTATAGTTTTTCAAAATATGTGACACCTCAACCCACCGACCTCCAGGAAACCCTCATGTCAATTTTCAAATGTATGAACAAAAAAATGTATGTTTAAATTCAAATTTCTTACCAAAATAATTTGTGTGTGTTCAACAAACATGATGAAAACATTTCCTTCCTCATAAACATCTGAAAGCTGATTTAATACAAAAAATGTTTACATTGTTGACCATGTTCCATGTTTGCTGGCATGCGATCTTTCCCTTCACTGCCTTTGCTTGGTGCATTGTTCGGCTTCTTTGCATGTTACTACCACCAACTGTCCATCAGAGGAACAGTGGAAAACCTTCAGCAGGAATTCTCTTTGTGTACAATACAAACAAAACAGGAAGCCAGTCTTAAAACATATCGTGTCTTGCTTGTAACAAACCACGTAAGACCCTGGAATGTTGAAATTACATTATGAAACAGATAGGAATTAACTCTATATATATCTAAGTTACGGGCAGTACGAACCAGCACAACCAACCCCGTACCTGACTGTCTGTACTGAATAACCTCCAGAGGAGGACCATGCAGCTGCAATGAGTCAGCCTCCAAAACCTTGTGGTCTGCTCAGCAACTAAAAAACTGTCTTAAATGTTTGAAAATGAGATGATTCGTCAGGTTTAGTCAGTAAGGTGGTGATTCATCCCACGTTGAACCAAATAGGTGACCCAAGCTTTAATAGATTTTTCTGGGAATTAAATAAAAGTGTCCATTGGCTCTGCTGCAAACTACAATATATTATCCCTGCTGAGCTCATTGATTATAATGCTCTTTATACAGGAAGTTGCTGCCAGTTGGCACAGTAACCAGAGAGGAACAAGAAAGCTGTTTTCAGTGTAGAAAGTGGAAATGGCTTAACTCCCACTAATAGATTATGGCTTTAGATCAACAAAGATGCTGTCAGTGGGATATTTGATGGACTTTCATTCTGAATAGGATTTCTGTGAACAGCAGGAGACTCTGGAGTAGTCTAGGAGGATTGGGAGTAGCAGAGGAATTATGAAATGACAAGACTGGTTGTGCAGATGCAGAATCCTCACTTCACACACACACACACACACACACACACACACAGAGAGAGAGAGAGAAGAAAAAAAACAGACACAAATGTGTCCAGTAATATTAGAAGTGAGTTTTATTAATCACAAATAGAGTGGTTCTAAAATGAACAAAAAACAGACCCAGCAGGCCCCAAATGGACATTCTACTGTACTTGAGTTTGGTTCAGAGAATCATGTTTTCTTACATGATGTACCAGTCCTCAGTCAATAACAGTTTAATAGCGCTGGATCAGTGGAGTACTGCTATCCTTGAGTTGAAAGACCATGGTGAGTTAGCTTGGCTTAACTTTCCCCAAACACGGAACACACACTGGGAACCATCTCTCACTGTGGTGTGAGTGATGTAAATAACCTCTCACTGTGATGTTAATATAATCTCTATCACCACTGCCTTACAACATCCAACCAGATTACAGACAGACTCTTTCTATGGACTAAATGTAGGCCTACATATAGCTGCTTTACATGAATTCCTGTTTGGTGTTTGTATGAACTCTGCTTTATAAAACGTTCATACTGCCTGAATAATTAGAACTCCACTACAGCTGCAACTCTTGTCGACTCTTGGTTTGAACACTGTGTTCATTTCTGAAAGCAGTGGAGCAGTGGTGGGTTTCAAAATCAAATTCCCCCAGCTGTCAGTGTTACAAATCAAAAACATACCTCAGTTAGCCAGGACAATGTGTCTTTTTAAACATGTTATAAACCACAGCTCATATAGAAACATCCCTGCTTTGGGTATCCATCTTTTTCTTTTGCCTAATAGTGCTATGTGTCTTTACCAAAAATAATTCCCACTATATTTAGGCACTAATATATTTCTATTTCTACTTCAACATGTCTACACCTTCAAATCTATGAAAAAAGCTATTTACAAATTTGCAGATATGTATGTAAAGACGGGCTGTGGAAATTTGCTGTGATATCATTCCTCTCAAACGCCGTGCTTGTGGTTAAATGAATGTAAAACTCCACCAGAAATGTACAAGTGGGAGTGAGCATGGCTGCAGAGAAACTGGACAACTTTAAAGGCAGAAGGCACTTAAGAGGAATGAAATTTGTACAAATGAAAAGGGGAAATGTATGAATCTGTGTACTGTGTGACTTGTATCTCACTCTATAATGCATCTGTAACAGAATTCTTTTGTGAACATAACTGGGAATAGTACACTTAGAAACACTGTCTCTTGGTTCCTTAATGTGACATGTTAACCTGGAAAACGACTGAGCAGTGTTGACAACTTCCTATGTTCAAATGTTGGGCAGATCGTCTCTACCATGACTGATATTCAGGCAACATTTTACCACACTAACATGATCATTCATAACAGCTGATCAAGAGATGCCTGTTGAATATGATCACATGAACACTGATACTTAGTTTATGTTAGCGTGATTGTTTTATCTGGTTAGAGCTCAAAAAGATGACGAGAAAGAGCCAAAAATAATAGAACTTGGAACCAGTGGGCTGTTTGTTCTGAACACCTTTTTAAAACTGGCACAAGGATTAGATCATGCTGCTGTTAGGAAACTCTTGTTCATGTGTTATGAATGATATGATAAAATGTTCTCTTTTTTCAGAATTACAAATGGAAAGAGTTTCATATCGCCTCAAATAGGACATTTTTTTCTTTTACATTTTGCACCACTTTACATAATCTTGAGAGAGAAAAAAACAACACATATCTATATACAATCAGTACAACTGTTAACCCTCCAGACCCCAGCTGTATGCTACTGTAACACTGAAGTGACGGGCCAGTTCTGTGTGCCTTCAGCTTTGCTGAGAGGAATGAGTACAACATGAGCTTCAGTCAAATCTAAAAGGATTTTTCTTTCCAACTAAAACATTTAGTCATAACTAAAGGTTAAAAATGTTAGATGAGCTCTACTCTCTAATTAGCACAAGTATTAGCAAAAAGAGTTTGTAAACAGACTAGACGAATATGAACCAGGATCCATGTCAAAGACCAGGAGATGTGATTAATGTGGTTTACCTGAATGTATTAATCTGTGCGTGGACTATAGAGGTGGGACATTTTCACTGATGCACTTCAGTAATTGTAGCTTAAAAATATGTGACTCAGTAGTTCAAATAACAAAGTCCTGATAACAGGTTTTAACTATCACTCACTTTGTTCTCTGTATCAGGTCATTTTGAATTAAAATAGAGGCTTTTACACAGTAAAATGTCAAAGTACTAAAGTATTACAACTTTTCATTTCACATAGATTTTCCTCTAGTTTTGTTTGGGTCTGGAGGGTTAACCTACAAACCCTGTCTTATTATTATTATGATTATTAGCATTATTATATTGTCATACTGAACGTATGTATAACAGCAAACTCTATCCTGGACAGTAAATTCAATATATACAAGATTAACAGCAAGCATGGAAGGACACTTAAAATCAAGAAAATGCAGCACTGATTGTGTACAGTGTTTCACAGCATTTGACTGGCACTCTTAAAAGCCTCATACAAAGACTATCTACAAACATTAACATTGAAGTCACTCACAACAGAAACTGGGCATTCCCAGAGGAGAAATTAAATATGTAAGACCGCTGATCAAGAACCACATCTTGATATGCTAACACAAGCCATTTTTCATTTGTCTTTCTTTCTTTCCGATTTAAAAGGTGTAAATGCTTACAGCTTGATGCCAAGTGGTTAAAGTGTTACATATTCTTATCCACAACCAAATAAAAAAAAAAAAACATGTTAGTATTTTACAAATATTTAAAAAAGTAAACCTTTATCTATAGGCATTTTAAAATATATTCCATCAAAAATAGTCTGACAAATTTCAACAGTAGAAAAGAAATGTTATACAAATGACAAAAAGTTTGAAGCTAAACGTTTATAGTAGAAAGGTGTCATGATAGATTGACTTTGGAGGGAAGCGACTCCTCCTTTTCTACCTGCAGAACAAAGAAATGTTTTATTTCCTCCACCTCGATCGGTGTTTGAAACCATGCATTAACTGTAAAGTAAAAACTCATAATTTAGCAAAAGAATTCAGTTGGTGGTGATAAAAACTGACAAATCAATCTCAGTCCCTACATGTGTAATAGTTGAACATATTGTCGTCCTGTGGAATCTGGTCACCTTTGGCAAACTTGAGTAGTTGGATTTCAGTCATGCTGAGAGCTCAGAGCATGAACTGTGGCAGCTCCGTGATCAGACAGCGTGGAGTGTAGTCTCACATGTCATGTCTTTCACTCAGCACAATGCCCTTCATCATCCTCTCCCTTTTCAGATCATAAATGATGACTTGTGTCGGAAATCCCCCTGCGGAGAACATACAGCACAAACAGGAGTTTAAGAATTCAGCATATTGCAGAAATGGTTCCATAGTCATACAGATACCTTTCTTCAACACTATATGTGTTTGTGTGGTGTGAAATTTTACTTTCTCTAACAATTGAAATCAGAAACAGTTTACTGCTATTGAAAATGAATTAGTTTATTTTTTTGTATTTTATACACAATCTATGCACTAGATTAGGTGAGGCGCACCAGGGGCCAGGTTTAGAAACCTTGGAGTAGATTTACCACTAAAACTATATGTATGCACAGAAGAGTGAAACATCTACATTTTTTTCATCAGACTGATAAAGTGTGTGAATGCACGGTTCTGTTTTGTAAAGTTCAATCATTGTGGAACAGGGTACATGAGTACAAGCCTCAGTTCCACTCCCACAAGAAGACATGTCCTTAATCGGCTGTTCGCCTATCAGTACACACATTAATCACATCACATTCATTCATCACATGTACCTGTAAACCATCATTGGCAGTTAACAGGTACATTGCTTTTAGATGTTAAGAAAGATAATCAAGGACATGCTGATTGGACTCTCCTGAACTATATTCTATTTTAATAGCATCGTTTGCAAATTCTACAGTCTTCTGGATCAAACTGCTATCAACGAACCTCATCCTCTGTCCTGACGTAGTCCACTCCATCTCCTTTAGCTGGAACCTTGTAACTAAAAGACACAGAGCACATTATGGTTTCATGGATGACAGGTTGGAGTAGTGCTGGTTAGAGAGCAATACATGTATTTGTTGATTGTGTGAATGGGACGATGTTTTGATGTCTTACTTGTTCCCCGTCTGTTTTTGGCCGGAGAAGAAGCCTCGCTTATACGCACAACAGATCCCCACTGTTATACATAAGAGCACTATGACCACCACCAGCACTCCCAGTACAATCCCAACAACGTCGATATCATCTGCGGAGTTCAAGTAAGGAGGTAGAAATTAAATACTGACATTTGGTTGGTCTTAAAAGACAGGATGACGCATAGGAGAATGACAGGATGACACAGTGGAGTACAGTCTTCAAAATTTCCTTAAAAGTGGGGTGAGTCATTCTGAAGGAAGATTACTGATATTTGAACTCCCAAGCGACACCCCTCCCTTCAGTGCTCCTTTGGAAGCTACGCCCCCCAAATTCATGGATACACAAAGGACGAGATGGTTTCCCAGAGCCAGCACACCAGCTCCAAGCAGCCATACTCACAACTCTCCTCTTCATGTTTTTCAGGTTCTCTATATGTTTGTTTGTTTCCCATTTACAGAACAAGGGCTGTCCCCGTTGTGGGACTAATAAAGGAATATCTTATCTTAAACACCAGCACTTTTTTCAGTGCACACAAAGTGAACAGCTTGCTGAATTTGAAAGTGTATTTCTTTGGGTAAGGTGTATTCAGCCCTGTTGATCCACTTCATCGCCACATAGGAAGATTTGTATCAGCGACACACTTACAGACTTCCATCTGCTGCGCTGGACACTCAGCGTATCCTGCTTCGTTCTTTGCTCGGCAAAAGTACTCGCCTGCGTCTTCTTTTCTGACAGCGATGAACTTCTGCATAAGAGAAATCACAAACATAAATCTGATTAATGCAAAGCCGTAATCCAACACTCATACTGTTAATGCTTGTTTAGCCAATAGTTGTTTATAGAAGGTTTTAGAAGTTGGATTATGATCAATTATATTCTGATTTGTATATATTGTTCTTTACAATAAATTAAGTCAATATAAAGTCACAAAGGCAGGATGTAGGTGCAGTCAGCAAAGAGAGAAATAACACTTCTGACAGTTACAGTGAGTAGAGGAGGAGTGACATTCACACCACATTTACAGTCTTTTTGATAACTGACAAAATGTCATTACCATGTCAGGGGATGTTAAATATGAAAATTGAACAGAATTGAACTGACTGCTGTCTGTTTCTGATAAAAGACTGAACAAATGAAGCAACTCAGTGGTCAGAGGTGCTCTTTGCTGATATCAGATTAAATCCTCTGGGATTCAGTGACAGGAGAGAGCTTATGGTGCGATATCACATTAGTCTTTCAACTACATAAGACTGTGGGTAGTCTGCTGCTCTGTGTTTTACTCACAGCACTCACTGTTATGTCTTAGCAGAAATGTACAAAAAAAAAAAGAAAAGATAGATGTATGGAGAAAATTAGGGCTAAAGTAAGGTTTAAAACGTGATTTCTAAACCTTTTAAAGGAATAAATGGATTTATCAGTGTTGTTATTTTGTTTTTAACAATATCTTTGTATTGAAGGTTTCATCTTTGCTTTCTTTTCTACCTCCTTTTTATGTGTGTATATATGAAAGTTTATCTTTTTTATATGTTAAAAAAAAATAATAAAAAATTATATATATATATATATATTTATTGTATACTTATTGTAAAGCAGCACAAATAATAAATGTAGAATACAAATCTGAAATTTGTGGCCTCTTCCTCTCATGTTCATACAACAAAAAAATATATTAAGGAAAAACAAGAGATTCCAAGATGTTTCCAAAAATGATGAAGCCAAAATATCTAATCTAACACAAAATTATAATAAAAAAATAATAAACTCTTTACATTGGTTGATTATTTCCTTACATGGGTGTAGCAGAGGGGAATGATAACCGTGTTTCTGTGAACGGTCTAAAAATAACAGTCAAAACTAGACAGGTACGATAGAAAAACCTCTTTAGTTTAGCTATGATTGTAGACTTCAATCATTTGTTCCACAGAGGTTACAACACTTGCACTAGAGTTTCACATAAAGACAAATACTGTAGTATGCTTTGGTGTGTCACATCTTAGAGGCCAGCATGAAGGTTGACAGGAGGGTGTTTGAGGCGAGCCACTGAGCACATCGAGCCGTGCTGGAAAGCAAGTGAGAATTGAGGAATGTGCAAACGAGGACAGCAGATTCCCCTCGTGGCTCAAACCCTCTCGCACCCTCAACTGTCTCCCCAAAATATCTGCCCCCACCCCTGGGCGTCAGGCCACCGTCCCTGCTGCCCCACCCTCGCTGCTCATGCGTGTCCTTGTCCAAACACATGCGCACACATACTAACCAGAGTTCCTGTTTCTACGTTGAGCGTGTATGAGGAGTTGAAGAACTTGAGGCTGAACTTTGGGTCGTCGGGCATCTCCTCTCTGTTCTTGAACCACTGGTACTGAGATCTGGGGAAGCCCTCCTCCTCCACACAGCTCAGCTCAGCTGACTTCCCAAAAGGCACTGATTTTGGGACACTGCATTTTGGCACCACCGGCTTTACTGTGGTGACATAGAACATATGGTCACAGTCTTCATGGGGAGATTTACCTCAGATGAGTTTTTATGTTCTGCGAGTAGCAGAGTGAGAAACAACCTGACACATTCTTTCATGATGCTGCTGGTTTCTATGATTGACTTTGATGCTTCAATGTCACCCTGGTTCACTGGACTGACAGGATGGTACACGATTTTTGGCCTGTGCCAAAAAACGCCACCAAAACATGCAGCGCTTGCTTTCTTTAGCACGGCAATTCAGAGCAGATGCAGTTTCAGAGGTTTCCTCTTATAGCCCAGAACACGCCTTTGCAGCTGGGCAGGTCTGGTCATAACACATCCTCGCATGTATGCCAAAGGGTTGGTGCGACCTACAACACGGTTTCATCTTACAGCATCTAAAGTGTGAATCACTAAGCAAGGTCTCTCTTAAGGACACAATAATGGCTCGAAACTTCATCATATTTTCATATCTTTGACTCTACATGCAATACAGACTTGCACATACAACACAAAGATTAATCCATGATGCAGGTAAGTCAGAGTACCTCTTACAACGAGGTCAATCACAATCTCATCAAATGACTTCTGGTCATCAGCAGCGGTGACCTCACAACGATATTTTGCTGTGTCTGATCTTGTGGCGTTGGTTATCAGTAGTGTGGCAGGTTCTCTGATCACCGCTCTGTTCTCCAGGTCTCCTGTTGGAAGAAAAACATGTTCTCAGTGACAAATGCATGAACTCTGAACAACAGAGGAGATGGTCATTAGATTTGTTTGTGTCTATTATACATTACCTGAGATCTTCTTGTCAAAGTACACATAACTTGGTCCTTCATTTGTTATCTTTTTCCATTCAATTCTTGGGTTGGTAGTAGAAATGGACTCAATCAAACACGATAACTCAATTTCTGCAGAACAGAGGAAAAAAGGAGTAATATGACTGATGTGAAAAAGACAAATCGTTTCTGCACTTTCTGTGCGGGTATTTGTTCATTAGCTCTTACTGTCAAACTCATCGGTCCACGGCGAGTCGTTATTTGTTTTCAGGACCACTGCTAACGCACTGAAGTAGCCTGCAAAACATGAGAGAAGAGGCAATGCAACATGAGACTCTCCAGAGCATGAATTTTCATGATACAGTGATGATCTCATGCTACATGCACAATACCAGCTGACATCCACTGATGTGCAGAGCTTTTTTTAACACTCTCCTTGGGGATGTTTGTAACACGTTCACTCAACTTAAATTTCACAAACACAATACAAGTGAGGATGAATGTGAATCCCACATCAGTTTGATGAGCTTAACATTGTGGTGCTCTTTGGCCATGCTCTGTTACCGTCCATCTTCCATTTTTAGTTGTGTTGGTCAAGCCATTGTGTGTGTCTGTGCTGAGGGTGGGGGTGATGTTTCTATGCACAGTGGATAATTGCGCAGGGAGGCATGTGCCCTTTTCAGGGCAAGCTCACCATGCCAGTAGTTCAACTGCCTGCTGAGCCCCCCCCCCTTCTCTCTCTCTGAGCCTGATGCTGTTGCCCATGTGGGACTAATGGTGCAAAAGCACCCTGCATAGATCTGTGTTGGTATGTGGTAGAGGGCTGGGGCCTTGGGAGGGGGCACTGCTGAGTCATCCTCACCGCCTATGGTCCACAAACAAATCCACACAAAGTCACTTCCACATGAATGTTAACTGAGGAACACGCTCGTGAACACTTCCAGAGACATAAAGGGATGGTTTGGATCTTGGATGCAGGGTCACTTGCGCAGACTGTACAGTCACTGAAAATCTATGGAATGCCTAATCTCTGTTTGTGCAACCTCTATGGCTGCATCTGGCTTACTCGAGTCTCAGGTCATCTTTGTGGCCCACTGAAATGGATTATGACATCAAGGTGACCTGGATTATGCTAAAATGGCACATAATTGTAGTGTAACATGTTTTCAGTAGGCCCCACAACCTAGCTGAAGCGACTTTTAATATTTCTTGTTGGAAAGTCGATCCAAGGAGACAAAGAAACAACCACAAAAAGATTTAAACTGACCACAGAGATGAGCTACAAAGGGACAGAGAATGGACCCTGAATGGTGCACACAGTATATAGGTATGTACAGTATGATGCTAATTAGTGGTGGAAATGGTCATGAGCCTCTCATTCAAAAAACTGCTCAAATAGGGATAATCTGACCTCCACCAACTGTCATCTGGACACACAGCAGTGTCTAGAGTCACCTGCTAAAGCAGACAGGGTAAGCTGATTAGCCCACGGTCTTTCTGGAGATCATGACAAGACGACAGCTTGTTTTCAGCCACTGCTGACGGTAATAACAGTGCATGGAGGTCAAAAGTAGGTCACACCTACATTGGACAACAAAAGATCTACTCTTAGGAAGTTGCTTTTTATTTGTTGGTGACAAGTAGTAAGTACGAATTCACTAGAAAATATGGTTTCAACCAGCCCTTGACACAAGACTTCTTCTCTTTGCTTTATATATAGCTGATCCTGACCTCCCAGTGGAGGGAAGAAAAAAAAAAGTTCTCTACATTAATCAAAATAATTGTAGTATCATTTGAAGCTTCTTGTAGGGAAATATAACTCAACAATACAACAGTAGAGGACAACAATTAAACTTCATTAGTTTGGATGGCTAATGTAAATTTCAATAAAGATGTGTTTTGGCTTCATATCTCCAGAAGTAATTTATTCCATACTGTGCTACAGCAGCAAAGACAACAAAGTTTGGTCCCAGGTGTAATAGGTTTAGCTCTACAGCGCTAAATAAAAAAGTTTTTGACAACCTAAAAAGCAGTGTTTTCGAGCTGAGAACTTGAACAAAAGAATAGCAAAGGAGTAAGGATGAGAATCTGCTCTTTTTTCAGAAATGTGACAGTCAAAACATCACCAATCCAGTCACAGCCTGTCACCTATTTAGCTTCCTCTCCACAGTGCTATATGCAGAAAGGCACACACAGTCCTGGCAGAATTAAAAGGTGTGTGCAGAGGAGAAAAGCCTTTCAACTCTCAGTATTTCTGTAACTACGCTCTTGTACAAATGTAAGTCGTCTTCTGATGGCAAGTGACTGAAGGCTTTTCTTTACACTGAAAGGTAGAAATATGACTGAATCCATGTTGACATAATGGTGCAGATACCTGCTCTTCAGTGAAAATCACTTTCAGCTAACTTCATCCATTCATGTACTTCCTGAAATCCGTTATTTTTACTGCTTCTGACAAAAGCTTGTGTATGTGAGGCATGTCAGTGCTTACTTGTGGGTTTAAGTTTCAAATGTACTGCATGTACTGTGTAACTTAATACCAAATTTAACTAGGCCAAGTATGCTAAGACTCCAAAATACCAGAATATGCCACGATGAAATAGAATCCAAAGTTGACAATAAATTATTCCAGCTGATTAAATTCATACTATTACTTTCCATTAAATGCAGAACTCAGTTTCAACTCTGGCCTGACTGGAGTTTACCGCGTCCCTGTGCTCCTCCTTAATTCGGAGAGTATTAGTGCAGATTAGGTGCCAAAGTGAGCTTGACGTAGAGATAAAAAGCTTGAGAGGTCTGCATGGAAACAGCTGTCCAGGAAAACCCCCGCTCAAAAACACTGGCACTGAAGTTCATCTAAACTTTAACTAAAGCAAGTAAACAGGGGGAACAAATCAGTTGTGACTTCTGCCTGAAATAATAAAGTCAATTATTGTTGTGTATTACAGAAAAAAGTCAGAGATCTGTCTGTAGAAAAAAATCAATGACCCTTCTCCTCTCCAGAAGAGAGAACACTTGTTTTCAAGCTTTTAAACAGCTTTCAAATCTCATCAATTAAGTATGAGTATTTTAAAAATGTCCATTTTTGAGAACTATCCCCCTCTTTGACTGACCTCTGATTTGCAGGCAGTGAAAAAGCAGCATTTTAAATTACACTGAAGAAACCATACGGTTCATAACTAACATGCAGCCTTAAGGAATTTGTAGAGTGGACAACATAAAATCAGTTAACTGATTAGTCCACCAACAAGAAATTAATCAATATCTTTTTGATAATCGATTAATTGTTTGAGTAATTTTTCAAGCTATTTGATTTCTCTGTGATATGACAATATGCTGACAGCATAGAGGTAGATGTAGGTGTGAGTAAGAGTGCGTCACTGGTGGATGACCATTTTTGTTTCTATTTGTTACACTATTCTACAATAATAAATGTTGGTCAGGCAAAGCTGAAAATTCTTGGGACATTGTGACAGGCATTTTCATAATTTTATGTCATTTTATAGACAAGGCAATTTATCGTTGAGCCAAGAAAATAACCTGCAGGTTAATAGATTAATTAAAATGACTTAATCGTCAGTCTTTTGGGCAGGCGTGCTGAAGTCCTTTACAGGCACAAAGTAAGAAACGGATGAATAATGGAAGCGAGTGTATTGTAAAAAGTCTTGCAATGTGTAGCTCCTTCAGACTGTGTGCTTTGTCATGACCCTTGATAGGATGACATTTTTTCCCTGTTATGTTTTTTTACTTTTGCTTCTAGAATGTAGCTACAAACATAAAGAAAGGTGCAACTTTGGGCAGGAATTAAATGACTCCCCTCTTAAATATTTGAGCAATCAATTAAACAACTGCTTCCTTCTGGGTATCATTTCAGCAAAGGTCGCATCTTTTTCCAACTGGGCAACGGGAAGAAACAGCTGGACTGTTCAGTAAAGCGTCTGTGCTCGATGAGAGCTCAGGAAGTGCTGACTGTGTGTTATGAGAGCGGTGTTTTCCATCTCTCCTCCAGTCTGTCTGACACATCCGTCCCTGATCATGTCATACCCATCCTGTCTGGGTTCTTGTCTCCTTGAATAGCCTCGTACTAATGGAGCCAATGATATCTAGATATTACTTAATTTTTGTGCGCGTGGTCATTGTGAAAGTGGGACACAACTCTCTGACACACTGGAGCCAAGAAGTACATGATTGAGGAAGACGTGTGTGATGTGAATTATTAGCTTTTAGAACCATGCAGGTGCTCAGTGACCTACATATGCCATGCATTTCATTTCTCTGTTTCCCTTCTCTCTATTTTTTCCTTCTTGGTTGGACACAGCTGTGTGAGATCTGGCAATCTGCAAATCTCCATCATAGTTTTTTTTTTTTTTTTAATCTTCCTTGCCGCCCCCATGATGGGTGCAGGGTTTTCTCTGTAATCTTAGTGTAATGCCCTCATAAACCCCCCAGGTTTTACATCACTGAATAATACAATAGGCACAGAGGAGCTGGGTATTTCCTGATGCTTGTACTGTGTAATGAATCCCTCCTTTTTTCTGTTGTTCCCCCTGGGAGATCGCGCTTGTTTCCTGTGCTGCTGCCTGGTGAATCCAGAGAGGTGAGGCCGGTATCATAAATAGAAAGGTTCAATTAAGCAACATAGTAATATTCCCCATGGAACACCTCCGCCTCGTGCCTGTGGAGATTATTCCCACGCCCCTCTGGAAGCTCAGACATCAAAGTACATACACCCAGTTTCACTTACGATCAACCAGTTGCTATTTGGAAACTCTTCACGTATTTGTGTGCTGCTTGAGTTGCATGGAGCCAAGAGTCTGGCTTTCTGTCAGTAAAAGAGCTGATGGTATGACAAACCGTGAGGCTATTTATATTCTTTAATTATAATTTTATTCATTGTTCTATTTATTCTGAATTGTTGGGTTTAATTAATTCCTGAAAGAGGAGTAATGTCTGTTCAATAATTGCAGACTGATTAATACATTCTGGTCCAACAGAAATAACTGGCCATCTCAATCAAACACTCTCCTGCTACCTGACCAGCCACCCATATCAACCTGACATCTCCAAGGCCATGTCCTTGAAATGATATATTTTTTAAGGGTTTATAAAAATGACAACATGAGAATATACTGTTTGTGTCACGCATTTCTGTGCTACATTTAGAACATCCCACCTTATATAAGCGAGATAGAATGAGCATGTGAATCCAAACACACGTGGAGAGCCAGGTTCACGGATATGAGAACATACTGTACATGCTATGTATTCACCGCATGTAGCTAATGTTAGATGAATAACATGGCCTAGATACCCCTGATACATATTCAGCACCATGTTTCCAATTGAGACATAGGTAAACAAGCAAACCAAGGAAACAAACAACAATATGGCTGGTGAGGAGCGAAGAAGTGGTGGAGAAATTAAGAATGTACACAAGCCCCCCGCCCCTTAAAAAAAGGCCAGAAACGTGTTCATCATCACATCAAAAGCTAACCAACACCAAGCAAGCAAAACAAGCAGAAAATTAGCAATGTAGAGTTGTGTGTCGAAGTAAGCTGAGAGACTTATAATAATCAAAAGAAAAGTCAAAAAACAGTAAGTCCACAACAAGGTCCACATCAATGCGTTGCATGTTAAGACTAATGATTGCTGTCATTATTGATTAACCTGCCGTTACATTCTCAATTAATCAATTAATCATTTACTCCAAAATAATATTGAAAACAGTGTCTAACGTGACATCTACTAATTCCTTGTTTTCTCTTTGTTTGGCATTTTTGCTTTAAAAACAATTCCTACAATTATTAATAATATAAAAATTCATTCATTCATCTTCTGTTGATCAAGTAGTCCATTAATTGACTAATGGTTTCAGCTCTAGTTTATTATCTCTTCAGATGCATTTAGCAGTAGTTAAGGAGGCAAATTAACAAAAAACAAACTGAAGAGTTAGGAATGAAATAATTCTGTAAAATGTCTCAATTCTAAATTTCAGACACAAGGCACGAACTGACACACTTAATTAATGACTGAGAATGATCACTCCGGCAATTAAAGATCCAAAGAATGACTACATGACTGGATCCTTTAGCAAGCCCAGATAGATGGATAAAGACCTGCCCTTCACAATTCATCCTGTGTTACGAGGTTGCCAGGTCTCCTGTGGGGTTTCACTTGTGCATCCCTTTAAAGAGTCTCTGTTGGAATTTCTCTACTGAAAGCACACAGAAAATCTTTTAAGGGGTGTAAATGTTTCCGTTTCCGACAAACTAGGTTAGAGTTTTTGGCACTGCACAGATGACCGCTCAGTTTCTGGTCACAGTGCGCAAAAGTTCAATGTGAGCCCCAAGCATAATATGGCCAAGCCAGAAAAGGGTAAGTGTTTAAAAGGAAAAGTTGAAAGGAACAAAAAATAAAACTATGCCAACTGTGCTGTGGTATTTAGAGAATTATGTCACAATGATCAACATGAGGATGACTGAATTAAAAGCAGTCACTGGTAACACATAAAGACATTAAATGGCTATTCACTGTAAAACAAAGGTATAAGAATCAAGTATCTAGTAGTCCCTATCTGACATCTTTAAGTGGAATATCATGCTATGAACAAGTTATATACAAAATTACATGATTGTGAAATGGCCCTTTAATTATAGATATTTAAACCATGCTCTGTAACACTGACTGGAGGCAAGCATCAAAGTTGAACAGCGTATTGCTGAAGCACTCTCATGTCTTGCATGGTTTACCCTGAGGAGACGCTAATTTCCATTTGATAAAGGTCTATGATGTCAGCTGGGACACAAAGCCTGACAAATTAATTCATAAGAGCATCACATATTACCATAAGCTTCTTTCTGAGAGACGATTACAGCTAGATCCTAGACAAAGCGTGCTCTGGTGCTCCAGTTCCCATAGCAATATTGGTGATATTTCCATAGTAACTGATTCTTTTTCTGTCTTACTTGCCATTTCCCTTCCTCCCACCGGTGACCAGCACGAGACAGGATCCCACCTGTTTTGGTAGCCGTTTGAGAAAGTGGCTTAACAGACCTCAGAAGTCTTCTTCCATGAAAACAGCAATCTCATGACATGACAACAAGGAGGGAGAGGTTTTAGGGCTGAGCTGGCAGGGAGAAAGACCCCAGGCTGTATTGTCACAGCTGTGGTCATCCACCAGTGTTGCACTCTTCCCATCCCCGGTGTACATTCAACTTTCTTCTCCCCACTCACACCTACTTCTACCTCTCTGGTGCCAGTATGTTGTGATAGCTCTGGAGAAACTCATGGACAGTTCAGATTATCACAGAGAAACTATTCATGAAATAAAATAAAACATGGTAAGACTTCAGGCTGAGTAATCTCTTTGTTTGATCGACTGGGGAAATCCCCGTCTCTGGTTAGAGATGAACAATTTTGTTCTTTTTTTCATTACATACTGATGCTTTCAATAACAGACTTTCATTCCTCTGAGCTTGAGCTGAACTAGCAAATGATCTAAGGTGCAAGCATAAGGAAGTTTGTTTTTCTTTCTGGTGTTGCTCTACATTGACTTTATCTATTGATGGCTCAAAGAGCCTCTGGGAGAACTGTTAATTTGTGTGAAACTGTCCAAAAAGTGTGTCAATATAACGGATAACGCCTTGAAAAATGCACATGTAGAGTGGTTAAAACAAAGATAAAGAAAACTGCCATATAAATCTGTCAGATTGTCAGTCTCCTTCAGCTGCTAAGCAAATGTCACCACGTTTGAGCATAAATGGATGAACCCAGAGCAGCTTGTCACTGTAGGAGCAAACTTCAAGTGCATGTAAAATATGTAGCTATATTAAACCTGCATATAAATGTATCACATGCTAAACAGGGGTGGAGCGGTCCACTAAATTCATGGTTTGCTACGTACAGCATGTCAGTATTTGGGTGATAGTTCAATAGGTTTCCTGTAAAGACTCTTTCATTTCTGCCTTAGATGTGGCTGGTAATCATAAATCACTATGTAAAAAATATTGATAATTTAATAGAATATCAGCAAACTAGCAATTCAAATTATCTTCCAAGAATAGTTTGACAGCAGCTGCAAATTGTTGCTTTTACACTTCGGTTTCTGTACAGATAAATGAGATACTATGTGTTAGTTAGTGAGCTGTACATGTACTGGTAGGCAGATTTTATTACCTGTGGACAGTGCCAGCCTAACTTATTTCTCTTCGTTTACAGTCAAAGCTAAGCTAACTGGCTGTTCATGGTAGCTTCATATTTACACTACGGATATTAGAGTGTTATCGATTATCATGTCCATCTCTTGGCAAGAAAGCGAATAAGCACATTTCCCAAAACATCGAACAGTTCTTTTATCTGAAAGGGAAGCATCCAGTATGTTGGATGGATTAACCCAGTCACAGAGCCTCTTCCTATGGCCATGAAGCAGAGCCTGGAGAATTATAATGCTCACAGATGAAAGTGGTCAGACTGACATTGTGTTTGGAATGCTAAGTGGTCTGCATACCATCAGCTTCAACAAGCACAGGAGCAAAGTAAAGCTCTGAACAGGAAGAACAGGTGGAGGTAAAGGAGAGTATAATGGAACTTCATCTCAGTATGGATGAAAAGTCCTCCGAAGACAAAAAGCTCATTTAAAAGGTTGCACTTCAATTAAATTAGGAAGACTCACAGAACCAAAAGTCACCCTGTTCACATGTTTATCCTGAACTCAGGGGGATGTCCCAGACAGGCATTGTTTTTTTTCCACCAACGATTCTACCTCTGGTAGATAAACTCATTCTGTCTGACTAAGTTGTATCCTGGTATCAGGAGTTAATTCAAATGCATCCTATCTTTTCCAGGTGTACTCAAACACAGTTCAGTTTTCCCCACAAGGGCTCCTTGTGTATTCATTTATTCTACATTTACATATGAGGCAGCTGCAGGCCCTGATCTGTGAGCCCGGTAAAGCCAGGGCAACCCATGTGCCTTGCTGCTGGTGAGCCCTCTGATCTAGGCAGGGTCAAAGACTCAGCCTGAGCCAATGAGAAGATGGCGTGGGGGGTAGGGGAGGAGCCGATGGTGTCACTGAATGCCTGGGAACCTGTCACTTTGTGTCAGTGTTAGTGTCTACATCTGGCCTGCTCTCACTTTGACCTCAAGCTAAGTACGACTAGCTCACAGGACTGGACCACAGAGTAGGAAAAGCAACTTTTACTCTTCCACCTTACACTCAGCGCCTTTCACTTGCCACGCTGCCAGTCACCACATTAAGCCATCACTTCATATCAGGGGACTCACAGAATCGACACTCACTAAATGGCTGTTTCAGAAACGTGCACATGTCTAAAAACACTCATATATTCATGAAACTCGCTCAACTTTAAACTGTTCCCACAAGACCCAGGTCTCACTTCTTTATCTCCTGAATCAGTGAGTAAAGTTTATTCGGGCCTTTTATTCCTAATAAAATGACAACAGGAAATTGCAGTTGGGATAAACGATATATCTGAAACTTGTTAAGTTGTTCACAGTAGAAAGGCTGTATTTGTTGCCAGCAAATATAACAAAACACACATTTACTGACAGCATTAATGTGCATTGTTTACTTTCTATATAAACCTTGAAAGCGCATTAATTCATGTCAGTCAAAACAGATGGATCAGAGTTGTAAGACTATCCATAGACACTGAAATGATTTCATGTCTGAGCGCCCAAGAGTGCATAACATTTTTGATATTGTATGCTTTTAAAATTATAGTTCTTTAAATCCCTTTATTATTAACTTCATTATGCAAGATGATCACATGCTGTAACATCACTGAGAAAATAAGCACACAGTCTGACTAGTCATGAACACTCTGAACATTTTTTTGTACTTTTCAAAAAGTGTCACATGGACAACTGGTGTGTAAACACCTTTAAGCACAAAACCTCAGTTCTTTAGCCACCTACCCTCTCATGCTGCCAAAGCTGTTCTTGACAATAAGGCATTTAGAGGCAACTGATATTCAATGAATCGTCTTCAATGACAATATTACTCATTCATGAAGTCATGTGAAACATCTTGGCCCGGAGATAATCAGATCCTGGTTGCTGTATAAAAATAGTACTGTTGTTTGGTGTCACACTGCCTCTTCAAGTGGTCCCAGCAGCTATGCATGCCAATGGAAACCTTTGTTTTGTGACACAGTTTCAGGCAGTAGGACTGAATGAATGCTTAATCAAGCAGAACAATGGTCGATGGGTATTGTGACTGGGGACATAATAATCAGGGACCACATACATTGTGGAAGTGTTGTAGACCTAAATCTATTGACCAGAAATCTAGTCATGAGATCCTCATGGACAACTTGATACCCCACAGAGTTATATTTGAGATGCAGTGTAATTCCAGTATTGCACTCTCTGCTGAAACACTGTGCTCCCTCCTCTTGCTGCCTGAAATGTGGACAGTATAAATAGTGGAAAGTGAAAAGTGAAAGAAAACTGAAGCTAAACCAGCAGTACCTTAAACCTGCATTTTTTCTAATGGCCAGCAGTAGGTGAATACACTGGTTGCAAAAGGAAGTCAGATTGTAAGTAAGCTTATGAGAAAATGACCCTACTTGCAATTTGATTTATTACCTCAGTAAAGGTATCTTGCTAATCAGTTTATGGTCTCAATTGCTAGTTTCAAGTCTTCTTCAATACAGCATTATGTACATTTAATAAATTATGATCTTATTTAGAGTAAAATAGACGATAAAGCAGGGAATGCCTTAGGGTGTGGCTACCTCGTGATTGACAAGTTGCTGCCACAACGTGTAAAGTCACATCCAATCAGGATAGAGATGTAGCAGTGCGTATCCTCTGCAGCTCTGCCCTTTGGTCCAAATATGGTCACTTCTGGCTCCAATAATCCAAGGTGGCGAAGGCCATAATGCCAAATTCGAGGCTTCAAAATGGTAGTCCACAAACCAATAGGTGACATCACAGTGGGTTTACATTTGGTCCAAACATGAATTATGAGCAACATGACTATGTCTTTGTAACCTGTCCAATCAAATCAATTCTGTTTAATGAAAATCAAAATGTAGGAATTTAAACACCAGAACATATAACATGCACTGTGTAATTTTTCAAGGTGTTTTCAATATCAATTTGTAAAATAATACATTCTGTGTTTTCACTGGATCAGGTAATATCCAACGATCATGAGCTGTTCCAAACCAGAGTGAGAACAGGTTAGCATTCAAATGCCCAGACACTATTTATAATGACTGTCAGCACCAGCCAGAGCCTCCACAGTCTGCTAATTGGGATCCAGACCAGGTAAGAAGTGTGAGCAGTGGTAGCTCAACCACAGGAACCATGACCATTCATCATGATGAAATAATTGGCCACTCATTTTTCTAGCCCAGGCCAGCCTCTTGAGGGAGACAGTGAGAACGCCTTGTCAAAACAGATCGAAGCATAAGGCCAAGAGGGTGAGCGGGCCTCCCCTGGCGCAGCATCTCTGTTATGCGAACAATCTGACATGCCTCACATGTTGGATGTCCAAATGAATTGGGGAGCTCCGTGGCGTCAGCTTAAAGGAGATCTAACAGAAGGGGGTGGGGGCTAATTCAACTCACGGCAACAGTTTTTGGGCTGAGTCAAATCCCGTGCTTGAATTGAAGCTGCTACCACAAAAATCTGTGTTAAATTGTGCCACACTCAGTGCCAGAATTAGCTCCTCACCACACTCTGCACAGATGGCACTCATTGCAAATGCTTCACATTCTAGTCCAGGCTGCCTGACCCCTTCCTTAATCCTAATTAGGAATGCAATTTCCACACTGGCTTTTTTCAAGCATGATGAAAATAAACATTTGTATGGCTATGGCAGTGGCTTATGGGTAGTGTCATTTCGTGATTTCATGAGTCCACTGATTGTGACACCATTTTAAACCGATCACTAGAGCAGGGTTTTAAATGACTACTGTGCACTAACCTATATCCTCCCAGCCAGTCAACAATGAACTGGTCAGATAATAATACATGGTGGTAAATCCCTGGATAACCTTCTGCTGCCTGTCCTTTAAACCACACACACCAAAACCTCCCCCACCCGGTGTACTTACACCCGCACACACGCACGCACACACACACACACACACACACACATTCGATTCTCAACAGAAATATTCACCCTTTTTCTAAAGCTTCCCATCAGCGGGCCACAAAGGATTAACCAATAATTCCTCTACAACATATAAAGATCTGGAAACACTCGGATCTGCAGATATCAGGCTAATCTGGATGTAGGGATATTAACATGGGTGTTTTTTTTTTTTTGACCAGCCAGCAGTTCCTTTACCTAATAATGCTCATTTGGCCGGCACTCTGACAGAGAGATGGGGGGCAGCTGAGCCACTCTACCACAGCCTGCAGAGATAAGCGCTCATTGTTGAGTGCGTGGACGGTGAGCGTAGCTGACCACGATGAGCTAAGGCTCCACTGACAACTGAACAATAATACAACAGCACACAGCAGAGACATGTTGACTTAGCAGGTCCAAAAGGTTTAATCTGCCTCACTTCCTGCATGCTCCAAGGATGCCCGCTGTGGGCTGAAAAGAGCTGAACTGAAAGGGTGCTTTTTGTGATGCAGCCTTCAGGGATACACTAACTTTTTATAAAACTCCGCTGACTTTTATTTTGAACTGTTTTCATGAGCTGTGTGTTCTCCCAACCTGCACATCTCTCCAGCATGGACAGGAGTTGAGTGTTTATTTAATGCCAGCACTGGGAGTTCTCTCATCTGAGGCTCATTGTAACTAAATGACACTAACCAACTAAGCATGAATGCCAACAGACAAATGCAACAGTGCATTAAGCACACACAACAAGAGTGGAGCCAAATGCACTCATGTCTTGATCTATGTAGCTGCACATTTATGGCACTCAGGAGCATAATGTGTGAGATGGCAGCAGGAAGCTTATAAAGTCTTCATAATAGGGCCTCCCAGCAGCATTCAGCTCAGTCATCAAGATGCTATCAGCTCTGAAACAGCAGGCCAGGACAAATCCCAGTATTTCTAAAGTCTACTCTTACAACAGTGGCTTCTCACATCCCAGCCTATTAACTGGCCTTTGGTTTTTCTCTGGAACAAAGGCCATCTTGTGTAATAGAAGTCTGAACACTGGAAGATTGACATGATGCATGTTTGATCACATTTCAGGAAGACTCTCTTTCCAGGTTTCCAACAAATTCTTTCACATGATTTTTGTCTTTCCAACAGATCTCAACTCTTCCACTTACCTGTTTATGCCCTAAGAACCATACATGTGCCATTTGATTTAACTGTTTTTCCACAAACCATAGGCTGCACAGAGATAGCACTAAAAGTTGATGTAATCTATAACAACAGTACATAATCAGTGAGTCTCTAAATCAGGTTATCAATTCCAAATAACAAACTCCACATGCTGATTAAGAAATACAATTCAGAGCGCTTTAGAGAAGTGTACTCAGCATCTGATCTTTCTTACAGTTTAATATCTACAATACCAGACAGAGGGGAACGTGTGCTGACTCTGTGAGAAAAAAAAGCTCAAGTCAATCAGCATGGTCAAGCAAAGAGCCAAGGGTCGTACATATTACTGCTGCAAAGATCTGCTCTTTGACAAAGATTTCCTTTAAAGCAGCCCCTCGCAAACTATGGCAACTGGCCCGCATGTTGTATAATGCTGTGGGAAGCAATTCTAACTGTTTCATTGTTCCTTAGTAAGCACTAATGTGGAGTACATGAAGAGGAGTGCAGAATGTGAGGTCGCCAAAAGTGTGTGACTGTGTGGGGATGAATGGTCACAGGTGAAACGAGCTTTGACAGGCAGGCGTGGTTGAGGAGACTGGGGTCACTTAATCCCCCGCATTTTTAACACAAGACTTTAAATGGAGAAAGTAATGGCATGAGTGTTTAGAAAAAGAGACACAACTTTCCCCTCTGTGTTTGTTTAGGACTCCCTTTGGAAAGCACTTTCTGGTTTATGTGCATACTTGGTGGAATATGCACAATATACACAAGCAGTTATTTATTGTCTTAGGCAAAACCATGAAGAAGCTTGAAATTGAGAGAGCTGCTAAACATTTAATTATATTTAACATTTACTAAAACTCCATGGCTTCACACAGAATTCAGACTATATAAACATACAGCTTTGTGTTTTGCTATGTGTTTACTTCAATCTCTGAAATAACTCCTAATTAAAAGGGTGGAGACGCCTGTTCTCGTAAGTCACATACTGAAAACAGATTTCCAAATTCTATTTTGCAAGACACATAACTTGGAAATAATCATGACTCATTTCATGTTACTCTTTTCAAGAGACTCTTGTTTATGAATATTATGTGCCTACCATGTCAATAAACAAAAAAACAAAACAAAACAAAAAAAAACCCAAAATATTTTGAGACATCAAAGTGTAGGCAAGAATTTGCCAACAAGCAGTACCCTTAGACAACAAATGTGCGTAAAGGCATACTCTTGACTCAAATAGTTTGCACAGCCTGGCTGGACTGTGGGACGGGGAATGCTGCTTAAACAACAGCTGGGGAGGGAAACCATCTGAGACTCCTGCTGCTGACCCCCCACCTCGGAGCCACTTCCATCACCTGCTCGTGGTGGAATCCTTGATGGGTTTCCGTGGGAAATACCAGACAAAGGAATCAGACAGCCGACTGAGCGGACATTTCATGCCTCCCATTCTGTTTCCAGTCTCTAACGTCAACTATGCCACCATGTCTACAGTCACACAGGAAGTAAAGTTGTGCCATACATAGTTACAGTGCAACTTTCTGGTCCGGGAAACAATGACTAAGTTCCAAAGTGCTTTCACGGTAAGAACAGAGGACAGCTGGTGACCTCAGTCACCTGTTGTCTCTGCTTACATCAAACATAACTGCTGTGTGGCGTTCTGCATGCTGAGCATGGCATACATGTGCTGTCCTGTTCAATATTTTGTTGATCACACAGAAAAGTATGTATATTCTGACCAACAAGACAAAGTTTAATTCCACGCACACATGAAAATAATGACATTTTTCAATTGAATCTTTATTTTCTCTTACAGCTAAGAATGCAGGAATATTTCACTAAGCAGATTATAATGTGCTTTCTGGTGTTTACGTGCAAACACAAATACAAAAAGAAAAACCTGCACACATCTGGCACTTGATCCAGTAAGGAAATCCAAACATCATGGAGTTTACCTCTGTCTTACTTTTGGCAGCCCAAATCATACAGATTGTGCTGCTGCTTTATATGCAGCATAAATGTGGAATGATTCAGCTGCGTGCCGGAAAAAATAACCCGTTAACTAATTACAAGTGAACATTAGTCACAGGGAGCAGAATATTCCATCAATTAGAAACTAGAGTCACTAGTCTGCCCCCAGTAAGAAATATCCAGACTGCACTGAATTCTGTGGCGTGTGCTCAGCAGGCCCAGCCCTGATAAGCCATAACTAGCACTGATTGGCAATACGCCAGGCTCAATCTGCTTAAACGCATCCATCTCAACACTGAAAAGAGAACAGTATAATAGAGCAGGCATAAGTGGTTAAGTCCTATTCATAAGGATTGTTTTACTCAGATCTGACTGGGACCTTTAGGTTGAATACCAGCACATCACAGCAGTCCTTCAGAGCTCATCCCACAATGCAGAAGTGAATGTCTCACTGAACAACGTTACCACGCTAACAATCGCCCCAAAGGAAGCCGCCCACAGATGTGAACACTGATGATCTTGAGTGTTGATGATCTGAGATAAAACTGTACAGTCGCTCAGTTCTGCATGAGTGATCCTTGGCGAGGGAAGGGAAGGACGACAGGGTGGGGGTGTAAGTGGGGGATTCATTACGCCGAGCACTGACTGGACAGAGGCCGTTCAGAGACAATCTTCAGCATGGAGATACAGATTCCCTCTGAAAGTGTGGTGGAAAGCTCATGAAACCATAAGATCATTGTTCTAGCACAAACCAGATCGGGCCAGAATCAATTGCTGTGAAGGGAGACCTGGGTTTAACTTTGGGCGTGGAGTGTGGTGGGTGCAGGGGTTGGTGGCCTGTTGTATATTTCCTCTCTTGTTCACCACCCACACACACATATTCAGAGGCCTTGTGTGCACACAGTAAACTTTACCCCTGCCGACTAAATGGCTTTTGTTCTCTTGTTTTCTGCTGTTGTTTTTTATTTTCTCAATAAATTATTTGTTGGCTCTTTGCTTTTGTATGTTGAATATTTTAGGAACCGCACATCTGTGCTCTCTGTATTCTCGGGTTCAAGAGATGTGGCTTTGTTTTTACAGATGAGGAAGACAAGAAGCAGACTGCAACTAATCAAGAAACTAGACAAGCACCTGCAGAACCAGGTACAATTTTGTCTTGGCAAGGTCTATGTTTTCTATACGTAAAAACTCTCCTGTTGGCACTCCCTGGCAAGACCGTTCCAAGGTGTTTTCAAGTTTCTGTCTACCAGCAGGTGTAACCAGCTTATCTGCAAATATTTTTATATTCTCAAGTCACTATCTTTAAAGGGGAACCCCATCAATTTTACACATTAAAGCACAGAGGGAGTGTTGGTGCCAGTACAGGAACTTTGGACCGCCAGGGGGAGGAGGTTTTCAGGCCCAGAGCAGGGGGAGCGAGTGGGGAGCAGCACCTGAGTGAGCGCCCAAACCAGAGACAGGACAATGGGCAACAGAACTGGGACCAAATGCAGCCTCCAGGACTGATGCAGGTCAGTTTGATCACAGGGAATACTGTGCCGAGGTGATATACAGTGGCTCTGACCGGGACTCTGACTCGGGGGACAATGAAGACACAACGGGTTCAGGCAAAAAAAATCTATATTTGAATATTTAAATTAAAATCATAAACATGCCACAACTAGCTGACTAATTGCTTGAACTAACAACTACTAGTTGACCAGGAAATTCTTTAGTCAGGGGCAGCCAGTTTTTTCCATGTGTTTTGGATTTTTCCACACAACATGAAAACATTTTGGACAATCCCATATAATAATGCTCTGTGAAGAATCTCCACGTTCCAAATGGGTTCTTTTAACAGTACCTTTAAAGCTCTAATGATGACCAGTGTATAAATATATTAATCTGACTTCAGAAGTGGAGCAGTCTTGTGAAAGGAAATGGCAGAGTAGATAACGTGGTCATTTTGGGAATGAGTCGACTCTCTTCCAGGATATGAGGTTTAATGTTGAGAAACTGACAATTTAGTTGAATTACAATCTTAACGGCAAAGAATTCAGGAAATCCCTTTCCACAGAAGGGCTGTGGAGTACTCACTGGCTCATCCCCTGTTCTTATGTAATTTCTTCCCGTTTTCTTGTTTTCCATCATTTAGCCCAGGTCAATAAAGGACAGTATTTGAAAATATGTTTAAAGTACTATGCACCTCTAAACGCTGCTGGTTGGTGGACAGTCTTATTGCTGTCAACAGTTTACTTAAGTCCCCATGAAGGTTTGAAGGTAGCTAAAATTATAGGACAGTCACAACTTAATACTTACAGTCTGTCTCTGATCAGCTCTGAGGCTGCAGCTTGGGCATTTTGAGTGACCTGTTACAAAGATGACAAATGCCTGACAAACCACTGAGTCACGGTGAAATCCACCCAAATTGTTTCTCCTCTTTCCCCTCTATTGCTTTCTATGACACATGTGCTAAGCCCCCTCTATTGGAGCTCGGACAGGGGCCAGCAACCATGTTACAAACTCGTTGCCTATGTCTGGCATCCTGACAAATATCTGAGGCACTTACTTACTCAAAGTATGCCCTCACACACGTGGGAAGAGCGCTGTGTACGCTGAGCTTCTACTCTAGCATGATTCACAGCAAAGCCTAAAGAGCATGGACGATCCAGTCACTCCTGATCTTTTCTGACAGAATCAAGAAATTCCATTAATGCTCCTAGATATCAACCATTTCCATCCTCTTTAAGTATTTATTCCTGTTCCATCCAACAACACTTTGAACGAGGACAGTTCTTTACACAGCTGATGAGGAAGTTTTAGTGGACGCAGAGGAAGAGTACTCAGCTATAGGTCTTCATGATCACTTACTGTCTACTAAACAATATTTTGGCAAACTCTAAAACAGCATAAGTGCTTTCAATTCCAGTTCAACCTCAACATATTTACCACTAAGTAGCCCAGAAGGGATAGCCCTCACACCATATGGCCACATGGTCTGGTTACAATCTGCCAGCTCTATCTGTCCAGTCAGCTGAAAGCATTCTGAAAGTACTGGTGGGCTTTCTAAAGCAGCAGAACTATTGATCAGAGCTACAATACAGCTTTTGAATTTGCACGAAAAGTGATTAATTGTATGTCTCTGTATTCTCATTTGTTAGTTTAAATGAATAGTTGGATATTTTGGGAAATATACATATAAGCTTTCTGGGAGTGAGATGAGAAGATTAATACCACTCTCATGTCTGTACCGTAAATATTAAGCTGCACCCAGCAGCTTAGCTTTGAATTAAAACTGGAAACTCCTGTCTAAAGATAACAAAATTGTGTTTTTTTATAGATTAAATGAAAGAAATATAAATAATTAGTGCACTTAGTCTACAGGTGCTATTTTGGTGGATTTTATCACTTCTGGTCAGAACCAGTCTGGTTAGCCGTGTCCTCCTGTTGCCAGTCGTGCTCAGCTGAGCTAATCAGCTACTGGATGTAGCTTCATACATACGACAGCAATGATCATGGTATCAATCTTCTCATCCAATTCTCTGCCAGAAAGTGAATAAGTGCATTTCCCAAAATGTTGAACTATTCCTTGAATATTTAATATATATATAACAATATATCTTTTAGATCAAATAGGAAAAGCTTCCTGTGCTCTTAAGCGTAATGTCTTTTCACAAATAGTAAAAGTGACATTTGAATTCCATTAGGTTGGAAATGCTCAAGTGTCAAATTCTAGAGCAGACTAAGGCAGTTGCCGCACACTCATTTGAACCAAAATCTAATTTGTGATGTATTTACAGTCAGCAGCGTCCTACAGTATTTTAAGCTTAACTTGAGATGGTGTTAAGAATGACTGCAGATGATTTCATGGTGAGCTTTTACCTCGTTGTACCTCAATAGTGAATGTCTCACCAAACCGAAAGACTACAAAGCCAATATAGGGCCAGCAAGAAATATTTTACAGAGAAATACACTGCATTGCCATTATTATTATTACACACACGCAGACTCACACAAGTTAATCATCACTAATAACTAATTTGGATGAGCACCAAGATTTCTGCGTCATGTCTTACCCCCAGCACTCTGAAAGACCCTCTCTGCAGACTGTCCTGCCAAGTACGGAGCTACTGAGTCCCTCTTTTCAGAAATGAAGACTAAGATCAATCTTTGACATGGATTTCTAACCACTAAGAAAGTGATTAGTTTGTCGTTTTCAATTAGAGGGGTGTTTCAGATGGATTTTCAAACTTGAGCTACATTCAGTGCTTTTTGATTCTGAAAATGCTAGGCTTGCCACCATGTAATAAATAATTTGCTCATTTTATTTATTTTTAAGTTGAGAGCATCAAGGTGTAGGTCTTGCTCACTGACCAAGCCCCATCTATCATTTCTGTGCTGTGCTTTTTTGAACCCATTTTGCGCTGCGTTCCAGAGGATGCCAGTAACTCACAAGGAGTCCTCTATCTGACATTTAGTGTCTCTGCTGAACTGGCCAGATTTACCCCAAACCATTAGAAATCCCTTCAAACAGCGCTGTTTTAAACACAGACGTCACAACATGTGCTGGAATCATTTAAGAACTAGATGTTACATGGTTTTTATTTTGATAGCTACATGCCTGACAGGTGCACCAACACCCCTACCGCCTCCACCGTAGTGCCTGACATGAACCTGGAGGTGGTGGGCGGAGGTGTGGAGACCCTAATTACAGGCTACCAGATGTAAGAAAAAAGAAATAAGTTTCAAGCACAACTGCTCCAGATTAACGGGGAATTCTTGTGGTAGTAATATCCACTGGTAACCAATCCTATTTGCAGCAATGCCATGGATCAGAGGTACAGCTCCTCAGATGAGCTCTCCATATGCTCCAGCCTGTCTGTCATCTCCCAAAAAAAAAACACAAAGTGAAAAATTGCTATTTGAAATTGTGAGCCAAAATCACCCTATCATCATGCAAAGGGGATGATAAAGGAAATTCCCCAAAAATCTGCACTCACAAAAGGCCAAAATTTTCTTCACCTTCCTCAACCTGTCCTGAGAGACAGGACATTATGCCTGACATCTCTGGGAGCTGCGGCCTCATCTCCAAGGTAACACTCATACACATTTGTGTTTGTGATCACAAAGCTTTTTCGATATCTACTTGACCATGTGTCATCAGATGAGTTGAATTTCATTTTACTCATTCAATGTAATTCAAAGAATGAGATTTATGAAAAAACAAAGCAAACCCTCGACCCACGACATCCTGAAATCTAACTGCTTTATTTCTTCACTATTTATTCATTACTGCAACACTGTCAACTCCAAGGAAACTTAAAAGCCTGTCTGCTGATTTTAATATTTTAGTTTCATATTAGGGCTCATCTGGATCTGATCCTGCCTTTAGTCCTTCCAAGGACTGAGCTGTAATGTTATTTCATTTCCACTGTTGTTTGAGATATTGTTAAGCTACATAGGTCACTATATACATTTTGTCCACAATCATTATCATAATAGATGTTTTTGGTGGGCCCACTGGTTTGGAATGAACTGTGATCAAACACCTGAGGATGTCAGATGACTCTGCCTTGTGGCTATTTTTAGACAGTAATTGCCCTTTTGTTACAGCCTGGTAAACAAAAGATGAATCCAGAGCGATTATCTGGTTATGACTCTCAGTGGGAGCGCAGCCTCGAGCTTTTTCCTTTCAGAGCAACAGCGGCTCAGCCACATGTAGTTCATTGCCTCTGCCATGTCATTAATGAAACCCCTAATTATTTCACTAAGCTGATTGTGCCCCAATGTTTGATCAATGGCGGTCTCTTTTGACCTATTGATGTACTCCGTCAGTATCCAGTGAACACATGAGTAGGAGAACTGCCATGGCGCTTCCTCCCTCCAGGGACCATGTGACCACAGATAAAGATCATCAAACAGGAAACCTCTCTTGCTGCCCTAAGCTCAGGCAGCCAGTACAGAGGCATCTTGGAGATTATCCTGTTGATCTTGAGTAGCCTAAACATCCAATAATAATGTCTTGTCAAAACAAACAACCACTTTACTCCCCATTTGAGGAAGAGCTATCATTTCCAAAAACTCATTAGGCTAAACAGGACAACAATTAACTTCTTTTTCTCATGAATCCCTCTCTTTTTCGGGTCTCTGATTATAAATCTGACTGAGTGTTTCGACAAAGCCTTACAAGACCACACTAAGACCATTATACTAATTTCATATGGAGCCTTTGGCCAGTGTGTTCTGCCTGGAGGCTGGTTCTAGTTCATGACCGATGGTTCTTTCACATGGTAGTCTTATTGACATTTGAAACATGCACATGCCATTGCCATTTCTGGAACGTGAGCACGTTAGTGTTTGCCTTTCAACTTCAGCATCTGCTGTAGCTCACTGTGATATGATAAAAGCAGGACAGGGAGCTGAATCCTTCCCTGTGTCATGTTGAAATGGATTTCGGTCTCAAGAGATGTATCGTCACACCCAGCTTGTTTTCTGAACGTCTTCAAACTAGCAACACTGCTGAGCTTTCTTCACAACTCCCCCTTTCTGTTCTGACCTCAGCCAACTCATCAACAGGGATCCCTTTTATCTCCTAGGAAAACAGGTGGTTATGATTGTTAGTCAGTGCACATATGATGAGAAGGTTTCTGCCTCCATGTGTTTTCTATTTGGAATGCTGCATTTGCTAACACGCACACTCAGGTTTGGGAGGGACGCAGCAGATATTTCTGGTTACGCCTGCGACGCTGCTCAAAACACCAGCACCCACGCCTGCTCAGCTGTTTCGGGTCATTCCACAGCAAGGGCCATGTGCTTCTTTGACTTTATCCCATGGAGGGACTGTTGTTGCACAGATATCCACATGACTGACTGCACTGATTTTAAATCATTGTAAAATTGTATGATGTTGTAAAAGTAATTACACAACTCTCTGTCAGGCAATACACAAACAAAGCCATGGTAACTGCAGAATTTCTTCCTGCTGAGACCAAAATGACAACTACGACAAATGTGTTGCACTACTGACACCTCTCACTCAGAGGTGTCTGGAGAGAACTCCTGACTTGTAACAAACAAATGCTCAGCAGCGAGGGACTCCTTTCTGTTTGTCTGTCCCTGTTTTACTCTGCCATTTACTGTCTCTGCAGTAAAATGTCAGACTGTATGTGACTTGCCCACAGGGGCCGTACATGCCGTTCAGAAAGTGCTCCAAACATTTGCTCACAAGCTTCGGGTGGGTAGGGAAGCATCTGACAACATGCACCTCCTCGGGGAGCCACGATCCACAGTTATCTTGGGGCACACCGACTCCTGCCACGCCAAACGGCTATGCCACACATGCCAAATGATGAGAAACAGCAGACATTTGGCTCTGATTTAGACAAATGTTTGAAGAGTGTGCTGGGTAACGTCACCCGATGAGCACCCCAGTCATGTGTGGGTTAGAGGATGTTCAAAGCGGGTGATGCAATGACTTATCAGCAGAGAACACAGGGGAGGCTCAACAACAATCTAGTGGACAGCTTTATCCCTTATCTTATCAATTCAGATAAAGACAGGGCTCAAATTGGATTATGCTGACAGCAATGAGTGAAAACAAAGATAATGTCAAGTCATAAAAATGTCAATTGTACAGGAAGAAAAATCAATTTCAACACTTGTGCAAGTGTGAAAGCTGATTAACTGAGTCTAAAACAATATTTGCATCATCTGAAATGGTACATTTCAGGTAATAATTAAGGATGCAACTCACAATTAGTTTCATTATTGATTCATCTGCAGATTATTCAAGATAAATTAATTATTTTGTTTAGCCAAGGAAGTGTGAAAAATGTGAAAAAAGCTCATCACAATTTGCCAGTTGACGTCTTCAAACTGTTCAATTCCAATTTTATCAAAACGGTTAAGGATTCATTTTCTTTTGATCAACTAATTCTTTATTAATTGTGAATGATCAGGGCTTCACAATTGTATTTTTGTTGATCCACACAATTTTTAAAAATGCAGCAATAAGGTTTGAAATGTATGGATTTCCACAGGTGTTTCTTATAAGAGTCAAAGCAGTGATCTCAACGTTTATATTTGCTCAGTTCTAATCCACTTTGAGCATCTTCCAAGCTCCCACATATCTTGGCCATGCTCTTGGCAGGGGTTCTGGCAGATGTCCTCTTAAAGTGCATACCACTTTCTTTTGAATATCTTAGGTGAAATGGCGTAGGTGAAGCCAACAATGGAAAATTTCAATGCATTCCATTAGATCAGAATGGAAAGTCTGCTGTACTTAAAATAACAAAGGCCCTCGTCTTTCGCTCTGCTGACAGATGACTGGGGTGATATTTGCAGCTATGTTCAGCCATGCTGGGTTTAGCCTTCACTTGGAATGGCTGGGGTTGTGTGGCCATTAAGATGATAGCGACCCAAAGAATGTCATGAATTGAAAATAACAAGTGCATCTCAGACACAGAAATATTAAATTTGACCTAGAGAGCAAGAAGCGAAGCAAATGACACACTTATTCCTCTCACTCGCTTTGTAAAATATGAAAAAGAGAATTTAGAGCAGAGCTTTTCCAAAATACAAGAAGCATCCTAATTACAGTCAGTGCCTATTAGTAATCAGCGCCTATCAGCACCACGTAGTAATTCATAACACGGCCTTCGGCCAGCTTTAGTCCAACCAGATTTGTCCTGTATCTAAAAAGACAGTGGCGATGCTGGCTGGGAGCCAGTCGGGCACATGGTTAAGCCCTGTCCAGGCAAGACAAAAGAAATTCTTAAATCTTCGCCAGCTCACTGCCCCCCTGAAAATGTCAATTGTGCTGCTATCATGCCCTGTCACAGATTTACTCAGGGGAACATCATTACAAGTACTGACTTTGAAATGTATCGCTTGAAAAGAAAAAAAATGAAAATGAGCACACAGCCTCGAGGTATGTCAAGAGAGACAGTGTTGATAGTAGAGCAACAGATTTCAAACGAGCTCCATTGCTATTCCTCATTAAAGCAAAGAGAAAAAGCCAATTCACACACTTGAGAGATCACAGGGGGTTCTTATGTCTGTACTTCCCTTTGATCTGTATGTCTGTCCTCTCACATCTTGCTTAATCTAGGTCCAAGGGGAGATGAGAGAAAAACAAGCACCTCATTTCATGGAAAATTGTTATGGTAAAATTAACAAAGCACAGATATCCATGCATGAACAGATCCCCCAAAAACCTCCAATGTCCTAATGATGATCTGAAGTTTTTTAAACAATTTCCTAAATTAAAGCAGGAAATCTATGGCCATGCATACTGTCAGGGATGTAATGAAGGCATGAATAATGTCCCACTCTTTTTAACCTGAAGCAAATCCATCTAGATTTACAGTGTGCGAACAACAGCTTTATCTTCCTTTTTTTAAAAAATAAACTGCTGTAATAGTCGGGGAGCAGCTGAACCTTTGTGAAGAGCAAAGAGGAAAAACAGTCTTGATTTATGGACAAATGGGAACACAGCAACAAGTGGCTCGTGGCTTTTCCACAACAAATAGTCAGTGAGTGAAAATAATTGATCCTTAATCACATATAGAAAAATAACTTTGCTCTTCCTCCAGAAAAACATTTCACATTAAAAGTCTGTAACGAGATTTTCGTGTGTTTATATTGAAACGAACCGCTTCGCTCTCACAGGTGATCGCTTCCAGCTATATGACTGATAAAGTGGGGGATATGGGGTCTTTAAGGGTGATCCACTGAAACCAACCGATTTTCCGACGGCTGTTTCTGTTTACCAGCTCAGCTCTGAGAGGGTCCAGCAGCAGCGGGGGGAGGAGGAGGGGGGCAGAGGACACTCGCTCGCCGGCCTGGCTGGCTGGCTCCTCCCGCGGACAGCCTGCTTTATTCCGCCGCAGCAAAGGAACCGTTATCTCGCCTCACTACTCCCAACATCCCGGCCATCACCACGGCTCAAACCCCGCGTTAAATAGTTAACGGCACGGGCTAAAACTGCTTTAATTCATGTTTAATTCACAAAAGTCTCTCTCCAAAGTTGGGAGGCTGAAACTTTTTCAGAGTGAGGACAAAAAAACCACAAAACCCCAAAAAACGTGGTGACTCTGAATGTGCCGCTAATTGAACTGATGGAAGAGCCGGAGTCACTTAGTCCTGCTATGCTAAAATGTGGCTATATCCACACATTATTTTGTTTAACAAACAGCAGAATTGTTAAAATAGTGGGTGAGAGTAACGATAAGCGATGAATTACAGAGAGAATAACTGCTAAAAACCACGGCTCGAGCCGCACAGTAGCCTCATGTTGTCAGTAATTTGTAACAAAAATGGCGACTATATTTGTCATTTCGTTAACAGAATTAATAACTATATTGACTTCGCGGCTCCGGTGGTCAGTCTGCTTTGAGTTTATCGTCAGTTGAGTCCAGACAGGCTTACTTTCTGAGGCTCACATCTATTTTCTGCCTAACGCTGGTGTAAAATGTGGAGCAAACAGACGCAGAAGTAAACGGCGTTTGACGGCTGCCTTGCTCCAGGAGAAAGAGGGGGAAAGAGAGCCACTTAGCGTGATTTTCGTACTTACAGAGAGTTGAGAAGAGAGTCAGGAGGCAAGCCAGACGTGTTTTCGCCATCTTGGAGTCGATGCTGTGCTCGGTGTGACCAGCCGTACATGCGCAAAGTAGCCTAAAGAGCCGTGGCGTGGATGGAGAGAGAGAGAGAGGGTTAGAGTGAGAGAGAGAGAGAGAGAGGGGGGGTATTATATTGGTTTCCATAGCTACCGAAAGCATCACTCACACAGACAAGAATTTATAGTTGACACGATGTGGGAGGCTTTTTACTACTGTGGCCTTATATTGTAGGTAGGCAGCAGCTGGGAGCTCAGATAGGAAAGCACCAGCCTTTCATGTGTTGTTTATATTTATATTTATATCAGCATCCTCTGCACTCTGCTCCATTGCATCTTACTGTCTACACTGCTATTGTTGTTTGTTTTTATTATGCCATATTATATAACTGTGGTCTCATGTTTATGTTTACCCTGTCAAGCTTGTTGTCCTTGTCCTTGTTCCTTGCATGTGTACACATGGCTGGCCAATAAAGCTGATTTTGATTCTGATTGTGAGATGAGCAACAAAGTATATTTAAAAGACCACATTTCCTTATTCAAATAAAAGGTGTCAAGAGGCCAAGTCATAGTTATTTTTATCTGTAAAATCATATGTGATAAAAGGCATGAAAGTTTCATTACCACTATGTTTTACATACCATTATGTCCACTGTTGAGTGTGACTGACACACTGTGAGCCCCTTGATGACAACACTAATCTGTAATTATTACTCTTACCATGCATGCTGGGCTATTTGAACTTAAATGTATGATAGGTTAAAAGTAGAGTCTGGCAGCCTGTGACTACTGTGACCAATTGGATCTGGCAGGCTTTCAATAAAATATTCACTTACCATTTTTCACTGGCTGTAAATCATAGCCCTGTCGAGGACTGTGGGCCTCGCTCATATGTTGGAACTCAGTGACAGGCACTGCAGCCATGTCAGCCCAGAGCTCTCTCACCCTCCTCACATGATAGAACAACCCCAGTCTTGTAAAATCCTGTTTTTGTCATAGTGGATCTGGTGTGGCCTCCAGTTGCAGTGACATGTGTTGCTTACATCAAGCAGTTCTCTCCTGCGGAGCCCTGTTGTAACTCTGTGATGACGGCTGATGCAGCCTGGAACATAAATGCTACTCAAACCGTGTCTGTGACATGCTATTTAACCTCTCCACGTGTCTGCAACAAGCAAAATAAGGTTATGTTCCTGCATGTGTGTGGTTCAGAAATATGTAATATCCATGACTGTTTGACATGATCAGCAAGTGTGTATCAATATTGCATTTGTAAAAGTAAAAGCTGAGATGATTGCAATATTCACTGCATATTTTATTCCTGCATGCTCTTATTATGTCTAAATATAGAACGATGTCTAATTATGCCAGCATTTGTATGAATTGTATTACATAACACATATGAATCTGTAATTCAAGTGAGATTCTAATGTGAATCAGGTGTAGTTATTTTAAACACACTGTTGCCTCAGGTCTCTGCTCTCTAGGTTTGTATTGTAAGTCAGCATGTGCCAGTCTAATGAGTTACAATGTTAAAAATATCCTTTTGATCCTGAAAAAAAGGGACAATATATATAAGCAACATATGGTGTTGTTTAAAAACCTAAGAATTCACAAGTAGGATTTTATAATCAGGCCATCTCCATTTTCCATAAGCAGACTAAATTTACTGAGACAAAAATTAAATTATTAATGTTCAAACGAAACCCTTTTAACGCTTTGATTGTAAAAAATAAATTAGAATTCAAATCTGAATCAACACTTTTAAATGAACTCAGTCAGTGGGTATTTACTTCAAGGTGTACGTTTCACACATATTGTACAAGCAAATGCTGATGAATGCAGAATGAAAGCTTGGATAACACGGGTAACAAATGTTCAAGAAAAAAAAGTGGTATAAAATTATATGGTATATTATATGGTAGGCTTGTATGATTAATGTAATACTAGAAATATGTTTTCTCGAAGGTGTTATCATGATCCTAAAGCATCATGATATCTTATTATAGACACACACTTTGATTTGTCATGGCAGGAAAACAACATTAACATGATTCTGAGCATTGTAGTGGCCAAGTAGATAGATGATTAATGACAAGGTTAAAATATCTATTGCTAAAAATGTGTATTATGTCAAAAGCGATGTGATTAAAAGTATTGCAACCAACAAAAGAAAAACACTGAAGCTAAAACTGGAATCTTTATTAAAACATTGTTTAATATGCACATTATTCCTTTTCAGTATGTGTGTGAAGTTGCCACTGTGTGTCACAGAGCACTCAGGTTCACACTGCACATCTCAGCTGTCGTCGTAAATTATGAACTTGTTGATTTGTTCAGTGAAACACTTTTCTCTGTAGGGCTGTGTCTGTTTACTTTCACACTCTTGTGTGGGAAACCTGGAGGAAAATAACGATGTATGATCATGGAAGTGCATTTTCTCTTCTTCTTCTTCATGAGGCAAACAGAATTAGACCAAAGGGCTTTCATGTACTCTGTTCCCACGAACCATGGGGAGATGATGTAAAACTGAAGGAGCGGGTTCTCTGTGTGAGTTTAAAATGATTATGAAGGATTTGAAAGCAGATTCAATAAGAAATTGATTATTCTTTGTTTAACTTAAATCTATTTCAGCTCGTTTCCTGTTCCTGCTGACATGCTGTTGCGCTAGTGCTCGCATAATGACTTCTGACTTACCATTTACCTGTATGTGACTTTAACTGTGCTTTTGCTCATGAATATTTATGTCATTATGCTTAATGTGCACAGTTGCAGTCTTTGTCATGATACTTATTTCTTGGCCAAGTCTTTTCAATCTCAAAGAGACTCCCTGGTTAAATAGTACACAAATGAGTGCATTTATGCTTCAGTGAAACAAAAATTCACATCCAAACTGATCAAATTTCTTACCTCAAGTGCTTTTTGGATAGACATTTTTCTATTCTTATTTCACCTATTGAGCCATAAGGTGGGCCTTTGATGGTCACAGCTCCTGCATGGTTGGTGTATCTCTTTGTACACAGACAGTCATCATAGATCAACCAGCCAGATGGTAACAACTAATGGCGTCCCAGTGGACCTCAAATTCCATTCTTTTATTGCTGCCATGCCAAGTCAATCCTGCACTATGAACAAGACATAGCAGTACCTTCAGTATTACCAAATTACAAAAAACAGTTACATTGCACCGTGCAATTAGATGTAAATGGGTTCCAAAGTATGAACTCCCTCTGTGTAAGTGACTTTGTGCAGCGATTCAGAATGGCTGCTATCACCAGTGCCAGATGCAGATATCACTGCCATCAGGTCAGGCGGTTTTCAGGCTGAGCACGCCCTTGAAGAATGTTTTTCTTTCTATGAGTAATGACTAAAACGGTTTTAATTGGGAGATCTTGTTTTATACATGTGTCAGGACTTAGATAACCACGCAGCAAAATAACTAACACAACAACATGTACAGCAGGTTATGCCCCCTGAAATATTTAAGAATTAAAACATTAAAAATAGACTTCACTATTCACCACTTAACATTTTCCAAATTCCTCTGAAATAAAACCATCATTCTTCTCATATCAATATAGACTTTTTTTTTTTGTTGTCTTTTTGAGACTGTTCTTCATCTCCCACCATATTCAACACATCTTAAATGGACTGTAGTGCATGCTTGCAGCAGTGTGGAAGGTACACTCTTCAGCATTCTTATTCCACTAACTTCAACAGTCAAAGAAACTGAACATTTACAGCTTATGTTGTAATTAAGATGACCTATAAAGTTGAATCAACAATACCACTTACTGATTAGTAAGTCATATATTTAGTAAATTAAAGCAACCTATTAATTTGTTTAAATGCTGAAATTTGCTGCATCACAAGACAAACTGCTGCTGCTGTGGAGAACATACTCGCCAGCAGCTCACGTGTCCTTGTATTTCTTGTCCTAAGTCTATGTTAATATTTTTCCATTACAGTATATATGGAAATTTGTATGGTAGAAACATATTTCATCAACAACAACAACTTCACAATCACAGGAGTCTTTTGGATTCAAGCAACTTTGTAGTTAACGTCTGATAAGCATTTGACCCCCAGGTTCGGTTTGTTTGGGCATATGTGAACACAACAATCACACTCAGATACTCTTATATAGAAGGCAGAGGGATCACCAAAGTTCTTACATTTCATCCTGAAGGGGACGTGAATGTTGTCAAGTCAGGTAAGATCTCTCTCGAGCTTAAAACACAAACAAGGGCCTTGGTGTAACATAAACAGAACAGTTAGGGATCCCCATTAAAGAACTTGAGAGGCAAAAGCTAAAAACCTGCTGCGTAGATGGTGATAATGTGGCACACAGAGCAAGTAACCATGAAAGCATAAGAAATGATTACATGCAAGTTGCACTTAACATGACTGATTGTATGAATGGATGATTGACAAATGCAATTTTAAATACAATTGATAATCTGTGTCTAATTACATGAATATGATGAGGTATTCACTGATTGTTGACACAATGAAAAAGGTATAAAAATGGTAATACTTTAAAATGTTAAAATGTTGAAGACCCTAAAAGGGGAAGTAAATCATGAGTTGTGCATGTGTGTATGAGCTAGAAAGCAAGCGATATCATTTGAAAAGAAAAAGGGGAGGTCATGCACTTGTGTAGACGCACACCTATTTACACACAACCTGGCCAAAAGTGACTGTAACACACACACATTAACACACAGAAAGTTCCAGAACCAGCTATGTAAATCGTATTGATGATGTGTAGTATGAAAAAATGAGCGTTAGGACTATTATCATTCTTTCTCTGAGTTAGATCTTCAAGCAAGTTTTGGACAGCCCTTCTGAACAGACCACTTCAGAAGACAAAGACGGCCAGACTCTGCTCACCAAAAGAGATGAAGTCGAGAGCATCAGAAAAGAACACTGACAAAACCCACAGCTGTAAAGATCGAGCGTCAGGAGAATTAACCATTTGCCCACCAGCCAGGGGTTACAAGACTGGACTGTCAGAGTTCTTGGCTCACACAGACAGCATGGACTGAGGATTATGAAAGACTTAGACAAAATCCCAAATTTCTACAACTTCCTCAGACCTGCAGTGAACAGAGGGTTGCTTGGCCAGGCAAACTTTCACTTCTTCTTTTTCAACAAGCACACTGGACTGTTCAGCTTCAGCTGATTTAATATTATATTATATTTTCAGAATTATAATATTTTCCCATTACAAGCAAATTAACAATCCAATCATTGAAATCACAATCATCATTGAATTGTATGCTTTGCCCTTTCTCATTTTCAATAAAAATACCAACTTTAATTAAAGTCTTAATTGTGGACATTGACTTTTCAATTCTTAAGGACTGGTGAAGGCATAGTGTGTTTAACATCTTTTATGGTTCCTATAGGTTACTCTAGCCAATGAAAATGCACAGACTCTTGGGATTTATTGTCCAAATCTCTAAAATCTATCCTAGCATCCATACCAAATTTACAGATTACTAAGAGGAGAGCTGCCATTAATGGGCGTGGCCAGCAGTAGTATTTGGCTTCAGGGCTACTCAGCCAGGTGCTATGCTGGAGGAAGCAGGGTAGGTGTCCCGATGAAGGCAGTGAGAAGCTAGGTGTGTCTTCTTGCCACCAGTTTAAATAGTTTTCGGTAATCCCTAACTTGGTAATACTATTAGGGCTGAGAAGTCGGACCCTTTAAACAGAGAGCTGGTCCAATACCTCCTGAGAAGGGGGAACTTGGGGATCTAACAATGTGTAACACATTTCATGGCAATCCATCCAATAGTTGAGATATTTCACTCAAAACTGGAAACGTTACCCTCCTCGTGGCACTAGAGGAAAAGTCATCCACCAAGGACTGTGAATGCATGTACAAAATTTCATAGCAATTCATTAAGTGATTGTTGAGCTATTTCAGTCTGGACAAAAGACAACCAACCAGTTGGCTGCAAATACTAGTGTGGGTGCAGCCAGTGTGGCTAAAAGCCCTAAGTAAAAACTTTCCTGAACTTGCTCTAGGTTAAAATAGTTCTAAAGTCTTAATCAAAATAATCTTGGATCAGCTTTTACCTTTTGATATAGACAAAAAAATAACCAAGTCTACAACATGAATTCCAAAATTACCAAAACATAAATTCCATAGTTGAGGGAGGACTACGTGTAGTCAGCATAGTTGTGGGAACAGGTAGACCATCAGACATCTACCCAGCAAGTAACATAACTGCACATGTACTTCTTACAGTTCTGTTATCTCCATAAAACAATGATGTCAGGGCCCACGGAGTGTAGACAGATACAACACGGCTAAATTATGCACCAAACGCATCAAGCTTTCCAGTGTGATGTGGATGGGAAGAAGTAGAGCCCTGCAACACACACACATCCACATGCACATCCATACACACCACATTGCCTCTTTTGTTTTCATTGTGTTCCCTGTATCTTTTGAATAATAGAAGTGCCTAGAGACTTATTGAATTCTCAGATTTACTTCCAGCACTTAGAACAACACTCCCCCTTTGTCCATTCACTCAAAGCTCAAGCTGCTGTCATTAAGCCCACATTCTATTCGCAAGCCTTGTTTTCCTTCTTACTTATCCGAACTCTTCTTACTCTTACCGCACTGGTCGAGAATTGGACGGACAGGGAGAGCAAGAGACGTGGAGCAATGCATTAACCCAGGACTGAATAAAACAACAGACAGGGTACTTGAGGATCATCTCTTGCTTCTTTCCAACAAACACACAGTAATAATTGTTGTGTTAATAGACTGTCAGAACAGATTTAAAATGGGGGTGTCAATATGTCAAGTTTAATAACTATTTTTCGTACTTTCTCCAACATTTTACTTAAAATATTGATTATTTACCTTCACCAGAACTGATTTCAAGGCTTTAGCACTTGTGTTTAAACAATTTCATAATAACATGTCTGCTGTCTTATCTTCACATGAGGTCACACTTCTCCTATATTATTTTTTTAAGTTATTGATAGATAGATAGATAATTTTCCTTGCTGTCAACATACTCAAGAAAGGTTAACTGAGAATCAAATTGTGCTAAAATGGTATTAGATAAATAGTTATATATATAATATAAAGGCTTACTGCAATTGTCAGATAGCAACCACTACCATTTTCTGTCATCAAATTTACCAATCACGTTAACTATTTTCATTGTAGTTTGTAGCACTGCTATTTGCACCATAGCTAGACAGTAATATTTCCTTTCAGTGTTGAAAACCTAATTCCTCTATTACTAATTACCTTTCTAATCACTGCTGTAACCATAAGGCACTTAACACCAGGAAAAACACTTTCAGAAAGTTTCCCCACAGTCATGGGCCGCTCCTGTAAGTGATCCTTTCTGAAAAGAAGAATGCAAAACACTTTTACACCTAAAAACATGTTTAAGTCATGTATCTTGCATTTACGAGTCCGTGGAGCATTTTTATTTCTGCAGATGTCATGATGTCGTATTTCCATTGCAGCAGAAGAGTGAAATATATGACATCTAGGGATGGAAACGTTGGTTGGTCCACCACTTTGGTCCACACTGAATTATCTCAATATCAGAGATCATTGGCTGGACTGCAACATTGGCCATTTTGTGCAGACATTCATGTTCCCCACAAGACAAAGCCCAATAATTTTGGTGGTCCCCTGACTTTCCTCTAGTGCCACCATGAGGCTGATGTTTTCGTGTTTTAGTGAAATATCTCGACAACTATTGGATGGATTGCCATGAAATTTGGTTCAGAAGTTCATGTTCCCCTCAGGATGAATTGTAGTAACTTTGGTGATCCCTTATCTAGCACCTCATCAGGCCAAATTTTTCAGTTTCAATTTGTCTAATACTTTGGTTTATGACTAAATACCTGAAAAACTAATGGCATTCCCATCAGTCTCAGCTCTACTTTACCCTACTTTAGTGCTTATTAACCAATGCTAGCATGTCAAGACAGTGCTGGCGGCATTAAGATGGTGAATGTGACCTGCTTAACACCAACAAGCTGATCAAGGCTCAAAGCACTCAAACACTGTTTACAGAGCTGCTACGTGGTAATCCATTTTAGCATTTCGGATTTAAGGGGTATGGTCATGGTCGCATCAACAACAAAATGTATTAATGATTTAACCCCTCATGTTTAAGTGCAAGCCTATTTGCCTACCTGCGATTGAAAGCCCCACACATCCCTTCTCTGGAAAACATAAAAACTGACTACCTGAAGTATTGGGAGTTTGATGAAATGAATACCTCAGAAACCAGGCTGCTAATATAATTGATGACTTGATGTATATTACTGTATGTGGAATTCAAACTTCACTGATATCTTCACTGACGTACATATGAGGAGATGAAGCTTTTATTTCTGAATGAACTTTCAGTTGTCTGCTTTAGCTCTTGGTGACCTTGAGGTGCACCGGGCTCTGTCAACACTATAAACTGTGACTCTGTGGTGTCCTCGTTACAGCCAAACACACACACGTGCACCACCAGACTGCACACAAGCAAGGCCTTCTGCTGCTCTCTCACCCCAGGCGAGCCATTTGTTTCTCCTCTCACACTAGCCTACATTTCGCATCTCCACTTGGAAGTTCCCACGGTAATCGAACGCACTGCGATATTGTGAATGGACTCACAGCTCAAATGTGCAGCTTTCCAAATACCAGATGGACACGTTGGCCCGTTTGCAGGGAGAGGAGGAGAAATCCCCCCAGCTTGCTTGGCTTGAATAAGAGTCAACATTCACCAGCACTGTTAGTATCTGCAGCAAACATTTATGTTTCCTGAAGATCAGGGAGTTTAGAGTCATCCTCAGGTCATTGTGGAGAGTGGTTGAGTTTTTACCACACAAAAGCTGAAATACATAAAGCTTTTATCCAGGTCTTAAATTCTGTGGACACACTTATACTTCACATCAATAGCATATACTTTAATTGATTAAGAATGACACACTGATGTTTAGCAGGTATAATGTTTTCCATGTTCATATCTTAGTCTAGCATGTTAGCATGTTAACATTTGGCACTAAATAAAAGTAGAGCAGAGGTTGATGGGAACGTCATTTGTTTTGCAGGTATTTGGTCATAAAAAAAAGTACTGGAAAAAGATTAAAAAAACTGACCTGATGATGGCGCTAGAGGAAATGTTAGAGGATCACCAAACATGTTTCTATTCATCCAGAGGCGACCATGAATTTCTGCACAAACTTTTGTGCCAAATGAACCTATGAATGTCAAGATCACAGGATAATTGAAAACTTGCTTATGTTCATCTGGAATCATCTGGCCAGACGTGCATAGCAAATGTGATGCTCAGTCCATGCCAGTAAATCTTAGTTTACTTTCAACTGAAATACATTTGGCACTGTGAGTACATTTTTGTCTTACACAGTATTACGTTAGGGAGGTGGTTGAGGTGGATGGTGGGTGTACAAAGCTCAGGAATTCAGTGACTAGAGTTCACATCCTGACTCCTGTCTGTTGTTAGGTGTAGTTACAGAAGCACTTAGGTTAGGATGAGGGACAGACTCTCAAGAGATTTATTTAGACAAATATAATACTTGACAACATTTCCTCATTATGTTTATAGATATCTCCATTCCATTAAGTTCAGTAAGCCGTGTCAGTGAATGAGCATGCACATTATCAGAGCCCTGGAACTGGTTCACCTAAATGGAATGCAGCCAACATTAACGTTATTAAAACCTCCTGTGCTTTTCCTGCTTTGATAAGTCAAAATAACTGATGGAGAAAAGGGTCTATATATGTTGGCACCAGTTTTCACAAATTTTAAAGTCTCTTAAAATTGTAAATGGCATAGAAAGGTTCAGGTTCAGGATAAGTCAACATATTTTTTATAGCAACCTCTGTCATGACAACACACATGCAGATAAAAATGATGTCAACTTTAAGTTTTCTTCTATTGCTAGTCACTTCTCTGGATTGGATCCTTTTAGCGGTCTTTGTAAAAAAAAAAAACTGCTTATATGGTTGAAGTTCCAATGTCTTTCTAGAAGCTTTATAAATTAAGTGTATGCAGGAAATGTAGTTCTACAGATATAAGCAAAATTACATCGATGGGAAAAGCTGAGGAGGAGGCTGAGACTGTCATACATGCCCCTGAAGTTTAGCTTTTATTGATCGGTTGTGCTGCGAGGCCATTGCAGTGCAGGGCAGACAGCAGTGCCCACTGTTAAAGCCCTGTGGACTTTGCTGATCCAGCTCCTCACACAGCCAGATAGCTCCTTGATTGATAAAGATTCAGCAGTTGAGTGAGTGATTCAGTCACATGTTAACTCAGACTGACATGCTTTTTCGCATGATGCAGCCTCGCTCCATCTCTTCTACCCCCAGAGGTGTTGTGGACGATGCGATACTCCATGGTCCTACACCAAATGTGGCAGTCAGCGAGCTACATGGAGATGGTCTGATTCATTTTCTAAGTGTCTGGCTTACTGCTCTAACTCTGAAAGCATATCGTCATTTTTTGCACCACACATTAATTCTTCAGGACTTTTTGCACTCAGCAAGCATATTTTTTGTGAAAAATGAAACCTTTCCTCTAGGTTTATGCCTGAGGGAGCGAAGCTGTCAGTTATCCAGGCATGTGTCTGCCAGGTCTCAATTTCATTTAATTTATTGCTTCTCTTGTGGTTTGTTGGGACTTGTCTTGTAAGGTGTATTGAAAAATTGATAGTTTTACATATCATGATTTGTCTCTTTTTCCTACTTGTATTGTGTCATGATGTTTTGAAGTAATTTGACCAAGGGTGGGCACAGGCACGTAATGCAACAAAGGGAGCCACTTGAGTGGTTTCAGCTCACTTGTCAGCAAAGGAGAGACACAACAAGTGAAAACATTTAGCTCCACGGATAAAATGAGCTTCGGTGGACAGGTTTAGTTCAGTTTAGCTTGAGGACCAGGATGGCATGCCAATGGAGCATGCAGTGTAGGCGACCCAAGAAGGGGCTGTAGCAACTGAAAGATTTCTTTTCAAACTTCAGGGCAGATCAGATTAAAATTTTGCAGGCTCATTTTTTCACATTACAATGTAACTCTTTCTTTACAACGCTGATTATGTCAGTTTCACCCAGTAACTCCAGTGGGGTGATAAATTGACATGAGGCTGTACTTGGGCACATCAATGCTAACATGCTCACAGTGACAGTGCTACCATGCAAATGTTTAGGTGGTGTTAATGATGTTTTTCATCACCTTAGTTGAGCATGCCAGCACCAACATTTACTAATTAGCACTAAATTCAAAGTAACAGTGTCATTCTCATGAGCTGGCTAATCAGCTGTAGCCCCATTAGACTTGCAGATATTTTTTCTTAAACCAAAGTAGTGGACAAGCAAATGTCACTGATGATGGTGCTAGATGAAAGGTTGAAGCCATTATTAAGCATTATTAAAATTCTTCCTGAATGTATATACCAAATTCGATGACAGTCTAGATGGCTGCATTTGTTATATTTCATACATCTCTACTCATGACATACATGTGCCTACAAGCAGCTTTGCATTTTTATATTACATTACATGTTCTGTTCTGTTTTAATTCAGCTTGCCCTAAAATAGAACATAGGAAACAACTGACAAAATAACCTTCACTGAAAAATTCACTGATGATTGTGCAGTGAGTGAGACAAAAATCACTGGTTTTACTCTGAAAAATGTGCAATATCAAAAAGAAAAAAAAATACATGTAATATGAAAATATAAAATGGTCAATATGTATTTCCTCCACTCTTGATGGAAGCGGCATTTCTGTGCACGGTCTTTTCCCTTCTGGCCCCAGGTGTTTGATCTGGGTCACTGCGTTAGTGTGTGCAGCTCAGCTTGTCTGTCTACACGGCCAAGACATTTGTTTGACCAGCAAAAACTAGACATGGATGCAGAGACTGAAATGAACAAGTCTGTGCTGGAAGGTCACATTTCTACTGAAAGGTATAATTCCTATAATCAATCAAATTAATCTGCCAGTGCACCCACTGGCCTGGCGTTTTACAGATTCATCATGTCGTCTCAGCGTATGACAGAAATGAAGACAGAAAAGAAGACAAGCCTAATGCAGTAAAAGGACTGGATCTGTCCCGACAGTGGTTTTGCTCATTATGCTGCAGTGGTTGGCCAATTTGAGAATGATGGAGGCTTTTGCTATTTTGAGGTCCTTATCGGAGTCATGGAGGGCGAAGCACTCCCAGCACTCAGATGGACCTCCAGCCTCCATGAGGGGCCATGGGAGGCAGGCGGTGTGCAATCAGAGGGACCACGTGAGAGAAGATTGGTGAGGGATGGGGACAAGGGTATCTAGGCAGTGTATTTATATCCCTCATGTCTCACGTCTTACAAAGTGATAGACAGACAAACTGAAAGCTTCTGTCACACAAAATTCTCCATGGCAGCATATTGCCCCGTACTCCCTTCCCCCAAAGTAAAAAACAGAAAAATAATCTGCAGCACAGAGGGGACTCATGGATTTCCATGGGTTAATAATAGTTTTTCTCCAGTCTTAGTAATTCCCACTCAGGCCCGTAATGTCAGGCTTGGGGGAATCAAAAGCTTGGGCCAGGAAAATAAATAGAAAGTATAAAATAAATTGAGATCAAAGAAATAGGACAGTCTTTCTCAGGGGGACACAATATGTCTCAAGTAATCATTTCTCATGCTTAGTAAATCTGTCATGGAAACATCAAGTATGATGCTGCCATGCTGTTATCATACAGTAGCTTAACTACTGTATTTAGCACTATTTATACTCCCATCAGCCTCAAGGCAAAACCTTTATCCTCAAGGGGAAAAAAACAAATCTAAAATTAGATCTGCAAATGAGTGTGATGCTGTAGACCTTAAGACAACAACCATGCCTGTATTGTGTAAAGGTTATTTTCGTGCCGTATTGAAACTATGCCCACAAACCAAAGCACAACTGAGGTTATTAGTGCTTGCACAAACATGGTTAGTAATTTTTCAAATGTATCTTCAAGGAGTGATCCTAGATAATCATCAGTGAATATTTATAGGCCTATAAAAGATTCAACAACGCATCTGTGTGTGATATGATTTGATTACAAACAAATAGAAAGACTGCCTCCATGGGAATGGAGGCTTTCCCACATTTGTTTACCTGTCAAAATAAACCAACAAATAAATAAACAGAGGGTGCAGGGTGGATTGTGAGATAAAAGGTGAGATCAATAAATCACGGCATAGCAGTGTTTACATGTATAATAGTGCACGACTGCTGCTTGGCTCAGTGCACACACAGGCAGAGTCACGCATTCGCTCACGCTCACTCAAATAAACAAGCAGATAGAGAGTAGGTCTCCATCATCTGAAAAAAGGTGCCAGATGGCTCGGTGGGAGGTGGTCAGCGAGGATGAAGCGGGTGAAGCCCCCTCGGTGAGCTTACGTGAGATCATCCATGCGCACACACATTTACCCTCTCGCACAAGACAAGTCATTACCGCAGAGGAAGTAGAAGAAGGAGCGTGTTAAAGTGAGGCAAATCTGCCTTTTCAGGAAATGCCAGGTGTTTAAGACTTTAATCAGGTTTTATTTTCTAAGACCTTTATACAAGACTGTGCAATGTTCATGCAAGACAGTCTGCCTTCCAACAGCAAATCATCCAAGGTGGACCAACAGTCTAAAAGTAAAGATACTGTAGATTACACTGACTTTAACTGCACCAAACAAACATGACCATGCCACTCTTAACCCTTTATTTACCTGCATATACTTTCTCCATAGCACCATAGCAATGCCTTAAAAACTGGACAGAAAATTGAATTTGAGAAAAAGCGTAAAAGTGCACGGACAGACTGAAAGTGATACATTTTTTACTTGCCAATTCAGAGAATGCACTTGCCTTGTTCACGACACACTGAGCCTACATTAATGTGTTTCAAGCAAAGTGCTGCTGTTACTTTCACCTCCAACTAAAATGCACCAAAACAGGCAGAGTCAAGGCTCCGTGAATCTTACACAGTGCTCTCAGTAACTGAGTCAGGCATCAGGTAATGATGTGCTGTGGCTGCAGTCTGCAGACTGCAACAGTCCACATTACATTGATAACCGGTGAGAAAATGGAAACTTAGGCCTGGCTTCTGGATAAATGGATTTCTCTGACAGAAACCAGAGGTGGAGAGAGTCCCAAAATAACCCGCAAGTTAAAGCACTGCTCAGGTTTAACTCACTCACTTTCCTCAACTGTTTTTAGGTCTTTAAAAAGAAAGAGTTTAGACAGTGACTACTTCAAAAAGTACTGTAGTAATGTGCTTTATGCAGTGCAAAACGTGAAGGATGCCAGTTCAGACACATTAACAAAGAAACCATGAATCAGAAAAACAATTCAGGGATGTATTACACTAAATATGTGCCTATATATGACCTTTAATTATCTGTAACATTTCGTTTATATTGAGGTTTACTTTATAATGAAGTGAAAGTTCTGATAGATTCTAAATTCTGTTCAAATGCAATTTTGAAATGAATGTAAATTTTTTTTGTTTGTTTCCTGTTTGTATCCATTTAGTTAACAAGGTTTAAATTAAGGGCCTACAACACACAGCCTGACACAAACCAGCTTGGATAGAGTTTGGATAGAGTTTTTGGATACGCCACCAACCCAGTATCGTTCTTCCAAAAAGTTGTGGGAAGAAACAGATAAAAAAGAATGGTCAAACTTGATTCAGCAAAGGCAGAATTATCCTGACCTGTAATCTCAAATATGGGTTGAACACTCAATCCTACAATAATGCAACTAAACAGCTCCTTTAACTGAACCCTGACTCCTAGAAATTGCGTTTATATTCTACTAATTTGGGACAAATGCAACTGGAAAAACAAATTAGCATTATTTTTTAGGAGACAAGGTTGGCATATTAGCTTTGGCTGTACTTCATAATGCATTTTTGCATGGAATGAACACTGGATTTATTCCCCCAGAAGGAATGTTTTTAGCAACCTATAGCTCTTACACTTTATATATGGGCATTTTTATTATTATGTAAACTTTTCTGATTGTGAACATATCCTTTAATCTTCTTTGATTTGTGTTTCTGTACTCTTTATATCCAGTTAGCTAGCAAGGTTTAAATGATGTAGCTTGGCTAACACAAACTAGCTTGGATGAGGTGTTAGCTAACGTTAATTTGTACTGTGACTGACAAGGTAACATGTTAGCATTTTATTGTAATGTTATGAACATATTGTGAGCTAAGATAAAAGGGACAGTTTATCGCAGTCACAGACGTTTCCTTTGTGAACAGTGATAGGATAAAGCAGTTATTGTCAATGTACTGAATCATGAGAGTAAGTTGATTAAAACAATTTGTTCACCAGTGCTGCAAGCTCGTAGTCCCACTCACTGAACACAGCTCACTAAAACTTGCTGACTAGTGAACTAACGATGGTCAACTTCTAATCAAATATTTGGTACCATCTCCTACTTCCAGACTTCAAGACGTGAGAGGAAGGGAAGGTGGCGGGCTTGAGCAACTCCATGTCTGTCTATCACTCACTCTTCACTGTGTAGTACATTCTGTGAACAAATTGCTGAACATCAACCATTCCTACAGTTCTACAATTTCATTTAGAAGACACTTTTCTCCAAAGCAATGTACATCTCAGAGTTAGAACAGCCATTGGGTGTTTTGCTTGCTCAGTGCCCAAGGACACTTCGACATGCAGCCTGCAGGGGCCAGGGATCGAACCGCCGACCTTCACTGGCAGTGAAAAGATCTGAGGCCCAGCCACCTATTTCTTCATATTGCAGGTTTCACCACACATTGTAAACTGCAATACTACGCTCCGTTCAGTGTGACCTTATAGCTGTCCTCTTTTTGAAATGGTAAAACTGTGTGTGTGCACGGCACTGTGCAAGGTGAAACGTGAAAAATGTAAATGATATATAATAATATATATAACTAGATAATGTTGTGTATTCTGGATTGCATTCCAAGACCAATGTTGTTGAATCATTGCAGCAAAGTGTTAGCCACTCGAATCAGCCGTCTATTTGCTGTCTTGAACACACCATTGTCCCACCTGTTAATGAGTGATGTTCAGTTGGAACTGACAGAGAAATTAATGGATTGTGTCAAGAATTGATTCAGTTCAGTTCAAACAGCCGATTTATTCTTTTGAACAAAACATTTGAGAACAACACATTGAAGTGAGAGACTGGTTCAAAGAGCTACAACCATTGACGGTATATAAAGATGGATGACGTGACAGCTCCCCAAAAGTGAAGACAGAACGTTTCAATTGTCCCCTGGTGGTTGGCTGCAGTACAGGTCATAAACCCTGCCCCCTCCATATTAGCGGATGGGACATAGGCCAAATGAAAACATCCACATCAAATTTTCCCCCCAGTGCCCAAAGTCTCTGTCATTTGAGGTAGTTTTTATCACACTGATGTATGATCCACACCCTGATCACTACTGCACAGACTCCCAGTCAAGAGTCACCAGTGCAAGACGGCAGCACACACACACCCCAGATTTTGGCTTTATTTTCATACAGTGGAAGTAGAGATGCATTGTCCAATCTTTATATACAGACTGCGGCTACAACCGTAAAGTTTGAGTTGTTTTGGCATTGGTTACAGTGAAACCAGGTAATGTCTCATTGTCTCCTTACTCAGGCATGCTACATTTGAGAATTATTGAGTTGATGTATTACAACACCAGAATATTTTTATACAGGTTTTGAATGGATCAATACACAGTATGTGCCATTGATTAATAAGACATTACTTAATGGTGTGTTTTTTACATTTGTGCAAGAGACAGATTATTCAGAGGGGTAATTTTCGAATCCTTTGGTGCTGCTGAGGTACTGTGATGTATGTCAGTGTCTTAGTCCAGCTTTAATGTGCATTATCTCCACAGATTAGTCCAATAATCGTGCCACTGCTGCTGTGAAATGGGAAACGTTCAGCTTTTCTAAGGGCCTGACTGAATGCCATTCAGCCTTTTGTGTCGGATAAATTACTTTGGTCTCATCGCAGAAGCCCTAGCCATTTGTTCTCAAAAATGAAAGTCAGATATCTGCTATCCCTCTCTGCTCCTTCAGCATATCACTCTCAGGACTGAAGACCTTTCAGTATCCAAGGCGGGGCTGTAAATCTCACTAAAGCTGTCTGTATTGCGCTTTTTCATTGTGAAACTATTTCAGGCTCCTTTATGTTAAGAGAAATGGCTAAAACCACTACCTCAAGGATGTGGAAAAATCAAAATATCTGCTCTTACATGACCTTTACTGTGAGCCCTCTCAGACAAGACAGTCAGAAAAAAAATTTGCCTGCTTAGGAAAGCCAATGAGTGTAATGAAGAGAAATGGGAGAGGACAAACTCTGTAACCTCTAAGCAAAACTCTTGTTATCACATTTCCTGCATCATTTTTAAAGTAACAAGGATTTCAGGCTGATATATTATTTCCTTTTAGCTATTAATGAGTCTCTCTCACATTTGCATTTCAGTGAAAAACACGCAGAACAATAAAAGCACCACTATACTGAATATGAGGGACAAGCTGAAGAGTGGAACAAAGTTATCTCTCACAATTAACATTCTTCCTTTTGTTTCGGAGCTCTCATTTTCTTAAAAGCTGTCCTCAAACACTTTCAAATTTGGGTCATTTGCCAGTAGTTTCTCTGCAAAGTTAATGGATATTAATGAGCCATAATCCATTTGATGTGACATGCTACTTATATTTCCCCCCCACGGAAGGAGGAATCATTCTTCTTGGCTTCTCGGCCATGGCAAAGGAAAAATCACTACCCATAATGTGATTCAGGCTTTTTTAGGCCTGGTGATGTAGCACATCCAGCTTCATGATGCTCAATGCTGCATTTATGTAAACGTAGCTGTAGAAATGTCATCATGGATCTCGGACGTGGATACGCGAGGTCACTGATCCTGACAGATAAAGAGTTTGAAGTACAGAAGCTGTTATAATTTTTTACCACCAGTGAAGATGAAGCCGCTGTAGCATGACAGATCTCATGAATTAAACAGTGCTCTTATTAACTGTAGTGAACCACAGGAGTTGCCTTCCTACAGTTGGCTGTGATCTGCTCTGTGTCATCTTTCATTTTTTTTTTTTAGCAATGAAAACAACTGTTTGACCAGACGTCAGGAGAAAGAAAGCCTCTCCCAGCAGGACGGCATGAATAAGAGTCCTGGAAAGAGGGGGTGGGGGCGGGAGGCTATCTCCACCAGGAGTGCAGTGCAGACAAAAATGCAGGCCAGATGCATCTCAATTCCAATTAGGTAATGGGAGCTGACAGCAGGCATGAGCGAGCCACACGTGGACTCCGAGCCAGAGCGGAGGGATGGACGGATCTTTACAAGCTGCATTTCACAGGCTCCTTGACCCAGGGTCTCTGGGAGATGAAGGCAGGTGGTTACACTACAATCAAAAATTAATAGTGGCGAATAGGGTCGGGAGGAAAGAGAGATGTGTGAGCGGGAGAGGAGGTAAGGAAGGTAAGAGAAAAGCAGCTAGAAAGGCAAGGAAAAAATGATGCTGTTATGAATGAGAGTTTGCAACAAACAGGGCGTGTGAATGAGAAATAGGCTTCTGTTGCAGTGGAAGGAAATTGATTTTTAGTTTGAGGATGGCAAGGCAAGGAGGTTTTTTCCATCTTTTATTCAGGCAAAGTTTAACCAAAGAAGGGTACACACCAGCAAAGTTCTTTTCAGGTCTAGCTGAAGATGGATGTGGGCTGCAGTCCAGCTTCAGTTCATAAAGGCGTCAAAACAACAGCAGCAGTAAACAGGCTGCTATATGTTCAAAATTTAGTGTCATCGATAAAATGTCAGTCATCCTGCACAACCAGCCTGTCAAGCACATTCTCTCTCTCTCTCTCTCTCTCTCTCTCTTTCTCTTTCTCTCTCTCTCTCTCTCTCTCACTCTCTCTCTCTCACACACACACACACACAGACTAGCATACATAACCCTGAACTGACAGACTGAATGAACCCTACTAATCTGCTCATAATTTAAGTCATTCAGGCTAGACGAATTTTGCACATCTGTCATCTCTGCATCTTGTCCAATCTGTTCGCATGATGCTGGGATATTCTAACAATTCTTCTCTAGCTCAGCACTAAGACTGACAACTCTGCCGTCTTGGTATCAGCCCAACATGTACTCTTATAGTTTATCCTGCACCAACAGTAATATGTCAAAATATGTGGAAGTCACTGTAAAATAATTGCTAGCGGTGAATTAAGATGTTTTTTTTAAGGCATTCTTTAGAGATCGTGTATACTGACCTTACGCTGCCCGTCCTTTTTTGTTTTTACCATTTCCAGTTTTGCCTCTTAGCTTATGAATTATTGAACATATAGTATTGAACATAAGTATAAGGTGGTTCTGATTGGTTCAGACAACCTTCTATACATTTCTCAAAGTTAGGAACACACATATCCACATATTTTTGGAAGGACATGTGACCTGACATCACCACAGATATAGATTTAAGAAGCGTTTATTGTCATGTGCACAGTTAAAAGAAACAAGTTTACCTGTGCAATGAAATTTTTCCTTTGGCTTCCACTAAGAACACTGTTTTGAAAGAATAAAATAACAAAATAGAAATGACAAAAAATAGAGAATAAAGTCAGAATTTAAAAGATATGTACAGGATATTTACAGTAACATGAATGTGCAAAAGTGTCAGTGCAAAAAACATGGATGTGCAAAAATGTCAGTTCAATTGACTATAATACAATGACTATTATATGTATGGATACAGAGATGATGAATATGAATATAAATGAATGTAAATGAATGTAGTAGTAAATATACAGTATATTACAATACAAATACAATCTGAGGTTATGAATATGAATATAAGATGAGACACTGCATCAACATCAACAGTAGTGCTAATATGTGGTTGTGCGTGGGCTGGGATGGGGTGGAGTGAAGCATGTGTGGTTGAGGTAGTTAGGGTGGTGGCAGGGACAGTGGGTTTAGTCTGTTTAGTCAGCATTAACTAGCACACAACTAGCTTGATTATCTATAGGCCTATTAACTCACAGTATTAGCACGACAATGTAGATATTTAAGTCATTAACATTTAAAGTCGTTACAAACAATCTCTAAATCAGATGATTTTGACTTTGTTGATGCGGAATATGATTTATTTGCTTACTTGCTTATTCATTTATCTTTTCACCCAACTGTGTAATATATAATATGTATTTTATTGATTATATAATGTGGGTGAATTAGGCTGGCTTGTTACACAATAATGCCCATGTCATGCAAAACTGGATTGTGTGTGATCGTGTAATTAAGCAAATGAGTTTCTGCTGTCACTCTGTGTTTTGGATGAAGAAATAAGCTGCTGTATTAAAACATGTTTTGTCCATGCTCAACAGCAACTTCTGTTATGATATCCCATTATTATAAACACATCATAAAGCACAGATACCAACATATTCTGACCTGTCACCATGACAACATGACCAGCTGATCCTGATGCTGTGTGGGTGGAGAACTGATCTAATTAGTGCAGGGCGTGGGCCGGTACCCGCCTGGCATGCAGTACTGGTACTTGTGTATTTTACTGTTTTGCTTGCATACTGGCACTTGTCACTAAGCTGCTGGTATTCTTTTCTTTCCATATCACGTTCTCTGGGTGATTCATAATGACTCTAAATAAAATACACTACCGGGGGGGAACTATACGATGCTCAACTGTTCCCTTTCTCGCTTTTCTCTGTTGGTGCTTGAGGTGTTTGATTTGTGTGACACACTAAAAGTAGAGAGGAGAGAAAGTATCCAGGGGTTTTACTCAGAATACAAGGAACTAATGGAAGGGGGAAGTAGGGGTGCTGAGGGGGCAGCAGCTCCCCCAAACTGATAAAAAAAAAGGGTGATGCAGACTCACAGCAGAGAGAGAGAGCTCATGTGGATGAGCAAGAGAGGGAGTGTGTGAATATGGACAGACGTCATAGCTTGACAGACCTATAAAAAAGTCTTTGATCATGAAGCCTGATGTTACTCTACAGTTCTGTGGTTTATCAGTGTGGTTTATCTGAACCACGCTGCAGACTGGAGTCTCTGCAGATAGATTCGTCTTATATCTTCGATGAAACGTCTGTATCCTCACTGTGCTGCATTATTAGGCTGCAAAATGTAACGAACTAGTCGCGGGTCACAGCTTTCTCTGTGTCTAGGCGCTGTCTCCCTTTTCATCTCTCACTCACTGAGTTCTCCTGTGTTAGTTCTGTATAGCTGCTTTGGCAACGATTAGATATCTGTAATCCTGGTCATTCAAATGAATACAAAAACATGAATATGGCGATCCATATTGTATGATATCATTATGTAGACTGACCTTCTCTTAGCACCCCCCCCACCTATGTCAGTCCTTCACACTGTACATTACGCTAGAAAACTGGTCTCATATTTGCTGACATGCAGGCACAAGGCGATCAGAAACAGCAGATGTCAATGAATACAATACAACACATTCCCACTTGCAGAGCAGACAGGAAGTTAAAAGACAAAGTGATGGAGTGAGAGCACTTCTCTGTTGTTGAAATCCATAAGGTTGGTTCTGTAATGTAGCCTACTTTTCAGGAACTAACAGCTTTGAATGGCGCATATAACCCTTACTGAAAAAAGAAAATTCATCAAACTTGGCAACAGGCTACACAGTTTTCACTGGAGACTTACGCTACGTTAGTCTAAAGCTCAGTGGTACAACCAACATTTTAATTATGATAAACAATGATGATAAGAAACTTGCCATTTAAAATATTTAAAAAATTATACTAATCTATTTGATGTTGATAATTAGCAAATAACACTGGCATATCCACTTCCAATCGAGCAACAGCCAAAAATATTCACTTTGTCATTTTAAGTCTCTCGTCCTTCTTTTATTCATTTTTAATGTAATAAAAAAAGATTTTTTTTATCTTGTTTTAAGCAAATACAATCTTCAATTGAAAACTACAACTATCTTAAAAGCAGGTTCTGTTGAGTTAAAGTCAAATGCTTAATTAAAGGAAATGCAGGAAAAGACATTAAAAGACTAATTGTTTCTCAACCTTTCTGATGGTGAGACCTGGCACCCCCAGGGTTTAGTGGAATGGAAATGGAAAAATTAAATACTTTTGATGCACCACCCAAGGTCAGAATTAATCAGACGTGCAGCAGGTTGGAATACAAACACATCTACCATGTTCTTTGTACGTGCTATTTAAGTCTGAAAGTGAAAGTGGTTAAATGCTGAGGTCGTAATAATTATACGGTTGGTTTTTTTTTTTTGAGAGGACATCTAATTCTTTTTTTTTACATCTTTCCTAATGAGTGAAAAATGGAACTCTTTATGAAATGGGAATTAATTTGCTTATCTATCTTCCTCTCACTTGTTCAGCTTATGTTTTAAATAACTGAATAACCAAGATGCTGAAGGGCTGAGCAATAAACAGTGTCATGTGATGTGTCCTAGTGTGCATGACACTGAACCCCAAATGGCCCCCGATGGCTGTTCCATCCCTATGTACGTCGCTTTGGATAAAAGCGTCTGCTAAATGAAATTGTAGAAATTGTAATTGTAGATTGTGTCATGTCCCATGTCCCCATCAGTCAGTGTTTTTCCAGGGCCTTTACTCTTTTCAGGCATCAACCTGCAACCCTGATAGGGGTCATGTACTGGATTTTTGCATTATGATGATAATATGAGGCTTTGGCTGACTCAACCCCCTCACGCATGCAAGACTCAATCGGATGAGCTCTGCTCCACCTGTCCCTCCTTTCCAGTTGCCAAGACTGACCGAATGTCTCTACTCTCTGCCCACAGCTGTCACAAATCCCAGCATGCCTGGCATGCATGGTACACAGGATGCTCAGGCCAACAAATTTCCTGGTCGGCTGGGTCGGAGGGAGCGCATCTCAGTGATGGAGTCTTCCCTTAGCACCTCCGATGTGGCTCGAGGCCAGAATCAGGACTGATTTGGTCCCCGACTCCTGCCTGTTGACCTCACTTATGTGTTTCTAATGTGCCAACATCTGTACAAAAACACGAGTCAGCTTTGGATATGAACAGAAAAAGAGAAAGATCAACTGGCCCTGTGCCATCCTTCCAGATGGTTTGCCACTGCATGCTAGGCTCAGTATCTCCTCGATGTGCTCCACTGCTTCAGCTCTGCCCCCCTCTGTTTACCCCTGATGAGGCGAGATGCTCACTGAGCTAATGCTAATTAACATGGATTGGGACTCGATTGCATCTGGCTTGTGCTGCTGTTCTTGATTTCATCAGGCGAGCTCACCTTCTCCACCAAGGTGATCTAAACTGATAATGCTTTGAGGTAATTCTTTCTCCAGCAATCTCATCGTGCTGTTTTAGTGATAAATCCAATGTGATGTGCTGATATGGGAGCTGATAGCGATCTGTAAAATGGTTTTGTGGGCAACGTGTTTGATCTCTGTCTGGCTGTCTCTGTAGTCTCTCAGTAGTTTCTGTCAGACATCATGATACTTTCTGCCTTTAAGTAAAAGGTGAAGTAAAAAGAGAGACTTAAAATTTGCGATCCTTTTGTAATTCAAAGTACATTTACTCAAGTGCTGTATTTGAATACAGCTCGGAGGTGCTTGTACTTTACTGGAATATTACCATACCTTTATACCTTTAATTATGCTTCTGATGTAATACTGTATTTTTCACATTACTGCAGTTATTTGGTAGCTAGAGTTAGTCTACTTATAGTATTGCTCATAAAATATAGGGTCAGCTTAAAAAATGTGATGCACTGTCAGTAGTAATAGATTAAACTACCAAACAGTATACAGTCAAAATCAGCTTTACTTTGACAACATTAAAATGCTGCTCACACGTTAATACATCAGAAACTTTGTACTTGTAATGGAGAGTTTTGATGGCATGCTATTGCTTTTTTTTTCTCTTATATACCACTGGAAACACCGGTTTGGGAGTGTTAATAATGCGGACATTTTAATATAGCTTCTCTCTTTTTCTGTGTGCCAGATTCTTCGTGAGGTCTCTCATTGAAAATGCCAGTCTGATGAATCTGAACGTTCCATTTAATGCAGAGACAATTTTTTTTTTTTTTCACGACAGCGACTATATGAATGTAAACTGAGACACTGGATGTTATTTCTATAAAGCTATCCAAGGTCAAATGCAAAACTGAACAGGACGTAGCTTGTGACTACATATTTACTGAAGATGGAAATGATACATGCCCCTGTGTAAAAATAAATAAATAATACAAAATCAAGCAGCACAAGTAATTAACAGCCTCATTAAAAGCCACAGACATATTTGAAATGCTTCAAGTGAGAGCAGACTTTCTGCTGGCGTGCATGCGTTCAGGCCTGCAAGACTCTGCACTGTATGTCTCTAATGTAGATGAACCATCATAAAAGCACATATTTAATGAGGTTACTTAAGATCCAAGACCAAACCACTTCAGGAGCATAGTATTTTTAACATATGGCATATGTGCTGTAGCTCTTACAAAGTGACGGTAAATACTGTGACAGCAAACACTGCGTATAAAAGCTACTCAAGTGGACCAATGAATAGATATTCTGCTCTTACGTTAAGCTTTTTGCAGAAAATTGATTTACTGTTACTTGTTACTATACGAATAACCTTTTTTTTTTTTTTTTTTTTAATTCTTCTAAATGACTTATTCTCAAATATTCTGTGCACCATCTGTTGGATATTTAAGTGCTTTGAGCTGTATCTTTTGACACAGACATGAGAGTGAAATGTCACATTTGCATCATATTAATTTCTTTCTTTGAAGTAAAAGTAAGTCTTTTTTTGTGGAACATCTTATGATTCTTTAACATATGTTTCTTAAGACCTTCAAAAATATTCTTTCTGCAGTTTTAGATAATTTTAGATAATTTGTACGAGTTTACTATAGAGTTGTTTTAGTTAAGAAATTATTTTTTACAAAAGCAACCAGGCTAAATGAAGAGCTATTAGTATGGTTTTCACATTGTAATGTGAGGGACCCAGTTCCTGTTCCACCTGTGCACATGGAGCTGATAAAGAGAAAGCCACTCAGACTGAATTCTAATTAAAACTGTAACTGCCGCTAACATAAGTTAATTCACACACTGCTCCCTGATTCTTATATGCACTCAACAGCCATTTCAAAGATAAGCGTGCTCTTGTTGATAATATATCCGCCGGTAGGGTTTCTTCTGTCCGAGCGAATATACTTGTGTGAAAGTTGATGTGAAACAAATACACTCCATGAAAGGACTTAAGATAAGATAAACCTTTATTCGTCCCTCAGTGGGGAAATTTGCAAAACTTAAAGACTTAATGGACCTAACGTGTTGGTGTCGTCTAAAGCTTTTTTTTAACATCCTAATTAGAAGATGAACTAATATAATAATACATTTATTTTGAACATGGTTTAGTAGGGCTAGTTGGTCCAGTCCACCTTAAAGGCTGACTGGGCCATATACTGTATATGAAGGGCAAATTGTCGTGGTTGTTAAAGACACTGCTCGTCTTCCTTTGGGCCTGTGGTGCTGACTGCTATTATGCTTAGATTTTATCTGCATGTGTTTTCTGTCAGTGCTGGGTTTTAAGAGGCTTGTTGCTTGTGTTTGAGGTTAGATCTTGTGCATATACTTACCATCTGTCAAAACTAACGTCTCTCTCTTTGTCTTATAGGCCAGAGCTTAATCCAGAAGAGGGGTTTTCTTCCTGCAACTCTGTTGGCTGCATGGCTGAGTGTTGTCTGGTCTGCACTGTCTGGTAGACTGTGAATCTCAACTTTATCTGCTTATTCTTTTGCTATGGGTGCAATTTATAATTTAGAGAGGATGTATGTGCACTAAAGCTGATTTATGCGTAAATGATAGTGTAAACACCTTCCTGTCACACACACTGAGATTCTCACAATAAGTTTGGTTCCATGTCACTTTCCCGCCAGCAGATGAAATGAAAACAAGAATATAAAGTCTGTGTTAAAAACTATTTAAATACTCCAGTTCTTTTCATCGATCTCTTATCCTCTTTGTGAAAGTTTAGACATCACTGAAGGCTTCTTCCTTTAAACAACAACCTCCCCCATTCCTTTCTATTTCTGTCCACAGATATCTGCCCTCTCCACCATCACAGCAAAAACTGCTCTTGCTTAGTTTGGAAATCTATCACAACATATAACATCTTTGAAAGAGCACTAACCTAAAGCAGAAACAGTGACCAAACCGTTTTTTTTTTTGTTGTTGTTTTTTTTTTTTTTGGCTGAATATCACTGGAGAGGACGATGAGGTGATAGAACAAGAAAGGAAGAGTGAATGTGAACAAATGTTGAGGGCGTGTGCAGGGTTGAGATTATAGAGGAATGCCGGCGGTCCAGGCCAGTCTCCATTGCGGATCTTGAGAGGATTTTCCACACAATTTTTAGCTCCAGACAGACAATTCAAACAGAAGCTCCACGATGGACATGCAACAACACATTCCCTGCCTTTTCTTTTATCTGAAGCAACGCCCAACATGTACCATCAACTGCATGTGTTTGAAATGATGCAAAGATCATTTAATAGCCAGTGATTTGAATTGAATTGAAACTTGTTGTAACATATTTAATTTGCTCACAAAGAAACAAGTATGCACAGTTTTATAGACAGAGACCTCTACAGTCGGAACGTAAAATTCAAAACATTAGCAGATGAGTCATGAATCAGTCATGATAAGAATGTTGTTGGTATCAGTTATTAACAGTGACTTTTTGACATATTAAAATGTATAAAATACACTCTCAAAAGATGACAGAAACACCTTTAGATAAACATGAAGATAAAGTCCATGAAGGGATTTAACAGTGAACCATTCATTTTCTATTTATGTAGGCAATCACATGGGTCACATGGGATCACTCCTCTGTGAAAATACTTACCTATAAATCTTTACACCCTCCTGATTTAGTGAGGATTTCTAGTTTCTGTCTTTAAAGTTTGATGAGGCTGATGTTTTTTGAGCATCATTTTACACAGTGTGGACTTCCACATTCAAACAGCTGCAACGATCGACATTTTATGAAACAGGAGGGGTGGCTTTCCAGCCATTTTCCCCTGGTGGAAGGATTACTTAAGTCAATGTACAAATACTCCACAAGTCAAAGTCACAAATTAAAGATTTAACTTATGTAATAGTAAACAAGTGTAATCATCAAAATGTGACACCTGTCAGTATTACATATATTGTATACTATTAGAATGGACAGATGGATGTTGGATTATTGTAACTGATATATTAACATATAAGGAGCAGTATGATTTTGCATCTGGTCATGGTGGAGCTATTTTTTTGATTAAGGATAATTCAATCAAAACTACATATTTTAGGAGCAAATGACACATGTAAAGAAGCAAAATGTTATAATGTTATAAAAAATATCTATCAAAAATATCTGTCAAAATAAGTAAAAACAGTCATTATTTCTAAATATTATTTTTGATGCAAGAATTTGTGAGTGTCATTTCAATGTTGTAAACTAAACATATATTAGGTATTTTAATGTAGAACAGTGGATCATATATTTTATATCCAATATCCTTATCTGCAAAATAACTATAGAGCTGTCAGATTAATGTAGCGCAGTGAAAGACAAAATATTTCCCTTTGAAACGTGATGATGTAGAAATATAAAATACCATAAAATAGAATGATCTAGTAAATTACAAGTTACTTAAAGGCCAAATGATTAAAAGCAGATCTGGCACCTGGTTGCTTTCATAGAGTCGAACACAGCAAAATGAGAAAACACAGACGGGAGGCAGGGTCTCTGCAGATACAGACACCATCACACTCTAGTGGGTCAGAAGTGATGATTTAGAGAGATCATTTTTTTATGAGTCTATGCATTGTTTTTTAGGAAACTCCTACTCAGTCTGCCTTTAATATGTGGTCACATTCCACCACTGTCATTTTCACTCCCATATTGTAATTTCACTTTAGCATTCAATGCATGTAAAGTATTGTTTGATGTAAGGCATGTCCAAGATTTTTCCTATTGCAATTACAATTTAGTCGGTTTGTTGGTGTCTGTATGACTCACTCATCAAATCTGTGAATGATATGAGGATAAGTAACACAAAGACGATTCAGTCAGCTTTCTATCAGTTTCCATGTGAACACAACACGTCTATAGGATCCATGGATTATCTGCTGTCACGTGGAACAATGTTCCAGCTTTACATCTCACAACAGTATTAAATATAGACTATAGATCAAGAGGTGATGAGATGTGATGGAGGCTAAAGCTCCACGGGATCCACTGGACTGAAACCTTAAGCTCAGTTTTCCTCCCCACCCCCAAACCTTACTCACCTTTCTCAGGATGACATAAAGCTCTGTGACCTAAATGGTATTTGGCAAACTGGAAATTTGTGATTTGAGGGGATTTCATGGACAAGAAGGTTGAACAAGAGGTGCTCTGAAAGTAGGATCAATTTTTGTTGCTAGCGATGGTTGTTTGGTTGTCTCCTGACACACACACACACACACACACACACACACACACACACACACACACACACACACTCAGTGTTATTCATTTTTTTCTTTTTTTTTTTTTTCCCCCATGTCAGAATTTCTGCCCTGATTTTCCTCTTGTCATTTTGATTTTGTTACCATATAATCCATTTGCATTTATTTGTAATCTTGATTTTCTATTGCTTAACCAATTTTAAATTTGATCCTGACAAAGATCCAGACATGCTGGGAGGTCTGATGGAACAGAGGACACATTTCCTTTTAAGCAGGTTTTAATGTGTTTCAAACAGTGCCTTCCTCCACTGTTAATAATGCAGCCATGATGTCAAACATTATTTATATATTTTGAAGGAAAACACTGCTGTGGGCCATGGCTATATTTTCAGAAAAATCCCATCAGCAAGGCCATGACCCTTCCCTTAATCCACTGTTTTCAGCCACTCGCAGCCTGAACGCCAGAGAGCAAAACCACGCCGCCGCTCCCCCTCCTCTCCCCTCTCAGCAGAGCATACACACTCTCCTTTTGCTAAATGCTCAAATGACAGTCTTAGCTCACGGCGTGCACGAGGCAAACCCTGTGAAAGTGATTTAATTGCTCTGTCAGGTCAGTGGAAGCTCACAGGCTACCTGTTAGTGCAATACACCTGCCCACAGCCAAATCACTGGCAGTCAGTCCTCTGTGAAATGAAACGGGGGCACCGGGGTCCGTGCAAATTGGCCCTGACAGTGGGAAGAATCATCCAAGAAAAGAGCCAGGCTGCAGTTTACTGGCAGCCAGCATCTGACACCACGTTATATCCCTCCAGATTTACTGCCTCCCTCTCTTCTTTTTGCCTCTTTAGTGTTATTGCTCCTGGACCTATAACGCAGTGCCTCACTTTAAAGCTGCAGGTGAACCATAAGTATCATTAGGATTGCTCTTTTTGTCAGTTACACACCCTCCTGCAGGATCATGTGTTCCCATTTAGAAGGACGAGAGTGCGATCATCATTTGTTTACAAGGTTGACCCCCCATGCTTTTATCAAGTCAGCACAGCACACATTTCAACATATTATTATCGCTATATCTTCTAATTATATTCCACAGATGTTCTAGTAACATCTGTTGTTCTTTATAATAATTCTCTATGAATAGCAGAGACGAAGTTTTCACAGATGTATGTTTCAGTCATATAGTGAGTTCACAGCTTAGCACAGGCTGCAGTGTTCTCTTGTTTGTGGTGAAATGCTGCTCTCTTGTGGTCAGTCAACATCTGTCATTCAACTAGTGCAACATCCCAACTACATGAGTGACCGGCAAGAGGTTTGACATATTAAATTATATCCGTTAACATCCACTTCACATTCATTCTATAACCTGCTAAAACACTGTAACAGAGCGGTGATGCTGCTGGTTTGCTTGACCAGATAATGATAATGCTGTGACGTTCAAGTTAAATTTGTGCATTGTTACAATGTAGCCGTCTACCTGAGAACTGGTATAAGATTAGTCATAGGAAACAATGATGTGATTCATGTACACTCAACATGTGTCAATGAGCTGTATTTTAGTGTTTATGTAGATACTGGAGCTCAGTATGGAGCTTGAATGAAACCCTGATCTTGTTGTCTTTGCTGGTAATCCATCACATCTCAGGACTCACTTCATCTCTGTATATTCCTTGTATATATGTTTTATAAGGCGTCTTTTCTGAAATCTTCAATCCTTTCAAGGTGACTCTCAACTGAGAGAAAGATCTTTTCTCTCCACCCAGCCGCTGTGTCCTGCTCCTGCTTCAGACGTCAGACTGGTACGAGATCAGGTCACAGAGAGCTTTCAACAAGCGCAGATGTTAATAATATCTTAATGAAAAAGACATTTTCATGCATAAACAATGGGATGTGAGCAGTGTGAGGACATAAAGTTGGCTGTTTGGACGCAGCCAACAGAATGAGTTTTCTGTTGTGGCCATGATTAAACAGAAGCATGGCTTTTGAATAAACTACCAATAACCACTGGGCCACAGGCTTTAATCCAACAGGGATGGAATTGGAATAAGCAAAGTGTATGATACTTTCATCATGCACTTTGACTCTTCCCTGGTTTCAAAGATGGAAAGTAACTGAGTACACTTACTCAACTTTGAGACATTTCAATCAGTATTTCCATTTTTGATTTTTACTCCATGACAACGGAGAGGGAAATATTGTATTTTTTGGCTTCACTACATTGATCTGTTTAGTTATATGTATAGTTACTTTAGTTACTTGCAGATTAATATTTTACACAAAACACATAACTTAAGATAAACTTGAAATTGCATCAGTAGTGATATTCCGATTACGCATACACACACACACTTTCTTTAGAAAGTTATCTATGCCCTCTGTCAGCCTCTGTTGGTGCCCAGTAAGAACTGCATCAATGTTGACAGAATTCTACGCAAAATTTTGGCGCAGATTTTTAAAATCTATTGTTTGTATTGTCTGCTCTGCTATATGTACTGTATGTATGATACATATGGTATGATGCTACATTTTATGATGACTGGAACTTTACTTAAAATACAAAACAATTCATATGTGCCTTTCACAGTCACGTCAATCTACAAAACCTAAGTAATGACATGACACTGGAAAAATGTGTTTTAACCAATTTCAATCAATCTGTTCTTTTTCCATTTTTGACTGTTGGCTGCCAGAAGTATTGAAGACAGTGAATCACTCCTCACCTAAAGGAATATTTCATACTTAACTGTAGTACTTCAGTTAATAGAAACAAGATGAAGAACATTAATGATTGCCATACAGCATGTTATGGTATCACACATCCACTTACTTTAATAGACATGCAATAGAGAGTTTCTGAGTTGGCTTCCAAATTCTTATTCATGAGGTATTTTTGTTATTAAAGGACTAATTTGCATCTCCTCCTTTGCATGCTCTTGATAACTTGTCATCATAGTATCTCTTCATCTCATTCGCAGCTCTGGTTTAATGAACAAAAGTGAAGCAATTGTGCCCCCCTGTGTCAACACAACACATCCATTCCAGAGATTTCAACTGCTTTAAAAACTGCATTACTTCACTTTGACCCAACAGTGGTGGGTGGTGTGTGTGGACATGTTTCAAAGTCACATTTTGTTCCCTGACAGCCATTTCTAATTTGTTGCAAATGTTTATCTGTGCAGGTTAAACAGTGCACATGGGACTATTTCATTGTATGTTTGGGTTATGTAGGGAACTTATGGATCAGCCATAGAAGGACAAATGATCAATACATGACGGGCCTGAACTGCTAGTACTGTGGTAGACTTTTGAGATTCAAAATGAAATTCTAATCTCCAAGTCATTCTGTCTGTGTTCATCTTTGTGCTGTGCTCTGCTGATTTAATTTTTATTCCCTTTGCCTTGGGCAGCTACCAGTGGTTTATGATTGTGACAATTTGTTGGAATGTATGAGCTAATTTTTGCTTAATATTCTAAACCTAGAGTAAATTTGCATGTCTTGTCTGATCAACTTATAAAAATAAAGTTGCCTAAACATGCATGCACGCACACACAATCTGATATCATGATGAGTTTAGACAGTTTGCAAATGAAAAACATCCCTCTGGGACTTACTTAACATCTAATATGGATTGTTTAAATAAATCATTTGCAACACTGTGTTAATTATGAGACTGCTGATAGAAACTTAATGAAATGAGCATTTCCAAAGTAGACTATTTTAAATATTAATAATTATGAGCCAGACACTTTAGTTTATTCATGTTGTAGATCTCCACGAAAAAGTCAAGAAAGTGAATAACTGGAATGAAACTAAAGTTAAAAAAGTCATTTGAGGAGGAGACGTTTTGCATTAAAACAGCGAAACCCACACCAGATTCACCTGCTCTTAGTGCAACCTCAGACAGTCCAGTTCACACAGACACTAATCTCTACTCCACTCTAAACCCATTTGAGACCGACTTCATTGACCTCTGCATCCACATCACTTCCATCAGGTCGTGTGTCAGCAGCCCTCTTGTTATTTGCAGTGTAAACATGAAAAGCAGGTGATGTTGCTCTCAGTTTTTAATGGTTGCAGTTAGTGGAAGGGCCTGTCTGATGAGCTGAGAACAGGTCACTAAAACACTGCTTCTTTTGAAGGTACGTTAAAAACATTCTTCATCATTTATTAACCTGTTAAACCTCTTCCCCATTACAGTCCTACAAACACTGCATCCAAAATTGTCTGTATTTTTAATGCAGCGACAGCAGGATTTGTCTCATTGGCTCATTGTCATCAGGTTAAAAGAAGACTCACCAGCTTTGGAAACACATTTCTCATTGTTTTCAGTATTTTTCTTCAAATCACTTTTTCATTTCCTGTGAAATAACTTTGAACAGCAATATGTGTGTGCATATACAACTTATTGTAAAACAAGTTTAACGGATTGATTGCTTAAATAAAAAAAATAATAAAAATCACACATGCTATTGCACATTTAAGGTCTGCATATCCACAATGCTGCATATACTGTAATATAATGTTACCAATATTGATATTTGGGAGTTTAAAAAAATCAGCCAACATATCAGGTAAAAATGCATTTCTTCACATGAACACAAAACATGAGATTGATTTTTTTTTATTGTGATAGATGGGACATTTTAAAGTTACAAAAAAAAAATTTCAGTGCTCTCTGGTGGACAAAATATGTAATGTGACTCTGTTTCTGAATTACCTCAAACCTAGTTTGGTATTTTTGTACTGTCTACTTATACTTTCAACAAGCTTCTGTAATATTGCTAACAATCTAGCTCTATTACCAACATACACACCTTTAGTGCATGATTCCTCTCCCTGGTGTTATCTCAGCTCACAAACCTGTCCCTTCACTACAGCCCCGAGCACAACCATTGGATCTGAGAAGAACTTCACAGTGACTCCAGAAATGGAAAAGCTCACACACTGAAAGGACGTCAGACCAATTAGCTAAACTGTGATTACATGACCGAGTGAGTGTTCTCTACATCATTTCTCACCCACCATGAGCCAAAGTGCGTAGGTACTGAAGCTGTTAACACATGCTCACACTGGCACAACCTTTACCTCGGTGTCAAAACGCTAACCATGGCCACCTGGTAGCCGTACTGATACCGATCCAAAATAAAGGCAGTGCTTCATTCCTTATGCGAAGCTTGAAGCTCCTGTATGGTTTTACAGCCAAGTTGTCTCAAGAGCCTGCAGCCTGCAGCCTGCACCGTCAACAAGAACTGATGAATTAACATGAGGGTCAGTCCAAGCTCAGCTGGCTCAGTCCAAAATAGCACAGCACTAAATTATGCTCCATTATCCCATTATGAACCAGTAAATACTTTGAGACAATGAATTGTAAATTCACTTAGATTTGATAATGAATATGGGTCAAATTTAAAAAACTGAATCCAAGACAATTAACTCACTAATTGGTACTTCTACATTAGTGTGTGTTGGGTCTGGTCTGACAACAAACTCTCCTCCACTGAGTTGAGAGTTGGCTACAGCCTCAGCCAGCTTTATTAGATATATATCTCTCATGCAATATCCCATATCACTGCTGCACATCTACAGACTTTTTTGTAGAATATGAAAATATTTAAGCACCTTAATTCGATTATGGTGACAACCCTGACTGATCAAACTGTTTAAAGCTTAGAAAATGACCTCAGTTTGTCACTGAGTTGCACTACACTCTGAAGCTCCATCTGCCGTCACTGCAGGTTTACTTCGTGCATCTCGGTGTGAGCTGATGTAGGTGGTTCACCATGGCAGTGAGCATATAGTGCTGAAAAACACACAGAGGCAGAGAAACAGAATTTGGGGAGTCCTTAACATCACCATGATATAATAAGGCAGGAAACCATAGCAACACCAGGCGGCAAAAAATTATTCTTAAGGCATTACTCTTAGTGCACATTACCAGCCTGCTGGCAAAAATCTACTGTGTGCATTAAGAAAGCAAAAGCTCACTGGTGGATTCATTTTTTAGGGACAAAAGGAAGGAAAATAATAGGCACATTATAGAGGGTATTCCATGGATTATTGATGTTTGCATGATTTTAATAATTCATAATGCAGCCCATAAATGTGCGAGTTTGAAAGGCTGAGAATTGAATCAAACTGTAGCTTTTCATGGTGTGAAAATGGCCCCCTGTGAACTCGCCTTGGTTCATGGTCACAAATGCTGATTGACTGTCTTCCTGCTCACTCAGAGGCCCGCTGGGAATCTGAACCTGAAGTTTGGGTGAGTCACCCTGAGAAACCCAGCTGCCTTTCACTCACGCTGTCAATGAGATATGAGGAAAAAAACCTGTAGGAGCAGATGAGGGGGGCAGAGAGGTGGGTGACTCACTCATGTTCCTCCCTGTTCACCACACACATGGCAGTGTGCACAGTGAGCAACGCATGTGAGCGGCTGACGAGAGGCAGCATCTCGATGACAATGCTCGAAGGACAGCGCAGCGACAGGCCGCTCGCATCAGGTGTTGGTGGGTGGCTGCTGACCAGATGATGTCAGAGGGAACAATGCCTGCTCAGGCCGCACGGTACGTGGCGTTGGCTGGACCAGAAAGGTCATCAACGTTAGTCACGATTATTCATAGTTAGAGCCCACACATGAAAATATCAGCCACTGAGTCAGTTAAGTTTCACGCTGGCTACGAGTCAGCATGGAGGCTGCAGGCATGTGTCCCGGGGATTTTGTAGTTATATACTGAAGGTAGAAGCACAGAGGTTTCACGATGTCACGTGCTTTTTTAGTCAATCAAAGCTTTAGAATGAGGCATTTTATACAGGGTGTACTTACAGTACATACAAACAGTGTCTAATGATTTCCTTTTCCTTTTTAATCTTGTACTTTTGAACTGATAAGGTTGAATTGAAATAGATTTGTTGTGAAGGGGATATTTTTCTTGGCCATTAAAAGACCAAAGTTTTTACTTGCTGGCCATTTTCCAGACTACTGGTTTAACCTTCCTGACCTAACCTGCCTTTGGATTCCTTTCAACACAGTATGAAAATCCACTTTTAAATTGTATGGGACTGCAGGAGCAAGCAAGGATTTTAAAGACCCCCTTGGTAGGGGCCGATTTAAATTTCTTGAGGAAGTTCTCTGTTTTCTGGTTTGTATTTGTAAGTAATGCCAGAATATTGGGCCTGAGAGACACAAGCTGAAAATCATATTACAAAGGTTTTGCTATCTTGAATTTAAAGGGTTACTGTTCAGTGTGTACCTTTCAAATCAAAAGTGGGAGCCTCCCACCAGGACATGAATATAGATGTCATCTCCATGAACTGGGCTTTGCATAGTCGCATGATGATGACGTAAGATTGCATTGAAATACGACTGTGTTATGACACATGTTAATTCTTGTCGAACATAAAATATGCTGTCTGGGAGTTCACACGTTTGAGGTTGTTGCAGTAATGAAAATGTTGTTGTGTTGAAAATCTTACTGCTCGTCTTTACTAACCATAACATGCACCACCTGACAGACTTTTGAATCCAGACTTTGAGCTAGTTTACCAGCGGCATTCAAATGCTGTTGAAGAAATAAAGGTCACTAACTGCTCATTGTGACTGAATGTACCAGTCTCAGGCAGGAATTCTCTAAGTTGTCATTACTGTAAATGCAAAAACAGTAATATATTTAAACCTGCATTAATAGATTTGTGACCACTTAGAGGCAGTGCAACAAGCTGTTAACACGGCAAATATGCTGTTTTAGCAAACAGTGGCCTCTTTACACATCCAGTAGTTCCAACAACAGTTCAACATCAGCATTCACTTGGGGTTGTGTTTATGGCCACCTGATGAATGTAAGTCCAATATTCACTCTCTTTAAGCTCTGATTTTAGTCTCCACCAACTCCTGAGGGAAATATTCTGGTCTTGAGCTGCTAAATTATTATTATTATTGTGCTTGTTCATGATGGGAAATGTTCTGTCTCTGTCAATAATATTATAGTTATATATATTATAGTTTTTTGTTATGAATGGGTGCAAAATAAATAAAATGACACTGAACTGAACTGACTTGGAAACAGCTGTTATGAGAGCAGTGAGAGTAAACCAGAACAGTGAGGTTACAAACTAGAAAACCAAAACCAATGAGCTGAAAGAGACAAGAAAAGAGGCTCTATAGAACTGAGCACTACGATGGACATGTTTCACATTACACATGGTCATTTGATCTGCTGTTAATAGAAGAATATTGATAATAGCAGCGTTATGTAGCCTACATATTTATTATATATAGTATTTAAGCAATGGATTCTCATGTAGGACTTACTGCATCTACAGGTTTCTAGCCGACCAATACTTTTACTAACTTTGGGACACGACAGATATATTTGACTGATGCTACACTCTGTGGTCAGTGAACTTCATTAGGTACACTTAAACAATCTAATGCCAATTCAACTGTTCAATTCCAAGTCTACTTAAATATTCACAATATTCATTTTTCGTTGACACCGTCATAAAGCTACTATAGTACTATAGTATGCTTTAGCACCTGCTTTAAACCAAAGCAATGTCATTATGTTATACAGTACAGTACATACACAGTATGATAATAGAAGCATCAATAGTATCTCTGAATTCAAAGTTCACTGGAAGAAAGAGAAATCACAACTCTGCCTATTCTGAGAGTCATTCTGAAAACATCAGTAATGCAGTAAAATAAAGGGTTAAGAAAACTCCTCAACCTGCATCATAATCCAGCACTCACCCACACTGTTTGTCCACTCTGCTACTCAGCAAGGTATCAGGATAATAGTGAATGAGTTGCTCCCTTACGGAGCTGAAAGATGTAATAACAGGCCTGAATGGAGGGGAGGAGTACAGTCATAGTAGTGAGTCACAGTGCTGGGTGGCAGTGGGTCAGCTTGACGTACTTCTCCCACCCAGCTTGCTATTCATCAGTGCCCTTCAAGATCCAATCCAGCTGGGATCATTAGTATGCAGGGGGAAGCAGAGGTAGTCGATAAATCGATGTCACTTACCTGAGATGCCTCTCATGGTTGTGTACAGTCGAAGTGTCAGTCTGGAGGGGCACCCTTACCTGAAGTGAGTGTCAGTGAGTGACAACCTTTTTCACAATCATTAAATCCTTTTGCAAATGTTATTTTTTAAAATTTTATTTACAACTGCTGCAGCGATATCATTTTAATATCAGTGGTGGAGGAAGCACTCAGTCAATAAAAGTAGCAATAGCACAATGTAAAAAAAAAAAAAGGCCTACTCTATTTCAAATATTACAAGACCAACATTCAAATGTCTACTTGAGAAAACGTACTGAAGTATTTTCCAATAGTTGATCATTTCAGCGTGGCTCTGGATGGCAATGTCAATCTGTTGGCCAGCTCCCAGACTGAAATGTTAGCAACTATTAGATGAATTGTAAAAACATCCCTGGCCTCCTGTGGATGAGTCCCTAGCACCACCAACAGGTCAGAGTTTTCACTCATCCACTGAACAACATCTCAACATCTACAAGATTAATGGGCACCAAAGTTTATACAGAATATTAATGATTACCAGAGGATGAATCTGACTTTGGTGATCCCCAACTTTTCCTCTAGCACCATCATGAGGTTGACCTTTGTGGATCTGAGTGAAATGTCTGAACAGTTATTAGACTGATTGTTTTGGCATTTGGTTCAGGCATTCATGTCCGACTCAGAATGTATTGAAATAACTTTGGTGATCCTCTGACTTTTCATCTGGTGTTACCATCAGGTCAGAATTGCTGTTGTTTGTCCATTACTTTGGTTTATGATCAAAAACCTGCAAAACTAACCATTCTCATCAGCCTCAGCTGTATTTGCTGATCAGTAAATCTTAGCATCCTAAGATGCTCAACTGAGATGATAAGCAGCTGAAACATTACACCTGCAAATCATCAGCATTGTCATTCTGAGCATGTTAACGTGCTGTCAGCACAAAGCAAATGCTGTGCCAAATGCAGCCTCACAGAGCTGTAATTTTCTATAATACTCCATTTTTTATTATTATTATTGAATAATTATATATGAATGAATAATTGAATATGAATGAATTATCAAGGTGTTAAAATGTAAGCAGCATTTTAATTCGTCGGATGGTTTAAAGCTCCTACACATCCATGGTTCCCACAGGTATTTTCACTTATTTTGCCTGAGTTGACCCTTTGTCAGAACTGTGTGGGCGGGCACAGACTGGGCTTGATTGACATCTCTCTCATTCTCCTGTTTGTTTCCTTGCAGAACAAGGTACTGCTTTATCATTCTTATGAGTATGTGGAGTTGGGTGACCTCAGGCACTGTTAACCCCAGCATTACACAACACCATGCCTGTCATTTATTCCAATGCATCATATTTTATAAGTCGACCATAAATTTCTATCACTAGTCTTTTGCAGATGGTGATAGCAAACACATGGGAGATGAGGAAGGCCAAAACGGCCCGAAACAGCACCAGACTGACTGAGTCTCACTGCTATAATCTGCTTTAAAATAGTAGAGGCCCCACTGTGAAATTTCCCCCACAGATGAGACTTAAATTTTGATCTCCCTGCATGCAGTCTGGAGATACTGGCTTACACCTAAAAAAAACAATCCAGTGTTTGGGAAGATTATTGAGCAATTAACCAGCGGTTGCCATCTGGCTTCAGTGTACGCTGCACCCTGTGTTCAAGCCGCTGTGTTCTGAGAGTATATTCAGCTGATGTTTACAGGTTTTGTCTAATACATCTATGAGCAAATGAGTGTTCTTGTGAAATGGATTATGAGGCTCATTAATGCATTACAGAGCCACTGACTAAGACACTTATCCCAATCATTTCCCTGTAATTACACAACCTATAAAAAGCATTCATCCCTGTTGGATGTTTTAATTTTTGTCAGTTTTACGACGTTGAATCAAAGGTGATTATTGCAGCTGTTTTGACACTGATCAACAGAAAATCATTCTTTTAATGTCAAATTGAAAATAGATGTCTACAAGTGATCTTGATCAATGACAAATATGAAATACAAAATACTTGTTTGCATAAGTATTCACCCCCTTTTCTAAGACATACCTAAATCATGAAATCGGTTTTAGAATTCACATAATCAGCTGAATAGAGATCACTTGAGTGTAGTCAAGGGGTTTATGCTGATTGTAGTATACTGTGACTACACCTGTAGGAAAGTCCCTTTTTATAAATACATATACTAATTCTATTCAGGCTTGACTGCCTGTCGCTGGTATCCCGGATGTTCAGATCTGAATTTTATATATTGAAGTCACTTGTCTGAATTTGACCAAGGCAGTGGAAGCAAATGTGAACCTTAAATAATATATTTACCATTGCACAACAATTAAACATTTTTTAATAAAGAGCGGAATACAAACCACATAAAGGTATATTCAGATTTTCAAAGATGTCAGTGCTATAAATTCGGTGATATTTAATTAACATTGAGCCTTCAGTAGTGTTTACATTTCACAATATGGCTGATTAGCTGCTTGTAAGATTCAAATCTTTATGACCTTTATATGCTTCCACAGTCAGTGTCATGGCAAGTCAGGGCATATGTACAAGTACATTTACAAGTCACTGAACATCCCTTGAAATCCAGTTAAATCCATCTTTGTGTGTGTGAGTATTGGCACAGCAGTATATCTGCCTACAGCAGACCGTGCTCAAAAACTGAGCAAGTGCACAAGGAGAAGAAGTGAGGGAGAACACAAAGAGACCCACCATGACTCTGAAGGAGTCTCCAGGCTCAGATTAGAAAGACTGTGCAATACAATCGTTCGCCTGGTGCTTCACCGGCACTGTTGGTCAAGTTACTGAAAAATGTAATTGATTACTTCTTACAGATAAAACACTAAAAAAGTAAGTACCAATGACTCAACAATAAAAATAATATATTATTTTACTTATGTTACTGTTGCAGAGCAGAACATTATACAGACAGACATACATTATATCACTGGTGCTGTGGCCATCAGACTCGACTACATGTCTGTTGAAAACCAAACACTGCACATTATTGCAAATATACAATTCTCACCTCATCCTTCTCAAACCCAAGTATGCTTTGAGTTACAATGGCAGCTAATGAGAAATTATTTTCAAATTTACTATTGTAAGTGTTTGCTTGTCTTCAGGTATTAAGGTTATTGCATTATATTCCATTATATTTTTGCACCTGAATTTGATGTTTTTTTCTTTACATAAATAAAGATATTTGCGGGATACATTAATGCAGAAAAGGCACAAATTGCCACAGAAAAATTCACCTGAATGCAGGAAATAGAGTTTGATGCTCAAAATTACCTAGGTGTCACCACCAGTGTTGAAACAAACCCTATACCCTCGCAAGTGGAGGTGTGAGACAACACAATATACTCTTTGACATGTGCATCCACACTGTTTAAACACATGAGTTCCTGAGGAAGCACATGATGTGGTTAGATGCATAAAATACTATCAGATCATCTCGTCAGCCAATGATCATCTCTGTCATTTGGACCACTAGAATATCACAGTGGTATCTTTTCCACACAATTTACTGTCCATGTGTCTGCAGTTTTCACTCCATCACGAAGCCAGAGCACATTTTCAGGTCACAGACTGCATTTATTACTTCTTTCCTCTCTGTCTTTTTCTACAGTGTGTCTGTCACTTGACAATGCTCCCTTACAGTTTAGCTTGTCTTCCACCTCGACACCTCATTTGTGCACCATCCAGCTTGTCCTATTCTTCAGGATGACTGTGCAGTTTTTCGGTCTCTCGTTGATATGCAAAGTTGTTCTTTCAGATGGAGAGGTGGGATCAGAGGATACAGTGCAGGCTGGCATGTGGAAGTGACAAAGGAGTGCTGCCACCAGGAGCACAACAAGAGACTGTTTGATGTGAGTGTGTTTGGCAATGTTTGTGTGAGGGTTTGTTGCCATCATGAGTTCCCTGTTACAGAATCACTCCCTGAACTTATATGGTAAATATCTACTAGGTTAAATTGATCCCACCTGTGGAAATGACATAGCAGTTGCACTGTGTCCGAAGTACAAGCGTCATTTTGACTTTGGTTCGTAAAAGTGCAGCATTATGCACAATGGCAACCTTGTGTTTTAAAGCTGCACTAATCAATATTTTTACATTAAGAATGGATCAGATGAGTATGTGTAATGTGAAAGGGGTTGCTTGTCATGTGGAACCCACAGAGAATTATCATCATTTGCAGTTCCTCTCAATTTTTAATCTTTTGGTTCAGTCCCACTGCTGTTATCAACCTTGTTTTCTGTTGCACCCACTCGCTGAAGAAACTCTAAAAACCCACAATAATATTAATGATATAAATATAAATATATCATAATCCTAATAGAAATACAATTAAATAATCATGATAAATTATAAGAAAAAATCTAACAGAGATAAAAGCATTTTTGAATATAATTTTTAGAAGACAGATTTAGCAAACCTAATCTTAAAGCAGGTAAGTCATTGTAGAGTGACTGAGCCTGATAACCCTTAGTCACCAGTCAGGCTCTGGGAACAACCAGAAAGCCACTATCAGCTTTCAGAAGGTCAACAATAACATTGCGATGGGAAGATGAACGGGAAGCTAATGCAGGGAGTTATGCGATCTCATTTTATAGAGCTGGTGATTATTCTAGCAGCAGGATTTTGATCCATTTGAAGGCGATAAAGGGAAGCCTGAGTTTAAGCTGTGTAGAGGGCGTTAGAAATCTGAGGGAAAAAATGAAGGCATGGACAACTATGTGTAAATCCTCAAATGATAAGAAGGATCACATTTTTGGAATTAGTTTCATTTGAAAGAGACATGACTGAAACACCTTTACTTGGTCATTAAAACAGGCTAGGAGGATAGAATCAAATTAAACTCCCAAATTTCTTGCAGTTGGCTTAATTTTATGTGATAGGGCTCCAAGATCTCAGACTATCTGACTTGAAGAATTGGATGTAACGGAAAAGATGCCATTGTTGAGTTTGAGGAAGTCCAGAAATTGATATCAGAGAGGCAGGTGATTTGGATTAGGCTGCTATGATAAATGCCTTGTAACATATTGGTATATAACTGGGTGTCATCTGCGTAATAACGGTACTGTAAATTATGTTGCTTAATAACCTGACCCAAGAGCAGAATATCAATGGAGAACAATAATGGACAAAGGGAGCCATGAGTGAATTTCAAAACAGAAGATAGGGAAACAACAGAAAAGATTCTATTGTACAGATAATAGAGAGTGTAATAAGTTTAGAGCAGAGCCTTTAAGACCAAACCAAATTTCAAGATGCTGTAAGGATGGAGTGGTCTGCTGTATCCAAGGCCACATTCAAGTCTAGCAGCACCAGATTGGAGTGTTCACCTTTATCTGCAGCAAAGAGTAAGTCATTTGTCACTTTAATTAAGGCCATCTCAATACTGAGTACAGCTCTAAATCCAGACTGATAGTCATCAAAAATGCTAGTATCACTCATGGAAGTAATCACTTAAGAGGCAATAACTTTGAACAACACTTTAGATAAGATAGGTATAGTATTTATTATAGAAATAATCTAAAAATTATTAACATGGGTTGCACAATTGCACGCTTAAAATAAGAAGGAACAAAACCAGGGGCCAAGGATCAATTCATACTTGATAAGATGCAGGGACTGACAGTGAGCAATTTGTCTTTTAAAAGTTTAGAGGGAATAATATCAAGATTGGAAGAGAGAGACAGAGGTTTCTGGGGCTGAGAGGGAAAGTGGCTGAAATCGAGTCAGCACTGCACAGTTTCAGGTGGGGACAGATAGGACATGTGCGTCTGAAACAATCTGAGTCCTAATATTATCCACCTTTTCAACAAAATCATTCAGAATTTCCTCTGCTAATTCAGGGCTAAATTCCATAATAGTGGTGGAGGAACTAACAGAACCAAGAACCGTAAATATCACTTTGGAGTTGTGGGAATTTCAGGAAATCAAACAAGAGAAAAGGGCTGATCTTGCCAAGCTTAATTTTGAAGGTCGAACTGGAAAATTGCACATTTATTTTTGATCGTGATTGGTTGGCTTTTTACGCTTAGGCAAGGCAAAACGTGACCCTGCCACGTGAAACTGCTACTGGACCAGTTGGTGTATTACACACTACGCCTTGACGTGATACCTGGATGTCCGGTTTGAGCGTGTGAAAATGTGTTAGGCTGAGCACTTCAGCAAACTTGATTTATTCCAACAAAAATACATTCATGACCATTATACATTTAGCAGAACAAAGAAGAATAAGTAGCATTAGAAGCAATGTTGTAGCATTAGTTTTGAACTTGCCAAATCATGGCGTGCAGCAGGATACAAAAATTCAGCATCCCTGCAGCTAACATGGAGAACACAGACGACAAGATGGAAGCTGCCGGTGGCCAAGAGGCGATTGTTGGTACTACATCTGGATAATAAAAACAGCCATGCCGCTAAGACCTGAGCGACAGCCATCCTGCTGTATAGAGATGTTTTGTTTGAACAGTCAGAAGTAACTACACATAAAGATGGGAGATGTGCAGTTGTACAAGGGGAGCTGTTCAATTTATCTGTAGTGTTGGTACATTTTAAATGCCTCCAACTGCAACAATGCAAACTACTTTAGTGACCTCTTTGCACTTATCACACACCCTAAAAGTCATCAGCTTATATCAGATGGAGATTTTAATAGTGTATTACACCAGGATTTAGATCGATCAAAATCTTATTTAGATCTTATGAACTTATGGAAGGGAAGATGGATGGAAATACAAGAACCAGACATACTTAGAATTGTTTTCATTTTATATGCAATAGTAGTAATAGCCCTAAGATCTTGTGAATACACAGATATAGTTATTTGTGACCACAGCTCTGTCTCTATGACTTTCCAGACAGTATACTACCTAGACGTATATGGAGGCTCAACTCAGGGATACTGGCAGATAAAGAGTTTGTGGCTTTTATATCCAGGCAAACAGAATAATTCCTTGAGATAAAATCAGACACAAGACATAAGTAAATACACCCTTTGGGAGGCGATAAAGCCTTTTACAGCCCAGATAATTTCATATAGTGCCAGTGTGAGTAAGAAAAGAATGAAAACTGCCTATTACTTTATCTTCACACTAAACACAGTATATCAAGAACCCTCCCAGAGTCCCCATACTAACATGGAATGAATGACATTACAAACAGAATCTGTGACCACTGCTGTAACCACAGGGTCAGAGAAGGAGCTTTAAAAGAATGTTACAAGGATTTGTACACATCAGAGTTTTGTGGTGGAATAGAGAAATTTTTTTAACAATCTAAAATTACCTACCATTAGTGACAAGGATAAAGAAATTCTAGAACATCCTGTATCAGCTGGGGAAATTGAGCAAGCTATTAAAGGAATTAAAAGTGGGAAAGCCCTCAGACCTGACGGGCACACTTAAATTGATCCCCATTTTGAGAGGTGTATTTGCAGTTAGTTATTGCCACCCACAGTGACTAAAGCCATAATTTCAGTCTTAAAAGTCATAAAAAAGACAAAGATCATTTGAAATATGACTCACGTGGGCCTGTAAGTTTTCTCTCAAACAATCATCACATCTTAACTTGTGTCAGCTTGACTCTGCCATACCCTCTGTAATTCATCAAGACCAGTCATGGTTTTTTTCCAGGTAACTTTCTAGCAATCTACAAAGCCTGTTTAACGTCCTCTACTCACCAAATGGACCACCCTTGCCAGAGGTACTAATCTCCCTTCATGCCTGTCAAATTTTCAACTGCATTAAATATTAATATTCATTTAAAGTTTGGTTTTGGTATCACTTTCTGCTGCTTCTGATCTATATTGTACCTGAGTTATATCAGACTATATTTCCTAGACAGAGCTGTCCATTGTCCCCGTGCTTGTTTAAGATAGTCATGGAGCCCTTAGCCTCCACAATGAGAAAAGACTTGATGGGTATAAACAGAGGGAGGCCACACCCATAAATTATCATTGTATGCATATTGCCTTATTCTTTGTATGTCTGAACTTATATCTCTGCCATATCTGTCCTTAAAGCCCTGGACTCACGTTATTTTGTCATGCTGTTAACACATCGTGTCCACGAGCCACCTGTTGCTGATTGGCTGGAACAGTGTTGTGTGCCTCCGTCCGAGCCACTTTGATTGTTTCCTATTTACAGAGCCAGGGCTGTGCACAAACACCAGATGTTTCTTTCACTGCAGACACAGAATGGACAGCTAACGGACCGTGACAAGTTATCCAAATGGCTATTTCCACCTTCATTGGCTGCCTCTGCTTTCCAGTTATGGTTCAGTGTATGAGGGATCTTTTTCAAAACAATAACTTGATTTCTTTTGAGCAAACTGATAGAGAACATGATATACTTACATCTCATTTCTTCAGTTATGTTCAAGTGCATAGTCTGGTCAAAATCCCATCTTTCCCAGTAGGTGGTTGGATTGAGGACCTTTAATATTGAGTGTGTGAATGTGGTCTTCAAAGGGTGGCATCTCTTTTTTTGAACCATTTCAGGCATGATGGGATAAAGTCTTTGGAGCAGCTATTTCAGATGAAGTTTGGCAGGCTGCAGTTGAACCATCCACTCAACATCTATCTGTGTAAGACATGGGTTATTACAATTTAGGATCATCTGAAGACTCCACTTCTCAAAAAGCAAAGTTTCTAAGAAGTTCATAGGAACTGACCCATCTTGCTCCTGTTGCCATCATCCACACTTTATCACATGGTTTGGATTTTCCAGCCCTGGTTCCATTCTGGGCTGCTCTCTTTGAGACCTGGCCATTTATCTATAAGAAAGAATTACAACCAGACCCAGGAAATGCAATATTTGGTAACCCGAATATTGCCCTTATAGAAGTCTTACTGTCAGTGGCTCAGGCTGATGCAATTACCTGTTCCTCAGCGGCAGCAGGAAGGCTAATACTGTCAGTGTGGAAATGTGACAAGCCACTATTGTACTGTCAATGGATAAACATTGTCATGGCATAATTCAATCAAGATGTAAACACTCTGCAAGAGGCTCAACTGAGTGAGTTTTAATATTTGGCAGCCATTTCTCTTTTACTTTGAACATGAATTTGTATCAAACCACAGACGTAACTCCATAAATGTGTCTTACTTTGTTAGGGGTCCTGCTGGAACCCTGTTGTCTCTCCAAGGATCGCCCCAAACCTGGCAGCAACACCACTCAGACAAAAACATTATGCCAATTGGCCAAATTGTGCCACAATAACATCGAACTTCATTTTTTTTACCTATAGCTTTTGAAACAGATACAGAAATAACATTCTCTTTTTCCTGGATTGTGTGGGTCCAGACAATCTGTCCATATAAGCCACTTAACATATCTGGATCAATCCAGAAAAAAGTACAACTTTGGCCCAAGGAAATATGCAGGATTGTGCAGTATGCTCTGTGCCTCTGTTCTTTACAGGTCGCTACGTTTGATTATAATGGAAAAACATTTTCTCCATCCCATCTGCTCTCTTTGAGGTGTGCTGCTAGCGTGCTTCTGTGACGAACAAACTGTAAAGGACAGGAATGTTTGCACGTTTGCAGCAACAGTGTAGAAACACATACGACATACATGTAGGAGCTTCTGGATTCTCAGAGAAGCAGCAGCATCAGGAGTTGATGGAGCAGATGGGCATGAGCATTGCCTGTCATGTCAACACCATACAGACCTCATGCACCAAGAAAACTGTGCATATGGCATATACAGTATGTATAAAGACGACTTATTACCACTGAGAGGATTCTGTCAGTATGTGATCTGATCACATTTGGCATGAAACACTGAGTGAACATATCAGCCAAGTCACAAAACATCCACACTTAATGTATTTATTAAAATGTATTTGCAACACGTTCACTGACAACGTCTTGACCACCTCATGACAACTTGGTGGAGTACGTAAACATACTTCAACCAGGAGACGCAAGTAAATGAAGAAAGATAATTTGTTGTGATATGATATTGAAATTTGACAGAGAGTCTTTGGTGTTTTGGAAAATATGAATTTATCGAATGGTGAGAATATTGACGTTAAACAAGAAAGATGGAATAATCTGCTTAGAACAAAACATGACAGGAGGGATCAAATCAGAAGGACAGAAAACATGGAACCTTTTGAATAGGTAGCTATGGCTTTGCTTTGTTGCCTTTTTTTGAATTAGACTTGCTTTTTTTTTTTGAATGCGTAGCCAATGCTATGGTTTAGGGACATGGCCCAGTGGTGACATGAGAAGCCAATGCTATGGCTTATGAGACAAGAGACAAATGAACAAATGCTTATAACAGAGCAAATTAGGATGATACATTTCTTCAGGTATTTAAATGATGATGCACCATTAAATAGGCATTAACACAACCAATGAGCATAAGACTTTGTGGTCTGTGAAGCACCAACCACCAGTAAAATGCGATTGCTTCCCATGTGCTGTCAAGTTTTTTAAAGCTAGTTTTGAGCTAGAATGATGGCAGTGGTATCCTGCTTGGAGTGTTTCAAGAACAGGCTAAAGAAATCGGGTGAAAAGTAGATCTGAAAAGGACGGTGTCTTTAACTGGATGGAATGAATTTGAAGGAGTAGGAGTAGTCCCCCGCTCCTTGTGAATTTCCCTTGTGGGACGTATAAAGGAATATCTTATCTTAAAGACCCATAAAATGCTAACAAAATGAGCAATCCAAAAGAGAGTTGACATAGGCAGGAAAAAAAACAACCTTGTCTCGATACTGAAAGCATTTATACACATGGAATACATGTAATAGGAAGCCTGTGATCACTGATGGAGAGGCAAAGCTTAGAAAGACGAAGAGTAGTTTGAAGGCCGGTTGGAAATAGGCTGGGAAAGATGGATCACATCATCTAGCATCGAGCTGGATACCGGCAACAAAACCTCATATATACTGTGGCTTGAGGTGGCAGATGTCCGAACAATGGCAAATGAAGGTACAGGCAAACAGCACTGATTGAGACAGGATTTGGTGGCACATACAGGGAACAACAGAACAGAACAAACATTCTACACCCAAAATCGTAGCATAACGGTGGAAAAGCTAAACCTTTTCTCATGTAGAACCTGACTGAATCGAGATAAGACTCCAGAGAAGGCTGACATCTGAGCGAAGACTTCTGAGGACCTGGAAATTAAAACAGGTTAGAGTATCAGCAATGACGTTGACATGACCTGGCACATGACGGCTGTAATTGCTTGCGAACCACTACAGGGTTAAGTCCAGCATAATCCAGAATCTCAACAGAAAAGGTCCAAAGTCCAATCAAAGACAAAACAAATCTGAACACAATGAAAGCACTGATGGCAAGAGGGAACAAGAACAGGGGAACAGAAAAGAAAACAGAAGAGAAGAAGAGAAGAGGAAACAATCTGGCAAGGGCTAACAGAAATGAAGTGGCTTATATAATGTCCTGATTAGTAGTTGGCTGCAGCTGAGAACACAGGTGACTAGATGAGGTGGGAGTGGCTGACAGGTAAGGTGAGGCAGAGGCGGGGTGAGTGGAGAAGAACCGGGACCTGAGGTGAGAAGCTATGGCAGGTGAATAGTGACAGACTGACAGAACTTGAACAGGTAAACAATGACAGGTAACTAAGACATGACTATAACTGACAGAGCACAGACAGAAAACCAAAACAGAACTAAGACAAAACTACAACACAGAACTAAGAAACAGAACTTAGACAAGACATGACAGCAGAGACAAGAAACTAAGACCAAGACAATGAACTATGACATGACTATGAAAAGAATGACAGAACTGAAAGAACTATAACAGGGACTAAGGCTGAACAGAACTAAGATGGAACTATGACAGGACACAGATCGAAAACTAAGACATGAAAACTAAGGTAGGTTAACTAAAACAGAACTAAGGCAGGAGAAAATCTAAGGCTAAACAAAAACTACACAGAGGCCTAGCAGGCAGAACTGTGACATTTATGTTTGTGGACCAATTAATCGGAGCTGTATAATTTCCTACAGCACGCCTGGTGACCTCTCATGGCACACCAGTACGCCTCGGTGCAAAGCAGTGTGCCAGTGACAAATGGTATGCAAGATATTTTTCAACATCTGAATGAACTGATAAAACGAATGCCAGGCTGAATTGAAAATCTGCTCACAAACACAGACAAAATAAATGGATTCTGTTCAAAGGTCTGCCTCTGGCAACAACATCTGGAAAGAACCACTCTGTGATGTTCCCCCTCATCCAAAAATGGCAAGAACATGTCAACACTGTTGCGTTGTGTGAGATAATAGGTAAACATCTGAACATTTTATTTCCCCTCAGCCTCTGTCAGATTATTTGACTGGCTTAGGGACCCACATAGCTGGGCAGTAGTTTTTGGAAAGAACGTGACTTGGCAGGAGCAAGAAAACTAATTGAAATGAGACATGACCATGGTTTAAAACTGAGCTAAAATGATCTAACTTTGGTTTTTCGTTGACTGCAGCCAAGGATTTTCCAGTCGTGGTAAACAGAGATATTTCTACATTGCTCCCATTTTTCACAACATATCTATGCAGGCTTGACTTTTCTAGCCTAACTGCTATAAACACTAAAACAGAGGGTGACTGAGAGAAGTCGAGGAAGAGCTCTGTGTGTGCCTTTTATAAATTCCTGCAAGGATATCAGCTTTATCTTTATCTATCGTCTATCTTAGCTTTATCTTATCTAAAAAAAAAAAAAAAAGTTTATCTTATCTTTATGTTCACCTAAACATGGCCAGGTTTTGCACTGAGTGAGTATAACAAAGTTTTATTTTGGAATATTTGGAATGGCAGTGTGCCGTGGGATTTTTTCAATGTCAAAAATGTGCCATGGCACAAGGTTGAAAAACCCTATTGCCAAACCTATTTTGCCTTTCTGACCAAGTAAACTGCTTTTTATCTTGCCTCCCTTATGTCTGCGTCCTGCTTTTGTGTCTTTAGAGCAGAACTGTTATGAAGCACTGCTTCCTCAGTCTCAGCCCTGAAGCCACTATGAAGCAGGATCTATGGTTAGAGAGGTAACTTCAGATTCAACCTGGGTTTTCAGGTTATGATGGTGGTTTATTTCTTACTGGGGTACATTGCCATAACTTATACTGCACCCTTTTGGCTTTCCCTGTGGTATGAGAGATATGGATTGTCATTGGAGGGAATGACTTATCTGTGTCAGCTTCTTGGGCTGCATGTTGCCAGTGTGACACATCAGAGTCGTGCGCTGACAGTCCAGCAGACTGCATGCATTACCTTGTATTACTTTCATTTATGCTGTGGGTGATGCGGAGAACCTGACCAAAACACAGCCAGCAATGCAATTCACAAAGTGGCACATGTGCTAACAGAGCTACTGGATGTGTGTGACGTGTTCCCCGGCCACTTGCCCCTGCAGTCCATAAAAGAAGGCTTTTATGACACAGCAGGTAGATATTAACCCATGTGACTACTTGATCTATAAATAATGTAGACCCTATGACATATACTGCTGTATATTAAATGCAAACTACTTATTCAAGGGGTGCCCCAGAGTGATCAGTGCCATGGACATTCAGATAAATCTTACAATGGTAATTTACATTTTACATTCAGTTTGCACATTAATAGCAATTGTGACAGGGAGTGGGTTTGGACCCAAATGCACCGCATGAGAACTGATGCTTGGTAAGGCCTTTATTAAAGGCAAAAGAAATCTTTACAAACAGAACAGAAGGGGTTGTGTCTAGAGCAGATCCAACAAATGACACGAATACAAGCAAACATCAGAGAAAGAAGAACAATCCAGCAAAGTGAGTGGAGTGAAGTGGCTTATATAGAGTCCTGATGGTGATTAGCTGCAGCTGGGAACACAGGTGAGACGATGAGGTGGGAGTGGCTGACAGGTGAGGTGAGGCAGAGGAGGGGTGAGAGGAAAAACACTGAATACAGAATCACGGCAGACAGAACAGAGACCAAAACACAGAACTAAAACAGACAGAACTTATACATTACAGGAATGAGGCTGACAGGACTACGGCATAACACACTATAACAGAACAGAGACTATAACAGAACAGAGACTGAGAACTAAGACAGATCTTAACTGAGACTAAGGCCGAACAGAAACTAAGATGGAACTATGACATAGAACACAGTCAGAAAACTAAGACATAGAACTAAGACAAAGACTAAGACAGAAGGAGGCACAGGCACTGAGCTAAGATGAGTTTGAACAGAAACTAAGGCTGAACAGAGGAATGGCTGGCAGAACTGTGACAAGCAATATCTTGCCTTGAGTTTGAATTTGTATTCTACTGTGTTTTTATTAAATAAGGATACCCATTATTTGGTCTTACTGGCACAATGCCTGCATGGACACTAAGAACTGAATAAAAGTAGCAGTAGCATGGATAATTAAAGGTCTGTTAGAACATATGGAAATATTCACACATCACAGGTGTCACAGTTGAAATCTCTTTCTCTCCGACATGGAGTCCTTTCAGTTGAACACCAATGCTATATTAAATTCAATGCTGTTGTCTTGTGGAAGTATTGTTAACTGCAAATGTTTTTACAGACAACTTGTGGTTAGCAGCGTTGAGACAAAGTGACCTGTCTTCAGGGAGTCTGCACCGTACCACAGATTTGACCAGGTTATGGCAACTGCATATTGCATCTTATTTTTTTGTTATATTCTTTAAACTGCAGTTTGTGATAGTGATCTTGGCAATGCTCATTTTCATCCTCTGGGTTGTTCAGTGGGGTGCTGCTAGGTGAGAGAGGGTACACCTGCCAGCCCTTTGATAATGACCCCCTATCCTGACCCTTACGCAGGACCACAAAATAGATTCAACAGGGCAGTTACCAAAACCTGGGTGAGGATACAAATGACATTTGGAATACTGAAAGCCTGCTTTATCTGCCTTCATGGCTCAGAGTGGCCCCAGACCAGGGTTGCTGGAGAGGGCCCCTCCTGTCAGCCAACAACCCCCTGATATCGTGAACCCCATCACCCTAGACTGGCAGGGCTGTGAGATAGGATGAGGATGTGAGAGAGATTTTTTTTGTCTAAATAACAAAGGCAAAGAACAGGCCTTTCTTTTCATTTAAAGTCTTCAGTTTGTTTTCTGTGTCTGAAAATAAATTATGTCACTTAATTATCTTTTCTGTACTCTAGTTTCTCTTCGTATTCTAGTTACTCAATATCGAGTTCTAAGGTCCCTTGTAGAGACACCTCATATTGTCTGCTCAAATTTAAAACAAACCAAACACATAATACAGTTGCTTTAACATTTATGAATGGTCCCTTTGCAAGACTCACTTGAAGAAAGGTACAAAAGTCACACTGACTACCTTGTTTAAATTATGCTTAATTCATCACCACTTGTGATCCTCTTGGCCTTGAAGTGGAGGCCACAGGCTAAGGAGGAGGAAGATTTCCCTCTTCCTGCAAAATGAACATCACAGCAAGCGAAGAAATCGATTAATTTTAGGATAGATAGCACTCAAAGCAGTTATTCATCCCATTTGCAGTCCACCACCATTATCAAGTAATTAAAGATAACTCAATTACAGCCAAGTGTCCACACTCTGTGTGAAGATGGGCAAATTGAAAACTGCATAAAATTGGTAACAGAGGACTAAAGTGTACCTCTCTGAGCATACAGACACCATCTTGCCATCTTGGCCTCCACCTCAGAAAATATAACAAGTAAATGGTCTATTTGATCAATGATCCACAGCCACAAACACCATACCAGTGTATATGACAGGTTACTTTCCTGTTATAACAGAGCTGCTGCATTGGCTTGCATTAGATTGTCTGGGTGTACCTAATAAAATGGTCACTAAGTGTAAATTGGCAAAGGTTGGTCAGGTCAGTGACCTGATTTGGCCTTAAGACTTCACATGCCTTTAACTCATAACTCTCAGTCAAATGGATTGCCTCTCTGATGATGAGGGAGACAGAGGAAAAGCATCTAAATTTGCCTGAATACAGTTTTCATACATCCTTGGCACAAACTCAGGCTTTTCTGACATGCAACCAGGTGCTGGTGAGTTCTGCCAACTTAGAGGACAAGCTGTGCAGCCTCTGCCCCCTTGGATTACAGAGGCTTTTTCCAAAGCTTATTCTGTAAAGGTGGATGATTACTCCTACTACTGTTCATGACATTCCACATGAAACGTGCCTGTCCTGTGGGCTTGTCTACTGTGATATCTGCTCTCCACCCAGTTTGACTTCACTTAGCGGCTTTTGAGATTTAATCATTTCATCGCCATTCGATGGTCCCAAGTGGGGTCAGATACAGTTAACCCCCTTTTTTCTTAGTCAGCGAGGCTCATCAGGACGTGATTGAATGTGTCATTGTTAAAGCACTCTGGGGAAATTTGCACCTGCTCTCCTGAAAACATCCTGAAAAGAGCGTGGTGTCTTAAAAGACAAGTCTTTACATGAAAAAAGAGAGAAACAAATCTTTTCCACCAAGGTGTTCAAATGGTTTGGAGGAAGAAATATAATAACACGAAGATAACAGCATTGTGATCTGAGTGATGGATGGGTGCAAACATCTGTCTCTGATCATTCAGATTATTTTCCCGTTCACTATAAAGCCCTTAGGATTTCTATTATGGGTTGAACCTATAGCTATAGTTAAACAGCTCCACTGCCTCCTGCATGGTTTTGAAAAAAATGCAAGCAGTGGCCATGAAGGACTAAGCACTAGCTGACTTTTTTGCTGGAACAGGATGAGAAAGAGGATGAAATATCTCAAATTTACATTGACAAACAGGATGGTACTTCTTTTTATCTGCCAGATAATGTACTTGACATTTGACATTTTTAGACCAAAGGACCACTGCAGCAAAAAAATGATGAAAGAATTTTGACTCTAGGTCAAGTCGGTTATGAGATTTTGAAATTGATTTGATTTGATTTGAACTTGATTATGAAAGCGCCACCATGAGGTCAACACCTGTATAAAACAAACATTTAGTGGAGAAAAATAATAAGAAGAGAAAGAGAAAGACAATAGGGTTCCAGCAACAAAGCTTCACTGCTTGGACCCCAAATAAACCAAAAAAGAAAAAATATACAACCAACCACCACCATAACAATATACAACAGTAATTATCTCATAATGGTAATAAGGTTCCTTCATTACAGCCATGAGCTTCAGATATCTGACAGACTTTACTCGTATTGCAAACAAACAGGTACTCAACCACTTGAAAACACTTTGACATTGTTTTTGGCTTGCTAGTTGAGAGGGACACTGACACCCAGTGTCCACTCCTTTTGATGCGCTTGATGGGGGAGAGGGGCAACAAGCATGGTGCATAGGTGTGCAGATAGTTTTGTCAGAACGTTAAGTTTGTAACTGACATGTCCATGTTGGTTAGTTGGACCCCATTTGTAAAAATTCTGAGTAACAATAAAGTAAAAATACAATGTTAAATATTATAATATAATGTTAGTTAAATATGTGGATATTGTAGAGCACATTTCCATATGACGCAAATGTTTTCTGCAGGACCCCCTTAGGATGCTAATAATATTTTCGGGCCCCCCCACCTACATGCCCCTGCATAAACACACTCTCAGACACATGTCCTTTGCTTGCAAACTCCTACAGATTTTTTTTGGAAACATTTTCTGTAATAATTGATTAAATGATACAAAACTGCAACTTTAGTTTCTGTCATCTCACTGAAAACATTAAAACAAGGAACACATCACTTTCAAGAGTGGAAGCATTAAAAGTGCCCACGCAGCATGCATCCTCTTCAAGTCCCTTTCAATAGATTTTTGCAAAATTATCTCTCTGCACAGAAATGGCAAGTTACCAACTCTCTGGCAGAAATAAAAATAAAACCTGCACGTAGATATGTGCCTCTTCATATTTTCTTGTCTTTGTTTTACCAGTTGTGAGGTTTGGTTTACATTCATCATCTGCTTTACGTTTACCTGGAGGTCCTGTCACAAACCTCCCCATGCACGTTTACATCCAGCCTCGCCCAGCAGCTTTTTTTTGTCCGCTGGTTGGTTAAACCTATTTTTCATGCAAACTACATTATTAATATCTATGAATACACATCCATAATTGAAATAAAATTATTTATTATGACCTAAATAGTACATATGTACACATACACGCAGACCTGGCAACTCCGTCGCCCCCCCCCGTATAACTCAACACCTGTACAAAACAAAATGTAAGTCAAAAGAGCACATTTCCAAAACATGCATAGACACCACAGCAAGTAAGTACTGTATACTGCTGCTCCCTTTTCTAAAGCGTTTACTGTCAAGCCACCGACAATGTGCCTGTCTCCTGAAATAGTCAGAGGACACAGTGTCTCTGAAGGTGGTGCACACGAGAGCCCGTGTTAAGCATGCTTTATCTCCCTCCTGGAGTACCACTTCATTGAGCATATCCAAAAGCACGCAGTTTGCCTACTGTAAAATATATGTAGAGTAGATCAGGAGATCAAGCATGTTTCACAGACAACACACTGACTTCACCAGCACAATGACCAGACTACCAACGCATTTTGGCCATATGGGAGCAGAAATATGAACACTGAATATTAATGGTGAAAACATCCGTAGCACATCATCCTGATATTTTCCTTCATCCTTTTCCTGTGCGTAACAAGTGTCCATATTGAGCACTACCACTAACACATATGGGATAGGAAATGTCTCACTCTTAGATCAATGTCTTGTAGAACCAAAAGAAAACAGTTGGTGATTATAATTAGTGACTGAATGAGGGCTCCCAACAATACAAATCAAGCCTGTCTGCCAAGTTGCAAAATGCAAAAAATATTGCAAATTGTTCACTGACAATTTATTTTATTTGTTTTCCAACAATATCTGCTCATAGCAACTAAAGCAAGTGTTGCTTTGCTTTGCTGAATAGAAAAATTTAACACTGATTTAAAACACAACAGGTTTACTTTATTAACATTTAACTGAAACCACCATCTTTCCTGAGCCTTAACAAAAGTGATTCTGTTACCTAAACCTAACTATCTGATCTAGGCAATATGGGCACAAGGCTGGAGGTGGGAAGTCTGGGGGTGTCAGTGTGGCTGAAAGGTCTGATGTACAGCATGCTTTCCTCTCGAGCGTGCATGTGTCCTACACACTGTGGGTGGGTTAAGTGAGAATCAGGTGCTCACGGCCCCACAGTGAATATGACGTTTTGATTGGAACCCCTTGTGAAAGCGTCCCATCTCATCTGCACTGAATTCCTGTGGCAGGCACAGAGATCCTGCTTCTGGACTGTCAGGTAAAGTTATTCTGGGGCCTTCCCATTAAGAAGATTTCTCTTCCTCTGTTCCGGTTGAGGAGCAGGACACACCGCACTAACTACGTCTCTGCCTCAGTAAGGCCTGCAGTTCTTTCAAAAGTTAGAGATTAAACATGGCCAACAGGGCCCTGAGAGGAATGCCATCAGCTATGAAATTAGGCCATGCAGGAGAATGCAAGCTAATTAATAGCTGCTGTAGGTTTATTACACTGCTCCTCCTAAGTGCTAAGAGATATAAAGTTCAGCATGGGAAGCGTGTGGTCCCTCTGGAGGACTGGAGTGGCTCTTACACCAGGATGACACTCCACGCCTTGATTGCATTGCTCTCTAGTGACAGTTCATTAATTTCAAATGAGACAATCTGCTATCACTGTGGTACTTCAATGCATAAGTATTGCATTGTGGCACTGCAGGTATGTACAGGACATGGCTATGGGGACTATTGTAGCTTCCAAAAGCTTTTTCATTTCAGATCTATCATTTTGTTTGTATTTCAGACTGGGCCATTTGGCTGTACCTGTTTGAAACAACATAAAAATCAAACCCAAAATTAATTACTGCAGTAATTGTTCTAACCATATACAGCTTTGTTTCCTTGGCAGGGCTCTGAAGACATCTTGGGGACACTGTTGTAACATTTAGTGACATTGATCAAGCTGCTTCAAGGATTGAAATTTTGGACTTTTGGAAAGATCACAGCAAACGTCTCCACAGTTACTCCTACTCCTGGCAGTCTGCAGAATAAGAACTATTTTTCACTTTTCTTTTGACTTAAAAATGCACCTAAAGTGAAGAATGCTCCAGAGGTTCAAGTTGGTTCACTTTTCAATATGGTACTAAATTTCATGTTCTGGTCTTCATCCTCTACCAGCAGCAAAATGTCTTCGCTGCTTCAGTTTGACCTTTTTGGTTCCACTTCCATAGATGCATGGCAAACCATAAATGGCACAATGATCAGGCAGGGACTGACTGTTGGTGCAGTGTTCTTGTAGTGAAGTGGTGATGGCTTTATGGCGGGCAGGTGTGCAGATTTCCAATGGTGACCAGGTGGTGACCAGGTGGTGACCAGGTGTGCAGAGAGAGACAGAGGGGGGGAATTTACTGAAGTGGTCAACAACATTGAGGATGATGGTCTTATCACACGAGGCAGGCAGAGCAGACCCAGATGAGGCCAGGGACGACGAAGAATTGAGACATTTTGCAGACTGCATATGTGTCAGGCTTTTATGGTCAAGCTCATGCCTCCTTCCAGCCAATGCTGCCATTCCTCTAAAGACACCTTCTCCACAGGGAAGTCATGATGACCCACATCATAATTTCTTAAGGATGAAGCCTACCATCCTCCTCTGAGGGATGTTGCAAGAGTACGCCCCCACCCCAATGTCCAAGGCATCCACTTCTATTACAGACAGGCCCAGCTGAATGAAGATGGATGCAGAGGTGAAGCAGATCTTTAGATCCTGCTTCTGCCACAGGAGTACACTGAAACTGACAGGAGGTGGAAGTTAGAGCTGCTCATTAGGTGGCAATAAGGCTGTAGTTATGGATAGTTGAGTTGGGCCATTCACAGATTTCTTTTACCTTGGCTGGGTCCACTTTAGCTTTCCTTTCTTTGACAATGGTGTAACTAAGGAAGGAAACAGGTTGGGGGTAAAGTGCACATCTGCCTGCACAGACTCCAGGAGACCAGCAGACATGCTGAACATGTTTAGAATGTTTTCTGGAACAGTTCAGGATATCATCCAATAAACAAACACTAAATAGTCCAACATATCCAGAAGGATGTCATTTACCAGATTTTGGAAGACGGCAGGAGCGTTAGGGAGCCTAAACGGCATCACTAGATAATTGAAGTGGCCAAGGGGGGTATTAAGGCATCTTCTGGAATCTGAACTAAGCTTTGTGAAGGACCAGATTTGTGAACACGTTGGCTCCCTGGAGAGATTCAAAGCCAGACAAAGGCTGGTCCTGGTGGGTCAGCAGGCCGTGACAAAACTTTAAAAAAAAATACAGCTGTATATATTAACAAAATATACACATATAATTATGCAGGAGCTGGAACAAATAAAAGTAATGATAGTCAAGGACACGATGATTGACGATGACTTAATGACAGAGGAGTGTTGTCACACCTCCTACACTCACTGTAGCTGGCCTGTATGAATACATTCATTCTTTCTTCAGATTATTTTTTAATGTTGATGTTGTTCAATTTCCATTTAGCATTGTTTCCCAGAGTGGTATGGCCACCTTTGTTCTTCGCCAAGATTGAAATGGACTTGGTCAGTCAATAAATTATACAGATGTTAAATACAACCTTTATACAGAGTCATTTGAATGATATGAAAGATGGTTGTTCTCCTCTACTTAAGCTTTCAAAGGGGTGCTTTAAAGAGCCTGAGCGTATAACGCTATCCTCCTAATAAATACATGAGCGTTATAAAAAATAAAGAGACTTTCATAAAGGCATGAAACCGTGAACTGCTTGTGTGAAAAACATGTAGAACTCCATGCTTCATGTCACTTGAAGATTACCGACGCTTGAAAGCTGCTTGAAGTGTGAGATTCTTGATGCCAACTCAGAAATGAATTTTGTATTTCATCTTCTATAGATCTATCTAGTTCAAACTGAAATACAACAGCACATCATAGATGACAATATCAGGTCAGTCACGCAGAGCCACACTAAGCTCTGTCAGAATAGAATCTGTACTGCACAAAACAGCTTGCATGAGAGCAAACATTGCTATATATTTAAAGATGAATAAACATCATCACTGCGCTATTAAATGTTGATTAATTGGTGTAATTGGTTAATAATGTGTCTTGTCTCACATTCCCCCTCAAGAGTCCAGGCATGCTGTTTGTACCTGAAGTGAACTGCAGCTGAAGGTCGCTGTGGCATCACTGTACTGGCTGAACTTTCACAGATGCTGTAAACAGGTGTTGTGAAACTGAAGCGGTGTAAATGTTGAGCTGTGGCGTCATTCTGAGGCAGCCTGAGTCAGAGGTGTGCGACAGCAGAACGCCTCCTTTAAGTTGAAAACTGGAATTAAATTGAGCTATTTGGAGGAGCTGAGTTATGCTTCGACATTTGGAAGGATTTGCCTCTCCCACAGTCCTCCTATAAATGGGAAGAACATTGGCCTTGCATTTAACCAAAAAACAACATGGACCAAAAATAAGAGCTTTACTTGGCAGCAGAAAACCACAGTGACACGACTGCAGACATGGTCTCCTTAAACACAAAAAGTATGCAAATCAGGTGCTAGTTTGAGAACAGGTATGTAACTGTGTGTATGCATGTATATATTTTTTTGTATATACATAAAATATAGCAGTAACTTTTAATAATTTTATAAATAGTTTTTTAAAATGTGTGGAGGAAATAGATTTTTCATATGCCCACACTTTTGACCTTCGGTGGATGTGCTACATCTGTATCTAAAGCTACTATTACTTTGTCTCAGTCTCTGAAGGCTCCCACTGCAAAAAAAATCAAAGCAAAACAAAAAATTCATTCTCAAACTCATTCAATCTGTTTAGAATGCTGTGACACTCATTTTGAAGAGGGAGACTTTGGCTTTTTTTTTTTTCCTTCTCAGGAAATCATGAGGAGCACGTCTGTTTACCACTGAGGCCTGCATGTGAATGAATGGAACTGGCAACAGTTTTGTATGAGACTGACTGGAAAACAAAGAGCAGGGGTTGACCACCACACCCCATGAAACCATCCTCAATCATTTATTATATGTGACATAATGCATTGTGAATCAACTTACGAGTGATGTGTTCTTCCGTCACTGTATCTTTAATTTAGAAACAAATGTCCTTGGAACTTGTAATTTCATCCTAAAAAGCTCATCATGTGTTTTAGCCAGTGATGCAGTGACTGCCCTAACCTTACCTTACCTCACCTAACCAAACCTAACCTAACATTAATTAAGTACTGGGTTGGTCTGGTAGCCTCTGGATTTCTTTCTTGACTAATGGCGGCATGTAAAACAATGTAAGACCAGTCATGATAAGTTTGGTAAGATATGAAAATGCAGACAGGGATGACCTAGGAATTTATAAAGATTCAGAGAAAACATCCGGATTAAAAACTCTCTCACCTTCCAATGTCTAACAGACATAATGTTGTGCATTTTTCTCTGCAGTGAAGTTATTCTAATTCTGTCAACACAGGATTATCTTCTTGGCTTGGCACTGCTCTGTCGACATAAAACACCCATGCTCTATGCGATTATGAAATTTCCATAAACAAATTAGACTGCAGAGATGACGAACAAACATGGTGTATATTTACATTCTGTTACTAAATGTCTTAAATGTTAAGTATTACCAGATATTTAACCAAATGTGGTCCTTTGTTTTCTTTTGTCTTACTGTTAGTATTAGAAATAGCAGCAGGGAGGAAAACTAATAATACAGAAGCAGACACTGTATGGATGCACAGGTCATTTGGTCAAGAGGTGTTCACCTTGTACACACAGAATGGGACATGAACAGAAAAAAGTATCAAATTATTTTAATTCACACATAGAAAATCAACATTTTTCCTTTTTCTGATTTTGTAGATGAGGGCAATAATAATCCTTCAGTTTTATTGACATTGCCTTTACTTCCTCATTGTTCGGGCTGCCACAGACGGCACTGCTGTATGTGAATAAATAATGATAATCATTCAATCAAAAAAAATAAATTCATCCAAGTTAGTGGCTTTACTAATGTTTAGGGTCACTCAGGATGGAAGATCGTGCAAGTTAGTGTGTGTGTGCGTGTATTTATACTCGCTACATAGTGAGGAGCAATTTTTAACCAACAGGTTGAGGACATTTTTGGAAAATGAGGATGTTTTGGCCGAACCTCAAAACATCAAAGGGCCATTTGAAGGTTAAGACTTGGTTTGTTAAGACTTGGTTTTAAGGGTTAGGTGTAGGTTAAGTTAGCGTTAGGGTAAGGGTCAGTCAGTCAGGGTTAGTCATTTAGTTGTGTGGTTAAATTTAGGGTAAGAGGATAAGGAATTCATTATGTTAAAGAGAGTCCTCACAAAAGCATGTCATCAGTTCAAGGTCATGTTTAGAAGACATTCTCATGGAATAGGGAGAAGCCCAGAAGTATATTAGTATTAAGGCTGATGATCCAGTGGAGAGCACACCAACATCTGACAACACTGCTGAGAGGAAAAGGAACATTCTCATCCTGTTCATAGATATGACTGAATGAGATTATATATCAAAGTGCACTACATGATAGTCATATGGATGTTACTGGTCAGCTAACATCACTGACATCTTTCTGAAGAGCAACTCTTTGTATCTCTTGTATGTGTTTCTCATATATTTTAATTAAACAGGCTCCTAAAAGAGGTCACAACTGCTGGCCCATTTATTCTTGGCATCAGAATCAGGTCTTTGATCCGTGGCTTTGTTTCCTCATATTCTGTGCACTTGTCCAGCCTTTCTGGAGAGAGCCTGGCTTTCATTATTCCACTCATGGCACCGTAAGGCTTTAGGCTTTGGCTTTGACTTTTTGCCTCAGGTTCAAAATGAGATTAAGTGTAAAATGAATTTATCATTCATTTACAAAAATCCATAAAGTTGATGAGGTAAAACATTAAATCTGAACAAACATCTCAATATACAGAAGTTTAAGTAATTTTTTTCCTTCCATAGCCACTATTGTGTTTCTCTGTGAAATTTTGCACCCTTTGATGCAACATTTACTTATTGGGTTCTTCAAAGATCCATCCAGGGCTCTTCTCTCTTTTCCATCTACATGCATCATCTTGAGTTATTTGATGTGACATATTTTCTGTTACTGGTTTGTAGATATGACATTTTTCAGTTTTTTGTTGTGTAATTTTGTAATACAACTGACTTACTGACAGACGGACTGTAATTATATTCTTGCAGGCTTTACCTTGTCTGTGACATGAGTACACTTTAAAACTAGACATGATTTTAGCACTATCCTTTCAGTTTATGGCTTCCAGTTAGTAACAATTATAAATGCCATGTATTAGCAGACCATCAATAATGTGAAATACTCTCCCAAGTAGAGATTGAAATCACAGTTTGAGTATATTCATCCCTGTGTTTCCTTTCTATCTTGCTACAGTTGTGCGGTGACCTGGATATTGTGTTTGTGGTTTTTGTTTCACTCCCCATGGTGGTGGTCTGAGAGGGAGGAGGCACGGCCTGGGCTGCATGCCAGCTGGACCTTCAGCTCTCCTGGGTTTCAGGGAAAGGTTGGGCGAGGAAGAGACAGAATGTGTGTGTGTGAGAAAGAGAGAGAGGGGAAGGCCAGCAGACAACCCTAATTGATCTTCTCCACCCTAGTTCCCGCTCTATCCTGGTCATGTGCATGGCAGGCCCAGAGGACTGTGATGTCTGCGTTCATGAAAGCAATCAAATGTAGCCTGAGTTATGACTGAAATCTAATGAATGCCCTGCATGGTGGTGGAGCTGAACCGGCATTATGTGTGTGCTCGACAAAGCATTCCAGTAGTGTAATAAAGTGGTAAGACTTGAAGTTGAAGCCATTATTGGAAGCTCAATCCCCTGCCGGGATGTAACCTGAGCTATTGTTTTCAGTCCCAAATGCAGGATATGGCTTTCATTGGTGAAGTCATTATCCAAGGTTATATATTAATGCATGAATGAAGCTTCAAGGCAAGCTCATTAACAAACATATGAATCAGCCTCTGTGAGATTCAAAGGTTTTACATGTTCTCACTATGAAACTTTCCAATCAAGGCAGAGAAAGTGCCCTTATTCTATAAAGGAGTGATTCATTTTAAATGCCACGTGCCACCAGGCGTTGTGTGAATCTTGATTCTTGCACGCAGGTTTCTGATCATGCAGAGCTGTATTAGGTGGCACTACAAGAAATGACCCTGCTAAAAATGGCTTTACAATAACGTGAAATAGTTCAAAACCCTGGAAAATGTTAAAATGCCCCCTGTGCAAGATCATAGTGCGTAAAATTGTCCAAGCATCAGACAGCTACACCTTGTGTGCCTGAAACTGTGACTCTCCACATTTTCCCTGTCACAGCTCTCGTGGGTCTGCACTCTCTGGCACCTCAGGTGATCACAAAAACATCCGCCAGCACCACAAACACAATCAAGGTTTCCCAACGCCCAGCTACTCTATTTGTTGGTACTTCTCAGCCTCAGTGGAGTGAACCTGCCTCTACGGTAACTTTATAGGCCCATTGGTGTCGCGTCCCCAACAAGGATTGGTGCATTACTAATTCAAGCAGATGTTTGAGCCCTTAGCTTTGTTTGGTGGAGCAGAGCGCAATCAACAAGACGTGATTGAAACACTTTCCACAATCACTGGAAGCAAACAGGGCAGTCAGGGAAATGTGGCCTTGTGTTGGATTTGTCCAGGCATAACTGGTTAATACATTGAAAGTGACAACCATATTGTGATGGGTGTCTGTGGGCTGATGCAAGAAAGGATATATATTCTCCTTCTGCCAGCTGCAGGTGATACAACTTTGCTGGTGACAAAGTACTGTATGATATGTCACATTCCATGTCTGGCTGTTGCTCATCTGGGATAGGGTCCCATCCACCCGACGCCGCTCTTGAATGTAACTGTTTATGACTTTGTTCTGCTGTTGTTTGTTTCATAAATACTTGTGTGTTTGTTCTGTTTTAACCGTTCTCTCGTCATCGCTGGAAATGAGGGCATGCCCTCAATGACTCTGTGAGAATCATGCACAAAAAATCTGAAAGTATATTTCATGAACATGAGGGTCACTTCCCATATAAGCCTGACCTGAAGAACAACATGTCAGAAACAAAATGTTGTAAGCGATGGGTTTGTAGGAGGGCAAAGGTCACGGGTGTCGCCAACAAGGCGTAACTGCTTTTCTGATATATTTGCTTTTATATGAATTATTGCATAATTTTACATCTTTGGCCTTGAACAGTCATTCAAATAAAATCATCCGAGAAGTATAGAGGTGGAGTCTCTTTGGTGGAACTGAAAGTGGAATCTAAAAGACAGCTAATAACTTTAGTTGTCAAATAAATGTACTGAAGTGAAAAGTACCACATTTCCATCTGAAATGATGTGGAGTAAAAGGATAAAGTAATTTTAACTGGAAAATAAAGTCGAGTAACTTGAAATTGTGAGTGGTGAGCTGACAACCTCGCCAGGACTGACCTGCAGCTGTTTTTAATAATTAAACAGCTGGAATTTTTTTTTTTTTTAAATAATAATGGTATTTTAAATATGCTTTAGAAATTTAGAAAATAAGAAGATTTAATTTACTGTTCCATTGTGCTGTCATTAGTGAGAAAAAGGTGACTGGAGTTTCCATCAGTGCTCATTCACAATGACGTACAGTGTTTTCTCATTCAAAAATGATCAAAGACAGCAAACATTAAATTTGTAAATTATTACAAACTATTCACTACTATTCAAAAATCACTGTTATTACCTCCAATTCCATTCACAGGTAGGATGGTAAACTTGCACAAACCAGTAGTGACCAAATGCTGCTACTTTCCTCGCTGAGGCAATTACTGTGGTTCCTTGTAGCTCTGAGTTGGTCATCTCCCTATCCTGTAACACGTCATTCATCTCGAAGAGCTGTCAACCATGGAAAAGTCTGAGCTGTCCGCTGTCTGTAAATGCCCTGCTGATGTTGAGGAAGCAGGCTGAACAAGCAACAGATGAGTTAATGAAATAAAGTTAAGTGCACTGTGGCAGCAAGTCTCACCTTGAGCTCACATCAGTTTCCAAAGATGAAATATCCTCAACTGGATGAAAATCAATAAACTAAGAATTTACAGCTGGCCAACAGCTCTGACAGGCTGTAATGCTCATTGTGAAGAAAACCAAACTTAGATAAGAGTTGATGTTTTTGATCTTCAGCAGTCATTGTGAATTAAATCTAATAATTGGACAGACGGTAGCGTCAGAATGAAGGTCTTTGGGAACCAGTATCAGAAGAGTGTAATATTGTGTATGAAAGAGTTAAGAGATGTGTATGGCAGTATAACATGCTTGTTCTGTGTGTGAATTGTGTAAGCAATACAGTATGCTACGGTATAAGTTACTTGTGAGATTAGTGGCATTTGAGCTAAAATGAAATAATGAACTCAAGAGATTAAGACATCCAGCATTTGATAATGCTGATTTGGAATGTCATTAATTCTGAAGGTATTTGGTCAGAAATCAAAGTATTGGACACAGTGCAAATTTGACTTTAGGATGATACTAAATAAAGAAGTCAGAGGAACACCAAAGTTTGCAGACTGTGGCTGTCTGCACCAAATTTCATGACAATCTATCTTATGGCTAGTCAGAGAATTACACTCAGAACCAGGTGGTGATAGAAGAAAAGTCAAGAGACGTCTCTGGGAATCATGAATGTTTATGCCAAATTTTGTGGCAATCCATTGTGAAGATCTGTATGTTTCACAGGATAAGTGGACATTTTGACCTGCTGGCGGCGCTACAGTAGCTGAAAAGTCTGGGTATCACCAAAGTCGATAGGTTTAATCCTCTGGGGACCATGAATGTCTGTACAGAATGTCATGGCAATTCATATGATAGCTGTAGAGCAGATTCAGTCTGAACCAAAATGGTGTGGTTAAAAAACAATTTCAGACGAATATGCCCATAATATAACCTGAAGTGGTTGCTATTTTAATGTTCAGTGGCTTCTGAATTGCAAACCCAACAAAGCCATGGTGATCGTTGCAAGTCTTAAAAATCTGACCATGGTGCAACACAATCAAACTGGTAACAGTTTCAGAGGTCCTACTGGGGCTCTACTAAGGTAGTGAAAATGGGGAGTCTCACTGTGCTGGATTGTTGCCATTTGGAGCCATATCGACAAACTGCTACGAGGGGGGGCATTGATCCCCTCCCTGGTCCAGACTGAGTGCTCCCAGGCACATGACAAACCTGTTTCTACATTAGCCTGCACACAAACTTGTGGAAAGCCCCTAAATGAAACCCACTAACAACATACCAGGCAACTAACAGTGATGTATAAATGACCAGCTTTTTCAGTATGGGACACATCTCAGACAGCAACATGCTCCTGACTTTTTACAGATTGACCGATTTATTTCAGCCACAGCAAAGTGCCATATTTTGAACAAAATCACGAATATTTGTCCATTTCATGATGGTGTTTGACACTGGTAGGGAATGTGTCTTTCCAATAGCAGAGTCCAACTTCTAAGTTATAAACTGTGAAATATCACTACCTGAGGATGCTTTATGTGAGACTATAAAGAATGTGCTTTTCATGTCCCTCTACAGTAACTCCACATAATGGAGTACAGAAGGAAAGCACTCTTTATATTTTTATATATTGTACAGTGACAGAAATGTAATAGCACATGAGGCTTCAGCAACAGGTCTTGAATGTTATCCATTAGTAAATCAATTAATCAACGCTAGAAGTTCAGTTTATGAACTCAGAAACTGGTAAATAAGTCTTTTTCATGGCAGACATTTTGACTTGTCACATATGAAAAGAGCAGGTGTCGATAATAAAATGAATGATGGCTGAAACCCATCTAGCTGCTTGTTTCAGGGTCATGCAATTGTTCATGCTGGCTCACTGTCATGGCTGACTCAGACACTTGACTAGAGCTGTCATTAATGTACTGACACCTGTGCTCTTCTTACTATGACAAGTCAAAATGTCTGCTGTCCTGATCAAGGGATGCCGATGCTGGTCAGCTGGTCAGTCCACCACTTTGGTTGATCTGACCTTTCATCTCGCACCATAGCACCATTTGTTTTTTGACCAAATACCTGCAAAACTAATTACATTTATATCAGCCTCATCTGTACTTTGTGTTTTGCGCTAATTCTAAGACCTTAAAACAAGATGATGAACATGGCAAGCATTACCTGTTAAACATCAGTTTATTGGCATTGCCTTTGTGAACATGTTATTATGATGATAGTATATAGTGATGGTATTTAGCTGAATTCACCACTGTGCCTAAAGGTGTGGATACAGTCCAAACACAGACTCTGGGGTTCGTGTCAGTGACTCTGATTATACTACTTTATCAAAAATTGTTCATATGTTTGTCCACTGTGTGCGCGCACAGCCAGAGGGGCCATAAATTTTGGACAACATGCTGACACCCCATGGGCAGATGATAAAATAGACCCTTGCAGCCACATGGATGCGTAAGCTAGAAACCTGCCTGATATTGTGGCTGTACACGCTAATGGCTGTAGACTCTTTGTCTTTGTTCTTGACTCTTGTTGGATTGTCTATAAACTATAAAACTGTAAGTAACTGTAAAGTATTCTACAAAAGACATCACCTCGACATGTGCTTGACACAAATATGAGTCGCTGCCATGTGTTACAAAAGAGTACATGAGTCTGGGAACATGAGTGTGCTTTCCTGTTTTAACAGTATTTTGGAGTAATGTCGCGTCACTGCATCGACCACTAGGGCAGCAACTAAATTAACATTTTCATTATGGATTATATTATTGATTAGTCTGTTGATTCCTCTCTGGATTAACTGCTTAATCATTTGGTCTATAAAAAGTCAGTAAACAGTGAAAAGTCAAACGTTACAAGTTTCCAGAGCCTAGGTTAACATATTCACATATTTTGTCTAGTTCAACTAACAGTCCAAAACCCAGGGATATTGAGTTTGCGATCACCAAACACTGAGAAACTGGATGGTATTTACATGTGATGTGAGAAGCTGGAACCACTGAATATCCTGCAATTTCTTTCAGTTCCTTTCAACTCTCTTCACAGCTTTCCCCTCAAACAAACATGTTCTACTGAGTCTGGGCAGATACAAGTTCCAGTGAGGCTGAATTTCCTCATATAAATGATATGACACCAGTTGAGTTTCATTATCAGCACGTGTGTATTACAGCCAGTAGCCACAACCAACACTTAATGAGTCACACCTGGCTCATTAATCACCAGGGAGGAACAAAAACCTGAGTGGGACTGAGTGTGGTGAAGTAGATCACAGAACGTCATGAAAGCTGAATTTGAATATACCATTTGCACTTCACACAGCTCGTTTAAAGCATGCTCCTCTCTGTGACGTTCAGCTGTGAGACGGGGCTGCACTCCCATCACCACAGTGGCTGCAATGAGGGCCTCCAGCTGCATGTGTAGCCAGTGATGTCTCTGTCAGAGATGCTGACATGCTGGGGCTTGACATGCACTCTCCTGGCTGCTTCTCGTTCTGTAGGAGAGCCAACACGAGTGACTGAGGCCTCAAAGGCACCGTGAGATAGAGGAGAGATGGAGATCAAGGTAGCTCCAGGAAACAGAGGCAGAGTGCGACACAGAGTGAGAGAAGATATTCTGTACAAGGATATTTGGCTCCAAATGCTACTTTATATTAACATCTCCATCACTCATTGTGAAAAAGACGAGGATAAATAAGAGACCCTTTCACATCCCCCTACATAATAAAAGTACTAAGGTTTGGACCAGGAGAATAGAGTCAAAATCTTCCCCCTGGCCAAATCACGTGTCCTGATCTATTCTGTTGTTTTTGCCCCTAATCCGTTATTCTTTTAATTTTTCAGTTGTAGCTTGCATCAACATGCCATCACGTTCAGAATAACAATGCTAACATGCTGATGTTTATCAAAGTATTTACCTGATCATGGTGCTACAAGTGGGGGGGTCAAGGGGTTCAAGAATGTCTGTATCAAATATGATGAAAATCCACACAGGAGGAGGATGCTCAGGCAGCCCACAGAGGGACAGTGTTGGTGTGTTGTTCTACAGTGAATAAAATACAACAGCTTTAGTCTGTGGTGCAATGAAGTCATCAGGACATGATGCACTTAGTTTTAGATACTTTCTCTTCTGTCTACTTTCGTGTGTCACACAAATCAAACACCTGAAGCACTGAGAGACAGAAGCAGGTAGGCAATGTTGTAAAATACTGCAGGTACTGCATACTGGTGAATACCTGGCCACTTTGAGCAATGCTAGAAGTCAGGGGATCACCAAAGTCATCAAATTTCAGTATCGTGGCAATCCATCTGTTGTCCAGCTGTTGCTAGTCTAGACTGAAGTGGACAGTCTGACTGACAGACAGACTGACGAACCAGACGATATTTCCATCCCTAGACCCATGCTGCTGGCATGGCTGAAAATATTCTGAAAATGAAATTGCCGACAGAAACAGTATTTATTTGTTTGTGTACATCAGGGGTACGACTCAAACCATTTTGTTGAAATCCTTTCTTTTTAATTATGCATCTCACTCCTGCACTCAAGCATCCTCAAAATTATGCCACTGCATCTTTCATGCTGTCTTTTATGAGAGTATGATATCCACCCAGAGGCATGCAAAGCATCACAAACCAGACAAATACTTGCACATCTATGCATACATGTGCAATTAACGTTAAATAAACACTCAAATTGTAAAAGGTCATCCATCCAGCAACAATCTGTTTGACTTGTCCAACAGATTCACCACCGTTTTTCTGTTATTTAGCACAAAGAGCAATTACACAGAGAAAAATGTTTCTCTCTCATTTTCTCCCTCCAAAGTAATCTCCCTCCCATTGAGAACACTTTCAGACAGAAAATAAAACTGACACATATTTACATCTAACACATCCTAGAATCCTCATCATCATACATCAACAGAAGATCCAAAATATGAATGAACAAACAGAAGAACGTTTAAAAAAAAAAACAAAAAACTGTCTACAGAAAATCTGTTGGTTGCTATCGTGTTTATCAATCAATCATCAATCAAATCAAGTCAATCATAATAAGAAATGCCTAAAAAACTTCATTCCTGGCTCTCAAGTGTAACTGTCACATATGGTCATGAAATAAATCCTACACACTTTATATACTGTACACACATACTTATGTATACATGCATATACTGTACATAACCACCCATCTCTGTTCAGCTTTGTTGTCATTGTATTTAGCTGTATGTCTGTGTTCCTGTAAATTGTTCTTGGAACCGTCTAACTAATTGATGATTAATCAAAGGAGAGAACAATCAGCTATGAAAACACCAATAATTGCAGGCCTTCTTAATAAAAGGTTCTGTGTTAATGACAAAAGCAAGTCTTTCAAAAAAGGATCACAGTATAAATGATGCAACTCTTTTTTTTACTGAAATAGTGCTCATTTTGTGGAACATCACAAATTGGAATTAGTGGACAGAAATGAATGTTAGACAAAGTTTTTAAAAAAGTGTTTCTGATACATCTTTAGTCGTTGAGAAGATGAAAACAGATACCTGAGGTTGCAAGACATCTTGAAGCATTTGTCATCATTTGCCATCATTTGTATGTATGTTGAAGTGTAGAAGCCTTCAGCTGGAACATGTCCCCATTTAAAGATATAAGCTTCACTGTTGAGAGATAAAATTTGATTGATTCATGTGGGAAAATTGTATGCATGAAACACAATATACAAGCTGAGAACATTTGGATAAGACTGCAAAGGAAGAACACACGTAAAGGGTGTCCTGAGATTTGGAGATTGGAGGAGAAGAACTGGCTCTGAAGCATCATGGGACGGTCTATGAGCAAGGCAGGCTGAGTCAGTGGAATTTTAAACTGTCCTTCACTGAATCACTGTATCAATGAAGATGAATCATGCTGAAGTCACACAAGTTATTTGTCACAAGTATTGTCAGTGTCTTTTTTTAATGTAACACAGTAGCAACCTGAGCATCACTGTTTGATTCATGCATGAACATCGTCTCAAACACAACAGGTCATATCTCAGTGTGGATGTGGATGTGTGGCTGGCAGTGATGTGAGGATGCTCCGGTTGGAGGATCCCTCTCTCCTTATTGCGCAGGATGAGACCGCAGCTCCGCCACGGCTTCACACTCCAACCCACCTTGAAACGCTTCCCTCTAGTGCTGCATTCAGACCCGCTGTGAAATACGGGAAGATGCAACAATCCTTTCACGACACACAAGTTAGAAACATGCAGTTATCCCCGTAGATCCCGACTCCTCAGATTCACGCACATTTTGTTAACACTTACAGCCAAGTATATGGCAGAATGACTTGTCTTTTAAACAGTCAATAGTTGTTTGAATGGCATTGATTTCTACGGGGTAACCACCTGTTGGATTTTGCCATGTGTGGGATTGTAATGTCATTGCTATAGCCTACTATAAACCATGAAAGCCGTGACAGGGCTTCTGTTTTGCAAAAGAAAGTTTAAGTCTAATCCAATCCTTATGATAGGCCCACTAATAAAAACTTTTAGAAGCTACTATTTTACCATAACGGGTTTTATGTGATTATTTGTTCCATCTCTTGAATCATTAATATACATATTGTTGTCTCGTGGTTTGTTTTTGCTTCTAAAAACATATAGTGTTTTAAAACGTGATATTATAATAGGACTGCTGTAATTGCAAATGTTATGATGTTGTGTATGAAAAAGCCAATAGTGAGAAAGCATCCTCTATTTATCATCACACTGAGGTCATCTCTTTGAACGGAACATTGAGATCTCCGAGTATTACCACATTTATTGAACGCAACAAGCCATCTGGGAAACCGACAGCGCAGGTAACCAATCGAATGCCGTCTCTGTCCCACGCCCGTCAATGAGCGGCGTGCGGAGGCGGGATCGCGGTTCTCTAAAAGCTCGCCGCTTGGTTTCACCGCCTCGTCTGCTCTCGTCCCATTGGCGCAGGTGATCCGTCAGGAGGATGCGAGAGGAGCGCGGAGGAGAGGGGAAGAGAGAGGGGAAAGCGCCGGTGGAGAAGTGTCCAGGGCTCGGCTAACAAGAAAACCAGGATACCGGCCCCGCTTCAGTCTGTCCCGGACCGCTCGGCGATGAGAGATTCACCGAAAGGGGCACTTTGAGATATGATGAGGTTTATTTCTGGTCGGCAATAGTACTATGATTTGGTATGTGGCCACTTTGATAGCAAGTGTATTCAGCACCCGAGGAACGGCCGCTCAAGGTGAGTCGAAGTGCAGCATCTGTATCCGCCCGCCGCTCAACTTTCAGCTCCTCTGTGTTTCTCTCTTTAAAAAAACCCTGTCCTGTTTGTCTGTGAGCTAACTTTGAATCTGTGGCTCGCATGTTGAAAATGTCACACTTTACGTCATGAAGTTCATGCGTGTGCCCCTCGCCGCACCTGAGTGCGGGCGGGCCGGCGGAGGCTGAGCTCCAGCATGGCGGGCAGGAGCTCCTGTAGTTCAGCCTGTGTTAAAACAACCAGCCTGTTCCTGCTGTGGTGCATCATGGAGGTGCGTGCTTTTCTCTGATAAATGTCGGAGTTGTGACGTGTTTGGCTTCAGAGTGACTGATTTTTCCAGCTTGTCTTCTCTGACATGTTCCTCCTCAGGTGTGAGTTTGCTCCTCCTGGGCCCTGCAGCAGCAGCAGCCGGTTTCACTGAGCTGCTCACCGGCTGCCAGTGAGATGTGGAGGCAAATGTGATTAGTATGGTGCGCTGGTGTGGATGTCATTAAAATGCTATGAGTGGATTAACCTCTTCAGAGGGAGCTGTTCCTGCTGAAGCTCAGTCATATCGGCTTTGTCCGCTAGAGGGAGCGCTTCCTGAGCCAGCACCGCATTCAGGTGCATTTAAACTGTTCCCAGGACACTGAGGCTGCTTTTCAGTCACTCATATGTGATGCAACTTTGTATGATGACTTCACTTGAGCTTGAAACTAGTTTCACTAATGCCTGTGTCTTTCTGGTGGAAAAGAGCAAAAGTGTCACGTGACCAGGGGGCTTCACAGGTAAGAAATCCTTCACTTGGCAGCTGACCTCTGACCTCCCTGCAGGGTGGTGACACAGAAAAGAGACTCCCTTGAGGGTTTAGTGCTGTCAAAGCAAAACAGAAATGTCTGAAGGCCACATTGATGGGTGTCATTCAGAAAGCTTCTCACTACAGTTGGGTCCATCTAGAATCAGTCTCACCTCTCATGATATTAGAGCTGCAACTAATGATCATTTGTATTACCATCAGTTATCCGCTGATTATTTTCTATTGTTTGGACTAAAATGGTCAGAAAATAGTGAAAAATGTCAATCACAATTTCCCAGAGTTCAAACTGAAAGATTCATTTTGCTTCTTATGTCAGACCAGCAGTCAAGCCCCTCAGAATACTCTCATCTGAGAAGATGAAAACAGTGGATTTTTGGCATTTGTACTTAAAAAAATTATTTGATAAAACTTGAAAATGAAAACTTAAATTTGATTTGCTAATCTACTGATTACTAAATCAACTAATGTTCCAGCTCTAGTTATATATGACCTCGTCCTGCAGTTAGTGGACCCACATGTAATTTGTGCCAGTGAACTTGTCTCCCATCGACAAAAAGGGAGACATATGGTGAGCAAGTAAAGCTGCAGCAGCATCACACTTTACACTTAAAAAATGGAATCCCTGCTACTCATGCCCCCCTCCTTCCTTCCCTCCCTACCACTCATATTCAAGAGAGAGGAGAGATGGAGGAAATTGGGACGGCATCTGTGCCTCAGCATCACTGATTAGATGATGTAGAAAGGAGCCCTTGATATTAACAAGCTTTCTGTCACAGTGTGTTAAACTTTTGACACAGAATCTTGCAGGTTTATATATATTTATTTTTGTTGACATCCTTCTGGCATGCAACTGGCTACACGGCAAACAGTTATGTAATGTCCTGCCTAAAGAGGATACACTTAAGCATGGTCTGCCAAAAGAAGGAGACTTAGGGAGCTGTTTTTAAGCAGCTTCCCTCGTCTCCTCCACGGCTGGGACTGCGGGGCAACTTGGCAGACATCAGCTCAAACTTCTGGATGACAGAGGAGAAGTGACTGCGACTGCACTTGCTTGTGTTTTGTAAAGACTGTCCCTTCAGTCGGTGCAACTGGTTTTGCATATGGTCCTTGTCCTGTGCTTTAAACATCCATGGAGCTTTCAGCGCTCTGCAGCATCCCTGCTGTGCGCACAGACACACAAACACAGATGAACACACCAGCCGGGAGGAGCTGCGCAGGGCAGCATCCTTTTGGCCAAGTGCTGCTGTCTCCAGCTGGCAGCTGGCAAATGCCTCAACTTTTGCCAGTGATAACCCTGGACCTAAGCCAGACTGCCTCTCTTTCTCTCTGTTCTCCCCTCCTCTCCGGTTTCCTCTCTTCCTCACCTTGTTTCATCCCTCCCTCTCTCCCGCCTCTCACTTTTCCCGTGTGACTCAGGTCCTGGTCTCCCTCCCCTCCGCTTCCCGTCTCTCTTCTCTCCTGCTCCGTCCTGTCGTCTTCCTCTTCCGTACACTTGGATGAACTGGCTTCCCTCCAGGTTTCAGGTGGCCTCTCTTAGCATGGCTGGGTAGCCGAGGGAAGGGAACATGGTGCGTTGTGTTAATGGAGGCTCAGGGCGCGCTCCACAGCAACTGCCTGCTGCCATACACAGACACACCCACTTGTTGCCCCTACCCACACACACATGTCAACATGCAAGCATCCCCTCAGGGAGCAATGTGTCTTTAACTAGGATCTGAACATATGCCCACTAACAGGCTGTCTGCCCTAGACTAAGTTGGACTAATTATGACTAAGCTGTTAGATAAATGCCACTCGGTTGCTCGATAAATACATATGCCACAACCTGCCAAGAGGGCTATGGGCCGATGGGGATCGAGGAGGAGGGATGGATGTGTGAAGGGCATGTTGTTTGGAGTATAGTGGATAAGAACAATGGAAAAAAAATTGATAGTACTATTTAGTAGTAGTATTTTATTTTCAAAGTTTTAGAATTGAAAGCTTTTACTGCCTGCTAAAGGTGGAGCCCAGTCTGCCTTCAAGCAAACTCTAATGTGGTCCGTTTGTGTTGTGAAAGCAAATCAGACCAACTTGTGCAGTGAAATCTAAAACTGAACTGCTGTTAAATCCATCTGCTGATTGTCAACTGTTAAGAGATTGTTCTCCTGTTCTGTGCGCTATAAGCAATGTATAGCCCATATTTATACAAGATCATTTGGTAACCATGGTAACACATATATGTGTCAGCAGGTGCGTGTTGGGATTCACCAGAAAGTGAAAATGAGTTAAACCAGAGTTGTGTTGAGCTTGTGTCTTATTCTGTCTCTTTTAGTAAGGGCTGTATGAAACATAGTGATTACTGAGTGCCTGTATCTGTAATATCATGAAGTCCCCATTTTCTTATTTGTTCCATTTCTGTCTGTCACTATTCATGTAGAATATGATATACAAGGCCCAGCTGCAGTTTGAATAACAATTGCAGGGTTAAAAATGGACCTATTGTGGGTCAATATAGCCCAGCCATAATACTAGGTTCATTTTACGGGTTCAAGTGCAAGTTGAATCAAAGGCAACTGGACTTGGTGTAGGTTCTTGAAGACGTTTCACTTCTCATGTGGGTGCATGCAGAACTGATGATGTAGGATGACATCACCAAAACTGTCCAACCAATGAGTTACGTGTTAGTTAGTATGCCTTCATGTTCATAATCTTGGCTTGTTTGTAAAAAGCCAGTGTGAACATGAACAGCACCTGAATTAAAAAGCAACAAATAAATTTTTCCTTTTTAGAGAAACCAGACTACAGGTGTGAAAGTCCCTCCTTTAATGGGGTACTCCACTAATTTTACATGAAAGTCACTTTACTAGTCACAATTAGTACTATTCACCCTGTGAGATTAGCTGCTTTAGCTGCAGTTTTTAAAAAGCATATGCTGTGTTTTGTCATTGTTGCTAAAGAGGTGAATCAATTGAAAAGTTAGGAGAAACAAATAGACCCTGCATTGTTTTGTTTGGTGTCTTTTCTGCTGCCATGGTCGTGTGGTAAGTTGTGGCGGCAAGCCCAAAAAAAGTCAACATCAACTCAGGCTGCAGCCGTGTATAACTGAATATACATAAGAGCGGCAGCCACCTTCTCTCTCCGCGCTGCTTTGGTCGCCATTGTGCTTCCATTGGAAACAATAGAAGCGGTGGTAACCTCCATCTGAAAACACCTTTGTATCTGCATTGTCTCTGGTAGCTGGATTACACTTCTGCCTGACACCAAACTTGCATGAGAATCCATGACTCCCTATTTTTGACAAGAATGTTACAGAGGCACGTGTCACATGTCCACTTCCTTCCTGTTTTCATTCATTTGTTGAAGTTACTATCTGTGTTGATTCTCTTAGCTGATGGGAAAAGTATTGCAGTTGCACTTGTGACCACCTCTGCAGGTGAGTGTTTGGATCTTGAATGCTTCTTGGCTATATTTACACCTGGATATGTTTTTGCTCGAACTGATTACAATGGGATCCTTCACGGAGCATATCATCAAGGCTCCATGTTCTTTTGACTGAAATGAGATTGCTCTGGAGCTCCCAAGTGCCCAGAAAACTTTTGAACTTTTGTGTTTATGCTTCTGTGATGCTGTCTCTCAAGTCAGTGCATGTGTGTTTTGGGGTAAAATGTGTGTGTAAATGGAGCTGGAAAGAAGCACTGGTGCCTAATTAATGCTACTCTCAGAAACCTTCCTGGTATCCCTGTTTTTTGATGATCCCTACACTATGATCACTTAATGAGTGCTCTCCCTGTAAGTGGGTGGCTGCTTGGCAAAAACAAAGCTGCTGACCAAGAAAAGGGAGACTCTCAATCCTGTGGGTGTTCAGCGTTTTCTCACTGACAGACTTGTGTGTTGAGTGTTCTTTGTAGCCTGAGACACATTTAGTTTTCATTGGGAATGCTTGGATCTGGCCATTTATTGATCTGATAACGATCACTGCTGTTAATGACTAAATGACTCAACACGTTTCAAGTGTTAGAACGTCACCTGGTCACTTCTTTTGGACTTTGCCAGTAGAATTGAGGCCCAGTTGAATGGCGCTACATTTATGCATAACTCCTATCAGTCTATTTTCATGCTCTTAGGACTTCAGAAGACGCATTTCCTTTTCTGTACTGTGCAAGTTAAGTCTCTTCAACTTGTTTGAAAGTGTGTGTGTGCTTATGTGTGTGTGTAGGTGTGCATTGCTTCTCATTGCAGACCAGAGTTTAAACTTGTATCAGAGTAAGATGGCCTACCCTGAGCCCCATGGCTTCAGAGAAAGTGTTTCTCTAATTCCAACATTCAACTTCCTGGATTGAGGTCACACATCCTGCTAAAATCAGGGGATGCATCTCAGCTTAAAGCCTCTTGCACACTGAGCCAACGCTCACATGCGCAAAAAAAAGTTGGCAGTTGTTGGTTGTTATTTTCAGCCTTAATATTCCCACTGTCAGCTTCATGTAGAGCTGACATGCTTCATTGAAGTTGGACAGATTCGCCACTAGTTTATAGATGTGGAAGACCCATGACTTTTTATTTGTTTCATACATCTTTTATTTTTTTTGGTCTGCAATAAGACAGGTTGGAATAAACTTCCCTTTCCCCCCACATGGGAACCTTAATTTACAGTATATTTATATTTAACAGAAACAAATCAAATCAAATGATGAAGTAGCATGATTTCAAGCATCAATTTTACTTGTTGTCACTGGTTCATGTATGACTTTCTGCAGTATAATGTGCTGTGGATGGTTGGTGCTCCATGTACATGTGAAGCCTTCACTCCCACTGAGCTATTTGCCCTGTAGCCTGGGGCAAATAGCTCACTTCATAAAAGTCACCAACCTTTAGATGTCAATCAAGCTGGTATTTGGGCCAAGGAGAAGTGACTGGCGGCTGCTGTCAGCCCCCCAAGCTCCCAGCAGCCTCCATTTTGGTTCAGTGAACTAGTCTGTTGGGGTTGCTTGGCTGGATGAACTGATGGAAAAGACTGTCTGCAAGAGGTGCCTCATGCTTTAGATTGTTGCAGATCCCTGTCAATAATATTTGAGCAGTCCACAGAGTGTTGCTGTTTTAAGATCAGTGTGTTTCTATTTCAGTCCAGTTAACCCAGAAACACACCTGATGCATGTTTACAACATGATTATCAATGCTGTCAGGTTTAAGACGGACTGTTAACAGCTTCACCTGTCACTGCTGTCTTACAGTTGAGGGATGCTTCCACTGTAGAGGTCTTGGGATCATAGATAAAATCAGATACTGTAGCTACATTGTACATACTGCTGTTGAAATTCTCACCCTGAGTAGCTTTAATAAGCTTGGAATAGTTTTTATAGGCCAGACACTGTAAAGACAACATGTGATTTTGCCTCAGGCTTTCAGTTAACAGCTGCAAGTGTTGTGCTCTGCACCATCACTCAGTGTTCTGTGGTTGTCACTTAATTCTATGCGGGGGAGGACGGGGTTGCTTATCTAGTATTGCCTTCCTGTGTAACTTCAATTATATATCACTCCTGAAAGGAGCAGGGTGCTATCAGAAAAGAATATTTGGCTTCACTGTTGTAGTCCAGTTTGGATAAAGACTCTGTCTCTCTAGTTGTCTCTTGGCTCACATAAATACAACAGTTGTGTTCTATGTGAAACTTACTCCCTTCTAACTCCCTCACAGGTACTCCTCAGATCTGTGAGGGGCTAAAACACATGTGGTGGTTATATGTATGTGAATGGTGGAGCAGTCCTTGCAGCACTGCAGGGAGATATTGCTCCCTTATTTGTTGTTGTTGTACTTGATGTGAAAATACTGTACCCAGTGTCCTTAAGCTGACGAATCTCAAAGCTGTCCAGCTAGTAATTATTGTAGGCCTTCTGCTGCAGTCAGGGTACCCAGAATGGGCACATCATAAAAAACTGTCTAGTTGTATTGACGACTCGTAGTGCCACTGTGGAGATTACATTGGGGAGTACTGAAGATTCTGTTTTAGTTTCATTCTTTTCAGTAGTATGGAATCAGATGGGTCTTGCAATTAATGAATGTGTGCAGAATGATTCATAAAGGTTTTCAGGATTTATATGTAAATGACTCCTTCCTCAAAAATATATTTCATTTCACCATCAGAATGTGACATGTTTGTTCGTTCGTGTTCCTGCAGTAACTTTCTGCCCCCTCTGAATCCACACTCACTAGGTTTAACACAGCAATAATTTATGCTTAAGTGCTGAAAGTGAACTTTCTGTTATCCTCCAAAGCTGAGGAAATTGTTGACAGAAATTGTTGATGTAAATTATATGGAAATTGTTTGGATATCTTAAAAGTGAGAATGCAGATTAAGGCAGTCTGCAAAATGTGATGTTGGTTGGTGCCCGCCAAAACTGGAAACACAAGAGATCTTTTCCATCAGCTGAGAAGGTGCCATCCCAGTGACCACACCATTATTTAACAAGTTCCAAGGCAAGCTATCTTAAATAGTTTTATTGACAAGGATAAAGAATTTTGCAAAGTTAAATGTTTGTTATTCTACAGTATACATACTTGTATTTCTGTTACATTTTTTTAAAACAAGAAATATTCGTGTGTGCATCAGAAATATATGCATATATATTATTTATATTCTCATCTCATATTTATATGAGGATTTTTTATGTTTCTACTCAATGTTAAATATTTTTGTGTGCATTGTAAAACACTCAAGTCATTTTTATATAAATCATGAAATACAATGGTGAATTACTATCAAGACCCATCTGGACTGAACCATGAGTCAAAGCAAAGTGATATTTCACTTTGAGTGCGTGTGTTTAAAAATCCAATAAAACAATTAAAACGAGTAAGAATCTACACTCATGCTAGCGGCTATGTGAGGTTGTACTTAGTTGCAGGAAGCTTTGAGCTAAACACTAATCTCAACATGCTAACATGCTCATGATGACCACATGCTGATATTAAAGAGGTAATGTTTACTATGATCGTCTTTTTAGTTTAACATGTTAGAGTGCTAACATTTGCACAAATTTGTGAAAGTGATAATTCAGATATATAAGATGGAGCGGGTTTGCTGCTAACTTTGCTTTCTGCACTTGTGGGAGGAAGAAGTTTTCATTTTTTGTGAGGTGAAATGATATTCTTTTTCCTGATATGTTCTGTAGATTACGAGCCTCATTAGCACATCGTTCACAGCTGCGTGGGGCTTGCAGATGGGCATATGGATAGACAGATGTACACAGAAATGCAGTCCCTGATGGGCAGAGGAAGCTTTTTTTTCCAATCAGTGAGTAGGGAGGGACTGTGAAGGACACAGTTCAGTTGCATGAGAATTTTTAATGAAGCTTCTTCCTTGTCATAAGGTCTAATTGCGTGCATCACCCTTTAGCTTTAGTTTTAGCTTTAGTTATGGCCAGTTTAACACATTGAAGTGGAGACCCCTGGTGTGGCCACATCTCAGAGTTCCAGAAACAGCTGTGGGTGATGTAGAGTTTGGGTGGAGAGTTGAGTCTGCTCTGATGTCGTGTCTGTCAGCTCTCCCTGTTCAGCCTCCAACAATCCTGAGATCTAGCAGCCGTCATGCCATTGCGTGGCTGCTCTGGGGTCTCTCACGAGGCTTGTCATATCCTTTATTCTTGTAACTTTACTATTATGACATTGCAATAAACCCTTGAAATGATCCTGACTTTATAGACAGTGGTAACACATCCTTCCTCCAGTTTGTGTCTGCAGTCAAATTCAACCCAAGTGCCCAAAGGAAAGCTTTCCCCTCAGTTGACAGTTCATTCTTGTTGTGCTTAGAGATCCCAGTGTCCACAGTACAGTGCTTCTTTACTGCTCACCCACTGCCAGTTTTACAGACGTGGACACATGTGCACTGGCACTGTCAGGCAGAGGAGGCAGTTTGTGCTAAAATAAGCCTAATTTCAGCGTAGGTTTTGAATAGAACATTTCTGAAACAGACGATTCATACTCACCATTTTTATTTGGAGGATTTTTAGTGCAGCAGTGTGGTTTTTGGTAATGGCTTCCTGCTAACATACATCTTGGTTGCTGTCCTGTTCTGTATACTTTCTCTAAATACTGCACTCCACCCCCCCTCTCCTCCCACCATCCTGAGCTGGCTGGCTTCCTCCCCTGTCTCATTTTACAGCCTGGCCTACTGATGCAGCACAGTCAGCTTCCTCCACGCCGACTTCTCCAGACCCATTAAACATTCATTGGATAGGGCCATAAGATACCTCACCATAGCCTCGGCTGTGCTACACTAAATTCAGCCTGGGATCTGAGCTTCACACCCTAACCCTGATACAGCAAACCCAGAGGCAGATTCTATAGGCAAGGCTGCATATGGACCCGTTTGAGAGAAGTAGAAAACGGACAAACTGATTGATTATGTTGGTGTCTGGCCTTTGTGGCACAGTATATGACACATGATCCCCTTGCTGCTGTGTGGCAGCAGTGTTGGATTGATACAAATTGCAGTGGATCCCACACAACAAATGGCTGTTAATTGATGATTGCTGTTGGCAGTAATTAGGCCCAAAATATTGAGAGCAGCTAATGATTACCAGGATTTTTCCTTGTCATTTATTGCTAATTGCAGAGGAGGTATAAGAGAACATGTCAAAACAAATCAAACCTCCAAATTCGCCTTGCCATCACCTTTAAGGTCACATATACACCAAGTATACATATGATGAGCTTTTAATGAAAAAAAGACCAAAATAAATCTGTTCGTATTTCTGCACATTCCTGTAGCAGACACTTTGGTGGTGAACTAGCAGACTGCCAACGCTGTGTGTAGTCTGTGTACGTCTGTGGGTGAGGGATGTGGGTCAGGGACTTTATTTTATGTCATTAAAAAAGCATTACTTTTTTATTAAAGTACTTGAAAATGTGTTAGAATTTTAAAGATGAAAAATATGTATTAATGGTTAAATACATATACACACAATACACTCAGCTAATCTGCTTATGCAGGACACTGTTACTCATGGTAAGAAGCTGATTGACAAAATACATTTTCAGGGCCTTTATAGTAGGTGTATTCTTTTAAACAAACAGCCGTATGTGCAGCTGTCTCAGCCCTGTGCCCATGACAATATCCATGACTCTCCATCACCCCTACAGGCTGAGGCAGGTGGATGAGCCTGCGAGTCTCTATGGCTGGTTTCATGGTGTCAGGTAACAACTTACTTAGCGTATTGCTGACATAAACTGTTCTTAATCGCTCCATCAAAAGGTCAGGTCACTCTTGTCCACCTAAGAAACAATGCAGACACCTGAGGCATCAATGCAGAGCCCTGATAATTCACTAAAATGGAGTAAATATCATTAGTGTGCAGAGAATGTATGGAAAGGAATGTCGTGTGCTTGTACGCATATGTGAATAATATGGGAATGGAACACGGTAGGCTTTTTTAGAAGGAAGTGGAGGAAAACTTTTGGTGTTCAGAGCGTGCAGAGTGCACTGTGGACATGAGGTGAGCAGGGAATAGCTGTCATGTCTAAATGGAGACATATTAGGTGAGCTGGCATTGTATCTCCTCCACCTCTAGGTAAAATGTGCTTACTGTGAAGATTGGACGACAGCATTTTGCAAACTATATAGAACCTGTGTCCTACATATCTGCCAGGAATCCTATTTTATTAGCTCCTCACAGTATGTTGTTCAGTATCTGCTACAGTTGTAATGTTTGCACTGCCTCCCTTTCCTCTTTTGACCGCTTTTCTTAAATAATGAGACATCCATTCATATCTTTGGGAGTCAAACTAACAAAAGTCAGTACGAATACACAATAAAGAATGAATAAAAAGAGAAGGCTGGAGGAGTTTGTAGATTTATAGGATCCTGTGCTGTGCTTTCATAGCTGTCCCCTTATGTGGTGTGACCTGATGCAATGACCTTGTCAGAGCAATGATAGCCACACATTACTGCCTGATAAGCAGCCGCACACATGTGAGCATGGTTGGATCCACGTGCAATCCCTGGAACAGCCGGAGGTTTGAAGATGGCGGTTGGCTCCTCAGCCTTTTGCAAGTCAAATCTCGATCCAACGATTGTTTATTGATTGCGCTTGGCAAACACACGTCAGGTCTAAGGAGACAAATCGTGACTATTCGGAGTGAAAGCTCATATAACGAGAGAGATTTATCTCAAAGCAAGTGTTCCTTCTGGTTTCTGCCTGAAGGTCCTGGATTGTTTACATGTTTCCTTTAAAGGTGGCTGCTGCTACATTGTAGGCTGATGACTGCGGGCCAGTGCTGGCGTGTTAGCAGCTGTAAATAAGCTGTGCCTGTTAATGTTATTAAAGAAATGAACAATGACTCCAGTCATTTAATTCTGCATATTAACCTACATGTATTCTGCATGTAACTGTCAGAGAGACAGGTTTATTAGGATATTTTTGTTTATGTTTCTGGGATAAATTCATTAATAATTTCGGTTCGTAAAGTCATTAAAAGCAATTAAAAATGCAATAAAAAAGATGTTATAAAATCTTAAAAAAAAGTTTAAGTCTAAAGTTTAAGTCTAAAATGTATTGCATTCATAAGGTATGGTTTGATGCACAGTGTAGCAGGACTACAATTGAGAGCATGATGGGAAAATGATGCCATGCGCCGAGGTCATGGGTCATTAGTTTCATGGTATGGTGCCAACATGGTAGCAAACATGGAGAGCAGGCATCCAGAACAAAGACATTCTACGTTGGTCCCAGAGGCGCACATGGTAAATTTGTTTTATTGTTCATATTTCTTTATTTCTGTGATATTATTGTGCCTTTTATGTACATTGATGGTGTGTGTACGGACGGTGCAGTTTGTTTGGCGTGTTCATGCTGTGCTAGCATGTTGCACTGTATAATCATGAGAGACTTTTGACAGGAGTGTGTTTGTGACTTTTTCACGGTGTTTCCAGAGAGGTGATAACTGGGTGTCCCCAGAAAGAGTGTGAATAAACCATCAAATACACCAGTATGAAGCGTGGCCATTATTTCATTGGACTGATGTAGCTACACTGCATTTTAAACCTAATAAGAAATACATTTAGGAGGACATATCTCTGTTTATCTGTTTTTGCTAGGTCCTAGGCCTGTTTTCACAAATCTGAGCCTGATCAGTATACTCAATATAGAGGCTCAATGCAAAACTTGAACATTTAACAGCACTGCCTGTTGTATTTAGACTTCCCCAGATTCTTTATGTAGAAGTAAGTTAATGTGAAAAATAATGACGAATTGGCGAATTGGCAAACAGCTGTATGGTAAACCATTGCCTTTACTCAGCTTAATGACGTTTGTCACTTTTGTGAGCCTTTTTAGGCCTTGGGAATCACAGGTAAAATTGGGAAAGCCAGAAAGATGCTAGAACTAACAAGACAGATACAGTGTAGGTGCTAGGTGCCGGTGTGTATCTAGATACAGAGTCCTTGACCTGTTACAAAGACAATACAGATACATTTGTCATGACACACTTCCAGTAAAAGATAAGATACGATAAGATATTCCTTTAATCGACCCTCAGTGGGGAAATTCACTAAAGCATAAATCTCTGTGTGGCTTGTCTGAGTCTGTTTTTGAGTGTGGCATCTTCTTTGCCTTTTTTTGAAAACAAACTTTGACAAGTGGCCAGGGATGAGATGAGAAACAGTATTTTTTGGTTTGCAAGAGAAAAGACTTCAAGGATGAGGAATGTGGTTATATGTGGTTAAAAGCCTCAACTCAGTTTTAAAGTGGAGTGCTGATCTGCTCCCCTGAATGTTTTTATGGAACAGGACTATACAAGGACCTGTTTTGAGAGAAATGTGAGAAAAACTACCATTGTTAATAAGGGTAGTGCTGACTATCCTGTCTGGAGTAGATGTAACTTAATTGTGTGTTTTTGCGTGTGGCGCATGACTCATTGGTGCTGCAGAAAACTCATCAGCAAAAGTGACTTGTAGACCTAGAAGACAATCAGGCCTGCTTCAGGTCTGACCTGCAACTGCCGTCCAACACAAAGTAATTTGCTTACATCAGAGAACTCACATAGTCATGGGAAGATAAAGTAGTGAAGAAGAAAATGCTTAGACACACTGAACTATCACTGAGGCGATGTAGAAGGGGAGTGCCGTTGATTTGTATCCACATCTCCAACCACTTTACTGAAGGATTTTGATCAAAGCTTACATCAGGCCTTAAAGTAATCTTCAGAAGCAGCCAAAAAGAACAGCCAGTGGCTGAAGAGAGACGACACCAGCTGGGCCTCAAAGTAAAATCCATCATAGTTAAGTTATGTAATGGCACAGGAACATAAAAAGCATGTAGGCAGGCACAGTCAACAGCTGCTAGTTATTGTAAGTATAGTGATGCAGTGTGTTTTCTGACCTTATAATTGACTAGAACTCGTGTGTTTTGTAGGTCTGCTGGTGCTGATACGCTGTGAGATCAGAAAACACACAACAGTTAATAGCACCATGGAGAGCTACTGAACCTAATACTGCAACAAAATATATGGGTCATTTTCAACGAGCTCTTGTCCACAGCAGTTTCTTTGATTATATCTGCTTGTAAAAGGTTTAATATAGAAAATCAATGTTTGCACTCAGGGAAGCTCAGAAAACTCAAATTGACAGTATACAATTCAAAGATAGGAGCATCTCTGTCAGCCTGTCATGTTTGGATTAAACGTTGAAGTTGCAGAGAGCACTAGGCAGACATTTCTACTGCTGTAAGCAAAGATAAATGAATAAACAGTTTGAAGTGTGTCAGGTTATTTCACCAAGTAGAATTAGCAAGTTTGTCAGAAAATATTCAGTTTTTTTTTTTAACACATTCAGTTTGACCACCGTTTTCAGAAAACATTCTAATCCAGGGGCCTGTATCACAAAGAAAGTTCATCTTAGACTGGCTTTATGTGGACTACCTGGGTTCACCTCATCTTGAATGTCTGGTGTTGTAAAGCTGTTTATAATCTGGTTTTCCAATCTGGCTATCTGGCTAGCGTGAGCAACACTGTCAGGACCACGAGTAAACTGGGTAAACTGGGTAAACTGACTTAACAAGAAGCTGTAGAAACAGTGGGAATAACATCCAAGTAAAGTAAAGCAAGTAAAGCAAAAATATCTGGCTGAAAATAGGAAAAGAAGACTTTAAACAAGTGTGGGAATCATTACCTTATCAATTACGTTTGGCATTTTCAACACGGGTCATGTTTTGTCAGATGATAAACTATCATGAATGAGTGGACAGGCTGTTTCTGCTGCAAAAGCAGACAGGGAAACTACAAATATTGTGTGAAAGGCTTGAAGAAGAGAGAATAATGATGAGTCTGTCTGACCATTTATAATTTAAGATGGACTTCCCCTGTCTTACTGGAAACTTGCATTCTGCCAGCGTGGAACACTGTCCACCTGTGGACTGCAATAACTTGATCTGGGATGTCCTTCTTAATCCAGTCCCTTTATCTATATGTATATGTTCCTACATATTTCTGACACATTATACCAGGTCCTAACAAAAACACACTAAAAAACTAAACTAAACTGAAATCCAAAAGTCAAAACTAAAAAAAAATAAACTAATTGAAAATTCACACCTTTTGCATGCATGCTTTAACAATGTGGAACCATGGATGGGAAGAGAGATAGATAGTTGTACTATGCCAAATGGAAGAATAATATTCTGGATTTAGCTCTGGATTTAGAACAGTTCATCTGTTCTTAGGGTTGGCTGTTTGATTCCCAATTCCTCCTGTCCACAATGAAGTCCATCTACCAAGGTGTGATACAGCACTATCTGCTAATATACAGCTGTGAAGGCAAACTGAAACTCTGAAAACCTGTACCACTGGCAATGGTGAATAGTTGAAGTACAAGCAGCCTTAGTTTTATAATTAATAGTTTTGCCGTGATCTAAAAATAGAGCAGTCCACAAAGCCAGCTACTGTGGAGCACCGACAGACAGAGCAGCTTTAAGAACTGAGGAATTTTCTGAGGCCACTGAGGAACTGAGGAAGCTCCACTATAAATCAAAACCTACAGCGGGACTCCCTTTACCCTTTACATCGACTAAATTAGATTTTTTGGGTTTGCCTAAATTCATTTCGGGTGGTAAAATCACTGATGGTCTTTTAGTACACCATACACACAAATGTAAGGTGGACTGGTTTGACTCACTTAGCATATGGTTTATTAAGCTCTCTATTATATCATAAGCTCTCTGTTATTTGTAGCATGCAACTGTATGTAAGCGTGGGAACTGGAAGTGGCTGCCTGTGATTTTATGAGGTGGGGTCAGTGAGAGCTGGAGGGGCTCAACCAACTGAAGTGGCTGAGAGCCGCAGACCGTAGTGTTGATTCTCAGTCCCTTTTTAAATTTGAGGGAGTCCTTTGATTCAATGGGAAGATAAAAATTATTGCTTCCTTGTGCATGGATGGATGCTTCCATCCATCAGAGGTGACTGCCAACCATCTGTGTCAGTAAAAGTGTGTTCAGTTTGACGATACCACTGTGGTGATAGTGGTGTGAATTGAGAGTGGAATACATAAATCAGCTGGCAGACTCGTCAATACTGGCACTGAAGCTGTGCTGTTGGAGAGAGTACACCTATTGTATAGTGATGAACCAAATCATTACTCATCACAAATGTTTTGATTAAATCTGTTTTTGATTTTCTAAACGAAACAAAACAGTCCACTTACTTAGCTATTTCCTGAGCTTTCGATCATTTTGGCCTGGTCATACACCAGGCCTGGGCCATAAAACAAAAGCGATATGCACCAGCGATAGACACTTCATCAATAAGAAAATTGTTCAATATAGTGTTTCACTTAAGCGCATTAAAGGCAAGCCGCCATGAAAGCATGTAATGAATACACTCCGGCTCATTAGCGTGTTATAATGATAATAAAGTGTGCCAATCAAGCACAATCAACATTACCACAAGTTTTTGAGAAATGTGTCTGCTGAGTTTCCCCCTTTTCCCTATGAAGTTTTGTTTCAAGTGACTGTCTGTCAGTAGAGCACCAAAGCTAAACAGTGTCACACCACGGACAGTGAGCTGACCAAGTGACAGTCATTGGATCAGTGCCAGGGTAGCGACAAACATCTTACCTTTAGCCTGGCAGCCCAATGCTCATCTCTTGAGATTCATATATGCACGGCCGGACCAGCCCCAGATGCAAGGGTTAGTGCTTCAAGTAACAGCATTACGTTTCCAGGGTTGTGTTTTTCTATGACATACTGTGCACATTACAACAAAATTATCTATAATGATCTGTATCGACTGAATTGAAACATTTTATCGTGATACATTTTTTAACTATATCACCCATCCCTAGGTTACACAGATCTGTATCCTCAAGGTGAAGAATGAATCTCCATACTTAACTTTTGACTCATTTTTGGCATTTTTGAAAATGTTTGATTCTGACGACTCAGTCATTGTGGGTTTTGGACTTTAGGCATTGATGGCGGGGTCGAGTCTTAAGTAATATGTTTTTGCTGCAGTAATCTAAAATACCACTGTCCGTTATTTCTGTAGTTGTGGAAAGAATGACTGGCTCTGCTAAAATCTGGAGCTCACATCAACACACACATCCTCCTTGTAGCTTCACTTGCAGTTTACAAGTAATCACTGTAATGATCTGTTTGTGACCAAATATATTGTCATGAATATTGAGCAGTGGTAGTCTTGATTGCTAAGAGCATCTGCTAGATGTTGCAAATGTGAATGTCTGTGTATTTATATCTATGTACTAAAAAATTGTGTGTTGCTATCACACAATGCACAAGGAATACAGGAAGTGATTGTGAGTGGAATGTTATGATGTGTTCCCAGTTTCTTTACAAGGAAAAAGTAAGGCAGGCTGAAGCTTGTAATGCATTCTGACATCTGAGCAGATGCACAATGTCTGTGTACACCATTCCTGACAAGAATGTATCTCTACATAGTCAGCCCATAATGTGCAGCATTTATTCCGATTAGTTTTCCCCCTCATAATGTTCCAGGCTTCACTTGGAGTTGCTCCAACACTGGCTGTCTGAGTTTGATTAGGGCGTTCTCACCTTCCCAGACGAATTGTACCGAGGGTGTAGATGTGCCGGAGTTTGATTCAATTGCTGCATGGCAGGTGTGAAAGCACCTGCCATGGTGCAAGAAGAGAACGTAGAACCTTCATCTTATGAGCAGCGAGAATGCTGAAAGCTCAACACAGCAACAACACTGTTATATCTCTAATTTTAAAAAAAAATTTTTAGTAGACAATGCAACAAATCTGAACACTTACGCAATTTTAACCAAAGTGGAATAATGCCGATGTAACACAAAATATTGTAATTTATTTTACTGATGTGGAAATCATATGCAGATGCAGTATGGTCCAATAATTGGTTTATTGTTGCTGTTGATTGTTAAACATCGTCATCACCAGTGTCGATGAGATAGATGTTTGTTCATCAAATACTCACAGTGTGCAGAGTCAAATATTAATTTAATTCCAGTCGTTGAGTTGCCCTCACTTCGTTGTGACCATTCCTGAACTTGAGTGTCCGCTGATCCACCCTTAGCCATCTGGCCTTAATTCCTGCCAGTCAACGGGAGGTAAGAGGCTCAAAAACGCCTCTTTGTCCTCCTCACAGACACTCCATGGCAAAGTCTAAGACTCTTAGGCCTGGAACAGGTTCAAAAGTGGAAGCACCACTTTTCCAAATACAGAAAATTCAAATACATCCTTACTAACAGTTTCTTTGGACAGAATTTGTAAGGGTGATATACTGTATACAGCATGTCTTTGTTCAAATAGAGGGGGATTCAAGTATCATTTATTTATTTATATTATTTATTTGGATTTTGCAAACTCTTCTAATAACTGCTGGCAGAAGTTCATCAAGATTCATACACTACCGTACAAAAAGAAAACTGGTGTGGAAATTGTCATACCCGCTAGATGAAAGCCCAGTTTGATAATTGCTGTTCGAAAAAGAGTCAGATTACTCCTCAACGAACTCATTGTGAGCTTGTGTGCATGTGTGTGCGCGTACAAGATACTAACCAACACAAGATGCACTTAAAAAAACACACCACACCATACAACCCCAAGGTGGTCTAGGGGAGAGGAGAGTAACATAAAACTACATGAAGAAGTCCATTTGTTCCGCATTTCAATCTTTTATTGCCAGACATAGAAACTTAGATGTAACATCAGGGAGAGTCCTGGCCAAAATAAAAAACCAACCAGCCCTGAGAAGAAATAAAATCACGACAATAAATAAACAACCCAAAAAGAAAAGTGACAATACCTAACTCCCTGTCAACACTGAAAAACAGGAACAATAAATGCATAAAAACCAAAAACAAGAACAGTAACTTAAAATAATCAATTGATTAATTGAACAGCAAAATCACCACATTTCTTAAATTACAACAACAAACAAAGGAGCTGTAGACTAAGTCAGGACAAAATAGGTCACAATACACAAACACTTTTGCTGCCTGCCCAGAAGTGCAGTTCCTCGACCTTAATATACCCCAGATGGACCGTGATTGGCTGCAGGTCTCCACATTCATGAGCCAATAGCAAAAGGGAGAGGGAGGAACTAAAGCTGATGCTCACAGCTCGGCCCACAGAGCCCGAGCAGCACAGTTAAACACATTTCAACTGTTATACGGTCCCCAAATAAGAAATGTAACAGCGCCACTGGTGGTTGGAAAAAATTAATTCGTCCAATTCAATAACGTTTCCACTTGAATCATAATGATTGTGTGCATAGATTACTAAATTAAAACTAAAGTTTTCTTTCTGCAATGTGACTCTCAGCAGATTAGAAACTTGTGCAACACAGTTTTTACCCAGTTAAATTAATTCATTAGAGAGGGTTAAAGTTGAATTGCCAGTCTGAACTTAGCTTCCGCATCAAAGGAATGGCTAAAGGAGCTTTGAGACACGGCCCTTTCAATTTGACTTTGCCTGTTCTCACCTATTCTTGTCTGAACCATCTGCTCTGTCTGAATTTCCTGCCACCACAAGGAATGTCACAGGCAATGAACTTCAATTGTAGGACATTTCTGGTCGGGAAAGGAAGCAGACAGAGGGGACCGCAGGGTAAACCTAGAGGGCAAATGGCCAGGGGGATGCCATTAAAAGAGCTGTCAGCAGCGATATCTGTAAGACAGATCTGCTTGCACAGGTACTGTACAGGTGAAGGTGAATCATCAGCATACTTAAAGAAGCAGCAACTGTCTGGGTGGAATTGCTGGGATTGCTGTTGCTGTCGTTTCTCATCTGCATTCATTTCTTTGGCTACTTACAGGATCTTTGGAACATTCAACCAGAGAACACTGAAGTCTGGATTTCATTCAGGAATATGTCAGATCAAATATTGTAAGCATTAGCACCTAGAAAAATTGTTCATGGAGAAGGACAGGATTAATGGACGTAATACTTCTGTTGACAGCAACACCGTGACAGAAGTGGCTGACCTGAAGCCTGTGTTTAGAAGTTGTTGTCTGACAGAGAACAGACAGAGTCACCTTGACTGGTGGCTTTGGCTGTTTGCAGGGACTAACAACAAATGGAAATTGCATCCAGGATTAAGGCCTTTGAAAGTCAGTCCTGTTGTCTCACGCTCCAGTCTATTCACAAATGTTTGCCGTGACACAATATGAAGGCTGCCACCAATGTATCACATAGCTTTTCTTTGCTTTACCCCATATGTGATGCGGGAGGGGATCAGATGCCTCTGCACCCTGGAAAGATCTCCTTTGAATTCCAAATGATGAGGGATGCTTACTTGAAAGTAGGAGACCAGAATTAGGTCAAGTCTCCCACCCCTTGGTGTAGCAGTAGTGTTTTATGCCACCCTGATGTATCTGAGGGTTGTAGCACAAGCTGACAAACACAAATGAGCAATGCAGTTTCCCTAAGCTCAAACTGTTTGGATTTCTATTTTTCTCCCCATTTAAACTTAACCAGAGCTTCAAACACACCAGTTTTCACAATTCATTCTCACTCTCTGCTCTGCACAAGTGGATTCTTTCTTCCTGCAGGAGGTATTTGCAGAATGAATACACTGTAGCTCGCATGGTTGTGCACATTTTGCTTTATTGATCTAAAACTCTACCTGTCTTTGATCTGACGCAGTGGAATAGAAGCTCTTAATGACCTCTTCTAATGCTTTTGTGTTAGGAAACTATTTGATACTGTTAAAATTGCCTCTTTGGACTTATCAATGCAAAGATGTTTTCTTGTGCTCAGTCATCTTATTAGCAGGGTGTATTATATTGCTACTGGGCATTAATTTATATCTGCAAGATTTTCTTGTACTGAGATAAACCGAGAAAAGAATTCTGGTGAAACATGAGTGAATGGTTTGGCCTTTGACTGTTTGACTTTTGCAACATGTGTTGTGAATGACTGCCTTTGTAGCCACTGCATAACTTTGAGCCCCAAGATTTAAGCCTCCAGATTTTGGTAGCAGATGGTGATGGAGTTTAGAGGCCAAGTGACAGTAAGAAAGAGGAAACGTTCTACTACAGTAGACATTCTCTGTGGATTAGTCTGCTTTTGCTTACAAATGTTTAGTTAGTAGTAAGCCATGCTAGCTGTGTGGCTCAAAGGGCGTTGTAGGTCTCTCTATTGGTCCACTGCTTTGAGCCAGACTGAAATGTCTCAACAACTACTGGATTCATCACCATGGAATTTGTACAGACATTCATGGTCCCCAGAGGACAAATCCTACAGACTTATGTGATTTTCTGATCTTTCTCTTAGCACCACCATGACAATGGCATTTGTGGTTTTGTTTGGTACTGACATTCATGTCCAGCACAGGATGTGTTGTAGTCACTTTGGTGATCCCCTGAAATTTTTAGCATTTGTCTATAGAATTTTTCAGTAGATATAACCAATTTGAAAATATAATACCCTAGGTATTAGTAGGTTAAAATTATTTTACTCACAACCTACCTGAATCTGCTCATGTTACTCATGTCCACACACATATTATAATTATAAAGTCGTCCAACTAGGTGAACTTCCATGCTTTTACAAACCAAGTGTATAAGTAGACCTACAGTAAACAGGAGAGGTCACGCCGCAATCAGTGCAGTTTACAGGAAGGATGTAATACCAGAGAATGTCTCTCTCTGTTTCTCGGGGTACAGTAGTGTCACAATAAAAATAAAAAATGCTAAAATGGGTCACCAAATACACTTTGGCGGCCATTAATATACCTGGGTGACCCGCCCCAAGTAAAGTCTATGTGTGGGAAAGACTGTTATGTGTTTGTGAGAGAAAGAGCAAGAGCGGGGCGCACTGCTCCAAAAATAGAAAATCAATATGTGATGGGCATTGCTGATATTGGGGTGGGTTGCCACAAATAAATGAATGTATGGGAAACCTTGGTGTTACCTGTACTGAGATGAGTCCTAGTGAAACAAGAATGAGTGAACGGTTTGGTCTTCTGACACACATACACACATCAGCATTTCAAACAAAGCAAAGTGAATTGCTGCCCTCAGAGCATCTTCATAGCTTCGAGTTCCAAATTTTAAGCATTGAGACTTTGGCAGATGGTGATGGAGTTTAGAGGCCAAGTAACAGCAAGAAAGTAAGTAGCATTCTATTACAAAACACATTCTCAGTGGGTTAGTCCAGTGAGCTTTTATGCACAAACCTATAGTAGCTATTGTAAAGTGACCCTGCTGCAAATGGGCTGATCAGGCCAACCTCTCCTGTGTTGTGTAGAGCACTGAAAGCACATGTGTAGTGAGCAATGTGGTCCAAAGAAATGTCATTATATGCTCCCATTGCATTCTATGTACCCTTGGCTTCGTGGGCTGACTGGAAACATTATTAATGCCTCCATTAATTTCTCAGGGCTGTTGTTTTATTAGCACCATTGCCAAGTTCAACTTTGGAATGAAATACAGGAAGACTAAGGGCAGGTGCAAGAATGATAGACTGTATGGCGATGCACTGATTTTGCTATAGTCATCAATAACTTATGTTGTATTGTGTAAAAATCTCATTTATTTTTCATTTTTGTTGGCACTTAGCAGAGTGGGCCAGTTGTCGCTGCTAGACAGCGCCAGGATTGAGCCAGGGGACCAGCTGAGACAGGAATGAGGGAAGCTTGAGTATATTCAGTGTTTTTAGTGCCAAAACACAGTCTCAGCTAAAATAGTATGCTGGAGTGTGTCGTGTGTGTGGTAATGTGTCATACTTGTATTGTTTATTTATTGCATCTCACTGAATTTTCATGCACGGTCTCGTTTGTCACCTTGAATAAATATAGAAATGCCGTTTTCTGTGAGGCTTCAATGTGAAAATAGGTTTGTCTGTACTGTCACATTGGATTATACTGTCACACATCCTCTGTTAGATTGTCATATAACAGAAGAGCAGTTTATCTCTGACACCAGACACACAAATTGCTATGTACCGGAGCATTATGAAGCAGAGAATACCATTAACACACATATATCATGTGAAAACAACAGGAAGAAAATGTATTTAAAATGTCTTTAAGATGAACATTTTATGCTACATGATATTCAAAATGCGACTCAAATGTCACAGTACTATCAAACTGCATCGAACATTCCATACGGCGATTAGGGTTAAAATATGTTAAAATTACTTCACCATGTTTGTCTCTGATTATATTAAACGAACACTGAACTCTGAACTGGGTGATGCAACATGGTTGGACTTTGATAAAAGATGCATTTATAAACACCAGTAATACAATATGAACAAGACGGTTGTTAAAATTTCGGCTGGCCTGGAGTGACTTTCAATGCAGCATCTGTTGCTTCATGCATGTTTGGATTCGTTGTAGTTTGGATGGTTAAAATAATTTTTAAATGGCTGAACTTTTGAAAATGTACGTGGAGCCTAACAGTGGCATAGCGTGGCACAGTTACGCTGGGATGTTTCAAACTACTAGCACCGCCTCTGCATACTATCTCTACATTGGACAAATGTGTTCTTGGTCTCACTCTACTTTGCTGGTCAGGTGATGTGAGCACTGTGTCCCAAGACTGAAATAAATCTTTTGCCACATTCAGGTATACACGGTTTACACATTTGAGGAAGAGTGTAACATATGCAATCTTGAGTCAGCAAGTCAGTCATGTATAATACACATATATTGCAAAACAATGTAAAATACTCCATGTTTCTTCACATTACAGATTGACTTGCCAGTGTTAGCAAAACAGAGAAATTTATATTTGTGAACAACGTGTTCTGATAATGTTAGCATTGCTACAGTAGCTCGAGCTAGACAGACCGGGGCTGGTTCTCTGGTCTTACTGTGGCTGCTCTGCCTCTGTGACCAGGAGAAAGCTGCACCCTTGTGGCAAAGTAAAATAAAACTACCAATCAAGGAAGGAGCATTGTACTGTTCAGGGTCCTGTGAAAACAATGGTTGTCCAGCTAATGACAGCATATGATATTTTCTTCTCTGTTGTCAGTCAGTATGTTTATAGTGATATATAGTAAAACTGTACACACAGTAGCACAGCTCTACTGCCAACAGTGTTGAGAAATAGAGAAATATTGCAAAAACATTTTTATGCTTATACAAAAAAGCTTTTATGCTTGTCAGAGGTGAAAAAATTGGCGTATGATTAATACATGAAGCAAACTGAAATTTCATATTTCAATCACGTTTTCTACATGGTATTTATTTGTTATATTTCATTGTATTTGTTTGACTTGAGCTCTTCTAATTCCATCTTAAATTTCTTGGAAAATTAGAAGCATCACGTGTTTATCCCAACGTGCTGAAGAATATTGCTCGTATTTCCTATTATTCTTCTATCGTATGTTTTTTTGGCATAGTACTAGTGTTGCACCGTTTCCAGCACATATGCAAAAAAATTCATCAAATTGTGCAGATCAGCAAACAGCTCTTACGCAAATTGCAAAAGAATGCAGAAAAATTCTCCATAAGGAATAAATGCAAAATTGTTGTGTAAAGTGCTCAGACCCAGCCCACTTTGACACCACACTGCATTGCTATACTTTGGTTTTGAAGAAAGATTAAAAGTTTAAATGGGTCCTGAGACTTGGGATTTTTTTATATATATATAGACCATGGTTTTCATGCGATTGCAGTTTATGTTTCGTGCTTTTTTGAGAGCCTTCCAGATATTTCAATGTGTGTGTTTTATTGCGTTGACTAGAGTCACATGACACTAGAAGGGACTGTTGTAAAGTCTTAACTTTGCTGTTGCTTGCACAATTTTAACTCTATGTACATCATTTTATCATCAGAACACAGGAAAACCCCTTCCTGTCACAGACACATTTTGGAATAAATCAGTTATATTTACAGAGTTACAGTTTTGGCACAGTGGGCCTCCAAGCCATGGGAGTGCCAGCAAGCGACCCATATGTTCCCATGTTAACAGACAACAGAAAAACTCCTTTAGCCTTCTCTCCAGAAATTTCTAACTTGCTCTTGTTGTCACATTTTTGCAGTTTTTTTTGATTGCCAAGACACATTTCTTGAAATTATGCTCCATTTCCAAAAACTGCACAACAAAAACACAAATGCATAACTGCACACTCATCTTCACATACTTCAAATGTCCATGTTACAAACCAACTCTCCACTCAAAACCTTATAATCTTACATCTAAACCAAACTTTGCCTGCAGACATCACATAAAAGCCATCAAATGCACATACACTACAAAATAGCAATTATAGACTGGTGAGATCACTTCAAAACACTATGGTAAAAACCTGTTACTGCAATGAATAATGTTCTGGTTTTCCCCAGAGCAACCACTTCTGTCACCACTACATGACAAACACAAAATAAAGACACAACACATGTAAAAATTAAAAAAAAAAATGTTATTCCTCAATGTACCGTGGTAAAACACACTGAAGTTGAATGAAAAAGGTAATGTGCTAATATAATACACTAGATGGATAGAACACAGTAAAACCATTTCCATGATTTACCAATATAAACCAAAGGAAAATACAGTTTGTACATGTGAAGAAATCACATTTATTCTACCTCAGCATCCATGGTCTGGGCAATATTGACCCTAGCCTGGCAAAAGTGGGCATTCATCTAGCCTGTACTACAGTAGATACTGCTGTAATCCATAACTGTACTGACATGCTTGATAAAGTGTTAAAAACCATGCTGTCAGACTAACCATAACAACATACTATCGGATCTGTTATCGAAAGGAACACAATAGATTTGTTTCCTCCTCAACCTCTTCCACTCCAGAGCCTTGGAATATTTCCTGATCCTCAATAACTCTCTAGGTGAATGACATTGTTGGATATGAACATATTGATGCCTCTGAAAATACCCATCCTTTGCCTCTGTTATGTGGTCGTCCCAAAATAGGAGCATACAGTAATTAAATTAACTGTATGTGATGTGGTATAGTAATACAAGGCATTTCAGATGGCTGAAAGTACAATAAAGCAAGCAGCTACAGGACAGGCATGTTTTTCTAATGGTTGTCTATGCTGCTGGAAACTTGCATCAAGAAGGATCCATGACTGAGAGGAAGAAATTGTCCAAAGTGTGGCTTCATTTCACAAAGGGTGGTAGTTGTAATGTCTGTAAAATGACAATTTCAAGTAAGTTTGGAAGAACCAGCAATAAGCTGAAACATCTTTCTACGCAGCATGGGCTTAAATTCCAGGAATGCCATGTATTTGACACTCTAGTGTCAGTGCGACTGCTTCCCAACAGAGCGGCACATCTGTTACTGACTCTGAGGCTAAATGTCCTGTGTTTTAATAACTACGGTGCCATGCAGGTATGCTTAGCAGATTTTTTTTCTTTGGCTAAGAAAACCTAAATGACCAAATAAAACAGTGGTTAAACAGTGGAGCACGTCTTTTTTCTACACTCAGACACAGAGAATAAAGCAGTGCTGATCCTGTGTAGGCCTACTTTTTTCCACACAGAAAATTGATCAGAGATCAATAATGGAATAAATAAAGAATTGTACTGATAAGCAGAATTGATAATAGCATTAGTATCAATAAAACCTTATCTTAACAAGAGTAATAAGATAATCTTAGTCTTATCAGTTCCCATCCCTGTAGAAGCTGTACTCTTTGTCCAGCTTTCCTCATTGACATCCAGTGGACAAGGACATGGTCAACTAAAGTTGCACAGATCTCTTTAGAAACTGTTTGTCTCCTTGCCTTGCCCTTTCTCTTCCTCTTCCACCTTTTCTCCCGTGTCCTCTTCCTCTACCTTCAGGTCTTTTTGGATCCATTGTTTCAAAGCAAATGAACTGACCTATGGCCCTTTTATATATCTATCCTGAGGTTCTGGTTAGTGTGTGAACAATTTTGACTCTTAGTGTTTCAACCTGGGGAATTGCGTGTTAATTGGGCTCCAGCTGTGATGATGTGTGTTGATGATATTGAATGCCAGTGCTTTCTAAATGAGCACATGGTGCAACCAGTGATATATGAAGGGATTTGTGTGTTTTTCACAGGAAGGTCAACAAATCTAAATGTGAGTGACAACAGGAGAATAGTGTTTATAGCTTTTGGAAATGGGTCTGTCTTTTGATAAATGGTGTCATTTACATTTGGATGGAAACGTGGCTTATGCCTCCTTTGAGTTAACCTTAAAATCACTGCAATTTACCCTATAAGTTGATTTCAGTCAACACCAAAGATCTTTTACGTTACAAAATAACCATCTGCATTTTGTTCACTTGTGCCGTCTTTCAAGATTTAACTAATATTGCCGCAGGTCATTTTTCCAATCTGATGGTGGCTTCCAAGTAGTATGATTTACCTTAGACAAGTGTTAAAGTACACCTGGCAACACTCAAATATACCCAGCCAACATAAACTCCCCTTCTCTTCCACCTTTCTGACACTCATGGTACTGTATGAGTGTGTGTATGTGTGTGAGTGCACCTTAGTGGTTATACCTTGCAATGGTGCCCTCCCCTGGGTCTTTGATTGTAAATGAGCTTGCCCTGATGGGTAGGGAAAAGGATGAGCAAATCAGCTGTGCTTCTCCTCTCTGTGTCTTCTCGCTCCCTCTCTGTCTCATGAGTTATAAACAGTGAAGTCATACCTTCCAACGGGCCTGTTTTTGTGCTATCTGCCATGATGTCACCAGCAGCCAATCAACACGTAGCGCTGCTTGAGGTAGTGTGCGTGTGTATGCGTGTGTGTGAGTGAGGGGATGGGGGTGGGTTGGCAAGGGGGGTTCACCACTGGGAAAAGCACACTTGCTCAGCTATTATCTGGTTCTGCCAGCAAGATGAGAGCACACATGCACATCAAATCACAGATGTACAGGCTTCCTCTGATACACACAGCCTGTTAGTGATGTAATATATGCCATATATGCAACAGGGGTGCTATATACAATACTGTACAGTGCTATATACATTGTGTGCTGTGTGGCAGTTATAGGCCTATGAGGATTGTGATGTATTCCAAGATATTCTGTATTGTGCTTTCTGTTTCACAAGGTGATTGTGCTCTGTTGAAATGGTTAATGCATGCTGTACCTCTCAGCTCTCCTGGTATTTGTTGATTTACGTTTCACTTTGAATCGTTTAGTGTTTTTATTCCAGTAGTCTGACATTAACAATTCGGCCTAATTATAAGATAAACATCTTCTGTTCAGTGCAAAACCTAGACAATTAGTGGTTTTCATATTGACCTCAGTTCAAGGTGACTGTGGAGGCTTTGCGTGCTTTCCTACTGCAGCCTTAATATGCATTTGAAAGCTAAAGCTGTCAAGTCAAGACGGATAACACAACGAGCCCGTTTTGGAAACTGCAAAATGGAGAAACATCATCTGTTGGGATTGAAGTGCAGCAGAATGTCATCCTTTGAGTCTTTTGCCTTTAGCAAGCTGTTTTCCTGACATTTTTCTTGCTTTTACACACAGCACCTCTGCTGAAGGAAATGTGGACTAAGATAGCCCAAAGCATTACCACCTCACTGTCCCATTCTGCTTTCAGTGATTGTTGTGGTCATCTTCCTCCTATTGTTTGTCCAAGCACCTCGGAGCCATGTGTTATTGAAGTGTCCCAATTTTTCCCAACTGAAGAAAAAAAGAAATTGACACAAATATATGTATAGCAGATCATTACATACATATACAGTTGAATTCTACATTTGACATATGGAAACATTTCATTGATTATATCTCTTCATTTATTTCTGTTAACTGTCACATTATTGACAGTGTATTATATAGAATAATTTAAGTAGAAACATTTTTCTATTTAGGCGGACTCTTAATATTGGCATATCTTTTTGTATTTTCACTTTGTCAGATCCTAGGTGAATGTCCTTTGGATTAGTTTTGGATGTATCTCTATTATTTCTGAAATTACTGCTAGTTTGTCTGCTTTGTCTCACAGTGTTAGCCAGTTTGAAACATTGGTAAATATACTGAACCATCTGTATTTCTGCTTTCTTGTCTATTGTTGCTTATATTGCTTTTGTAATGCATCTTTAGGAAGAGTCATTGACTCTTGTGGCAATGCAAATTATTCAGGCAGATTAAGGCTACCAGGGTGTTTGGAGAGACTACTGCTTGAGATGGATGTTCTGTCATGAGATGCCAGGCTATATTATGCTTTAATTGCATTCCCCACAGTAACTGAATTTACATTCTTTAATTTGCTTTGTGATACCATTGATGGTGGAACTCTCCACTTTGTTTCACCACTGAATGTGGGAGCTTTCCATGCTGTTACTGAATGTACGCTCTGTCACACTCTGATAGAGAGTGGTGACCACAGAGAGCAGAAGGCAGCGCTGGACATGGTTTTGTTAGATGTGTGTTACTGAAAAGAAGAAGATGACAGAGCCTTTTTTCAGCTTGGTTCATGCTGCCTTCACTCTCAGCATTCTCCACTGGCATTGGAAAACACACACAGCCCAAGCTGACCAGTTCCTGCAGTCCCCCACGTGGTATCTCCATTTGTTGCCATTTTACTGACTCACATTTATGCTATGCTTTGCCACAGAATATACCACAACACTAAGACTAGTGATTCGTCCTTGCCATTGTTATTTGCACGTGTAATAGATGTAAGATGTAAGACCTGTTGGTTCACCTTACACTGTTTGCTTTCACTAATGAGAGGCCATGCAGGCAGTAGGCCATCATGTGTGTGCAGAAGAACCTAGCTGCCTGCCTGGCTTCCTTACAGGCCACAGAGGAACGAGCAGCAACTACATCTGATTAGCTGTATCGACTGGTAAAATGCTACCACACCGGGTTTCCGCTCATAAAGCCAAGCTACATAGTAATTAGCCTGGGATCGATGTGGCCATTCAGCAGCTAGTCCATAGACACACAGTTTCTCTGGGGTTGCTCCATCTCTGAGCTAACAGAGTGGATTCATTTGGTTAAAGGTCCAAGTGATATTGAACATCAGGTGCATTACTGTCACATTACCACTTTCATGTTTTTGCATTCTCCACTAGCATTCTGTCAGACGAATTAGATGAAAAAGATTCTGTTGAGATATATCGCATTCATGTGTCTGTAAGTGTTGTTAATCTTGCTTTTCCTTGCCTTGCCTTGACTCTGTATTGGATTTGTCACTGCCAGTCTTTGCTGCCATGAGTGATGGAACTTGTAGCTTAGCACATGTTTGTGTTATCACCCACAAACACTCACTTCCTGGGTGAAACTTGATTGCTTTCTTAAAATCCTTTTGCTATATTTTTCTCTAATCTGAACCATCTCTAATATGTGCTGTGGCATTTCTGTTAACCTAGTGGAATCAGCTTACCAAACACCTATGTTGTTTACTTCTTAAAGTAATTGACTGATGATAGCCTAAAGATTAGAAAAGCAGGCTTGTCAGTGACAGGTGAGGAATGGAGTGTCAACACAGGCTCAAAAAATATGAGATGGGACATGAACAGGTGTTTTTTCCCCCCTGCCTCAAATACTAGACTGCAATCTTTAGACATTTTAGAAGATAATCTGATTTGCTTTCTTGCCAAGAGTTAAATGAGTAATTACCACTCAGTTCAACCAGGAGAGACGAGTACGTGAAGAAAGATAATTTATTACAGCAACTGACATTGATATTGAAACTTGACAGAGAGTCTTTGGCGTTTTGGACTCTGGGGGGAGACGTCTTGATTGAGGAATTACTGTCCAAGCCGTCACTGGATAAACCTCCCGGAGTCGTGGCACTGGTGGTGGTGGCGGTGACTGAAGACTGCGAAAGCCAGATGGGTGATGAAGTGGATGATGATTCTGCGAAGGCGAGGTGGAGATGGGGAGGTGGAGGGGCGTGCAAATCACCGGCATGAAAGAGCTAGGGCAGAGAAAGATGTATTTTAAAAGGAGCGCACAAAGATGAGAGGCTAGCGATGAGGGAGTGACACCATGCTATTGGATGGAAGAGAACAGCTGATGAGACAGCTGATTACCAGTGACAGTCCCAAACACTGACGGCGGGAAATGAGCGTGAGCCATTTAACTTGGGACCTGGCAACTGGTCAATCAAGAAATAGTTAACAGTGAATTATTGGCTAGCTGTTTCACACTGTTTCAATTCTTTACTCTAAGATAAGTCAATAAACTCCTGTCTTGAATTTCATATCTAGTGCACTGACATGCAGAGTTGTGTTGATCTTCTAATCTAAGAGTAACTCTCTGCCAGAAAACCAATAAGCGTATTTCTCACAATATTGAACAAAGCACTTACTTGCTGACTGTTTTTGTTTTGACTGGACAGTAGTAAAAAGCTGGTGTAAGTCTTGTAGTTGCCACTCAGAAATATAATTAGTTATTCTCAAACCGTCAAAAAAAATGTGATTTAGACATTTTCTGCTTAGCCTGTATGGTAATAGAAAATCACATCTCTCTGCCAATATATCTTCAGGTACCAATATGGGCATTAAATGTAATTGTGTGAAATGCTGAAAAGCAATTACATTTCTTAAATATTGAAATTCAGTATTGAGGCATTGTTTTTCTTTACACTATAACCTGTAGATCAAGTATGTAGGCTTGAAATGGGCTTTGAGCCACAAGCTGCAGATCACCTTTCATTGTTTGCCTGGCTAACCTGTGAATCTGTTACCCCAGGTGCCCACGGAGTGCGAGAGGAGCCCCAGTTTGTGACGGCACGTGCAGGAGACAACGTCATCCTGGGATGCGACGTATCCCGCCCCCTGAATGGCCAGCCCTATGTGGTGGAGTGGTTCAAGTATGGAATGCCCATCCCCTTTTTCATCAACTTTCGCTTCTACCCTCCTCATGTGGACCCGGAATATGCTGGTAAGATGGTGAAAATGATCACACTGAGTCTGTGACAGTGACGGCCTTTCACTGGCCTCTGTGGTTGAAAATTTCATGCCTGTTGAATCTCTGACCACAGCCACCATCACTGATGGATGCAGCTTGGATATGATCAGACGCACGCTCTATTGCAGTTGTAATTACACTAAACAGTGATGTCACATACTTACACACCGTGGAGTACACTTCTGCACCACTGCACTAAGGTGAGAAGTTAAACCACTGTAGATATGCTCTTTAAAGTCCCCCTCCACTACAAAATGTGTTTTGCTTACATTTACTTCACTGTGATGTTTGAGCTTCACTGTGCAGAATGATGCTGTTTTCTAGTGTCATGGATGTGTCTCTGCACATCCATGACACTAGAAAACAGCTTTCGTATTCATCTGTTGAAGGAGGAAAGTTTCTCTGTGTTCACCTCTGATGTTTAACAAGGGTATGTACCAGCAGGATTTCTACCATCACATCTAGTTCCAATCACGATTAATGTGACTTACACAAGTCTACAAGGCTTGAAACTTCCAGTACGCAAACACTTGACTTTTCCATGAAGTAGGAGACATCTTGTGTCCAGCAGTTAAAAATGTTCAACTGTTGTTGTTGAAAATGTTTGCATATTCATAGATTCTGTGTTTTTCAATGAGGGTTAAGGAGTAGATGTAATTTTAAGAATTTTGAACAAGGTCATTCAATTTTTTGTGGACTAACTGTATCAGACGCAATGTGTGTCTCTGTATTTGTTGTAACTGTTAGAGAAAGTTTGTGTGCTCTCTCCATGTTTGTGTGGGTTTGCTCTGGGTGCTCCGACTTCCTCCCACACTCCAAAGACATGCAGGTAAATTGGTTACTCTAAATTGCACGTAGGTGTGATTCTGAGCCTGAGTAATTGTTTGTCTGTGAAGGTTCTCAGTCATCCAGGTCACGGTATTCAAGTGCAAGTTGAATCAAAGGCAACTGGACTTGGTGTAGGTTCTTGAAGATGTTTCACTTTGGACTAGATCTGCCAACTGCTGGACCTCTGTCTCAACACCACCTACTTCCAGCACAACGGGAACATTTACAGGCATGGGCCCTCCAGTTTCTCCCATAGTGGCTAACCTATACATGGAAGAAATGGAGAACAGAGCCCTAAACTCTTTCAAGGTAACTGCGCCAAGCCACTGGTTCAGATATGTGGTGGCTACTAATGAGAATGCTCACCCAAACAACAGTGACAGGGAAGGTATCAGAAGTCAAATGCTACTGCGTTAAAATCTGCAAGAACATAAGGGAGCTGAAAATACATCAAGCCAGGACCAAATGTGGAACAGGAGAGACACAGATGCAGTGCACGGTGGTAACACCAGATGAGATGCAGGAGAACTCCAGTCAGGATGAACCCCACAGCACTGAAGATCTCTCAGCGTCTGTGCCACCCCAAAGCCACAGGACGACCCCTTCTGATAGCACCCAAGTCAGCCAACCCGTGAGAGAAAGAGTGAAGTGGCTGAAGACAGACAACAAAAAAGAATGGCAACAACTGGACCTGGACCTGGACACAATCCTAGAAGCCTCATTAGCAGGAACAGTAGAGCGGAAACTGAAAAGCCACCAAGTGCCAAGAGCTGGTCCAAGAGTGCAGGAATAAGGGGTGGCAGGCCTGGCTATTTCCAGTAGAGATCGGGTGCAGAGGATTCCCAGCGCAATCTGTGTGGAAGATGCTCACGGTTCTGGGAATCGCAGGAAGAGAGAGGAGGGCAGCAGCTCGCAGGTTGGGGGCGGAACGAGCGTCCTGTTGGTTGTGGAATCTGAGGGAGGAGATGAGCTGGAAGCCTGGAGCTGGTGGGCAGTGAGTTAGCCACCACTGCTGACCCGCCAACTGGAGGGTATTGTGGTTAAGGGTCGAAACACCCAGTGAAGATTGGGCACCGTCTGACGACACCATCTCCAGGACAAAGGCTACAGTCACAGCAAGACTGACTGAAGGAGATGCATCTCACAATGTAATTAGAAATGTGGACGACACATGGGTCATCATCAGAACTGAGGAAGTACAAGCCTTTCAGAACATATCAACTCTGTGGACAGCAATATCAAGTTCACACGAGAAGACACAAGGCACAACTGTTTGGCCTTCCTGGACTGTAATATACAGATTGAAGAGGACAGGAGCCTTCACATCGAGGTGTATAGAAAACCAACACACACAGACCAATACCTGCTCTTCGACTCCACCACCCCTGGAGCATAAGCTTGGAGTCATCAGAACCCTGCACCACCGAGCAGAGAACATTCCCACAAGTGAACTGGCCCAAGAGAAGGAGCAGAAGAGTTGAAGAGTGCACTCAAAGCTTGTGGATACCCCAACTGGACCTTTGTGAAAACAGCCACGACATCCAGGAAGAGTATCAATGCCACAGGGGAAGAGGAGAGGAAGAACAGACGCAACAACATTGTTATACCATACATGTCCAGAGTATCTGAGAAAGTCCGGAGGATTTTCAGTAAACATCGCATCCTTCTTTCTTCAAACCAAGCAACACACTCAGACAGAAACTGGTCCACCTCAAAGACCCTACACCGAAACACAAGAGAAGCAACCTGGTGTACGTAGTCCAATGCAGCAAGGACTGCACAGATTTATACATTGGAGAAACCAAACAACCACTCAACAAACGGATGGCTCAACACAGGAGGGCCAACACCACAGGTCAAGATTCAGCAGTTTTCCTCCACCTGAAGGAAAAGGGAACACTCTTTCGACGACAACAATGTACATATTTCGGACAGGGAGGATAGGTGGTTTGAAAGATGAGTGAAAGAGGCCATCTATGTCAGAGTAGAGAAGCCATCACTCAACAGAGGAGGAGGCCTCAGACATCACCTGTCTCCCACCTACAATGCTGTTCTTTCATCTCTTCCCAGGAGAGTAAACAACCACTTGACCTCATGTGACAGTGTTAATGGTCATTCACACTTGGTATCAGGTGACTCATGAACAACTCTCAACAACCGTTGTTTAACACCCAGGAGCACCTGCATACTAAGTGGTATCAATGACGTAGTTAACGACGCCACAGAAGTATAAGTACCTGGGTCTCTGTGCCAGTCAGTCAGAACTGAAGAAGCTTCTTGGATGAGAAGTGAAATGTCTTCAAGAACCTACACCAAGTCCAGTTGCCTTTGATTCAACTTGCACTTGAGTGGTTGTTTGTGTGTCGGCCCTGTGATGAACTGACAACCTGTCCAGGGTGGACCCCACATCTCACCCTCATGACACTGGAAAGGATAGGTGGTTATAGATAATGGATGAATGGATGGATGAATATTAGATAATGATAATAGTAGACATTTCCTTATTATTGTTTATATTTGTTTTAATGAGACCAGGGAAAATACGCTTACCAGAGGATCAAACTGAGTCAGGTGCTGTTCATCCACCTTGATCAGTAGAATCACTGTTTGCCACTGTTGCAGTTATTTTTTCTTCCACTGTCTGTTTTGGTAAAAGGGTTTAAACAGCAACATGAACCCATCACCTACTTGACAGTGCTTTCTTTGATCAGCGGTGTGCACACCATTGTATACTGTGATAATTATGTTTACTAACTAAGGTAGACAGCTTTAATTAGATGACATTTCCTTTAGAGCCAGCGTCTCTGTTCACCTCAGATTATTGGTGTGTTGTGCTCAAAGTGAAGTTTGCTGGGGAGGTGAGAGGGATTTTCCCCTTGCCAGCTTTTGATTTCCTTCCCTCTGATTACATTTTAGAAATAATCCCCCTTCTGGTATGTGTTTGATTCAAAGAGCTTTTATCATGAATTAATGTATTCATGTCATAACAAATTAAATGCAAGTTTCCCCAGTGTGATGAGGAGTCAGCATCTGCAAATGTTTTTGGTTAATCTGAAGAGTTAAACTGCATTTCCCTTCTGAGCATTATACAACAACAGTGTAATGGTCATAAGAGATGATACTAGGGCTGGGCGGTCTACCAGTGTCATAGTCATCACCGCTGCGTTGTTGCGCCACAATATGGATTTTGCAATACTGTCATCACCGTGATAAATCAATAACAGCCTAATTCTAAAAACATAAGACCTTTTATTTTCTTCAAAAGTTTAGTTGTGGTCTGAATGCTTGTCTTTATACATTATATATCTTGTTGCAAATAAAAACGGAAAACATATTCACTATAACCGCCTTTGCTGTAAAAGGGGGTGGCCATTTAAATAGCCTATGGTTGTGCTAGGCTAAGCTAAGCTATCAATGAAGAGACAACTAGTGAAACATATGCTGAAGAAAAGTCAGCTTTAGCCTATATCGACTTAAAAGATACGAGTGGAGTGTCGGAACCTGTCTTATACATATATATTGTTTTTCATAATTTGTCATCCTCTGGACCTCTGTCTGTGGTTTTACAACAAAATTTTAATAATCTTAATAATGATTTAATAAACTTAAAACTAAAACTACAAAATTGTAATAATTTTTAGTAGCAATGTATCACCAGTTTATCCTAATTAGAAACATTATGGCATTGTCATGGTAGATAGTGATCTCCACATCTGTTAGAAAGGCAGCTAATTGATTGGCTGCCATCGTCATGGGATAAAGAAAAAGGTTTCTTTTTGAAGTGTCTTTTACAGCCCAGCTGTCTGCTGCAGCAGGGAGAAAACTTGTCTGACAGAGTAGACATTTGTCGCAAAAACACAGAAGCTTTGTATAATCTTTCTGCACCCTCACACACTCTGTCTTCATTGATTAGATCACTGGGCATATATACCTGACAGGAAAGCCTTCTGAGTTACAGAACCTATGGTTAGAGTTACAGAGTCCTGACCACAGCAAAAGGAGCAGTAGGATAGTCCCTGCAACAATCACACCATTAAAGGTGAGGGTCTGCTTTTATGAACCAAACAACGTCTATATAGTAGACTTAGAACAGCGTGTTCAGTCTAATTCATATTCACAACCTGTAGCTACAGTACAACCAGAAAATGAGATGAGCAGCTGTGACTTTTCTTACTTCAACATCCCCTTAAGAAGACTTGAGGCACCAGTTTACACTGACAGAAGTGTTTGTCAGTAAAGACAGATTGATATTGGCTTTTTAATGCTGAAACAAATGTGTTAACAGTATATTGGCTGATAGTCTTAATACAGATCATTTAGAGTTTATTTTTTAAAGAATTGTGACCAAGATACATACAAAGTGGGACATTTGTACTGTTTCGAAATGTATTGTCTTGGCCACTTTATCGATCTAGTTCTATGCATCAGATGGTTAAACAGTGAACCTACATATATGGTCAGACAACACATTGTGCTAAATAGTTATTTTCACCCGTACCCCAGCACTTATCATTGTGTCACTCACTGTGTTGGTCTGAATTACAAAAATCTGTTCACATTCATAGAGCAATGTTACACAGTGATATTTCTTGTCCTTTACAATAGTCAGTGACATTTGCCATTTTAACGACGATTCCATCCCACGAAAAAAAAGAGATTCAGACTAAAACACGCCTGCTAATGTTAACTAAATTTTCTGTACATCTTATGGTCTTTTCTGATAAAACATGGAGGAGAAAACCTTTTATATGTGATTTATTTACAGTCCTTAACAAATACTGTTATTTTGCCAACTGGAAATTGGATATGAAATGGAACTGTCTTTTGGAACCAACCTTGTGATTAAAAGACAAGCCAAATTAAATATTAGAAACAGTGATATATGGTAACAACTGTAGTTATTACATACATTTGACTGGTTTTGAGGGACAATGTGCAGCACTGCTTGGTCTCTGTGCTGTTTTAAAACTTGCTATAATTTACATTTTTCAGTCCTAAGAGAGACACATCACTGACTTTAGCCTTTGGCACACACGATTCATCTGGTTGTTTCAAAGTGAAGTGCTGAAGTTCTGTAGTCTGATGCTGGCACTGCTTCCCACATTTCTTGAGTGTGACCATGATATTACATCATGGAATAAAGTCACAGGTCATGGTCAAAGCTGATGGGACACACAGAGGCTCGCATTGTGCCCTCGTTAGATTGAGATAATGTCGAGGGTTAATGAGTCGAGCCAACCACAGGGCCACTGTTTCCTAGACATCCTTCTGCCCTTGGTCTCAAACAAGCCATTGTCTTACTCTTTTATAGAAAGGGACAAAATATCTGTGATAGTGGAAGAGGCAGACCAAATATAAAACATTTCCATGAGAAAGTGTTGAGGGGAAGAGAGGGACATAAAGTGATAGTCAGGCATGATGAAAGCAGTAGAAATTGAAGATGAAACTGGAAATTGGGAGACAGAGAAAAAAATAAAGAAATGTCCGGAAGTGGTCCCAGATTACATTGTTGAATGTCGCCTATCACCATGGAAGATCTCCAAGCTGGTCCAGAAGAATGGTGACATTTTAAAATGACTTGCCCCAGCAGACATTTCCTGAGGCCAATAAATCTGCTTTGCCCTTCTCCTGTCAAAGTTATGCAGAATAGATTGGGCTCAATTTTAAATCTAGCTGAAAACTGATCTTCTACAAATAGAATCAAATGGACATTGCTTGCTTGGGTTCCTACTTTAGATGGACAATTAAGTATGAAGTATATGTATGAGACATACATATACTACAGTATATCAGTTGCATCTCCTTTGATGAACACCACTGCAGTGGTAACAAGTCAACCCCCAGCAGCAGAAGCAACCTTATGCGTAGTTGAAAATGTTGACCCAAGGCGAATAATCTTGTGTTATCACAGTAAATGCCAGTCATGAGGAGTGGAGCTCTGTGACAGACGGCAATGTGTTAACTGCAGGGAGCTGATAGAAGAGACAAGAAGTGGAGCTCGACTGACTGAATAGAGCAAGATTGGAGGAACAGCTGGACTTGTGTCATAATTACTTCAATAAACAAAAGTCCCTCTGACTGCTGCTTTTGTTGCCTTAGGGATACTGTTCTTTTCACTTATAGCTCTTCAATAAACGACTGTGTTCACTTTACTTGGTTGATCAATGACATTTTGATCAATGGTCAATGACATGACTGAATACCAAAAACAGGGAGGCCTGGTGTGCAGAAAGGTTGTAGCTTTAAAGGTGCCCTCCAGACATGTTAGATAAAAATACTATATAAAAATACTAATAGAAAAATACTTTCCTTGGAATTATTATTTGGGTCTGAAATGTTTTTTTTTTCTCAAAAACTTTGGTTACCCCCTTCTTAAACTTAAACACACATAACATAACTGAGATGTTTAACAGACCCTCAACATCCATTCCTTCTCCCTTTTTGAAAAATCCAGAATCAATGAAAAAGTAGAAATCCTTAATTTCTAAAGTTTAGCTGCTGGACAGAAGATATCCAACGTCACTGTAAAGTCCATTCTCAGTGTTAATGCACAGGAGGGTTCAAGTTTACACGCCATATTCACCAGCTATGATTACACAAATCCTGCGCGTACGTCCAGGTGTTAAACAGAAATGTAAGGTAAGCACAGAGAAAACTTCCTGCTTCATCAGGTGGATATGAAACTGCACAAACATCATTCTGCACAGGGAAGCTCAAGCATCACAGTCAAGAAACAAAACATATTTTGAGTGGAGGGGTTAAAGTTGCCCTCCAGACAGTTAACTTCCACTCAGAATTTTCAGTAGCCAAAATCATTTTTAGTTACATTAGTGGTGCTACTCTAGGGATGGCATTGTCTGACGGTTGGTCAGTTGGTCCACCTCTTTTTGTCCAGACTGATATATCTAAACATAAGAGTAGAACAGTCAGTGTCAGTGGGAGTCCTGGCCTTATTGATGAGGCCAGCTGCAGATGGGAAGAAACTGCTCTTATGAAGTGAGGTTTTGGTCCTGATGGGGCATGTCCCAAAATGTTTTTGTCTGGAATGGGAGAGGTCAGCCACAATCTGCATGCCTCAGGATCCTAGAGGTGTACAGGTCCTGGAGGGATGGCAGATTAAACCGATCACATTCTTGGCAGAGTGAATGAAATGCTGCTTTACACTGTCTGCTCTTGTTCTTGGCAGTGGCAGCAGTGTGCCAGGTGATGGAGCAGGTGAGGATGGATTCAATTATGGCTGTGTAGAAGCACACCGTCATAGTCTTTGACAGGTTGAACTTTTCAGATGCCGCAGGAACTGCATCCTCTGCTGGGCTTTCTTGGTGATGGAGCTGATGTTCAGAGTGATGATGGTGCCAAAGGAAGGGGAAGGACTCCACAGTGTTAACTGAAGAGTCACACACTGTGATGGAACGGGTGGTGCTGGGTTCTTTCTGTAATCCACAGCCATCTCCACTTTCTTCAGAGGCTTGAGCTCTACATTGTTCTGACTGTAGCAGGTCACCAGAGGGTTAATCACTCGGCTGTAGGTGGACTCATCCTCACCAGAGATGAGTCTCTAGAGGATGGTGTCATCCATGAACTTCAGGAGCTTGACAGACTGATGACTGGGGTTTCAGATGTTGTTGTTCAGGGAGAGAAGCAGAGGGAAAAGGACACAGCCATGAGGGGAACTGATGGTCTGGGAGTCAGAGACATGTTTCCTCAGCTTCATGTGCTGAATTCAGTCAGACATGAAGTCTGTGATCAACCTGCAGGCACAATCAGCTGGTAGAGCAATCTTAATACTCATCAGCTCGTTTGTTGGCCATTCATAAGTTGTTATTGGAGTGAGGGGGTTTGGTTTGTAGTTGGTTATCTGTTTGAGCCCCTTCCAGACAGAACCAGATTTGTTTGTTGAGAACTGATGTTGAAAGTATGCTTGTCAAGCTTCTCTCACCGCCTTGCTAAACCTGTACTTTGACTCTCTAAATCTGTCCCTGTCTCTACTCCTAAATGCTTTTTCCTTTTGCAACCTTAATGACTATAGTCTATACTATAGGTCTATGTGCTGTTTTAAAACTCCTCTTGCTGCAACTTGCTATATTTTGCATTTTTCAGTCCTAAGAGAGACACATCACTGACTTTAGCCTTTGGCACAGCAATGATTCATCTGGTTGTTTCAAAGTGAAGTGCTGAAATATCTGAAGTTCTGTAGTCTGATGCTGGCACTGCTTCCCACATTTCTTGAGTGTGACCATGATATTACATCATGGAATAAAGTCACAGGTCATGGTCAAAGCTGATGGGACACACAGAGGCTCACATTGTGCCCTCTTTAGATTGAGATAATGTTGAGGGTTAATGAGTCGAACCAACCACAGGGCCACTGTTTCCTAGACATCCTTCTGCCCTTGGTCTCAAACAAGCCATTGTCTTACTCTTTTATAGAAATGGACAAAACATCTGTGATAGTGGAAGACCAAATATAAAACATTTCCATGAGAAAGTGTTGAGGGGAAGAGAGGGACATAAAGTGATAGCTGTCTGAGCCCCTTCCAGACGGAACCAGATTTGTTTGTTGAGAACTGATGCTAAACCTGTACTTTGACTCTCTAAATCTGTCCCTGTCTCTACTCCTAAATGCTTTTTCCTTTTGCAACCTGACCTGTCTGAGGCTGTGGCTGGTTTGTCATTGTTATACTCGTGCTGTACTCATCCAGACTGCTAGTAGCAGTCCTTAAAGCATCCCAGTTGTTGTTTCCCTGATGTTCATTAGTTCTTCTTGGGTAAAAGAGCTCCAGGTGCCACAGCAAAACCAACCAAAAAAAACCCCAAAACCCCCAAAGCAATGCACACCAACACACCGAGGCTGTCATCTCGATGTTGAGCCCCACACAGCTGCTAGTGTGTCTGTAGACTTAAATTTATGCGTAAGAATAGTCTATAAATATATATTTTTGTACTTATATTGCCAGGCACCTGTAGGCAACATTTACATTTTTTTGTTGGTTTGGATTTCGGTCATCAATTAGACCTCTGAGCCAGAAAACTGATGGTATTGGGGCATTCTGTATTTGAGCGATGCATGCAGCATAGCATGGGGAAAGTGTGAGGAGCATACTTGTGTTGTGCAAATCAAAATGTGTGGTCAAATAATTTTACCTGACACACAGGTCAGCTCCAGCATCTAATTTTCTGTAGTTTTGACAGTTGATTGAGTTGTGAGCATCATGAGACCTTTTCAGACTGATGATTGATTCATCACCAAGAAAGTTGTTGGTGCATAGTCTTTAAGTGAACTACTTTTTGTTCTCTTATTTCAGTCACGTACAAGGAGCTCTCACATATCTTGTCATGTTAGTTTGAATCCCTACATATTTCTCATAAAAAAGAAATAACTTGATGTTTTTGAAATGATTAATACTTAGTGTAGAATAGTTTCCTCTGTTTAATTCAGCAGTGGAAAAGAATGCTTTTTCCTTCTGTGAAGTTTGCCCACAATGGGCTTTGTGTGTGATAATTACATGATTGCTGCTGAAAGCAGTTAATGAAGAATAAATACAAAACAAGGCTAGAGAGAGCATGGAGTGTTCTTTTAAATGCCACCAAAGGCCTTTAGTGACTTTTCACCTCAGTCAATCGTAGCTCTTACTTAACCATGAAATTTACATAAAAGCTCTATGTGTCATTTGTCTGCTTGTTGGAACATTGGAATAAAACTCTTGGAACAGTAAACAGTGTTCCCACTCCAGACATCACTGCATCCTAAAACACATGAATTGGTGAGACTGTACTTGTCTTTTTTAAAGACTGTTTTAAAGTCTGTGAGGTGCAGTTTTCATACACGATCGCCCCTATAGAAAAAATCTTTTTGCTCACCCTTGCAGACCTTTGTGTACAGTGCATACCACTGAAATAATCAGGAAGAAAATAAACCAAGAGATAGAAATGGCATTTAACCATTTGTATCGTGCAGTGCATCATTAAACCTTGATGGGTTTACATTACCAGCACAAAGGAGTCCAGTGGCAATGTTTGTAATGTCCAGGAGCTTTTGTGTAAAGCGAGCTGTACATTACAGCTGAGATTGCCCAACCAAAACGTCCTAGCTGCCTTTGACCAAATACTGGCTAGTTTGTGTGGTTGTAAACAGTTGTGTGACATATGGATGCTGTCGAAGTACTATTTTAACAGCTTATGTCAAATTTGTACCACTGTTGGTGGCATGGATCTTGGCATGAAATTTAGCACAGACATCAATATCCCCTTACAATAAATTGTAATACCTTTGGTCATCTTTTTTAATCTAGAACCATCATCAAGTCAACATGTCCAATACTAAATATCTGCAAAACATCAGCCACAGCTGCACATTGTGTGAAATGCTAATTAGCAAATGTTGTAATGCTATCATACTAAACTTAATGTACATACTGTAGTACTATAAAACATTGCAAGAAAAAGATGATGTCTGGTTTATGGAAGAAGAAGAAGAAGAAACAATGTATATTTTGAGTGATAACAGTAATATTATTCCCTAAATTGCAACTATTACATGTTACAAGGACAAGTAATCATGACACATTAACCTTTTACCTGGCAACCACATTGGTCCAGTTACTACTGAAAACCTGTAACCACATTTCTCTCGGTGATCATAGCTTGGGATTTACAGAGGTTACAGAGAAATGTTGGCCTATGATTGAGGCTCCTCCATGAAGTGTTTGAGTGTGCCTGGGAAATAACCCTGGCGATGAATTGTGTGTTATTAGAAGACTGAACAGAGAAATAACTCTGCAGGGCTTAGTAACAACATACTGACACACTGTCAGTACTCCCCAGGGTAGAAAAGAGAAAGTATAGAGCTAATTGGCATTTTCTATTGAGATAGTCAATGTAATTCTTCTGCATGGTTTCATTTTCCTTAATCAAGGAGGAACTACCATAGCTGTGAGTCAGGCTCCATGGACATTTCCTTCTCCTTCCTATAGTTTCAAAAGATAATATGCAATGGCTGAATTGCATGGTGATGACATCATCCATTCTTCAAATCTAAAAGACTGGCACAAGGACAGTTTTGATGAGAATATACTCTGTTTAACCACACTAAAGCAATCTGCATGACAGCTTTACTGTCTTCGGAATGGGCTAAATGTTTTACAGCAGGGATTCCTGTAAACTGCTGCCATAATGTAGTCTGCTTGCTCTGATGTCCTGTGCATCTGTGGCATGTACAGTAACACTTTGTGAGAAGTAAATCCTGTATTTCACTATACAGACGGAAGAAGGAAGGAGGAAAGTGAACATTTGTGTGACATTGTGTTTCTACATATTTCTGTTAATCTCTGTTATCAGAAGTGCTAATAACTAATGTGAGAGTGGTCTTGTCATTAGTTTAAGTTGAGAAGTGAAATAAAAGAGACAACCCCAATTCCAAAAATGTTAGGATGTTAATCATGAATAAAACAGAATGTAATAACTTGTTAATGCTTTTTGACCTATACTCAATTAAAACAGAACAAAGACAATATATTTAATGTTTGACCTCATCAACTTCATTGATTTTTGAAAATATCTGCTTATTCTGAATTTGATGGCATCAACACGTTTCAAACAAGTTGGGAGAGGAGCAACAAAAGACTGAAAGTTGTGGACTGATCCAAAAACTCCTGTTTGGATCATTCCACAGGTAAACAGGTTCATTGGTAACAGGTGATAGTATCACGATTGGGTATGAAAGGTTCATCCTGGAAAGACTCAGTCGTTCACAAGCAAGGATGGAGAGAGGTTCAACACTTTGTGAACACATGATTATATGAAGGAGATTATACATTGACTCAGGAACACTTTGTAAAACAGTATAAAAACGAACACATGGTTCATTTGTAAATGACTGCATTCAGTTTTTATTGTCACTGGCCTCCATGCTGCTTTCTACTGTTCCCTGTTTTCTCCGTTGAACACGACGCACCAGAAAAAAAACAGACAGGCAAACTTGTCTAGTGGCAATGGGAACAGTGCTAATGCATGCTAATTATGGTGTAAAAATAGTGTAAGAGAGATTATGAATTAAATAATCGATAAGGGATTTGTTGGCTGTGGAGCTTAATGTATCAAGGTATGTTACCGACTTAGAACCAGATCCAAAATTTAACCGGCTATTGGAACCCATCCCTACTAACAAGTATTGTGCGTTTCCAAAGTCTGATATGTCTTATTCCTCAGTGCCATAGAGCTTCAGTGTTGTCCAAAAGCTGTTAAAAACACATCAAAGAGCCACACTGATGTGTGCCGCATTGGGTGGCATGTTCCTTCATTACTATGAGCACACACACTGAGTCTTACTGAGCCTTTTTTTTAAAGAATGAAACTACAGCATTTGAGTCAATTTTAAAGATGTATGTCTTCATTATGAACCAGTGGGCTTGAAGCTGAGAGCCACAGACAGGGTAGAGAAGCCAGAAAGTATTAAGAGATGCACATTGTTGGTTCCTTTAATGGGATATGTAAGAAATAACAAAAATATAGAACATCAGTGCGATCCTTAAAATTGCACTGATGCAGTTTTGTGTACCTAGTGTCAAATATTTGATGCGTTGTAATGCAGATAATATAGATCGACCGTGATAGCTCTAACCCTTTTTGTCCTACCTGTGTTTACATGCCTTAAAATATCTTCCCCGTAATATATTTTCACCTAAGTATAGCCTGTCAGGCAAACGATAACTTACTGATTTGAAAACGAAACTAAATCTTGTATTTATGTAGCTTGTCACTGTCTGGCTGTCAGAGGTGTGTCAGAGACGTATCCAGCTTCAGTGAACATCACACAGAACAAACAGAAGCATCATTCCACTGAGGAGGTTTTCACTCAACACTGGAAATTTTCTGTGGTAAATAAGGAGGATGTGACTTCACAGGGCAAAGAGCATGAGGGCTATGTCAGCAACTGGTGATAACTATAATGTACCTAATGATCAGGGTTGTCGGATATTGTTTGATATTATGTGTATATTATCTATTCCTGTGTGCTGGATATACATATATATAAAAAGCAGAAAAAAATAGATTTTGCCTGTTTTATGTTCTTATTAAAAGCTCTGAAATTTCAGCTGCTAATCAAGCATCATATAACAGATTATTAAGACATCTGCTCTCCATAATTACTGCTCTTTAATTAGCATAATTTCAGTTTTTAAAAGGCCAGTCTTCTCAATTTCAACATTATTTTTTTTGAACATTTTACACATCACACAAAATAGACCCCCTCCCTACCTCCCTCTCCCCTTCAACTTGTCACACAATCTCCAGCCTGTCACAGTCTATCACCAAGCCATAGCATGACAATGTTGTCTTGTGTGTCTTGAAAGAAAGCATATGTTTGTTGTTCTCACTACTCTGACTATTAGTGCTTGCATACTGTAATATGTGTTGTCAGACAGGTGTCAGGTTTTGACACAGACAACACAGTTTTGAAGTTTTGAAAAGTGTAACCACACTTGTGACCACTTTGGGTTTGCCATTGCTCTGACTCACTGTGACTTGAACAAGCTGCAGGAGTAACACGGCCTCTTCTTGTCTATACTCTAGATTCATCTCTCACCCAGATTTGCTCTCAGGTACTGAAATTTGGTACAGATTGATTTAACGTGAATCAGTACTCAGTACTGACATAATTCAGCCAGTATCCTTGAAAGTATCGATTTCAGTACCCAACCTTAGGGACTTGACAGTTGATGATTGACACGTCAGACCAACACCCATTACATTTCACAAGGTCCAGTTTTTAAAGCCCCTACTCACCAGTCCTCCACCCTCAGGTTTTTTCATTTATTACCTAATTAGACCTCTTCTCAGGACTGTGTCGGTGTGTGCAAACTGTGCTTAATTGACTTCTTCCTCACTCTCATTGGATGTATCGTATCCCAGCATAGCTCTACCCAACTTCCACCTGAAGAGAGCTCTAATCAACCAGAGTAATTGAAAACACTTGGGGTTGCTAGACCTTATTTGATTATTTGATTGATTTGGGTACATGGTTAAAGCATCATAACTTTTATTATTTTGTGTATTTTGTCAGTTTTATTGTTTTACAAATATATTTGAATACTATTAATGACAGAGAAAACAGAAAATGAGGCAGTTGAGACAACTAGAAACTTTACACCCCTTCATCAAACTATTCTATGTGAACAGATTTTCAGTATCTTCAGTCAAGTTTGAAATGTACTTTTCTTTCATTTCTCTAATTTCTTTCTTGTTATACACATCAATTTACAATTTACATAAACATTCAAAGGGGTATTCCAAGATTGCTGTGGGCAAAGTGAAGGTCATATGAGAAAATTAAGCAACATTATGCTTTCATACAGTAAGCAATGGTCAGAATACTACCCTGTGTTTACACAGACACACTCATGCATGATTACTTGTTCATTAACTTTTATGCTTGAATACATCAAGTCCAAAAAGGACATCCAGTACTGTTTGGACAGATTGTCTATCCTCAGACAAAGAGAGATGGAAGTGGAATCAAAGGGCAGCTACTTTTGGAACAAACACAATAGTGGATCGTGAAGGATCCATGGATAATGTATACAGTATATTAAATACATACCTCACACTCACTTTCTCACTCTCACTTCCTTCCAGTCGGCCAAGAGAGGACAGAGGTTGGAAGCTGGACAAATATAATCTGATATATAAATAGCCTAACCAGGACACACACATACTCACACACTCTCACACGAACACACACACACGGGCTAGGGAACAAACATCACTTTGACAGTCTACCTTAACTCACAGGACAGCCGCCAATGCAGCTGACATATTTACCTGGTGTGTCATGCTGCAGAGGGGATTTAGGAAGGCAAACATAAAATTAGTCAGGAATACCCACAAAGTGAGAGGATGGGGGTGAGTGAGGGATTAATGAGGGATCGCCAGGCTTTGATAATACTGACGTTTTGAGCCGTCCTGTGCTCCCTGAAAGCCCTTTGTATAGCTCTTGTTGCCAGTCGCCATCTGTTATGATCCAGTTGCCAGATTGCCCAGAGCAACATCATCAATCCCCCTCTTTCAGCTTTTGATCTGTAAAAGTAAAATGTAGCTATTCCTGCCTCTGTACTCACCAAGTCAAAAGCCGATATCTGTTCTGACGGATTGTGGCTCCTGTGTAACCCCAAGGGTCCTCTGATGTCATGTTGGCCACTTCCCACTCCTCAAAGGAAGTAATGACCTGTCCTCGCCTCAGTGCATCTCCAAAATAGACCGCCACACACATGGAGATGAGGACATCTCAGCCATACAGAGGCTTTGATTTCACTGCGCATATACAACTGCACTTGGTATCTCACTTTGATGTTGTGTTGCACACTAGCAGTGCAGCAGTGACTCTGTTTAGACACAGGTCTTGTGCACTGTGATGTTATCCTGAGACACTGACACTAACACACTGCAGCCTTCTCCCTGCATATTTATATCTGAACTCTTCAAAGGTTGATTTTCTCTTGAACATTCATCTGGTGTTTCTCATCTCTTTATTCATTCACCTCTCACCTGTTCCTTTTCCCCCCTTCATTTCCTTCGTTAAATTCAATCCCCCTGTCCTCTGCATGCCTTTCTGCCGACACCTCATCCCTGTCTCTCTGTATCTCTTTTGACCAGGCCGGGCCAGTCTGCATGGCAAGTCCTCCCTGCGGATAGAGAATGTGCGTTCAGACGACCAGGGCTGGTATGAGTGTAAGGTGCTGATGCTGGAGCAGCATTATGACACCTTTCACAATGGCAGCTGGGTGCATCTAACCGTCAATGGTAAGTACCATCGGCATGCATTATTCATACTGTTCACTGTGAACATCATGCTTAGAAGATGAAAAGAGTTTTTTTCTGGGTATAAATGTCAAATTTTTCACACAGTGGTCATCTGGGTAGAAACTGTCCAGTTGCTACAGGGTCAAAGGCTAAGCCCCCATGGTAGGAAGTCCAGAGTATGCTTGACACTGATTATTGCTCATTGTTTGTGGTGTCTGACTGGCCTTGTGGTGGCTGAGTCATAACAAGAGGACTGACAAAGTTGTCCCTGAGCAAAACACAGCATGCTCTGTCACTGATGGTGTCTCTGGAGAAGAGCACCAGACAAACACCTGAGTGTAAAACAAGTAACCTACACAAGTGTAAACACTCGCGGGACTCTCTCACAGAAACTAAGAATATTCTTGCTTTCGCTTGGTAGCTCAAGCATTCATCGAGACACTTAATCAGACGGCATATGATGACGCTAGTTGCTGTGGTAACAGACACACCAGATACAGTCCTGTACACCCCCCACCCCCCCTTGTGGTCATGGCACATTAGCTCATTTCATCAGTGTTGGTCTTGTTCTGTTTGACTTCACTTTGCTTCTGCTCTCTCTCCCAGAAGTGTTTAAGGGCCTCAGGCTTTCTATGTATTCCTGTACTCCTCTGCCTCTTTTCTCTTTCTGTCTATGTCTATCACTCCTCGTTGTTTTCAGGGTCTCGTTGCCACATCAGACATGAGCCACAGCACAGACACAGCTGACTGGGTTACCAGTTTTACCAAAAAATGTTCAGAGCTTTGCCAAAAAGGGAATGCTTTTATTATTGAATCTAATAGAACTGAAATGCGACTAGACTCAGTCTATTAATATTAAAGCCTGTGTCTTTAGAGATGTCAAATTATTTTCAATATTTTCAGTAATGAAGTAATGGAAATCTGTCTCTAAATGTGTTTAGACACATTCCAAAATGCTTAATCTACAGTACCTTTTGGCACGTGGAATCAACAAATCAGAAACTGCAAGTTCACATTATCATTATTATGTCCAGTTATGAAACATGACACCACGACAAAGCTTCACAAATAGGATGTACTGTACACCTTACTGTAATCACTATGTCCTGCCTGTTGAATAGGAGATGTCTGGAGAAGTGAGGAAATAGTTTTGAAAAGATTCATTTTGTATTGAATTTGTGTCTGAGTTTCTGGTGTTTCACTTCTTCTTAGAATAAAAAGACAAAGCTAGATGTCAGTGAAGGTGTATGAAGTAGCCAGTGTGGGTGGGAGGTCAATATGAGAACAAACTTACAATATACAAATATGCTTCAAAAATAGCCTATAGCTTATACCATGATATGTGCTGTCAAAGTGAAAAAATATAGTTGCACTCTGGTACTTCATAAAAACAGGCAGATTCATCTTTGCAAGTCAGTGTAATGAATGTTTGTGTCTGTGCATACAGCCGATGGGAGTTGGGTGGTAACCACTCAACAGTCAGGCAATGGTGACTGTTTGTCAGTCACGGTGGGCCAGCTGGAGTGTGCAGGTTGCAGGTGAACACTAGAAAGCTTTCACAGAATCCTCTGTTATCGTCAAATAACTTCTCATAAGAGATAAAAGTTCACATGGAGGGCAGGAGGTGGCATGGGAGTGCCATGTATGGCAGCAGCTGCCTTGAGTGCTATGCCAGTGTAGTGAATCAATGGCAAGCAAGGCGAGGTTGATGAAGCCAAGGAGGCTTGCTCGGTGAAATGCTCAGTGAAACAGAGATCCTTTGATGGAGAGACATACAGCAGGGAAGCGGTGGCAGGGTCAGGGGACCAGGGCTCTGAGGAGCTGCTGCTTTACTGTTTGCTGATGTCATCCACATGCAGCTCCACAGGAGAAAACTCCCACCTCTGCTTGGCTGGCAAGAAGAAGCAGTTCAGGCAGGTCATCCAGTCTTTGATTGCAGCAATGGTGTGTTCTGCACATAACATTTGTACTGTAGTATATAGTAAGTAGTCCTGATGGAGTCACCAAAGCACAGTGCATAAAAGATATGCAGTAGAGCCAGCTTCTAAACGGTTTGGTGAGGGTCATATCAAATATCAAACTTCTGATAATTACATTTAAGAGTAAAGAAGCTGAAAGTGAAGACTATAAATAAAATGAATGACTGAAAATACATTTATCAAGTTGCTTACTTGTGTAAGAGGAACGTTTGTTGTAAATTATACATCTTATGAGATGGTTTATTATCATGAACCTCTGTAGCTTTTGTTGGACTCACTGAAGCCAAACAGTGTTCCTCCTTCTCTGCCGCTTGTGTTATTTCACACTGCTCATCCTTTGAAAAAACTTTATTTCACATTGATAGGTGCAGACAATGGAGATTAATGGAAAATTATTACAAAACTAGTTCATTCTGATTGATCCATATTGCTTCAGATGACATATTATTTGTATTTGTACACTGAGGAGACTCTTGCAGATCTTTTAAATAAAGTAGTAGAAGAGTATTTTTCAGTTGTATAAAGATTGATTACCTTTTATTCTTAAGTTTGCAAGCAGGAGTGAAAATAAATACGTTTGACATATATCTTTCATTTGAGCCCAAATTGTAATTTTAGCAGTTTGATAGATACAGGCTGAGCTGATCTCTGGTTGACTGAGCATGTACATGCAAATTCTGACCATTGAATTGAGAAGATGAATGCTCAAGCTTTAAGAGCTCCATTAGGTGGTGTAGCCTATGTGGTACAGTGCTGAAAGAAACCGTCAAGAAATTTAGATTTTTTTCTTTTGGCTTACATTTTATGCTTCACATCAGCACACCAAGTTTCTGTTAGTATGGTGAATAATACAGTGCTTGCAGGCTGTAGATATTATGCAATCACAGTGAGCTGGTTGGTACTTACAACATTGATGTACGTCTGTCAGCAGTAAAGCTGTACTACCTGTGACTCCCATCATGTCTGTGAATACCTGCCTCTCATCATCTGAATGCTTAACTAGGTGTTCTAGCACCATATATTTAAGGAAGTAACATTTTTAGGAATTACAGTGACAGAATCTTTAAGGTTCATGGCCCTGCTACATACTCATTCTGCATGAAGCTCCAGCAGTGCTTCTATTTATAGACCCCCATTTGCAATCCACCTCTCCCTATCATTGTCAAACATCAGTGGTTGTCAGTGATTACTCTGAGCACTTTAGCTCTCAGCCTTGTTGGCACTGAAGAAGTAAGTGATGCATATAGATTCCGGGTGAGATGCATACAGATTGTGGGTGAGAGTGCTATATCGCGCTGATGCTTTTCCTCTACAAATTGACACCTATGCTTCATTCCTGTGAACTTATATCACCCTCAAACTCCTTCCAGAGTGTGAGCAGAGAGCAGGATGAGCAGGGTGAGCAGGAAGAGAGGATGTGTTTGCAAGAATGATGCAATTATTGTGCAAGCCATGTGCTTGAATGAAAGGAATACCAGCCTAGTTATTGGATGGAATGAGGAGAAGTCATAGTCTTGTTCTATTTCAGTTTCTATTCTATTGTGTTCCATTCTAGTTGTTACTCTTAGACATATATGCTGTTTTAACCTTTGAAGCAGTTGAGAAAAAGGATGTATGGATAGATGGATGAATGGAGAGGGTCACTGTAACTAAATTCTGGATTTTTGTGCCTGTGTCCATTTGTCCAAATGTACGTCTCTCCCATTCTTTTGAATATATATCTCTGGACTGCCTTGAGGGAAATTCTTCAAATTTGTCCACTTTGAACTCAAGGATGAAGTGATTTGATTTCAGTGGTCAAAGGTCAAGGTCACTGTAACCTCATGTCTGTCCTGCTCTTGTGAACGTAATAATTTAGGATTGCATAGAAGGAATGCATTACATCTGGCACAAATGTCTACTTGGACTCAAGGATGAACTGATTAGAAGTTGATGTTCAAAGGTCAAAGGCCAAGGTCACAGTGACTTCAATTTGGCCAAAGATTTAATACAGTAATTATGACAAAATTTCACAAAACTGTCTAAAAGGATAAAATGAAAATGAAATGAAGAGACATTTTCTATCCAAACTTCACTGTGGTCAACTTCTCTGTGACATCATAATGTTATGCATAAATATGTTTCTGGTTATTATTCAATGTCATAACTCAGGAACACAAGGGGAGATTGTGATCATATTTAGCATTTGATCAGACACTGAATTAGTTACACTAATCTTGGGTGCTGACCTTGAAACTGTGCTGATTGTATAGATCTTCAGTGCCGCTGGGTTGAAGATGTGTGTGAAGCATCAACACTGTAGAATCTGTAGCTACTCTGCAGCAACATCCATATTAGAAGCGTTGTCAACTGTCATGGCTACAACTTAGTGTTCTGTCAGAATCATCTTTATTTATAACTACATATAATGAGATTGACTTTGTTTCTGTCAGTGACCTTACACACTAATAGACAGCAGCAGAACAGAAAAGCTTAACAAGCTTATCAAGTCAAATCAATTTTATATCCTGATTCTCCTCAGGAAGATCAGTCTTCTCTGTCCCTTCCCTTCTTCAGTGTTGTGAGTCCAGCCTTATTTTTTATTGATACTTTAATGATACTGATACTCTGTTAAAATACTCTCTCGGTGAAGACATCATATTTCTCACTGGAAATTATTCACTGGAATCATACGTCAATATAGTGATGACTTCCATTTTGCCAACAAAATATATTTATATTCTTACAATTATACACAAATACACTTTATTAAAATCCTTGAAAGTCTCACTACATGTGCTATATTAGTCTAAACAGACATGGATGTAAACTGCGACAATGTCGAGGCAATAATTTTAGTTCCCTCTCACATTATTTAGACTCCTATGGTTTTCCTCGCTCTCCCTCACAGTGCAGGCCCCAATCCAGCATGAGGTGATGCCAAAGAAGCAAGGTTCATATCTCCCAGGGTTAGTCTTCAACTGGTCCCCCTAAAATAGCTTCAGCACATCCTCCTGCTTGCCATCCCTGTATTCTGCAGCAGAACTCTGCAGTGCTGCATGCTGCACAGCAGCCCCTGTCTCTGTCTTTCATCTTTGTTCGTCTCATTCTTCCCCCCTCTTAAGTTATGCCTTTCTGTTGCTCTCTACCTCCTTGTGTTTTTTTTTCTTTTTCTCTCTTCCGAGCTGTTTATGGCACTTGCAAACACACAAACACATACTTTTCATCAGCACAGGTTGAGGTCTTATAGGAAAAGGGGATAAAAATGTCATTGTGCCCCCTACTTGCCATGGTCTAAAAACAGATTTAGATATGACCACTGGCCACTGCTTATCCCATATACTGTCAGATTAACAATGAATGAGAGTGTCCAACCCGCAAGATAAAATGCTGCATTAAGAAATTGATCAATCATCAAATGAACAAGTCAGAGCATCTGTTTTTCTAAATATAGGAAGGTTTTACCTACAGCTTTCATTACCATTTTGAACTTTTTAAAGTGTTTAAGAATACAATGAACCCAGCTAGTGTAAGATATTACAGAATCTTAACTGGCCTTATATTCATTATGATGCATGGTGATTAAAGATGGCCTCACCTACACTTGTTTCATATTGGAGTGGCTTGATGCTGACTGTGGTGACGTAGAAGGAGTTGTCACCGTGCTGTGCTGTGGAAAAACCCTCGCACCATGCCAGCAAAACTTGAATGGTGGTTGGTCACAGCTCAGCACAGCGTGAATATTCCCAGCCCTATCAAAACTCGGCCTGATGGAATACTGACATCTCTTTTATCATCTGCCAATCTAACACTGTGCATCAACACAGACGAAACTCATTAATGGTTTGCTGAACGATAACAACAACAGGCTTGTAGTTTAGACAGACTACACAAAGTCAAAGTTATTACTCTCACAGTAGATAAGCATTTATTCATGTGACCTGCAGTGATGCAGAGAGATGCCTATTGTTGTGATAGCTTTAAAAGCAACAGAAACATCTTTGACTGACATCAGAATTTGTTGACACCAATCTAAACTACTGTGCCCTCACAGCTCCTTATCCAGAAAGTCATTTGAAAATACAGAATATCATTCAGGGCTTCTCAAAGTGCAGACCACGGGCGGTCTGACGGTCCTCAGAATAATTCAGTGCAGCCTCCAAATGGGACATTAAATGCATGCATTATATTTTAATCATTTCATTTCAATACTTTCACTTTCAATAACAAACATTCAATATACTCCTTGCCTACTGCATTAAACTGCACCCCTGTTGACAAGCTCTTATGAATGACAGCTTGTAGAAGGCTACTGGTTGTATTGCATGTAGTGTTGAGGGACTTATGTTCTGTGCTAGTGCTATGCAATGCTAGTGTTTTATTTTGGTGGACAACTTGGCAGTTTAATGTGGAAAGCCACCATGGAAAAAAAATGCTTTATGAGGTTGAGGAGGAAGTTTCAGAAAAAATTACTCTAACTTCGTCGGTTCTCAAGACACAAGACACATGAAGTGATCTTCCTTATCTGCAAACATATGAATTTTGTGGAAGGAGTTTAATGTTAAATTTCATTATAAGACCAGTCACAAGTCCTAAGACAGGTTAATGGGTTTTCCTGTGCAGCCCTCAATCATGTGCTGGTTCCCTAAATTGCCACTCAGTCATCAGATCTTTGGGATATGGCAAAACACAATACAAGGCTTACAATCAAAACACACCCATTCCTACTTTGACAGTCTCTTTGCATTTTCGTTTAAGTCTGCTGACTGTTCAAACTCAGTGTGTAAACAGCCTTTATGGTATGTAACACTGTAATGCTGTAAATTCTTCTATGCCAGTGCCTGGACTCTGCCTACAGCTAGTGCTAACATTTTATTACCAGTCACATATGCCACATAGAATAGATCAATGGTATTCTGACCTCATGGTGGTAATCACTGCCATGGTAGATTTATGAATCACGTCTCATTGCCAGTAGATTTTTCATGACAGGATGCAGTCAAGAATGACTTATGATCACAGTCACTCTGCACACAGTACAGCAAACTCCAGATCAGCTTTTCTTGTATTTGACTCAACTATTACGGTGATACTACAAATAACACACCATAATTTGCCGTTAAAGTGCATGACTATTTTCCTCAGAGCTTCTGGTTTATTAGTTTCTTTGTTCTGAAATGCATAATAGGAATACATTTGTAGCAACCTGTGCTTGGAAAAGGAAATCCATCACACAATTTAAACAATTTGCTATGAATGGTGACATTTCATGGAAAAAGATTTTCCAATATAAATAGAAATTCACATTGTAGCTTCAATCATCAATTTTTGCATTGAATGAACAATAAACCTTCTGAATGCAAGTCTTTGTGAAGACTGGCTATCAATTATTGGGAGTCAAACTGTCCTTGAATGCACCACCAGGGAGAGTTATAAAAATAGTACCTGCTCACAGCTGCAGTTCACATGACAATAATGTAACTTTGGCAAACATTAACAGTGTGAAACTTTCAAGGCTCTAAAAACTCATTTTCATAGTTCAGTGAATTTTTTCCCCCTTCAATATAAAAATAGACCACCACAATTTAAAAAAGGAAAATACACAAATTAAACTATATCACCATATTACAATAAAAATGATTTCAGGAGATTTCTATTGGAATCTAACGTTACAATAAAGATATTAATACCAACCAATATATCTCTGTTCTGCTGTCCAATATGTAATCTTATAATTTTTTTGGTAAATATTTCAATATGCAGTGTTTACACAGATTTACACATCAGTCTTTGAAGAAAGTGATTCATACCTTCATTGATACAGATAATCCAAAAATAAGAAGCAGAAGAAAGTACTGCAGCATAGAATGAAAGGGAATCATCGAGGAGCAGCTCATACTGATACTTTTTCCCGTCCAGATTCACTGGCATGTCTAAAAATGATTAAGGTTGTTGCATCTAATCATCAAGTCAGCTGATGATAAAAAATGAAAAAATATACAACCCAGGTTGCTGCCAAATTGTAGACACAATACAATTTTGACTAGCATGTGGTTGGGAAGCAGGAAATTCCAACACATTTGCTGTTTTCATATTTATGCTCAAAATGTTAAATGAATCCATAGAGATAGTGTAAATGTCTCTAAGAAGTTACATAGCTGCTTTGCTTTTATTGTACCCATCTCTGTGGTGTGGCAAAGCGTAGGGTGGAATTAGCACTATGGCTGGGCTTATGGCTGCAGATGGAATGGCATGTTAGCAATTGAGTGGCTACAGGATTACACATGTAAGCAGATCAGCTTCAGTCCTAAGGTGATTAGATTGAGAATATCAAAACAGGAATTATGACTGAACAAAATCTGTATTGAATCACTGAGAATGATATTGGCATGTGTGTGCATTGGATGGGTTTGGTTTAGGTTAAATGGGGGTGGGGTAGTTAGAAAACACAGCTTAAGAATGTTTTGGTCTGAAGACGTGCCAATTGTCATGTATGATCATCCCTCCTTATAATGTAGAAGGCCTCCGGGCTAAAGAGGATTTTGAAAAATGTTTTTGCAAAATGCAGCATGCCTGGCCCATCATGATCACTCTAGTGAAGTTCAAAAGCCCTGACAGTCATGGTGAAAAACTTTTTTGCAGTATATTTTGTTCAGATGGCTTAGTCATTTTTGCTTTTTGAATATTTAAATATAAATCTTTTGACCTTCACTATACTGTATTTTTTAATTTATGCAAAAAGCAGAGGTGTGATTATAAATGGAGACATTTGAAAGATGGAATCAGACAAAAAAAACCCTCAAAAAATCCAACTTCAGTGAACTCATGTCCTTGAAGAAGGGCAAATACAAGATCTTCTGTTTATTTTTATAAAAAAAAGGCTGTTGTTGCTGCAGAAAATATCAGACCAGAGGATTTATCCAGAGACAGATGTGCCTGTACGTGTAAAACTGCAACTGCATTAAGGCTTTCATGAACTGTCTTTGAGTGTGTTTTGCATATAAATGCATATGCATGCTCTTGTGTAGTGTATGTGCTCTCCTAGCACCATTCATGTTTATTCCTCAGCTCTTCTTCATGTTCACTTATTTGACATGCATTCCAGTGTTACCTGGTTTTCATTGTCTTATTTTCTGTACTGATAACAAATCTAAAATTGTGGACTCTGAGACATCAACAACCAACCAGATAGCAAAGGCAAAGCCAGGTACAGGTTTACACACATGCATTATTGAGTGCTCTCTTGGTAATTTGTTTGATTGGCCAGTCTGCTGCTGTTATCTACACTTGGCTGGTCCCTTAAAGGAGGAATGTGAAGATTCCTGGTACCAAGAACACCTTGTTAAAGAGTTCAGTGTCTCCTCCTAGAAAAAATAGATCTTAAACATCTCATCAAAATTTTGGACGATTAATGAGATGTTTCAGTGGTTTTATTTTGACTTACCTTTATTAATTTCTTTAATAATTACTTTATGCATTCAGGAGACAAGACATGAAAATGATGTCATGAAAATGAATTGACTGCGACAAACTTCAAGGAGGGAGTCCCCCCCCCCCACATTGCCATGCATGTTTATCAAGAGCCAAACTTACTCCCTTACAGTTTCCTGGCAACCATAATGTACCCGTATGTGCTACAAAAAATGTTAACACATTATCTTGTGTATGTATGTTAATACAGCTAGACTCAGCTGCCAGTGCAGCTCTGTCTTCCTTTGTGGAATTTGTCCCAGTGCTTAGCAAGCATTGAGTAATGCTCACTCACTGTGCAGTATGGTTGCAGTGGCAGTGGGTAATCAATGCTTAACAATAAACAAGAGTGCAGAGGTTTTGATTTTATTACTACTCTGAGACAGCAAAGCAGATGTATAATTCGTAATATTTGCCCACTATTAAAATAACCCAAGACTTTGGTATTTTGAGAAGAATATATATTGAGAGAATATTGTATAGTGGCTCAGTGAATGTTGGGTAAACTGAGATCTACAATGACTGTTCAAACCTTAAAAATGTTCAGCACACTTCAAAGGAATCTATGTACTCAGAACTGAATTGTTTTAGTAAGAGTTGTCATTGTCAGATGAATGCAGTTAGTCACTGCTAACTGCATTACAACCGATCTAGTTTATATTGGGTGAAACCAAGAAGTCTACAGGAAACACTATACTTGTTCCTTGTGCTTGGAACTTTTGAAACATTTTAACATTGTTCATTGTCCTTGTTCATTCTTTTTCTCTAAACTTCTACCTATCTTCTGACCCATTAGCCCCCCCCACGTTCACGGATACGCCACCTCAGTACGTAGAGGCCAAGGAGGGGGGTAGCATCACTTTGACCTGCACGGCCTTCGGCAACCCCAAACCCTCGGTGAGCTGGCTGCGGGAAGGCAGCCTCATGGTCAGCAGTGCCAAGTACAAGGTATATATTATACTGTAACTATATAATGTTCTTATGTGTCATCTGATTATTGATCATGTTACTCCTCTGGTATCTTTCACTTGTGTTTCCCATTGACAATAGTGCTGTGTGTAAAAAGGCAGCCTCCTCATTTCTTTTAATGAGATGAGTGCTGGGCAAAGCCGGAGTCCCGATGCACTCAGTAAAAACACACAGGGTCTTCAGGCAAAAAAGTTGAACCAAGGTCAACCAACACAGTCCAATTTAAACCGGAAAGGTGCTGCCCAATTAAATATGTGAAAGCACGTAGTCCCTGAAGATTAATATGAAAGGTCTAATTTTACTGTTTACTTCCTGATTGTCGAGATCACTTTACAGAGTTGTAAAATCCTGCCTTATACATTTATAAACCCTGGTGCCGTGATCTGGTGCCTGATAAGCCTTCAAATTGAACTTGCATGGATGCAATGGATCTGCATTCTCATTGCTGATGTGTGACTTCAGCTCCCAGTGGAATTAGAGAGTTTTCATCTACACCCATCAGTAAGAGCATAGCACGGTTGACCGAACATTCTTCTAGACAACTCTTTAGGCTTGTTTCCGTACCCCTTTTGTTATTATTTTTCATTCTTAATCATTTCTGTATTACCGCTTGTGTATGCTGATTTGTCAAGTTGTCAAGTCAAGTTTTACATATACAGCCTAATAGCATGAATTACATATTTGCCTCAAGGGGCTTTACAATCTGGGTCAAAGAAAAACTCCCTCAGAGCATTAGAGTAGAGATACATTTTCTAGGACGGACTGACATACAATAGGTGTCGTGCGTATGGAATAACAGTAAGATTACAATATAGAAAATCAGAATGAAAATATCCAGGTGCTACCAAACAGATAGGACCTGAGGCCACACAACGTATTCTCTACTATAGAGACTTCGAAAGAGGACAAATTACATATACACACAAGAGGCAAAGCTCAAGCACACCATTCACACACAGAGAGAAAGAGAGATGCACACAAGGGAGAGAGAGAGACAGAAGAGGAGAGGCTGAATCTCCTGGAGAATTTGTGAATCTATTTGTGCGTATGATCCTTGTGGGGTTTACTCTTAAGTGTAACAGATCAGTGAATAAATCATCATTTAAGTTGGGATTGTTGATTTCAATCATTGTTACTAGAAATATACTTATGTTGACAGAGTTTGGTTTTAGTTTTAGAATTAGTTTTTAATGAAAACATTTGAACATTTTATCTACCATTGATTTCTGCATGTAGGAATGGAAACAACTCCCCCATATTAGATCAATTATTTATGTGACAGCTTTGTTCATAGGAGAGTTTTCCATCTAAATTTGTCCCAGTCAGAGGTGGCAGCTTTCCATAAATCCGATCCCTTCCTAATATGCTTGCAAGCAAGTAGGTATCTCTCAAAGTTTTTTTTTATTAAGGAACATCCTCTTTGCCAGAACAAGAACTATGTATTTTTTGTCCATCTCTTCCATTGAAAGTATACTGATAGGAAAATTGTTTCAATGTACGTATGGGCATGTGAGTATTGTTTCAAGATGGATTTAAAGGCTGTGAAAATTACTGCATTAGCTGCTATGGCTGATACAGAAGGATAGATTCAACCACTTCCCTTTCAACATCACACACTGTCCTTTCTTGAAATATTGCCTTAAAAAACACCAGATCCTTTTTGACCTTTTGTTGCAAGATCAGAGCCTCAGATTCACTCAATCATCATGAAAGTGTCCTATTTAAACCCAAACCTGTAACAGTACTTTAGGATGCCATAAACATAACATAAAACGTCTTCACTTCTATGAACAGACGTTTTCAGTCTCACAGTATCAAGGAGCTGACTGCATAATAATTTGACTAGGTCGAAGGTTTTAATTTTGTCTTAATGAACTGGAATTTCATTGCGTGCCAAGTCCAGCCGGGGTACTCATTCAAAGCACTGAATTCAGTAGGCCGATTTAGCGTTTCACTGCTATAACATTGTGGCAGTCATGATAGTTTATAAAAGGGTCACAGTCGATGCAGTAGAACCAGAGATATTGTCATAAGAAAAAAAAGAAAAAGAACAAAACCATGTTGAGGCACAGATGGTAGGTGCTTCAGTCACAAACATTGCTCAACCTACTAGTGTTTTAAGGGGAACAGTGAAAATGACTTCTGCATTTAGATCTATGGGAAAGACATGAACACCTATGGGAGATTTTGGCCGTGTTGGATTGTTCTCTCCACCACCATCATCAAAACACCAAATATCTTTTTTGGATGAATGGTGTTCCCATTTGGCTGTTGAAGCTGTCCTGGTAGCGCGTGGTGGCTCAGCACCTTACAAAGACACTTTTTGTTGGTTTTTCATTTAATTTGTCACCCGTTTGTCTCTCCTTTATGTGACCAGGTAAAATTCTTATTGAATCACCTGGTCAAGAAAGCAACGTAAACATTGTTACATCAATAAACACAAACCATACAAACTGACGAGTACAACTGTTACACACTGCAAATGAGTTTTATGCTATAATTCTCACTGCTAAAGTTTGACTTCGTAGATTACTTTCTTCCTTTTAAGATAAGATAAACCTTTATTTGTCCCACAGTGGGGAAATTCACAAATCCAAAGGTTGTTAAGTTTCATTTATCATGCAATTGAGTCATTCTTTGAAAAGTTTGGATTACTATCCTTAATTGTCTTGTATTTGATTTAGCTAAAGTGTGTTTGTGTAGTTATTGGCTTTCTGTATAACAACAACATAAATTTGAAATATTTACATGTTTTAAATAGATTGCAGGATTAATCTATTTATAGTTGATGGTAAGTTACTGTTCTGTGTGCACTGCCATACTGTCTAAATACTGCTTCAGGTGAAGCATCTGGATCTTAGCTCAGCCTTTGATATCGTTGTTCATAAAATGCACCCCTTGATAGACTGGAAAAATGGGTAATATTATTTGGTACAGGATCTAGTTGCTTTAGCTAACAGGCTATATTTTTGTCACTGGTGATCATAAATCTGAGTGGAGTCCCCCAGGTTTCCATTCCTAGGCCTCTACTATTATCTGTTTTTGCTCCCTCTAGGTCAAATCGTACATGACAACAGCATGCAGATACTTTTATATTTACTCTCTCACCAAATGACTATGGTCCCTTAGACTCACTGTGTATAAAGTAAGTAAATAACTGGATGAAATTACATCTCATTCAATTCAATTAAGACTGACAGTTATCACCCAGCTTTATTGCAGAATTATAAAGACAAAGCCCAAGTAAGTAAACTCGGTCTTTGAATAGACTCAAATATGGCCTTCAGCTAAAAAAGCATTTTATCATCTCAAAGAATAGGCAAGAATTAGAGGTGCAATGTCCAGACAAGATCTGAAGAAATGCGTTCGTGCCTTCATTTCTAACAGGGTGGATTACTGTAATGGTTTTCCCATAAAGACCAATTGACAGCTTCAGCACATTCAGAATATTGCTGCTGAATAATATAAACCCAGCAGGTTTCCCACATGTTTTGAAGCAGTGAGCTGGTAGTACCTCAAGTCAAGACCAAACATGCTGCTTTTAGCTACAATGCAGCACACAGATTGAAGAAATCTCCTGATGATCTTAATGAACCCAATGTTTTTTTATACCAAATTAAAAACTGTCCTGCTGGGTCTTTGAATGATTGGTTTCTCTACTGCACTTATTAAATTTGCAGCATCTTATTACTGCTCTGTAACTGTACTCCAACTGTATTTCTGGTCTTTTATTTTTATTGATATTTGTCTTTTTGTATTTTATTTCATTTTAACTATTTCATATTTTAAATTTATTTTACAATAAATTAATTTAAATTGATTGATTGTATAATCAAATATTGGTGTATTGGAAATGTGTACATACATATACGTGCATATTTCTTTGTTTCACTTTTTATTTGGACCCAAAACCTCACATGTACGTGTGTATTAACTATGTATAAGTGCATGTGGTCATAGAGTGTATGTTCTTTGGTTGGCAGACCAAAGATTAAGGACCTTTTTGCTTGAGTTCCACCTTAAAAACAGTCTTTAAATAGTTAAATGTTTATGTGTTTTTGTTCAGGTGTCTGATGGGAGTTTGACGGTGCTATCCATCACCCGGGAGGATCGTGGGGCCTACACTTGTCGAGCCTTTAGCCCCCAAGGAGAGGCCATTCACACCACACGGCTGCTAGTACAAGGTAGGTACAAAGTGCAAAGTGTTTTTACATATTCTTATAGCACAAATGTCTTTTGATACAGAATTTATTTGATAAAGAGCTATGAAAACATTTGATTGAATTGTTGCAGGTATTCTTTTGGCAATATCCATCATCCCATGTGCTTTCAGCCGCAATGAAGTAAAGCTGACCTCAGCTGACATTGAACACCAACTTGCAAAGATAGATCAGAAAAGTTAATTTGCCTGATATTCATTTGACATACTGTCATACTGTTACATCTGTGGTAGCTGTCACAGCTCATGGTATAGTCATGCACATAAATATTATAAGTAAAGTACAGCAGCATTTAACTCTTTGGTGGGTATGACTATGATACTGTGTAGTGCTTTCAGAGAAATTCATATTTTAGTGGAATAGTGCTGCTGTGCCTGTTTAGAACATTTTATTTTGTTCTTTCTTTGTTCTTATGAACATATTTGTTACATTTTTTCCTGCTGACACTGTTTTTCAGTATTCAGAAATGGAGCAACATGCTACAAAGCAGTAAAATTCCTTTTTACATGATTTTGTATAAGGTCCTTGCATTTCCATTTTTCTGCATGACTTACATTGACAGTCTGCTGTCAGCTCTGGTTAATGAACATAACACATGGCATTCCAATGAGAAACAGTGGCTATTAGCAGTAATATTGCAAACCCATGTATGTATGTGTGTATGTACAGTAGACATGCAAAACTTACAACAAACTGTGTCAATATACTATTTTTTAAGTTTCATTTATCAGAGCATCATGAACAAAGCTCCACACACCTATTGGTGATTTTTTTTTTTTTTCTGACAAATCAGTGTAACATCATGATGCCTTTCCCATCGAAAACAATCAGTCTGCCCCTCAATCAGCTGTCAAAACAGCCACACACTGAAACAAAGCCCACTTCAAACGGAACCTAACTGATGAGAGCCTTTTGCACCAGTTTCTGTGCTACTAGTGTCTGTGGATAACTATCGAACACCTTATTAAAAGGCGTCTTTTGCCAGGCGTCTGGCAAAATAACTAAATGCTAATATCTATTTATGCTGTCTGAGCTAAGAGGGATTTTGATAAAAGTCCTGCAATGCAATGTGTCGCCTTTGATAAATGAAGTAAGACAAATACATTCTTGTGGGTATGTTGGAGGAATGCAGTATGAGCAGATGGAATTTGGACAGGCTTCAGTAGCGGCCAATCACATCAGCTCCTCTCATCACCTTTAAAATGCTGCAGACAGTTTAATGAGCTGGGAGGAGAGTCCAAGGTGAAGGAAGCTAGAGAAAACTGTTGTAAGACAAATACACAGCAATCCAAAAGTAATACATGGTATTCTGTAATATATATTTTTGACTTCTAATTACATTTAAACAATGTGAAGCAAATTTAAAAGACAATGATATTTGTATTTAGGCTACTACAGTTACATGTAGAATAAGACATATTTTCATTACTGTCTGTTCTAAGTTTGCAGTCAGTTCAGTGTATCTAGGTACATTTATGCAACATAATGAAACTAGTGGAAGAACTGTTGGAGAGAGCAGAAGAGCTAAGGAAAAGTGGAACAGGATGATAGTTGTAAGATAGAGAGTGGTTTAGAAGAGTAGCAATGTATAGAGAAAAAATAGAACAATTATTTCTATAATCAAGAAAGATGGAGCAGATTTCTGGATTTACTGTTATCCAGTAGAAATGTTGTTTCAAACAGATCAATAAAGGACACAAGCTACCAGACCTGTACACCAGCAAGGAAGCAGTACATAATCTTTATTGATCAACTCGATTGATCAGTTGATCCAAACCAGTTGTGCTCTTTTTTAGACCTAATCAAATTCCTAAGTACAAAATTTTATAGGAAAAAAGATATTGAACGTGTTAATAACTATTCAGTAAGGTTAAGAGTCCGCAGCCAGGCCAACAGCTCTCTTGCAGAAAATAGGCACAGAGGTCAGCATTCTCATATGCTCACAATGGCAATGCAAACATTGTGATGTTTAACAGGTTTCATTTTACTGTAGGTGCACTTGTTACACATGTCTCTTGTTTCGCACATGTAGAAACAGGAATGTAAAAAAAGACATGCTGGGTTTAAAAAGCAGTTAGTGCTGGAGCTACAACTGCAAAGCTGTCTTAGTTACACCTACTTTCTTATTTGATAAACGCAGAAATGCAAATGCTAAAAGACTGAGTCTACAGTCATGCTATATGCTCTGTGAGGCTGTACTCGCACAGTGGTGCTTGTATGTTACCCAAATGACGGCAATCCATCCAGTATTTGTCGAGACAGTCACTCAAACTGCACACATCAACCTCATGGTGGTGATAGAGGAATAATCAGGGGACCAAAGTCAGTCTGGACCAAAGCGGTGGACCAGCTAACAGACATAGGCTACAGACATTGCCCACCCTTGAGTCCCACCTCTGGCATGGCTTGTAATCAGTATTAAGTAAAACAGTAAAAAGTTTGCTTACTAATTTAATTTAAAACGTGTTCAAGCTAAATCTGTCTTCTCCCTGCAAGCATAAAACCGGCACAACTGTTGTGATATCAGCTACTTGACGCCTCAAGCGTGCTATCACATCCATGTGAGCACAACATGCAGTAATATGTTTAGGAGTGGGACAAGACTACGCTTAAATTAGTTTGGGGACAACTAACAGCTGCATTTAACAACAGGAACATTTAAGATGAGATGGAGCGTAACAATTGTATTCATACATCCAAGCAGTTTATTATTTATAGAGGTCTACAGAGAAAAAAAGAATCTGAGGATGAGAGAGCTTTTTGCCTGCGGCTCTAAATGAAATGTCAGTTTCTGTAACTAAAACAATCTGTCTGCATCAGTCCACACTCCACCACAGAATCAAGGCACACTTAGCAAATGAATCATTTATTGTCTGTGATGTGCCACATCATGCACACATCAGTGCACTAATTGTTTTTCCCAGAAATTGAAAGTAAACACGGTGTCAAATGTGTGTCTGTGCAGCAACCTTAGATTTGATACCCCTCACCAAAGAGGATAAATGATAAAGCAGCAAACATGGCATACCAGGTCCAGGCTCTAATTTAAAGATTGCTGCCACAGATGAACACAGCTCAGTGGTCATGACCTCATCTGAACTCAGGGAATTGGGGCTCAAACTCTTACCGAAACATTTTCACTGAGTTGTCACCAGATTGATTCCTATCATTCTTGCAGAAATTCAACAGAGACATGTTCACTTCGTAAGAAATGGCAGTTGTGGATCTAGAATAAGTTAGATGCCAGAAAAGGGAGAGCGAGTAGGCAAGACTGGACTATGAGACCAAAAGCTAGCTGACAGTCATATAATGCACTGACCCCCTCTGCTAAAATGTGTTTTTCTTGTAGTTACTTCCCTGTGATGTTTGAGCTTCACTGTCCAAACACGCGATTCACTCACTTGTCATGCTTTCTACAGCATTTTACAGCTCTCTCTCTCTCTCTCTCTCTCTCTCTCTCTCTCTCTCTCTCTCTCTCTCTCTCTTTCTGTCTCTAGTCATCTTGGTCAGATGACATTTCAACAAATATGGCCTATTATGCAAATGGCTTATAAGTCATCATTACACAGTAATGACAGTTACCTTATTTACCCTAGCTACAGCTGACTAGATTGAGTCACAGAAGATGATCAGTTCCATGACTTTTTTTAGCTGTTTTGATTCTGTTAGACACTTGAAAACCCTCTCCTCTAGAACAGATACTGTAGATAGAAATGCTCGCACTTGTTGCTTATCAGCCTACTTTCATCAGATCATAGCTACATAAAAGAAGTTTCGGCAGTTTTTATGTTGGTTGTCAGTTGCTTTCGTTCATCAGAGAATAGAAAGTGAACATGTTCACAGAGATCACATTTTTCCTTGCGACTGAGTACAAAGCCGGGGCTCAGCCAGAGCGGTCGTTTGACCCGTCCTGTATAATTTACGGGAGAGACGGATTAATAGAGGCCCTCCTGGAAAGCCACTGAGCTGCAGATCAGCTAAGAGACTACAGTGCCAACAAATCTCCAACACTGAGCTGGTTCCAAATAGGGCTGGTTGGCACACACACACTCACACACTCACACACGCCCACTCAAACACCAACAACACAGTCATCCAGCACAGGCCTAGTCCTGGTTGTCCTGCTAAGGGGCTGGCAGATGGAAATACTCTGCCTGTTAAAGGATCAGGCTGTGGGCTACAGATCAAAACTAACATATGGGACTAGCAGTTTTTAGTTGCAACACTGGCTCAACTCAGCTGCATACGTGCATCAGTGTGTGTGTGTGTGTCTGTGTGTGTGGGGTCCTTATTTTCCATCTATCCTTTTCGTGTTATGAACAAACTGGAGGAAATGTGAGGATAAATGCATGTGTACATCCGTCATCCGGGAAAAAGTGTTTATTATGACACAGCCTTTTATGAATGCTGTCTCACAGATGGATGTTTATATTTGACAGTCTGGGTAATATTCAGAGATTGGTGTTGAGGAGTTTCAGATGTCAGGAATGGCAAAGACAAGGGCTAAGTTACTGACAAGGTCCTGCTCTGTTTCTGCAGTTCCTGGCAGTCATCCTAATTGGAGCAGGCAATGCTGTTTATACCCTTTCTTGGAACTATACAGTACATAAAGGATAAAACACAGTCTTCAAGAGAACTCTGTATTTGCTATAGATTAAGGCCATGTGAAAAATGTGTATAAAACAGGAACAAAAAGTGGGTATTTGTACGTTTGTGTTTGATGAGTATAAAATTAGATCACATTGTACAGCAACATAGGAATGTTTGCGATTAGTCGACTAGTTAGTTAAATGTTGCTACCCTCACTAGTCTGCGGCAAAAATACTAGTTGATGAAACGTAATATCATAGTGGAAACCGCTTTTAGTGATCATGGTTACAGTGATTAACAGCTTATTTGGATCAAAAAGCTTGGGACAAATGCTACTTAAATAAAGGCTGTATAAATAATTTGCTTATGGTAATCAAGTGCTGCTTACAGTGTTCATTTTGAGTCTTCAACAGCATACAACATTGATGCATACAAAAACTATACTATAATAATAAACTATAATAAAACTCCTGGAAATTAGTCATTAGGAACAAACTTACAGCAAAGTACGCTGCTACATTGATGAATATCACTGGGATGAAGTTTGCGAAAGTCTAATCCTTTAAATAAAAACATATTGTAATAAAGTAAATCATTCAGTGGTGTTTGGTGTTTGCATGTGCACTGTAATAGCCATTGGGCCTCATGCAAGAACCAGTAATATGAATAGATTCATTCTAAAATGGCAGTGATTTGAAAGAACTTATTGAATTCAGCAATATTTTTCTACTTTGAATGTTCTTTTAGGTACATGCTAAACAAGTCACATAGAGCTGTCTGCCTTTCTCCTCCGTGGACAAAACAAGAATTATAATGATTTGATCTGAGTTAGTTTGTTGAGTTTGATGATGTTACTGAGAGTAAAATAAAAATAAATGATTCAAAGCAACTTCATGCAGAATAAATGTCAGTATTCATTGTCAAAAGTTCCTCTAAAATGACACTTTTAATGCTAACTAAACTGTTATCAACTGCAAAAGTGCAGACATTATCTCTTCTGGTGTTTCTGGTAGCTACTGAACAGCTTCAGGTACATCATCAGCTCTTTCTGCACCGGAGGAGGGCCAACCCTGGCTTGAAAGATGGATTGCAAACAGATTTGTGAACAGAGACGCATATTTGTGGCAAAGCTTAAAACAAAAGTGTGATAAATCTCATGTGGATTTTATCCAGACGTAAGGCACTGGAAATGACAAGTGTAACTGGGGCCTTAGTGAATCTGACTTGGACTACGTGTCACTGTCAGAGTGCATGTAGTGCTGAAAATCAGTTCTTTCTCCCTTTTCACTTTCTGGTCTTAGCTTTTCTGTCTGTCTCCTCAGCTTTGAACTCAGAGGGCACCTCAGCCATTTCTTCATTTGATCAATCTCCTCTTCACCAGTTATCTGCTGAGCCTGGGTATTTAGGGTGTGGTGGCATTCCTCCTCCCTTCTGACCCATCCCACTAGTCTTGAGCACAAGCTTTGGAGTCTTTTTTTAGCCCTCCATAGCCTCTTTGTAGTCTTCCAGTCAATTGAGAGCTCTGCCCATCGATAAATGCTCCCTCTCAAGCAGAGTCGTACTGACGTGTCTCTTCATCCTTCTCTTGGATTTAGATATATTGGTCTAAATTATATATAGTAATTGGACATGTAGGCCTATGCTACTTTTCATCTTATGTAGAATTTTTGATACTCTCTGAAACAATTAAATCCACACATGAAAAGTCTTTGCAGAACTAAACACATTGAATTGAGATCTTTCTCATGCAATAGCCCAGTTTTCCTAAACAGTGCTTATGTGAAGTATATCCTATTTTGGGAGAATGTCACATACACTCACTCACTAAAGTGTTGCTCTCCTATAAATCCAACCACCTAGTGTGTGCTAAGGAGCCAAAAGTACATGAAGGTAAAAAATGCTGTTTTTAGCTTCCAGTCCAATCTCAGAATGGTTATGGATGTAGTTATGGTCACAGCTAGGAAATGACTACAAATCAAGTATCATGGTATAAATATATCCATGCGTGCAAGGATGATGATCCATCTGGCACAGCAAGGATCACTCAACAAAGTCTCATAATCCTTTACTGAGTGCAAAATAAGTATGTGATATGTCTCTGGGGGCTTCCATGACACTTCCATCCACACAGATGGATGCACCAGTGTTAATCCCTGTGTGTCTACACAGTATGTGTACATGGCCATAAATACCCCACATGACCCTTGCCCAGTACTAATTCCTGTGTTGTGTCTGTAGTGGATGTGACGTGCCTAAGTGGGACGTTCCCACTGAGAGAGGTAATATCAGTGTGATGTCCTTGTGAATATTACACTTACCCATGCTCCCTATGTGGACACTACAGACATTTAAATTGCAGTATAGTATAGCACATACATAGTTCTGGTTAAAGAACAAACTGCCCTAAGATGGACTGGCATACTTTTATACATGTGAGTTTTCATTGTCAATAAAGACACAGTCACAAATGCAAGTCCATTTCAAGTCTCAAGTCTTTGGTGTAGACTCTGAGTCATTTGTCAAGTCTCCATTACTTATTGCTTATTGCTCAAATTCATTTTGACACTTACTACAGGCAGTTTATCTTCACATGTGTTGTGGCTCATTAATTTCTATTAAAATGGGCCAAGACATGTTGCTGTAGGTCATAACTTAACCACGCCTTGTTTGGTTTGCACAAAGTTCAGTCAGATTGCACTTGTCACTCACTTTTAGCCTAACTAGCTCCCACAGTTGAAGCTTGCATCCTGCCCTGCTTGCTTCTTGCTTTAGCATGCAAGTAAATTTTACCTGGCAAAAGTGTTCATTTGCAGTGCCTTCACTGCCTCACTTTAATGACAAGCTATTATGTTACAGGACACCCACGTTTTAAAATAATCATCAAAGAGTTTTAGGCCTACAGTCCATTTTAGGACGGTGTCCCGCGAGAGTGCAAGGCATGGCCTGCTGTGCTTATACACCAAGAATTTTGAATTTGAACAGGTGATTGTAGATTGAGGATTTTGTTTTTACCCGTTTGAATAGTAATTTGAATTTTAAATAAAAAGTGATAGCCATATTCCTTATTTTTCTAATTTCAGGTTCCATGTGAATTTCCCCACTGTGGGACGAATAAAGGTTTATCTCATACCAGCAAAAATGGATTTCCTTTTAAGCTAAATATTATATTTGATTTATTTGATTTGAATTCTTTCTTTCTCAATCCCTTTAAAAAAATCCATTTGCATTTCTAAGTGTCTTACTCGGTATAAGCTTTTCAAGACTGCTTCTGTGTTTTTCTCCACCAGGCCCTCCGTTTATTGTATCACCACCAGAGAACATTACAGTGAACATTTCGCAGGACGCCTTCTTCACCTGCCAGGCAGAGGCCTACCCTCGCAACCTGACCTACACCTGGTTCTGGGAGGAGGACAATGTCTTCTTCAAGAAGTAAAGTTATGATCGGGTTCATTATTGTGTGCCATATCACCTCACCTGTCTGTACCTCTTGTTCACCGGACACTGTCCTGTGTTGTGATGTTGTTTCTGTGGTGGATGTTCACTAAAGAGGAATGGTATAACTTAAAGTTGATTAGCAGGTAGCATTTGTAATGATGATCAGGCTTAAAATGTCCAGACAACAATATAGCTTTTGGTTATTTAGCTGGCTAAATTTAAGGAATACTTTTGAGTGTCAAAATGGCTTAACTGATTGTTTTGACGTTTTAGGAGCTACCAGAATGCCTTGATAGCCAAATGATTACAGCATATGCCGCATGGCCACATGGTCACAACTGTTGCGTGTTCGATTCCAGCCAGTGACCTCTGTCTCATGTCATACCCGTCTCTCCCCGTTTCCTGCTTTTTTATCTGTAAAACAAAATTGTAGCTGTAGTGTGTAAAAGTAACTAAAAAAAGTCATTTTCATAGGATAATCACATTCAGTGTTGAAAACAATATACTTGTGTTCATAAACTTAAATATGCATGACTGTAGTATGTGTATTTGCAAAAATAGTTTCACATTCACAAACATTCATTGTTTGTCATCTACAAGCTGTTTCATCTTGCAGATTGTGTTTTGAGAATAACATCACATATTCAGGATAGATTCTGAATGCACAAAGACAAACCTAGAATATAAAAGCAACACTACAACACTCAGCAGTGGTAATACATATGGAAAAACAGACCAACAGTGGCATTAGAAGATCACTAAATCACCTTTGTTTTTGAGTTTGACTGATACTAGTCATGCATTTGTTCTGCTCAAGGGGAGATTAGCCCGTCTGTTTCTGTCTTTGATTTGTGGAGACATAAAAAATGTTAATAAAATATATGTAAAATATGTTTTATGATGGCGGGATAACACACAAATCAAAAGAAAAGCTATAGAAGAAATAGATGAGTCCCAAAGTCGAGATAATATTGTTCAACTTCAACAATCTGAAGTGTACAGACTTGAGCAGATGTTCTCTGCTTAATTCTGTAATTCCTTGAGTCAGGGTTAGCAGTCTTGTGGTTCATGTTCCTCCATTGTGAGAGTAAGACAGCATTCAGCAGAAGCCCTTTGAGATATTCTCACCTTCAGTAAATGTTCTGGTAACGGATGTCGGTCTTGTGTTAAAATGAGAGCAGAGACACTTTTATTTTAAAAGGCATGAAAGCAATCTGACTACATCAAACTAAGCATTAAAAACATTAAACATGGCAAAAATCTAAATTAAATGCTGCCAGATGAATGTAAAAGCTGCAGCTCAAGGTTAAATAAGTACAGAGAGAGATTAACTGCAGCCGTTTGCCTTATTAGGACCACTGTCATAAATTTATAACTTAATTATTGTCTCCTTTGCTCTGAAACAATAAAATTAGTTAGCTCTCTAACTTAGAAACACAGATTTTATGTTTTAAGGTTCTTCTCAGGTCAGATTGGTCTATATAATATAACTTTCCCCCTCATAGTTCTGTGTGAAATAGGTGAAAAAGAAAATCCTTGTACAACCACAGTAACAACCAGCCAACTGCATGGATAAATAAGCTAATATAAAGAGAGGAACAGTGGCCATAATGATGGTCAACAATTAGGGCAAAAATGGCAAAATACGTTTTAAAATCCATCAGTGATGCAGCCCGAGATTGAACCAAAAAACTCTTCTTCCTTCATGTCATTAAACTGATCAAATCATTAGTGTTTCTTAACAGTGATACAATTTCCTCTCACACAGGAGGTGCCAGATATCACGTAGGCAAGAAGTTATTTTTCTAACAGTCATGTCAAGTCTGAATAAAGTGGTAAAAGTCAGCTACATGGAAGCTCAGTGAAGCTTGCAAAGTTACATATTTCATGCCCAAAAAGGGTTTCAGATAAGATATTTATTCAATAAACTAACTCCAGAAATGTCAGACTGTAGACACATCTCCCTCCGTTGCCACAAGCGACATTTCCACTGCTGATGCTTTAAAGCTGTTCAGACAGAGCCAATGCACTCGTCCATTCTTCTTACCCATAAAGTGTCCCACAGCCACCAAAGCTTGAAGTTAGGTTCATGATGCACATTCACAATGCATCATATGACATCAGCGTCTGCTTCAATGCACTGTTCTTGAAAGAAACTGAATTGACAGGGAGGCCAGCTCTCATATGTGCACGATACTGTAGCTGGACAAAGAGATCGCTTTTCACTGGAATGGCCATTTCATGCCAGTTCAAACAATGCAATGAATAATAGAAAATAGGGCAAAGACAACATATCAAATGTTGAAACTGGAAAACTTTGTTGTTTTAAGAAAAATATATGCTCATTTTAAATTTGATGCCCGCTACATGTTTCAAATATACATACATGCAGTATAAGGATGACAGGGTCACAGACTGTGTGCTGTTGCTGCTGACATATGAGTCCTGTTTTTTCCTCTTTTAGCCTGTTTGTTAGCTTTATTAGTCTCATTTTTGTTACACTTAGAGGTAAATATGGCTAAACATGAAAACAAGTCTCCCCGCCTGTCCTCAGAAAGTTACTTAAGGACATATTTGTGTGTGAAGTACACATACAAGATCACATAAAATGAAGAACTAGACAAAAATAAAAACATCTATGTAGAGCAGACAGTGAAATATCTGAAAGTTTCATCTCTACATCTGAAAAGACACCCAAGCCTGGACAGCTGGAATGAAGCTGCTGCTTTGGCTTGACATCACCAGCTTCACCTGAAAGCTGCTTCGTCTCTCAGGTCTGCAGTATCATCAGTGTAGGGATGGGGTTCAGTAGCATTATATCGAAGCTGAGATCAGTTCTGAAACCTTTTAAAGGAAGACATCTCTTAGTTAAACCACAGAGATTCTGCTGTACTCACAGGGTGCTGGACTTTCACCACATATTCAGCCACTGCTCTGTGGCATTCTTTAACCCTGTCCTGAAGAATCCTTTTGCTGTGTGGGAATTGTGTTGTTTCCACACGGGTGGAGAAGCAAAAACAACTCAGTGGAAGTAATATTAGATCTATTTAATCACTCAGTAAATATCAGCTAAATAACTGGAAGATTTTTCTGCGTGCACAATGCACTTAATGTTACCTGAAGGCGAAATGGTTGTCGCACTGCTCTTGGTCTCAGAGTCTGACAGGTCACAAAATATGGTGTAACACTGGCAAATGAAGAAAGTACATTTCAGTAATGCTTCAACGATATTTATTTTAAGTTTTCACGCTGAACTTGATGGATTATACATATTATAAATACACTCCAATTATAAATCAATGTTCTATCCTCAAGTAAAATAAGGGCTCCATTAAAAATACAAAACATAACAAAGAGCTGTTGTGCATGTTAAAATAAAGGACTTAAGTGCTTATAGAAAAATTAAATGCACAGTATAACTTGAGGTTGAAATCTCAGCCAATTAAACAATCTCAACACATCTTTAACAATTGAACAGCCTTAACACTGCCCTTTCTCTTTCTTTCCCCCTTTTGTCCCTCTTGCAAATTTCCTCTTATATGTCTCATAGTGGCGTATTGCTGCGGTTAATAATCGCCACGGTCTCCGAACATAGAGAGACATGCTGGCTTTGAACTGCCCGTGGGAAGAATGAACATGTAAGAGTCTGTCCATTCTTGATTAAAATCTCTTATTTTTCCCATTGTTGTCTCTCGTTTTGTCTCTCCCCAGTGTGTGTGTATGTCACTCACTGTCTCAAGTCACAATACCTATCGAAATGCACAGATTTGATTGGCTGAGTAGCATCACATAAGATGATTGACAATGCATGAAACTGGACAGCCTCACTGACCAACTCCAGCTTAACCAATAACAACATTTAGGTTACTGTTATTTCTGGAACATGCTGAAATGTGACATTAATATTTTGAAGTTACAAACACTACTACTGTACTTGCACACAGTTTGTCACTTTTTATTGTAAATAGCCAAGTCTAGCATAACGTTATGTCAACATTACATTGCCCATATAGCAAGTTTAACTTTGAGATTGCAGAATGTGAACTAATGTAGTGGACATTTATTTTCAAGCCTCAACCAGGTGCCTTTTTTTCAAAAATATTAGCAACCTAAATTATAACACTTGATATTATGTTTTGACTTCAGTGCAGTTGGTTTAATACCTGAGGCTAGCATATGCTTCCATTAGCATCATTAGCTTAGATCAACCTCCACAGTCTCCCCCCCAAGAAACTCATCTTGGACACCTGAGAGAAACACAGTCAACACGGCAGCTCAGTCAAACTCCAACAAACAGCTCCACAAACACCAGAACAAACTCACCAAGAAAACAGCGCAGACGTCCCGGACAAAGACACCACACAGCCGGTGGCATCTTGCTCGAGGCTAATTCATTATCCAGCTAATTAGCTAGATAACAAAAAACTGGAGCACAGACCTTTTGGACAGTCTGTTAGTACAATTAACCGCACAGTAAGAAATGTTATTTATCTGGTATTTACATGAAAAGTTCTCCAAACAGCAAAAACAACACAAACACAGCCGAGAGACGTGACCACTCAAAGGGACCACGGCCTTAATTATGCATAACTTTATGCCTAAATATATTTTAAACGAGTGAGTAATAAAAAAACAAAACAAATCACACCCTGTACAGTTGTCACGAATGTAGAAATTAGTGACCAAAGCCATTTTTGTGTCAGGCTGTAAATATTACAGAAACATTTCTTTTCGGAGCCAGCCTCAAGTGGTCATTCGAAGAACTGCAGTTTTTGGCACTTCCTCATTGGCTCCATTTTTCATCCACGGACGTTGCCACTTGGTATTTTATAGACTTGTAACTGGATCAAGGTGATGAAGTGTTTTGGTAAAACGTGCACTGAGATGTTCACCTCCATTAAAACCATACAGTAGCCTATGATAGCTGAGATTACTCAGTGAATACAGTTGGCAAAGTCATAAAAACACTTAAATATTAACCGTAGTAAAGCAACTGACACCGTTTATATCCTGTGGAAGGGGGAACCATCAAATATTAGCGTATTCTCTGAGCTGAGTAATTAATTCTTAATGCTTCTCAGTCTCTGTGAGAGGAGGTGGTGAACACAAACTACTGTCCTGCGCTGGTGAAGCTCACTGCAATGCTCACCGTGTGTAATGTGAGACAAATGACACAAGGCTCAAGCAATCGGTAATGCCTCCAAATTGCATTTCAAATTGCTCGCAGAGACAGCAGATCAGGCTGGCAATAAATGAGGATTGGCCCAGTTTGACCCGTGGCCACAGGCTTTGAGTTCTGTGTGAGCCGTAGCCTGAACCGCTGCTTCATGAGCTTTTCTGTCCTCACAATGGCTCATACCACAACAGCTTTTATATATTTTGACTGGTATTTTTGAAAGAATGGGAAATAGAAATGAAGAGTTTCCACACACCACCTCATTCCTCTGTTTCCCCCTCACGTTTCAGTTGGAGCAGCATTGTAAAACTCTCTGAAATGTAACATTTCTTTTATTTTAAATGCAGAACGCCAAAATCCATAATTTTTTTTTCTTTGCTTTTAAGACCATCATATTCTCAGTTCACTTAGCAGAAACACTGCTTTGCAAGAAATATCTGGTGAAAGCAACACAGTGGTTACCAAACGCATTGTGTCTGTCAGGGATGATGTCGTTTCTCAAGACTCATATATCCCACCTGTGCTCACTTTTACTGCACTTGTACAATCTGATTTGGAATATGGGCGATGGAGGGAGCAAAGAGAAGGAATGCAAAATATCTGTTGCCTTGACGACTGCAAGTGGCTGGTCACCAGTGAGCAGACCCAAATCTCAGGACTGGCTTAAAACCCAGGTCCCTCTGTCCAAAAAAACATATGCCTGATGTTGGATTGCACATTCTTGGACTGTAAACTTAATTACAATGTGCCCTTTTGTGTAATACTGTAATATTATATTTTAAAGTGGCATTCCACAAATTCTACACATAAAGGTCAGCTTGCCCATCATGAGGAGTACGTCTGATGCATGTGAAAGCAGTTGCATAATGTCTTCTGTGACTCTGGAGCAGTTTTCAAAAGTCTGAATAAAATACCTCAATGATGTCTTCAGGGTTATCTTAGTTTAGGTCTGGAGATAACACATTTCTAACAGAAAGTCTGTGTTACAAACTGGGAGCATGGTGAGGGAGGAAATCCTATACTGTGCTTCTTGGCACTAAAAGTCAAAATATCCTTCTAAAATATTCCACACAAGAGATTTACTTAACATGTATTTTTTTAAACTTAAGTTAACAAAAGACAAATGAACAATGGAGTGTTGAAATCAGCAATATCAGCAGTGCATGGATGTGCATGGTGTGCTGTAGAGGTGCTGGAGGTGCGACAGCAAAAGAAGGTGATGCAGGGTGGATGGCAGCAGTAGGAAGGGAGAGACAGTGAACGCACCGGCCAGCTTTTATAGCCTGGCTTGCCCTGATGAGCTCGATGAGTGACCCTCCATTATCAGCCAGTTGCCTGCTGAGGTTGGCCAGGGCCGCCTCCAAGACATTGGGAGGGATGTTACATTACGTTTATGTATGTCAATTTGTTTTTAAAGGTCTATTATAAATCCATCATTGTGATATGTATAAAACTAGTTTTTTTCCTTAAATGCCAGAAGAAAGTTCAGTGGTTCATATTATTTTCAAATAAAAAAAAATCTAGTTTGAGTTACTCGGTTTATTTAAAGCATTTTTTTACAGTCATATACCTTTATGAGTGCAACACACTCTGATTAGCTTTGGCTCACTTTTGGCTCACTTTCTATAGAAACGAGTAAAAAAAAGCTTTTTGTTGTTCTGTTTGAACACACTGTCTTCAGTACACTTGTCATGGAGAGTATGCAGTGTGTAAATATAGTTGCATAATGTCTTTCTAGAAAATAACCCTGGTGATTTAATGATGTCACAAGAGTTTTCCCAGTTTCAGCTTTAACAGAAAACTTGCATTGCAGACTGAAGTTTGAAAGTGTTTAAGTCACAGTCTGACTAAAGACATTATCACATTGTATTATGGTGAACATAGGCTCACAGGACAGGGACTTAAGTCAGGATACCTCAGTCTCTGGTGCTTTGATTTTGATGCGATACTAAATTGTAAAAATACTCCGTTAATGCTTCCTTTGACTGACAAACTGTGCCTTTTTGGGGTTTTTCAAACCTTCTCTTTGATTTGAAACCAAATGGTTCATCAAATCATTCAAGTTGTTTTTATGTTTATGTTTACTCTTTTCTATGCACCACCCAGTTGCTGGTAAAATGTAATGACTTGACTCCCTCTTGACAATGATATGATGCACCTCAACATGTTTATTCTGTATGTGATACATTTGTTTGAGCGTAGGATCCAGTATTTTTGGGGTTGGATGGGTAAAATACAAAATTAGGTTCAATAAGATACGATAAGATAAGATATTCCTTCATTAGTACAAAGTACAATGCAAAGTTACTGGAATACACATTTAATATTGTAATGCTTGTATGTTTTGATATAGTCCATTAGGTCATTACAAACTGAAAATGCTATTTTAACTCACTAACTTGATGCCATTAGTCAAAATGAACTAAAACAGTGATCAAAACAAAATCCCATAGCCCTCTTTTAACCCTCTCTAAATGAAAGCTTCTGACAGGATACTGCATGCTGCAAGCTGGTTCCACAAGCATGACTTTAGTGTAGTTTTCTGTAGATCTACACACACACACACCCAGATCTCCCAAGAGTAGAGCACCTTTTGGATGAGAAAAATGGGATTTGTGGAGTCTGAATTTGCTTCTGAAAAATCTGCAGGCACTGTGCGTGACGCTCAAGTCAAGCACGAACCAAGATCTCTGTGATCCCCTTCTTCTGTTCCCACACAAAGCCTACAATCTGGATGGTTTGTAGAGGTTTTAAAAACCTGACACCTCTGAAACCATCTGGCAAAATTATCATTGGTATTGGTAAATCCATCAACCTCACAGTGGTGTATTCGAATGATTTTGTGCCATAGGGCAATAACTAATGGACAGGGGAAATACATATGTTGCTGTGTTTTCCAGCTACCTTTGAAGCCTTTAGACTTACAGTTCCTTTGCAGCCAACTGTTCTGCTGTCAATCATGAATAAAACTGTGTGCAGAACATCATTTATATTAAAGTCAGAGCTACCAAAAGGGCAAGAAAGTTGTGGCACTGGGCAAACATGCTGTCGCCATCATCGTAGAAATCTTATATTGTACAACAGTGACAGTATACATGTGCATCTATTTGTGAATGTTCTTAAGTAAATGCTTTTACAGGTTTCAGTTTGGAAGATAGCTGCTGCAATGTGTTTCACGTTTGATACATATGAATCTGAGATATGACTTTTTCTTTCTTTCAAATGTCTTTTTTTTCTACACACTGATTTCCTCCGGATGACCTGATTGTCAGATTAAACACACCTGGCTAATTTTTCCCTTCTCTTCATTTTCACAGTGACCTAAAGCGCAGAGTCAGTATTCTTATTGACGGTTCCCTCATCATTGCCCAAGTCAAGCCGGAGGATGCTGGGAAATACACCTGTGCTCCTAGCAACAGCCTGGGTCGACCACCGACTGCCTCTGCCTACCTAACAGTGCAATGTGAGTGTCCTGGTTTTTTTTTTCATTTTTACACACTTTGACTCTTCAATTGTTATATGTGCTGAACCTTAGAGTCTGTCCTGGTATATTGTTAGGGTCTGTGTCTTTACGCCCGTTTGTTTTGATCAAAGCCAAGGCCACTTCAACTCTGTACTATTAATACCTAAATCCAAAGGTGAATCACGGTTGAAGTTCAAAGGAAAGAACTGTCAGCGCATGTTTGAAAGAGGCGCTTTTCACTGCGAGAAAATAGATAAAGCATCTGAAAAGCTTTACTATTCATCTGTAACAATAAATAACTAAATAAACAACAGCCAAATCACACCTTTAGGTATTTTTATTAAAGGCAGAGTCAGTGATTCTGAAGAATTTTTTTAAAATATTTGAGCTCAACACCCAAACAAATACACCCGTCCCCAAATTCATGGACGCATGTGGTGTCTTGTCCTCTTCATCCCTTGTTATGTGATTTACAGTTGTCATGTGAAATTTGAACCTATTTAGAAAAGCCAGTTTAGAGGTTGAAGGATAGGTTGAGTTCATAGGTCGAGTGTCATTTTTACAGCTTTAGCAGATGTATGACCAACTATGTGTGTGTAAAGGTGAGGGTCTGGAAAGATAAGAAACCACATGTAAGGATAGTAGTTTGGGCTGAAAGAGAGAGATCTCACTAATGGCACCAGAGACTCTCAGATTCGGTGGGTTCATGACATTGTTCTCTTTTGTGTAATAAAGTCTTTTTATGCACAAGTGAAGACGTGTCATCGGTGGTCACTTCTCTTAATCAACACATGAAGAAACAACACGTGTATTGGCAAAGCAAACAACTGAGCCAGCTGACTAGAAGTGAAATGGCACGCTTGACATGGGCGGTGGAGATGGTCTAGACACTCCAGCCTTATACAGCGTGGAAGTGAATGACTCTTTGTCATAGCTGAAGCAAAACATTATAATGTATAACATCATCAAACCAATGACATGCAAGCACGCAAACACAGCAGCCAAAACTCAATAGAGTAAAAACTGTAAAAGAGATATTTGCTGAATTTGACAAAATAGTCTGCAGTATTACATTAGAATCGTTGACTGCACCTTTAAGGGGTTAATGTTCAAAAGCCTGATGTGCTTCATCAGGACTCTGTGGGTGCGGTTTGATCGCATATAATTGACCGTGACCAAACAAGCCACCAACTTTCATCAGATTCTTATTAAAATGTCACTAAATCCTGATTGGTGCATGGAAGCTTGTGGCATCACCTTTTTCCAACTGAGCCCCACCCACTTCAACCAGTGAGAGGAAAACCCAAATACAGAAATATGTCATGTGAAACAAACAAAGGTGTTCCAACTGTGGTAGAAATTAGTGTGTTCACATAGGGTTAATAAGTTAATAAACCACACAGCATCGGCCACACAAACACCCAGTAAACAGGCAGAGACTTGAATAATGTCTTGGTCACACTACACAACTTTCTGTCTTGTAAATGGGAATCTTGAAGTCATCATGGTTGCCACACAGCATGGCTGATCAGCAACATGCAACATGCAAATTGGTCTGGCAACGTCAGGCTAACATCACAAGACTTCTGTTAAAGAAAGTAGATAATACTGTAGCGTTTAAAACCTCTTTAGGTTGTGTTTTGGTATATATGCTTTCTACATCAGTGAATGACTGTCTTGACAAATTCTACCTTGAATAGAGTACTAGCTCAGCAGTATGATGTTTGAGATGGCTAACCCATATCTCTATACGTTATTGAGAAGGGACACTGGTGCCTTACCCACAGTTGAAAGTTCCTGGTCTGTAGCAGGAGTGTCAAATCTGACTCTGCTGTAGAGCTGCATGTCCAGAACCTGTCTTATTTGGGTGGAAAATGCGCTTGGTGCATCCTCTGCACTGTGGAATTGATTTGGACACTCCGCCAGTCTCCAGGCTAACACTGTTCCACCTCTCAGCCAAATGCCTAATCCCACCCAAACACCCATTTGCTTTCTCAAATACACTTTTCTATTTTGCATATGTTTACTTTCTGCCTCTCCCTCCTGCTTCCTCTCTCTCTCCTGCCTCTCCCTTCTCTCCGCTTCATTTCTCATTTGCACTCATTTATGTATATATATTCATATGCACGCCAACACATCTCGATCTCTCCTTCTGTCTTCATCATGGGTTGCCGCCTCCTTATACTCTCCTCCCATAAAACACTCATTCAGTCCATCAGTCACTGTGAGCTCTAGAAAGATGATGCCTGGTGAATTTGTCACTTTGGGAAAGCAGCTGGCTCTTATTTGGAACAGACAGGCGGAGGCAGGACGAGCTCTGAGATTTTAGCCTCGTCGACCAGTGACCGGCCACTGGCAGTAGTCAAGGCAACAGACATTTTGCATTCCCTCGCTCTCCTGCCTCCTTTGATGGCTGTACATTAGATTGTGGTGTGTGTGTGTGTGTGTGTGTGTGTGTGTGTGTGTGTGTGTGTGTGTGTGTGTGCGTGTGTGTGTGTGCGTGTGTGTGTGTGTGTGTGTGTGAGCGTGTGTGACGAACAGAAGCAGGCAACACCAGTTGTGAGAGGGAGGGAGAAGTGAGGAGGGGGATTACATCATCACTGTAAGACCAGGGACTTTTCTCTGTCAGACTGCAGGGGTGTCTCTCTCTCTCTCTCTCTCTCTCTCTCTCTCTCTCTCTCTGTCTTTCTGTCCTATTCATTCCTCTCATTCTCATCTTTTCCTTTTGTTCCCTCTTCCCCTCTTTATCTTTGTCTCAATCCTCAGAATTTGCTCTTCTTCATTTGTTTCATGCCCTTCTTCTCTCTTCTGCCTCATTCTGTTTAAATCTCTCTCCCACAGTCTCCTTTTTCTCCCTGTCCTCCCTCTGTGTTTCTCCCTGAAATGCCTGCCAGTGAATAACTTCCCTAAAGCATCTTGCAGTGGGAACCAGCGTGTCGTGAGCGATAGCACTGTCTGAGGGCTATATTTAGAAACTTGGCTGATATTCTTGTCTGTGGTGCTGGTGGCGGAGCTCCTCTGGGCTTTTTGTGGCAGAGTGCTGCCGGGTTGGCGGTTAGGACTTTGGAGGACATCAGTTGTAGTACAAAGTTGTTCTGGCAACAGTGCGGTCAATCGATCTCTCGCTGTAGTTCAATCCCTCTATCTCACCATGTCACGCACTGATTCACTCACTCATTCACAAGCTCACCCTCTCATCTCCTCCCCGTTGTAATGCCAGATGAATGCCTTTTGCCAGCTTTATTGTGTTCACAGTCACACTGCCTCATCCTCCTCTCTCCTCTGCCAGCTCCTCTCTACCTTACGTCATCCAGTCACATCTCTCTCTCTCTCTCTCTCTCTCTCTCTCTCACCTGTTCTCTTTCCCACGCTCGTGCTCAGCCTCACTCGTCCTTCCTCTATCGCTCTGCTGATAGCACTTACCCCTCCTCCTCCTCCTCCTCCTCTCACTCACACCATTTCTCCTCCTTATCACCCTGTGCCTACTTTAAAGCTCTCCTCCTTGACCTCATTTATGCACCACGCTGCTCTCTCCCCTCTTCAGAATTCAGGATTTAGGAGGGAGAACTTTTACATTCTCCTCTTTTACCCCCTCCCCTTTTTCTCCTCTTAGCCCCCTTTCTCTACCAGATGGACTCCCTTTCTTCTTCTGTGCCTGTCTTTGCCCAAAGGGTATACCAACCATATCAAATCCAAATTATTTAAGACTCAGAATACAGAGAGAAAAATGTGAAAGGATAGCCACTAATGTGCAGCAAATAATGCAAAATAATAATAAAACTCAAACATATCAGAGCTGATCTGATAAGACTGACTGAGGTGAGGCATGTCAGGTATGAGGTAATGTGGTTTTCATATACTGTCTATAACTAAATGTGACATTAATTTTATTTGGCTTAAAAAATAATGTTTTTTCAGCAATAACAAAGATATTTATGCCAATAAACCCCATGTGCGTGTATATGTATGAAAACTGTGTGATTTTCCAATCTTCTCTACACAGCTGTTACGATCACCAGGCACCAGGTTTACCAAGCTACAGAGAGATGTTTCATCACTCGCTTTTCTCTCTCTGTGTTTCTATCAGATCCTGCCCGTGTGGTAAATATGCCATCTGTCATCTACGTGGCCATCAGTCTGCCCGGCTTCATCCGCTGTCCTGTAGATGCCAACCCCCCTGTAACTCTGGTTAAGTGGAAGAAAGATGGCCTCCCTCTCCGGATAGATAAGGTGAGCTGGTGTGCAGCTTTGGTTCCGCTCACTTTACCCCGCCTCAGACTGGAAACGAATGCGTCATGCCTTCATGTGATTCCATTTTTCATGTCATCCTGTTGCATTCAGTGTACTTCTCTGTCTCTTATTTGAGTGAAAAGATTCAGTTAGCCCCAGTTATTGATAGTTACCATTGGTTACTAGTGGTCTAACACAAAACATGACTCTTCCTTACACACAATCCATGACTTCTCCATCCACAGTACCCTGGTTGGAGCCAAATGGACGATGGGAGCATCCGTGTGGCAGAGGTGACAGAGGACTCTCTCGGCACCTATTCCTGCATGCCTTACAATGCCCTGGGTTCCATGGGATGGTCCCCTCCCGCTCCCCTGGTGCTAAAGGTACCATGACTGTGCATTTAGATTATCCCTAAATAGCACGTTTTTTTTCTCACCTGTTATGGCTGTTTCACCCTGGGCAGGACCCTCCCAAATTCTCAGTGGTTCCTGGAGGGGAGTACAGGCAGGAAGCTGGGAGAGAACTGGTCATCCCCTGTGAGGCAGAGGGAGACCCCTTTCCCAACATCACATGGAGGAAGGTAAGACCCCTTCCACCCCTCCCACTATGTGTTGGCTACCGCGTGTTCTGTGTAAGGCTGTTTAATCATTACTATCATGTTGCTGTATGTCATTTTAGTGTTTTACGTTGAGAAAACTTCATTTCTGAAGCCTGTGCCTGTAGTGGGTGCTCTGATTTTAATTGCTCAAACTATTGTATGCCATTTTAGTGTTTTTAATCACGTTTTAATGATGTCTATAAAATATGCAATCAAGGGAACATATTAGACTCTCTCAATTGTTTGCTTGATTATGAGGCATGTTTAATCTTGCTCACTGACTACTGTGTGATTGGGTATTGTTTTTGCCTTCCACTTATGAAATTCATAAATTCATCATTCTGTATAATTTGATGTCAGCTATTGAAATTACCATTGTTACAGTAGATGTGAGATCATAGACTTCAAATTGTGGACGCTACCACTGTGCCACTATATGTGTGTCTTGTATGTTTTTTCAAACTTGTGTATTTTGAATTGCATGTTCCAACCTATTGTTCACCTTTCTCCACCTCTCTTTCATTGGCTGGCTCTGTCTTTGCTTGGCTGGGTGGACCGCAGGTAGGGAAGCCCAGCAAAAGCAAGCACAATGTTCTGCCCCGAGGCAGCTTACAGTTCAAGTCACTCACAAAAGAGGACCACGGGGAGTGGGAGTGTGTCGCCACCAACGTTGCCACGAGCATCACTGCCAGCACGCACGTCCAAGTCATAGGTACCCAGCATGTACACAAATGCACAAACACACATATACATATAGAAATCTCTATAAATCCAGTACAGTACCTAAAGGATCGGACCAGAAATGAGCAAAAATGTGTATTTTATCTATAGATATAGGTTATAAGAATGTTGGCTGAAAAAATTATTCCTTCCACTTTTACTTACTCTACGTTTGGCAGGTAACATCCACAAGAAAAAACAAATCAAAATTTGGACTCTTGGTCATTTTTCAAGATTACAGTAACCTTGTTCCTGTTAGATGTTGTATTACGTTGCTGGCTACTTAAAACACTTTACAGGGTCCAGCTCACAGAAAATGTATTACAAGCAAAATGTAAGTGCATAATAGCAAGAAACAAAACGTACTGTATCACAGCAGGCTACTCAGTGACTAATGTGCCCTTTTAGCGACACCTTTCTCACTGCTTTCCCTCCCTGCAGGCACAAGCCCCCACGCCCCCACCGGTGTCCATGTGGTGGCGTCCTCCACCTGGGCCAATGTGTCCTGGGAGGCAAGTTATGATGGAGGCTTCCAGCAGACATTCTCAGTCTGGTACGGCCATGTGTGAGTCATCCTAGCATGCTTTGCTTCCTGCTTTTTCTTCTTCCAATACTTCTTCTCCTCTGTTATTCTGAAAATGTCTTTTCCAGGGTTGTGTTCAGAACAGTTGTGAAAACATAGAGATGTAGTGTGAGTGAGTTTTCATCTCTAATCTTGGAATTTCTGGAGGTACGAATTAACAAACCGTTGCAACTAAACTGAACATGACCCAAAGTTCTCTGTCCTGCTGCTGCTGCCGCTGCCGCTGCTGCTGCCGCTGCCGCTGCTGCTGCTTTGCCGCTGCTTGACTCGGGAAAAGGCCTGGGTTGAAATGTTGCATTTATTTAATTACTTGAGGCCAACTGGCACAGTATAATCTTAATCATACTGAAGCAATTTTCCACTTGTTAACAGGTGAGAAATGAAGGCGTTTCTCTGGTTGTCATCTTGCAGCTAATCCTGGGTTGGGATAGAAGGGGTTAATACGTATCAAAATAGATACAGTATTTCATTTTCTTGAAGGAGTATAAAGTACTGTTTTAACCCAGGTCTACACATGAGCCATCTGTATTTTGTCTGATGGATGTGTGAGCAAAATGTGTCCCAAAAAAAGTGTGGTAGATTTCAAGCAAAGCTTCCTGTGACAGGACACAAACATACCCAAACATACTTAATGTCATTATAGATACATAGATGCTGTCATGCTATTTAACTAAGTGCTCAGTTGCTTTACATTGGTACTTTACCAGGTACTTTACATTGCTGCCATCTGCAACAACCTTCTCTGTAAGAGTTGAAGATGTAGCAACTAATCCAGTAATTCAGGCATGAAGCTGGAAATATTTAATACCTGTATTTGTGATAGTGGTGACTGCAGCCATTAATGTGTGCTGCAGACTGTATACAACATACAGTGCTTTTGTTCTGCTGGTTCTCGAACTTAGGAGTTGGATGTATTCTTCCTTTAGTAGAAAGAGCATCTTCTCTGTCATTATCTGTGTATTTCACCAACACTCACTAAACCTGTGCAGTTTTAGCAGGTTTCTCACTGTAATGAGATGATATCATTGTCAGGCATCTTCACTGGACCCTGCTAGAGAAAGTCACTGTTGACTACTGTAATATTTTGGTTCAGGTTCTAGTTTAAGCTTCCTAACATGCAGCACACATGCTCATGAACACAAGCAATCAGTTAAAAAACACAAACATTTGCTGCTCGATTAAGAGTACTTTTCACTTTACTTTTCAATAATCATTTTTAAATCATCAAATCATTACACATCAGTTTTGACCCACTAAAGGTCAGTAATATAATCATTGGAATCATTGGAATCATTGGAAACACTGGAAACGAGACAGTCAACAAGACACTAACCTGCTGGGCTCTGTGTTGCATTTCATGTTGTGTGTGACCAGCTCTGATTTCAAGCATCTTATGGATTGCTTTATAGCACGAAACAAACATTAAACACTAACTTTTATGCAACTGAGGATTTATGGATTTATTGTTAAACACATAAACACATATTGCTGATGAGGCAATGCATATTGCACATATCAGGCTCAACTACAACAAGCCTAACTCTGTTTATTCTAACCCATCATGCTTTATGAAAACAGTGAGGGGACCGCAGAGCAGCACAAATAGAAAATGAGCAGACAGCAGCTTTAATTAATGATGCTCATACTGACAGCAAACATCAGTGAGTGATGCGAGCAGAGCAGCTTTGGGTTGCATCCATCTCAATGCCATTTCTCAGGTGATCCGTGCCTGCAAAGTCCTGTTGTTGGTTGAAGTGTGCATTTCAAAGTCTCTATTTTGTTCATGCTGGGGATGAGGAGTAGCTTTCCAAATATGTCCAAACCCTCCTGCAAAACAGATGTATACATTCTTGTTTTTTATTTTTGTGTGAAATACTACAGGGTATTATTCCAAATTATTCCAAATATCTTACAAGACTTTTAAATGAGACTAAATGTTCTTAATACAAAGCTATTCAGCTGTCAAGCATATCTAAATTGGATTAGCATTACCAATTTTAATGGAGGCCTACTTTAGGCCACATATGCACTGTGCAGCAGAGTACGTACATGTAAACAGCAGATACAACTGTATCAGCACACACTTAATATTAAAGAACTCAGTTTTGGGCAAGGGGCCAAAAAACCCCTTCACCAGTAATATACTGATACTTGAATACTGTGTGCTGTTCACATTTACGTTCACAAAAAATCCCAGGAGGTGATGTGTTGCGTGTCAAATGTTACATGTTCTGCAAACTCTTAACATAAAGGAACCTTGCTATGGCTGTATATTTACAGTAGGAGTACTGCAGGTGTGTGTTCAGTTTTCTGCTTTATTTGGTCATGGTGCCGTCAGTGCTGAATGTGTGGCATGGGCAAACTGCAAAGCTGGGCGCAGCATGGGCTTATTACCATCCGTACCATACCAAGTGTTGTGAATGAAGTGAACTGTCAAAAATTCATGGAAGAAATATTGAATTTTTTTAACTGTGTCATGTTGAAGTAGAAACATCAGGCGATTTGAGGAGGGATGTGGGGTTATACCATCCCCCTTGTTAGCAAAATGACCAAAATGCATCCCCTTGTAAACCTGCCACCCCCCCCTCCCCATCTCCTAGCAGCAGAAAGAGTGCCGGTGCAGAGGGGTTGTCCCACTCTTCTGTCACTTTCATTTGGATCCATCATATTCTCCAAACAATACACTAGAATTACTCATTTCTATATTATATTTGTAGCCTATATAATCTACAGAGTAATGTCACTTTCAAGGTCAAAGTGACGAGTAACAACATGTAGTCGTGGAATACCAAGGATCATAGAGACACACTGCTGCTTGTACTATTCCTACAATATTTCCACAATATTTCCATGACCATTCTGTAGCTGCTGATAATATACCCCTCGATTGAGCCAGCTCTGTAGTAAAATAGGGTTTTTGTCTGGGCTGTCCCCCCTGTTAAGAACTATCAAATTACAGACTGAGTAGAGCTGTAGAAATAACATTATGTTATGTAGTAATGCTAAAAAGTGTGACGATAATTACGCTGAGAAGAGACTGCAGACTTAACTTCAGATTGTCAACAGACTGTTTTTATATAATCAACTTGAAGTCAACTTTTTCTTCAGTCCAAACAAAAAAAGGTGAAGGCACTCCTGTTATCTTGTCTGTCCACTCACCTGTCATCCTGACTCCTGTGCAGGCTGAAGAGGGAGCGTTTAGGTCCACATGACTGGCTTTCCATACCCGTGCCTGGAGGCCACGACTGGATTGTGGTGCCCGGCTTGGAGCCAGAGACAACATACCAGTTCAGCGTCCTGGCCCAAAACAAGCTTGGCACAGGCCCCTTCAGCGAGGTTGTCACTGTGAACACACTAGGTGAGTACACTCAGTACTGCTTGACTGGAACAAAGGAATCCAATAATAAAATGGCTTTGGCAGGCATGACGACTAAAATGACCCGTTACTTAGAAAAATCACTCACAATCATTTCTATTTTTGCATCTTTTTTATGTCTTAAGATTTTCCACACAAATAATGTCTCTAAACAAGGAAGAACAATGTTGAACAACTATGTATTGCACTATGTAAATGCTATATATATAAGAAGGCCAGTTCAAGACTCTACCGACGAATTTTACATGCCTGATAAGGTTAGCTCTACAGTGGTAGAGCAGTAATTTTAGAAACTTCTGTGCTGTAAATGAAGTCTGACAAGTTAATGCTTCACGCATCAGCTCTGGAAAAATCCAAGCAACACCCTCCGTGTGAGTGCTGGTCATGTGATGTTTCACAGATGAAAGAATTCAGCTGCATCTCAGCTGTAGAGGATCATACTGATGTTATATAAGCTTTCATTTTCCTGTTGCCTTCATGTCTACTGGTGTTTAGTCAGAAACTTTAAAAGAATGTAAAACGTACTACGTAGTTGATGGTATATGATTCTGGTTCAGTGAATGTTCTTAGACTTCATCAGCCCTCCTATTGGCTACTATAGGACATTCAGTGAGTAAGTGAGTGAACACATGAGTACCATGGTATTTTCTGGGCATATGTTATAGTGCCTCACCTCTAGAAAAGAATGTTATATTACCATGCTAAAATAGTTCAAGCAAATATGTAATTGCTGTCTTTGTCTCCAATATTGCAATTTAAATTGCAATAATTTTCTTTAAATTAAACTGCAGGCGTGTATTTGTTGTCTGCATAATATGAAACACAATATAACTGTATTAAGTATTATCACATCTTGTTTCTACTGAAATAACATAATATTAAATAATGCAGCAGTTATTGTAGAGGACCTCCCGGGGTTCTTATTATTTTAACCAGTCAGTCAAAGAAAAGCCTAAAAACTTCAGAGTAAGCTTGCATAGTGTTCTACACAAAAGATGTTACATCAGTGGTATATTTGAAATTACTCTATATTTAGATACAAGAGATTCAAAAGAGTCATTATATTATTTGTTGACCCTTTACACCACTAGTGTGCGCTCCCTGCTTGCTACCTGTTGGACATTGATGTGAGGTAATCAGCTATATCATTATGTACAAAAAGACCTGCCACGCTGTTGCTCTTTTATTAACAACAACAGCCCACTCCTTATTTTTTGTTGAAAGAAATTTGAAATGAAATCTTTGACCATGTGCAGAAACCAGCATGCAGGTAATGAACCTATTAACCAGACAACAGCCAAGATTTCCTTTTTTGTTGTTCCTCCAAATTATAGAATCAATGTTAATTATCTAAAATGATATTAAATAGACGGTGAAATCAACCAGCTCAGCTTGTTAAGACCCTGTTCTGACAATGCCCCATTACATTTAACAAGACAATTCATTTTTTACTAACAAAAACTGATGATCAGAACAAACAATGTAAAAGCTATCTTGTCAAAGCTTAAACTAGCTTGAATCATTATGCAGTATCTCATTCCTTACAGTAATGAGGAAAGGGACGTATTTAGTAGAAATGAAGCTGTCGCAGATTATTACTTAAAGATAAGTAACATGCTGAAAATTGGGAAAACTATTTATGCTTCGTCACCTTCCATGTCGGCCAAGACGTAGAAAGAAAGATGACAAAGTATTCAGCCCAGGGGCTGCTTGTTGTCCCTGTCGTCCACCTTTAAAAACCCTTTAACAAAGTCTTTCGCCATTCATTTACAAATCACATATCCTGACACATCTATTAGGGCTTTACTGAAGCAGAAATCAAAAGTAATAGCTAATATGCTGAATACCATCTACAGTGAACTATTTTAAATTTTGTAATGGGGATGGCCACTTACTTGTGTGTGTGTGTGTGTGTGTGTGTGTGTGTGTGTGTGTCTACGTGTGGACGGAATATGAACTATCAAGATGAAATGTTTATGAAACTATGTTAAAGACTGCAAGGATTCAGAAATGACGTAATGGGAAAGACCTGAGAATTTTATGTCAGTGATCCATTTGATGTAAGAGCTTCATCACATCTGGTCAGTCTCTTTAAGATACATGTCAGTGTCAAAGCATAAAGGGGGGCTGCTTCAATATTATCATGCTGTTGGAACTGCTCAGTGAATGTATAGCCAAGTCACTCACACACACTCTCAACCTTAATGTGCTCTTCCAGTATTTCCTATAAGTACCCCTGAACCATTGGTGCTGCTTACCCCACCACGGTGCCTCACAGCCAATCGCACGCAGCAGGGAGTCCTGCTCACCTGGATCCCGCCTGCCAATCACACAGCACCTATCCAGCATTATGTCATGGAGTTTCGTCTGGGAGAACGATGGGAGGTCTTGGACGACGGCATTCCAGCTGGGGAGACGGAGTTGCTCGCCCGAGACCTCATCCAGGTAAAGACAGGAAATGGACTGCACACTTTACATGCGGTATTATACGAGACTTGCTGTACATTTGCCAGCTCCCGGCCAAAGAGATGTCTGGGATGTATTGGATGGTTGAACACACCTGCCAGTTCACAGAGCAGAAGTTATACACCCCATTAAGACATAGGCAGAAACCTACCAGAAAACTACTCTATACATGATCTAGAAATCCTGATAACTTAACTATTACCTGATGTTGCTTTTAAATGTGTTAGACTGTCATGGTTATCTAACTGAAAGAATCTAATGTGTTGGCTATGATTCTGGTGTTCTTAATGGCGGCTTTATTTTAGCAAGAAAACGTTATCTAAGTGCTACAGTGACTTATTAAAAAAAACAGTCAACATCCCCAGCTTTTTTTATATATGATTAATGGCTAGTTGAAAAAACCGATATCCATGATTTAAGGTAAATTCTGGTATTTGGTATAAATAGGTCTTATCCTCATAGTTTTTTCTTTGACTGTAGGTCCATATAACTTTATTCTCGTCACCGCTGCCTCAATTCTTCACCTTTCCTCCTTCATTTGGTTTAACTCCTTGTCTTTGTACCCTGTTTGGAATAAACAAGGTTGACAGTCAAAGTAAATTGACTTACAATAGTTCACTGGATAACCAGCCTTTGCACATAGTTTTCTTGAGTCTCCTTAAAAGACAATGTGGTAAACAGATCTTCTCTTGTTTCTTACTATTTGGCCAGCATATACACTCAGTAAATCCACAATGACCCACAGCCTCACACATGTAAACAAATCAGCCACCTTTTAATATGATGACGAATTTCTTAACAAACTGTTGCTTGTTTACACGTCCAGCAGTTACAGATCAAATTGATCATTCATATGAAGTTGTGGTTGTGTCCTCCTGATGAATGTATGTCCAACATTCACTCAGTTTTTGGTCTCCGCCAGCTCCTGAGGGACAAATCTGCAAAATTTACTAGTCGCAAACTGTCTGAAATGATTTAACAGTTTCACACTGTGTGCTCCTGATGGTGCGAGAACAAAAAATGAAAGGAGGAAAACAATTTAATTCTCCGGCCCTCAGCTCTCAAGCAAATTAAAATCATAATTCTGGAATACAAATGTTTTTAATGTATAACACTACATAGAGACTGACATCAATTCAGCCTCTGCTTGACAAGTTTTCCCTCTGTTTTAGCCGGGGGGGCCCCCCCGGAGCCTCAGATGCCTTCAGACTGCATATGATTGAACTAATGCTGAGAAAATGGACCTGTTTAATGAACTTGCCAGTATGAACATTATCTGCACTAAGCTTAACTCTTAGGCTACGTAGAGACTGCAGGCGAAGTTGATTTCTTTTTCAAATTGTGCTGTTAATGCTCTAAATTACAAGGACCTAGCTCCTAGACCCAACTTCTACATACGTATGATAATGCGCTGCTATGTCCGCCTTCGTTGTCATAGTAACAATGCAGGTGTGCACATGCTGTCTGGGTTCACGTTCTGACCATCTCTTCTTGTTTTTACTCCTTCTTTTATGTGGTATCTAACATGCAGGTCTTCTGTAGGTCTGCAGGCGGTTTGTACTGAGCACCTCAAACACAGAGACTGAAACATGAAATACAATACGCTACATCATTATAAACTCTGAATACAAAATGTGTTTTTTAGAGGACAGTAACTTTCCTTGAGTCTTTTTCTCTGCAAAAAGGGAAAATCAATGTATCTTTACTGATTTATGAGTTCTGATACAATGCCTCTTTCTTGGCATTTCACATCTTAATTCTCCTACCATGACATGTTTGAGATTCTTTCTTTAATCTAACTACAACTTTCAGCTCCATGGAGATGCTTTTATCTCTCCTTTCATTGCACAGCTAACACCCACACACACACACACACACACATCTCTCCAGCTCTCTCACCTCACCACACACAATCCACCTAGCTTGTGTAACTTTTTTGCTACACATTTCTTACTACCCCGGCTGAGGCAATTTGACCAGGAGGGATGCTCTGTTCAGTTGTCTGCATGTACGCATTTGTGTAAAATTGATGGTGTGACGTTTTGTAGAACACTCTTCTCCACATTGAAATCCTCACCTCTTTCTGGCAGTGTAGGAAAGAATTGAGCTGACAGCACAGTCCACAGCATATAAGCCCAAAAAACATTGGAACATTGTTGAGAAAAACAGAATGCAATTATTTGCAAAGACATAGAATGTTTTTAATTGAATATGCTACAAAGACAAGATATTTAATGTTCAAAGTGATAAGCATTATTGTTTTTTGTAAATATAGACCCATTCAAGAATTTGATGCAACATGTTACAAAAAAGTTGGCACAGGGGCAAAAACACCTGTTTGGATCAGTCTGCAGGTAAACAGGTTCATTGGTGATAGGATTATGATTGGGTATGAAAGGTTCATCCTGGAAAGACTCAGTCGTTCACAAGCGAGGATGGAGCGAGGTTTATGAAAAACTGCATGGGCAAATAGTCCAACCTTTTAAGAATGTTTCTCAATGCACAGTTGTAAAAAACATTGGGGATTTCACCATCTACAATCCATAATATGATCAAAAGATTCAGAGAATCTGCATGTGAGGGGCAAGGCTAAAAGCCAACAGTGAATGTCTTTGACCTTCGATCTCTCAGGCAGCACGGCAATAACAACCAACATGATTGTATAAAGGATGCTACTACATGGGCTCAGGAACACAAACCATTGTCAGTGAACACAGTTTGTCGCTGCATCTACACATGAAAATTTACACTTTACCATGAAAAGCAAAAGTCAAATATGGACAACATCCAGAACAGCCGTTGACATCTTGCTCATTTGAGATGGATTGATGCAAAGTGGAAAAAGTATTTTTCAGGGACGTCTCAGTTTATTTCAGCAAGACAATGCCAGGTCACATTCTGTAAGTCTTACAACGGCGTAGCCTAATAGTAAAAGAGTGTGTGTACTAGACTGACCTGCCTATAATCCAGACCCGTAGCTCATTGAAAATGTGTGGTGCATTATGAAATGCAAAATACCACCCTGGACCCAGGACTGTTGAACAACTGAAGTCATATATCAAGCAAGAATAGAAAAAATTTCACTTTGAAAATTTTGACAATTAGTGTCCTCAGTTGAGATGTAACACAATGGTACACATGCACAAAATTTAGAATGTGTGTATATTATAATAGGGTTCATCTTAACTTTGTAATGTATTCACTTGAATATAGGTCAAAAAAGATTTGCAAATCATTGCATTCTGTTCGTATTTACACAGCATCCAAACTTTTTTGGAATTGAGGTTGTATTTATCAGAGGGTTTCTGAGTGTTATGCCAACAGTACAGCAAAGTAGGTATTGCACCCTGCTGAAGAGTCCTTGGGCAAGACACCGACTGAATCTCTGCCAGCTCGACAGCTGCTGTTCTGTAGCTGACCCTGCACTGTCTAATGGAGAGTGAAGCCAGCTCCAAGAAAATGATCAATTCAAAAAGAGGTTCCATGTTTCAATCATTCATTATGATATTCAGGTTTTCAGTTCAGTTGCTCTCATTCATATGTGTATATATATATATATATATATATATATATATATATATATATATATACATATAGTTGTCCTCACTGCACAGCCTCATGATATGATTACATGATGCTGATTGACAAGTGACATTAAACTGCTCATTTATTACAGCTTACATCATTCTCCTGTCTGAATAAGAACATAATTAATAGCATATTTACTATATCCAATACTATACATTTCCCTAAATTTAGTGTTTATAGATTTTAAAGTTTCAAATATATTTGTGAAATTTCTATGAATACAAATTGTGGTACTTGGTGAGAGACTGATTGAAAAAGGAATGATCAAGATGAAAGCATCAGCTGTGAGATAGCCCAAGTATCATCCTGCATCCTACTTCCTGCCTGTTAAATGCCCACGTCTGTCAAAGTCCACACCCCTAGTTCCTAATACAGGCCTATTGTTAAAAAGGGTCAAGTCCTATCCAAAAATATATTCACAAGTAGAAATAATAACAATGATGTCAAGGCCAAGCAGGTTCTTATTCAACTGACAAGAAGCACTTGAATGTATGTATTGCCGTATTGTTGGCAAGTATGACTTGGCCACCTGGGGGTTTGAACCCTGGACTACTGTATCCCCAGGGCAGGAAGGACTTGCTGACTGTGCCACTGGGGAGAAATAAGTCTCCACACACCTCCTCACAAGGCAATGATATCACATTTGCAACACAGTGGTATTTTTTATCTAATTCAACACAAACGACCATCAAAATCTTGGTGATAAAATTCTGAGAAAAACATCATCACATCAAACATTTGAAATTAAAACGAAATAGGAAATGCTGTGCATTCACTAATAATTACAGTATGGTACTCAATGTCAGTGCAGACTCATCGTTTGATCTCCACATTATTTGAGACGTGATATCTAGTGTCGAAAGATTGTCTGTGCCAATTGAGGTGGCATTTGAATGAAGGCTTGTGGCGATATACTGTAGATGTTAACTGATTTGATTTGAGTGATGGACTTGACCACCACAGGTTGCAGTGAGGCAAACTTTTGTCACACATTAGTGGATATGCTGAAAAAATTTCTGTTCTGATTTTAAAAAAAGAAAAGAAAAGAAAAGTCTTTTGAAGGTTAGAATTTGAAATGTCTAGAAATTTAGATCCATTGTAATACGCCGTGCCCAATCATTACCATATCAGTCATTACCAAATCAATCATTACCAAATTTTATGTATCGACTGAGTCATGACCCTAGATTGTGCAAGCCGAATTTCATAAGAATCCATGCAGCTATTGCCAGATACAAACTTTTCCCATTTGTCGTGCCCCCAGAGGTGAATAGAGGTGGTAGATGATCCTGACTTTGACTTTGACAATTGGCCCAGTGATTTGAGATATCAAAAATAGAATTTTGAGAACCTTAACCAAAAAAAATAAGCTTTTAGAGCAAAGGACCAATACAGCCAAGAGGCAGATGACTTGAGAGATTAAAATGATCAAAGAATTTTGACTCTTGGCCAAGCCGTTTTGGGGATAATTATGAAAATGTAAACTTGATAATTCCAGCACCACCTTAAAGTCATCACTTCATGTGCCTGAGTAGTGGGTGGAATTTGCAACCCACTCACCCATTTTGGTGTTTTAAGGTCTTACTGTATTTGCTGCACAAACATGGTAAAGAAAGAAAAATAATAAGAATCTAATAAGTTATGATACTAAAACTAGCGGTAAGTGTCAGGGATTGAGCTGCAGTATTCGCCTGCAGTGCCTTGGCTGGCTGGTCTTTGGAAACACAAGCAGAATCCTGCAGCCCGATTGAACCTTTCTGGTGCCGGACATGAGATATGGATGGTTTACCTTCTGAATGTTGGTTTCTCTGTTCTCCCGCTCCTAGGAGGCGTGGTATGAGTTCCGTGTCATGGCCATCATGGATGACATGATCAGTGAACCAAGCAACATTGTAGGAGTGTCCAGCACAGGTGAGCCATTACATCACTAAAGAATTATAATTTCACCTGTGGTCAAATCTGAGTATGAAAGTACAATATCATGTGTATATACCCTTCATTATACAGTATATATGCATCTAAGATGAATTTGAGGCTGAGAGAAGAGAAGAAAGGATGGGTCTTCCTCACAACTCTGCTCACTGCCTTGAATTCAGAGGAGCTTTTCTTGTCAATGCTTGGATTCAACCCGACAACCTCTGGCAGTAATCTGCATCCCTGACCTCAGGCAATCTTAACATTTCTGAGCTGAGGAGGGGCTGTGGGTGTATTGCACACGCAGCAACTCCAGCTTTACATTTTGCTCACTCAGCACTATTAAATTTAAGCTCGCTTTACATACACACTCCTTTGTACCATCCTGAAGAGTATGACATCATTGTTCTGCCTGTCTCGCATGGATTGTATTGGGCTGCTTTGTGCTAAAAAAAGGTTCATTGAAGCCAGTCTTTTTTTGGCCTCAATACTGAAAGTCTGTTTTGAATGTGAAATTAAAGCCCTCAAAATGTGATGTCGCTCCCCTGCAGAGGTCACTGAGTACACATCATTTGGTAAGAGCAGCTGTTGGTAGCATTTATAGAGAAGATTTGCTCAGGAACCCTTGGCTCTTTGGAAGTACTCTGCTGGCCCCTACTGGTGAAGGTGTAGAACTGTGCAATGTGCTGATCAGAGATTCCTGCTCATCCTTCTGTTGATCTTCTTTCTTTGTTTGTGCATATTGTCAATCAATATCATACTCATGATGTGGATACACGCTGTCCTTCCAAAGATAACAAAGGTGTTCTTTGGCTGATCAGTAGTTATTTCAAATACCAATATTGTTGGAGGTACAATACTTTGCATTTTGCTGTGTCATGCTTCACTGCAGCACATAAACCACTCTAACAAGTTCATAACAAAGGTTGACACATGGTCCCCCCCCCTCGTCCTCACTGTGCCATTTGTGAGCATGTAGTTCACTACAATAACGCCATCATTAAAAGCTGGGGACAACTCTAAAAGTTGTTAGCTCTATAGCAGGAGTTAAAGTAGCTGCACATCATGTCTCTGCTACATTGACTGCATTTTCATTATCATAATGATACTGTTAAAGCACAACTGTGTCAGCCGCATTAACTCTGGGTTTGATGCATCTTTGAGTGCTGCCAGCTTACGAGTGCAGCCAGTTATGCTGAACAGAGCTTCAGGAAATGGCAAACGAATGCAGCAGTAGACTGTGGTACAGTGCTGAATTTGTTCTGGTAATCTCAATGGCAGTGTAGCAAAATGCCAGTGCTACAGACAGTGATGGTTTATGTCATGAATGTTCAAGGAGATAACTTAGTGACATTATTATCACTTTTGGTTAAAATGTAAATGAAATCATGTCCAAGTTGGCAAGCTATGTTCGCACAGTAAGCAGAGACCGGTGTAAGAGATTGATTACAAATCCCATCCTTTGTCTCCTGAAACATATCACAGACAGCAGTATATATGTCACCTTTGGGACATTTGAAACAACATTTCATTCATTCAGTGTTTCATTGCTATTTCCCTAGAGTTAATGCTGACACAGCACTAAAATAAAATGATAACCAAAGTATCATTCTGTAAATAATTAGTCATAAATATAAACTAGCTTTCATGTCTGTTTTTCATGTACAACCACACCATCTTTGAATATGCCTGATACAAGTGAAAATCATCTCCTGTCTGAAGTGCTCTGTCACTGCTCCAACGTGATCATTAACATTTCATGTCTGTCAGACTGTAAAAAATGTTGCTGTTCTGAAGGGACCAGCATTTTATCTACTGCTGTCCTCTTGTGTTGTTTGAAATAATGTTTAGATGGAGGATATTTATGAGCACTGCATTATGGCTGGAGTGGTGATTAAACATTTAATTATACATTATTGCTGCCACCTAGAGGCACACCTATGTTTGTTCATGTGTAAGGCAGGAGGCATGGGTTGGGGTTACAGTTGGCATTCTGCTGTTCCCTTAATGCCCCTTTCCACTCAACCCTCATGACTGAAAAACTGCCCTCTTCCATGCCCCAGTGGTAGATCAAATATGATAAGGTGCCTTCTACAGTGGTCCAGTGTGCAAGTGCCCTCCAAGGTGAAAACATGATGCAGTGTGTTTTGCTACACATATGTAGTAGTTATACTAAATCTCAGTCATATAAGAAAACAGTTTTAATCTTAACCAGGGTTTGGAATTTTCTCCCCATAAATGTATCCTGGCTTGCTGGTGTCCTTCCACATGCAGCTGGTGCCCTTTTTATTTTTTCATAGGGGTCTGAGGGGGGAGGCGCACCAATGCTCAGATCTTTCACCGAGTTAATTTATTGCTAAGAGTAGCATTACCACAGTGTAGAAATACTCTACAAGTCCTGTTTTCAACATTGATTTTAAGTAAAAGTACCAAAAGTAAAACTACTCAGTATGCAAAATGGCCTGTTTCAGAATAGTATATATTATTAGATCATAACTTTTGCTGTATTAATGTGTTCAGCACTTTAATTTTGTAGCTGGTAATGGTCAGGTAATTTTACTCTTATCTTAACCGATAATACGTCAAAATGTACTTGTTGATCATTTTGTTTATTATTAATCTGAATCTAAAAGATAATTGGTAACTAAAGTTATCAAATAAATGAGTAGAGACTAGTGTAGAAGTGCAAAGTAGCATAAAACAGAAATGCTCAAGTAGAGTACAAGAAATTGAATATAACATTAGTCTAATCACCTGAAGATAAGAGCCATTTTGTTTTCGTAATCTTAGAATGAGCCCATCATATCCACAGAGGGAGTGGGTCCTCTTCCACAGTGTCCACTGTGTTGCACCACCATGTTTCTGCAGTAACCCAGAACAGACAAATCAAACACTGGCTCTTGAGAGGACCTGTTGCTTTTGTTGGCCACCATATCTCCAGGGGAGGTTTACAATCTGCATCCTCAATGCTAGATCCTGGGAGCTTTAAGGTACAGCACTTGAGTAAATGTACTTAGTTACTTTTCACAACTGCTAAGAATAGACTTTTCAGTGAAGTAGGAGACATTGGTTTTATTTTAGGAATTTCGAAACTAAGGTACTTAGCATTATCAGACATAAGTCTGGGGATTGTCTTAAAACATGTCCAGAGTGGATCTCAGCAATGTCAGTCTTAATAAGCCAAACACACCTAAAGAGGTAGCAGCCAAGCAATACAGTGCATATGTGGCTTCACCATGTGTTGTAATGAGTTAAACTTTATTTGTCTCTGCATTTTTCTACACTGTAACTTATGGATACAGATATTTTTGGGTTTACATTCTGCTGACTCATGAAGGCATATAGCCTACAGAAATGCCCATTTTGAAGACATACGCAGAAGTAAAAGGTCAGCTCTAGCACATTCCAATCTTATTGGATGTGGCAGGAATTTTCCTTTCATATGCCCTTTGAAGACTCCTCTGCGACAAACACAAGAGAAATGAAGAAGTGGCAAAGGGGCTTATATGCATACCCCACAAGAAACCATCAGAAAATCATGATTCATGGTTCAGTTTTGATATTGTTAAATAGCTGCCTAATCAGAACACAGTGTGTTCTCGTAGGGGACAGCGTGCTCTCCCTCACTGGACTCACGTCTCTGTGGTAATCTCATTGTAAATATAACCTGCTATTTCAGAGCCAGAAAATGAATGTTGACAGTAACGTTAATCTTGCGGAGTGCCTTATCGGAAGTCTGGTGAGCAAAGTGAAGTTTTACATTTGTTTCTTTAGTCTGTTTGCTGTATCTAACAAGATGTCCCTCCATTAATCTGTCATTTCCTCCACCTATGGGTAGACCTACATGTGTTCATCCTTTTCTCTCCTCATCACCACATCATCATTATGCTACATTACGCTATGACTGCAGCCGCTTTTATTTCCCTGACTCTTTAATCCTCACCTCACAGACTTCTTCCCTCCTCCAGAGGTGGTGGAGGAACGTGGACTAGCACGACCTGTGGTGGCTGGCATTGTGGCCACCATCTGCTTTCTGGCAGCAGCTGTCCTGTTCAGCACGATGGCTGCCTGCTTTGTCAACAAGCAGCGCCGGCGGAAGCTGAAGAGGAAAAGAGGTGAGGCATTAGGCACTTCAGGCATTTCATGATGTTTTAACTTTAAATACATTTATGGAAAAGTGTAACCATGACACATTTACCACACGTTACCTAACTCGCACTTAGCTGATTCATGCACTTGAACTGCGACCTCATGCTGCTTTATCTGACTCACCTCATCTCAGCTTTAACTGCACATTCAAACAAGAAACATTCAGTTGGTCGTTTGATGAGAATATAAGCTAAAAGTGACTTGATGACACTTCGGAAAGCAGCCATGGCTATAGTCAGTCATTATGTTTTATGGTGTTTGTTTAAGTGGCTTTTTGCATTTGACTGTCTTCCTTTCCCTCCAGGCTCGGCAGCAGCACCACTAATGTCATCTTTGGGGAATCAAGTTTTATACACCTTCTATACAAATGTTTTTATCAGTGTTCATTTTCCCCATTGTAAATATGAGGTGCTGCTTTGAGGCCTGCTTGAATATTAAATTTATTGCTGAATTTCAGAACAGTTTGTTTGCCTCTTTCCATTGACCTCACATGCATTTACACTGCCTCTAGCTTCAGTGTTTGCTCTCTACCTGAATGCTAGGAAAGAAGATGTAGCAACGAGGGAATTTTGTATTCATCCTCAAATCCTTTTTTGAATAGATCTGAAATGAGAGACTGACAACTCTGCATTAATTAGCATACAAACATAAAAAGAGCAGACATATATATACTTCAAACTGATCTGAAGTGGCACTAACGGTCTTTTCTGTCTCTCCTCCTTCTTGCAGACCCCCCCCTTTCCATAACCCACTGCAGAAAAAGCATGGAAACTCCGTAAGTAACTACATGACACACAACACTGTTTCAGTGCTCCACTGCACAGGACTCTACAGCCCATAATCAAACTGTACGCCAGCTGTGATTCATTATGTTCACAGGTCAGACCATCAAAACAAACCGTTTTCTGTCATCTAAACAGAGAAGCAAAGATACTTTATTTTCACAAAGTGAGATTAATATAGTGCATTTGTAACGGTGAGCAAAAACACAGAATCTGAACAGTCCAATGAATCCCATTATAAATACCTGACTGGCAACTTCACATCATTGGATGTGTTGGATATGATGCCAATGGTTTTTGTGTTTATAGAAGAAATATATAATTCAAGTGGAGAACATGCTGGGGTTTTTTTTTTCAGTTGTCTCTTGTGTCAGAGTGAGCAGACCAACGCTTGCCCCAAGCTAAACAGCACTTTAGCCTGTTTATGTTTGTACCACAGTTGTGTGAGTGGGTGTCTGTGATGTAATGACTGTACAAACACAGCGTTGCATACGGTACACAGCAACAGTTATTAATGGTGTGGTTCAAAGGGTCAGACAAAGCAATGGATGTGATCAACAATGGATGATGCATTGAAATGTAACCGCTGATTCATTCCTGTGAAAGCTATTCACCCTTATTAGAAAAGTGTATTTAAAGTCTAGTATTTAAATGTGTGTGACCCTAGAAAAGTTACATTTTAGAATCATGACGCAAAGGTGTTGAATCGAACTGAACCTACTGACGGCATTGAGGGGCAGTCTCATGTATGGATTTCGTAAATAGAACATAACATTCACCTCTTGCTTTTACAGAAAGAACATACAACTTTCATGTAAGTTCACCTCATGTTGTTCAGTTCCTTAACAATATACTTCTTATTTAGGGCGCAGTCCATAGAGTTAGTCCTATGTTTGCTTTTAGACTGATCTCATGCAAGATGGAAAATGATATTTTGCCTAAAAGGTTGGCCACCCTGAGCAAGAGGATCTCAGATCCAAAAGCTGTGTTTCCATTTTACAATAAATGCTTACAAGACAACATAACAGAGAACATCTCCCTCTCTTGGCTCGGTCATGTTTCTTCAACTTTAAAAGAATCATAATTTATGTATACTGTAGAGGAAATTTCCCCTATATAACATTACAAAACAAAACAAAATTAGACAGCTTTGTGCATACGAGGACATATTTATTAGATCTATGCTGTGAGATCAGTGACACCAAGAAATCCTCCCATCTCATCATTTCATGTATGCTCATTCTTCCATCCTTGTGTGACTCTGAAATCAATCCAACCCATGTTTTGACATGTCATAGCAGGAAAAGCACATGTGGAGCTAATAATTGTGGTTTTGCTGTTGTGATGCTGTTTTGAGATGTCATTATCACACAAAGGGCTGTTTTATCAACTGCTGGCGTGGACAAATAACACATTCATTTGATTTTCTAGGTTTTATTTATTTCCTGAATCCTCAAGTAGTTAAACTTATGTGTAGTAGTAGTAGTAGTAATGATATGTGTCAAAAAAAAAAAAAAAAAAGGGTCTGAAGTCATCCGATATTTTCTTGATGTCAACATATTCCGTGGAAAGACCAAAACTAATGCTAAATATATCCACTAACTATTGTATGGGAATCTGAAGCCTGATATATTTCATTCCTCTGTGCCATGAAGCTTCATTGTCATCCAAAAACTAATAAATCACATCAACAATAAAGTTTATTATAGTACACTGTCCTGCTGCTCTCTAAAGTACTAGAATACTCTCTAGTTCTGCTAATAGTGGCTGAAAACTGCCCCCAACAAATGTGTAATTTACAATTATTTCAGTGGCATCTTAAAAACCACAGCTCCCAGCTGTTTCAGGAAATGATTTACCCTTATGTTATTTTTTATAAAGGAAAGTATATAGAATTTACAATTTCAGTAGGATCCAATCAGCTTGGGTGTCAGGACAAGACAGCGAACCCAGGATGCAGACACAAAACACCAACACAAAAATCACAATCAACTTAGGTTTATTCACAAAATAACTGGGCAGAAGGAATTAACTAAAAGAGGCAACCATAAGGGTTGCTGGAGGGAAACTGTACAAAAGGAGAAAACAAAAAGCGACAACCAAAAGGGTGGCTGATGGACCAAACTAAGAACTACTGACAAAACTAGTAGTGAAATTCAACAAAAGGTGAGCATCTAACAGGTGGAGCTTGACTGCCAGGGTTCAGGGGCTGGTCAGGACAAACAGAGCACAGCAACACTCAGCAGGCTGGAGGCTGAAGGTGGGGGCAGGTCAGGCAGAGCAGAGCAGGAGGTTTAGCCAGGAGGAGCTGACGGGGGGCCGGTGGAGGAATCCAGGATCCAGTCTGTTGCAGGAGGGTGGAAGGGTGTGGAGACCAGGGGAGATGCTGGAGTGAGCAGTGAGTCCTTGTGCTGTTGCAGGAGGGAGACAAGGCAGGAGGCAGGTCAGAGGGCTCGAAGCAGAGCATATAAGTATTAGCACAGGAATAGCTGCAAGTTAGCAAAACGTACATGTGGCCTGAGCGACACTGACTGCTAAACAGAGTCTACGTTCTGGCGATGAGTGGAAGTCTGAACCAGTCTTAAATAGCAGGAGCTGGGTGATTAGGTGCAGGTGGCTCAGCCTCCCACACAGCTGTCTCCACTCCTGCAATCACACATTCAGTCCCAGTCACAACCACACCCACACACAGAGAGAGAGAGAGAGAGAGAGAGAGAGAGAGAGAGAGAGAGAGAGAGAGAGAAACAGGGTTTTTCATGAGTTGGGTCTGACTACCACAGACTAGGTTTCAGGGCATACTGACAGATCTTGTCAGATCTCAGTCTTCTTGGTTTTCTTCTTTTCATGGCATTTGTTGACAATTAGAAAATATCATTATCACCAACCTTTAAGTGTAGGTTTAAATGATAAAGAAACCATAAACAAACAACCTTTTTCTATGGATTAAAACCCCCATGTTTGAAGTTGGAAATTTCTACATTTTCTGACTTTGCTCCCAATTGTTTTTTTTTAATTAATTACTCCCGCTAACTTCCAGCAGATCTGACAGTGAAAAATGGGCTGAAAGAGCAGATCTGGATTGTCTAATTTTTCTAAAAACATACAATCAGAATTATTTAAAATGTTTTAATCACCTTAAATTTCTACACCTAGGGACTTTAAAATTTAAACCACTTATTTACTTAGTTTGACTGACCTGAGCTGTCCAAATCCAGGTGTGCTGTGTATGTGTGGAAGCTTGCCAAAGTGTTGGACAACATGCATAGCCACAATATTTCACAACTCTGAGGCAATAAGATGCTATGGAGCAGTGCCGCAGCTGTGCGCCCGTCACCTGTCACTTACTGTCTGATCTCCCCACTTCTACAGGAGTCCACTTAGCCTCATTCCCAGCGTCGAGCCCTACTGGGAGGGGCTGGACGCAAGCAGGTACAGGCCCCAACCTTCCAGTCCTCAGTGAGTGCGCCAACCATTGTCCCCCTGTTCTTGCACATTGTACACACCCTCTTGCACTTTGGTCCAACCCCAGCTCCTCAGACTCCTGACCTGGCTGCATGCTCCTGACCAAATGTCCTCACAAGGCAACAACAATACTGGTCGTGGTCTTCCATTGATGAATGATGAAGGATGTTCATCATAAGAAGATGTTGAAAAAGGTTCAGCCCTTCAGCTCATTTCTGTCAGCAACACTTATCCCTATTCAGGAAAGCAGGAGTAGATAATCGTCTAATCTTCAGTTTCATGTCATGATTTCTGAACTTGTTGTTGATGTGGATGAATTACAGATTAGCATACACTGAATGCTCTCTATACTGCATGTAGTTCACTGAGAGGATCTTGACAGAATTAGCTGGGAAGCTAATAAGTGCATTTCTCAAATGTAGAACTGTTCCTTAACAAATACAATCTCAAGAACGATTTCACTGCTCTGGAAAGAAGTCCCTCAAGCTTTAGATGTTACTTTCAGCAAAATCAGCTATGTATATGCCTTACGTTTTAAATAGCAAGAATGTTTCTTCAGTGTATGATGTAATTTACCATGATACAGATTTATTCTTCGCTTTCATTGTCATCATTGGCTTGGACCTGTTGATGTTTCAGTTAATGAATCCCTATTACCATACAGTGAATGGCCATTATACTGTATGTAGTTGAGTAGGACAGGATGTCGGAGGCTGACAGTTTTCTGCATTGTGCACAACACTCCACTTATGCTTTGAGTATTCCTGTGGTTTGAGCTGTATGTGACTGTGTCCTTGCTCGCGCCTTTAAATCACTGTTTCACTTGAAACACTTTCCTTTCGGCACTTCTGAATTGATAGACTTCCCTGCTATTCCTTTCTCTCCCAGATGCACTCACAGTCACATCTTTTCTTCACTTCACCTGTCAGTCTGCCTTGTTTCGTCAAGTGCTTTAACTGCCAATCTGCCTTTTCACCTTGTAAAGACAACAGCATCAGTGCCAACTGCTGCTCATGACAACATGTGTAAGCTCATAATAGAATAAAAACAGTATTTTATCTAATTGTATAATGATCATTAAATTTGTAGGACCTATATTTTTACACCATCAGTAATAATCACTGAGTCTTCATTCAGTTTAATGAGGCAGTAATTGCTGTGTCGCCTTAATATCCTTTTGTCATGATACAGCCATCATGAAGAGTATTAGCAGTATTTAATAATGATAATGGTCAAATCTACAAAAAATAACAAAAATGATTAATTAAATTAATTGGTTGTATGAACAGTCTTTTATGGGAACACAGAAATGGCAGCACTTTATCTTTTAAAACAAATATAGCTGTTGTGATGTATATGCTTCTGTTACATTGTGTGCGTATTGTCACTGTAGTTGACAGTTTAACAAGCTACTAGATATTGCAGTATTATTTGTCTCTGTGACCTAATAAAGCAGATGTGATTTTTCACTGAAACCATATTTGAGAAGGCATTGCAGCCTGGAAGCAAACCTGGAATATCTATCAAATGTGACATTGTTTTCATTGGCAGCTACCTTAAAGATGCTATTTATAACATGGCCATTATAAGCAAAAACCTGTGTTGTTACGCCGAGGATTGGCTATATGTTTCATTTTCCAGTTAATAAAGTAATTGTGGCTTCAATACAAATCATGGTTTTCATTTCCTCTTCCCTGTTATAGTCATTATCTCACTTAAGGGGAACAGAGTTTCATATCATGTACTTTAAAGTGTGTTTGGAACTGGTCATGTTCTCAAATGCAATATATTTGATATTGTATTTAATATATAATAATTATGTAACTATCATCATCTGACCTTGTGAAGTCTTTGATACCACGCAGAATTCTCAACCTCAAAGCTAGTTACAGAAAAATGCAGTTGCCCCAGTTGGGTCATCTTAACTAGCTTTAGTTCAGACTGACTTTTGGTCAGAACCTGGTTTTGACAGATTTTGCTTGTCAGTATCACTCCAAGGTAGAATTAGTAATATTACTCATTCTTCTGTAGGTGTCTTGAATCAAAGCCTCTCCTTCCTCACCTGTCAGTTACACGCCTGCTATACCAGAGCGTTACATTACTGTTGATGAAAACTACCTCAACTCTATTGCTACAGTGTTGATCAGGCCAGCTCTCTCCTCTTTTTTTGGCCCTGAAGTGGTCGAGGAAGCTGTTTCTTCCATGCTTGACTCCCAAATTTACATCCTTTGCTGTCAATTTACAATTTACATCCTTACCATCCCAACATATTCACTGAGAGCATCAAGAGGCTTTCCCCCCCCATGTAACTGAGTGTGTGAGTGTAACTAAGAATGTAACTTTTCTAACACAGCAAGAGGAAGCATTTTTAGATACTTACTGAAACGTATGTGCCAGACACAGAACGACACATTCTTTTTGTATGCGTTGTTGAAAGAAAAAGACAGGGTACTGCCTACTTTCAACTTTAATTTGTGGGTGTTCATATCTATATGGACCCTGGTTATTGTTTTACTTTGTCAAAAATGTCAGAGGAACTATGCATAAAAAAGGCTGCAAGTCCTACACTGTTCATCCAGCATATGCTTATGAGTGATGGCTGGGTTTCCGTTGGAAAAATTTTGATGTGGGACCAATCAGGAATTAGTAACTTTCGAATCAGAGTCTGATGATTCTGATGGGTTTGTGTGTTGTTTGTTCACTGTCGATCAAATCCAGTCAAACCACACCCACAGATCTGATGAAGTAGTTTCTGAGTATTAAACTCTCAATAAATAATACCTAAAGATTTCTTTTAACATTGTTGCTTTTTTTAGTCATGAATGTTTCATGTTTATTTTTTTGGGAAAATAATTCAGATTTGAAGCTACATTTTCAGAGGCTTTCAGTTCTTTGTTATTTACAGTCATTACTTAACTTGAAATCACTGTGAAAGGTCCTGTGTTGGTACGAACACACCAGTTTGTTGTTGTTTCTCACTTCTTTGTGATGTAATTCTGCATGAAATTGAAATGTTGGAGATTCACACTGGTCTATTTAGTGTATCATGTAGTGTGTGTGATATTCCACCCTTGTGTGCACCTTCCTGACTACCACAAACGAAACATTACAAAAAACCAGTTGTCTTTTGTCGTCAAACCTCTACATTTACAGTCTAAACCCTCATTTTTCAAGCGAAGTATGTGTCCAGAATCAGAACCTGTTTTATTATCAAAGTATGAAAGTCCAGGTCAAGTTAAGTGGTTGGAGGCAGAACTGTGAGACATAGAAGCACATGACATGTTAGCTCTGCCAGATGTAAAAGACTGATAAATTAAGTGATTAGATGGTGGAGCAGTAAATACACATATACTTTAGTTCACCAATGACTTGTGATCAAACAGGTGTTATGAAAGAAATATAGAAATCATAATTCTGTAAATGGAGTGAAGCCATCATTGATGTCATTTGTTACAGCTGTGCTTTTATTACTTATCTCCTTGTGTGAGGTGTGTTGTCATTTTTGTTTTATTATAGCTGGATTCGTCTGCAGCACCATCAGCGAAACTTTGTGCAGACTATTGGATTTTTGAATTGAATCTGTTTTTAAATAATCGCTTCTTCTGTGTTATTTTCTGTAGGTCATCTTCAGGAAAGGTGAGCCCAGAGAGCGTTCGTTCAAAGGCATCCCCGTCAGAATCATCTGAAGATAGTCATGACCAGCGTGGCAAGAAACCACCCCCGAGTCCAGGGAAGAAGGGGGAATTGTCTTTATACATGAAGACCAAAAGAGCAATAACAAGCAAGAAGTACACCATCTCCAAGCATGAAGCTGAAGCAACAACACCCATTGAACTCATCAGCCGAGGCCCAGATGGACGTTTTGTCATAGATCCCACTGACGCAGAAATGTCTATTAAGCCCCGGCGAATTGAGGGCTTCCCCTTTGTGGAAGAATCAGACCTCTATCCTGAATTCCGGCAATCAGATGAAGAGAATGATGATCCCAGGCCTCTGCCACCAGTTATGGCCCCCCTTCGGCCTCACCAGATTTCCCCCATCTCCAGTCAGGAATCCTACCTGCAACCTCCAGCCTACAGCCCTCGTTTCCAGAGGCCCTTCGAAGGTATGACCATCATGGAGAGCAGTCGGCTCCAGGCCACAGGGCAGATCCGAGGCTCTCTCCATCACAGGGCTTTCTATGGCTATCTAGGCCCCCCTGGGGATCATGATCCCCCGCCTCCTTTTTACATGCCTGATACCAGCCCACTCAGCTCTGTCATGTCCTCCCCTCCATACCTTGCTGAAGGCCCTTTTGGTCACCCCATGATTCCTGAAGAAATGGGGGAGGGTGATTTCCCACAGTATGCTGTCTCTGGTTTCCCACTTCCTCTGACACTCACCTCTTCCTCTCGTTCTCCAGAGATTTGGCAGGGACTGGATTTCACCTTTGCAAGTCTGGAGGGGCCCCAATTCATTTTTCCACCACATCATCCTTTGAATCTCCGCCACGACTCCCCCTATCCTCCTCCACCTCATGTTCTTCCCCTTAGTGCTTTCCAGCCCTCCTCCCTTCCAATGCCCACTTACCCAGCTGTTCTGCCACTGGAGGCCCCAAGGAGCCACTCAAGCAAGTCTCCCAGCAAGGCCAAGCCTCATGGCTCCCCAGCCAAGCATTTAGCTATGCAAGAGGCACATTTAGGGCAGCTAAGACACACAAGCCACGGTATGGGTGTGCCTTACACCGATCCAATGGCCCATATTGTCCCTAGCACATTCAGTAGCCTGGACACACGATGGTTTGAAACCACCCCTCGTTTCAGTCCCAGACAGGCTCGTAGGATGGATTCCAGCAGGCATCAGGTGGTTCTCCAGCCCTCTCGACTCTCACCCCTTACCCAAAGCCCCCTTAGTTCTCACGAGGGCTCCCCAGAGATTGTAGTACGTCCCCAGCCACGTCCCAGCATTGCCCAACCTCCTATACCCCCAGAGATGTCTGAGATTACCCTCCTCCCTCCTTCCGCAGCCAGCTTCTCAAGGAGATCTTCCCCCTCCTCCTCACCTGCCCAAGGCCAGGGTAGCAGGAGAGCAAGTCCCAGCTACCGCTCCCACATGGCCTTTGCCACCTCTGCAACCAGCTACCCAGCTTCCCAGTCCCCGTCACCCCCCATGGAAAGCAGCAACATATTTGGGCAGATGCCATCTCAGAGGAGGACTGAGGAGGAGATCCTTCCATCTGAGCCCTCTCCACCCCAGTTGTCAGCTTCAGGGTAGGTGCATTAGGCATGCAGAGAGGGATACCATTTGAGTCATCTGCCCCAACCCATAATGCTTTAATGTGTGAAGTTGCTCTAACATTTTGGTTAATGAAGTGCTGTCTAATATCCATCAGTTTTTGAAATCATCTCTGTGGCAAATTAGTTTTATAGTTTAGTTTATGCTTTTTCCATTTGTTAACACTTTTATATGAAAAATGAAAACTGTATGCTTGAAGGAAAGCCATTGTGATGATTCATTTGATGAGAAGTTTTCAGTTTAGTCAATGCTGCTTTTCATGTCAGACATCAAGTTATAGGTATTCACCCATTGAATCTGTGAAGCATTGTTCCAAAACTGTCACCTTGAAGAATACGTTTCATTTTCTAGTGCAAAGACCAAAATGTCTAAATTGTGAAAATAATTATGTATCGAATTGACGAGAAAATGCATTTGCTTCACAGATTACATTTCAGACCTTTTGGGGCTACAGTCCATCCGGATGAAAAATACTATCACCAGTGTACTGTGTAATTTGTTTGGCAAAAGCCCCTAAAAGCCTGGGAATTTGCAGACATCACCACAGGATCCCTGTTTTTCCATCTGTATCATGCGTTACCCTGCTTTCACCTACAGTAACAGGAGGAATCCCATAATACTCATCAAATTGATTCCCCAGACAAAACAAACACCCATTGTTATGTCTAGCTCCAAGCCTTTGAAGATGCCTTTATCATGCGGAGGGATGCTTTAAGAAGAGTTCATCTTGGCAGGCCCTGCGGCCCATCCTCGGCCTTAGTAACCTGACTGCATGACCAATTCTCCCTTACCTTCCAACCTCTCTGATTTTTTCCTACCCTACTTCCCCTTCCCTTTCTGTAACCTTCCTCTCCCCAACCCCTTTAATTGCCCCCAGGACACTCCCAGGTCTGACTACCAAGAAGAGGTTGTTGGGCAAAGTGTGTCACAGGGCCTGTCCGCTTCTCATGTACTGCAATGTCTCCATCATTATGAATTAGGGGCAGTATGGTGGTTCTTGATGGCTCCTGGAGTCTTACCTGCTTTGTTTTTGATTGATCTCAGCTATCTGGGCAGCGTTGTTGTGACCAGGTCCTCTACACCGCAATAGGTAAGGGTTGGATCCATGTCTGAAAGGGGGGGGTTAGCAGGTGGGACTTTTTTGATCACCTCGTCCTTTAAAGGGGAATACAAGACTTTGAGTCTTTGTTTGATTTGTTCCTTCCTTCAGTCAACACGTGTAGTTTATTTCAGTTCTTTACTTTGTCCTTTTTATCAAAGTAGCTATGCATTTTAAGTTCTGCAGTCTTCAGTACATTATGCATTCTGACTGATATGCATATGCCATCTGTTAGATAAAGTAATAGATTAGGTCAGAGATGTATCACCGACATGATTTCATGCTTGAGTGGTTTGCTAACTGACCACACTCACAGGCAAATATTTTATCCGTTAATGACAGTACCTCACCACAGATAAATCTGCCTCAGGTTCATGCATAAGTAATAAGTAACAAGTAATCTTATTAGCCTCGAACCAATATTTTATTTGAATATTTTTCTCAAGCATTTATTGATTACTCGGTTCATTACTCTGAAAATGATTTCACCAATTGATATGTAATGCAGATGTGGATAGTGTTTGGTGCAAAAGGCAAAGAACACATGTGTGCGTGACCAAACTGGACTGGACCAAGCTTCAGACGTATTTCTACACACAAACACCTTTAATCTAGAGATAAAACCACACTTTAGTTGTGTCCTATATGTCTGAATGGCCAAATGCAGAAGCAAGCCCCTACAAATGTCTCCTAGAATTTGGTAAAGTTACTGACTTCTCTATTGATTTACCTCATTGAGGCTCTGCCTTGACACCCTGAGACAGATCAATGCACTCGACATTCAGTTAGGTAGCACTGTGCCAATTGGTGAAAATTGGTGTTTTTCTCCTTTAGTTCACCTTGAATCAAGGCGAAGAATTCTTCAGCGAACATGACTGTCACAATCCAATGGATCATGGATAAGACCTGCTCCTTCTGCTACACTCCCATGTTGACTCAAACCGCCCACTACACTTGCTTTGGCTGCAGTTAACTAAAGCTTTGTTTATGCTCGTGTGTCACACCGTGGTGTGGGCCTCCACATGTGAGCTACGAGTGTGCACAGAGGTTTTTATGCTCAGCGTGTTATCTGTTGCAGTATCCTCTGAAATGCCAAACAAAATATACTCTGAAGAAGCAAGAAGTCAACTTGTGTTACTGGAAGAACGCCATAGATTGATAAATTATCTATGAAACCTATTTCCAAAACAAGTCTTGCTATATTGGAAACTTATTTACAAGCACAACTTTAGTCCTCATAATATTACGATTTGCAACAACAACTGTATTCTGATGAAAGGTTGAAATGTTGAATATCCTGTCAATAACTGATTCTGCTGGCAAATTGCTATTCACACAAATGGCATTTTTAAAGATCTCTTCTTGTCTCTGAAGCAATTAAAAAAGCGAATTGGCCCTAAATTCCTTTGTTCATTATTTTAATCTTCATAAAGCTATTTTCTTTTATCAGCATTTGTGGCCGTCATATTCTTAGTTATGTATTAATGAACTGATGTCGTATTCTACAGATGCCCGTTTAAACTTTTGTATTCAATAAAGTGAGAAGAAAAGGTGAGATGATGTCACTTTTGGTGCACGCACCCTCATGCCGTGGAGACCACATCGAGCATAAACAAAGCTTAGGTCTACCTACTCCCACTATACCAGTTCAGTGCCATGAAGTTTGAGCAAGATCTCCCAAAGTATTAGACTCCCTGCTACCCTCTAGAATTATCTCCTAGGTTTGTTCCAGGCAGCTACTGATGAATAGTGATCCCTCTTCCTCCTCCACTGTTGAAATGCTAGTGGATGACTTTACCACCTGCTTCGCCTCAAAGCCACATGCCAAGTAGAAGCCCTGGTTTATGTCCCCCCATTGACGCCCGTCTTTCACTAGCCAAAAAAGAACTGAATGCACTGACTAACTCCTGGCAATGGCTTATGCTTCCAAATGCATGGCCAAGGCCCAGAGATTAAACAAAGGAACTGCACATATCAAGAATACAGTCAATATGTGCCTCCTTCCCTCTTCCTCCCTTTAGCCCAGTGGTAAGCCACCTCTCTCGTTCGGCCATCTTCGTCAGGATGGAATCAATTACTGCTTGATCCCATCCTATTTCTTATATGCGAGCCTCGCCATCTGGGCAGGCTCCCTCGCCCGTCTCATCCACGACAAGACCAAACTGCTTGCCAAGGAGATTGTCAAGGATTACAATGAGGCTCACACGAAGGGGGCATCCTTTCTCGGGATGTCTCCGGTCTATGCTATCATCTGTGAGAGAAGCATTTGTGCTGCATACAGTAGATCAGACACAGGCGACTTTGGGTAAGCCATTTGATACTCAAGGCACATGAGTGGTGAGCAGTGCTCAACATCCTGCAACTCAGTATTTGGACCCAACATTGAGCTGCACCAGGTAATCCTGGCCTCCTCCTCCCTCTCAGCCTAGCAGGGGTTTAAAAGACCAGCCTCATCATGCTAAAAATAAAGAGCATTGTACCTCTCATCTTCCTCTATAAGAAACTAACCAATAGCGTAGACTTTCAGATGGCCGCACATGTAGTGGAGTTGCATCCAAGTAACATTGATTTTTCATTATATATAGCAAAAATGCTGTTCTCAGCAGGTATGATTATCAATTTATTTTGGTGTCTTGTGTTTCTTTATTATATAGATTATTGCGTGGCATACTATGTATTTATGGATAAAGAATGTCTATGTGGACTTTGTTCCACATAGACATTCTTTATTCTCAGGTGATCACTTTCTAAAAACTTTCTTAGCATTCTCCTCAAGCGTGACACATTCTGCCATTTATATTTTACAGATGCTTGTATTGTATGACACCAATTGAAAATATTTTGGACCCCAATCTCCAAGAAATATTTTGTAAGATTGGCGTTATGACGTCACATTAAGCTGTGTGTCCACTCGGAGCCATCATTCATAGCTCTGGTTTTTTTTTGCATTAACAGCAAAGCAGAACTGCTGTTGCATGTTTCTGGCGGTGATGAAAGCTTAGCATGTGTAAAGTTCTCAGCTCACTAGTTTCAACAAGTTGAAAAATATTTCAGCTTTTATCAGAAATGCAACTAGCAACAGAGCATTAGCAGAAGCCGTGACCAGCACCTTCCGCAAGCATCTCTTTAGCCTGAGTAGCTAAGCGCAGATTCCTGGTGGACACATGGCCTTAATCCCCCGTATAAAGCATCTGTACAAAGCATGAATCAAACCATCTGCAGTAAGTATACAATTGCACTTGTAAGTTTGGACTGCAGAACAGTTCTCACTACCATGTGAAGCAAGTGTCCTGCCAAAAGAGCTTATGCACTTCTTTTTATGCTAAGGAACAAATATTTCACCAAGGGCTTGCAGAGGGGGGACACACAGGGGGCTTGAGGACCCCGATGTTTGAGTGAACTGCCCAATGAAGTGCTTTTGAATGTATTCCCCTTTAAAGTCGTGTTCCATGTGCAAACTGCCATGCATGCCATTGCTAAATATTGCTCCTCCGTTTCAAAAAAAGAAACAATTATATTGATAAATTTCTTGTTACATTTGTTGTCCTAGTGCTTCGCTTTTCTTTGGCTTATTTTTCATTATGTGACTGTTCCCGAGTAGTCATTTTCCCCTCCCGCCATCTCTCCCCCTGTCAGCATGGTGAAGCCCATTGTAGACAGTATCCATGTCTATGAATACATATTGATGATGCTTTGTTGCTCAGCTGTGATTCTCCCCCTCTACTAACGACCATCGGTTTCTCTCTGCAGCCACGGTGGGAAGATGGCCTCTCTGTAATGCTAATTGTTTTCTGTGCCTTGAGAGAACCAAGTGTGTGTTTGTGGCAGAAATCTGTGGGCTGCCAAGTCATAAGTGCCTCCATGAATGGGAGGGAGGTCTGTAGATGCCATCATGAGTAGCTGAGAAATATACACTCCACACCAAGGAAACATTTGCACCTGTTATTTTCAGAGTGGGATAGGTTACTTTTAAAAGAATCATACAATCTGAACACATATCATCAATTGAAAAGTCTTCTTTTATTCAAAATATTCTTCAATTTTGAGAATTTTCCTCTGAAACCAACAGTGCAAGTCTTTTTAAATGTTGTATCTTCTCAAAAACTTTACTCGCTGTTCTAATCTACTTGAGGTAAATAGATTGTTTCAAGGATTGTGTAACACTTTGCTTTTCTTTGAATAATGACTGTTTGGATCAATTTGAGCAAAATATCTTAGATGTCCCTGAAGGGCAATGAAATTTCAAGGTGCACAATTGAATATACCATCTGGATTTATGAACTCATTTTGTGAAATATGATCATAATTAATCTAAATATAACAGTTAATCCAGATGATGTACAAGGTTTTGGTCATAGTAGAATTAATCACTTTGTTCTTCAAAGCTTTGAGAAAACACTTTTGCTGGATTTCAGAGTACAGCTCTTTGGGTGTCTCACATTGATCCTCTGGCAATGTGCTGCACCTCTTGCTTAGCACGAGCAGTGCTGTTTTGAGACCGTGTGGGTTTCTTGTTTTGTTGCGCTCCGTAGTGCAGAAACACAGTCCACTGACTATGTTTGGCCTGGAGTTACCCGTTTTCCCCTCTCTCTTTTCTTCATCCAGAAAACGTCGAGGTGCGCCGAGTGCCCTTTCGGGGTCTGAGAGGATTGATGCACTGAGATACCAACGTATTAAAAAGGCCAAGAAGATGACGATGAACAACAATAACTCCAAGACCAGAAAGAAAGCAGGTGGGAGCCCTTTTCCTGTCTGCTCTCACTTTTTACACAGTGATATGTTGATGGTCCCGCGGAAAATACTTTTCTTCCTTCTCAAAGATTTATTCTTGTGTTTTTTGTTAGCTACAAAGATGCATCACATTTATTCGTGATAGTATCAATAAGTTGCATTTCTTCCCCTCTGCATGTCTGTCTGTGCACCTGAGATCTCAAAAACTGTAGTTTGCCCTGTCAACAAGCATGTGTCATATCCCAATTAAGGTACGGTTATAAAACTGTGTGCATTATCTTTTATGATTTTAGCCACCACTTCAAAATATATGCGTTCTTTTATTTTATGAAATATTCATTAATCACTCTTTTCTAAATTATAAGATAATAAAAGAAATAAGAACACATTAACTTTTTTTTTACAATTTCTAGCTCTAATTATTACAAATTATTAATGCATTTCTAAGTGTTCAGACAATTCTCTTTACCAACATGCAGCACAGCACAACACCAAACATTTCATACACATCTCAGAATCAACTTCTGGACCAGAAAACTGACGATATGGCAACAAAATTCACTAACAACAGGTGGCATTATTGTCTTTGATGCCTTTTTTTATTGATGTATATAGTCATTTAGCATAAACCGAGATTTCAGTACATCAAGAATAAGGTTACTTCTTTATACTCTCTCCTGTTGATAATTCCTGAACAAATGCCAAAACTATAACTCCAAACTTGTCTTCCATATGAGTAGTAGCAGTAATGGGCAAACCAAGGAGGGGGCGAACCAAATGTCCTGTACCGTACGTTTCGGGACAAATAAACGTACTGTTACACCCCTATTCACTATACGTACTTGTATATAATAGTTACAGATACATTTACAACATTACTAGTCATCCCTGTCTTCTGCATTTGACCACAAGTTCTCATCCACATCAAGCCTCATGTCCTTTCTTACAATACACCTAAGAAACAATCTTTTGAATCTCTGACCCATGCCTGGCAGTCTTCTGCAGACATGTACAGACATCCAGCATTCACTGCGTACAAGAGGGACGTCTAATCATGTCAATGCTGGTCATAGACTGTCCTCTTCTATGAGGAAAATAATTCCTCTATGGAGTAGAGGAATGGAGAGTAAGGTGGAAAAGCGATACCATCCTGGGATGAGCTATAAACCACTCTGTGACTGGAAGAGAATGGTGAAACACTGAATCCTCCCATACAATTATAAAATATTCTGGATTCTGCCTCCCTTGTCCCCTTTCCTCACCTGGTACAAGTCTTTTATAGAGGTCATCAAGGAAAGAAAACAGGCACTCACAGTTTATGTGGTTTTATTTCTTTTCAGTTATGTTAGGTTTTTAATTTAAAATTAACACTTTTGGCAAAAGTATATAATTATGTGCAGAATGGAAAGATATTTCTTCAGTATGTGCAGTACAGTAACATACATACATATACATGAACAGTACGTATGCCTATATATGGACATCAGTGCAGGAATACACAGGAGATCGGCAGGTCAATGTCGAGCCCAGAGCATTCTCTGATTGGCTACACATCACGAGGAGCAGCCTATCAACACTGTAGGCTGCTGTGCCACAGACAGACTGCTCCATTGAATGAGCAGAAACTGAAATGATACCCTTTAAGAAAAACCAAAACTAAAGTGAAACAATATTGCCTGGTTACAAAACTAATTAAAATAAAATAAAAATGAATGTAAATTAATTCCAGTTTTAGTTTGTTGGTATCAAGGTTCATGTATTGTTATTTTGCACCTCAGTGTAGGACAATCAAATGAAAGTTGTGTCCCATTCATGCTACACATGCATAGAACATATATACAAATATTTGAATTAGAAACATGTATTGTGTAATTGTATTTGTATGTATATGTAGATACATATTCCTGACACATTATACCTGGCCCTGGACAGACAAACTAAATTTGTAGGTCCCACACACACTGTACACTGAACTCAAACCTCTGTCTGTGGTCTCATCCAGAAGTAACAGCATTACTTCGGAGAACTCATGTACTCTTATCGATTGCATTTTTAATTGCAATAGATATTGATGTGGACTACATGATGTGATCAATCAGGCTCATAATTTGACATGTTAAATCAGATTGTGGTGGACAGGAAATGACTACTGCAGCCATGCCAGTGGGATTATTGAGCAGAATTGCCTGTAGACCACCACTATGAGTTCTGGTGGCGATGACCTGCCTTTGATCTTCCCTCCACCAGGTGTCTCCACCTCTCAGACCCAGCAGGCTTACACCTCTCAGGTACTCCAGCCCGAAGAAGCTCTCTACCTCCGCAAGAAGAAGAAACGGCCCATCCTCCATGACCCATATACTCGCTTTTCTGCACTGCTGTACCGCCGCCCACCCCAGGAGGACCAGAAGGCTATTTTAGCCAGCATGGACAACATTGACCTAGACCATGCCACCCTCCTCTAAAAGCCCTTGAGGACAAGGTCACAACCATGCAATACGCCCCCATTCCAAAATAACCCTAGCTACACACCAGATGAAAAAAAAAAACAACAACACAATCAATTAAAGATGTTTGCAATTTATTATCTATTAAGGGGAATAGCACTAAATTTGAGCATTCAGACTTGGTAAATTCTGTAACTACGCCCTTGGTCAGTTCAATCCACATTAGTAGGAAGCATCCTGCCATGTTCACAAGCTAATCTGTGATGACAGAGAAACGTACTTGGAAGAATCAGCAATCAAGAGCCAAAAAAGAATTATTTTCAGAGAGCAAACTTTTCCACTTTTCCATTATGAAAATACAGATTAAGATAAGATGATGATTGTGTCTAAAATGCTGGTCCCAACTTACTGTGAGCAAAATAACAGCATTGGCGATTGGAGTGGCATCACAGATTGGAGTCCTGGTTCTTAGGCTTCTCCTCTGAAAAAGTTTTGATTATTTTCACTAATGATTGTGATGCCCAAATGCGCAAGAATTATCTGTGTATGCTTAAATCAAGTAATATTCCCTTTAAAAATGTATGAATAAAAAGGTTAGACTTTTACTAATTCAAATCAAAATGATAGCTGCCACAATTTTCCAAAATTTTACTCCAGTGCAAAAAGATGAATACAAAAAGAGTCAGTCCATGACTACCAGTTCCCATTTTTTCCAATTTTTTTTTTTTGAAATCCCAGTTTTCCTTCTCCGGTGTTACTGTTTTTAATTTGAAAGGCTTCTCCAGGCTTGGGTCATGTTTCTTGTGCTGAGCCAGTCCCCCCCACCTCCCCAAAAGCCCTGTGGGTCTCCGTTTACAGCATCTTCCACGGGATCCTCGCCGCCAGCAACGTCTCTTATCTGCCGAGAAACTCACCTCACAAACGTGGGTGTTCTCACTTCCTACCAAGTATACCTCAGAGCACAGGACACGAGACCACACAACCACCAGGATCAGCCAGCAGAACAAACTAGCCTTTTTCATCTCTTTAGTCTTTATTGTGTTCCACCTGCTTTTCTTCTAATGTTCTAGCTTTCCAATCTTATATGTTCTTCTACTTTATACATGAATAATTAAGTTTATTTATCTTTGACAATAATAATTGACAAGTGAAGAAATTCACCTTCACTCATCTGCTCATCTTTTTTGCTCTGTCGTAAATGATTAAGATGCAGGCTAATGTTTAAGGGACAAACAGAAACACAACCCTGAACTACTTTACTTGGCCTACAGAAGGAATTCTTCATTCACTCTAAGTCATTTCTTATTGAATAGATGTCATTCAGCAGTGAATCACACACCAGGGGCTTACTGTACATTTATATTCACATTCACACTCTTATAACAAACCATTCACTTGCACAATGAAACGTGGTAATTCATTTAATCTCAGTTATTCTATATAAAGTTATTTAATTGCTCCAATGAACTGCTGAGTTTTAGCTTCTCATATCTTATAAAAGTTTGCACTGGAGCAAAATCTTGTCCATTTCCTTAGATTTGTGTCTGTTCCTGTACACCTCCTCCTGTTCTTCTACTTAAGGTAGTGTAGACGGTTCCAAATCTTATTCAGAAAGAATTTTAGTATGCCAAAAACAATTCAATTAAAAAAAGCAGCAACAACCATTCGTAGTGGAGGATGAGATTTTGTGCCATAGTATATGATAGTATTTTTTTCATACATAATAGAGGGCATAAAAAACAATGGCTTTGTTTGGCCTTAATGGAGCTTCTGGTTGGTTGCCTGCTTCACATGTGTCTAATTTTTATTTTTATTTCACTGTTTTATTTGTGTGTGTGTGTTTGCGAGTGTGTTAAGTACCCGCCTCTTTTTGCCATTGTCATCATAATCTTTGCCTCTTTCTGTGCTTGTCATTTGAAACGGAAATGCTGAGAGTCATCCCTTAAGAAAATAGTATGTGGCATTGAAGGCAACACAAAATGAGCCAAAAGTTTTTGTTGTGTACTACACCGGCATAAGCAATTTTGTTTACATGTTGCTCTGTTTTACTTTGAAAGAATCCAGTGATTGACATGATTAAATTTGCCTGTGTAACTGACATTGAGATGTAAACTAAGGGGCTAAAATGAATTTTCATTGGACAAGTAGTGCCATAACATCAGATGCTCAACTACTGTATATCACACATTACACATGTTGGAGCTCAGTCATATTTTAGATTCACCAACAGATGGGTGTGTATTGTAACAGTTCAAGCTTTTGTTGCTGTTTTTTTTTTTCCAGTTTAACTCAAATGGTGCTCTTCAGAAGTTGTATTCCTTTGCAGATGTTACAGTAACATATCTTGCGCTCGTAATACGACAAGAAAGCAGTGTCCATATTCTGTTGAACTATGTTTGGAGTGGTATTGCTCAAAGGTATGATCAGGGGTGATGGGCAAGTTTTTATGTATTTATTTCATTGTGTAAATTTTTATTGTGATTTTGATCAGATTCTGACACAGCTGCAACTCCAACATAGTCTTCTAAAATCAACCACATTTTAAGCGACTACATTTGGTTGCTTTGACATTTCCACAATAAATGCTTACAAAAGGAGCAGCTTCAAGGTTTCAAAAATTCTGCTTCGACAGCTGATCTCTCCTCTCATACCTGAGTTTTAAAGTGCTGGAGGAGGGTTTTTTTTCATTTACATCTATTTAATTAAACTATAATTAAACTAACAATTATCATACATGGATAGACAAGCAAAAATAATTCGATATATACTGAACAATATCCTGCATACTGGAAAAAAAGTTAATAAATGCATTGTACACATTAGGGTTGCTTCAGTAGTCGAAGAAGCAGCCGTTTTAGTAAAGAAGCTAGTGCCTTTATTTATGATGGAATTATAATGTCTCCAAGGTTGGAGCATCTGGTGGCTAACAGCTGAGCATTGAGTCTGTGTCAATATAATGCACTTATTGTGGAAATAACTTTGAAATACAGTTTATAAAAATGTTATGTTATCATCTGTAACTTAAGTGAAACCACAATCTCTACTTCCAAAGATGACAGCATGAATAATTTCGGTGAGAATGAAGTGGCATGATGCACATCAACATCGTTGATCATTGACAAACCCCCTTTACAACCAACTGCAACATTTTATTAATGATAGCTACTGCCCATCCCTGTCAATGTGGTGGCATTTAAAGGTCTGTGCAGGTGATCGTTTGCCTAGCCTTGATGAATTAGAAAGGTAATAAGGATGTGACCATGTGACGCCAACATTGTTTTTACGTTCTTCGATGTAACAGACTGAAACCATCTCCTCACAAGTGCTTGAGCAGGGGTGTCAAACAGAGGCTCTTCTTGCAGCCTAAGGTGCTAAGCAAACCATGAAGTAATGTTGTACTAGTGAGTGATCCTTCCATATAAATGATCACAAATGCCACTTCCATTTTCTTAACTGTAATTGCTTTATTATTGTATTTGAGGAACTTTTTTATATACAGAGAGTAGAAAAGGCTGCAGTGTTGCCTTTGTTTAAAACAATCTGTGGTTCGAAGGTGCTTGTTGGAGTAGTGGTTGGATTCAAAATCACACTGAAAGAGAAACAAGGGCCTCTTCTTCCATAAAAGCCTCATTATGGCATACCTACAGTGATGTTTCAAAAACTGGAGGGACACTGATGCATGATGTTCTACAAGTCAAATGTGTAATTGTACCTTGTTGCTGTTGAATATCATTGTTGTTATGCCATTTATAGAAAGGTATTTGTTAGATATAAGAAGAAGAGTGCCACAGTTTCCTTCAAAAGGGACATTTTGGTTTATTGAATGTTTCAATGCAGACCTTCTGATGTTTGTGTTGCTGTGGGTCTTCTTAGCAGAGCTCTGGAGAGAATCAATGATGAAGGCACGGGGTTTGTTTTGTTGAAAGACTTTGATATTGTACTTTCTAGGCCTGCATGATAGACAGAAATCATTGCATATAACACTGTGTATGAGAAGACAAAGTAAATACACTAAAGGGACAGGGTGATCGCCATCAATTAACAGTTAATTCCGATAAAAGAATTATAATGACTATATTTACGTTGCTAAGAAATGAGCAGATTTGACATTCTCTAATACTGGCAGAGCATTTCTAACAAATTCTTACAAAACAGTCACTATTTTCTATCAATGATTCAAGGTTTTAGAATGGAATTAATATTAGATCAGTAGAATAGGCATCTAAAAGTCATGCAACTTCCTTTAAAGAGTTTAAATCAAGATTTTTTTTTTTAACCAATTGTATTAACAGTAATAGCTTGTAATGTACATACTGAACCAACATATTGTCTCAATATACATACCTATCATATTGTTTCTGTTGAGGAATTAACTTTACAATTCATTGCATATATATCTGTGAAATCATAATTGATGCACTTTGCCAACTTAGCACTGAACATATTGTTCCATGTTGTAATTATCCCACATTTAAAAGAAACCAAAACACTGACAGACGTGGAAAAAGACCTAAAATATACAGAAGATTCTTTATTGAAATTTGTAGATATAATTAGTCTATATATTGTTAAATGTAAAATAAGAAATTGCATATTTTATTAAAATTGGTCAATAATATGCATGCAGTTACAAAAATTAATATAAAATATATTTCCATTTTTTTTATTTAAATTTGAAAATAGTTTTTTCTTTTTTTTTTTGTAGATGCTGCTGTGACTGTGTTCGAAAAGCCAGTATATATATTTTCCAAGTTAAAGTTTGAAGTCTCCCTCAGAGCTAAGTGGAGGTGTGGTTCTAACCACAGTCAGTGGAAATAAACAGGGTGAGCCTCTAACGTCCCCTCCATATTGCTTTGTGGAAGCCACATCCCAATTGATCAAGTAACTGAACTAAAGCAAACACGCACTGGTCTGCACATAGTGAAGCGGTATGATTTTGGTTTTATGCGTTTTGGTTGAATCTGTAATGAAATGAACACCACAAAAACACAAACTTAGAGAAAACCCTGAAAATTGAAGGTCACAAGACAGCTCTTCAAACCAGCGATGGTGGTAGCGTTGTGTGACCGTGCAGTTGTTTTATCACCAAGGGCTTTAATGAGACTTACGTGGGAGTGAGGACAGTGTGAGGTGGATGGGTCAGATCTGCCTCGACAAAGACATACTGTATACCTCTTCATGTGCCACTGAGAAATGTGTCCATGTACATAGTGTATAGTGAAAGATATTATTTGCATGGTATAAACATTTGAATGCTACTGACAAAAATGTGGACTTGCCATTACCAGAGCAAAAATTCTGTAGCTGTTACGCGTCAGAATAGTTTGACTACAGTCATCTGAAAAAGCCAGTGAAACAGCTATGCTTACCTGAAAAGGTCAAAGTAACTAGTAAGGCTTTTAAACGGACTATAAAATGCTGCTTTTCCAGTGGTATTCAGTTAAACCACCTACTGTAGTGGAAGACAATACAAATAACACAACTCTACACATATTGTGGCTGATGACGAAACTAAATTTGAATGACAACATTTTTAATTTTGACCCTGACGCCATTTTTTTTTTCCACAGTAGAGTTGAGATGTGATAAAAGCACACGCCATGCAGTTAGATAAGTTCAGTGTATTTGAAGCTCTGTTTCTAGACGATGGGATAATTAGGGCAGGTAGATTTGCTCTTTACTACTTCTGTGATGTCTGTCAGTTGATATTTTTTTATAGTACACATTAGGTGAACGTTACCTCACTGTAGTCTGGAAAAAGTCAGTTTTGAAGCTCTGTTTGTCAAACTGCAGTCTGACTTGTGTTACGCACCGTCCATAGATGTAAAATTAGAAAATTAGCGATTCTTTGTGAAACACTAGCTCAGAATCATCATGGATTATGTACCACCGCAGCGAGGGTTACTACTGTAACTTTTGTCATATGAGCCCCCGATAGTGCTTCACATTTTGAGATAACAGTGATGATTTGCAGTTGATGGTGCAGTACAAGACTCTGAAATAGATTAGAATTAGTAATGTTTGTGGTAAAGAAAAAATATCACATATTTTTTATCACTCATTAAAAGACGATTTGTAAAGAAAATCTCAGTACTGTATCACTCTTGACTCTTGAGCTGAGGAGAACAAGAGTCTGGCTTTGGTGTCGTCCTGCTCTAGTTTAACATGTTTTAAAGATGCATTAAGAGACTTATAATCACATTGCTGAGGATATTCACATTTTGACATGTTGAACAGGTTTTTATCCCGTACACTAAGAGAGGAGAATCTCTGGTGCTAACACATGCTGTGCAAGTAAAAGGTGTTTTTCAACCTAATAGACCCTGTTTAGTTGCTCTGGAAATGCACCTCTCTTTCCTCTGAGCTCACTGCACATGGCTACCATATCATTTTTCCAAAAATAGCTATTTTTAGCCCAAATGAGCAATTTTCCCATGTGTTGTGACACAGAGTTTAATCATATCATTGCAATTTCTGTAAAAAAAAAAAAAATAGACATATTGGTATTTTGAGATTTTGGCCACGGACTGCAAATTAATACAATAATATAATGCAAGATCAACAATGCAACATCACAAATTACTGCTCTGTCATTAAAATGGAATGATAACTGCAGGCCACTAAATGTTACTAATAACTCTCCTTATAACGAGTAGATGGCTATAAATAACTGACATGATCATATTTGAAACTGTCAGAGTTTGAAAGACTCTTTCCAGAGGCATCTTCTTTACTGTTAAGAACGTCCATTAAAAGAAGATGGGATATTATAGTAGACATTTCTTCCAGGAAGTATAGGCTGAATCACAGGCAAAACCAAACAAATGCTCATAGCAGATATATAATCTCTTACTGAGGACAGGACTACAGGAAGGATGCATTGAGGCAGTGGCCTTCATCTAAACTTAACTTGAGACATAGCCAAGCTCATTTAAAATGAGTCTGTTTGTAATGCAAAACTCTGCAGAAACTTGCCATCAGTGTATCAGCACCGCAACATGGAGGGAAGTAATGAGATATTATAATGTATCAACTTTTGTCCAAACTTGAGTGTACAAAAAGGCATTACAGTTTGAGATTTAAAAAAACAACAACATTTTGCTAGACCGTGTAAATAATGTCTCAAATAAGCATACCTTGTCATATATATTTTTTTGTAGAAGAAAATACGATGCACATCCACTATACTGAAGACTGAGTGGGAACTGAGTAGTGTAGGGTCTGCTTCAGTGGCACATTATAACACGATGTAACAGACCAATGTCTATATGTGATTGATGGAAATCTTCTAAATGCTAGAAATTAGTTTAAGAATTTAATATTATAGAGCCAGGAAATACATAGAAAAAAAAAAAAATATATAAATATACATATATATTGTCATATTGTCATGGAACCAAATTGGTTATATGAGTATCTATATTTGGGGACAGTACTTGTTTTCAAGAATGTATAAGTCTATATTCTATTATTTTTATATCCATTTGTTGCTTTATACTGTAGCAATGCAGAATCTTACACAAAGTAGAGAAATATGACGTCTGTCTGAGGTTTTCAGTCGAGTACAAAACACAAAAGAATGGTGCACCCAAATGGCTGTCACTGTACTGTATATCTCACTGTCTATTACACAGAGACTCTCAGAGAAGCATACAGCAAACTAGTTATTATAGCAATGTCAATTTGTTGTGAATAGCAAATGTAATTGTTTAATTATTTGTGGGCCATCACTTAGCATTTGTTCTTTTGGGGACAGTGATTTAGCTCCTCACTAGTTTATTATTATTGTTATTATTATTATTATTAATCACCAAGTTGGCTTCTGCAGTCATCTTTTTTAAAAATATTCTTTGGCATGAAAGAATGGTGAGAATCTTTTTTCCCTACTATGGTGCTCTCTTGCAATCTGTATCACAGCAGAGTACATCAATATAAATGTATAATCATCTAATTCACACACTGTGCAGATAGAAATGTTCACAGCGTATATTTACCCTATGTAACGGACACAGTGCTTCACGATGCTGCTTTGAACTGACATAAGGGGATCCAAACGTTTGCTTTCGATTTGTTTTTGGTTGTAAACAGAAGCATGTGCGAGTTAATTCGATGAACATTCTGTTGCCTTTCGTTCAAAAGTGGAGGTTGAGCATTGCAGCAGCTGCTAGAAGTTACTCCAGACATTGGTGACATTCAATTCAGTGCTGTACATTGCCAAAAAAAAAAAAAACATGTCATGTACATTCTGACAACTGGTGCTATTTAAAAACATCTGTGGTGCTTTTTTTAAGTTACTTATTTCCTTGCTTCAGACAAAATGTAGCTACACAATCCTGTACTGTACTGTAGGTTGCCGTTTGGCCAGTAATTTGTCTCGTGACCTGAGTCGGTCATGTGTTCCGATGGTTTTCTTTGGCTGCTGTTGTTTCAGGGAATACACAGGTCAGATAGGACTAACATTTTGAGAGGCAAATTTTAAAGCAAGGAAATTTAATGGGACATTATTTGAATACACATGTCATAATGATTTTCTTGGGATTGAGTTTACAATTTTCTTGTTCATTTTGGTCTGAACTTCACAGAGCTTCAAAGTCTAATGTATTGGTGGCTGCAAATAGTATCCACACATTGTGTTTGGTGCTGAGTGAACAGATATGCTCACCATGACTTTTGATACGGTATTCATCGTAGACATCCCTCTATAGACTTTCTATAAGGTCAAGTAAACATACTAACTTTCCCTGCAGGTGCACTATAAGCAACATCAGCATGGTGACAGGAGGGAGTGAAATTCAACTTCCAGTCACCTTTAAGTCAACAGGACTGGTTCTTCTGCAACCCAACCACTCCAAAACCCACCACTGGATAGAGGTTGTTGCTTATAAAGGACCTGTAGTGTTACTATGTTTGAAGACCAGAAAAGCATTGAAATATTGTGGTATAAAGATGCTGTTTAAAACTAGTTAAAAAGGTTTGCTGCAAACACTCAACTCAACTTTTTGGAGATTGAAAACTTTATGTTAATGTACAAGTCACATGAAGCTGATTATCTCTTTTCTTTTTCATCACAAAATGCAATACAAGTGGAAGAAGAACAAACAAACTGAACTCATTATCTCCTCTTAATTGTTCGGTCTTCCTGAGATGTGTAGAATTGGTTTGCGTTACAGACTTCATTTTTAACGTGTTTTTGTTACCATGAGCTTCTGGAGAACAACAACAACGTGTGAGTGTATTCACTGTTAGTTACAGGCGTAGACAACTCAGTACCTCAAAATGTCTCTTCATGGAAATCTTAAGTCCAGATATGTAACTACTCACTTTTTTATGTTCACCATCTCTGAGAAGTCAGTACTCATGATGCTTTTTATATTTGTTGGCACAAACACTAACAAGAATGTATGGCTATTGTAATTCCTGCTCACCCCCACTCTTCCTAAAAATTGAAGCTTTTAAAGCAACTAAATTGAACTGTCAGTTTTTTGTATTTCAAATGTCTTGGTATGCTTGTTGTAGTTGTATATTCATAATGGTGTATATTACATCAGTTTTTATTTATTAAAATGTTTAAATTTTCTAAGATGACTTGTCATGTTATTCAGTAAAGTGGTTCTTGATGCACTTTATATTTAAAGGAGTTTCTCTGCCATGTGTTAAAGCACCATGTCAGCCTTTTCGTAAGTATTCTTCAGTTGCAGGCAGCTGTTCACCTGCATTTATTTAATTTCTGTACATATAAAGATAAATTAGCAGACTGCATAACCTTGTAGAAATAATATAACTATGACAAAAAGTTAAAGACGAAAAGCACTGACTAATTGATTATTATACAGAAAGGAATGGCAACCAGTGGATGTGTGGAAGGTGAGAAACACACACACACACACAAATACAAATCTCTAAAACACAGCTTAATGATTTGCAAAGTAGCTGTGTGTATTTAATAGTAAATGTGATGAGGCAAACAAAACCAGTGGTATTCTCATGTCAATTCAAACCTGTTAGGAAAGGTACTGTCTGCAGTCTGCAAGGTCACTTACCAAGTAAATTGAAAGGGCCAGCAACTTACAGTGTATGTCACATGAGGTACCTCATCACACCTGTCTTCTTCTGGAAAGTGAACTTCTTGGTGACCCAAATTGATGGTTAATAAATATCTTCAAGGTGTCGTCTATCTAAGCATAAACTCATTCAATAGTGTTGTTAATTAGACCTGTGCCTTACTTGCTTTAGAAAAAGTAAATGTGAGCTGTCAGGACAGTCTGTCATAGCTATGCAATTAAGAAACTTTGTGGTATGACAATGTGTGAAAATTCTATTTGTTCAAATACTTTTTTAGAGTGTGTTTAGCTGCCTGTTTGTGGAACATATTGAAACCCTGCCAAGTGGAGATGGATGCTTTAAAAATCCATCAATTTATCATTTGCTTCAGGTGAGTCAAGATAAGACCATGAGAAGTATGAGGGTTACACCAGAGCAAACACTCTTACAATGCCTTTTGTAATGCAGCCTTTAAGACCATCAACACAGTGATATCACGATATCATGATGGAAAACTCCCATATATTAAGTCATCATGCTATTGCGATGGTAAATTGGGAATGAACTGGGCTTATCCAGTTATCCCTTGAATATATTTGTATTTAAGACAGTGTATTGCAACTCTTTGTAATACTAATATGTTGATATACAGTATATGTTAAAATATCAAATATTTATTTTTAGATTCCCTAAAATATGTGGCCCTTGTGCCAGTTACTAACTGCTCATGGAGCCCCTGGCATCAACATAGTATGTGTTCATACATAACACACTCTGTACTAGTGTCAAACGTCACTTAATCCTTAAACTGATTGATTTCAAAATAATTAGAGAAATGATCATTTTCTGCAGAATATCCTTCATATACGACTTTATGAGACTGGGTTACTTTATTTTGTAGGAGTCACAGCGACACCATGGACTGTCTAAAACAGTGACACTGAGACAATCTCCCGTTCCTGCAGACTGGCGGGTCCTTTTCTCGCGAGATCAGCGGTTGCTTAGTAACGTACATCAACAGCTATATTGATAAAACCCCGCTGCTACGCTCCGTGTTAGGTTTATATATTGACTTTTCAATACATAAAATGGAGGTAAGTGCTCTTCCTGTAGTTTTTCTAAAGTTTCTCAAGGCAACTTAACGCTGACGTTGGTCGAGCAGCAAACATTTAACACACATTAAAGTGTCACGTCAAGTTATTGTCAGCAAAATTTGTAACTAAGTTGACAAATCTGAACTGTTAGTGAACTGTTAGAGAACTGTTAGCATGCTGGCTAATTTCACTACTGCTATCTGTATCAACTTTAACTTACAGTAGCATACAGGGTCAAATACAAAGTCAGAACTTGAAAGTTGTATGTCCTCACACATGTTCACTGTCAGTCTGTGGGTCTGCTGTGTTTCCAGGAGACAGAACCAGCAGAAGGGGACTTGTTTGAGTCCTTGGAAGAGTTTCAGATGGTCCTCAATGAGCTGGTTGGGGACAAGAGTATGGACAAGGTCCGGGTGGAGTACGAGAAACTCATCCATGCGCTGAAGAAGTCCAGAGAGAATGAGAAGAGGTTGATGTCTAAATGCAGGGAGCTGAATGCAGAGGTTGTGTCCACGTCAACTAAAGTCGCAGCTGCCCTGAAAATGTCCCAGGAAGATGAGACAACAATAACTTCACTGAAGAGGGTATACTGACAGGAGGCTACAGTATAATGTAGCATGTCTTAATTATTTATTTGTTTGTTGATGGTCCTGCTTTGACATAATTTCAAACATGAAGAAAATTTTTGTTGGCTTCACTGTAGGAGCTGGATAAAGCTTGGAAAATGGTCGATGCTGCTCATGATAAAGAGAAGAGGGACAAAGAGACCATCAGGAATTTAAAAGAAGAAGTTGCTGACCTGATCAAAATGGCTGAACAACAAACTGGCTTCTCTATGGAGCAAGAGCAGAGGTGAGTTGTCTTCCTCCACCTGCTTTTAATAATTTATGCTGGTGAGAGTGTAGGTAAGATGGATGGAACCAATCTGTTTTTCCAGTGATCGACTAAAAATGAATGAGGAGTTGACGAGGGAGAGGGATCAGCTGCTGACAAACTTGGAGAGTCTGAGAGAAAAACTGAACAAGGCCACTGCAACCCAGCAAGAGATAGAGGTCCAACGAGATGCTGCCTTAGAGAATATTTCTCAGGTAAACAGGTATTCATCACAGACAGTTGGCTGACATCTAATGTATTTCTGATTATGTTACATTTTCAAATCATGATAGAGACACAGGGAGTTTCTGTGACTCAGGACAAGAAAATCATCTCACTAGGCTTTTACTTGTGGGAAGATTGCCTTTACTATGCCATATTCAGCAACAGCAAAGAAGACATGTAGAGAAGTGGAGGGCAATCTGATTTTTTACTTATATTTACGTTACGTTAAGTTACATTACATTACATTACATTACATTACATTACGGTGTTTAATATTTTTACTACATCAAACCACAATCGTGTACTTCATCATAAACAGCACAATAATATGCTCCTGGAGCCACTTGCCTTTTCACTGCACTGGAAAGGGACATCTTTACTTCTGCTGTATATGACTAGTTTCAGTACGACTCAGTTCTTTTGACCAGTATTTAGTTCCAGAGGAGGCGTTAAAAAAGTAACCGTAGAGGAGGGATGTCGACTGCTGTATTTAAGCCAATGAGGATCCTCGCAAATAAAATAAAAAACATGTATCTCTGATCTCAACTTGTTGCTGTACTGTGTGTCTAAATCCAGCTTCAACAAGAGCTCCAGGTACAACAGAATGAGATTTCCCGGGAGATGAGGTTGAAGGAAAAACTGGACAAGGAGGTGAAGCAGCTACACATTGACATGGAGACCAAGGTGGGGGACATCAAAGCTCTGAATCTGCAGGGCCAAAAGGCTAAAGAGGACCAGCAGAGACTGGAGCAGCAGCTGAAAGAGCTAAAGGTGAGTGGAGTGGGTGAATGAAGTGGTGTACTGTACTTCATATTTTTCATGCAGTAGGAATCCTTTTCCACAAACAACCAGACAGTATAGCATGTGTCTGAATAATGTGGTACTTCTCCTTAGTCAGGGTGGAGACAGTTTAGGCAAACTTGAACATTCCCACCACTGTGTTTTCCGTGTTCACCGTGTCATTTTAATACACTGTGGTATTAATCTCCTGTTTGTTTCCTTCCTTCTGTTACTGCCACAAATCTCAAAGTTAGACTCCTTTTTCCAGTCATTCACTGTGAAATGTTGGTATTTCTTAGCCCACCCCCCAAGCCTTTGGTCTCATCCTGCTCCTCATCCTCTGACACCACAACAAGTCAGCCTTCCTTTGACAGTACTTTTGCCGATGCATTCAGTATTTAGCAGATTCTGTATCTGTGATGAAGTTGCTTTTCAGTCTCTCAAGGAACTAAGGTTGATTGTTGATTCTTGTTATTCAGGTCAGTGAGTCATTATATAAACCGACAAACCAATATGTGTTCAACAAAACAAAAAAGGCACAGACCTTGTAGGAACACTTCTCTATAAAATCAATATGTATTTAAAAGCATGTATATTATTGTCAATACATGATTTATCATTGAGGGTGGTTAACATTGTCAACCCCATACACGTGTAATTGTACTGTAGTATGTACTAAACAGAATTTCTACCCACACCTTAAATCCCTTCTCTGACTGTGACAGATCCTGAACGAGAGATCCACCAAAGAGCTGGAGCAGATGCAACTGAAAAACACCAAGCTGCAGCAGGAGTGTGAGCAGCTCTCATCAGTCAAAGAACATCTCTCCTTGGAAAATCAGCAGAACACAAATGAGCTCAAGGTAAATGTTATTCCACTGACACACAGACATACCTTGGCCTCTCAAGTTAACATATACAGTATATGCCTGATTGATTGGTTATGTTAGTGGTGCTTGTGTGTGCCTGTGCATGCATGAATTTTAATGTGAATAGGATAAAGTGGTAGAGTAACAGAACTAATAGTGAGTTCACACCCTTGATGAGAGATATACTGTAGTTAAAACCCTGACCACAAAAGTCACAAAACATTGCTGTGTATGAGCTTGTTGTTTCAGAACTGCTTTTCCAATCCTTCTTAGGTTTGCTATGGTGAGTACCTTATTTAGAAAAAAGTTTATTTTTATTTTTTGAGACAAGATGGAATAATATTTGACATTTTCCTAATGATGCTCTTTTTTTTTTTTTTTGGAAAACCTCCTCAACTAATTTAAAAAAATCCTAAAACCTGCATCAGCATTGTGTACACTGGGGAAGTACAGTGAAGAAATGGGTGGCATTCTGAGTTTTTATTACACCTGTATTTATTACGATGATCCATATATGCTTTTTTTGACATTGTCATTCTCTTATTTGTTAACTCTAAATGGAAGTCAGGTGAATGGCATTTTGTCATATTGTGTCAAATCTACAGCAGTGGAGGATACCTGATAAATAATGACATGATTCCATCCTTTTGAACCACAGGGGGGCACTGTTCCGACAGTACATCATTCAATGAGCAAGTCAGAAACATGTCTACTTTGAAGCAGCTATGTTAGGGCTGTGGTCAGAGAGCCAGACTGAAGTTGAGTTATAGCATTCAATGCAGAAACATCTGTTATCCAGTCTTCTTCTTCAAAACCCTTTCCCATCCTTGATACTTCTGTCTAATGCTTCATACAACTCCTCCCCTCCCACCTGTCAGATGAGAGAAGAAGAGGTGAATCAGATGCGTCTGGAGATTGCCAAGCAAACAAAGATGAGAGAAGTCATCCAGAAGAAGTTCCACCAGATGGAGGATCAGAAAGCTGATGTGGATGTGCAGAGAGAGACACTGAAGGCTCAGATCACTGGTCTGGAGAAAGGTATGGGAGCATGCCATATTTTATCATAGACACACACACATACATTTGGAGACTGATATGAACCATCATGTTCTCTATATTGCCAGTCTTTGTCTCTCTCAGTGCTGTCCTTTCTTGGTCCTTGTGAGCTCATCAGTTTCAAGCTTAAATGAGTTCTGAAGTCTGACATGAGATGATGAAACCTAAATGTTCATCCTAAGAAATAAGAGAACAAGATGAGAACGTATGATTACATGCAGTTGCCTCATAATAGTATATCAGTGTGTATGAATTCATGGTTGAAATCTGTTATTTTTTTATTTTGTATAGTTTGTAATTATTTATTCATTTCATATTTAAAGGTGGGTGCGTACAGTAACGCCCAACTTGAATGCACTGCATAAACATATATGGTGAAGGACTGCAGATTACATCATGCTAAAAATACAGCAGATCATTCTCCTTCCCCATAACCAAACTATACCATGCCTCAATCTTTTTTCTTAACACAAACAGCCAGTTCTCTAAATACTATCACCAGAGTGGAACTTAGAAGGGAAGGGCTAAAAATAAGTTTGTCTGATTGCCTATCTTTTCATCCATATTTGCCTGCCCATCATCTTAGATCTTTCTTTTACCAGTTTTCTTTTTTTTATTTCTAACCCCTATTCTAGTCCCTCATATTTCTTGGCATTTTCTTTTTCCTCCTTTCCAGTTCTTGTTTGTACTTTAATGCGTTCTATATTTTTTTTACTGTAAGCATTTTTATTCCAACATAAAATAATCTTCTTCTTTGCCATGTAATATTTTATTCAGACTTGACTTAAGGCTTTAGCCCATTAAATTACTTGAAATGACACAGTTGCACACTCATGGGAGAGAACTAGTTGATAGAAACATATCCATCACTATTGGCTTTACATCAATACAAACGGTCCCTATATTTCTCCCTACACAGATCTTGAATCTTCCCAAAAGCAAGTTGAAGGTGACAGAAAAGCCATAGATGAGCTGATCCGAGAGAGAGACATTTTAAATAAGGTATTTGTTCTAGTGTACATTCGTTTCTTGCAAACAGAGGCAGTTGTGTGATGCACTATACTCTACTATCTATACATGTTATGCCATTAGAAATGTCAAAATCATGGACTTTGGAGAACAGCAGGTTCAACCAATCAGAAATATGTATTTTGTATAATGTGTATATGATTCCATTTAATAGAACATGATCAAAGCTGCTCAGTCGACTGAGAAACAGCAGAACCTTGTGAAGCTCTTCGAGCAGGACAAAAAGACCCTGGAGCATGAAATCAATGGCTACCGCCAGGAAGCCCAGAAGCAGCGCAAGATCATCCAGCAGCTGGAAAAAGAACGCGACCGCTACATCAACGAGACCAGCAACCTCATGCAGAAGGCAGGTCTTGCAGTAGAGCTATCTTATTGAATTTTATTATTTGTATTCATTTTAACATTACAAGATGATTTTAAATGATTTATTATCACAGTTGGGAAATGTTCCATCAGCCTTGGCCTGACTGAGGGGATCTTTCTTCCCTTTCATAGGTGCAACAAAAAATGAGTGACGTTGAAGTGAGAGAGATGGAGATATTTGATTGGAAGAAGAAGGTCACAGAGGCAGAGTGTAAGCTGAAACAGCATGAGAACCTGCTGGAGTCTGTCGTGTCTGAAAGGAACCTCTACGGCAAAAATCTCATTGAGGCTCAGGTACCAATGATGTATTGAAATAACCTATTGCACTAAGGATTTGGACAATGCATAATGATTGTTTCATCCACTGCAGCTCCTTTATAGTCTGTATTTGCCAGTTTGAAAAGATGGCTAAATGGCCTCATTTTTCTAGTGTTGTCCTTGGCTGAGAGGCTGGGCAACTTTCTCACATTTTCTTTTGTTTACTCTTATGTATTCCATATATACAGTTTTATGTAATTCACTTTACCTTTTTTTGTTCTTTACTTTCCTTCCTTTCACTGTCAGGAAGAGATTGCAGAAATGAAGAGGAAGATGAAAACCATGAACAACCAGGTCACCCGACTGAGAGATGAGATCACTGGGAAGGAGCTGGCCCTCAGCAAGGATCAGCAGGAACACAAGCGCTTAGAGAAGGATAACGAGGCCCTCAAGGTACAGCAACCTGCCTCATTGGTGTTTCATCATTTATACTGTTATTATTTACTCCTTTTTACTTTACACTTCGACAAAAGCCCCTGCCAAATGAATACTGTACATGTTAATGCAAAAGTGAGCTGGGAACCCACTTCTAAGTCAAAGATAACCATTCAGAGGGGGTTTTCACATCTTAGGGCTATCTTCACTGTACATTGCCTTTTATGCCTAATTTGTGTGTATGTGCACATCCATCTCTGTGTCCCATTACAGGGGGAACTGCAGTTGATGAAGCTCCAGCTTGAAGAAACAAAGCAGCATGTTGACAGTCAGAAAGCAGAACAGCAAAAACTGCAGAAGATTATAACCAGTGCTGATGCTGAGCAGATCCAACAGAAGAAGCAACTGGAACAGGTAGTAAAGAAAGAGAAGGAGGCACACAAGGTGAAGAAGAGAAAGCGAATGACACGCAGAGGCTTGTATGTGATTAATTGTTGGTGAAACTTCTCTCAAGGTGATCAGAGAGCGGGACAACCTAGGCAAACAGCTACTACGTCGCAACGATGAACGCACGCTGCTGTATGAGAAGATCAGGATCCAACAATCAATTCTGAGCAAGGGGGACTTCCACTATAACCAGCGAATGGAAGATATCCGATTGCTCAAGCTGGAGATCAAGAGGCTCCTGCGCAAGAAGAGCATCCTGGATAAGACTGTACCCAACACAGAGGACCTGAGGTAAAAGAGAGAAGAGGTGTCTGACGAGGAAAAGAGAAAATAAAATTGATGGTTAGGGTTTGGGTTGGGGTCAGAGAATCAAAGTTTGAAGAAAGACATTCAACACTGAATTGTCTAAGAGAAAAATTTAGAGTAGAGGGCAGGGCAACATGGCA